>CM039735.1:56671899-58156962 GCA_022539455.1 Dendrobium nobile
ACTCCACTACTCCCTCATCTTTCACATTTCTTCTAACATTTGAGCTTGCTGTTGCTGCATATGCTTCTGCATATGCCAATCAGTTTGTGCTTTCCTTACCTATTCTAGCTCGGTTGAAAGGGTAGCTATCTATTGGGTATATAAAGAGTCATGTGTACTAGATGAAAAACTGGAGCCACTAGATTTCTGCCCTTCATATGCATAATCTTGCGAGCCTAATCCGTATACTCTGCCGTGCCGCACGCCTCCTACCGCTTGCTGCCAAGTGCGGTAATCAGAATATTCTACTGATCCAATAGAAGAACCTTCACCTGCTACAGCCTGACTTTCTCAAAGCCGTGTGTACTCGTCCTATGAAAGTTAATAAAAATTTCAGCATTTTATATATAACAACACTAAAATAAAACTTACATACTTACATAAGTTGATTCTGAGGCGAGGTTGGATTTGTACGATCAAAGTGTTTCCAGGCATCTACTTCTGATGGATGTGTAATAAAACCTTCTTGTGAGATATATTTTATGTGTCATCTCATATGTTCAGCAGATCTCGTTGATGCATATAATCGTTGCAGTCTTGGAATTATGGGTAAGTAAAATAACCTACTGGATGGTACTTCCTTCAGCTTTCTTTTCATGATAGAGTTTGGTTTATATCTCGGTGCGTTGCAATAATGACATGTAATATCTGATTGGAAATCTTTATAGAATAACATGCATCTATTGACATAACAATTTATCTTTATGTATGTTAAACCAAGCTTGAAAACCAACTTCTTAGTCTGATATAAATCTGTAGGAATTATGTTACCTGCTAGATTTATTTCTTTGAGCAGTCCAATGAATTGATTAAAACAATCACGGGGGACATTATATTCTGCCTTGATACTTAACATATTAACACAACGGATAGCTCTAAGCGAGTGGTGCACCCATTCCATATTGGTTGTTGGGAAGCATGCAACAAATCATAAAAATTCTGTGCTTCTTTATTAGGCGACTCTTTTGTATATTGCTCAAATTGTGCTCCACTTGCATCATGAATTAAGTCCTCAAGATTAGGTATGATATGTTCTTCCACATCTATAGTAGCACTTGTTGATGGGCAACATTGAGAATCGAAATGTGGTTCATACTCACCATGTGAAGTCCAATACAAATATTTTAGCATGAAGCCTCGATGATATAGAACAACAGTAACTTCATCTTGCTTAGGTGCACCTGATTTTTATTTTTAGAACATGGACAATGAAATTTTCCATCTGAGATGAAACTGGGTAGTTGACAAGCTTCTGAATAAAAATATTCACCCCTCTAATGAACGCATCCGTTAATGTCTTTCGTCCTTGTGCCAATCAATTATACATCCAACTTCGTTGAGTTCTGATATCCATAATATGACCTACATATAAGTTAGATATATTAGATAATGTTGTAACATTGGAAGTAATATATCAACATCCATCTAAGACCTCGGGATGGACATCTCTCTAATCAACTATCATAATTAGAGATCATAATTATATATGCATATCACTAGTTAATTCCCACATATTATGCATATCATTAGTTAATTCCCATATATTATGCATATCATGCTTTGTTACTCACTGGTTTGCGGGGTAGACGTCATAGAAGAAAGGCATGAAACAACAACAACAACAACATCAAGCCTTTGTCCCACTATGTGGGGTCGACTACATGAATCCTTTTTCTTCATTGTGTCCGGTTAAAAGTCAAATTCTCATCTAAATCTAATAAAGAAAGATCTTCTCTAATATTTTCTAACCAAGATTTTTTGGGTCTACCTCTACCTTTCTTAACATAAGCCAAATCAAATACCTTAACCTTCCTAATCGGGTCATCGGAAGGCCTTCGTTTAATGTGACCAAACCATCTAAGGTGACTCTTGTTGTAAACTTGGTTTTATGGATTGTGATTTTGATGTTAGCAAACACTTTGACTGCCTTTTTCTACTAATATTTCAGGACCTCAAAATCAGAAAGCAATCGGAACCAGCTTAAGATTGGGTAGACTAGGTCTGAGTTAGTCTGTATTTTTCTTTTTCCCTTTCTTGAGTCAATTGTAATATTTGTATTATCTGATGCTAAGTAACCCTTTACATACACACACACACACTTGAGTGTTTTAGGATTTCTATTTTTACTCACATCATCCCGAATGATATTTATATCATCCTGGATGATCCAGTTTAAAATAGAAACCCAATACAGGATTTCTTAGTTAAGGCGTCTGTAATTAACCGATCGGCCTGGACGATACTTCTATCGGCCAGGATGATATGCTCAAAATAAAAAGAAATAGTCGCCATAATCAATTTAGGCATTCTGTATTTTTGGACATCGACCGAGACGATCTTGGATCGGCCTGAATGATATTGCACAATTATTCCTAAATTGATCTGGCAATCAAGAAAGAAATTAAGGATGAATTGATACGATCACATCATCCTAGCCAATAGCAGGATCGTCCGGGATGATATATTCAAAAATCCTTAATAGCTCCTAGATGTTCTGGCCGATAAGGATCGGACAGCTCGAATTCAGGGCGATGCTCTGGATGATTTTCCTCTAATTTGAACTGATCGTGCCGGACGATCATGAGATCGGCCGGGATGATCAAGCCAATTTTCAATTGCCTAGTTCATTTTCAGAGCGGTGTTCTGTCCGATCATCTGTGTTTTGAACTGATCGTACAGGACGATATTATTATCGTCCTGGATGATAAAGTCGGCAACTTGCATTTATTGAGCTCATTTGAAGCTCTTCTATTTAAGAGCTATTGTTCAATGTTTTTGAACATCCTTGGACATTGTCTTGACTTGAGAAAATTTAAAGGAGAGAGAGAGAGAGAGAGAGAGAGGATCTTGTGAGGGGGAGCTTATGAGGGAGTTCACAAGGGTTGCTCCAAGCATTGTTCCACTTCTTCTTCCCTAGAGTCTCTTGTCCTTGGAAGGGTTGGGAGAGGTAAGCTTTAGCGATTGATCGAGGTTCTCTGCCTGCTTCAGGAGGAAGCAAAAAGAGTGGGGTTCTCTGCCTTGCCGGGGGAGGCAAAAAGGAGGTGTTTTGAAAGGGCTTTTCCGCCCAGCTGTGGGGGCTAAAGGAGAGTCACGTTGGTAGTGCAATACTCAGAGGGCGCCTCCGGGGAGTGGACGTAGGTCAAGTTGACCGAACCACTATAATCCTTGTATTCCTTTTTACTGCTTCCGCACTTTAATTTTCTTCACTTATTTTTCTATTGTGACTTTGGTTTGTGATATTCATTCTTTTTTTTAAAGAATTTTTTAAAATACCAATTCACCCCCCCCCCCCCCCTCTTAGTTAGCCTCGGGACTAGTTCATAGGGCCTAATATCCTTAACGAACTTTCAAGTGGTATCAGAGCGAGATTCATAAAAACTGAGTTTAAAAACTTTTTAAAATTTGATTCATGGCTAACTTTTTAGAATTGTAATACACTGATGGATATTCTATTACACGACCTCTTTTGTTTGACAACCTTCCTTTTGAATTTTGAAAAACTCGCATGTCTATTTTTCTGCAATCAACTGATTATTGCATGTGGATGCTTATTAAAGAAGGATATTCTCCACCTTCTCGTGAAATTAATGTAATTAAAACTAAAGTTTCTTTTACTGAATGGACTTTCGATGAAAGAGATTTAGCTCAATTAAATGCGAAGTGTTTGAATTGTTTTTTCTATGCTTTAAAATCTTAGGATTACATGCGTGTTTCTACTTGCTCTATTAGAAAAGAGATTTGGGATAGGTTGTGCATTACTTATGAAGGAACTAATGAAGTGAAAAAATCTCGTTTGAATATTCTCTTGCATGACTACGAACTTTTTCGTATGAAACCTTCTGAAACGATTTCTAAAATGTATACAAGGTTTTCTCAAATTATAACTTTTTGCATGCCTTAGTAAGAGAACTTTCAAATTATAAAAAAGTAAATAAAATTTTAAGATTCTTGCCTTCCTTTTTGGTGCTAAAATCACTGCAATCACTGAAACTAAGAATTTGAACACTTATTCGATTGATAACTTACTTGGATCACTCATTGCTTTCGAGCAAGGAGTGAATCAAAGAAATCTTGATGTAGGTGAGAAAAAAAAGGACAAAGATGTGGCATTGAATGCTAAAAACCCAAATTCTTATTCTTCTAGGTCTGAGAGCGATACCATTGCCTTAATCACAAGGCAGTTCAAAAGCATTCTAAGGAAGAAACACAAGCATCATCAAAATTGGAGAAAATGTAAGGATAAAAAATATTCTAAAAGATCTTCTGATGTTATTTGCTATGAATGCAGGAAGCCCGAACATGTAAAAGCTGATTGCCCTACACTAAAGACGCAAACATGCAAAGAAAAGGGTGAGGAGAAACCCAAGTTTAGAATGGACAAAAAGAGACTTCAAAAGGCATTTTGGATAGATTCTGCATCTAATTCATCGAAAACTGAACCTGAAGATGAAACAACAAACTTGTGCTTAATGGCAGAAGATCATCTTGATCAAAGTGATGAAGAAGCGGTATGTAAACCAACTAATGATCAATTGTTCAAAATTTGTGAGAAAATTCATGCATCATACAAAAAACTTAAGAAAACACATGCTAGCTTGAAGTTGGAACTTTTAAATATACAAAAAGAGAATGAAATCATTCTCAAAGATCATTCTGTGATTGATTCAAATCACATGGCTCTACTTGATGTATTTGATGATTTAAACAAAAAGCATTCAGAATTAATTGATGAGCATGATGCATTAAAAGTTTCGCACACCTCATTTAAATCTGATTTGAAGAAATCTAAAGAGATAGAGCGCAACTTGAGGATTGATAATAAAATTTTAGAAAATACTAACTTGAGGTTTAAAAATGAATTAGACTTAATTAAGAGAAATTGGATGACACCCACTTTTGATCTAAAGCCAAGACTTAGGAAGAGGCATTACAATCCAAACCATTTAATAAATTATTTTCCTAGTGTTAGATGCTTTTCATGTGGCATGCTAGGACACATCTCACACACTTGCACTGTTCACCGTAGTACACACTGGGTGTGGAGACCGAAATTGCATGATTTACATCATAGCACAGAAGCATCGCTTTCTACTATTCATAAGAAGGGACCCAAACCTTTTTGGGTTCCTAAATCTAATAGTTGTTGATTCTTGTAGTAGTGCTCTCACCAAAGACCTCATGAGAAGCATAGGATACTTGGATAAAATGGAGGCTCGCAGCTCATAATTGCTTAATCTTGCTGCTTCATAATTTCTTGAAATGCTTTATTAATTAGATGATTGTTTGGTTGTTTTTTTCGTGCTACCTTTTTTTGTTGTTTTAACTATTTTATTTCTTTGCTTTGGTTTTCTATATGATGATTTTTTTTCAAGCCTTTTAGATTTTGGAGATTTAATGCCAATGATTAGCACCTCTAAATCGGTTAAAGGGAGAAACACCGTTGTTGTTTTTCCCTCTTTCTAACCTCTTTTAGTAGGTATAATTTTCTTCTCTAAAACAAAAGTCAATCTCATTTTAACAAATGATTTTTGAAATTAAGATCCTTTTTATCTTGCTACAATAATCTATCCTATATATAATGTCCTAAGTTTTTATATATCTTTCAAGTTAATTGAAATCTTGCCATTGCACATATCATATGATTTTGATTATGTTTTGTGACTAGTTCTTCCCTATGTTAGAGAGAGAGCTCCTATTCTCTAATATCTGGAAGATATACTCACAACTAAGAATCACTTTTAAGAGATTGTAAAAGAGAATTTAGCTTGCAAAAAAAAAAGGGAAGTGGCAAAGACACCAAATTGAAATAAAAAGATTATACACAAAAGTGTATCAAAAATCAAAAGATGCTCAAAGAGCAAATCAAAGTGACAACAGGCATAAAATGAGCCCACTAAAAGCAAGCTATCCTCTCTTTTCAAAACTTTTAAAACTTAGAAGAACTCATGGGTTATTTGATATTTTCAAATACTTGATTTCAAATTCCATGATTGGGACAAATTACTTTGGTATATTATCTATGAGATATTTTCATTGTAACCAAGTTTTAAACGGATCTTCTTTTTACCCAATTAAGTTATTCTGAGTTAAGCCTTTTGTTTTCAAAAGATAATTTTTACCCTAAAAGAAGTTCAAGCTAGGGATTAACAGGATCAGATATTCTACCATTTTTAGATTATGACATTGTTAACTCATTGATCTTTTGAATCTCTAAAATTTAATGTTTTAAGAAATTTGTCATAAGGATGCTTTGCTAATATATATATATATATATATATATATATATATATATATATATATATATATATATATATATATATATATATATATAAAGAGAATTTAAAAACAAAAATTTTATTTTTCTTTTCTTTGCTGGTTTTTAATTTTTTGATGTTGTTTTTAACTTTTTATTTTATTTGTTTTTGGGGCTTTCTCTGATCATCTCCATCTTTCCTTGGTTTCCAATTTTTTATCACATCGTCCTAGCCGATATCTCTATCATCCTGAGCGATATGATAATTTCTCTTTAAAATTTTATCTACTGAACTTTTCTGAGCCTGCTGTAAATGATCGTCACAGACTGTACCTTTTCATCCTGGACGATCTGATCGAGCTCTATTATAATCATCTTGATCATCTTGGCCGATACAATTTTTGTCCTGGCCGACGCATTTATGTTCATCGTCCTTGCCAATACACTGGATCGTCCTAGATGATCTACGTGTTAGTACATTTAAAATCCTAAAATCAGCCCCTGGATGATCCAATTTTGGACAATCATCCTGGCCGATCCACTGTTCGTCCTAGACGATACATGTGGCATAGATTTAAAACATTTTAAATTCGGCTGGTACGATTAATTATTGTGCATTGTCCTAGGTGATACACATAATCGGCCTGGACGATCTACTTTTTCAACGGTCATCCAGCTTGACTCCTCGGGATGATCGCCTGTGTCCAATCGTCCTAGCCGATATCTAATCGACCCGTAGGATCGGACCGCCTTTTTGACCAATCGGCCTGTATGCAATAATTGAACCATATCATCCTGGATGATTCTACGATCGTCCTGGATGATGTGGCCGTTTCTTTAAATTCAGGCCTTCTAGCCATTGTTTTTCACCTCAAGCTTCTCCTCTCTAATTTTCTTACTGATTTCTTTGCTATGGCTGGTGGAAAGCGAGTTCGACAATCTTCCGGGAGCTCTTCAAGGGCGTCGCTTGATCCTCGCTTTCGAGAAGCGAAAGATCAAGCTGCTTACCACTGTTACAAGGAATGCGGCATTACTCTTTCAAAAACGATCAATTCTGCCTACCTTTCTTATCCGGTACTAGATCTTTTTTCCCATACCTCACTTTGCTTCATTCTTACCCTTGCAGTCCCTTTTTCTTCTGAACTTCTTCTTGAATTTTTTGCAAATCTTTGCATAAATTCTTCTTACACAGCCCTGACCTCCTATGTGAATCGATGCCCGGTCAAAATCACATATCAGGACTGTGGTGAACTGTTGTAGCTATCTATCACTGAGGATAAGCTGCATACCATCATCTCAGATCCTGATTTTAACTGGACCTTAGCAAATCATTTTCTTCGCCAGACCAACGTACCCTTTCATGTTGGAGATACTAGCTCTTTAGTTAAAGATGCTAAGACAATCCAGCTTGTCCTTCGCACTTCGATCATTCCAAAAGATGGGGATCGAGTCCACATCACTCCTCTGCTTTCTCTAACTACCTTTTACATTATGGCCCATAGAGAGTTTAATGCCACTGACTTGATTTTTAAATACATTGATAATTTGATAACAATCCACGACCTAGGCCATAAGGGAAACCCAACCTGGCTTTAGGACATCTCATAGCTTATGTTCTTGAAACCAAATATTAACTTCAATATCCTGCTCGTCACGACCTTCAGCCTCCTTTCTACTCAAAAAGCTCTTTCAATATCCTTTATAGTACTCGTCTCCACCTAGGAGATGGTGAACCTCAAGGGGCTGAGGAGGATGAGGCTCCCGCTCCCATTCCTGAACCTGCTCCTCTCTACCAGCACATATAGTTTGATCAGTTAGTAGAGAGATTTGATCAATTGGAGACCCAATTTGACATTTTTGCAGCTCAATAGCAGCAGGAACACTATGAGGTTATAGCCTATTTTGATACCCTTACTACACACCAGCAGTAGCAGCACGACCAGGACATGGCCTAATTTGGCTCACAGTTTGCTGCCATGACCAGTTTCTTTCAACAGCCACCACCACAACCACCATCTGATGATCAGGGACCCTCATTTTTCTAGTCTTAGATTCTATTTCTTATAGTTGCTTATGTTTGTTTTTCCTTCTTTTGTACTTTTTCTGCTTTAGCTTCTTTTTAGTTCCCTCCTCTTTTTTGAGATGTCAAAAGGGGGAGTAACATATTTATACTTGCACTTGTTTGTACTTGATTGATTATGCTTGTTGCTTTACTTTGTACTTGCACTTATTTCTACTCTGAATTCTTGAATAACACTGCTATAATCATCAAAGTGTTTGCCATCATCAAAAAGTGGGAGATTGTTATAAACTTGGTTTCATGGATTGTGATTTTATTGTTAGCAAACACTTTGACTGCCTTTTTCTATTAACATTTTAGGACCTCGAAATTAGAAAGTAATTGGAACCAGCTCAAGATTAGGTAGACTGAGTCTGAGTCAACCTGTATTTTTCTTTTTCCCTTTCATGAGTCAATTATAATCTTTGTATTATCTAATGCTAAATAACCCAACACACACACTTGAGTGTTTTAGGATTTTTGTTTTTTCTCACATTGTCCTGGATGATATTTATATCATCCTAGACGATCTGGTTTAAAACAGAAACCCTAAACAGGATTTCTTAGTTAAGGTTGTCGTAATTCACTGATTGTCCTGGACGATATGCTCAAAACAGAAAGAAATAGTCGCCATAATCAATTTAGGTATTCTATATTTTTGGACATCTGCCCGGACAATCTTGGATCAGCCTGGACGATATTGCATAATTATGCCTAAATTGATCCAGCAATCAAGGAAGCAATTAAGGATGAATTGATAAGATCATATCATCCTAGACGATCGAAAGATCATCTGGGATAATATATTCAAAAATCCTTAATAGCTCCTGGACGATAAATATCGACCAACACAAATCCAGGGTGATGTTCTAGCCGATTAGGATCGAACAGCTCGAATTCAGGGCGATGCTCTAGATGATTTTCCTCTAATTTAAACTGATAGTCTGGGACGATCGTTAGATCAGCCGGGACGATCAAGCCAATTTTTAATCGTTCAGTTCATTTTCAGAGCAGTATTCTGGCCGATCATCTGTGTTTTGAACTGACCGTACAGGATGATATTATTATCGTCCTGGATAATAAAGTCGGCAACTTGCATTTTTTGAGCTCCTTTAAAGCTCTTCTATTTAAGAGCTATTGTTCAACGTTTTTTAACATCCTTGGATGCTGTCTTGATCTGCGAAAACCTAAAGGAGAGAGAGAGGGAGAGAGAGAGAGAGAGAGAGAGAGAGAGAGAGAGAGAGAGAGAGAGAGAGAGAGAGGATCTTGTGAGGGGGATCTTGTGAGGGAGTTCACAAGGGTTGCTCCAAGCATTGTTCCACTTCTTCTTCCCTAGAGTATCTTGTCCTTGGAAAGGTTGGGAGAGGTAAGCTTCAGCGATAGATCAAGGTTCTCTCCCTGCTTCAGAAGGAAGCAAAAAGAGTGGGGTTCTCTGCCTTGCAGGGGGTGGAAAAAAGGAGGTGTTTTGTAAGGGCTTCTCCGCCCAGCTGTGGGGGCTAAAGGAGAGTCACGTTGGTAGTGCAATACTCAGAGGACGCCTCCGGGGAGTGGACGTAGGTCAAGTTGACTAAACCACTGTAAACCTTGTGTTCCTTTTTACTGCTTCAGCACTTTAATTTTACGCACTTGTTTTTCTCTGGTGACTTTGGTTTGTGATATTCATTCTTTTGTTTAAATTTTTTTTTAAAATACCAATTCACCCCCCCCCCCCCCCTCATGGTTAGCCTCGGGACTACTTCATAGGGCCTAACATCTCTAACGAACTTTTAACTCTCTCTAATCTTATCTTCCATTAGAGCTACTTCAACATTTTTGCATATATACTCATTTCTTTTATAACAAATGATAATGATTACTGCATGCGCAACGTTACAAGACAAAGAAAGAAAGTTACTTGCACAGCAAGCGAGCTCCCCTTAAAATGTCGTAATAACCGTTCAAGAAAGCGAACTCGAACAAGTTTCCTACATAGCAAATGAGCAAGCATTAATGTGGAAGCTAGATCATCAAGCAAAAATATGGAAGTTAGGTCGTCGAAGTAGTGAAGTCAAATAGCACAAAAGAGAGAAAGTTACCTTAATACGGTTGAAGGAGTGAGGATCGGAGCAAGTCGAGCATGGTCGAAGGTGCAAGGTTCGGTGGAAGGAGCGAAGGATCAATGAAAAGAAGTGAAGTCAAACAACGACACTGTGGAATGCTGACCAAGGAGCGAAATCAATCACCATTGGAGGAGTAGAACTGCGATGAAGGAGCAAAGTCTAGAGGCATCGGATCGATCGGAGTGAAGTCGAATAGCCAGCGAACAGTGCCGTCATCAGAACAAAGTCGAATAGCCAGAACTACCATCATCAGAGCAAAGTCGAACAGCCAGAAGACTTCAAAGCGAAGTCGAACAATGGTGAAGGGGCTGGAGCGAAATAAAACAGAGAAATGAGAAGGCAGCCCTAGGGCTCGCCTGATATATGATATTTACCGGCGGCTTTCCGACGGAGTGTTCGATAGTATTATTACTGGCGTTTAATCCGCCAGTTTAAATTCATTGTGTTTAAGTTTAGCTGATGCAGAAAACAATGGTAGTCCCACCAGTAATTACCAGGTGACCCTGCGCTAGTTAATTTATAAAACAGGTGCATGACCTGTCAATTCTCCGCCGGTAACTTTACGACGGGTAGGCCGCTAGAATAAGTATCACCATTTTCGTCGATCATAGTTCCGCCAGAAAAATCAGACGGTAATAAGACATTTTCCTGTAGTGTAGTAATTTCATAATAACAGAAATTATATATTCTAATGACAGAACAAATCATAGAATAATGTAGAAATTAAATATATAAAAGTAAATAGAATGAATAAATTATATTTATAATGATTTGATCAACTTGACCTATGTCCACTCCCCGAAAACCTCCTTTCCAAGTATTGCACTAAAAGTAGCATCTCTTCTTTAACCTCCATAGCAAGGCAAAAAAGCGTTTACAAAATCTTTCCACTCACTCGATAAGTTAGAGTACCTTGACCCTTTACTCCCTCCTAGAGTAGACACAGAACCACATAATCCTTTTACTCCCTCCTAGAGTAGGCAAAGAAACTTAGAATCTTTTTACTCCCTCTTGGAGTTGGTAGAAAACCTTGGAATCCTTTTACTCCCTCATGGAGTACGAAGAGAACTATGAAATCCTTTCTCACCTTCCAAGTAAAAGAAGAGAACTTATAGCTAATGCTGATGAAGAACTTTCCCAAAGCCACCAAGGAACTAGAAAATCAACTTAAAGAAGTTGGTGGACACGTTACCTTGAGATTCCTTTGTAAATCCATCATAACTCCCCATCAGAAAGATTTCTCTCTCTCCTAAGCCCTCTCTCTTCCTTCTCTAAGCTCTCTTTTTGATTAACTCCAAAGGAAAAGATTATCTCAATAGATAATAAGAGAGCATAAATAGAGACCCTCAAAAGAAGCCCTAATATTTAACAAACTATCAAAGATCTTCCAGTATAATTAATAGATCTTCCTATTTGATTAGTTAAAGTAACCCTTTCAGTCAACACAATCAACTTTTTCTTGAAGGATCAGTTTAAATATTTGTTCAGATCATTTAGTATGATTCTACGATCGCCTAGGATGATTAGTTCAAGGTACTGTATTGATCATCTAGTACGACATGGGATGATGGGTGGCAATCTACATATTTTCATGTAACCCTCTCATGACGTCCAGTTTGATCTCCTAGATAATTAGCTGAAAATTATAGTTTTATCTTAGATGATAGGAGATCTTCCCATTAAATAGAATAGTTCATCTAGTACAAACTAAGTAGATCGTATTGTACGATCTGATTGAGCAATCTAACCATAATTAGTATCATAAACACATGATCAATTTAAGTATAATTATCATAATTTTTCTAAAACTATGTATATCCTGTTGATTCCATATAGGTTGTTAAACCTAAGCTATTATCCCAAGGATAACCAAGAGGGGGGCAGTTTAAAAATTCTGTTGGATTTTTAGATAGAAAATTGTTTTTAATATTTGTGGAAAGTTAATTAAAGTTTCAAAATGAATTTTTCAATCACAAAAAATAACTTACAAAAAATTAATGCGTAAGTTAAAAAGACACAAAAATTTATAGTGGTTCAGTTAAACTCGACCTACATCCACTCCTTGAAGACTCCCTCTTAAGGAATTGCACTATTACCAAAATAATTTTCCTTTTGCCCCGACAATAAGGTGGAGAAGCCTTTACCAAAATGTCTATTCTGCCAATACCCGGTACGACAGACAACTTTCATCCTTTCACACCCTCTAAGTGTCAGCAAAGAACCATCATCCTTTCACACCCTCTAAGGGTCGGCAGAGAAACATCATTCTTTCACACCCTCTAAGTGTTAGCAAAGTACCGTCATCCTTTCACACCCTCCAAGTGTAAGAAGAGTACCTTCATCCTTTCACACCCTGTAAGTATCAGTAGAGTACCAGATCTTCTTCAAATATCTTCTCACGAGAAACTAGAAAGAAAAGACGAAGAGTGATAACAAAAATCACAAAGAGTTTATTACCTTTGAGTAACCTTATGAACCCTTCATACTCTACTTGCAAAGAATATCTCTCAAACACTCTCTCAGACTCTGTCTTTTAATTATCCTTGAAAAATCACGAAGATAAGACTTTTTCACATTAGTTTTAGTTTACCTTTTATATCAAAGTCATGAAAAACTATCCAAAAACTAAAATTTTCAATTTTGAGTGTACACGATCGTACAGTATGATCAGATGATCGTACATACAAATGGTTGAAAAACTATTGAGTACAAACCTATTGTGAATTGGTATGAAATGAAATCATATACAACCATCATTTGGTACAAATTAAGTTTGTTCAATAGGAACAGTTAGAAAATTTTTCACATTCGTCAGGATGAAGAGGGACCCCATAATTTCGTACCCTGGATGGCATACGAACGATGACGATATCGTATGGTACGAATTGTTCAAAAATTTTTCAAGTTAATCTGGATGAAAAGGGACCTCACAATTTCATACTCTGGAAGGCATGTATGAATTATGATCGTACATAATGATCTATACTTAGAAAAAATCTTTTTAATTGAAATAGGACCCGTTCATTTCATACTCTGGAAGGCATGTATGAATTGGGATTATACAGTGTGATATATACTTAGAAAAAATCTTTTTGAATGAAATGGGACCCGTCCATTTCATACTCTAGAAGGTATGTACGAATAATGATCGTATAGTATGGTTAATACTTAAAAAAAATTTTCATTTCTATTCGTTTGACTGCTCGTCGAGGAAAATAACTAAACAAATCATCCAGTATAAAGTTCAATTGTATATTACGATCAGTTTAAAAAAAATACAAATTTTAAACTCTCCTCCTATGTGTGTATGCTTAGTTACTCAATTACAATCACACTCTCTTAGACTCAATAAAATAAAAAATGCATACTTCATTTACAATAAACTCTAAACTAATCTTGATTTGAAGTCTTCAACAATCTAGTGTATGGTTTTTCTAAAACGTTAGTACACACAAGAGCAAAATAATTCTTCCAAAATATGCTAGGAGAAATAATACTTAGAGTAATAATATTTGGAATCATAAAAATATACAAGTTACAAGAATATTAACGATCAAGACCTGAGTAGCAACTATCTCAACATATCTTCCTATATTATTAGAATAAAAATTGAAATTAAAATAAGACCTAAATTATGATTGGTGGCTATTTTTTTATAATATGAATTGATCATCCTATATGATATAGATCATCCAGTATGATTAGTTTAATAATTCTTAATTAATAAGTATGATGTAATTAGGGTTTCTTTTTTTAACTAATCGTTTAGTATAATTGAAATCATCATATATGTTTAGGTTAAAAAAAAGAAATTTCTCTAACTCACCAAATCACTCCAGTGTATGTTTGCAAGTTTACCTAGCTTGGGATCCCCCAGATACATGACTTAACTTAAGAAATAAAAAGCATATTGAAATTTAAATTACAGACCGATTCGACCGCAGTTTACTCGATCTTTAGCTATTTTGCATTGCAATTAAATCTGTAGACCTGAATTGTTAGTAAGTAGGGAATACAAAATTGGCCTCCTAAAATTCCATATTCATTAAATACAATATGTGTGGTCTTCTAAACTAGCAAAGTTCTTTTTTTAAATACTCTATAAGATTTTTTAACAGTAGAGTATCCAACAAAAATTCTTTCATCTGATTTTAAATCAAATTTTTCTAAAGAATATTTTTCTTTATTTTATATGAACACCTTATATCCAAAAATATACAAATATGATAAATTAGGTATTCTCCCCTTAAGAAGGTCATAGGGTGTTTTGTTAAGTTTTGACCTAATGTTTATCCTATTTAGAATATAACATGCAGTGCTAACCGCTTCAGCCCAAAAATATTTAAGAAGTGAATATTCAGCCAACATGGCTCTAGCAAGTTCAATTAATGTTATGTTCTTTATTTTGACAACCCAATTCTACAGAGGGTTTCTAAGTGCAGAAAAATGTAATCAATTCCTAGTTTTTGCAAAAATCCTCAAATTTATTAGTTTCAAATTCAACGCCATGATCACTTTGAATTATTAAAATCTTACATCCTAATTTTCTCTGAATCTCAATCAAAAAGTCTTAAAATTCCTCAAATGATTCATTTCTATGTAATAAAAACTTAACCTACGGGAATCTTAAGAAATCATCTACTATCATAAATCCATATACCTTCCCTCCAAAACTAACAATGCGAACTAGTCCAAAAAGATCAATATGAATAATCTCTAATGGTTTACTAATTCTAACATTCTTTTTGGAATTAAATAAGAACTTCACATATTTTCTTAATTAACATGCATCGCAAAGGTGATCCTTAGTAAAGAATAGTTTTTTAATACCTCTAACCAACTCCTTTTGGGTAATTTCTCTAAAATTTTTCATGCTAGCATGACAAAGTCTCCTATGCCAGAACTAAGATTCATCAGAAATTATTTTTAAATAGAAAGCATTAGGAGTTTTAATACAATTTAAATATAGCATATAAACATTGTTTATCCTAATTATATGCAAAACATTATTTCTATTTAGGCTTAATATGTAGCTAGTGGAAAAAAAATTTATATTGTTCTTCTTATCATATAGCTGGCTTATACTTAACAAGTTATGCTTTAAGCCTTCTCAAGCAATACATTCTCAATGAAAAAATTTTACAAGTTCTCGATTATACATATTTCAACCACTTTCCTAATAGTGTTATCTCCCAGTGTAACCTTGCCTCCACTAGCTTCCAGTGATATAATTTGCTTAGTGTCTCCAGTCATATGCTTCGAGCAACCATTGTCCAGGTACCAAACACTCTCATGAGGCCTTGTATGAGAGCGTGCCTACAAAGTAATCAAATGTTAGACTTGAAAATCCAAACAAGTTTGGATTCTCCTTTTGGCAATTTAAAATTAGATTCATGTATGATATGACTAGGTTTATGTATCTTAGGTCTCCACACTAAATGAATTTTTCTAAGTTACAAGTGTATGAAATATGTCCAATCATCCCACAAGTATATCATTTAACTCTAGGAAATGGGTTTCTTAATTTTTTATAAAAAATCTATCTCTTCCTGTGTTTTAAAATTTTTGACCTCAAAATAGGATTTGTAAAATCTTCAAGTGTTAAGGGTATCATATTTTCCTCGAGAGCTTTCACTTTCAACTTAAGAAATGTGTTTATATTTTCTAACAAATTAATATCATATTTTAAATAATGATATATATTATTTAATTCATCCTTGAAATCCTTAAATTATAATAACTCATTATAAGCTAAGTCACATATCTCTTCTTGATCTGATTGATCAAGATTATTGGCCATTAAACACAAGTTGATGACTTCCTCCATTTCTATTTCTGACGAGTCCGAAGCTGAGTCTGCCCAAAAAGCTCTCTGAAATCTCTTCTTGCCCTTCTTCATATTTATTTTCTCCTCTACCTTCTTCTTACTAGGAGTGACTTTAAGATTAGGGCAGTTTGATTTTATATGTCAAGTTTCGTGCATTCGTAGCAAATAATATCATTAGAAACCTTAACCTTTTTATTGAACTTACCTCTATTCCACTACTGGTGTCTTCTCTACTTTCTTTTAAGAAAACTTTTGAATTGCCTAGTCATTAAGGCAATGTCATCCTCATTCTCAGGTTATGACTGATCAGTCTCTGAGTCCTCCACTTTTAGTTGAATGTTCTTCTCCTTTCTCTGTTCTCTTGTATTAATCTTTCTTTGACTCACTTCTTGCTCGTAAGCAATTAGTGATCCAAGAATATTATCAATAGAGTAAATATTTAAATCTTTAGACTATGTAATTATAGTTATTTTAGCATCATAAGTAGTAGACAAACAACGAAGTATTCTATTAACCATTTTAGCATTCATTATTTTCCTACCTAATGCATGCAAAGAAGTAACTATCTGAGTGAATCTTGTATACATGTCAGAAATATATTCATTAAGTTTCATGTGAAATAATTCAGTCATGTAATAAGATATTTAATCTAAATTCCTTTACTTCATTAGTCCCTTCATAAGAAATGCAAAGTCCATACCATATGTCATTTCCACCTTTGTACGTGGAAACCCTCACGTAATATTCTAACTTAAGTGCACAAAAGAAATTGTTTAAGCATTTAGCATTTAATTATGTTAAGTCACATTAATCTACAGTTCAATCAGCAAATGGTGTCTCAAATCTAATGCCATCAACTAATCTAGTTGGTTTATTATAACCTTTTTGAGCTAAAATCAATATGCGATAATATAGTTATTGTAGAAAAGTAGACATGTGTTTTGTCAAAAAATTAAAAGGAAAATTGTCAAATAACAGAGGTCTAGTGATTTAATACCCTTTAAGTATATTTTAGTTTCCAAATGTAGCCATTCTCATTTTCAAAAGTAGTCTAAACTTATGATTTTGAAACAAAACTTTGATACCACTTATTGATTTTGTATAGGTTGTTAAACCTAATCTATAAACCCAAGGCTAACTAAGAGGGAGAGTGAATTGGTAATTTAAAAAATCTCTACAATTTTTAGATAGAAAACAATTTTTAATATAAGTAGCAGGTTAATTAAAGCTTCATAATGAACTTTTCAATCACAGTAAATAACCTGTAGAAAATAAATGCAAAAAATAAAAAGACATGAAGATTTATAGTGGTTTGGTCAAACTCGACCTACACCCACTCCTTGAAGACTATCTCTTCAAGTATCACATTATTACCAAAGTGACTCTTCTTTTGCCTCCATAACAAAGCGGAAATCCTTAATAAAAATCTCTCTTCCACCAATCCCCAGTACGACAGAGAACCATCATCCTTTCCCATCCTCCAAGTGTCAGAAAAGAACCATCATCCTTTCACACCCTCCAAGTGTCACTCGAGAACCGTCATCTTTTACACCCTCCAAGTGTTGGCAGAGTACCGTCATCCTTTCATACCCTCCAAGTGTAGGAAGAGTGCCTTCATCCTTTCATACCCTCCAAGAGTCAGTAGAGTACCAAATCTTCTTCAAAGATCTTCTCACGAGCAAGTACAAAGATAAGACAAAGAGTGATAACAAAAATCATAAAGTGATTCATACAATTGAGTAACCTTGTAAACTCTTCACACTTCACTTGCATGAAATCTCTCTCAAACCCTTTCTCACACTCTCTCTTTCAATTTCCCTTAAAAAATCTTGAAGATAAGACCTTTTCATGTTAGTTTTAGTTGACCTTTTATATCAAAGACATGAAAAATCATCCAAAAACTGAAATTTTCAATTTTGACTGTGCACGGTCATATAATACGACCAGATGTTTGTACGTCCAAATAGGTCAAAACCTATTGTGTACGAACCTGTTGTGAATAAGTATGAAATGAAATCATACACGATTATCATCCAATACTTATCAAGTTTGTCAAGTATGAATAGTTAGAAAATTTTTCACCTTCATCGGGATGAAGAGGGACCCCACAATTTCATACCATGGATGGCGTACGTATAATAACAACATCATACAGTACGAACCATTTAGAAAATTTTTAAGTTCTTCTAGACAAAAAGGGACCTCACAATTTCATACTCAAGAAGGCTTGTATGAATTATGATCGTACAGTACAATCCTTACTTAGAAAAAATCTTTTTTAATGAAAAGGGACCCTTCTATTTTGTACTCTAAAAGGCATGCACGAATTGAGATCATACAGTATGATCCATACTTAGAAAAAATCTTTTTAAACAAAATAAGACCCATCCATTTTGTACTCTGAAAAGTATGTATAAATGGTGATCATATAGTATGATTACTACTTAGAAAAACTTTCATTTCTGTTCATTTGAGTGCTCTTTTGGGAAAATAATTAAATAAATTATCCAATACGAAGTTCATTCATATTGTACGATCAGTTTAAAAAAATGCAAATTTTAAACTCTCTCCGGTGTGTGTGTGTGTGTGTGTGTGTGTGCGTGTTAAAAGTTCGTTAGGGATGTTAAGACCTATAGAACAGGCCCAAGGCTAACCAAGAGGGGGGTGAATTGGTATTTAAAAAATTCTTTAGGCAAAGCACGATTACAAACCAAATCACCACAAAAAATAAGTGCGGAAGAAAATAAATGCGGAAGCAGTAAAAAATAAGAACACAAGGGTTTATAGTGGTTCGGTCAACTCGACCTACATCCACTCCCCGGAGGCGCCCTCCAAGTATTGCACTATAATCGTGACTCTCCTTTAGCCCCCACAGCTAGGCGGAGAAGTCTTCACAAACATCTCTTTTTGCCACACCCAGTAAGGCAGAGAACCTTCCTCCTTTTGCTTCCTCCTAAAGCAGGCAGAGAACCTCGATCGCTTGCTGGAACTTACCTCTCCTAACCCTTCCAAGGACTAGGGACTCTAGGAAAGAAAAAGTGGAACAATGCTTAGAGTAACCCTTGTGAATCCCATCGCAAGCTCCCCCTCACAAGATCCTCTCTCTCTCTCCCTCTCTCTCTTTCTCTCTCATTTAGGTTTTCTCAGGTCAAGACAGCAGCCAAGGATGTTCAAAAATGTTGAACAAGAGCTCTTAAATAGAAGAGCTTCAAAAGGAGCTCATTAATTGTAAGTTGCTGACTATATCGTCTAGGATGATATGGAAATCATCCTGGCCGATCAGTACAAATCCCATGAGATCGGCCAGAGCAACGCCCTGAATGTAAATTGGATGATTGAAAATTGGCTTGATCGTCCCGAACAATCTCATGATCGTCCAAGCTAATTAGTTCAAATCAAAGGAAAATCGTCCAGAGCATCGCTCTGAATTCAAGCTGTTCGATCTAGATCGTCCAGTACATCGCCCTGAATTTGTGCTGATTAATATTTAGCGTCCAGAAGTAACTAAGGTTTTTTAATAGATCATTCAGGCCGATCCTGCGATCGTCTAGGACATTGTGATCGTATCAATCATCCTTAATTACTTCCTTGATTTGTCTGATTAATCAAGGCATAATTGTGAATATAGTCTAGGCCGATCTAAGATCATCCTGGCCGATTTCCAAAAATACAGAATTTCTTAATTGTTTATGGCGGCAATTTCTTTCTGTTTTGATCCTATCATCCTGACCGATACACGTATCATGCAGGCTATTTTACTAATGACGGCTGCCTTAATTAAGAACCCCTGATTAGATTTTTATTTTTAAGCTCGATCGTCCAGGCCGATGTAAATATCATCCTGGCCGATTTGAGTAAAAATAGAAATTCTAAGTCTCTCAAGTGTGTGTGTGTGTAGGGTTACTTTGCATTGTCACACCAAAAATTATAATTGACTCAAGAGGAGAAAAAATAAAATTACAGACTAGCTCAACCCTAATCTACCCCATCTTGAGCTGGCTCTGTTTTTCCTGTCCGATCTTCGATTCCTGAAAAGTTAGTAGTAAAAGATAGTCCAAGTCAAGTAAGAGTGTTTACCAATCATCAAAACATAGTTCATAGACCTGAGTTTGCAACAATCTCCCCCTTTTTTATGATGGCAAAACACTACGACAAAAATTTAAAAAAAGCAGTGTAACATACGGAATCGAAAGTGCAGGAAACATCCTAAAACTACTCCCCCTTTTGACATCACAAAAAGGAGGGAACCAAGAAAAAAAAGCAAAACACAACACACATTTTTTTTTTACCAAGGCATGAAGATGATGTAGTATTCCATGTGATTGATTTTAAAAACTTGTGAGTTAATGAGTTAACCACATCAATAATCCAAAGAACGGTAGAATATCCAATCATGATTACCCTTAGCTCAGACTTTCTCTTAGGGTAGAATCTTCTTTTGAAATCAATGACCTAACTCAAAAAATTAATTGGATATGAGGAACAAGAATTCATTCATTACTTGGTTTAAGAAAAAAATATCTTATAGAATAATGAATCAAAGTAAATTTGTCACAATCTCAAAACAATCGAAGTTAAGCCTTTGATACATGAAAACTTCTAAGTTTTTAAAAGATTTGAAAAGAGAGAGGAGATTGCTTTCTAGTGGGCTCATTTTATGCCTCTTGTCAGTTGATTGGTGCTTGTGCACATCTTTTGCTTTTTGATATATAATTTTTTAATTTGGCATTATTATCTTTTGTTGGCATCATTGGCCAATTTTTTTTATTATTTTTGCAAGCTCCATTTTCTTTTACAACTCTTCAAAAGTTCATAGTTGTTAGTATACCTTCTAGATATTAGAGAATATGGGCTCTCTCTAACATAGAGAAGAACTATCCACAAAATAGAATCAATTAACCAATGATAAGAGTAACGAGGAATCTTGATGTGACATAAAGACTTTAAGCATTATAAATACAAGATAGATTTGCTTAAGCGAGTTTAGAAAGGATCTAAATTTCATACACAATCTTTAATTTGACATAGATTTTTGATTAAAAAAGAAAATTATCCCACTAAAATAGGTTAGATAAGGAGACACAATCAACGAAATAATCGTACCATCTAACAGATTAAGAGATGTAAAACATTTACTATAAATTCTCAAAAGTAAAGACAAGGCATACGATATCATATCAGCGATGATTTTTGAATGCTAAAAAGCAATAAAGAAGAAAGCAAGCCAAATCAATAAATAAAAAAAAGAAAAGAAAATAAAGTGCAAAAAGGAAAAATAATTAAAAAACAAATAAAGCAAATAGAAGATCAAGTTTATGCAGTTATGTCAATCACATCCAATCTAATCCTTAAAGAGCTGAAAGTGTCGAACGCCAGTGGTTTAGTAAAGATGTCAGC
This sequence comes from Dendrobium nobile, assembly GCA_022539455.1. Taxonomy (NCBI): domain Eukaryota; kingdom Viridiplantae; phylum Streptophyta; class Magnoliopsida; order Asparagales; family Orchidaceae; genus Dendrobium; species Dendrobium nobile. The sequence continues at coordinate 56,693,574 of CM039735.1, forward strand.
CTGTTGATTTTCAGTTGTCACATGGTGTAGCTCAATGTCTCCCTTAGTCACATGATCTCTGATGAAGTGATGTCTAATGTCAATGTGTTTAGTCCTTGAATGTTGGATAGGATTCTTAGAGATGCATATGGCACTAGTGTTGTCACAAAAGATTGAGATGGTGCCTACAGGTAATCCTAAATCCAATACATGTTGTTTCAACCAAAGAACTTGGGCCACACAACTTCTAAGAGCAATGTACTCAGCTTCAGTAGTGGAAAGTGCAACAGAATTTTTCTTCCTACTAGACCATGAGACCAAAGATTATCCTATGAATTGATAAGTCCCTGAAGTACTTTTTCTATCCACCTTGCATCCTGCAAAATCAGAGTCAGAAAATCCAATAATCTCAAAAGAAGTGTTGTGTTTAGGATACCAAATCCCTAAGCTTTGGGTCCCCAAAAGATATCTAAAAATTCTCTTAACATCAGTCAGGTGGGATTCCTTAGGGTCGGCTTGAAATCTAGCACAAAGGCATACACTAAACATTATGTCGGGTCGGCTCGCAGTCAAGTAGAGTAAAGATCCAATCATGCCTCTGCACTTCTTCTGATCAACAGACTTACCACTTGAGTCCCTATCCAATGGAACACTAGAAGTCATGGGAGTATTAATTGGCTTAGATTTATCCATCTTATACTTCTTCAAAATGTCCTTTATGTATTTTATTTGATTAAGAAAAGTTTCATCATCTAATTGTTTTATGCTAAAACCCAAAAAATATGATAACTACCCCCTCATACTCATCTCAAACTCTCTACTCATTATTTTAGAAAACTCATCATAAAGTTTTTTATTAGGAGATCCAAAGAGTATATCATCCACATAAATCTGAACAATGAGTAAATCATCTCCAATTTTTCTAAGAAAAATGGTGGTGTCTACGCTCCCCTTAGCAAACTCCCTTTCTAGTAAAAATATGCTAAGCCTCTCATACCATTCTCTTGGTGCCTGCTTTAAACCATACAAAACCTTTTTTAATTTAAAAATATGATTTGAATATTGGGAACTCTCAAAACCTTGGGGTTGTTCTACATACACATCCTCTTTTATTTTCCCATTCAAAAAGGAACTCTTGATATCCATTTGATAAATCTTAAATCCTTTATAACAGTCAAAGGCTAATAGCACTCTAATGGCTTCCAATCTAGCAACAGGGGCAAATGTCTCCTCAAAATTTATTCCTTCTATTTGGTTGTACCCCTTAGCCACTAATCTTGCTTTATTCCTAACCACCACTCCTGAATCATTCACCTTGTTCTTAAAGACCCACTTTGTCCCAACTACACATTGTCCCTTAGGTCTTTCTACAAGCTCCCAAACTTCATTCCTAACAAATTGGTTCAACTCCTCTGGTATAGCTAAAATTCAAAACTCATCAGAAAGGGCTTGGTTTATGTTGGTGGTTTCAATCATTGAGATAAAGGCAGAGTGGTTCACCTCCTTCCTAAGTCCATGTCTAGTCCTAACTCCATTAGAAGGGTCTCCTAAGATCAAATGCTTTGGGTGACTTGTAGAGTATCTCCAATCTCTTGGTAAGGTTTGAGAAGGTCCAACCCTTTCCTCCAGATCTAAATTTTCTACTCCTTGGGTGACATCTCATACTCCTATGTTTTGGTGACCTACTTCCTTCTCCAAATTTTCTACTCCACTAGTAAGCTCTCCAATATCATCATCATCCTCAACTCCATGCTTTTTAGGATCAGACTCATCAAATACTACATGGGTAGTCTCTTCCACCACTAAAGTTCTCTTGTTAAACACCCTAAAAGACTTCCCAACACTAGAATATCCCAAGAATACTCCATCATCAGATTTAGGATCAAATTTTCCCAAGTGAGACTTCCCATTGTTATGAATGAAAACCTTACAACCAAATACATAAAGGTGAGAAAGATTGGGTGTCCTACCCTTAAGGATCTCATAGGATGTCTTTTTTAATTTGGCTCTAAAATTTACCCTATTCGACACATAAAAAGTTGTGTTAACCGCTTCAGCCCAAAAGTATTTTGGAAGTGAGTACTCAGCAAGCACGGCCTAGCGGCTTCCACCAAGGTTCAGTTCTTCCTTTCAGCTACCCCATTCTGCTGAGGGGTCCTAGGAGCTGAGAAATTGTAGCTAATCGCCTTGTCCTCACAAAAATCTTTAAATCTTTCATTCTCAAACTCTCCCCCATGATCACTATGGATGGTCAAGATCTCACAACCTAGCTTTTTTTGAATCCAAGTAGAAAATGTTTTAAACTCCTCAAAAGACTCATTTTTATATGTAAGAAATCTAGTCCAAGTGAACCTTGAGTAGTCATCAATAATCACAAAATCATAGACTTTCCCTCCCAAGCTGGCAATGCTAATGAGTCCAAATAAATCCATGTGCAGCACTTCTAAAGGTCTTGAGGTGCTAATTTTCTTAGTTCGGTGAATGGTGGAGTGGACTTGCTTTCCTAGTTGACAGACATCACAAAGGTGGTCTTTGGAAAACTTGAGTTTGGTGCCACCTCTAATTAGGTCTTTTTGGGTCACTTTCCTAAGGATTTTAATACTTGCATGACATAGTCTCTGGTGCCATAACCATAAATCATTAATCATTATTTTTAAGCAAAATGAAGCAGCATATTCAATGTTATTTAAATCAAGCATGTAGACGTTGTTGATCCTCTTTCCCTGTAAATTAGTGTTGTTATTTAAACTTATAATGCATGAATTTGCAAAGAATTGCACGATGAAGCCTTTGTCACAGAATTGACTGATGCTGAGCAGGTTGTGCTTCAATCCATATTCAAGCAAAATATTTTCAATCATAAGGTTCTTGGATTTACCAATTATACTTGTGCCTACCACCTTCTTGGTGGTGTTGTCTCCAAGAATAACCTTGCCTCCAGTCCTGGACTCCAGCGAAACAAATTGATTGGCATCACCAATCATATGTCAAGAGTAACCGCTGTCCAAGTAACACATACTCTCACGAGGCCTTTTGTGAGAGCCCACCTATAAAATTATCAAATGTTAGATTTAAGAACCCAAGCAGGTTTGGGTTCCTTCTTATGAAAAGTAGAATACAATGCATGTGTGGTATATTGTGAATTATGCAATTGGTCTTCACACCCAGTGTGGACTACGATGAATAGTGCAAGTGTGTGAGATGTGTCCTAGCATGCCACATGAAAAGCATCTAACACCTGGAAAAGGATTTCTTAAATGGTTTGAGTTATAATGCATCTTCCTAGTTTTTGGCTTTTGATCAAGTGTATGTGTCATCCTAGTTTTCTTAAATATATTCAATTCATTTTGAATCCTCAAGTTAGTAAATTTTAGGGCATCATTATCAATCCTTAATTTTTTCTCCATCTCTTTAAACTTTTTAAAATCAGATTCAACTGAGGTGTGTGTGAGTTTTAGTGACTCATGCTCTTCTATTAATTCATAATACTTTTTGTTTAACTCATCAAATTTATCAAGTAGAGCCATATGATTTGAATCAATTATTGAGTGATCTTTAGTCATAATTGCATGCTCTTTTTGTTACTCCAAAAATTCCAATTTTAAACTTGCATGTGTTTTCTTGAGTTTCATATATGATGCATGAGTTTTTTCAAAAATTTTAAGAAGTTGATCATAGGAAAGTTCATATACCTATTCTTGATTGAGATGATTGTCTGCCATCAAGCACGGTTTTGTTGTCTCATTTTCTGGTTCCGTCTCCGATGAATCTGATGCAGAATCCGCACAAAATGCCTATTGGAGTCTTTTCTTGTCCTTCCTGAACTTGGGTTTCTCCTCACCCTTTCATTTGCTTGAGTGATCTTGAAGTGTAGGACCATCGGCTTTCAAATGTCCAGGCTTGCTACATTCATAACAAACAACATCAGAAGATCCTTTAGAATATTGTTATCCTTACCTTCTTTCCAATGATGCTTTTGTTTCTTCCTTAGAAAGTTTCTGAATTGCCTTGAGATGAAGGCAACTTCATCGCTCTCAGATCCAGAAGAATCTGAGTCAGATTTGTGTGCCTTCAATGCCATCATTTTCTCTTTTTTTTCTCACCTGCATCAAGATTTCTTTGATTCACCCCTTGCTCATAAGCAATGAGTGAGCCAAGTAAGTTGTCAATCGAATACGTGTTCAAATCCTTATATTCAGTTATAGCAGTAATTTTTGCATCAAAAGAGGAAGGAAAGCATCGTAAAATCTTGTTTACTTTTTCAAAATTTGAAATCTCTCTTCCTAAGGCAAGCAAGGAAGTAACAATCTGAGTAAATCTTGTATACATTTCAAAAATTGATTCATGAGGTTTCATATGTGATACACAATTTATCCCAAATTTCTTTACCAGTTTTACAAGTGGAAACACGTATGTACTCTTCTGATTTTAAAGCACATAAAAAATAATTAAGACATTTTGCATTCAATTGAGCCAAATCCCTATCATCTAAAGTCCAGACAGTAAAAGGAAGTGGAACAGTAATGTCGTTAAGTTTACCAGTTGGAGGTATGTAACCATCCGTAACAAGCATCCACATGCGATAATCAGTAGATTGTAAAACGTAAACATGCGAGTTTTCCAAAAATCAAATGGGATATTATCAAACAAAGGTGGTCGGGTAATAGAATACCCATCCGGTGTATTATGATTCCCAAAGTTAGCCATGGATCTAAATTTAAAAAGTTTTCAAACTTAGTTTTTATGAATCCCGCTCTAATACCACTTAAAAGTTTGTTAGGGATGTTAAGCTCTATAGAATTGGCCCAAGGCTAACCAAGAGGGGAGGTGAATTGGTATATAAAAAATTCTTTATGCAAAGCACGAATACAAACCAAATCACCACAAAAAATAAGTGCGAAAGAAAATAAATGCGGAAGTAGTAAAAAACAAGAACACAAGGGTTTATAGTGGTTTGGTCAACTCGACCTACGTTCACTCTCCGGAGGCGCTCTCCGAGTATTACACTACAATCGTGACTCTCCTTTAGATCCCACAGCTAGGCAGAGAAGCCTTTACAAACACCTCTTTTTGCCACACCCGGTAAGGTAGAGAACCTTCCTCCTTTTGCTTCCTCCTGAAGCAGGCAGAGAACCTCGATCGCTTGCTGGAACTTACCTCTCCCAACCCTTCCAAGGACAAGAGACTCTAGGGAAGAAGAAGTGGAACAATGCTTGGAGCAACCCTTGTGAATCCCCTCATAAGCTGCCCCTCACAAGATTCTCTCTCTCTCTCTCTCTCTCTCTCTCTCTCTCTCTCCTTTAAGTTTTCTCAGGTCAAGACAGCAACCAAGGATGTTCAAAAATATTGAACAAGAGCTCTTAAATAGAAGAGCTTCAAAAGGAGCTCATTAATTACAAGTTGCCGACTATATCGTCCAGGACGATATGGAAATCATTTTGGCTGATCAGTATAAATCCCATGAGATCAGCCAGAGCTTCACCCTGAATGCAAACTGGACGATTAAAAATTGGCTTGATTGTCCCGGACGATCTCACAGGCTAATCAGTTCAAATCATAGGAAAATCGTCTAGGGCATCGCCCTGAATTCAAGTTGTTCGATCCAGATCGTCCAGTACATCGCCTTGATATTTATCGTCTAGAAGTAACTAAGGTTTTTGAATAGATCATCCAGGCCGATCCTGCGACCATCCAAGATGATGTGATCGTATCAATCATCCTTAATTACTTCCTTGATTTGTCTGATTAATTAAGGCATAATTGTGAATATCGTCCAGGCCGATCCAAGATTGTCCTTGTCGATTTCCAAAAATATAGAATACCTTAATTATTTATGGCAACAATTTCTTTCTATTTTGATCCTATCGTCTTGGCCAATACACGTATCGTCTAGGCCGATTTGCTAATGACGACTGCCTTAATTAAGAACCCCTGATTAGATTTTCTATTTTTAAGCTCGATCGTCCAAGCCAATGTAAATATCGTCCTGGCCGATTTGAGTAAAAATAGAAATTCTAAGTCTCTCAAGTGTGTGTGTAGGGTTACTTTGCATTAGTCACACCAAAGATTACAATTGACTCAAGAGGGGAAAAAATAAAATTACAGACTGACTCAACCCTAATATACCCCATCTTGACCTGGCTCCGTCTTTCCGTCCAATTTTTGATTCCTGAAAAGTCAGTAGTAAAAGACAGTCCAAGTCAAGTAAGAGTGTTTGCCAATCATCAAAACATAGTTCATAGACCTGAATTTTCAACACATGCTCAGTTACTCAATTACAATCACTCTCTCTCAAACTCAATAAAATGAAAACTACTAACTTTAATTACAATAAACTGTAAACTAATCTTGATTTAAAGTCATCAACAGTCAAGAGTATGATTTTCCTAAAATATTAGTACACGCAGGAGTAAAATAATTCTTTTAAAATATGCTAGGAGAAAAAATAATCAAAGGAATAATATTTGGAATCATAAAAAACATACAAGTTGCAAGAATATCAACAATCAAAAACTAAGTAGCAACTATATCAACATATCCTCCTATACGACTAGAATAAAATTTGAAATTAAAATATGACCTAAATTATGATTGGTGGCTATTTTTTTATAATATGAATTGATCGTACTTTATGATACAGATCATCCAATATGATTAGATTAATAATGCTTAATTAATAAGTATGAAGTAATTAAGGTTTCTTTTCTTAATTAATCATTCAGTATAATTGAAATTCTTATGTATGATTAGGTTAAAAAAAAGAAATTTTTCTAACTCACCAAATCACTCCCCCTGAGTGTATGTGTGCGAGTTTACCTAGCATGGGATCCTTCAGATACATGACTTGACTCAAGAAATAAAAAACATATTGAAATTTAGATTAAAGACTAACTCAACCCTAGTCTTCCCGATCATGAGCTATTTTGCATTGTAATTAAATTTATAGATCTGAAATGTTAGTAAGTATGGAATACAAAGTAGATATGAAATAATAGTTGTAGTATAGAAATAATAATGTTTTTAATCATTAAAATCATTATATGTGGGCCCATATTTGTAATAATGTTGTCTGACTGCCTGTATAAGAGAACTGGTATTGATTGTCATCGATGCTTTTTAGTTCTACCGAACAACCTTTTCCCAAATTTATGGGAGAAAACATAGACTAACACAAGAGAACTTGGTTTGGATCACCCATGATGGTCTCCAATTCTACCATTTCACCTTTCTCCCAATTTATGAGAAAAAAACTTTGACTAACACAAGCGAATAAGGCTTTGATCGCTGCCAATGATCTCCAATTCTACCAATTTGTTGTTCCTTAGTTCATAAGATAAAATTTGAATAAAAAATAGAACTGGTCTTGTATCACAACCGATAATGTCCAATTTTAACAATACAAGAGAAAACTTGGACTAGCTTAAGGAAATGTATATTTTTGCCACCCCGAGGGAGGTATTTATAGGTCTATGAATGAGAGAAGTAGAAAAAAACTCTTATAAATTTTTAATACTTTTTTCTTCAAAATTTAAAAATTTTTAGTCCAAAAATATTTTTCCCCTATTTAAAAATAAGTAAAAATAATAAAGGAAGTAATTTCATAACCCCTCAATTTTGAGGAGACAACATTATTGCTGCCTCTATAAGGTGTCACTAAAAAATTAAAAATAATTAAAAAATGATGAAGGGGCATTGTAATGCCTATAAATTCATACACATGGGTGGCCTAGTAGGGCTATTGGTGGTTGGTCGATACGCGGTTGATTCAGTCGCCAAGTTTACCAAGCTTGGGATCCACCAGATACATGACTTGACTTAAGAAATAAAAAGAATATTGAAATTTAAATTACAGACCGCTCAACCGTAGTCTACCCGATCTGTAGCTATTTTGCATTGCAATTAAGTTTGTAGACCTAAAATGTTAGTAAGTAGGGAATACAAAATTGGCCCTCCAAAAATTCCAGATTAATTAAATACAATATGTGTGGTCTTCTCAACTACCAAAGTTCTTTTGTTAAAGACTCTATAAGATTTTCTAACATTAGAGTATCTAAGAAAAATTATTTCATCTAATTTTGAATCAAATTTTTCTAAAAAATATTTTCCTTTATTATATATGAACACCATACATCCAAAAATATATAAATGTGAGAAATTAGGTGTTCTTCCTTTAAGAAGGTCATAGGGTGTTTTGTTAAGTTGACCTAATATTTATCCTATGTAGAACATAACATGTAGTGCTAACCGCTTCAGCCCAAAAATATTTAAGAAGTGAATATTCTGCAAACATGGCTCTAGCAGCTTCAATTCATGTTATGTTCTTTTTTTTTACTACTCCATTCTGTTGAGGGTTTCTAGGTGCAGAAAAAAGTAATCAATTCCTAGTTCTTTGCAAAAATCCTCAAATTTATCATTTTCAAATTCACCGCCATAATCACTTTGAATTATTAAAATCTTACATCAAAATTTCCTCTGAATCTAAGTCAAAAAGTTTTTAAATTCCTCAAATGATTCATTCTTATGTAATAAAAATTTAACCTACGGGAATCTTAAGAAATCATCTACTATCACAAATCCGTACATCTTCCCTCCTAAACTAACAATACAAACCAGTCCAAAAAGATCCATATGAATAATCTCCAATGGTTTACTAGTTCTAACATCCTTATTGGAATTAAATAAGAACTTCACATGTTTTCTTAATTGACATGCATCGCAAAGATGATCCTTAGTAAAGTCTAGTTTTTGTATACCTCTAACCAACTCCTTTTGGGTAATTTTTGCAAAATGTTTTATGCTAGCATGACAAAGTCTCCTAAGCCATAACCAAGAATCATCAAAAATTAATTTTAAACAGAAAGCATTAGGAGTTTTAATACAATTTAAATCTAGCATATAAACATTGTTTACCCTAATTCTATGCAAAACTTTAATTCTATTTAGGCTTAATATGTAGCTAGTGGGAAAAAATTTATACTATACCCTTTATCATATAGCTAGCTTATACTTAACAAGTTATGCTTTAAGCCTTCTCAAGCAATACATTCTCAAAGAAAAATTTTTACAAGTTTTCGATTATACATATTCCAACTACGTTCCTAATTGAAAGTTCGTTAGGGAAGTTAGGCCCTCTTAAACTTAGTCCCAAGCTAATCAAGAGAGAGGTGAATTGGAAAACCTTAAAACCAAAGATAAAGTTCCAACCAAAAATACCACAAACAAAGTGCGGAAGAAAAATAAATGCGGAAGCGATAATAAGAAAAGAACACACCGGATTTATAATGGTTCGGTCAAACCTAGACCTACGTCCACTCCTTCGAGGCACCCCCCAAGTATTGCACTAACACAAGTGTCTCTCCTTTAGCCCCCACAGCTAGGCGGAGAAGCCCTTACAAAATCACTTCCACCTTCCCTGGTGCGGCGGAGTCGCCGGGTCCTTTGACACCAAAGAGATCTTCTTCTTTGATGAACTTACCTCGAGACAAGCCTTGAATCCGATGGTACTAAGGTGCGAGTTCGTCGGAGCAACTGTGTGGATCCCCCACCACACTCCCTTGAGTTCCTCCCCCTCACAGGATCTTCTCCCTCTCAAACTCCACCCTTTCCTCTCTCCCTTTTAAGCTCTCTCTTCAAGTCTCCACCACAAGAACGAAGCTCCAATGGCTGCCAAAGACACTTACAAAAGTTTCCATGCCATAACTTAAATAGAAGTTCTCAAAATGAGCTCATTAATGCAAGTTGCCGCCATTATCGTCCAGGACGATAGGCATATCGTCCTGGCCTATTAGTTCAAATATGAGGAAAATCGTCCTGAATATCGCCCTGAAATGAAGCTGGATGATGTCTAATCGTCCCAGACGATCTTGCGATCGGCCTGGACGAAATCCCCATTAAATGCTTTCCAAAACTGCCTAAGAAATTTTGGAAAAATTGCTCTGGATCGTCCAGGACGATATTTTATAGTCCAGGATGATCCACCGGGACGATGTCCAAAAATAAGATTTTCCTAAGTAGATCTGGCGGCAGATTCTTGCTGTATTAAGCCGATCGTCCCGGCCGATATAAAATTGTCCAGGACGATTTATTTTTGCATAAAGACGGCTGCTTTAAAGAGGATGCCCTAATTAGGATTTCTACTTTTGTTAGATCGTCCAGGACGATATAAATATCGTTCCGGACGATGTTATCAAAAATAAAAATCTTTTAAGGCACAACAGAAAATCTTCCAAGTTACAAATCATCAGATGCCACATCAAATACAACAGACTCAAGAAATGAAAAAGATTACAAACTGACACAGACCTAGTCTACCCAATCTTGAGCTGGTTCCAAATTGCAGTCTGATCGTGTGGACCTGAAACGTTAGCACATAAGGTAATCATAGAGAAAAAAGGATTGTTTGCTATCATCAAAATCATAAACCATAGATCCGTAACAATCTCCCCCTTTTTGATGATGGAAAAACATTTCAATTTGAATTTTCAAAAAAGACTATTTTCTCCTAATCTCCCCCTTACTAAAATAAAACCTTTTAAAAAATAGGGGAGATAAAAATATTTTTGTTGTTTTTAATTTTTTGAAAACAAGATACAAACATGATAACAGTACAAAAATTCAACAATACGTTCTCCCCCTTTGACATTATCAAAAAGAGAGGAGGCACAAACAAAAAAATAAAACAAAAGACAAAAAACATTTTCTGATCTAGTGAAAAAAACAAATATTCTTAAAATGAGAAAGTTACCTCTTGGTTTTAATCAAAAACTTAGTAGAATTGGATTTACAACGCATAGCCCAGAAAGGGTTAGAAATTCATAATTCGATAATCCAAACTCGTTCTTTTAAAGGCTAAAAAACTTTTTAATCCAATATCTAAATCAAGGAATAAATGGGAAGAAGAAACATTAATTTTTCAAAACTCCTTTCATAAAACATATCTAATAGAAGATCAATGCACGAATTGCTGAATCAGGAACCAAGATTTTCAAGCACAAGTTTCGAACATATCAAGAATTTTCTTAGGCTTTTAGTAGTATAAGAAAAAATAAGCATATTTTTCTGTGGGCTCATTTTATGCCCTTTATCACTTGAATGGCTCTTTGAGCATCTTTTGATTTTCAATACACTTTGTGTATTATTTTTTTTCAATTTGACGTCATTGCGCATCTTTTGGTTTGGCATCATTGGCCACTTTTTTTTTATTATCTTCAAAAAATATGCTTTCTTTCTTATATTTTCAAAACGAAAGTAAACCCAAATTATTGACAATACGAACATCTTGATTAAGAAAATTTTAAGGTGGATTCAACAATCATGCAAAAGATTTCTATGCGATAGAAAAAATGTATGGAGATGAAAAAAAATCAGTTTCAAAATCCAATTTAAAATATGATGAAGATTTTAAATCAAAAGTAGAATTACCTCTTTTAGGAAATAGAGATTGATAATCAAAAACATGAGTTTCCTTACTCATACTGTTTTAGAGAAGTCAAATACAACTTACCAAATATTTCAAGAAAAAATAGGAAGTAGATTTTTCATTTTTAGAAAAGTGAATGTGTGTGTTGATTTAAAAAAAACTTTCACGAAAACAAAATTTCAAAGAATAAACAAAACCAAAAAAACATAAAAAAAAGAAAAACACAACACTAAAAATACGAAAGGCTCTTAACCATTATCTCTCTCCTGGTCCGATGCTTCAGAGACCAGATCTGCCCATGAGATTTTTTGCCTTTCATTATTTCCCCAGTTCAAAGTTTGTTTCGCCTTGCCCTTTTCTTTCATAGGAAGAATTCTTAAATTAGGGCACTCATTTTTCATATGTCCAGGTTTCCTACATCGAAAACAAATAATGTCAAAGGAAATATTAATATCCTTATCATTTTTACCTTTTTTTCACTTTGGCTTATACTTTGGTGAGCTTTGTGATTTGCTTGACAAGTCATTACTATCGTCACCAACTAAGCTTCCTCTTTCCGTATCTTCAACTTTTAGAACGATTGTTTCACCTGCATCCAAAAGTTTTTGACCCAAACCTTGCTCGTAGGCAATGAGTGAGCCAATCAAATTATCAATAGAATAATCATTCAAATCTTTTGATTCACAAATAGCAATAACTTTGGCATCAAATTTTTCAAGTAAACAACGAAGAATTTTATTGACTTTTTCAAAATTTGAAAAATCTTTTCCTAAAGCATGCAATGAGTTTATAATTTGAATGAATCTAGTGTACATGTCTAAGATCGTTTCATAAGATTTCATGGAAAATAATTCAAAACCATGCATTAACAAATTCAACTTGGATTGCTTGATTTCACTAGTGCATTCGTATATGGTGTGCAATTTATCCCAAACTTCTTTACCAGTAGTGCACGTGGATACTAACATAAAATCTTTAGAATTTAAAGCACAGAAAAAGCAGTTTAAAGATTTTGCATTCAATTGAGCATTTACTTGTTCTTCCCTATCCCATTGATTAAAAGGAATATCAGTTTTAACTCCATTAACAATGCGTGACGGTGATGAATAACCAGTTAAAATCGTAAGCCACAAGCGAAAATCAATCGATTGCAAGAAAATAGACATGCGAGTTTTCCAAAAATCAAATGACATATTTTCAAATAAAGGAGGTCTGGTGATTGAATAACCTTCCGCAACATTACGATTAGCCATGGATTGAAATTCAAAAGCTTTTAAAAACTTATTTTTGAATCCCGCTCTGATACCACTTGAAAGTTCATTAGGGAAGTTAGGCCATCTTAAACTTAGTCCCAAGCTAATCAAGAGGGATGTGAATTGGAAAACCTTAAAACCATAGATAAAGTTCCAACCAAAAACACCACAAATAAAGTGCGGAAGAAAAATAAATGCGGAAGCGATAATAAGAAAAGAACACACCGGATTTATAGTGGTTCGGTCAAACCTAGACCTACGTCCACTCCTTGGAGGCACCCCCCAATTATTGCACTGACACAAGTGTCTCTCCTTTAGCCCCCACAGCTAGGCGGAGAAGCCCTTACAAAATCACTTCCACCTTCCCCAGTGCGGCGGAGTCGCCGGGTCCTTTGACACCATAGAGATCTTCTTCTTTGGTGAACTTACCTCGAGAAAAGCCTTGAATCTGATGGTACTAAGGTGCGAGTTCGCCGGAGCAACCGTGTGGATCCCCCACCACACTCCCTTGAGTTCCTCCCCCTCACAGGATCTTCTCCCTCTCAAACTCCACCCTTTCCTCTCTCCATTTCAAGCTCTCTCTTCAAGTCTCCCCCACAAGAACGAAGCTCCAATGGCTGCCAAAGACACTTACAAAAGTTGCCATGCCATAGCTTAAATAGAAGCTCTCAAAACGAGCTCATTAATGCAAGTTGCCACCATTATCGTCCAGGACGATAGGCATATCGTCCTGGCCGATTAGTTCAAATATGAGAAAAATTATCCTGAATATCACCCTGAAATGAAGCTGGACGATGTCTAATCGTCCCGGACGATCTTGCGATCGGCCTGGACGAAATCCCCATTAAATGCTTTCCAAAACTGCCTGAGAAATTTTGGAAAAATTGCTCTGGATCATCCAGGACGATATTTTATAGTCCAGGACGATCCACCGGGATGATGTCCAAAAATAAGATTTTCCTAAGTAGATCTGGTGGCAGATTCTTGCTGTATTAAGCCGATCGTCCCGGCCGATATAAAATCGTCCAGGACGATGTGTTTTGCATAAAGATGGCTGCTTTAAAGAGGATGCCCTAATTAGGATTTCTACTTTTGTCAGATCGTCCAGGACGATATAAATATCGTCCCGGATGATGTTATAAAAAATAAAAATCTTTTATGGCACAACAGAAAATCTTCCAAGTTATAAATCATCAGATGCCACATCAAATACAACAGACTCAAGAAAGGAAAAAGATTACAAACTGACACAGACCTAGTCTACCCAATCTTGAGCTGGTTCCAAATTGCAGTCTGATCGTGTGGACCTGAAACGTTAGCACATAAGGTAATCATAGAGAAAAAAGGATTGTTTGCTATCATCAAAATCATAAACCATAGATCCGTAACACTAATGGTGTTATCTCCCAGTGTAACCTTGCCTTGACTTGCTTCCAGTGATATAAATTGCTTAGTGTCTCTAGTCATATGCTTTGAGCAACTATTGTTCTGGTACCAAATACTCCCATGAGGCCTTGTATGAGAGTGTGCCTATAAAATAATCAAATGTTAGACTTGAAAACCCAAATAAGTTTGGGTTCTCCTTTTGGAAATTTAAAACTAGATGCATGAATGATATGACTAGTTATATGCACCTTAGGTCTCCACACTAAATGAATTTTTCTATTTAAGATACAAGTATATGAAATATGTCCAATCATCCCACAAGTATAGCATTTAACTCCAGGAAATATGTTTCTTAATTTTTTATAATAAATATGTCTCTTCCTGTGTTTTAAAATTTTTGACCTCAAAATGGGATTTGTAAAATCTTCAGGTGTTAGGGGTATCCTATTTTCCGCGAGAGTTTTCACTTTCAACTTAAGAAATGTGTTTATATTTTCTAAGAAATTAATATCATATTTTAAATAATGCTATCTATTCTTTAAATCATCCTTGAAATCTTTAAATTCTTTTTCCAAATCAGCATAGGATGTTGTCAAAAGATCATTCTTTTTGTTTAAGTCATCAAATTCACCAAGTAAGATCATGTGAGTGTTATCTATTAATGCATGATCTTTCTTAAGGATTTCATATTCTTTTTATAATTCTTGTATTTCAAGGTTTATACTAGTATATATTTTCTTAAGTTTTCTATATGCATCATGAATTCTTTCAAAAACTTCTAACAACTCATTATAAGCCAAGTCACATATCTCTTCTTGATCTGATTAATCAAGATTATTAGCCATTAAACACAAGTTGGTGACTTCATCCATTTCTATTTCTGATGAGTCCAAAGCTGAGTCTGCCCAAAAAGCTCTCTGAAATCTCTTCTTGCTCTTCTTCACATTTATTTTCGCCTCTACCCTCTCCTTGCTAAGACTGGTTTTAAGATTATGGTAGTTTGATTTTATATGTCTAGGTTTCATGCATTCGTAGCAAATAATATTATTAAAAACCTTAACATTTTTATTTAACTCATCTCTATTCCACTACTGGTGTTTTCTCTACTTCCTTTTAAAAAAACTTTTGAATTGCCTAGTCATTAGGGCAATGTTGTCCTCATTCTCAGGTTATGACTGATCACTCTTCGAGTCTTCCACTTTCAATAGAATGTTCTTCTCCTTTCTCTATTCTCCTGTATTAATCTTTCTTTGACTCACTTCTTGCTCGTAAGCAATTAGTGATTCAAGAATATTATCAATATAGTAAATATTTAAATCTTTATATTCTGTAATTATAGTTATTTTAGCATCGAAAGTAGTAGACAAACAATGAAGAATTTTGTTAACCATTTCAACATTCATTAGTTTCTTACCTAATGCATGCAAAGAAGTGACTATCTGAGTAAATCTTGTATATATGTTAGAAATAGATTCATTAAGTTTCATGTGAAATAATTCATAGTTATGTAATAAGATATTTAATCTAGATTACTTTGCTTCATTAGTCCCTTCATAAGTAATGCAAAGTCCATCCCATATCTCCTTTCCACCTTTGTAAGTGAAAACCCGCATGTAATATTCTAACTTAAGTGCACAAAAGAAATTGTTAAAGCATTTAGCATTTAATTATGCTAAGTCACATTATTCTACAGTTCAATCAGCAAAGGGTGTCTCAACTCTAATGCCATCAACAAATCTAGTTGGTTTAGTATACCCTTTTTGAACTAAAATCAACATGAGATAATCTAGTGATTGTAGAAAAGTATACATGTGTGTTTTCCAAAAATTGAAAGGAAACTTGTCAAATAATGGAGGTCTAGTGATCGAATACCCTTCAGGTATATTTTTGTTTCCAAATGTAGTCATTCCCATTTTTCAAAAAGTAGTCTAAACTTATGATTTTGAAACAAAGCTTTGATATCACTTATTGATTTTGTATAAGTTGTTAAACCTAAGCTATTAACCCAAGGCTAACTAAGAAGGGGGGTAAATTGGTAATTTAAAAATTCTCTTGGATTTTTAGATAGAAAACCATTTTTAATATTCGTAGCAAGTTAATTAAAGCTTCAAAATGAACTTTTTAATCATTGTAAATAACTTGTAGAAAATAAATGCAAAAATTAAAAAGACATGAAGATTTATAGTGGTTTGGTCAAACTCAACCTACATCCACTCCCTGAAGATTCTCTCTTCAGGTATTACACTATTACCAAAGTGACTCCTCTTTTGCCCCCACAGCAAGGCGAAGAAGCCTTTGCAAAAATCTATCCTCAACCAATCCCCAGTGCGGAAAAGAACCATCATCCTTTCACACCCTCCAAGTGCTAGAA
Organism: Dendrobium nobile; assembly: GCA_022539455.1. Lineage (NCBI taxonomy): Eukaryota > Viridiplantae > Streptophyta > Magnoliopsida > Asparagales > Orchidaceae > Dendrobium > Dendrobium nobile. Next base: position 56,709,982 of record CM039735.1, read on the forward strand.
AAGAACCATCATCCTTTTACACCCTCCAAGTGTCACAAGAGAACCGTCGTTCTTTCACACCCTCCAAGTGTTGGCAGAGTACCATCATCCTTTCATACCCTCCAAGTGTAGGAAGAGTACCTTCATCATTTCATACCCTCCAAGAGTTAGAAGAGTGCCATATCTTCTTTAAATATCTTCTCACGAGCAACTACAAAGATAAGACAAAGAGTGATAATAAAAATCATAAAGAGATTCATACATTTGAGTAACCTTGTAAACTCTTCACACTTCACTTACATGAAATCTCTCTCAAACCCTCTCTCACGCTCTCTCTTTCAATTTCCCTTGAAAAGTCATGAAAATAAGACCTTTTCATGTTAGTTTTAGTGGACCTTTTATATCAAAGACATGAAAAATCGTCTAAAAACTAAAAATTTCAATTTTGACTATACACGATCATACAATATGATCAGATGTTCGTATGTCCAAACAGTTCAAAAACTATTGTGTACGAACCTGTTGTGAATCAGTATGAAATGAAATCATACACCATTATTGTCTGATATGAATAAAGTTTGTTCTGTACGAATAGTTAGAAAAAGTTTCACCTTCATCGGAATGAAGAGTGACCCCACAATTTCATGCCATTGATGGCGTACATATAATAATGACATCGTACACTATGAATCATTCAGAAAATTTTCAAGTTCTTCTTGACAAAAAGGGACCTCACAATTTCATACTCTAGAAGGCTTATACGAATTATGATCGTACAGTACAATCCATACTTAAAAAAAATCTTTTTGAATGAAAAGGGACCCTTCTATTTTGTACTCTGAAAGGCATGTATGAATTGAGATTATACAGTATGATTCATACTTAGAAAAAATCTTTTTAAACAAAACGGGACCCATCCATCTTGTAATCTGAAAGGTATATATAAATGGTGATCGTACAGTATGATTAATACTTAGAAAAATTTTTATTTCTGTTTGTTTGAGTTCTTGTTGGGAAAAATAATTGAACAAATTGTCCAGTACGAAGTTCATTCGTAAAGTACGATTAGTTAAAAAAATGCAAATTTTAAACTCTCCCCGGTGTGTATGTGTGTGCGTGTGCGCTTAGTTACTCAATTACAATCACACTCTCTCAAACTCAATAAAATGAAAACTACTAACTTCAATTACAATAAACTCTAAACTGATCTTAATTTGAAGTCGTCAACAATCAAGAGTATGATTTTCCTAAAATGTTAATACACACAAGAGTAAAATAATTCTTTTAAAATATGTTAGGAGAAAAAATAATTAAAGTAATAATATTTGGAATCATAAAAATCATACAAGTTGAAAGAATATCGACAATCAAGAACTAAGTAGCAACTATCTAAACATATCCTCCTATACGATTAGAATAAAATTTGAAATTAAAATATGAAGTAAATTGTGATTGGTGACTATTTTTTATAATATGAATTGATCGTCCTATATGATATAGATCATCTAATATGATTAGTTTAATAATTTTTAATTAATAAGTATGTTGTAATTAGGGTTTCTTTTCTTAATTAATCATTCAATATAATTGAAATCGTTATGTATGATTAGGTTAAAAAAAAGAAATTTCTCTAACTCACCAAATCACTCCCCCTGAGTGTATGTGTGCAAGTCTACCTAGCTTGGGATCCACTAGATACATGACTTGACTCAAGAAAGAAAAAACATGACTTGACTCAACCCTAGTCTACATGATCTTGAGCTATTTTGCATTGCAATTAAATTTGTAGACCTGAAATGTTAGTAAGTTGGGAATACAAAATATATATGCAATAATAGTAGTAGTATAGAAATAATAATGTTTTTTTATCATTAAAATCATTGTATGTGGGCCCATATTTGTAATAATGTTTTCTAACTGCCTGGGTAAGACAACTGGTATTGATTGTCATTGATGCCTTTTAGTTCTACCGAACAACCTTTTCCGAAAATTATGGGAGGAAACATAGACTAACAAAAGAGAACTTGGTTTGGATCACCCGTGATGGTCTCCAATTTTACCATTTCAACTTTCTCCCAATTTATGAGAAAAAAACTTGGACTGACACAAGAGAATAAGGCTTTGATCGCTACCAATGATCTCCAATTCTACCAATTTGTTGTTCCTTAGTTCATAAGAGAAAACTTGAATAAAAAATAGAACTTGTCTTGGATCACAACCGATAATGTCCAATTTTAACAATACAAGAGAAAACTTGTACTAGCTTAAGGAATTGTATATTTGTCCCACCCCGAGGGAGGTATTTATAGGTCTTTGAATGAGAGAAGTAGAAAAAAAACACTTCTAAATTTTTAATAATTTTTTCTTCAAATTTTCAAAAATTTTAGGACAAAAATATTTTTCTCCTATTTAAAAATAAGAAATAATAATAAAGGAAGTAATTTCATAGCCCCTCGATTTTGAGGAGACAACATTATTGCTGTCTCTATAAGGTGGCACTAAAAAAATTAAAAATAATTAAAAAATGATGAAGGGGCATTGTAATGCCTATAAATTCATACACATGGGTGGCCTAGTAGAGCTAGTGATGGTTGGTCGACACGCGGTTGGTTCGGCCTCCAAGCCACGTCCAAGCCATATTTCAAACATAACAGTCTAATACAAAAAATTTTATGATTCCCAGTACAATTTTTAAATATTACAAACCCAATTTTGGCAATTTTAGAGCCCAACAGATCCTTTGTAGTTAGTCTCAAGTAATTTTTAAATTTATTGGGAGAAATTTTTCATAATTTAATGATTATGGGGCATACAACTCTGAGAATAGCATGCTTAAACTCAAATCTAGTATCTTGATGAGGCGAATCCAAGAAGACAATGATCACTTTATTCAACAATATTAAGGCATTTAATTGCTAAAGAAATGCTCCTTGATTATGGGAATCACTATGGGTTGTCCAATTGAGCACTCCAAATTTACCCTAGATCTTCTCCATGATTATGGGGCATACAACTCTGAAATTCTATAAATAGACTACCTCTTCCAACATGGAGGGGTCTTAGACCTTTGGAGGTCAGACTCTGGGCTAGAGACTAAAGAGAACTTTAAGACTTGAAAAATCTTGGAGTTCCACCTTGGAACCACCATTGGCGAACCCATGCCTCTAAGCCACCATGTTGGACCTCTGCTAAACTATCTTCATCAAACCTCTATCTGTAAGCCACCATGGTTCCTTTATCTAAACTCTATTACTCGTCGACTACGGTCCTTCCAACAACAATCACCCACTTAATACAATTATTACAACCATCATCGCACACCGACAATGATTCATTCGATCTCCATCGTTCGTCGATTATGGTTCCTCCAATCTTTGTTGCCAGCAGCCTAATGTTTGTCCAACAACCGTGGCCCATTGGCTACTGTCCCTCTAACTTCCATCTCTTGCCAATAAGGATCCCTCCGACTTCGGTCGCTCACTGACTATGATCCCTCTGACCACCGTGGCCCAGCGATTACAATGCCTTCGTCCTCCATCGCCCAACAACTATGTTAACTCCGACCTCCGTTGCCTACCAACTACGGTCTCTCTAACCTCTATCATTGGCCGAGTACTATCCCTCCGACCTCTATCACCAGACAACAGGTCCCTCTATTTTAGTTGCCCAACTACGATACCTCAGACCATAAATTTTAAAATAATTAATAATAATAGATTTTAGATTAACTAATAAAAGATAAGTCAATCATACCAGTAGTTAAAAAGATTGATGAAAAAAATAATAAATTCAATGGGTCTCAACGAGTCAACCCAATCTAATCAGTTTAATAAACGGATTAAAATTCCAAAATCGAATCTGACTAATTAAAAGGGCCAACTCAAATCTAGACTTTTTAAATTGAATTCTAATAGGGTTATTTTTTTACACTTCTAATGAAGCCAATACATTGGCCAATTTCCATATGTCCCCCGCCTGAAAGTACTATGCTGCCGGCTCATCACATGACTTTGTCAATAGCTCCAAGCATAATGTATACATATGAATATAATGCCCATTATTCTAACACAAATGTAGAATGTTTTATTTAAATACATGATATTTTCTTGTAAGTTTAAGAAATTTTCTAGTTAGACTAGCTTTTCTTGGCCAGAGACGATCACAGTGCTCTTCCAAACTTACGAGACTCTTTTCCTTGCTGCTCTCAATCTCTAAGCAGGAAAATGTCCATGATCTTAGATGCATTCGTGGGCAAGTGCGTGGAGAGGCTATTGAGCTTTATTGAGGAGAAGGCAGTCATGATGCTGGGCGTTAAAGAAGATCTGAAAAAGCTGCTGAGGACAATGGTAAGGATCCAAAAAGTTTTGGAAGATGCTGAGAGGAGAAGGCTGGAAGACTCTGCCATTAACAACTGGGTCAACGAGCTCAAGGATGTCATGTATGATGCAGAAGACATTATAGATCTCTCTTTAATCGAGGGCTCCCAGTTGCTGGATGAACATCATTCTTCCTCTTCAAATCCTTCCTGCAACTTCTCTTGTTTCTCTTGTTTTCTGTGTGTTCCACATCGCTATGAGATTGGTGAAAGGATTAATAGCATCAATAGTAGACTTGAAGAGATTTACAAAGACAGATTACAGTTCAACTTAGACCATCAGAACACAAAAACAAATATTACAACGGTGAATAGTCATCAGACTTCTCCGTTAATTGCTGAACTTGAAGTAGTTGGACGAGAGATTGAAGATGCAACCAAAGATATGATTAAGTCAATGATTAGAGGAGAAGTGAGGAAATTTAGCGTTTTTGCAATTACAGGCATGGGAGGGATAGGGAAGACAACTTTAGCTCAGAAAATTTTCAACCACAAGAAGGTTCAAACTAAGTTCCAGATCAAATTATGGGTCTGTGTCTCACAAAATTACAATGAGATTGATTTGCTGAAACAAGTTATAAGAGGAACTATGGCAAGCTATGGAGATGCAAATACTAAAGCCGAGCTTGAGCCTTTACTTAGATCAGCTGTCTCCGGGAAGAGTGTTTTTCTTGTACTTGATGATGTATGGAGAGCTGATGTGTGGATTGATTTGCTTCGAAGCCCACTTCATAGTGCGCTGATTGATTCTTTCATCCTAATCACAAGCAGAGATGAAAATGTTGCCAAGCAAATGGGGAGCGTGTACATTCACCATGTCATTCAACTACCAGTTGAGACTGGATGGGAGATGCTTACAAGAAGGCTTGTAATGATTGGTGGACGAGAGGAAGATATTTATAAGTTAAGGGAATTAGGCATTCAAATCGTTGAAAAATGTCATGGTGTTCCTCTTGCAATCAAGGCCATGGCAGGGGTTCTTGCAAAGAAAGAGCCAATTGCTAAAGAGTGGATGAAGATTCTAAATAATAATGCATGGAACATGAACAAGCTTCCAGAAGAGATCAGGGGTGCCTTATACCTCAGCTATGATGACCTGCCGTCGCCCCTGAAGCAATGCTTTCATTATTGCTCACTGTTCCCTGAGGATTGGATATTATTCCGTGAAGATCTTGTTAGACTGTGGGTGGCCGAAGGGTTCATAAAAGAAGGAGATTCTTTAATGGAAGATACAGCACAGGAATACTATCACGAATTAACTAGGAGAAACCTACTGCAGCTGAATCCTCTAAACTATGATGGCAATTCATGCAAAATGCATGATTTGTTTCGAGTTCTTGCTCAGTTCCTATCCCGTGATGAAAGTTTTAGCGGAAATGTTACAGAGAAAAGCACCATATCATTGACAAAGCTAAGACGGTTAGCATTAACAGGGCAAGGAAATGCTACGATCGTTCTTGATGCAATAACTGAGCCGAAATGTTTGAGAACTCTGTTCATTTTCAGTGGATTTCAAGCTCTTGATTTTAATCAATTGGCAAGATTTTTGCACCTTCGAGTTCTGGATCTTACAGAAAACGAGATAGAAAGCATTCCTAATTGTATTGGAGATTTGATTCATTTGAGACACCTTGATCTTGACAGATCACATGTAAGACACTTGCCTGAATCCATTGGGCGCCTATCAAACCTACAATTTCTGAGTCTTAGCGGATGTAAATATTTAACACATTTACCAAAAAGTATTACCCAGCTTCAAAATCTAAGGCGATTGGCTCTTTTAGATACGCCACTTAGTTTCATACCCAAAGGTATAGAGAGACTGAAGCAGCTCAATGGACTAAAAGGTTTTGTCGTGGGTGATGACAGTATCAGTGATCTGGTTGGAGGAGAACAGATAATAATGCATAGTAGATTGAAGGACCTGAGCTCACTTTCCAAACTCAGCATCCTGAATGTATACAATCTTGAAAGGGCTCGATCAGGCTCTTTAGTTCTCCGAGAACTTTCTCGACTCAAGGAACTACAGCTTTCATGTAGTCCTGTCCATTGTAATGACGAAAACAACAGTGAAAAGGAAATTGTTTTGATTGAAAAGCTCTTTGAGGAATTAGTCCCTCCTAAGTCTCTGGAAGAACTCTACATCAAATGCTACTTTGGCAATAGCTATCCGAAGTGGATGATGTCGCTGTCCCTTGGATCATATCTCCCTTATTTATCAATCTTGGATCTTGTGGACAACATATCAAGCCATCTTCTTCCTCCATTGGGTCAATTGCCCAGTTTGAGAATACTTTATATTGTTGGTGGAAATGCAGTCAAGAGCATTGGACCAGAATTTCTTGGTGGAGGTGTAGTTGCAGCAAGGTCTGAGAACAAAATAGCTTTCCCTTTGCTCGAACTACTCACAATCCATCGCATGGAGAATCTGCATGAATGGTTCTTTTCTTATGATGAAGACAATGATGGTTCACAGAAACTAGTGCTCTTTCCTCGCTTACATGAACTTATCATTGTGGACTGTCCTAAGCTGAGATCACTTCCTGGTGGACTAGGTAGAACTGGTTTGAAAAAGCTTTTTGTTACAGGAGCTAGTAGTCTCAAGGAACTTGAAAATCTCACGCAGTTATCTGAATGGATTGACCTGCATGAAAACCTAAGCTTGGAAAGGATCTCAAATCTTCCTTTACTGAAATGCCTTACAGTGAGAGAGTGCTACGCTTTAAAATGTGTGGAGAGTTTGGATGGGTTGCAGCAGCTGGAACTCGTTGATGACTCCATGGATTGTCTACCAGAGTGGTTACTAAGGTTAATTGAAGAGCTGCTAAGAGGAAGAGAAGCTCAAGATGATGGAGACGATTTCCTGCTTCAGTTATGGTGCAATGAAAGGTTGCTTAGAAGATGTCAGAGAGGAGGGGAAGATTGGGCTTTCATCCAACACATTCCACGGATGAACGCCTACATTAAACAGGGAGAAGGATATCTGCGATTCGTCAAGCTACCTTTCTGCTATGAGACCAACATTTGAGCTCTATAACAATTCGTCAAACAGGGAGAATAATATAAAGAGAAATAGAAGGAATTTTAGAGATCTATTTCTAAATCGCTTGATTGGAGTTTTCATTAGCATTCCATGGAATTTTATGACATTTATATTCCCTTCCTGAAGTTAAAAAGATCTTTTCCGCGTAATGAACATATTCGTAAGACTAAAAACATTAAATCAATGTGCCTGAGTTCTGATATTTTCTAACGCAATCGACTTTTTAAACTTTGATTACTTGATATCAACATTAATATCAGCCATAGAAATTATATTTATCAAATAAATAATAGAAACTATATTATAGTTATTATTACAATCATAATTAACCCTTCTAAATATACTTTAAATATGTCCAAAGCAGTTAACCTTATGATGCTGAATAGTTTTCTTCCCTGCTTGGTTATACATGTAGCCCGTTCCAGTAGAAATACCTGTGGTATTATGGTCTCTTCCAACAAGTTGAAAGCCACTGAGTGCCTCCCTATTCTCAACAAATTCACTGATTGTCTCAATGGTTGGATGCAAAAACTTTTGATTATCAGTAGTATAAGACAATCATAGTAATTGGGTAGAGGTCTGTGGTGATATCTGAAGGGTTTACGAAAAAAGTAACTTGTTTGATTTCTTATTTCTTTCACAATAAAAGTGTTCATAACAATATGACCACTATATCTTTGTATACGATTACTCTCCCAAGAAAAAAAGGGAATATTGGCTTTCGATTTCATGACACTCTCAACTTGATAGGCATAGCTATAATGATATGGAGGACTTCCAAATCTACAAACTGTTAAGAAAATTCTTGTCTTAATTAATATGGTTTCATTTGAATAAATTTTTTCTACTGAGTTTTAGATTTATAAAAAGCTATGTAGTTAACTGTTGTCCAAATAAGGAGGTGGCTCAATTATAATATTTGTTTTAATTGAAGGTGAGTTCCCTAATATCTGTAGATGGTGAGATGATTAACCTGAATATTCAATACGAATGGAAACTTGTTGCCTTTGACCTTTGGGGTACCTTTGCGCATTCCAACTCTCTAATTGCATCCAAGAAGCCTGACATTGTCAGTGTTGCAGCTTTCACCATTCACAACATTGTTATCTCCTCTTACCCTATCCCTGCTCAGTCACCTAACAAGATTCATACCACCTCACTCTCCCATACATCCCTTCAAATAGCTGAGAGGACAGCTATGGTTACACCTGGCCCTTGTCCCTCCCCTTCGATTAGATCCTATTTCCTATCATAAAGAGATTCTTAACTTAAACTCTCCGGAAGTTAGTGCTTCTGACTCACCATAACTAACTACCAAAATTCTTTGTCAAAATTCCTCTTTCATTCATCTGATGACCTCTAACTGTCAGCAAGCCTCACCCACCACACTTCACACAATCTTCCTAGGCACCCACGTTGGTGACATCGTGCGCACTTACATTCAGGAAATCCAAACATTTGGCTCTAATATCTTCCTTCTCTGAGCAATCAAACCCACCTCCCTCCGCCTCCCTCACCTGCACCTGCCGACTATGCTCCTTCAATTTTGACTCCGAACTAGCAAAATAAATGCCGCACAAAGAGACACAGTCCGTGTTCGACCTCCATCCACTTTCCTCTGCCTGTCGTGCTCCCTTCTCTGAGTTTGAAACCCAGCTGGCCCGACTCGCCAGCATGCCGCCACTGCCTCCGACCGACTCCCGCTCTTCGCCATAGACGTGACACCTACCTTTGTTCGTGCCCTAGCCGCCATTGAGTCCAACTCTCTCTCTGTGTTATATATATATATATATATATATATATATATATATATATATATATATATATATATATATATATATATATATATATATATATATATATATATATATATACAATGTTATATATGTAATAAAAAATAGAAGGTATTTTCAAATCAATATCACAATAGGAGACTTGATGTATCCTGGGTTTGATTCAGTCCACCAAAATCCTTGGCCGTTGATCTTATTCGACCAAACGGATAGAAGACTGAAAGACAAATTTTCGAGACCCAACAATGTCCTTAAGCCCTCAGTTGTCAATTATCTTTTCGGCTGGGCAGACTAAAATGGGAAAGTATCTTCCCCAATCTCCCCTCACAGGGAGATGGCGCCAGAAGGCAGTTAGATTTTAAAGAAGGATAAAAATTATTTAAAAATAATAATAATAAGTCACTTATTTAACAAGTCACACGCAATGGAAGATTGGAAGACCTATTCCGAGATCAAACAATATCTTGAAGCCCTCGGCCATCTATTATCTTTCTGGTTGGGCGGGATTGAAAGTGCAAGTTCCCTCCCTACCTCCCTTCTTGGGGAGGGGACATCGGGAAGATGCCAAAATTGAAACTAATAAAGGATCCTACACATATAATTTTTTTTTAAAAAATTATATCATTTTTTAATTAAAAAAATGATTTTGCACTTAAGGAAATAGCAAAATTGTTCAAGCCACTCTCAAATTATGAATGCAAATAATTATAAAAGCAAGCCATTACTTGCTAAACGAATTGAACATAGCATATATGGATTTGTAATTTATGAAAATATAACTTGATGAAGAGTCCCAACAGATGATATTGTGTATAATGATGAATTTGGAAAAGCTTATGCTAGTAAAAATCAATCTATTGTGTATGCCAACTTCATGAAAATATCTGATGATGAATACCTTCCCTTAAGAAGCACATATTATTGACCACTGGATAAGAAGCTAAAACCCAACTCATATCCCAATAAAAATCACTGAAAATCTACTGAAATATCACTTACCTCGTACTCGTCGAGGTTCTACTCAAATCCCAGATATCCCGTTGATTCTCTGACACTCTGCACAGATGAAGCGACCAAATCCCGTAAACCCCACAACTCTCACCTCAAATGAGTTTCTCCCTCTCTGTTAAAATGAGAACAAGGCTGATATGTTTAGGGCTTCCCAATTTTCCTTCCCACGACCCTTCGCACGCAAGTAAGTCAAAGCCAATACTCTTCTTCTCCATTCACATTTCCTCTCTTCCCTCTACACATCTTCCGAGCCTCGAGCCCTAACCACAACCTCCGCTTCGATGCCTCATCTAAAGCTGACCTCCGATCCAGATCCCATCGATCTCTCCCACACACAAGCTCCTACTGCCAAGCCCTAGTTTTCCACCTCCTGAAACTAGATCTTCCCCTCCAAACCATATATCTTTCGACCTTCGAAGCCTCTCGATCGAGGCCACCTACAACTGGTTTTCCCATCGCCAACACCTCCACTACAGCTGACTTAGCTCTGATCCATCCCTTTCATTCCCCTGTCCGACTCCACAAGGCAAACTCGATGACAAAATTTCCTCTAGAGCCCTCCGTTCAACCTTATGTGCCAGTGCTATCCTCATGCAAAATCCCTCGAGGCCCTCCAAAGCTGAAAAAGCCGCCCATCCTTACACAAGACATAACTCACTTGACGTTTGATCCCAACTGCTAAACATATTGTTACAATTCAACTCTACCCAATGGCAGTTAAATACTTCAATCATATGCAAGTGACATCGGATGATATGCAGCAAATACAAGTGTCTGCGGGCCGCTATAGATGACATGTTGTACACCCAATCTATTGCCCGTAGGCAAAAGATAAAGGAAATACACAAATGTGAATTCTTATTAGCTATTGCAGAAAACCTGGCATATGTAATATGCAATAATCTAAAACCAATAATAAGATATTCGTTGGTGCACTATGATCCACCTACAGAAAGCAAAATGTAGTGCACGATAATTTACCTGCATAAAGCAGCAAACAACTCAATCTAGAAGCTGCTACGATACGTCACTAGATTCGCAACATACATACAAGCAGACAAAAGGTGTGTACGAACTTCCAAGTAGAATGTTGCATTCAAATAAGCAATGCTAAGCATTTAAAAATACCCCCGCATTTGTATTATAATTTGTATATATATAGGTACACAAGGGATAAATGCAATCATAAACTCACATGGGCCCCAACGAGTATGTTGTAGGAATACATGCGACGTCTATGAATATTGTGCGGGTCAATAAGTGAATTCAAGTTCAAACCCAATCTTTCTATGCGGATCAATTTGAGTCGACATGGTTTTAACCATTAAATAAATATACGATTATGGTGACCAGTATATTTGTCCTAATACAGCCACATTAGACCTTCAAGGCCTATATCTATGATTATTTATTTATAAAGGCATAAAGCCTGCAAAACCCAATCCCTTATCAACAAGTTAATAGGGTCGACAAGGCTTAATAGAAAAATAAAAAAAGATCGTAAATACCCCGATGATGGCCATGTTGAATGTGAATCTCAACCATAGGGGTTAATCTCAAATATTTTAAAATGCCCTCAAACTCCACAATATTTAAATATCTTCAATTGACCCCAAACACCCTGATAATGGCCGTATTGAATGAAGATCTCAATCGGAGGGGTTCACAGATACTTTCAAATGCATTCTTAAGCTCCACACAAAATCCCATAAATCATCCAAATTTAGATATTTAAAATTGAAATACATCCATCAAGTAACTGAAAGCAAAATCCATCCACTCTCCATAATAGTTTGTCGGGGTGGACTAATTGAAAATAACTTCATATCACATAGAGCTAAATACCTGGTCAAAATATCACTATTACCCATTCTCAAAATAAACTCCTGCTAGAAAGGACATGGTGCGTATCCTCTAACCAGCAATTTTGCAGCCAAATAACACTTCAGGATAAACGATTATGACCCGGGGCCCTCTGAACTGAGTGATTTTGCCGCCAAATGACACCATGAAATATCTGTTATGACCAAAGCCAATGCATTCCTTAATGGCATCAAATCTTTGAGATATGAATCAATAGGATATAATTGATAGGGCAAAAATCCCTTAGTTAGCTAAGGTGGATTCAAGTTTGTCTGCTTAGACAAACATTCACCCCAAGTCTAAAACGTATTCTTGAACAAAGCAACCCATTGCTGCCGACAAGGATCCTTCTGTCAGGTTGGCTCGACTACCTCCTCTAACTAAGCAGACTAGGGACCATGATGGCACTGGATGACCGAACAAGGGGATCTTGATCAGGTCCATCATCCATTCCCCCACCATCTGCTTTAAGTGCAAGATAGTGAAATTTCTAATTTTAAATATCAAACTTTCCAAATTATCAAATTCCAAACACCTATTATTGCTACTATACACTTGATAATACATATCTATGGATATAATGTATATGATTAATGACTAGCTTTAATTAAAAGTCATCTCTCATTATCGGGAGGGGTAACTAACTATTGGGGCTTGCGTCTATGGAAAACCATAACTTAGATCATAAAGTCCTCACAAAATGAGGGCGAAAGCTCTGGGTAGTGTATTATCTAAAGGCCCATCTGCCTTCCATAAATTTACCCTGGAACATAATATGTTAAAATTCCATCGAAGAAAAGTAAAGTGGGTGGAGGCCGAGGCCAAATTTTTGGAGTCTACAGATTTCTGACGAATCCATTAGGGATGGGTTTCTCTTTTCATCTTTGGCTATTCATCTCAGTGTTATAGTTGCAACTATTTCAACCAGTTTTCAAGATTTTGAATCTTTTAAATAAATAATTTAGCCAATCAAAGTCATGAATATTCTAAAATGATCATTTAATAAATTCATGTGGCTTTTAGCAGGGGTTTTAAAATTATTTTAAATGCTTACTTATGTTGACTATTTTTATCTATTTTTATTTTTGTATTATGTACAAGTTTCTGCATTTTGAAAGTGTGGGGTGATGTATCAAATTCTGATTATTAACCCTTACCTTTTATTCATGCTGATAGATCTATAGAATACCTCATTCATCATCCACTAGCGTATGGTACTAGTATTCAACTGACAAATGTCATCATTAACACCGAAAATACTAGAGATACCATCCAGTGTGGTAGTACTGATTCCCTGCAGTTGTTGCAAGATTTTTCAGAGCTCTTACCCATCATGTGCATCTACCAGCATAGCAACCCACTACCGAAGTTGTTATAAATCGGATGCATATGCTAGTGTCGCATGCCACTGCTACCTCTGAAAATCCTCGCAAGAGGGTCTTTGTGTTTGAACGACTTTCATAGCTATAAACCCCAGCCACTAAGAGGGTTATGACTGGTGGGAGGGTCTCTATGGTGGATGGAAACACCACAACTCTATCAATTTGGTTACCTACACACGTAAAGAATGAGGTTGAGGACTCCTCATATGGAGGAAGGCTTACAAGAAGACAGAGGAGAAATAAAAATGCTAAATTTTGAGATCAACAATAATTCTCAACTCATCCCTCCAACCTGCTGGCCTAGGAGACTTAGGAAACCATTCCCACCTTGAATGGTTTTGAGGGTTTGAAATGTGAAAAAGGTTAGCTCGAATGGTGAGCTGAAGAAATCATTTTGAGACAAGCAACCTGAAGTCCCAGCTCCTCAAAAGAAGAAGGAACATGAAACTCTCTTGGCCCGGGTGTACATATTCCTGAAGACTATGAAGAGAAAGTGATGAAGAAGAAAAGATACTAGCAGCCACTGATGGTCGAGACCAGGAGAACTCTGCCGAGAGAACAATCATCTGTTATGATGGAAAGCAAAAAAGAAAATATGTCTTTATTGTGAGCATCTGGGCATGACACCTAATCCTCGGGTTCAGGGATCTGCCGCCGAAAGGTCCCGACAGAAGGGAAAAGAAATCTGGAGTCCAAGGCCTTGTAAATAAGAAACGGAAGAATGAAGAGAAAGAGGAAGTCATTTGGGCATGACATCCTTTGCAGCTTCTCGTAGATCCTCCCCCGCCTACAAACAATGTCAGAGATGGGTCCCATAGAAGAGCGAGATGATGCCCCTCCCGACGGTTGATACCTTGGAGAGTCCTCTAGGGGATCCCATCGTTCGCTGACCCTTTTAAAGGAAGAGAATAACTTCAACAGTAGTCCACTGCTCGAAGAAATCTTCTTGCCTAACCAAGAATCAAAGATCCAGTGGCATTGCTACTTAGAGATGCAATTACTTGAGGAGAGAGGAGAAGAAAATATGGAAGGATGGGAAAATATAGAAGAAGAAGAATATATGGAACAAGAAATGGAAGAAAATAATAACACCATAAATATGGAAGTTGTCTATATGGTGAAACATATAGACATTTTTTATGGTGCCGATTATGTTGACGGCGAAAACGATGATGATTGGCTATCATAACTTAGACAAGTATACAGGTGCCACTACATAGATGGGTCCCCCACTGGCAGAGGTAGTCGTTCCCAAGTAGAAGAGGAAGTGGAGGAAGGAGAGGAGAATCCTTTTAATGTCGAAAATGTCAAGCTCACTGAAATGTGGCGATATATGAGATGATAAATGAGGACAAAGAAAAGAGAAAACTCTCATATAAGTGAGAAAATGATTGAGATGATGTCCCAAATAATGATGATGATGCAAATGATGAAAGAACTGTTGCCGTCAGTCTCGTACCCTATCCTCCTACCGACCATCCTAACTTCTAGATGCCTCAAGTTTCAAGATTACAGGGCACTATTGAAGGTGATCATGAGGCTCACAATGTCATTCTCCAGCCCACTCCATAAAATAATATAAGTACTTATAAGCATGTGATGGCTGCATAACTAGAAGGAATAATCACGTAAAAGATTAAGGCTATTATATCCATTAATCAAGTGGAGAAATTTATGGGCAAGGATCACCTGTACCGAGCAGAATACGATTAGGTGTCATATCGAAATAGATATTTAATACCAAAATTCAGCACTTTTGATGGAAATAGTTGCTGAAGTAGATAGAGAACCCAACTCCTTTTGCTTTCTCCTAAAGAAGGTAGATAACCTCAATCAGTTGCTGAAGTAGACCTCTCTATAACCCCCAAGGAACCAGGGACGATGACCGGAGAAGATGACATAAATCCTTGCTTGGAGCAACCTTCGTGAAACCACTCATAAACTCCCCCTCACAAGATCCTCTGTATCTCCCTTACTCTCCCTCTCCTCTTAGCTCTCTCAGGTCAAGACAACAATAAAAGATTATTTTTTGAGAAAATAAGAGTTTTTTAAAACAAGGATTCAAAATTAGCCCTAATTAGCAACTAATCGCCAAATATCATCCGGGATAATAATATTATCATCCTGTACGATTAGTTTAACTTGACGAATATCATCCAGACAATTACCTTGGATGGATGTCTAGATGATAGAAAAATAATTATATCATCCAGGTCGATCTCACAATTATTCGGGCCTATTAGTACAAAATGACGAATATCATCTAGAACATTATCCTGAATGGATGTCTGGATGATGTAAAAATAACTTGATCATCTAGGCCGATCATCCCGAATGATTAGGTCAATTCAATACATATCATACAGAGTATTGCCCTGAATAGAGTCAGGCTGATGTTTGATAGTTTAGAAAGAACTAAGGTTTAATGATTTGATCATCCTGGTTGATCCTTCAATCATCCAGGATGATATCATTGAGCAATTTAACCTTAATTTCTTTCTTTAATTACCATATTAATTTAGGCATAATTGCACTGTATCGTCCATGACATGTCTTTGATGAAGTCCAAAAATAAAAGACGCCTAAATAGATCTGGTGGTAGATTCTTTCTGATTTGAGCCTATCATCCTAGGTAATATTAATATTATCCAGGATGATGCGCTTAATTAGAACTGCCTTAACCAGGAAGCCCTAATTAGGATTTCTATTTTTAACTGATCGTCCAGGCCAATTTTATGATCATCCTGGACGATGTGATCAAAAACAAAAAACTCTAAAATAGTTAGAAATTTTCCCCAAACTGTGTGTGTGCAAGGTTAATTAGCATGAAGACCCACATTGTTATAAAGGACTCAAGAAAAGGTAAAAGACATATGTCATACAATACAAACTGATTTAGTCTCAATCTACCCAATCTTAAGCTGGTTCAATTTGTAGTTTGATCTTGTGGACCCGAAATGCTAGTAGGCAAGAAAGTCGTAGAAAAATAGAAGTGTTTGCTATCATCAAAATTATATTCCCTGAAATCTGATTCGCAATAAACCCAAGTGAATCTTGAATAATCATCAACTATCACAAATCCAAATACTTTTCCACCTAGACTTACATTACTAGCTAGTCCAAAAAGATTCATATGAATGATTTTCAATGGTTTGCTAGTTCTAAGATTCTTAATGGAATAAAAAGTGGACTTCACCTATTTCTTAATTGACATGCATCATATAGGTGATGCTTAGTAATGTCTAATTTTGGTATTCCTCTTACCTATTTTTTTGCATAATTTTTCTAGGATTTTTCATGCTTGTGTGATAAAGTCTCCTATACCATAACCATGATTCATTAGTAATTATTTTTATAGAAAATATATAAGAAGATTTAATAAAATTGAAATCAAGCATGTACACATTATTTTTAATAATTCCATGCAAAACATCAATTCAATTTTGGCTTATTATGCAGTAGCTAGTGGGAAAAATCTTTCACTATAACCCTTATCACATAGTTGTCTAATACTCAACAAGTTGTTCTTTAAGGCTTCTACCAATAAAAAATTTTTAATGAAAAATTTGTTCAAATTTCAAATCATATATGTGCCTACCACTTTCCTAGTGGTATTATCTCTTAGTGTAACCTTGCCTCCATTCCTGACTTCCAATGAGATGAATTGTATCATTTCTCTAGTTATGTGCTTTGAACATCTACTGTTCAGGTACAAAATGCTCTCATGAGATCTTGTATGAGAGTGTTTTTATAAGATAATTAAATATTAGTCTTGGGAACCCAAGCAAGTTTGGGTTCTCCTCTTAGCAAAAATAATCTAGATGCATATTTGATATAATTTGTTTTATGCATCTTTGTTCTCCACACTAAATGAGTTTTACTATGTATAGTACAAGTGTGAGATATATGGCCAATAATTCCATAAGAAAGGCATTTGACTCAAGGAAAAGGATTTATCAGACTATGTGAGTTATATTGTCTTTTTCTAGTTTTTAAATTTTTTTGCTTCTGATAAGGATTGAAAAAATTTTTAGGTTTTGATGGAATCCTATTTTCTTCAAATGCTTTCAATTCTTTTTTTAAAAAATAAGTTAGCACTTTCTAATACAGCATTATAAGTTTTCTAATAGTGCTCCATACTATGAGATTCATCCATAAATATTTTAAATTCATTTTTAAATTTAGTGTGGGATTATTTTAATAGTTCATGCTATTTGCTTAAATTATCATACTCATCTAATAGTTTCATGTCGTTGCTCTCAATCAATGTGAGATATTGTTTAAGGATTTTATGCTCTTTTTGTAATTCTCAAAATTCTATGTTCAACCTAGCATGCATCTTTTAAGTTTTTTATAGACAGTATGAATTTTCTCAAAAACATCAAATAACTCTTCATAGGTTAAATCACATACCTATTCTTTATCTAACTGATCAACCTTATCGGTCATCAAGCACAGATTGCTGTCTTCCTCCTCTATTTCTATTTTTGAAGATTCTGAAGCTAAGTTTGTCTAAAATGTTCTCTATAATCTATTCTTACCCTTTCTTACATTATTTTTCTCCTCAAACTTATCCTTGCTAGGATTAGCTTTAAGGTTAAGGCATTCAGATTTAATGTATCCAAGCTTCCTGCATTCATAGAAAATTACATAATTAGGAGCATTAGCATTTTTGTGAAACTTACCTTTATTTCATAACAGACGTATCCTTTGCTTCCCCTTAAAAAACTTCTGAATTGCCTTGTCATCAAGGCAATGTCATCTTCATCCTCAGGCTGAGACTGATTACTCTCCAAGTCATTCACTTTCAATGCTATGTTTTTCTTCTTCCGCTTCTCACCTACATCAATCTATCATTGAGACACTCCTTGCTCATAATCAATTTGTGATCCAAGAGGAATGTCAATAGAATAAATATTTAAGTTTTTTGACTCCGTTATAGCAATTATTTTTACATCATTTGGGGAAGAAGAGAGTTTGCTAGAGCATGTGTTCGTGTGAAATTAGATCAACCACTACCATTGGGGGCTTGGGTGGAAGGCATTGTGGGAAGATTCTTTCAAAATTTTGAATATGAGAGAGTTTCAAATTTTTGTTTTGATTGTGGGATAATAGGACATGTTTAAAGTGAATGAGAAAAAGGAAGCTCGGTAGAAAATAACAAACTAGAAGGAAACAACAAGCAATCTCATGAATTTGTGCAAGAAAATGAGGAGAATAAAAGTTATGGGCCATAGGTGCATGTGAATTACAAAAGAAACAAGCCAAAATTTGTTTCTAATGGAAGGCCGCTTAAGAAAACCTTTGTTAAAAAGGTTCCAAGCACTACTACAATGAACGAAATAGCAAAATCATTGAGCTTGGAAATCAAAGAAAAATAAACAAATGTGAATGAGGAAGTACAGAAGAATATCCTAAGTATTACAGTGATTGAAGAAGGAGAAATTATCAATGAAATTGAGCATTGCATGGTAGTTGATCCAGTAGAGGTGATGATCCCATCTAATGAGGAAATGGAAGGTGAAGACATAGAAAACCAAAAGTACCTATTCATATTGTAGAAATTTCCAAGTTAGATTCAATTAAAGCAATGAATCTAAAAGTAAGATTTTTTTATATCAAAATAAAGAATCTGAAGATCAAATTAAGCTCAGACAGCTAGAAATGATATATATTCTAGAAGATCAAGAAGATATTCCTAACCTTGTCAAAGGTGATGGAGATGAAAGTAAAATGATATAGTTGAATGGGAAGATGGGAGCAAGTAAAACATTACAAAGTTATCTACTAGTAAAGTTAAACTAGCGAAGGAAGTGAAAATGCTAGGTCATATAAAGGGTAATCAAAGAACAAGGAAAGGAGAAGGTGTTGCTGAAAAGGTTGGGGCCTTATCCCCATATTTTTCTTAATGTCTTCCAAAATGTTTTAGAATTGTAGGGGAGCAAGAAAAAAAGAAGCTTCCCACTACTTGAGAAGTTTGATTGGAGAAAATGACATGTTCTTCATTAGTATTATGGAAACTATGTTGGAAAACTTGGGAAAAGAAGATGTAAGGAAATTGGTTGGAGATGATTGGGAGTTCTACCATATTGCGGCTAGTGGAACTTCAAGAGGAGTTCTTGCATTGTGGAAATACATAACAACTTCCTTTACTGTCATTGATTCTTCGAATCAATGTATAATAGGTAAGCTGACAAACCCTAGAGGAATTTCAATAAATGTTTGCATTGTTTATGGAAACAAATAGCTTATTGAATAAGCATGAGAAGAAGGGATATTTATTGAGAATAATATGAATAGTGAGGACCCGTGTATAGTAGGAGGAGATTTCAATTGCTTATTGAATAAGCATGAGAAGAAGTGAGGCAAAAGATTTATGTTCTCACAAGGCCCTCAAGAGATGAAGAAGTTTATTACTAATAACTACTATCACGATATTGGTTTTATTGGTCTTAAATTCTCATTGTGCAACAACAGAGGACTTGCTAGAATTTGGGAGAGACTTGATAGAGTTTGGTTAAACTCGAAATCAATTTTGGATATCTTTTTTGCAGTCATTAAACATCTACCTAGAGTGGTATAAGATCATTGCCCCATGCTACTCCAATTCTATAGTATGAAGATGCACAAGCAAAGAGAAATTAGATTTGAGAATTTGTGGTGTTCATATGAGTTTGCTATGGGGTCATTGCTAATTCTTAGAGGAAGAAGTATTATTGAGGTGCTGATTAAATCCATAAAAGGAAAATCAAGAGATCTCTCAAAAATTTGTACTATTGGAGAAAAAATAAATTGAAAGGACTAACTTTGAAGAAACAAGAGCTACAAAGGGAAATTTTGCTTTTGCAAGATATGGAGGCTATGGAAGGCGGTTTGAACCAGGAAAATCTATTAAAACATAGAATCAAGGTGCATGAACTCAACATAACATTGCCTAGATTGGCTACATGGTGGAGAGAAAGGTCAAAAAGTCAATGGATGGAAGATGGTGAGAAGAACACACGCTTCTACCACACATACGCTACGGTAAAAAAAAAGGAGCAACCTGGTCAATCAAATTGCTTGAGAAGATGGCTTTATAGAAGCTGCGCAGGATTCTATTCATGAAGTAATTGAAAAGTTTTTTCTAATAAATGGAGCTAATGTAATTGTAATATGGAAGAATGGCTGGGTTTTATAAATGGTGATTGCATTCAAGAAGATATGGTTAAGTTAATGAATTCAGACTACACAATAGAAGACTTGATGAATACTGTTATGAATATGAGCAACAATAAATTTCCAGGCGCTGATGGTGCTAATGCTTGTTTTTTTAAATCTTATTGGAACATTATAAAAGGAGAAACTTGGAATGCAATTGAAAGATTCTTCAAGACAGGCGTGATGCAAGAGTATTGGAAGGAGATAGTAGTGGTACTTATTCCTAAAGTCCAAAATGCTTATGAATGCTCCAAGTTTAGACCTATATGTCTATGCCAAACTGTCTACAAAATGGCTATAGGGATGATCCTTAGTAAGCTTAAATGGTGTCTCCCAAAGGTTATTTCTGAGAACCAAGGAGCTTTTGTACCGAGAAGAAGCATATCTGATAACTGTCTTATTGCTCAAGAGATTACTAACAAGATGAGATTCTCAGTAGCTAAATTGGGACACATGTTATTAAAGATAGACATGGAACAAGCTTATGATAGCATGTTTTGGGAAACATTAAATCAAGTTATGAAGCTAATGAGAGTACCTGACATGATGATACATCTGATTATGCAATGTGTCAGTAATCATAAATACTCAATCAACATAAATGGTAGAAGAACAAGTTGGATAATAGCATATTGTGGTTTTACACAAGGATGTCCATTGTCACCTAGTTTGTTCATTTTATTCTCTGAGCTACTATCCAAGGCACTTTGAGCAAAATCTAATCAATTGGGCATAAGAGTAGTAGCTAATGTTGCAAGATTAATAAATTTACTATTTACAGATGACATCCTAGTGGGTTGCCGAGGCCTATATAAGAAATGTTAAAACATTGATGCAAATCTTCAAAGATTACTGTGGTTGGACAGGACAAAAAATTAGCTCTCAAAAGTCTAACAAGAAGGTATCGAAGAAGAGAACATGGAATTTAAACAAACTAATGGGAATAAAAGAAGTGAAAGAATTCAATTATTTGGGAATCAAATTAGCATTAAGGAGACTGAAAGCAACAGACTACAACAATGCTATCGAAAAAGCAATGGGAAGATTGAACTCATGGGGAGCTCGGTGGTTATCCTTGGAAGGAAGATTATTACTAATAAAAACTATTTTTTATACTATGCTTTCTTATCAGGTGGTACATTCACTTAATCCCAAAAGCATTTTGATGACAATAGACAAGATATGTAGGAATTTTGTTTGGCATAAGGAAAATGGAAGTCAAGGGTTGTATTACATAGCATGGTCTACATTATGCTTATCTACAAAATCTGGAGGATTTGGTATTTTGGGAGCAGCGGATAGGCAAGGCAGATTGAAAGCTATACTAGCTTGTAAGTTTCTACAAAACCAAGAGTCACTCATAATTAGAATTTTGAAGAACAAATATGGGGATGACATTTGGGAAGGAGTAAAAAGTTGTTTATCTCCATCCTAGAAATTATGAAAGAAGGTACAATTTATCTGAAACCAATAGTATGATGGAAAGTAAACAATGGAGAAAATATTAACATCATAAACGATACTTGGATACTTGATAGAAGATTGAATTCTTAGCCAGTTACTTGTAAAGAAATTGAACTTCATGACAAAAAAGTTTCCTTCTAATCGAAGATAATAGATGCTAAATTAAAGAGAAATTGATCACATACTTCTTTGAAGATATGGGAAATCTGATTAAACATATTGAAATAAGAGAAAAAGGTATGGAAGATGAAGTAGAATTAATTAACACTAATTCAAGAAAATCAATAACCTCGTTGTCTTATGAAGCAAATAATAAAATCCAAGACGGTCACATCAGAAATACAAGTTGGTTGAAAAAATTGAAAGTAAACCAAAGGGAATTCATGTTTTGGTGGAGATTGTTGAATGATGCTATTGCCAATAAATGAATGGTTATTCCATAGATGATTATTTTGCAACAGAAATTATCCAAGAGGATGTCAAACTCAAGAAGATACAGAATATGTGGCTCTAAGTTGCTTTAAGCTAAATGAAATCTTACAAAAACTGAGACAATGGGGAATTAATGTTTCGATTTTCCAAAGCGTCTCTAATTGTGTAGAGGAACTGAAACACAAAGGAAAGACTAATTATGGTCTAGCAGGAATCTATGTTTCAGTAGTATACTTCAACTGGAAGTTTTGGAACCTATCTAAGAACGGAAAAAATGAGCCACCTACAGCTTACATTGCGGCTGAAATTTTATCTAATGCTTGTTGTATACATTCAGCTCCAATCGAGCAGAACTGGAACACCTATGAGCAAAAGCTGTCTAAAGCTTGGTATCCCCCACCTGATGGTTAGATTAAATTGAGTGCAGATGCGGCATTCTTACCATCAAATGCAGCGGGAATTGCTGGAGTGTTAAGAGACCACAAAGGGATAATGCTGTGTCCTTATGGAAAGAAGATGATACATTGGGATATTGAATTTTTTGAGCTTAAATCGATAGTCACATTTGGGGATTACATTCAAGGATGGATGTGAGAATATGAGGGAATAATCATAGAAGGAGACAATGTAAATATCATTAGGAAGATCCAAGATTTAATAAAGAGGAGATCAAAGGAAAATAATAGAGCTATAAGGGCGAATCTCCCATTTCTTGAATTCTTTAATAATATCATTTTTAATTTTGTTCCTAGAGATTGTAATAAGGCAGCAGATTATTGTGCCAATCTTGTTTTACTAGGTGATTTTTATTGGGAAACCTTCTTAGATACAGAACTTCCATCAAGTTTTTTGGACTTGATAAAGAAGAACTGTGATAGTTTTATCTTTCTTTAGTAGTTTGTAATTAGTTCTGTTTTTAGCACTAATGTTATTTGCATCTTATTCAAAAAAAACAAAAGTACCTCTTGCTATATTTTTAACTCTTTTGGATACTTGGGCATTCTTATATTTACATGTTTATACATTATGGTGGTTGAGTAATTACTTTTATTGTGCTTTAAAAAGCTCCTAATTTCTAAAGTTTTTTTTCATACATGTGCTTTTGCCTAGATTTTCATTAAGCTTTTGGAAAAAAAAATAAATAAAATTGAAGTCCTAATAAAATAGAAAACAATTAATTTCATTTAACCTTTAGTACATAAATACCACTCATTAGGTTAGGACCATTTAGGATCTCTATATGTTGTCCTCAAATTCAAAGAAATTCTAAGACATCACCCTATCTATCTCGCATATCCTAAAGACATAAATTATGATTTTGAAGTGCTAGGTGGAGTTTAAATGGCATTTCACTCCAGAAAGATTTATTTCCACCATGGAGTTTTCTCATAATTCTCCTAAAAGGTTCAAAATTTTAAATCCCATCTTATAGCTTTCTTATTTCATTAGTCTGGGTATGATTCATTTCTATATATTTATTCACTTTAGTTTCAGGTTATGAGCCAAACCTTAAAACATAATCCTCACCCTTTAGGAATAAAATCTCAACTTTATAATAACATACCAACTGAAATAAAAAATCATACATTAAAGCATTAAATCCAAATATAGAATAGACTAGAGCCATTCTATGCTTCTTAGAATCTAGTGTTCCTTAGTCTTCTTTCTTTGACTCTAAAAGAATTGTTCCCATTTGAATCAGCTATCCTTTCGAAAAATCTAAACTTCTAATCCTTTTCTTATACATTAAATTCAAGAAAGTATTAGTCATGACTTTAATCAAGAGTATTCCTTAGGGACTCATCTATCATTAGATGTAACAAACCATAAATGCTTGCCTTTATAGGGAACCTATAAGTCTAGAATAAAAAAATCCTATTTTTATCTTTCAAAATCTATTTTTATATTTGAATACCTATGTAGAATATTATTCTCAATTTTTTTATTTTTTTTATTTTGGTTAAAACCCACAGAGGGGCCTACGTGTTTAATATCTGAACAATTACAGTCCTTTAGGGGGACCCTAAGCTCCCTATTGCTCAAACAAGCGACAAAATAAACTAAAGGAAAACCTATGAGCCGATAGCCCCCACTAAGCAAAAATACAAGGATACCTAGTAACATGCTAATGATGCTAAAGAGAAGCATCCAAAAAAGAAAGATTCATATAGGAACAAGAAGCACAATCTTTCTATAAAAAATCTTGATCACAGCCATAAAAGTAAGATCCTGAGAATCCAAAGGACTGCAACACAGAAAACTAAAGTACAACAGAACATAGTAATATAAATGGTAATTAATTAACTGAAGAGTAGAATAATAATAAAGGATATTACCAATATGGAGCTCCTGAGTAAAAGACCTCCCATAGTTGAGTAAAAGGTCAACAATGATGTAATAAATCACTTTAGCAATGATCCATGGAATAACAATAAGTAGATCATACAAAAATAATAACATAAAGGACAATGGCAAGCCATATAGGCTACTAACAAAAACCAACCCAAAACACCATTAAAAACCAAATATGGGTACAGGCAGAATGAGCTCAAGATAGAATGAAACCAAAATGCATCACTCAGGTAAACCCAATACTGCACCACCTACCACCCAGCCAAACAAACCACCCCCTAACAAGCAGATCCAAAATGTAACAAGAAAAACACATAAAGAAGGCAGACACCCATACCAAGATAGATGAAATTACTAGATGGACAAGAGGGGGGTGAATTGGGAAAGTTTTATAGCAATAAATAAAACCTAAACATGAGTTCTAATTTTTTGATGTTTTTTAAATTTTAAGGTTTTAACATGAAAAGTTAAAACAACTTCTAAG
The DNA here is from genome assembly GCA_022539455.1 of Dendrobium nobile. Classification (NCBI taxonomy): domain Eukaryota; kingdom Viridiplantae; phylum Streptophyta; class Magnoliopsida; order Asparagales; family Orchidaceae; genus Dendrobium; species Dendrobium nobile. Next base: position 56,735,360 of record CM039735.1, read on the forward strand.
GCAATGCGAAACATAAAATCTTTTTCTTTCACAATTTTTCCAAGCAAATATTATGAAATAAAAATGCACGCAAGAATAAAAACAATAAGAAAAAAGCACACCGAGATTTTTATAGTGATTCGGTCAAACCATGACTTACGTCCACTCCCCGGAGTCCTCCGCTCCGGGAATTTCACTACCAACAAATAGCTCTCCTTTTGCCCCCCTCGGAAAGGCGGAGAAGCCCTTACAATACTCCCTTTCACCAACCCGGAGTGGCGGAGTGCCAAGCGCTGTTTTCACCCTACTGGTGATGGCAGAGAACCTTCTCGTTTTTCTCCCTCCTGGAGAAGGTAGAGTACCTTCGAGTTCAACAGACGTAGATGAGTCTCCCCCTTAGAAAGCCTCCCACAAGTTCTTCCCGGGCCATAGGAGGAGCAAGTTTCAGCAAGATCATAGGAATCGTGTGATCTCCCTCACACCTCTTCTCCCTCACCAAGCTCACCTTCTCCTTCCTCTCTCAACCCCTCAAACTTCTCAAGAGCTCTCTCTAGGATTTTCTCTCTACTCACATTTTCCTCTTCTGTCTCTCTCTCACAAAATATGACAAGTTTTACACATAAAAATGGGCTCCAAAATCTCTGAGATTTCAAAAGTAGATGTTACAATCGTACAGTATGATTCTTGCTTGTACAGTACGATATGTAAAAACTAGATTTGTCCTAGTACGAAGGTGTACAAATAGTTCAAAAACTAATCGTACAGTATGATAATATATCGTACGGTACGATTCACAACATACTACTTGTATAAGACGATAGCCAGGACGATCAAATGCCATCTCTGTTCATCATATGGTATGATCTACATCATACCGTACAAATAGTAAAAATCAAGGCATCATCCAGGATGAATTTCGGGATGATCAAATATCTGTGTTCATCGTATGGTACGATAGTAATCGTACAATACGATGAGACAAAAAACACAGGATCGTCCATGACAATCTCCGGGACTATCAGAATTTGTCTCTGTTCATCGTATTGTATGAAAGGGTTCATACAGTACGATTTTCAATTTATAATTAAGCCCTGATTTCTTGCACTAATCAAAGGTTAAATTAAGTATGTATTTAAAAAAGATCGTACCGTACAAACATCGTCGTATAGTACGAACGGCGCAAAATATCATACTTGCCTTATGATAACAACTAGGGTTTTAGATTTGAAATAGATCCTACCGTACGATCATATTCGTACAGTATGATGTGTTCACAGAACACGTGTTATAATAGTAGATCGTACAGTGCGAAATAAATTCGTACAGTACGATTACCAGAGAATGAAAAACTATATTTCTTACTTTTAAAAACCCTCTCCCCCTGTGTGTGTGCATGATTGCTCAGACTTACCTGCAATTTGTGGCCAGACTCAACAAAATAAAAAATAACAAATTATATTTTTCGACTCAGACTCCTAATCCAACTAGTCTTGAGTCTTCCCGTTGTCCTGAGTGGCTTGTGATCTTCCTGAAATGTTAGTACTCACGGACAATAGCAAACATTAAATGATAATCAATGAAAAATAGATTTGGCAACATTATTTTGCATCATCAAAATCTCAACCTGGGGGGTCATGGGTCGCAATAATCTCTCTTTTTGATGATGTCAAATAATTCTTGTTGTTAGCAAGTTCGAAGGGCATTTTATTTTTTATTTTATTTTTTTGGTTTTGACATAAGAACAAGAAAAACACTAAAAAGAAAATGAATAAGAAAAGTACTAAAAAGAAAATGCAATACGAAAAGAAATGCATTATATTTAACACAAATAAACTACAACATAAAGAAAACTACAACAAACTTCTCCCCCTTTTGACAGCACCAAAAAGAGGAGTAAAAACTAAAGAAAGAAAAGTACAACACAAACACTTTAAAGGAAAGGATCCTGATCACTTGGTGGTGGAGGTGGGTGTGGCTGAAAGTAGTGAAGGATCATGTCAAAACGTTGATCAATCGCATTGAACCGTTCCCCAAACCAGTGCATGTCGGTCTCGTGTTGCTCTTGAATGTGCGTATCTGAAGTTGGTCAAAGCATTTGACCAAATCATCGTGAGTGTAAGCTGGTGCAGGAGCTCGGGGAGCTACATGTCGTCGAGGTTGAGCTGGAGCTGCTGCTGGGGCATTTTCTCCTTCTTCTTCATCAAAGACGGGTTCTTCAGGCTCATGTCCCCAATGGAAAAGAATAAGGAAAGAGGCATCCGTATAATAGATTGGAAGATTATCAGGTTCACCAGGATAGGTAAGTTGATATTTATTTTGAAGGATGTATCCTATAAGGTGACCAAGAGCTATATTTTGTTTGTGGCGAGTAGTAGGTGTTGAGTCTAGTAAATAAGTTGTTAAACCTAAGTTAATGTCCCAAGGCTACCAAGAGGGGGGGTGAATTGGTTATTTAAAAATTTAAGTCCCCTTTTTAAAATTACTGAACCGAAATAAAATTTTTTTTTAAATTTTGTAGAAAAATATTTTTCATCCACACAGTTTTTAAAACTAAAATTTAAAGTGCGGAAATGTAAAAATAGTAAAGTAAATGACACCAGATTTATAGTGGTTCGGTCTAAAACTAGACCTACATCCACTCCCAAGAGGTACCCTCTGAGTATTGCACTAATACCAACAGTGACCCTCCTTTTGCACCCACAGCAAGGCGGAGAAGCCTTTACAAATCCCTCTTTTCACCACAACCCGGTGCGGCAGAGAACCGTCCATCCTTTTACACATTCCCCAGTGTTGGCAAAGAACCCTTCGTCCTTTCACACTCTCCTAGTGTGGGCAGAGAACCCTTCGTCCTTTCACACTCTCCTAGTATGGGCAGAGAACCCTTCGTCCTTTCACACTCTCATAGTGTCGGCAAAGGACCGGATCTCCTTGACAGATCTTCTCACAAGAATCTAGAAGGAAGAAGGAAAAGAGTGAAGTAATCCCAATTCACAAGTAGAGACTCTTACCTTTGAAATCCAAGTGAAGCCTTCTCGCTCCAATGGTAGGAATCCTCCCTTGAATGCTCTCTTCCACTCTCTCCTTGGCTATTCTCTCAAGAGGCACGAAGATCAAATGACAAAAAGATAGGGTGGCAGTCTAATTTGGACTATTTATACAAAAGACAAGAAAAACCGCCCAAAAACTGCAAGTATTCAATTCTGTACGCAGTGGATCGTCCCGTACGATCATGGATCGTCCTAGAAGATTTTACTTAAATGCCTTGAAACGACCCTATTTGTATATGTGTATGAAATCATTTCGTACAAGCTGATCATCCTGTACGAACTAGGTTCGTTTAGTACGAACGGTTATTTTTAGGTCGGTTCTAGAAACTGCAGAAAAAACCGTCTTAAAGCGGTTGGATCGTCCTGGACGAAAATGGGTTCATCCGGACAAAATTTTTACAAAGCCCAGATCGTTTTCTGACGATAATTAATTTCATCTTGACGAAAATTTTACAGAGATCAGATCGTCCTGGACGATTATTATTTTCGTCTGGACGAAAATCTTACAGAGCCCAAATCATTTTGTGACGATAATTAATTTCATCTGGACGAAAATTTTACAGAGAACAGATCATCCTGGACGATTATTATTTTCGTCCTGGACGAATAGGACTTAGAAAATTTTTCAAGGCAGTTCCTATTCGATCCATATGCTCTATAGGAGGTAACTGTCTGATCGTCCTGTATGATATAAAATCGTCTCGTACGATCAATATAAAATTTTTTTATGATCTCCTTATGTGTGTGTGTATATTATTATTCACTCAATTACAATCACTCCCTTTCAAATTTATTTTAAAGAAATGCAAACTTCAAAAATTACAAAGTATCTCATTCTGAATTTGATTTGAAGTCTTTGTAGTCGGGAGTTCGTTTTTCCTGAAATGTTAGTACATACAATAGCAAATATAAATCTTCTAAAATTGTTAGGAGATAACTGCATATTTGAACAATAATGTTTGGAATCATCAAAACTACATAAGTTGCAAAAATGTGAAGCATCCAAATAACAACTATTTTAACAATCTCCCCCTTTTTGATGATGACAAAACGATTATTGTTTGTATGATTTCAAATTAAACTATTCTCCTAAACTCCCCCTGAATTGATGTATATATGAAAATAAGGAGGCATTTGGAAGCAAAGAACAATATTTTTATTTTTCAAAAAAATTTTTGACAAAATCAAAATGCAAACAATACAAACACAATAATAATAACAAAAACATACAAACAAAATAATTTCTCCCCCTTTTTGACAGCAACAAAAAGTGAAGAAGAAATAGACGAGAAATGTAAGTAATTGTATGAAATTTATTTGAAAATTTAATCTAAATGGTGATTGACACATGGTATGCAATTTTTAAACTAAAAACATTAGGTCAATCATAAAAATTCTTAAAATTTAAGAAGTGATATAACATTGTAAGTAAGAAGAATTTATCAAAGACATGATTCAATTTAGACATTCGAATATAGAAAATCATTACAAGAGAGATGTAAAAAAATTTTAAATTTCAAAGTTCAATAGAATATAAATGAACATAAGATCAATTTGAATTAAGAGATTGAAAGAATTTGGAAAGAAGAGAATTACCACATGTGGCGCTTTGCGCATCTTTTTCAAAAATTTTGGGCACATTTTTGTGCATCTTTTGATATTGGGCTAATTTTGTGCCTCTTTTTCATATTTGCGAACCTTTGCGCATTCCTTTTGATTTTTGTACTTTTTGTACAATTTTCAAGAGTAATTGAGACTAATTCTTTCCAAAATCAATAATCTAAAATTTCAAATATTTCTAAGTGCATAAATATCACTTGAGCATAGAAATACAAAATAAGAAAACATCTAAATTGCAATAATAATATTAACTTTTATGTAGTCTAAATGAATAGACATGAATTTAAAAGTTCTAATTACAACAAGTTATAAACAACTTTTTAAATTTAGAAAGACTAGATTTTCTAATGTAGATAATCTCAAATTACAATCTAATTTAAGCACTATGAAGATTAAATAATACTAATGAAATTCATAAAAATTAACCACAATCCAAAAATAAATTAAATTTGAAACAAGTACAACATGCATTGATATTAATGAAAGGATTACATATTTCATAATATCTAAAAACAAATAAGAAAATACACTGAACTTAAAAGTAAAAACAAACATAAAAATAAACACTTAACATAAAAATTGATACAACAAAACATAAAACATGAGTACAACAAACACATAGAAATTCATCCCTACTGTTATGGAGGAGGAGGAGGAATGCCGCCAAAAATATTGAAGTAGGAGGCCATCAACATTACATTGGTATTGATTTCATGTACTTCATTTCTGATGCTACCAATGTCCTGTTGTTGCTGCAGAAGTTGAGCATCAATTTGATCAAATCTTTGATCAACATGAGTCTCAAGCCTATCAAATCTCTCAATCAAATTTTGATAATCTAATTTAGGTGCAGTAGTTTGCTCTCCTTCTTCTTCTTCGTCAGAAGCACTTTCATGTGCTTTTCCTTTCTCCTCTTTAAAAATTGCTCTGAAAGAAGCATCGTTGTAGTAGACTGGCTCTACATATTCATCATCTAGATGCACTAAGTTGTATTTCTTTTCCAAAATGTATATCAATAAGTGCCCTAATAAAATATTCCTTTTTCTTTTCTGTTCTGCATTCCCTATTTCGGTTAGTCCATAAAGATGGTCTAAGATAAGTTGGGCTTCATCAATAGGTTGACTAGTCATTATCAAAAAGGTTACTACAGAGAGAAGTGGGGTAATGTTTATTCTATCACCAGCTTTAGGAATGATTGAAGATCGAAGGATGTGCTGGATGATTCGAGCAGTTTTTGTCATTCCTGATACTCTAGCAACATGATAAGTAAAGCCACTTTCCCTAATCACATTATTAACTTCATACCATTTGAAGGTATCTTCATTCATTAGTGTATGGGCTCTTAATCCTTCAGTTCTAAGGTTTAGAAAAGCACCCAAGTCGTGCTTAGTGATTTCTACTTTTTGTTTAAAAATGAAGGAACTTATACTGGAATGGTCCGAACTAAAACTCATGTTGGCTAAGAAATAGAGAAAGGTTTGTTTGTTGTAGAGGTGGACGAGAGAAAGAATGAATCCAAACTAGGTAGAAGCAAAGAAGTGCATTACCTTAAAGTTTAACTCGTTTTGGATTAGAATGCGAGAAGGAGTTATTTTGGCGGATGCAAAACGAGGAAAGGATTCCTCATTCGCCTTAGACAAGAAGTTTTCTGAGGCATTCCTATTGGGCTTCTTCACTAACACCTTTTGTCTCTTGCTTTAGGAGGCCATTGATAATTTGAAGTAGAAAGGGATTGAAAAAGAAGTTTGAAAGTGTGATTGTTAAGTTAGAAAGCCTTCATATTTAAAGAAAACGATACGTTCGTCCTGGACGAAAAAACTTTGTCCTGGACGAAAATCATCGTTCGTCTGGACGAAAATATTTCGTACAGACGATCAAATTTGTCCAAAATGTAACGGCTTTTCGTAATCAACACAATTTACGATGCGTCCCTTCGTACAGACTTTTGACTTGACCGATCGTACAGACGAAAAAATTTCGTACAGACGATCAAAAAGTTAATTCGTTTTAATGTCTGATGAAAACCGTCCCCTACAATGAAACGACATCTTTTCGTCTAGACGAACCAAAAATTCGTACAGACGAAATTAATATTTAAAACTGTCTTATCCACTCAACCACTGCATTCAATCATCTCGACGTTTGAGAAAAAAAATTTTGTCCTAGACGATCGTCAGATCGTACAGACGATCTAATTAGAAACTGCTCTTAAAACGGTTAAAATTTGCGCAAACCGTTCTTTCTCACATCGTCCAGTACGAAACAAAATTCGTCCCAGACGATTTCCTCCAATTTTTGAATTTTGAATTTTTAATTTAAGAAAATCAAACTAAACATTCAAAAACACATAAAATATAAAACAAAACCATAGACCCAAAAACAAATTCATTCAAAAACACACAAAATTTCACAAAATCAAAAACAAAACAAAAAAATATATAAATATCAATGTTGCAAAGACATTTTGTTTAGGCATTCAAATCAAAAACACCAAGCCTTGTTCTTAAAGTACTGAAGGTATCAAGGGCTAAAGGTTTTGTAAAAATGTCTGCAAGTTGATTTTCAGTTGAAACATGTGTGAGTTCAATTTCTCCCTTGGATACATGATCCCTTATGAAATGATGCCTTATATCAATGTGTTTGGTTCTAGAATGTTGAATAGGATTTTTTGAAATGCAAATAGCACTAGTATTGTCACAATAAATTGGAATAGTGCCTACAGTCAATCCTAAATCAATCAACTGTTGTTTTAACCAAAGTACTTGTGCCACACAACTTCCTAATGCAATGTATTCTGCTTCTGCAGTAGATAGGGCTACTGAATTTTCTTTTCTACTAGACCATGAAACTAATGAACTTCCAGTGAATTGACATGTTCCAGAAGTGCTTTTTTCTATCCACTCTACATCCTGCAAAGTCAGAATCTGAATAACCAATAATTTCAAATGAAGATCTGAACTTAGGATACCAAATTCCTAAGTTCTGAGTTCCTAGTAAATATCTTAAAATCCTTTTAACTGCTGTCAAATGTGATTCTTTTGGATCTGATTGAAATCTAGCACATAAGCAAATACTGAACATAATATCTGGTCGGCTAGCAGTCAAGTAAAGTAAAGATCCAATAATCCCTCTATATTTCTTTTGATCAACAGATTTTCCCTTAAGGTCATTATCCAACTGAACTGAGGAACTCATTGGTGTACTAACAGGTTTAGCATTGTCCATTTCATATTTTTTGAGGATGTCCTTAATATATTTAGTTTGACTAAGAAATGTTCCTTCCTCAAGTTGCTTAATGCTAAAGCCTAGAAAGTAGTTTAAATCTCCCATTAGACTCATTTCAAATTCACTACTCATTGTTTTAGAAAAATCATCACAAAGATTTTTATTTGAAGATCCAAAAATGATATCATCCACATAAATTTGAACAATGAGTATTTCCTTCCCAAATTTCTTTAAGAAGAGAGTTATATCCACACTTCCTTTTTCAAAAGATCTTTCAAGTAGGAAAGTGCTCAATCTCTCATACCAAGCCCTAGGTGCCTGTTTCAATCCATATAATGCCTTCTTTAACTTAAAAACATGATTTGGGTATTTTGAATTTTTAAATCCTGGAGGTTGTTCTACAAAAATATCTTCTCCAATAACACCATTCAAAAAGGCACTTTTGACATCCATTTGAAACAATTTAAAACCTTTAAAACAGACAAAGGCAAGTAAAACCCTAATTGCTTCAAGTCTTGCTACAGGGGCAAAGGTCTCCTCAAAATCAATTCCTTCAATTTGATTATACCCTTTAGCAACTATTCTAGCCTTATTTCTAATGACTACTCCTGAGTCATTCATTTTATTTTTGAACACCCACTTGGTTCCAACAACACTTTAATCTTTTGGCCTTGTAGTTAATTCCCAAACTTTATTTCTTACAAATTGATTTAACTCTTCTTGCATGGCCAATATCCAAAATTCACCAGAAAGTGCTTGATCAATATTAGTGGGTTCTATTGTTGAAATAAAGGCTGAATGATTGACTTCTTTGTTTAATCCACGTCTAGTTCTAACACCTTCACTAGATTCACCTATAATCAATTCCCTTGGGTGCTTTTTAGAAAATCTTAAATCTTTAGGCAAAGGGTTTTCTCTTTCCAAATTTTCTTCCACATTTTCTTCCAAATTTAATCTATCAATCTTTTGGGAATTTTCCTCAATCTCTTCTTCAACAATATTTGGCTCTTCTAAATTTCCAGATTCATCAAATACAACATGTGTGGTTTCTTCAATGACTAAAGTTCTTTTGTTGAATACCCTATAATATTTTCCAACACTTGAATATCCAACAAAAATTCCTTCATCTGATTTTGGATCAAATTTTTCTAAGGCAGATTTTCCATTGTTATGAATGAACACCTTGCAACCAAAAACATGCAAATGAGAAAAATTTGGTGTTCTACCTTTTAGTAACTCATAGGGTGTTTTATTTAAATTCGATCTCACATTCACCCTATTCAGAACATAACATGTAGTGCTAATCGCCTCAGCCTAAAAATATCTAGGAAGTGAGTATTCTGCCAACATTGCTCGGGCGGCTTCTATTAATGTTCTGTTTTTCCTTTCAACTACCCCATTTTGTTGAGGGGTTCTAGGTGCAGAAAAATTATGATCAATCCCTTTTTCTTTACAAAAATTTTCAAATCTTTCCTTTTCAAATTCTCCTCCATGATCATTTTGTAAAGATATTATTTCACATCCTAGTTTTCTCTGTATCCAAGTTGAAAAATTTCTGAATTTCTCAAATGATTCACTTTTATGAAAAAGAAATCTAACCCACGTGAATCTTGAGAAATCATCCACGATAACAAATCCGTATACCTTCCCTCATAGACTTACAGTTCCTACTGGTCCAAAAAGATCCATGTGAAGAATTTCTAATGGTTTACTAGTTCTAAGATCATTATTGGACTTAAACGAGGACTTCACTTGTTTTCCTAATTGACATGCATCACAAAGGTGGTCCTTATTAAAGTCTAGTTTTGGTATACCTCTTACTAAATTCTTTTGGGTAATTCTCCTAAGATTTTTCATACTAGAATGACAAAGTCTCCTATGCCAAAGCCAAGATTCATCAGAAACAGTTTTCAAACAGAAAGTAATAAGAGTATGAAATGAATTCAAATCTAGCATGTAAACATTGTTTACCCTTTTTCCATTTAAAACTTCTTTCCCATTTAGGCTTAATATGCAGCTAGTAGGTAAAAATTTCACATTATATCCCCTGTCACATAACTGACTTATACTTAACAAATTATGCTTTAAGCCTTCAACCAATAACACATTGTCTATAAAAAAGTTTTTGAAATTACCAATCATACCAGATCCAACCACTTTCTTTGTGGTATTATCTCCAAGTGTAACCTTGCCTCCATTCCTGGCTTCTAGCGATATGAATTGTGTAGTGTCTCCAGTCATATGCTTTGAACATCCGCTATCCAGGTACCATATGCTCCCACGAGGTCTTGTGTGAGCAATCCTGCAAAAATATCAAATGTTAGACCTGGGAACCCAAACAAGTTTGGGTTCACCTTTTAGCAATTTATAATCAGATGCATGTATGATATGTCTAGGTTTATGCATCTTAGGTCTCCACACCAAATTAGATTTCATCATCAAGGTACAGGTGTGAGCTATATGTCCCAAAATTCCACAATTATTACATTTAACATTAGGAAAAAATATTCCTAAGTTTTCTTCCTTGTGATTGTCTTCTAAGGGATTTCATGAATTTAGGATAATATTTAGGATTTGTAAAATCTTCAATTTTGGGGGGTATCCTATTATCCTCAAGAGCTCTTATTGTCAATTTATAAAATGAATTCATTTCTTCCAAGAGTCTATTTGTATAATTGATTCGATATGTTTTCCTCTCAGATTCATCCTTAAAATTTTTAAAATCTTTTTCAAGATCAGCATAGGATGATTTTAGATTTTTAAAATTCTTATTCAAGTCATCATATTCATCAAGTAGTTTCATGTGGTTGTCATCTATTAATGCATGATCTTTCCTAAGAATTTCATTTTCCTTCTTGAGCTCTTCCAATTCTAAACTTAAACTAGCATGCATCTTTTTCATTTTCCTATATGCATCATGCATGTGTTCAGAAACATCAAATAATTCATCATAGGTTAAGTCACATACCTCTTCTTGATCTGATTGTTTAATATTATCTTCCATCAAACAAAGGTTGGTGACTTCTTCTTCTTTTTCCGTCTCAGATGAGTCTGAAGCTGAGTCCGCCCAGAAAGCTCTATGAAACTTCTTCTTGCCCTTCTTTACCATAGGTTTCTCCTCCACCTTCTCCTTACCAGGAGTGGCTTTGAGTTTTGGGCAATCAGTCTTGATATGACCTGGTTTCCTGCATTCCTAACAAATCACTTCATTAGAAACCTTGCCATTTCTGTTAAACTTACCTCTATTCCATTGCTGGCGTCTCTTCTACTTCCACTTTAAAAAGCTTCTGAATTGTCTAGTCATCAGTGCAATATCATCTTCATCCTCAGGTTGTGAGTGTTCACTCTCTGACTCTTCCACTTTTAGTGCTATATTCTTCTCTTTTCGTGATTCACCTGCATCAATCTTTCTTTGACTTACTCCTTGCTCATAAGCAATGAGTGAACCAAGAAGATTGTCAATAGAATAAATGTTTAAATCTTTAGACTCTATAATTGCAGTAATTTTTGCATCATAAGCAGTAGGTAAACAACGAAGAATCTTATTAACCATTTCATCATTAGTTAATTCCTTACCAAGTGCATGCAAATAAGTGACAATTTGTGTAAATCTTGTGTACATGTCGGAAATAGATTCATTAGGTTTCATGCGAAACAATTCGTAGTCATGTAACAAGATATTGAGCCTTGATTGTTTAACGTCATTTGTCCCTTCATAAGTTATACAAAGTCTATCTCATATGTCCTTTCCGCTTTTGCAAGTGGAAACTCACATGTAGTCTTCAGATTTTAAAGCACAAAAGAAACTATTTAGACATTTGGTATTTAATTGTGCTAAGTCACGTTCTTCTATAGTCCAATCTGCAAAAGGTATTTCTACCATAACTCCATTAACTAATCTAGTTGGTTTTGTGTAGCTATCCTGGACTAGCATCCACATGCAATAATCAAGTGACTATAAGAAAGTAGACATGCGTGTTTTCCAAAAATCAAAAGGAACATTGTCAAACAGTGGAGGTCTAGTGATAGAGTAACCCTCAGGTGTGTTTCGGTTTCCGAAAGTAGCCATCTACGTTAATCAAAAAGTAGTTCAAACTTATGATTTTGAAACGAAGCTGTGATACCACTTGTTGAGTCTAGTAAATAGGTTGTTAAACCTAAGTTAATGTCCCAAGGCTACCAAGAGGGGGGTGAATTGGTTATTTAAAAATTTAAGTCCCCTTTTTAAAATTACTGAACCGAAATAAAAATTTCTTTTAAATTTTGTAGAAAAATATTTTTCAACCACAGAGTTTTTAAAACTAAAATTTAAAGTGAGGAAACGTAAAAACAGTAAAGTAATTGACACCAGATTTATAGTGGTTTGGTCTAAAACCAGACCTACATCCACTCCCCAGAGGTACCCTCTGAGTATTGCACTAATACTAATAGTGACTCTCCTTTTGCACCCACAGCAAGGCGGAGAAGCCTTTACAAATCCCTCTTTTCACCACAACCCGGAGCGGCAGAGAACCGTCTGTCCTATTACATAATCCCCAGTGTTGGCAGAGAACCCTTCATCCTTTCACACACTCCTAGTGTGGGCAGAGAACCCTTCGTCCTTTCACACTCTCCTAGTGTGGGCAGAGAACCCTTCGTCCTTTCACACTCTCCTAGTATGGGCAGAGAACCCTTCGTCCTTTCACACTCTCCTAATGTCGGCAGAGGACCGGATCTCCTTGACAGATCTTCTCACAAGAATCTAGAAGGAAGAAGGAAAAGAGTGAAGTAATCCCAATTCACAAGTAGAGACTCTTACCTTTGAAATCCAAGTGAAGCCTTCTCGCTCCAGTGGTAGGAATCCTCCCTTGAATGCTTTCTTCCACTCTCTCCTTGGCTATTCTCTCAAGAGGCATGAAGATCAAATGACAAAAAGATAGGGTGGCAGTTTAATTTGGACTATTTATACAAAAGACAAGAAAAACCGCCCAAAAACTGCAAGTATTCAATTCTGTATGCAGTGGATCGTCCCGTACGATCATGGATCGTCCTGGACGATTTTACTTAAATTCCTTGAAACGACCCTATTTGTATATGTGTACGAAATCATTTCGTACAAGCTGATCGTCCTGTACGAACTAGGTTCGTCCAGTACGAACGGTTATTTTTAGGTCGGTTCTAGAAACTGCAGAAAAAACCGTCTTAAAGCGGTTGGATCGTCCTGGACAAAAATGGGTTCGTCCTGACGAAATTTTTACAGAGCCCAGATCGTTTTTTGACGATAATTAATTTCGTTTGGACGAAAATTTTACAGAGAACAGATCGTCCTGGACGATTATTATTTTCGTCTGGACGAAAATCTTATTGAGCCCAAATCGTTTTATGACGATAATTAATTTCGTCTGGACGAAAACTTTACAGAGAACAGATCGTCCTGGACGATTATTATTTTCGTCCTGGACGAATAGGACTTAGAAAATTTTTCAAGGCAGTTCCTATTCGATCCATATGCTCTATAGGAGGTAACTGTCTGATCGTCCTGTACGATATAAAATCATCCCGTACGATCAGTATAAAATTTTTTTATGATCTCCTAATGTGTGTGTATGTTTTTATTCACTCAATTACAATCACTTACTTTCAATTTTATTTCAAAGAAATGCAAACTTCAAAAATTACAAAGTATCTCATTCTGAATTTGATTTGAAGTCTTTGTAGTCGGGAGTTCGTTTTTCCTGAAATGTTAGTACATACAAGAGCAAATACAAATCTTCTAAAATTGTTAGGAGATAACTACACATTTGAACAATAATGTTTGGAATCATCAAAACTACATAAGTTGCAAAAATGTGAAGCATGCAAATAGCAACTATTTTAACAGTAGGGAGACAAACGAAGGTCATATGGCGAATGTAGTAAATAATTAAATCGGCCTCGTCAAATTTGGTATTGGTCATAATAAGATATGTAGGAACAGATAGAGTCGGGGTCATGTTAACACGGTCGCTAGCTTTGGGTATAATGGAGGTTCTAAGGATGTGTTGAATGATTCTGGAGTTTCGAGTGAGTGATTGTATGAGAGGTTGGTGTTGATAAAATGTCGCATCCCTAAGGACATGATTAACCTCACTCCAGTCAAAGTCATTTGTGAGAAAATGAATGAATCATAGGCCCTTCAATAGATAGCCCAATGTATTGGGCGATGTTGGCTTTTGTAATTTCGACATTTTGACGACAAAATGGAGTGAAAAGTGAGGTTGTCGACGATGTAGGTTAGGTTTGCAAGGAATTCTAAAAGGAGTTCAGAGTTATATGGGAAGGCCAGGGTGAGAAGGAACTGGAGGTTGGTGGAAGCAAAGAGGTTCAGTACCTTAAAATTCAGAGCCTCCTGATTGAGCAGTTTGGATGGCGTAATTTTGCAAACTTTGAACTTATGGTATGCATCCTCATTATCAGCATTCAAGAATCGAGCGCTGTGGTGGCGAGAGGATGATGAGCTTCCCACTATCATACGACCTCTCTTGCTTGAACTAGACATCGTGTAGAGGCTGAGTGAAAGGTGATAATGAACAAGTGGAGGTGAGTGAAGTGAGTTCTGCCTTGCCAGCCAATTTATAGAGTTTTTTCAGAATCGTATAGTATGATAGGATATCGTACAGTACGATATGGAATTAACTGTTTTGACGAATTGTATCGAGAAAAGCTGGTCAAAGCGTACAGTATGATGGGTATCGTACAGTATGATCAGAAGAATATCGATCGTCCCGAGGGCGTCAGTCCAACTTTTGACCAAAAGTGTCGTACTGTATGAACAGGTGTATCGTACAGTACGAATGACATTAATATTATACCAAACACCTTTATATCGTTCTTATCCGTTTGCTGGGGTGGATCGTATAGTATGAAGTGGATCTATCGTACAGTATGAACACCAATAATAATGTACCAGCAAGCATAAATTCATCCCAATTCTTTGATGACATGGATCGTACAGTACGAATAGGAGCTATCGTTCCGTACGATGAGCAATAATGTATCATACAGTATGATGTAGGTCATACAATACGATCAACAGAGACAAAATATAGCTGTTGGTGTTTTCTGTGCAGATTAAGCATATCGTACAGTACGATCAGAGTATCGTACAGTACGATAATACAAGGTCAAATTTAGTGATTTTTGTGTAGTGAGTGTGTGATGATCAGGAGCAGCCTTAGAAGATTTTTTTTTCTTTTTTTTTTATGCAGTTATGTTTATGACACCTAATCTAGTCCTCAAGGTGATAAAGGTGTCGAATGCTAGAGGTTTTGTGAATATGTCATCCAATTGATCTCCTGTAGCATTGTGATGCAATTCTATATCTCCCTTAGCAACGTGATCTCTAATGAAATGATGTCTAATGTCTATGTGTTTTGTTTGAGAGTGCTGAATTGGGTTCTTAGAGATGCAAATTGCGCTTGTGTTGTCACACATAATTGAAATGGTTCCTACAGGTAGGCCAAGGTCAAGAATTTAATGTTTTAACCACAGTACTTTTGCAACACAACTTCCTACTATAATATATTCTGCCTCAGCTATGGAAAGTGCTACTGAGTTTTGCTTCCTACTAGACCAAGAAACTAATGATTGTCCGATGAATTGGCAGGTACCAGAGGTGCTTTTTCTATCTATCCTACATCCTGCAAAATTAGAATCTGAGTACCCTAAGTTTCGAAGGAAGTGCTGTGCCTAGGATACCAAATTCCTAAGTTTGGGGTGCCTAGTAGATATCTAAGAATTCTCTTGACAGCAGTTAAGTGAGACTCTTTAGGATCAACTTGAAAACGGGCACAGAGGCACACACTAAACATTATGTCCGGTCTACTGGCAGTCAGGTAAAGAAGGGACCCAATCATTCCTCTATATTTTTTCTGATCTACTGATTTTCCACTAGGATCTTTGTCTAATTGAATTGTTGAGCTCATAGGAGTGTTCATGGGTTTAGCACTATCCATTTCATATTTTTTCAAAATATCCTTAATATACTTTGTTTTGCTAAGAAAAGTTCCGTTACGCATTTGTTTTACACTGAAGCCAAGAAAGTAGTTAAGTTCTCCCATCATGCTCATTTCAAACTCATTACTCATTATTTTTGAAAATTCATCACATAACATTTTATCTGAAGATCCAAATAGAATGTCATCCACATAAATCAGAATAATAATAATTTCTTCTTTGACCTTTTGTAAAAAGAGTGTAGTATCTACACTTCGCTTTTCAAATCCTCTATCCAATAGGAATGAGCTAAGTCTATCATACCATACTCTAGGTGCTTGCTTTAATCCATAAAGGGCCTTCTTTAATTTGAATACATGGTTTGGAAATTGTGAACTTTCAAATTCGGGGGTTGCTCAACATAGACATCTTCCTTAATCACCCCGTTTAGAAATGCACTCTTTACATCCATTTGATATAACTTAAAGTTCTTGAAGTAAGCAAAAGTTAAGAGCACTCTTATTGCTTATAGTCTAGCAACAGGGGCAAAATGAGCGGCCAACGGAGAGACCACCGCACCATCAAACATCAACACCGGACAACCCATGAAAGAGGTTTGCACAAATTGAAGTTTAGGTGTAGACAAAGTAGAACAAGATAAAACCTCCTTGAATGACCTAAAGTAGCCATCATGAAACGAAGAAGCTGACGGCTTAAATGATGACGGAGTCGTCATCTCCCAAAGCCAAATATGTATAAAAAAACCTCAAAAGAAAACCATGAATGAAATGAATAAGATCCAAGGAGAAAAAATGAATGGAAAACCACCAAATGAGCATGCCAAGAGATCAAAACCAGAGCTCACGAATGGATGCCCTAAATTGCCCAGGAATCACCAGAGAGCACCAGAGCGCAATGATCTAATAAAGATTTTGATCAAGAAGATCTACGGTATATTTTTTTCAATGCAGTATTCAATCACAAAAAATTAAGGTTTATGACTTGAACCTCCAAATGACATATATATATATATATATATATATATATATATATATATATATATATATATATATATATATATATATATATATATATATATATATACTTGTTAGTAAAAGGAACGACAAAAAACATAGGTGTCATTTGGATGCTAATTAAGTTTTTTTTCTTCATACTTCATTTAGTAATTTCCTCATAGCAATTGCAATTTATAATATTATAAGTACCTATACGCTAGATCAGAATACTCTCTAATATGAGACATTTTTTTCTTAGTGGCCCATGAAATTACTAAACGACAAGAGGGGGGGTGAATTGTAAAAGTCTTTCTCTTAATAAAATTAACCCTAAACAAGAGTTCTAATTTTTTTGTTATTTTTGAAATATTAAAACAAAGATTTATGCAATTTTACTTTCACAAAAATCCACGTGCAATAGATATGACAAAATGAAAGTGCAAGTAAAAAGTAACCAATGATAAAGAAAGAACACACCAAGAATTTTATAGTGGTTCGGTCAAAATATGACCTACGTCCACTCCCCGGAGTCCTCCACTCCGGGATTTTCACTATAAAAATAGTTCTCCTTTTGCCCCCCTCGGCAAGGCGGAGAAGCCTGTACAAACCTCCCTTTCACCAACCCGGCGTGGCGGAATACCAAACTCTGTTTTCGCCCTCCTGGCGACGGCAGAGAACCTTCTCGTTTTTCTCCCTCCTGGAGAAGGCAGAGAACCTCGAGGTAACGGATGCAGACGAGCCTTTCCCTTGGAGATCCTCCCTCAAATCCTTCTCGGGCCACAGGAGGAGCAAGATGCAGCAAGCTTGGAGCAACCGTGTGATCTCCCTCACACCTCTTCTCCCTCACAAAGCTCACCTTCTCCTTCCTCTCTCAACCCTCAAGAATTTCTCTAGAGTTTTCTTCCTTGGAATCCCTCTCTAATCACGTTCACCCTCTCTGTCAATCTTACCCAAAAAGAACTTGATTGGTATCTCAAAAAGGCTCCAAAAACCTCTGAATTCAAAAGTAGCCGTTACTGGTCGTACAGTACGATCTGGTATCGTACAGTACGATCTTCATAAACAGCCGTCGTCCTGGTACGAAGAAGTACGAACAGTACAAAAACAATTCGTACTGTACGATATAATATCGTACGGTACGACTTACAAGATACTATTCGTACAGGACGATGGTCTGGACGATCGGATGTCGTCTCTGTTCATCGTATGGTACGATCACTATCGTACAGTACGATGTGACAAAAACCAAGAGATCGTCCAGGACGATATCCGGGACGATCATACTTCGTCTCTGTTCATCGTATGGTACGATTGACATCGTACAGTACGATGTTCAATTTTGACTTAGGCCTGGATTACATGCACTAATCACGGGTTAAATTAAGTAAGTAATGGAAACGGATCGTACAGTACGAACATGTTCGTACAGTACGAACGACGCAAAATCACTTGCTTAAGTTAAATCACGGCTAGGGTTTTGGATCTGAACATATCGTACCGTACGAAGGACTTCGTACAGTACGATCTATTTACAGATATGCCCACATAGCTTGGATCGTACGGTACGAAATAAAATCGTACAGTACGATCTTCAGAGAAGAATTTTAGTAATATTTTGCAGTTAAAAAGGAACTCTCCCCCTGTGTGTGTGCATGGTTGCTCTTACTCTTACGCATTTTGTGGCCAGACTCAATAAAGTAAAAAATACAATAAATGAAAAATACAATGTTTGACTCATACTCCTAATCTACCCGGTCTTGAGTCTTCCTTTCTTCCTGAGTCACTTATGATCTTCCTGAAATGTTAGTGCTCAAGGAAAATAACAAATAGAATAATAATCAATGAAAAGCAGTTCCAAAACACTCATTATTTGGCATCATCAAAATCTCAAACTCGGGATCACGGGTTGCAACAATCTCCCCCTTTTTGATGATGTCAAATAATTTGTTGCAAGTAAGAAAGAAAAACATTTCTTTTGTTTTTTTTTTGTTTTTTTTTTTTTGTTTTTTTTTTTTTTAAAAAATGAAACAAACAAGAAGGAAACAAAAGATATTGCATTGATATAAATAGGCATTACAACATTACAACAAACTTCTCCCCCTTTTGACAGCACAAAAAGGAGGAGCAACTAAAAGCACAAAAAGCAGAAAAACAGAAAAACCTACAATGCAAACATAGACAATCTAGTCAGACGGGTCCTGATCAGGTGGTGGTGGAGGTGGATTTGGCTGAAAGTATTGAAATAGAGCGTCGAAGCGGTGATCAATTGCTGTAAAACGCTCTCCAAACCAATGCATATCAGCCTCGTGTTGCTGATGTTGTTCTTGAATATGTATGTCGAGGCGAGTCTGCAGCTGGTCGAAGCGGGCGACTAAATCATCATTTGGGTGTGGTGGAGCTGGTGCTGGTGCAGTTGCTCGGGGTGCAGCATGGCGTCGTGGTCGAGCTGGAGCTGCGGCTGGTGCATCTTCTCCTTCTTCTTCATCAAAGATGGGTTCTTCAGGCTCATGTCCCCGATGAAAGAGGATACGGAAGGAAGCATCCGTATAGAAAATGGGAAGCATGTCGGGTTCACCAGGATAGGATAATTGATATTTATGGAAGAGGATATATCCTATGAGGTGACCAAGAGCCAGATTTTGTTTTCGACGAGTGGTGGGAAGACGAACAAAAGTCATGTGCCGAATATAGTTGCTAATCAAGTCGACCTCATCAAACTTAATGTTGGACATAATCAGGTAGGTAGCGACTGACAGAGTAGGGGTCAGATTGATGCGGTCGCCACCTTTGGGTATGATAGAGGTTCGAAGAACATGTTGAATTATACGGGCATTGCGGGTTAAGGATTGGACGAGAGGCTGGTGTTGATGAAAAACAGTATTCCTAAGGACTCTATTTACATCGCTCCAATCAAAATCATCGGTGAGAAACGAGCGAACCATAGGTCCTTCAGTGGACAGCCCAATATGTTGGGCGATGTCGGCTCTAGTTATTTCAACGGGGCGGCCACAAACAAGGGAGTGAAAAGTGGTGTTATCGACTGTGTAGGTGAGGTTGGCAAGAAATTCAAACAGGAGTTCAGAGTTGTATGGAAATGCTAGGGTCAGTAGGAATTGAAAGGTAGTGGAGGCAAAGAGGCCCATTACCTCGAAATTTAGAGCGGCCTGATTAAGCATTTTTGAGGGAGAAATTTTGCAAGCCTTGTAGCGGTAGTAGGCTTCCTCATTCTCACTATTCAGGAAGCGATCGGGTTGACGACTAGATGAGGACGAGCTTCCGGCAGTCATCCGGCCTCGCTTAGACATTGCAGGAGGGCACGAAGAACGAATGGAAGGCTGAGGGAGGAGAGGGTTGAGTGAGTTGAGCAGCCTAGGCAAGGGTATTTATAGGATTTTTCCATAAATCGTACAGTACGATCTTGGATCGTACAGTACGATATCCAATTAATATTCTGACCGATCGTTTCGGGAAAAGGCAGTCAAATCGTACAGTACGATCGAAATCGTACAGTACGATCAAGCGAATATCGATCGTCCCGAGGCCTTCAGTACGACTTTTGACCAAAAGTTTCGTACTGTACGAATACGTGGATCGTACAGTACGATACGTAATAAATATCGTACCAAACCGCTTTAACTCGAATTCGTCCGTTGTGCTGATGTGGATCGTACCGTACGAAGCGAATGGATCGTACAGTACGATACGCAATAATGTCGTACCAAACTGTTTTAATTCGTCCCAATCCGTTGCTGACGTGGATCGTATTGTACGAAGAGGAGGAATCGTACAGTACGGTAGGCAATAATGCAGGACGATTATCGTACAGTACGATGTGTATCGTATAGTACGATCAACAGAGCTGAAATCTGCCTATTGTCAGATGGTTGATTGTGATATTCGTACAGTACGATATAGATCGTACCGTACGAAGAACAGTTAATGTGAGTGTTGGTGTGGTGAGTGTGTGGTGATCAGGAGCAGCCCTAAAGATTTTTTTTTTTTTTTTTTTAATTTATTTATTTATTTATTTATTTATTTATTTATTTATTTTTTATGCATTTATATCTATGACACCTAATCTAGTCCTCAAGGTGCTAAAGGTGTCAAAAGCTAATGGTTTTGTGAATATGTCTGCCAATTGATCTTCTGTAGCGATGTGATGTAATTCAATATCTCCCTTAGCGACGTGATCTCTAATGAAATGATGTCTAATGTCTATGTGTTTCGTTCGAGAGTGCTGAATTGGATTCTTAGAGATACAAATTGCACTTGTGTTGTCACACATGATCGAGATGGTTCCAACAGGTAGTCCAAGATCAAGAATTTGTTGTTTTAACCATAGTACCTGTGCAACACAACTTCCTACTGCAATATATTCTGCCTCGGCTGTGGAAAGTGCTACTGAGTTTTGCTTCCTACTGGACCACGAAACTAATGATTGTCCGATGAATTGGCATGTACCAGAGGTGCTCTTTCTATCTATCCTACATCCTGCAAAGTCAGAATCTGAGTACCCTAGGATTTCAAAGGAAGTGCTGTGTCTGGGATACCAAATTCCTAAGTTTGGGGTGCCTAGTAGATATCTAAGAATTCTTTTGACAGCAGTTAAGTGAGACTCTTTAGGATCGGCTTGGAAACGGGCACAAAGGCACACACTAAACATTATGTCCGGTCTACTGGCAGTCAGGTAAAGAAGTGATCCAATCATTCCTCTATATTTTTTCTGATCTACTGATTTTCCACTAGGATCCTTATCTAATTGGATTGTCGAACTCATTGGGGTGTTCATGGGCTTTGCACTATCCATTTCATATTTCTTTAAAATATCCTTAATGTACTTTGATTGGCTAAGAAAGGTTCCATTATCCATTTGTCTTACACTAAAGCCAAGAAAGTAGTTAAGCTCTCCCATCATGCTCATTTCAAACTCATTACTCATTGTTTTCGAAAATTCATCGCATAAGTTTTTATCCGAGGATCCAAACAAGATGTCATCTACATATATTTGAACAATGAGAATTTCTTCTTTGACTTTTTGTAAAAAGAGTGTAGTATCTACACTACCCTTTTGAAATCCTCTATCCAAAAGAAATGAGCTAAGTCTTTCATACCATGCTCTAGGTGCTTGCTTTAATCCATATAGTGCCTTTTTTAATTTGAATACATGGTTTGGAAATTGTGAGCTTTCAAATCCGGGGGGTTGCTCAACGTAGACATCTTCCTTAATTACCCCGTTCAAAAATGCACTCTTTACATCCATTTGATATAACTTAAAGTTCTTGAAGCAAGCAAAAGCTAAGAGCACTCTTATGGCTTCTAGTCTAGCAACCGGGGCAAAGGTTTCTTCAAAGTCTATTCCCTCAATCTGGTTGTACCCCTTTGCTACTAGCCTTGCTTTATTCCTTATTATTGTTCCTGAATCATTCACCTTATTCTTGAAGACCCATTTCGTCCCAACAATACTCTGCTCTTTAGGTCTCTTAACTAACTCCCAAACATCATTCCTGGTGAATTGGTTCAGCTCTTCTTGCATTGCTAGAATCAAAAATTCATCTCCTAAGGCTTGATCTATACTTGTAGGTTCTATCATAGAGATGAAAGCTGAGTGACTAACCTCCTTCCTAAGTCCATGCCTAGTTCTTACACCTTCTGAAGGGTCTCCTAAAATTAACTCTTTAGGATGACTAGAAGAATATCTCCATTCTCTAGGCAAGTCTTCCTGAGATTCGACCCTTTCTCCTAAGGTCATAGTCTCTACTCCTTGAATTGCCTCTATTTCATCATCTTCAATTTTAGTTTCTGAGGGCATATCTGATTCATCAAATACCACATGGGTGGATTCTTCTACTACAAGGGTTCTCTTATTAAAAATTCTATAGGCCTTACCTACAGAAGAATAGCCTAAGAAGACACCCTCATCAGACTTGGGATCGAATTTTCCTAAGGGATGTTTACCATTATTTAAGATGAAGCACTTACACCCAAAGACATGTAAATGTGAAAGGTTTGGTGTCCTACCCTTAAGGAGTTCATATGGAGTTTTATTCAGCTTCGATCTAATGTTCACTCTGTTCAAAACATAACAGGCTGTGTTGACTGCTTCTGCCCAAAAATATCTAGGAAGGGTATACTCCGCTAACATTGCCCTAGCAGCTTCTACCAAGGTTCTATTTTTCCTTTCTGCTATGCCATTCTGTTGGGGTGTTCTAGGAGCTGAGAAATTGTGCTCTATTCTTATCTCTTGACAGAATGACTCAAATCTATCATTTTGGAACTCTCCACCATGATCGCTATGGATTGTTGATATTTCACAACCTAATTTTCGTTGAATCCATGTGGAGAAAATCTTAAATTCCTCAAAAGACTCATTCTTGTGTGCTAAGAATCTTACCCAAGTAAATCTAGTGAAGTCATCTACAATCACAAATCCATAATTCTTTCCACCTAGACTGGCTGTACTAACGGGTCCAAATAAGTCCATGTGTAGAATTTCTAGTGGCCTAGAGGTGATCACGTCTCTAATTGAGTGAAAGGATGATTTGACTTGTTTTCCTTGTTGACAAGCATCACATAAGTGATCCTTGGTGAATTCTAACTTAGGTACACCTCTAACTAGGTTTTTCTGAGTGATGTTTCTAAGAGTTTTCATGCTAGCATGGCATAGTCTCCTATGCCATAGC
This sequence comes from Dendrobium nobile, assembly GCA_022539455.1. Taxonomy (NCBI): domain Eukaryota; kingdom Viridiplantae; phylum Streptophyta; class Magnoliopsida; order Asparagales; family Orchidaceae; genus Dendrobium; species Dendrobium nobile. Next base: position 56,758,880 of record CM039735.1, read on the forward strand.
CACGAGTCATCAACTATTGTTTTCAAGCAAAATGATTTTGAGTTATCTACACGATCAAGGTCTAACATGTAAACATTGTTCATTCGTTTTCCTTCTAGAATTACTTCATCAAATAAACTAATCAGGCATCTATCAGTAAAAAATTTAACATCAAAACCTTTGTCACACAGTTGACTAATGCTAAGCAAATTATGTTTCAACCCATCAACTAGTAAAACATTTTCAATTAAAAAGTTCTTAGCATTACCAACGATACCTGAGCCTATCACCTTCCTGGTAGTGTTGTCTCCCAACGTTACTTTGCCTCCAGTTTTGGTCTCCAATAGGATGAACTTCTTCATATCTCCAGTCATGTGTCGCGAGCAGCCACTATCCAGGTACCACATGCTCTCACTAGGTCTTTTGTGAGAGCAGCCCTACAATTTCATTCAAAGATTAGATTTGGGAACCCAAGTGAGTTTGGGTTCCTCCTTATGCTTGCATGAATGAGATGTATGCATGTTATGCTGTGATGGATGCTGTTTAGGTCTCCATACTAAGTGTGTCCTACGGTGAATTGTGCATGTGCGGGCTATGTGACCTAGCATGCCACAAGAAAAACACCTAACACCAGGAAATGGGTTTACTAATCTATGAGGGTGGTGGTGCCTCTTCCTAAGGTTTTGTGATGCATGCTGTGTTGGGAATTTTCTTGGATGGCCTATTGTGAGTGATGCAATTTCATTTTCTAGTTCTTTTATTTTTTCACTATAAGTTTTATTTTGAGCAGTCAATCCATCAACTTCTATCAATAGCAAGTGCTCACTATGATCTACTTCTAATGCAAGTGAACCTAGTTTTTCAAACTCTACATCTAGTTCAATATGTGATGTTTTCAAGGATTCATGCGCTTCAATTAGTTCAATATGCTTCTTATTTAATGCATCATACTCATCAAGAAGTAACATGTGATCTTTATCTAAATCAGAATTTTCTTTAACTAAGTTAGCATGCTCAATTTGTAAGGAACTAAATTCAATATTAAGTTTAGCATGCATTTTCTTCAGTTTCCTATACGAGTCATGAATATTCTCAGAAATAAGCAATAATTCATCATAAGAAAGTTGACATACCTCATCTTGATCCAATTGATCAAGGTTATCATTAGCCATAAGACACAAATTTGTTACCTCCTCCTCTGCTTCTCCTTCTGATGATTCTGAGGCAGAGTCGGCCCAAAAAGCTTTCTGTGTCTTTGTCTTTCCTCTCTTGTATTTACCTTTGTCATCTCCTTTCTCCTTTGCTGGTTGACTCTTCAGATTAGGGCAATCGGCTCGAAGGTGACCTGGCTTCCTGCACTCAAAGCAAATTGTATCAGATGAAACCTTATTGGACCTTGAGCTCTTACCTTTATTCCAGTTGTTCTGATGACGCTTCTATTTTCTCTTCAGGAAATTTTTGAACTGTCGGGTCATCAGTGCTATTTCATCTTCTTCCTCCCCTGCAGAGCTTTCACTTTCTGAGTTGCTAGCTTTTAATGCCACCGTCCGCTCCTTTTTCTTTTCACCTGCATCACTTTGCCTTTGGCTCACTCCTTGCTCGTATGCAATGAGTGACCCGAGGAGGTTATCAATAGAATAAACATTAAGATCTTTGGACTCAGTGATAGCAGTTATCTTAGCATCATAGGAACTAGGCAGGCATCTAAGAATTTTATTCACTTTCTCAGAATTTGAAATTTCTCTACCTAATGCATGCAAGGATGTCACGATTTGGGTGAACCTAGTGTACATGTCAGAAATTGTTTCGCTAGGTTTCATACGGAATAATTCATAATCATGCAGTAGAATGTTAAGCCTAGACTGTTTTACTTCGTTTGTTCCTTCGTATGTAATGCACAGTCTATCCCAAATCTCCTTACCAGAAGCACAAGTAGATACTCTCATATAGTCCTCAGATTTCAATGCACAAAAAAAACAGTTTAAGCACTTAGCATTCAGTTGGGCTAATTCCCTATCCTCATTGCTCCATTCAATAAACGGTACAGAAGTTTTCAAACCATTAACAATTTTAAACGGTGCAATATACCCATCATTTACTAACATCCACATGCGGTAATCTATGGATTGCAAAAATGTAGACATTCTAATTTTCCAAAAATCAAACGGTATGTTATCAAAAAGTGGTGGACGAGTTATTGAATAACCCTCCGTAGTGTTACGATTACCAAAGTTCGACATGATCGTTTTTTCCAGGTTTTTTAAAACACTATTTTTGAAAAACTAGCTCTGATACCAATTGAAATTACTAAACGACAAGAGGGGGGGTGAATTGTAAAAGTCTTTCTCTTAATAAAATTAACCCTAAACAAGAGTTCTAATTTTTTTGTTATTTTTGAAATATTAAAACAAAGATTTATGCAATTTTACTTTCACAAAAATCCACGTGCAATAGATATGACAAAATGAAAGTGCAAGTAAAAAGTAACCAATGATAAAGAAAGAACACACCAAGAATTTTATAGTGGTTCGGTCAAAATATGACCTACGTCCACTCCCCGGAGTCCTCCACTCCGGGATTTTCACTATAAAAATAGTTCTCCTTTTGCCCCCCTCGGCAAGGCGGAGAAGCCTGTACAAACCTCCCTTTCACCAACCCGGCGTGGCGGAATACCAAACTGTGTTTTCGCCCTCCTGGCGACGGCAGAGAACCTTCTCGTTTTTCTCCCTCCTGGAGAAGGCAGAGAACCTCGAGGTAACGGATGCAGACGAGCCTTTCCCTTGGAGATCCTCCCTCAAATCCTTCTCGGGCCACAGGAGGAGCAAGATGCAGCAAGCTTGGAGCAACCGTGTGATCTCCCTCACACCTCTTCTCCCTCACAAAGCTCACCTTCTCCTTCCTCTCTCAACCCTCAAGAATTTCTCTAGAGTTTTCTCCCTTGGAATCCCTCTCTAATCACGTTCACCCTCTCTGTCAATCTTACCCAAAAAGAACTTGATTGGTATCTCAAAAAGGCTCCAAAAACCTCTGAATTCAAAAGTAGCCGTTACTGTTCGTACAGTACGATCTGGTATCGTACAGTACGATCTTCATAAACAGCCGTCGTCCTGGTACGAAGAAGTACGAACAGTACAAAAACAATTCGTACTGTACGATATAATATCGTACGGTACGACTTACAAGATACTATTCGTACAGGACGATGGTCTGGACGATCGGATGTCGTCTCTGTTCATCGTATGGTACGATCACTATCGTACAGTACGATGTGACAAAAACCAAGAGATCGTCCAGGACGATATCCGGGACGATCATACTTCGTCTCTGTTCATCGTATGGTACGATTGACATCGTACAGTACGATGTTCAATTTTGACTTAGGCCTGGATTACATGCACTAATCACGGGTTAAATTAAGTAAGTAATTGAAACGGATCGTACAGTACGAACATGTTCGTACAGTACGAACGGCGCAAAATCACTTGCTTAAGTTAAATCACGGCTAGGGTTTTGGATCTGAACATATCGTACCGTACGAAGGACTTCGTACAGTACGATCTATTCACAGATATGCCCACATAGCTTGGATCGTACGGTACGAAATAAAATCGTACAGTACGATCTTCAGAGAAGAATTTTAGTAATATTTTGCAGTTAAAAAGGAACTCTCCCCCTGTGTGTGTGCATGGTTGCTCTTACTCTTACGCATTTTGTGGCCAGACTCAATAAAGTAAAAAATACAATAAATGAAAAATACAATGTTTGACTCATACTCCTAATCTACCCGGTCTTGAGTCTTCCTTTCTTCCTGAGTCACTTATGATCTTCCTGAAATGTTAGTGCTCAAGGAAAATAACAAATAGAATAATAATCAATGAAAAGCAGTTCCAAAACACTCATTATTTGGCATCATCAAAATCTCAAACTCGGGATCACGGGTTGCAACAGCCCAATTTAAGAAACAACAAATGGGTGAACAATCAACTATAGATAAGCTAAATCAAATTAATGGGAAGATGCCAATTGGATGTTGATAGTAAGTTGTCTAATTTTTTTGTTATTATCATAAAGCATTTTTTACATTTTAGATATATTCATTTTATATAATATTATTTATTTATTATCTTCTATCTTTTACTGAGACCAAGGTTTGACATATAAAGGAAAACCAATTTACAATTTAGAATTGGTATATGAGATAATACTAGAAATATGTCATATGATAATTAATTATTTAGAATTTCTTTTTTCCACTCAAATTTCTTGAGTTAATATGAGATTTCTTATAATCTTTTTTTATTTCTTGATATAATGGTCTAGTAGCATTTAAAAAAAAATTATTAGGCAACCTTTCTCTATAAGGAAATCGCCCCTTAGCGGCAAATTTTTTTTTTTGGCAAAAATGTCACTTTTTTGGCATAATTTCAGTGTTCCAAAAATTTTCCTATGACTTTTTCCACCAGTATAAGCCATCTAGGAAACACAATTATTTGGCACATTTTCTGCTAAAAATTATTTCAAGTGGCTTTTTGGTAGTTTTCCATTTCTTGTTGTGGAGGTCAGAGCGACGACTTCCATAAAATAGCCATCAGAGATTTTAAGTGGCATTATTGGTGGTTTGGCCGGTGGTATTTTTCGGTAGACTTGAAACCAAAAATTTTCCAAAAATATCTAGCGAATTCTTTACTATTTTGGAAGCTTTCATTCATCCAATATCAAAGTTTTTGAATGTTAGGCTGCGAGAAACGTGTAGTAATGTAAAAAACAAAATGACAGCCTCTTAATTGTCCTTAAACTCCTCTACATTACATACCTATAGTAAATGCATAGTATAAACGAAATAAAATGCATTAACAAACAATATTCACAATTTACATATACTAAACTAGTTGAGAACATAAAGTTCAAAATAAAAAACTTTAAAACATAAAAATATAAGTATAATCACATGAAAAGATAAAGTTCAACATAAACAAACCCTAAAAAATAATGTTTAACTACAATAAAAAGTTTACATTAATATGTTCTCAAAGAAAGCTTGTTCTAACAAGTTCAAAAACAAGTTCAACATTAACTTAAATCTAATAATCTTCTATCCCCACACTGCCCTGTGATTCATGTATATGCTCCTAATCTTTTTCTTCTAATTTCTGCTCAATATGAATGCGTCTCCGCCTGCATCTCATCCTGATTCTGTCTAATCCCCTCTATATTTTTTTCATAGCTGCTACCCTCTATCATATGGTTTCTTCAGCTTTATTGACATCATGAAATGTTGAGATTGTTTTACTTCTCTTACTAGCATATCTCTGCGAACCTAATCCATAATCCCTCCCCTTCTATCTTCCTCCAATAGTCTGTGACAACAAAGGTAGTTGACATGTAACTTGAATGAAAGTCTTGACTCCATCAATATATTTATCTTTCATTCCTTTTCATTCGGGTAACAATCTATTATACAACAAATATTTCACTTCATAGGAACTCATGTGGATGTTGAATTACTACTCCTAAATAAAAAAATATATAAAACTTTAGCTTTATAAATTATGAAAATTAAATTTATTATTATAAATAAACATCTTTCCCTCTTAAGAATTAGCTTAAAGTACTATAGGCATATATGATATTTTATTAAGAAAACACATAGTTTACTAATTTAAAACCTTACAATAATCATATAAATTTATTTAATAAGAAATTATGCTTATAAAAGTTTATTGATTCCCTCTAATCATGATAACCAAGAGAATATAGAAAATTTTTCCCTAAATCAAATAACAAATTTTCTTACCTCCAATCATGTAACAATTCATTACTTGCCTCTAATCATGTACATGAGATTTTAAGGTTATACTCTATTAAATTATTTATTATCTAACATTCTTTTATTTAAATAGAGTGTTTCTTCAACCTTTGTTTCTAAACTGAAATAAAATGATTTCCAATAGTTGAAATTTTGTAAAAATGAAAAGAAGTGAAGAGAAAGAGTTTTACCTCATAAATATTGAAGAAATGATAAAAATAAAGGTATAGAAATAGCTTGGATTACTAATGGGGGGTGGATTATGCTTAAGCTTCATTTGTTAGAGGCACACCTTAAAATGAAGAATAAAGAATGGGTTAGGTGAAATAAGGCTAATACCATCACTATTTTGCCACATGAAACAATTTAACTTGAAATCGATGGGCATTCCGTAGGTAAAGGTGTCCACCTTACGTAGAACTGACAGTTTTTTCAGCAATCCTGTTCACCAAAAAATCTTCCGATATTTGATGATTTTCCTGTAGTATTTTAATGTAAAATGCATAAAACTATTTCTTGTGTTCATGAAGTTAGAATTAATCAATCTGATAATGTAAAATTTTTATCCTTTGTATTTCTCTAATGCTCATTAGTTTGTATTTTTCTAATGGTCGTTACTTATGCTTGATACATGGCTTCTCTGAGATTTATGGTTAATGAAACAAATGCAAAAAACCTATCAAGTAAGCATCATGATAGGTATGTACTCTTTTTTTAAGTGAGCAAAGTTGACATGGACTTTGAAAATCTCCCTTAATTAAAGTAAAAATATATTATTTTAGTTTTTGTATAGTTATTAATATGACTACCATTCATCTTAGAATTTTCTAATGATCTAGTGTTTTTTTACAATGACCAAATAGTGTGTTTGTTTACTTTACCAAGTATTATAATGGGGAAGACAAAGCATTTTTTGGTAAAAGTAACAACCAATTAGAGGAATAATAAAAAAAAGAAGGAAACTTAGAAGCTTAGTAAGTTGATATATTTATGTTCAATCTTTTAACCTTCTTCTTCCTAATACTTCTTTCTATATAATCCTAACACGTTGTAAAGTATTAGTGTTGAGATAGTTGCTACTTAGTTCTTAATTGTTGATATTCTTACAACTTATATGTTATTTATGATTCCAAATATTATTGCTTTGATTATTATTTCTCCTAACATATTTTGGAAGAATTATTTTGTTGTTTATGTGTACTAATATTTTAAAAAAATCATACTTAAGATTGTTGAAAACTTCAAATCAAATCAATTTAGGATTTATTATAAATGAAGTCTATATTATTTCATTTTATTGAGTCTGAGAGAGTGTAATTGTAATTGAGTAACTATGCACACACACACACACACCGGGGAGAGTTTTAAAATCTACAATTTTTAGACAAATCATACTATATGATTTCTTTTCATACGGGATGATTTGATTAATTATTTCCCTTTCAGCCAATCAAACGAATAGGAAGAAGAAAAATTTTCTAAGTATGGATTATACTGTATGATATATCATTCGTACATACCTTTCGGAATACGAATTGGATGTGTCCCTTTTCATCCCAACTTTTTATCTAGACAAACTTGAAAATTTTCTTAACGATTCATACCGTACGATGTCATCATCGTACGTATGCCGTCCAAGGTATGAATTAGATGGGTCCCTTTCGTCTAGACAAACTTAAAATTTTCTAAACAGTTCATACCATACGATGTCGTCATCGTACAAACGCCGTGCAGGGTACAAGTTAGATGGGTCCCTTTTCATCCCGATGAACATGAAAATTTCCATAACTGGTCATACCATACAAAGTCGTCATCATACTTATGCCATATAGGGCACTAATTAGTGGGGTCCCTCTTCATCCTGATAAAGATGAAAATTTTTCTAACTGTTCGTATCAAATGAACTTGGTTCATGCCGGACTATCATCATATACAAAATGATTTCATACCGGATAATAGTTTTTAAATTGTTTGTACGTACGAACATAAGATCGTATTATATGATCGTGTATGCTCAAAATTGAAAATTTAAGTTTTCTGGATGGTTTTTTATGTCTTTGGTATAAAAGGTCCACTAAAATTAACATGAAAAAGTCTTGTCTTCATCATTTTGTAAGCGCAATTGAAAGAGAGTGTTTGAGAGAAATTTATTACAAGTGGAGTGTGAAAGGTTAACAAAGTTACTTAAAGGTAAGGATCTCTTTGTGATTTTGGTTATCACTCTTCTTCTTGTCTTTCTAGTTTCTCATTAGAATTTCTTTAAAGAGGATTCGGTACTCTGCGACACTTAGAGAGTGTAAATAAATGACCGACACTTGAAGAGTGTGAAAGGATGATAGTACTCTACCAACACTTAGAGGGTGTGAAAGGATGATGGTTCTCTATCGACACTTGGTGGGTGTGAAAGGATGACAGTTCTCTACCATACTAGGGATTGCTGGAAGAGAGGTTTTGTAAATGCTTCTCCCCTTTGTTGTGGGGGAAAAAGGAATGACACTTTGGTAATAGTGTAATACCTGAAGAGGGAGTCTTTAAGGAATGGATGTAGGTTGTGTTTGACTGAACCACTATAAATTCTTGTCTTTTAATTTTCACATTATATTTACTACAAGTTATTTATTATGGTTGAAAATTTTATTTTGAAACTTAATTAACTAGCAATGAATTTTTGAAGTTAGTATTTTATTTAAAAAGTCTAAGAGATTTTTTAAATTACCAATTCACCCCCCCCCCCTTTGGTTAGCCTTAGGACAATAGCTTAGGTTTAACAACCTATCTAAAATAAATAAGTGATATTAGAGTTTTGTTTTAAAACCATAAGTTTAGACTACTTTTTAAAAAATAAAAATGGCTACTTTTGGAAACCAAAACACACCAGAATGGTATTCGATCACTAAACCTCTATTATTTGATAATATCCCTTTCAAATTTTGGAAAACATGCATGTCTACATTTATACAATCACTAGATTATCACATGTGGATTTTGGTTCAAGAAGGGTATACTAGACTAACTAGATTAATTGATGGTATTAGAGTTGAAACACCCTTTACTAACTAGACTATAGAAGAACGTGACTTAGCACAACTAAATGCAAAATATTTAAACAGTTTCTTTTGTGCACTTAAGTCAGAAGATTACATACGGGTTTCTACATGCAAAAGTGGAAATGACATTTGGGATAGACTTTATATTTCTTATGAAGGGACTAATGAAGTAAAGTATTCTAGATGAAACATATTGTTACATGACTATGAATTATTTTGCATGAAACTCAATGAATTCATTTATGAAATGTATAAAAAATTCACTCAAATAGTCACTTCTTTGCATGCATTAGGTAGGATATTAATGAATGCTTAAATGGTCAATAAAATTTTCGTTGTTTTCCTATTATTTATGATGCTAAAATAACTATAATTACATAGTCTAATGATTTAAATGTTTATTATGTTAATAATCTTTTTGGATCACTAATTGCTTACGAGCAATGAGTGAGTCAAAAAAAATTGATGCAAGTGCACATCAAAAGGAGAAGAACATAGCACTAAAAGTGGAGGACTCAGAGAGTGATCAGTTGCAACCTGAGGATGAGGACTACATGGCCTTAATGACTAAGCAATTCAGAAGTTTTCTTAAAAGGAAGCAGAGGATATGCCAGCAGTGAAACATAGGTAAGTTCAATAAAAATATTAAGGTTTCTAATGATGTGATTTGCTATGAATATAGAATACTTGGATATATAAAATCAGACTGCCGAAATCTAAAAGTCACTTCTAGAAAGGAGAAGGTAGAAGAGAAAGCAAATGTGAAGAAGGGAAAGAAGAGATTTCAGAGAGCTTTTTTGGCGGACTCAGCTTCAGATTTGTTAGAAACAGAAAAGGAGGAAGTTACTAACCTATGTTGAATGGACAATAATCTTGATCAATCAGAACAAGAAGAGATACGAGTCTTAACTTATAATGAATTGTTAGAAGTTTCAGAAAGAATTCATGATGCGTATAGACAGCTTAAAAAAATGCATGCTAGTCTAAACCTAGAAAAGAAAGAATTATAAAAAGAGTATAAAATCATTAAAAAAGATCACACACTAATAGATAACATTCACATGAGCTTACTTGATGAATTCAATGACTTGAATAAAAAGAATGGTCTTTTAAAATCATCTTATACAAAATTGAAAAAATAATTTAAGAATTTTAAGGATGAATCTGATAGTAGAGAGCACTATTTAAATTTTAACAAGAATGTGATAGAAGACTTAAACAAATTTATTAAATTGAAAGTGCAAGCTCTTGAGGAAAGTAGGAATCCCCAACACTTAAAATAATTTTACTAATCCTATTTTCAGATCAAAAATTTTAAAACCAAGGAAGAGAAAGAATTATTTTAAAAATTTTGAGAAACCCATTTACTAGAGTTAAATGTTATTCTTGTTGGATGATTGGATATATTGCACACACTTATACTTTACATAAAAAAAACTTATTTAGTGTGGAGACCTAAGATGTATAAACCAAGTCATATCATACATGCATCTAGTTTTAATTTTCCAAAAGGAAAACCCTAACTTATTTGGGTTCCCAAATCTAACATTTGATTATTTTGCAGGATCGCTCTCATACAAGGACTTGGGAGAGTATTTGGTACCTGGACATTGGTTGCTCGAAGCTTATGACTGGAGACACTACTTAATTTATATCGTTGGAAGCCAAGAATGAAGGCAGGGTTACACTGGGAGATGAAACCACTAAGAAAGTAGTTGGCACTAGTATGATCTAAAACTTGTAAAATTTTTTCATAGAAAATATAATACTTGTAGAAGGCTTAAAACATAATTTATTAAGTATTTACTAGCTATATGATAAAGGGTATAGTGTAAAAACTTTTCCCACAAGCTGTATATTAAGCCTAAAAGGAAATGATGTTGTGCATGGAATTAGGGTAAATAACATTTGTATGTAAGATTTGATTTGTATTAAAACTTCTAATGCTTTTTATTTAAAAACAATTTTTGATGATTTGGATATGACATAGGAGACTTTGTCACGCCAGCATGAAAAATCTTAGAAAAATTACCCAAAAAGATTTGGTTAGAGGTATACCAAAACTATACTTTACTAAGGATCAACTTTGCGATGCATGTCAATTAAAAAAATTGGTGAAGTACTCATTTAATTCCAATAAGGATCTTAGAATAAGTAAACCATTGGAGATTATTCACATGGATCTTTTTGGACCAATTAGCATTGTTAGTCTAGGAGAAAAGGTATACGGATTTGTGATAGTTGATGATTTCTCAAGATTTATGTGGGTTAAATTTTATTTTATAAGAGTGACTCATTTGAGGAATTTAGAGACTTTTTGACTTGGATTCAGAGGAAACTAGGATCTGAGATTTTAATAATTCAAAGTGATTATGATATTGAATTTATAAATGATAAATTTGAGAATTTTTTGTAAAGAAAAAGGAATTGATCATAATTTTTCTACGTGTAGAGCCTCTTAGTAGAATGGGGTAGTCGAAAGAAAGAATAGAATATTAATTGAAGCTGCTAGAGCTATATTGGTGGAATATTCACTTCCAAAATATTTTTGAGCTGAAGCGGTTAGCACTGCATGTTATGTTCTAAATAGGATAAATATTAGGTCAAAACTGAACAAAACACCCTATGAGTTTCTTAAGGGAAGAATTCCTAATTTATCACCTTTACATATTTTTGGATGTAAACATATATAATAATTGAAAATCTACCTTAGGAAAATTTGATCCAAAATCAGATTAAAGAATTTTTCTTGTATACTCTAGTCTTAAAAAATCATATAGAGTATTTAACAAAAGAACTTTGGTAATTGAGGAAACCATACATGTTGTATTTGATGAATCTAAAATTTTGGAAGAGCCAAATTTGGAAAAGGATAAAATAGAAAATAACTCCCAAAAGATTAAGTAAACAAATTTGGATGAAAATTTGGAGATAGAAAATCTGTTGCCTAGATATTTGAATTTTCTAAAAACCATCCTAAAGAATTAATTTTAGGTGAACCTAGTAAGGGTTTTAGGACTAGGCGTGGAGTAAGCAAAGAAGTTAATCATTCTGCCTTTATTTTGATGATAGAACCCATAAATATAAATCAAGCACTTTTAAAAGAATTTTGGATTTTGGCAATGGAAGAACAATTAAATTAATTTGTAAGCAAATGATGTTTGTGAATTAATTACAAGGTCAAAGGATCAAAGTGTAGTTGGAATTAAGTGGATATTTAAAAATAAAATGGATGACTCAGGAGTTGTTGTTAGAAATAAGCCTAGATTGGTGGCTAAAGGGTATAATCAAATTGAAGGAATTGATTTTGAAGAGACTTTTTCCCTGTAGTAAGACTTGAAGAAATTATGATTTTGTTAGCATTTGCCTATTTTAGAGGATTTAAATTGTATCAAATGGATGTTAAAAGTGCCTTTTTGAATGGGGAGATATAAGAGAATGTTTTTGTTGAACAATCTATAGGTTTTGAAAATTATAAATATCTAGATCATATTTTTAAATTGAAAAAGGCATTATATGGATTGAAACATGCACCTAGGGCTTGGTATGAGAGGTTAAGCACTTTTCTACTTGAGAGATCTTTTAAACAAGAAAGTGTGGCTACCACTCTTTTTTTGAAGAAATTAGGAGACAATATACTCATTGTTCAAATTTATGCTGATGATATCATTTTTGGATTTACAAATAATAATATTTTTTATGATTTTTCTAAAACATTGAGTGATGAATTTGAAATGAGCCTAATGAGAGATCTAAGTTACTTTCTAGGTTTTAACATTAAGCAAATTAAGGAGGGAACAATTCATAGTCAATCGAAGTATGTTAAGGGCATCCTCAAGAAGTATAAAATGGACAATGCTAAGATAGTTAGTACTCCTATGAGTTCCCAAGTTCTGTTGGATAAGGACCTAAATGGAAAATCTATTGATAAAAAAATTAAAGGAATTATTGGATCTTTTCTTTATTTGATAAATAGTAGACCCGACATTATGTTTAGTATTTGTTTGTATGCTAGATTTCAATCTAATCCAAAAGAAATCACATTTGATAATAGTAAAAAGAATTTTGAGATATCTCTTGGGAACTTAGAACTGAGGGATTTGGTATCCTAAGTTTAGCTCTTCATTTGAAATTATTAGATATTCAGATTCAAACTTTGTAGGTTGTAGGGTTGATCAAAAGTGTACATCTGAAACTTATCATTTTATAAAAATTTCTTAGTTTCTTAGTTTAGTAGAAAATAAAATTTTATAACCCTATCTACTGCTGAAGCTAAATACATTACCTTAGAAAGTTATGTGGCGTAAGTTCTTTGGTTGAAATAATAGTTGATTGACTTAGGATTTACAATAGACACAATTCCAATTTATTATAATAACACTAGTGTCATTTGCATTTCAAAAAATCCTATTCAACTTTCTAGAACCAAACATATAGACATATGCCATTTTTTTATTAGGGATCATGTATCCAAAGGAGAAATTGAATTAAACCATATTTCAACTAAAAATTAACATGCAAATATTTTTACAAAACAACTAGCCTTTGATACTTTTAGCATATTAAGAACAAGGCTAGGTGTGATCGATCTTAACGCTTAAATAAAATTTTCTGCAAACTTGATATGTTTCTTTGTGTATGTTTTGTTTTATTTTCAATGTGTTTATTTATGTGAGTGTTTTTCAATTTTTGGTTTTATTTTTTTTTATTTTTATGATTTGTGTGTTTTTTAGACATGTTTTCACATATCAAAATTCTAATTTCTAAACATTCATGCTGAATTTTTTAAGTGTTCTATAAGTATAATACAAAATTATTTTCATCCTATACAAATTCTGTAGCATGTCGATCGCCATTTTTGACTGAATGCGTAAAGTTTTGATTTTCCAATACATATTATATTGTATGATATTTATATCATCCTGAACAATTTGTGTTCATTCGTCTGTACGTATGTAGACAGTTATCTGGGCAGAATCAGTTATTATAAGGGATCATATGTATGAAAGTTTATTTCACATACGAACCATGTATCATTCGATATGGGGGACAAATCTAACCGTCATTAAAATGATCTTAAATAACTAATCATCATGAACGAACACCTGTTCGTCTGTACGATCATCTGGTCAAAAAGTCTATATAAAAGGATGCTTCATAAACTTGTGTGATTACGAAAGTTGTTTCATTTTGAACGTATTTGTTCGTATAAAACTATTTTTGTCTTGTACAAACTAGCTATCGTACTATACGAATGGTTATTTTTCTTTAAATAAGAAGGCTTTAGAATTTATTTTCATTCACTTCTACAAGCCTCTTTCAATCCTTCTCATCTTAGAAATGGCAAATTCTAGCAAGCACGATAGAGTCACTAAAGGTTCGTCGTGTAGAGATGAAAACTTTCTTTCTTGAGAAAATGAGGATTTATATTATAGGTTGTTGCTACTAAAATTACCCCTTCTAGACTCCTAATTTAAGAGGATATTCATTTTCAAGTCATGCCTCTTTTTTCTTCAACACAATTCGCGATTATCTTGACTTTAGTCCATGCCTATCATAAGGAGACCTTCCACTACTTTTTAGCAAACATGAGTTTTAGTGAGGATGAAAGTTGGATAAGATCTTATGTCCAAAAGAAAAGGGTAGAAATTACTAAGGAAGATCTGGGAACCTTTCTTCAATTAAGGACTCAAGGGATTAGAACACATTGTGACCTTCAAATTTGACTTTAATTGGTCAGAAATAAACAAAACTCTTAGATGGGTTACTCAATTTGGTCATTTGTCTAGAGTGTATACTTTGTATCAAAATGCAAGGTTCATCCAGCATGTCCTTAGAACTTCAGTCATTCCTAAGGCTAGTGATCACATAAGCATTACTCCTCTTATCCACTGTTACTTATCTAATCATGACTAGAAAACCAATAGCTGAATCCTAAATCATTCTTGATTACATTCATAACTTTTCTAAAATTGGGCATGTTTCTCATAGGAGGAAGAAAAATATTGCTTTAGGACATCTAGTGACATACATCTTAGAAAAGAAGTACAATATTTTTCATCTTATGGTTCCACTTGAAATGCCAATCTGAAAGTTTGTTAGGGATGTTAAGCCCTTAAGAACTACCCCGAGGCTAACCAAGAGGGGGGTGAATTGGTATTTTTTTAAAAAAAATTATTTATGTAAATAACTACAATACTTAAAACCAAATCACCACAGAAATCAATGTGCAAAAATAAATAAACACGGAAGCAAAATAAAGAAAGATCTCACTGGATTTATAGTGGTTTGATCAATCCTTAACCTACGTCCACTCCTCGGAGGCTACCTCCGAGTATTGCACTAACTAAGTGTCTCTCCTTTAGCTCCCACAGCTAGGTGGAGAAGCCTTTACAACAGACTCCTTTTCACCAACCCTGGTGTGGCAGAGAACCGACTCCTTTTGCTTCCTCCTGAAGCGGGTAGAGAACCAAGACCTTTTACTGAAGTAGACCTCCCAAGGATGAAGGACGAAGAACGGAGATGACGACTTGGAACCTTTCTTGGAGCAACCTTTGTGAACCCTCTCACAAACACCCCCTCACAATTTCCTCTCTCTCTCTCTCTCTCTCTCTCCCCCCCCCCCTCTCTTAAGGCTCTCTCTGGTCAAGAAAGAAGCACTCAAGGTCTTATTGCATGAGAAAATTTTGGTCCTTTAAATATAATTTTAAGAACCAATATTATATCATCCTAGCTGATCAGTACAAAATAAGCTCAATCAGCCTGGACGAATCAGGACGATCAGAAGAAAATTGGTTACATCATCCAGGACAATACAATATCGTCCTGGATAATTAGTTCAAATTTGAGTACAATTGTCCTGAACATCGCCCTGAACAGATTTTGGCCGATGTCAATCGTCCAGTCCATCGTCCTGGCCGATTCTACGATCGGCCTGGCCGATGTGATCATATCAATTAGCCTTAATTGCTTTTTTATAATTGCCAGATTAATTTAGGCATAATTATGCTGTATCATCCAGGATGATATGGAGATCATTCAGGATGATAATTTAAAATAAAGAATACCTAAATTGATCATGGCGACTGATTCTTTTTTATTTGAGCCTATCATCCTGGCTGATACATGTATCATCCAGGATGATGTGCTTAATGATGACTACTTAACCAGGATGCCCTAATTAGGGTTTTTATTTTTAGGTGAATTGTCCTGGCCGATAGGAATATCATCCAGGCTGCTGTACTCAAAACAAAAAAACTCATAAAACCCCTCAAGTGTGTGTGTGCAAGGTTACTTCGCATCAGGAACCACTTTTACAATTAACTCAAGAAAGGAAAAAATATAAACTTGACTTAACCTAAATCTACCCGATCTTGAGCTGGCTTGAGTTACATTCGATTGTGTGATCCTAAAAAATTAGTAGGCAAAGCAGTTATAGAAAAATATGAATGTTTACTATCATCAAAAGTCTAATCCATAATATTAGATTTCGTAACACAATTTACTTCATTGATGCCTCTTTTCAAGAAATTTTTGGAAAGAATGACAATTCAAGTGAGGATACTGAGGAAGAAGGGGGAGCACCTGCACCTGCTCGTGAACTTGACTTTAAGGAGATGGTCCAGCACTTTGATAGGTTAGCGAGTCATTTTGATCAACATTTTTATCAATTTTAGACTCACTTGAACCGGCAGGATGCATAGTACCAACAAGACATGGGTTGGATTTAAGAACAGTTCAAATTCGTGAACACTAATATAGCTATGATGAATAGCAATTTCTCTATCTTCAACCAGCCTCCTCCTCCAGACCAGGGCCCCTAAAAGTTCTAGATGTACTTCTTGTGTGTTTTCTTTGCCAGTTCTTTAAGATGTGTTGATCTTAGTGATGATTTCAGTGCTTTGTGTACTTGTCTTTCTTTAGATTTTATGTTGATGTTGTTGATGTCATGTTTTCTTTGCTATTATGAATTAATATCAATAGTGCCTAAATGTATTTGATCTTTATATTGATATTAATAACAAAATGTCTTATTTTTATTAGTTGCTTTTGTTCGTTGTTTGAATTGTAAGTTTTCCTATATGACAATCGTATCTTAATTGATCGAAAAAGTCTTATAAATTAACTTACAAGATAAAATTAATTTCATTATGAAATCTAATTTTTCAAAAATTTAACTTAACTTATAACTCGATCAAGTTAAGGCTATCAATCTCATATTCTTATTAGGGAAAAATAATTTAAATATTATTATTGCAATTTTGTTGTCTTATTATTTTTTATTTCTTTTTTCAATATAATTATCTTTGTAATTAGACAAATTTGATTTTTTATATTATTAATTTTGGAAAGATCAATTAAAAAAAGGGTATCAAATGGAAATGTACAATGTGTACAAAAATTGAAAGAATGCGTAATATTTCACAAATTAAAAAGAGGCACAAAATTAGCCCAAATACAAAAAGATGCTTAAAGTGTGCCACAAATATTTAAAAAGATACTCAATGTCTCCAATTAAATATATTATTTCCTCTATCATTTAATCTTCAAATTCAAATCAATCTAATGCTCAATTATGTTTTATTTTGAAATTAAATTTAACTGATCTTCATTTCATCACTTTTACAATAATTCTCATTATCTAATTCTCTTGAATACTTCATGGCCTTATTTTCCTTATCTATGTTATACATTAATTTAAATGTTTTGAATCTTTTTTTTTTTTCTAATGGTCCTTAATTTTGTTATTATAATTATAAGTTCAATATCTTTCAAAATCAATTACTAAGGTTTCTCATATGTCTTCTTTCATTTTAACCTTCTGTTTTCTCTTTTTAGTGTTGTCAAAAGGGGGAGTAATATTGTTTAATATTGTTTTTGTTTTTGTGTTTTCTTTTTGTTGTTGTTATTATTTTTGTATCTTGTGTCTTGTCTTTTATTTTTAGTGTTTCGTTTTTTTGTGTCACTTGTGTAAAATTAAAAAAAAAAAAAAAACATTTGTGTTCTTCAAGGAATTCCCTTATATTCACATGTTTATTTTTTTAGGGGGAGCTAAGGAGAAATTTAAGGTATTCATTTTTACTCAAATAATAATTATTTTACCATAATCGAAAAGGAGGAGATTGTTAAGATAGTTGCAACTAAGTTCTTAATTGTTGATATTCTTGCAACTTATATGTTTTTAAGGATTTCAAATATTATTACTTTGATTATTATTTTTCCTAACATATTTTGGAAGAATTTTTTTGTTGTTTGTGTGTACTAACATTTCAAGGAAATCATACACTAGATTATTTAAGACTTCAAATTAGATTAGTTTGGAGTTTATTATAAATAAAGTCTATATTTTTTTATTTTATTGAGTTTGAGATAGTGTGATTATAATTAAATAGCTGTGCACACACACACCAGGGGAGAGTTTTAAAATCTACAATTTTTAAACTGATCGCATTATATGATTTCTTTTCGTACAGGATGATCTGATTAGTTATTTTCCCATTTGATCAATCAAACAAATAGGAAAAAGAAAAAAATTTTAAGTGTGGATCATACTGTATAATATATCATTTGTACATACCTTCAAGAGTACAAATTGGATGGGTCCCTTTTTGTCCCGACTTTTCATCCAAACAAACTTGAAAATTTTCTAAACGGTTCATATCATATGATGTCATCATCGTACGTACGCCATCCAGGGTACAAATTGGATGAGTTTCTTTTTGTCTAGACGAACTTGAAAATTTTTTGAATGATTCATACTATACGATGTCATCATCATACGTGTGCCATCCCGGGTATGAATTGGACAGTTCCCTTTACATCCCGACAGATATAAAATTTTTTGTAACTGATCGTACCATATGATGTCATCATCGTACGCACGCCATACTGGATATGAAAGTGGGGTCCCTCTTCGTTTTGACAAAGATGAAAATTTTTTCTAACTGTTTATACCAGACCAACTTGGTTCGTACCACTTGAACTTGGTTCGTACCAGACGATCATCATGTATGAAATGATTTTGTACCAATTCGTAATAAGTTTGTACACAATAATTTTTGAACTGTTCGTACGTATGAAGATACGATCATACTGTACGATCGTGTATGCTCAAAATTGAAATTTTAAATTTTCTGGACGATTTTACATGTCTTTGGTATAAAATGTCCACTAAAACTAACGTGAAAAGGTCTTATCTTCATCATTTTTCAAGGTAAATTGAAAGAGAGACTGTGAGAGAGTGTTTGAGAGAGATTTCTTGCAAGTGGAGTGTAAAGGGTTCATAAAGTTACTCAAAGGTATGGATCTTTTTGTGATTTTGGTTATCACTCTTCTCCTTATCTTTCTAATTGCAGGTGAGAATATCATTGAAGAGGATCCAGTACTTTACTGAAACTTGGAGGGTGTGAATGGACAACAGTTCTCCACTGACACTTGAAGAGTGTAAAAGGATGATGGTGCTCTATCGACACTTTGAGGGTGTTAAAGGACGTAGTTCTCTACCAACACTTGAAGTGTGTAAAAGGATGATGGTTCTCTACCATGGAATGTATTGGTGGAAGAGAGGTTTTGTAAAGTCTTATCCACCTTGTTGTGGGGGAAAAAAGAGAGCACTTTGGTAATAGTGCAATACCTTAAGAGGTAGTCTTCAGGGAGTGGATGTTTATCGTGTTTAATCGAACTACTATAAATTCTTTTATCTTTTAATTTCTGCATTTTAATTACTACGACTTATTTACTGTGGTTGAAAAGTTTATTTTGAAACTTAATTAACTTGCTATGAATTTTTGAAATCAGTATTCTATTTAAAAAATCCAAGAGAATTTTTAAATTACCAATTGACTCTCCCCCCACCAACCCCCCCCCCGCGCGTTCCCTTTGTTGGTTAGCCTTGGGATAATAGGTTAGGTTTAACAACCTATCTAGAATCAACAATTAACTTACTAAAATAAAATAAAAGGAAGAAAACTAAAACACAAATACTTTATATACATAAAAAGAGAAGGGTAGTAGTGTTCTTAAGGTATTTCCTTAGTCATATAATGCATCACTTTAGGTGTCCAATTTTAGGAGATTATTTTTATTTTCTAATTAAACCTTACGTGCCTAGGTTGGAATATATGATTATATGACATGCTTACAAAGAAAATTAGCACTTTAAGGATTGTTAAAGGAATTGCGACATGAACTTATTGAATATAACAATTCTGCTTCTTTAATATTTCCTTCACACACTAGCACCGTAGATTTTTTAAATGTTTATCATAGAAAATCTATCCTAACTTTCTTTCATCGCTATTTTATTTTATTTTTTCTCTGACATGAGGATGATAATGGTTCATTTGTCTATGAGTTAGGTGACAATATTCAAAATCTAATAAAAATTCTATATATCATTAGTATGGATTACACAAGTATAATTTATATATATTAGACTATAATTTCTACTAAAGATTGCGAGATGATCAGTAAAAGTTTTTAGTCATCTTTAGTAATTATTGTTAGCCCATCTTAATTTTAAAAGGTTTAAAAATTTCATGTTTTATTAATGAATTTTAAATATTCCATGCTACAAGTAATATGCGAGAGCTTCTAAATTCTTGGATGGTTGTATTTTCATAGTGTTCCAGCATTACAATCAAGTACATTATCATTGCATTATTCTTTTTTTGCTCAGTTTCTTTATTATTTATTAATAAACATATCTGTTGGATATATATGATAGTATAACTTGAAGAAATTTTTTTTATCTGAATCCATATCAAGCCATGTTGGATGTTTTTGACTACTAATAATAGAAATTTGTTATTTGAATTTATGTACAGATAGGAGGAAAATTATTGAGAGAGTTCTAATTAGGGGCAAAACATCCATGTGTTCAGAGGGGCAATTGCCTCCCTCCACCCCCCCCCCCCCCCCCCCCCCCTCCCACTTCAAAAATATTTAAAAATGGATTATTATATGGCCTTTTAGGTAGTTTATAGGAGTCTTGAAGAAATTGCCTCCCCTCCCAAAATAAAATTTTCTGTGATCTTTAGACGATTACCCTAAGCAAAATTATACACAATGTGTAGAGGTCTTATTATAAGAGTTTTTAGGCAATTGCTGAGCTAAAAGTTTTAAAATACTATGGTTTTTAGGTAATTACCAAGTACAAAGAGAAATAGAAAAGAGAATCCAAAAATATCGTTACAATCAAAATTTGTTCTAGGGGCGGTTGCCCCCAAAAACCCATGCAGGGGCACTGCCCCATGACCCCGCGACCTGGCAGGTCTGGTCGAACCTCGTCAAGGGGTGCTGACCCCTTGGACTCCTAATATATATGCGAAGTATACAAAGATCAAGGATATGAACAAAGAGGGGTCGAACCAAATTCAAGGGAACTCCAACATACATTTTGTTGAAATTGAATGATTAATCATTTACATGATTTTCATTTGTTTTTACAAACAAATCATTCATACTTCAATGTAATATTGTTTAAGAATAATTCTCATTATATAAGATGTTGTTGATATTTTAAAAATGTATTATGTATTCATGTACAAAGAATCATTAGTCACTAAAATGATATATACATATGAAAAAAAATCTCTACACTTTTACTTATAAGTTCCCCCCCACCCCCTCCCTTAAAAATTAAGGCTGGTTCAGCCCCTGGCTCTAATATGTATTGTAACAACAAGAAAAATTATCAGCTTGTTTTATTTATAATTTAGAAGGCTATGCTCTAAAATGAAACCACGCAAACCTGACTAAATTTTCTAGTCTTAACCTAGTTTAAAAAGTTTCAGTTGAAATATTAGATTTTTGCTAGTGTTACAACTAAAATTGCACTAATACTATCCAGTAGTCCTAAAAACAAATAAAAAAATAGCTACAAGAGGAAAGAAATGCTTAGTTACTTTACTGAGCTGGACAACTTACAAATTTGTAATTGAGGTAAGCTATTGCATTTGCTAATAAACCTTTTTATTTGTAAAATATTTATCATTTATTTATTTATATAAAAATTCATTATGATAGTTATTATCAATGATTTTAGATTATCCTTAATCATTTTGCGATCATTATTTGGTAGTTTTTCATTACAAATTGAGAGAGGTTAGAAAATGCATTGCAGTAGAATGTGTGTTCCTGCATGACATGGTTGATCGGCCATGCAATTGAGGAGGCACCTTTGAAAATGAAGAAAAAAATTAGCAGTTGCCTCTAATATCACCTCAACTCAATAATAAAAAATTTATCTTAATCGAAGAATGTATCATATTTTGCAATATATATTTACTATGGTTGTTAATATTTCTTCTTATAAAGTATTTATGCTTCTTCTTAATAAAAAAAAGCATAGGTTTTTTTGTAGAATTATTTTTGTAATCTATTGTATAAAAATTTTCTTGTATGTCTAGTTTCCTAAAGCAGTCTATTTTAGACTATATGGAGCTTAGTTTTTATGTTCTTTTAAATATTTGAAACAAAATTTACATTTTCTATTTGAAACAAGCAATGACAAGCCTTACATGTGTGATCTATAAATATTTGATTGAAGAATCATTATTTCTTGTTGAAATTGTGTAAATTCTTATATTTGATGATAATAAAGTATTATATATTTTTCCTTGATGAATCTTATATTGAGGGACAAAAGATTCCTCATTGATGAGGTTCTGGCAAATAAATGAGTTGTGAAAGCCCACATCTTAGTGTAGATTAGAGGTGTATTACTGTTTAATATATTGTGATATGTAAATATTTTTGAAAACTCTGACCTATTAAGTCACTTTAAATGTGTTATATTTATTTATCTATTTCACCAAATTATTGTGTAAGAAAAACTAGTCCATTAGAGAACATAATGCCTAGTTTCCTTATTAGTGAAGTTATTCCAGCACATTCAAATGCGAGCAAACCTAATTTGTTAGAGCACATAATAGTGCCCTTAAGGCTAATATAATAGCCACCTAAGTAATAATTAGTTAAAAAATAGCCACCTAAGCAACACATTTTCCAACTATCCTAAAAGATCATCTGTCCACATAACAATTTATTAGGGCATTTTAAGTTGTCCCAATAGATAATATTTTTTATAATAACTGGTGGCCAGTGATAAGGTGGCTATGGAGAATGATAGGGCAAAATTAGCTGATGGTGGGGGAAATAGTTGTCGATAGTGGCGTTGCGGCTGACCATGGGGGAAATAGTGCTAGTGGGGGTCATGATTGGTCGAGTGGGGCAGTGGTGGTTGATAGCCTCACACGTTAGTGGTGAGTTGTTGCATGTGACAATGGTGGCGACATTGATGGTGTGTGATGATGGTGGATGATATTGGTGGGTGGTGTCTACGATTAGCGGTGGTGGAAACGATGGGGGGTGGTTCACTAAAGGAAAAATGTCATTTTCCAGCGGCCATTTTCATTGAAAAATTAAAAAATCTTTTAGTTATTTATATTTCTGATGTATTTTTTATGATAAGTCACTTGTTAGAAAACAAACACTAATGAAAATTTTTGTAGGAAATATTTTCGGAAGAATTTCCACTGAAAATTGCATAGAAAATTTTTAAAAAAAATGATATATAGCTCAAGCGGGTCAATGAACTCTATGGGCTTGATTACTAGTCGCATGCCCGTGAACCCACCTACATTCCATGGGCTCGTAAACTAAACCTGACCACACTACTGATATGGGTATGTTTGGGATAGTTTTTTTTTTTTTTTTTTTTTTTTTGAAAGAAGCAAAAAGCTTTATAAACTAATAAAGAAGCAAAAGACAAAAAGCCTACAAAGAACAAGCTAAAGATTCCTTCTTCAACAAATCAACAAAAGAAGAAGGAACCTTATCAAGTAAGAGATCTTCCCAAAAGAACTCGGAAAAAACCCCAAAGTTAGCGCATAAGTCCGCTAACTTATTACAATCTCTCTTAATGCAATTAAAGATAAAAAACTTGAAATCATCTATAATGGATATACATTCTATACCTTTACTTCCTATCCTTAGAGCTTTATGAATGAATTTGATGATGTTTGCATTATCACATTCAATAATGATTCCTTTGAACTCATGATTCCAATATTTGATGACATCTTTAATTGATAATATAGCTAGAAACTCAAGATAAGAGATGTCCCAGTGGATCAACAGTTTACCAAATGTTGCTATCAATCTTCCTTTGTGGTCTCTAACAACCCCTCCAATGCCTCCTTTGTAAGTAGATAATAATGTTGCATCAACATTTACCTTTATTCAATCGGGTGGTGGAGAGTACCAATGATTTTCCAACAGCGTTAGCTGATTAGTACTCAACCGGCCCGTCGAATTATAATTAGGAATATAAGAAGTTCCTGTATAGCTTATTGCCTCAGCTACAATGTGCACTGAGCTCCTTGCATTTTTCCCATGAATAATTTCATTTCTATCTTTCCAGGAAAAGTAAATTGTATTACATAACAAGTTGTGTAAGTAAACATTATGATATTCCAGCCATTTATAAACCTCTTCTTTAGAATCCAGGATAGGAATAGGAAATCTCCAGTTATTTAGATGTTGAATAACTTCTTTGATCTTTGAATATTTACATACCACATGGTCTATGTTTTCCTCCTCATTACAACCTCTTGGGCATTGATCATTCCTTTGAAGTCTTCTATAAGATAAGAAAGAGTTTGTAGGCAATGCATTGCTGAGTGCCCTCCACAAGAAGTTATCCACACGGGCATTAAGTTTTGATTTTTTCAGCCATTTCCAGTTTGAACCCTCAGTGGAATGTTGAATATAATTCCCATCAGCCAATGTTGTTATAGTATGCCTAGATTCCATGAAAATAAGCTCTAATCGGTCTTCATGAAGATCAGAATGAATTTAATTTTTCAAATAAGATTAATGAGTTCAATTCCAAAAAAATTCTCAAGTTCTAAAACTTCCCATTGGCTTCCCGAAATGAAACTATCAACTGTCATAGAGTCAATCAACTCATCTTGAAAATTTACAAAAGTAGGCCAATTGATTAGGCTTTTATCCAGAATCCATATATCTTCAAGAACATCCACTGATTTTACATTAGCTAAGTCCCATCTCACAATTGGTTTAAGATGTTTGCCACCATTTTTTATTATCTTCCATGTCACAGAACCAGAATTGGTTTTGTTTCCAGACTTCCAGCAAGACCCATATTTCGGGTAAATGATTTATGCAATAATGATCCATCATCCTTCATGTATCTCCAAGCTAGTTTGGCTCTTAAGGGACCAACTTTTTTGGAGCAAGACTGTAGCCCTCTACCTCCCATAAGAATTGGTTCACACAATTTATCCCAACAAACATAGTGCAACCCATGAGCATTATTCATCTTATTCCAGAAAAAAAACTGGCATAACTTTTCAACTTCTTCAAGTAGCTTTAGGAATAAGAGATATAGTGGAATGAAAAGTTGAGAGGGAGAGGATTACTGATCTTACCAAGGTAATCTTACCAAACAAAGATAAGAATTTGATCCCCAGCTGTTCAGCTTCAATAAGATTTTGTCTAAAATGAATTGAAAATCCATTTTAGAGAATTTCCTTAACGCCATATTTGCACCGAGATAGTTGAATTCCTTGACTTCTTTTTACCCCATAATGCCTTTAATCTTCCTTTTTTTCATTCGATTAATAGCTTTCCCAAAGAGAATTCTAGATTTGCTTGTATTAATAGTTTGCCCAGTCCAACTACAATACTTTTTAATAATGGATTTTATAATCTTCACATTTCTGATTTTAGCTTTAGCAACGAATATTACATCATCTGCATAAAGCAAATGAGTAATCTTTGGACTATTATGGCTCACTCGAACACCAAATGATTCCTTTCCAATAATAGCGTTTGATAGAAGCTGAGAACAAAGGATGAATAGATAAGGTGACAAGGGACAACCTTATCTAAAACCACATTTAGCATTAATCCAGTTAGAAGGCTTTCCATTGATCAAAATAGAAGAAGTTGGATTTTGAACACACTCCATTATGAATTTTGAGAATAAGCTAGGAAAACTAAAGTATTCCATGACTTCATTCAAAGAGGGCCACCCCATAGAGTCATATGCCTGTTCCATGTCAAGTTTGATAGAGACAAGTCCTTTAGCAGCTTTAGAATGTTTGAACTTGTGAAAAAGTTCCTGAGCAATTATAATATGTTCTTGAATTGACCTCCACTTGATGAAGGCGGCTTGTTCTAAGGAGATAAGCTTTGGAATTACATCATTTAGCCTATTGAGAAGAACTTTAGCAATGACTTTGTAAATCGTATTACAGAAACTAATCGGTCTGAAGTTATGGGCTAATTTGGGATTGCTGATTTTTGGAATTAACACAATCAGTGTTTTTTTCCAATTCTCTTTCATACTTGCTGTAGAGAGAAACAGCTGAAATGCTGTCCGAACTTCATGTTTGATAATTGGCCAATAATTTTTAAGAAAGGAATAGGTAATTCCATCCTCACCTGGAGCAGTGAAACTAGTAGATTCTTTAATTGCCATTTCCACCTCCTCAATCAAGAAATCCTTACAAAGCAGATTTCTATCTTCTATCCCCAAAGTTTGTTGGTTCAACGGCCATCCTTCTAGTAAGCAGCTTCTCTCACCCAATTTTTTCTTGAAGAATTGGATAAACACTTCTTCTATCTGGTTATGCTCCTCCACCTCATTACCATTATCATCTTTAATACAAGCAATGAGATTAGAATTTTTTCTAGCACTGGCAGCCGAATGAAAAAATCACGTATTTTGGTCTCCTTCCGTAATCCACTTGATTTTAGCACGTTGTCTCCACCAGGCACTTAAGAGAGCCAGTGTAGAATTTAACTCTTCAATTTAATGTTTCAGTAAACAAATGTCATCAGCATACAATATACCAACCTCAGCTTCTTTTGTTTGGAGCTATAAAATCTCCAATTTGAGAGAGTCCTTCAATTGATTCAAGTTTTTTTAGTTTGGCCTTGCTCCTAAAGAAAAGAGATTCCAGTGTTCTTTTCAATTTGTGATTGAGAATATCAGCCGCTGATTCAGTATCATTCTTCTTCCATTCTTTCTCTACCACAACAAATGATGCCTGGTATGAAACCCAAATATCTTCAAATTTAATAGGACTTTTAATTTTTGGAGCTGATTCAAACAATTTGAGAAGAATTGTACAATGGTCCCATGTAATCCTAGGAAGATGTTTCACAACCAAATTTTGATTAATATTAACAGCATTAGAGTTGACAATCATTCTATCAAGCCTTTCCATGATCCGGTCCATCCCTTTTTTATTGTTTCTCTAAGTGAACATAGGACCAACATATCCTAGCTCATGAATATCATTAGAAGTCATGAAAGACCTCATATCTTTAGGCCGATTTGAAAACATGAATCTCCTTCCTCCTTTTGTATCTTCTTTAGAGAGAAGACAATTGAAGTCACCACTAATCACCATTGTCCAATCAGTGGAAATGTGATTTTCAAGACCATTCCAGAGTTCTCTTCTTTTATATACATCTTTGCTGCCATATATAGTGGCTAACCTCCATTTTCCCATTAGAGGTATATCCAAATCTCCTATTATGAATTGAGGAAAATAACCAATCATACAAAAGTTTGCCAAGTTGCTCTTCCACATTACTAGGATCCCTCCTGAAAGCTCAGTCGAAGGAACAAAGTAGAAGTCCCAACCAATACCAATCAAAGTTTCAATTTCTTTGCTATCAATAGAAGATAATTTTGTCTCTAATAACCCAATAAAAAAAACATTATGTTCCTTAACCACTTCCTTGAGGTATAGAGAAGCCTTCTTCTTCCTAGCTCCTCTACAATTCCAAAAAATGATTGAATTCATTTTTGGATCAGTGGGGATATCCTTCCCCCTTTCTCCTATCTTCTCCATCTGATCTTCTTCTTCTAGTCATCAGCTTCACTGGCCCAAGACCTTTCAATTGCTTACTGCCTTTCTTCTTAACTATAGATGATTCTTCTTCAAAAATTGTTGGAACTATTGTAGTATTAGAATTATTCATTACTTCTTCTAGATCCAGGGACTGGACATCTTTAGAGATTCCTCCTTTATCATTAATTTCCTTCAACGGATCAATTTGTTGTTGAAATCGTCAATTCTAATAACTGAAGAGTTTTTATCATGCAATTCCACCAGTTTTTTACTGGATTCCAATCCAATGTGACAGCTATGCTCTTTTGTAGAAGATGTTTTCTCCTTATCCCTTGTGTCAATTCTTGAAGTTTTTGGGCACATACCAGCATCCATCAACTGAGACTTGTCTCCCTTATTTTCAATAGTTTCTATGTTTCTGTGAGTAATAACTTTCTCAGCAAATTTGTCAAGATTATCTTTCAGATTTCTAACACCTTCATTGGCCACTGGAGCTCTGTATCCTCTATTAGATAAATCTTTAGAGAATTTTTTCTTCTTATAGTCAACATGAATCCAAGGACCATACCCTTTTTCTATATCTTCATTAAAAGGCTGAACTTCTACAACTGGATGTGCTTCCTTTATGCCTTCCACGAAATTGCTCTTACTAAATTTATTTTCCAAACTTGGAATGATTTGTTTGTTGACTGTAACCTTCTTTGAACATTCTTCATTTAAATGGCCGAGCTTTCGACATTTGAAACAAAACGTGGGTAATCTCTCATACTCTATGCATTGATAGAATTTACCCAATTTGCCTTTTACCCAAACACCTAAGGGTAATTTTTCATCAAGATTGATTCGCACACACACCCTTGAAAATTCCCTTCTACTCCATTGGAACATGTTTCCATCAATCAAGTATGGAGTGCCCACCATGGAAGCAATTCTACAAACATTTACCTCATCCGAACAATGAAGAGGGAGATTGGGCATACGAATCTAGATAGGGGTATAAGACCTTTAAATGAAGATGGGGAGAAAGCTGCTGTCCATCTATCCATGCCCATAATATTTTCGTTAACATACCAAGGACCTGATGAAATAATTTCTTCCAAGGTTTTCGGGTCTTCAAAAGCACAAAGAACCCATCCTAAGCCCAATTGAGTTAAATGGATTTCCCAAAAAATCCCCATTGCCTTCTTAACTCTAAGCTGATGATATAGAATGGAACATTATTGCCAAACACTTTAATCACAAGGGCCTTTTTCAATTTATGGAGTTATCTATCTCTTTTTCTAGAGTTCAATTTGATAACACCATTTTCTTCAACAAAATTTGAACCAAAGTCCAAATCTAACACTTTAATGTTTGTTTTCTTCTTCCATGCATTATTCCCAGTATTTGAATTTCCAATATTTAAAATTCCAGCAGTCTTGTTGATATTGCAATTCCCCAACTCTCCAGTATTACATTCTCTGACAGTGAAAAGATCAGATTTGGATTTGCTTGAATCTGTCCAGTTCTGATCAATAAAAGCTGCATTTGTATCTTCTATTTCCAAATCATCAGTAATCTGGATCTTCTTGTTTGATCTCAAAATTTCTTTTGGAACCAACTCCTCATTTGCAGCCGCATTACCACAAGAAGGTGGTATGCACATTAATGATTTAGCTGAATTGACTGTATGAGATAATAGATTCTAAGCACGAACTCCTATGGGTTGGATACTAACATCATTCTCAATCAAGATGTTTTTACCTTTGCCAATGCAATTAGATTTCTTATTGACAATCAATCCTCCTTCATTGATAACCAGTGGACATTCTTTAGTGAACCATAATTTGCTATCTTTTTCACTTCTGTTTTCTCCAAAAGTCGGTGGTGACGACTCCAAATTGAAATGAGAAATCATCCTGGAAGATGATAGGGATGGTCTGATGTTGGTAGCACCTCCGGCCAGAGGAGGCCGGCCAACCTCCGACGCCATGGCCGGGTATGCTAAAAACCCGGGAAGATGGAAATTAAAAATCGCCTAGCAACGGAAAAAACGGACTTTCTCTCTCCTCTATCAAACAAAGGTTGGATGGCTTTATTTTTACATTTGCTTTTAAGAATATAACCATGATTTCTTCAACCACTATTATTTCATTTCTTTTAAAAAATTTTTGGCTTGAAAGTTATTTTGTACAATAAATTTAATACAAAATTTTCTCTACACCAGCTTTACAAAATAATAAGGAAGTTGCTACAAATAAAATATAAATTTTATTTTAAGTAGGAGTTTCTTATTAATCAAGTTCAACGAACTCCACTTGTGTTAAAAAAAACAAAGACATAATATAACTAACAAGCACTACAAAATAAGCATGACATGAAATGGATGTCCTGAACCAATTCTTATGCCCACCAAAAACTAACATAAAATATTATTATAAAAGATTGCTGAAATTTGGACAGGGATGTTAAGCCTTTATGAACTAGTTCCTAGGCTAACCAAGAGGGGGGGGGGGGTGAATTAGTGATTTAAAAATTCTTTAAGCAAAAGCACAACCACAACCAAATCAAGATTCACCACAGAAATAAAAGTGCAGAAATTAAATGCAGAAGTACAATAAGAAAGAACATACCAGATTTTATAATGGTTCGATCAACCTGACCTACGTCCACTCCCCCAAGCCTCTACTTCGAGTATTGCACTAAATATAGTGTGTCTCCTTTTTCCCCAATAGTAAGGTGGAGAAGCTCATATAAAAACTCCTTTTTATAAACCTCGGTGGGGTTGAGATTCCAACTCCTTTTTCTTCCTCCAAAACCAGGCAGAGATTCCAACTCCTTTTGCTTCTTCCTGAAGTTGGTAGAGAACTTCGATCAGTTGTTGAATTAGACCTCTCTAGAACCCCAAAGGAAATAGGGATGATGACCAAATAAGATGATGAGGATCCTTGCTTGTAGCAACCTTTATGAAACCCCTCGTAAACTCCCCCTCACAAGATCCTCTTTCTCTCTCCCTTGCTCTCCCTTTCCTCTTGGCTCTCTCAGGTCAGGACAACAGCAAAAGATTATTTTTTTAGAAAATAAGAGATCATTTAAAAAAGGTTTCAAAATTTTCCCTAATTAGCAACTAATCATCAAATATCATCCAGAACGATAGTACATCATCCTGTACGATTAGTTTAAATAAACAAATATCATCCAGAAAATCACCCTAGATGGATGTCTGGATGATGGAAAAATAACTATATCGTCTAGGATGATCTCACGACTGTTCATGCTAATTAGTACAAAATAATGAATATCATCCAGAATAACCCCTGAATGGATGTCTGGATGATCTGAAAATAACTTGATCATCCAGGCTGATCTATCGATTGTCCCGGATGATTAGTTCAATTCATTACATATGATCCAGAGCATCACCCTGAATGGAGCCAGGTCGATATTTGATCATTCAGAAAGAACTAAGGTTTGTGAACTGATCATTCAGGATGATCCTACGATCATCCAAAACGATATGATCGAGTAATCAAACCTTAATTGCTTTACTTAATTACCAGATTAATTTAGGCATAGTTACACTACATCATCCAAGACGATGTCCTGGATGATGTCCAAAAATAAAAGATGACTAAATAGATATGGAGACAGATTCTTTCTAATTTGAGCCTATCATCCCGGTCGATACTAATATCATTTAGGACAATGTGCTTAATTACGGCTACCTTAACCAGGAATCCCTAATTAGGTTTTTTGTTTTAATCTGATCATCCAAGCCGATTGTTGGATCATCCTGAACGATGTGATAAAAAACAAAAATCTTAAAAATAGTCAAAAAATTTCCCCCAAGTGTGTGTATGCAAAGTAATTAGCATCAGGACCCACATTATTACAAAGGACTCAAGAAAAGGTAAAAGACACATGTCGTATATTATAAACTGACTCAATCCTAATCTACCCAATCTTGAGCTAGTTTAATTTACAGTTTTATATTATGGACCTAAAATGTTAGTAGAGAAGGTAGTCGTAGAGAAACAGAAGTGTTTGCTATCATCAAAATTATATTTCCTAAAATTAGACTCGCAATAATCTCCCCCTTTTTAATGATGTCAAACAATCAAATAATTAAAACTAAATAAAACATAAACAAAAGTGAAAATAATATGATGAAACAACTCAAACACTACTCCCCCTTTTGATATCACAAAAAGGTAGAGGACAAATAAGAAAAGTAAAAGAAGAATAGAAGATGAAAAAGAAGAACGAAAGCAAAGTTTTTTTTATCAAAGTATGAATATGTTAAATTCTCCATGTGATTAAATTTAAAGACTTATAAGACTAATGAGTTAACATCGTTGAAATTTGAAAATGGTAGAATTTTTTATCCTGTTAACCCTAGCTCGAATTTCTCTCAGGAAAAATTTATTTTTTGAAAATAAAAGACCTAACTCAAAAAAACCAATTGGATAAGAAAAAGAGATTCTTTCAAAACTTGGTTCCAAAAAAAAATCTTATGAAATAATATACTAAAGTAGTTTGTCACAATCAATGAAATTTAAATCAAGCCTTTGAAAATATCAAGTAACACATGAATTCTTCTAAGTTTTCAAAGTTTGAAAGAGAAGAGAGCTTGCTTTTGGTGGGCTCATTTTATGCCTCTTGTCAATTGATTGACGCACTTTGCACATCTTTTGATTTTTGATATACTTTGTGTATATTGCTCAGATTGGCGTTTCTGCATCTTTTCATTTGACGTCATTGGCCAATTTTTTTTATTTTTGCAAGCTAGATCCCTTTTCAAAACTCTTAAATACTCTCTATTATGAGTATATCTTCCAAATATTAGAGAAGAAAAACTCACTCTCTAATATAAGGAAGAACAAAATATAAAATAGAATCAAAATCATATGATAAATGAAATGATATGATTATGAAAAAACTTCAAAGTAATATAAAGACTTTAAATATTATAAATATAAGATATATTAATATAGCAAGATAAAAAATATCTCAATCGCAAAGTCCAGTTATTAAATTGAAATAAAATTTTATTTAGAAAAGAAAATTATACCACTAAAGGAGGATAGCGGAAGAAATACAATCAACGATGTTTCTCTTTTTAACTAATTTAGATATATAAAATATTGACTACAAATTTTTAAAAACAAAAATATGGCATAAAATATCATTTTCAGTAGTGATCACAAAGAATAAAAAAAGAAAAACTAAAATAATAGAAAAAAATAAAAAAGAAACAAAAGCTAGTAATAAGTAAAACAAACAAAGTGAAACAAATAAAAAAATGCAACAAAATAGAAGATTCAGAACTCAGTAAACATCAAGTTCATACATTTATGTCAATCACACCCAAACTGGTCCTTAAGATGTTGAAAGTGTCAAAATGCAATGGTTTAGTAAAGATGTCAGCCAATTGATTCTCAGTTGTCACATGGTGTAACTCAGTGTCTTCTTGGTCATATAGTCTCTAACAAAGTGATGCCTTATGTCAATGTGTTTGGTCATTGATTGTTGGATATGATTCTTAGAGATGTAGATGGCACTAGTGTTGTCACAAAAGATTGAAATTATGCCTATAGGTAATCCTAAATCAAGAATTTGTTGCTTCAACCAAAGAACTTGGGCCACATAACTTCCTAAGGCAATGAGTCAGCTTTAATAGGGGAAAGTGCAACAAAGTTTTATTTTCTACTAGACCAGGAGACTAAAGACTGTTTTTTGAATTGGAAAGTTCCATAAGTGCTAAGACAGCCTAGTTAGCAGAGAGAAGCTCCACAAAAAGAGGAAGGATTTTAAAGAAGCTTTTCGGTTGCAAACATTGAAGATGGATGAAGGTGGCCAGTCATCCTTGAATGACCGGAACACAAACTCCTTTAGATCTACTGTGCGTCTGCCTGCGTTGGATACAAAAGGTAGTTTTTTAATCAATCGCAGCTTCCCTCATAATTCTTATTTTTTGAACTCTCCTCTAGTGATTAGAGAGGGAGGTTTGGTCTCTAAGCGAATGTCTTTGCCGCAGATAGGTAAAGGAAAAGGAGTCATTGATGTTTTGAAAAGTAAGTCTATTTCACCCATGTCAGTTTTTATCCCTAAAGCAAATGATTTGGAGGCTTCTTCATCAGGTTGCATTGATAATAATTTGTTGAAGGATGATAAGGGTATTGATAATACCATCATTGGGTATGTTAGTATCAAAAATCCAGTATCTTCATCTAGATTGGGCAATTCTAATGTGTAGATTAGAAATTTACATTTAAAATAAATTTGAATGAAGTTCATAATGGAAATAAAGATGCAAATGTGGTCAAACTTGACTTGGAAAATGAAAAAGCCAATGTTCATGTTTTGAGGAATTCATTGGTGGTGAAGATTCTTTGTAAAAACTTGCCTTTTTCAAATTGTGCTATTGAATTAAGAAGGCAATGGGTTAAATTTGGAGGATTTCATAAACCCTCACTTGGATTAGATTGGTTTTTATGCTCTTTTCAGACACATGAAGCAATGGAGGAAGTTCTTAATGGAGGTCCTTGGTATGTGGGGGGATCCGTCATTGGACTAGATAGATGGTCACCAGACTTTTCTCCTAGTTCCTCGGATGGGATTTCTTCTCCTATTTGGGTTCGTCTTCATCATTTGCCATTACATTGCTAGGATGAAACCAATATTACTAGAATTGTTTCTAGAATCGGGACTCCTTTATTATTGGATGGCAACATGTTTAGATGGGGGAGAAGGGAATTTTCTAGAGCTTCCAATCGGGTTAAATTGAACTCGAACCTCCCTTGTGATACCTGGGTTGAAGGTCTTCATGGTAGATTTTTTTAGAAATTTGAATTTAAAAATTTATCATCTATTTTTTACAAATGCAGAAGAATTGGACACAGATTCGGCATGTCCAAATGTTTTTCAAAATCTGGATTTGCTTGATAAAGAAGTTCCTAAAAAATCACTCCTAGTTGAAGATAATTCCTATGGGTCATGGATGCACGTGAAATTCAAATCCAAAAAAAGTAAAAAATTATTAAGAGAAATTTGGTTAAAAATCTTGATGAAGATTCTCCACCAGATCTTCTAATTTCCAATAAACATAGTGTGTTATCTCTTGATAATAATGATAATTTGGAAGCTGATTTAGTTAAAGTTTTTGACAAAGCAGATTTTGAAAAAGGTTTTAGTAAGGATGCTGATTGTTCTATTGATCAAAATCTGGATGAAAATCAGATTGAAGGAACTTCATTAATCAATTGCCAAATTGTCTGTGATGTCTTAATTTCAAAAATTGCTTGTCTTACTATGGAGAACGTTCAGAATTCAAAAATTGAATTCAAATCTACAAGTATTATGGAAGAAGATGAGGTAGCTGTTAGTGCTAGGTTAGAGTTGGTTGCTGATCCGGTGGAAGCTTCAAACTTTGAATTAAAAAATTCTCAATTGTTGCAAGGAATAGAGGATGCAGTTAGTTCTAAAACAGAATTTGTTGTTGAACCAATAAGAGCTCTTCCTTCAACTATTCCCATGAAAGCTCTAGTTGTTGATTCGGTGGATAGTTCAAAAATTGTATTCAAACATTCTCAATTGCTCGAAGGAATAGAGGAAGGCGTTAGTTTCAAAACAGAATGTGTGACTAAACCATTAAAAGCTCTTGCGTCAGCTATTCACGTAAAAGCTCCTAATAATATAGAACTTTCAAGTGGATCTCCTACTTTGGAATTACCTGAAGTTGTTACTCCCTCTCCTGAAGTTAACCTGAATTTTAAAAAGCCTGTATTAGTAAAAGGAAAATCAGCATCTATTAAATTAGATCATTCTTCAGGTTCTAAGCATAAACTTTTCAAAGAACTACAAGCTTTGGGGCCGATGGAAGACTTTTCTAGAAGGAGAATGATAGATTAAACACTAAGAAGTTTGTGAGGGTTATTCCCCTCATTAGTGCTTTCTTAATTTTACATGGGGAACTACATCATGGAGGTTTTTGAAAGTTATTTGATGGTGGAATTTAAGATCAAAGAGTATCTAAGATTACTATCTTTTGTTTACAGACTCAAGTTTTGGAAATGGCACTAGAGATTATTACTGGAAGTTTTCTTATATGATTCTCAGTTATTGATGGATAATTGTAATTATTTTCTATGGTTTTTATTTAGTTTCCTTTGCTTCCTTTTAATTTTATATTTGTCTTTTAAATCTATTATAATTATTTATGGGATCATTACTAAGTCTTATTTTTTAACCGGCTGGGAACTCTGGGATACTAATCAACCTTTTAGGTTATTTTTTATTTTTGGTATCCCCTCCACTCCAAGGGTTTTTAAATGGGAAATAGTGGGTCTCATTTCAATTATGATAAATTTAGTTTTAACAAATATAATTTCAATAAGGTGTATTTCCATGTTGGATCAAGAAACCTTTAGTTTCTTTTTTTCTAGTTTGTAATAGGTTGTTCTTCTTTTTCTCTTAATGCAAATTTGCATTTCTTAAAAGAAAAAAGTTCCAAAAGTGCTCTTTCTATCCACCTTGCATCCTGCAAAATGAGAATTAGAATATCTAATAATCTCAAAAGAAATATTGTGCCTAGGTTACCAGATTCCTAAGTTTTGGGTCCCCAAAAGATGGCTAAGAATTATTTTAACTGTAGTCGGGTGGGATTATCTAGGATAAGCTTGAAATCTAGCACAGAGACAAACACTAAACATTATATTATGTTGGCTAGCAGTCAGGTAAAGTAAAGATCCAATCATCCCTCTATACTTGTTTTGATCAACAAATTTTCTATTTGAGTCATTATCCATCTGAATATTAGAAATCATTAGAGTATTTATTAGCTTGGCTTTATCCATTTTATATTTCTTCAAGATATCTTTAATATACTTTGATTGATTTATAAAGGTTCCATCATCTAATTGCCTTACGCTAAATCCCAAAAAGTAGGACAACTCTCCCATTATACTCATCTCAAACCCCTTACTCATTATTTTAGAAAAATCATCGCATAGCTTTTTATCAGAAGATCCAAAAAGTATATCATCAACATAGATTTAAATAATGAGTAACTCATCTCTTACTTTCCTAAAAAAAAAGGTGGTGTCTATGCTATCTTAATAAAATCCCACTTAAGTAAAAATGTACTAAGCCTCTCATATTAAGATCTTGGTGCCTGTTTTAATCTATATAAGGCCATTTTTAATTTAAAAATAAGATTTAGAAATTGGGAACTCTCAAAACCTGGGGTTGCTCTATAAACACATCCTCTTTTACTACCCCATTTAAAATGACACTCTTTACGTCCATTTGGTAAAGCTTAAATCCCTTATAATAGGCAAAGGCTAGTAGCACTCCAATGGCTTCCAGTCTAGCTACTGGGGCAAAGGTGTACTTAAAATCAATTCCTTCTATTTGGTTGTACCCCTTTGCTACTAATCTCACCTTATTCCTAACCACCACACTAAAATTATTCATCTTATTCTTAAAGACCCATTTGGTTCCAACTACACTTTATCACTTTGGTCTTTCTACAAGCTCCCAAACATCATTCCTATTAAATTGGTTTAATTCTTCTTACATGGCTAAGATCCAAAACTCATTAGATAAGGCTTGATTAATGTTGGTGGGTTCAATCATTTAGATAAAGGCAGAGTGGTTTACTTCCTTCCTAAGTTCATGCCTAGCTCTAACACCTTCAGAAGGGTCTCCTAAGATCAGTTCTTTAGGATGACTCAAAAAATATCTCTAATCCCTAGGCAAGGTGTGTGTAGGTTCTACCCTTTCCTCCAGATTTGCATTTTCTACTCCTTAGATAATCTCACCTACACCTTCAGTGTTTTGTGTAACTACACTCTTTTCAAAAATTTTAATTCGTTCGGTAATTCTCAAACACCATCTTCATCCTCAACACTAGACTTTTTATGATCAGATTCATCAAATACTACATGAGTAGTCTCCTCCAACACCAATATCCTCTTATTAAACACCCTAAAGAATTTCCCCACATTTGAATATCCTAAGAACACTCCTTCATTAGATTTTGAGTCAAATTTTTCTAAGTTTGACTTCTCATTGTTAAGAATAAAAACCTTACAACTAAAGACATGGTGGTGGGAAAGGTTGGGTGTCGTACCCTTAAGGATCTAATCGGATGTCTTATCAAGTTTGGGTCTAACATTCACCCTATTTAACACATAACAAGCTGTGTTTATCGCTTCAGTCGAAAAATATTTTAAAAGTGAATACTCAGCAAGCATGTCTCTAGCGCCTCAACTAAGGTCCTATTCTTCTTTTTAGCTATCCCATTCTACTGAGGGGTCCTAGGAGCTGAGAAGTTGTGACATTCTCTTATCCTTTTAAAAGTCTAAAAATCTCTCATTTTTAAACTCTCCCCCATGGTCATTATGGATGGTCAAGATCTCACAACCTAACTTTTTTTTGAGTCCAAGTGAAGAAGAATTTAAGCTCATCAAAAGACTCACTCTTATGAGACAAAAATTTAATCCAAGTGACCTTGAGTAATCATCAACATTCACAAATCTATAGACTTTCCCCCTAAGCTGGAAGTGCTAATGGGTCCAAACAAATCCATGTGAAGGACTTCTAAAAGTCTAGATGTACTAATTTCCTTAATATAATGGAAAGAGGAATGGACCTGCTTCCCTTGTTGATAGGCATCACACAGGAGGTCTTTAGAAAACTTAAGCTTGGGGATACCTTTAACTAGGTCTTTTTGAGTCACTGTCCAAAGGGTTTTCATACTGGTATGACATAACCTCCTATGCCATAACCAAGAATCATCAGCAATAGTTTTTAAATAAGATGAATCAGTACATTCAATATTATTTAAATCAAGCATATAAATATTGTTAATCCTCTTTCCCTGCAAAATAGTATTATTATTTAAGCTAATAATGCATGTATTTGCAAAAAAAATTATAATGAAACCCTTATCGCATAGTTGACTGATGCTTAGCAAATTGTGTTTCAGTCCATCTACAAGCAAAACATTTTCAATCAAAAATTTCTTGGAGTTTCCAATTATACCTGCACCAACCACATTGCTGGTGGTGTTTTCTCCAAGAGTAATCTTGCCTCCAGCCCTAGCCTCCAACATAAAAAAATTGATCAGCATCTTCAATCATGTGTCATGAGCATTCAGTGACCAGGTATAACATGCTATTACCTTTGGTGAGAGCACACCTACAAAATCATCAAATGTCATATTTAAGAACCCAAATAGGTTTAGGTCCCTTCTTATAAAAAGAAGAATGTAATGCATGTGTGTTATGCTGTGAATCATGCAATTTAGGTCTCCATACCCAATATGTATTATGGTGAATAGTGCAAGTGTGTGGAATGTGTTATAGCAAGCCACATGAAAAACATCTAATACTAGGTAAAAGATTTACTATTCTATTCGGGTTATAATATCTTTTACTAGGTCTCGGCTTTAGATCATGATTAAAAAACTGTTTAGGTATGAGTGTATTCCTATTTTTCTCAAGTGCATTCAATTTAGCATTAAACCTCAAGTTAGCACTTTCTAAAATAGTATTATCAATATTCAAATAGAGCTCCCTATGATAAGATTCTTCAATATAAGTTTTAAAATCAGTTTCAAGTGAAGTATAAGATGCTTTCAATGAATTATGCTCAACAACCAACTCAGAATGTTTTTTATTCAATTCATCAAACTTATCAAGTAATTACATGTAATTGCTATCAATTTGAGTG
The DNA here is from genome assembly GCA_022539455.1 of Dendrobium nobile. Classification (NCBI taxonomy): domain Eukaryota; kingdom Viridiplantae; phylum Streptophyta; class Magnoliopsida; order Asparagales; family Orchidaceae; genus Dendrobium; species Dendrobium nobile. The sequence goes on from CM039735.1 coordinate 56,798,320, forward strand.
TGATCTTTACTTAAAATTTTATGTTCTTTTTGCAAATTTGAGAACTCCAATTTCAAACTAATATTAGATTTCTTAAGTTTTATATATGATGCATGAATATTATCATAAACTTTAAGTAATTGATCATAGATTGGTTCACATACCTCTTCTTGCCCAGACTAATAAAGATGATCACCCATCAAGCATAAGCTTGTTGTCTCTTCCTTAGCTTCAGTCTCAAAGGAGTCAGATGTAAAATTCTCCTAGAACATCTTTTGGAATAGCTTCTTATCCTTCATGTACTTGGGTTTCTCCTCACCCTTCTCCTTGCTTGTGTGATCCTTAAGTGTAGGACAATCAGCTTTGACATGTTTGGGCTTCCTGCATTCAAAACAAACAATATCAGAAGAACTTTTATAATTTTTGCTACCCTTACCTTTGTTCCATTTCTTATGGTGCTTGTGAGTCTTCCTTAGAAAGCTTTTGAATTGCTTCGTGATTAAGGAAACATCATCGCTTTCAGACCTGGAAGAATAAATGTCCATGTTGTTGTCCTTTAGCGCCATAATGTTTTCCTTCTTTCGCTCACCTACATCAAATTGTCTTTGGTTCACTCCTTTCTTGTGAGCAATGAGTGATCCAAGTAAGTTATTCATAGAATAAGTATTCAAATTCTTGGATTCAGTAATTATAATGATCTTAGCATCAAAGGAAGAAGGCAAGCATCTCAAAGTTTTATTCACTCTTTCATAGTTAGTTAGCTCTCTTCTTAAGGCATGCAATGAGGTGACAATTTGAGTAAACCTAGTATACATGTCCGAAATTGATTCAGAAAGTTTTATACGAAAAAGATCATAGTCATGCAATAAAATATTCAACCTGGATTGTTTAACTTTGATGGTTCCTTCATAAGTAATAAATAATCTATCCGAAATTTTTTTACCAGTAGCACAAGTTGAAACATACATATAATCTTCCAATTTTAAAGCACAGAAAAAATAGTTCAGGCATTTTGCATTCAGTTGAGCTAAATCTCTATCATCAAGAGTCCATTCAGTGGAAGAAAGTATAGTAGTAATGCCATTAGTTTTACGAGACAGAGGTGAATAACCATCCTTAATAAGCATCCACATGCGATAGTCAATCGATTATAAAAAAGTTGACATATGAGGTTTCCAAAAAATTAAAAAGAATATTTTCAAACAAAGGTGGTCATGTAATAGAATAACCTTCCACAATATTATGATTAATAAAGCTAGCCATTGATATAAATTCAAAAGTTTTCAAAAACTTAATTTTATGAATCTCGCTTTGATACCACTTGAAAGTTTGACAGGGATGTTAAGCTCTTATGAACTAGTCCTGAGGCAAACCAAGAGGGGGTGAATTATTATTTAAAATTTTTTTAATAAAAAGCATAATCACAACTAAACAAAGATTCATCATAGAAATCAAAGTGCGAAAATTAAATGTGGGAGTACAATAAGAATTAAAATATTATATTTTATAGTGGTTCGATCAATCTGACCTACGTCCACTCTTTAAATCCTCTCCTCCGAGTATTGCACTAAATAAAGTGTCTCTCCTTTTGCTCCCACAGCAAGGCGGAGAAGCCTGTACAAAAACTCCTTTCTACCAACCTTGGTGAGGCAGAGAACCCAACTCTTTTTTCTTCCTCCAGATGTAAGAAGATAACCCAACTCCTTTTGCTTCCTCTTGAAGCAAGTAGAGAACCTCAATCAATTACTGAAGTAGACCTCTATAGAACCCCTAAGGAACCAAGGATGATGACCGGAGAAGATGATGCAGATCCTTTGTTGGAGCAACCTTTGTGAAACCCCTCATAAACTCCCTCTTACAAGATCCTCTCTCTCTCCCTTGTTCTCCCTTTCTTCTTATCTCTCTCAGGTCAGGACGATAGCAAAAGAATATTTTTTGAGAAAACAAGAGATCTTTTAAATAAGGGCTCAAAATTAGCCCTAATTAGCAACTAATCATCAAATATCATCTAGGATGATAGTATATCATCCTATACGATTAGTTCAACTCAACAAATATCATCCAAACAATTGTCCTGGATGGATGTATGGATGATAGAAAAATAACTATATCATCAAGGATGATCTCATTATCATCCATGCTGATTAGTACAAAATGATGATATCATCCAGAACATCGCCCTAAATGGTTATCTGGATGATATAAAAATAACTTGATTCTCCAGGCCAATCTCCCATTTGTCCCAGAAGATTAGTTTAATTCAATACATATTGTTTAGAGCATCACCATAAATGGAGCCAGATTGATGTTTGATTGTCTAAAAAGAACTAAGGTTTATAAACTGATCGTCTCAACTGATCTTGTGATCATCTAGGATGATATGATCGAGAAATCAAACCTTAAATGCTTTTTTTAATTACTAGATTAATTTAGCCAAAACTATACTACATCGTCTAAGATAATGTCCTCAACGATGTCCAAAAATAAAAGATGCCTAAATAGATCTAGCGGCATAATCATTTTTATTAGCCAATCATCCCGGCTGATAATAATATAGTCCAGGACGATGCGCATAATTGCGGCTGCCTTAACCAGGAAGCCCTAATTAGGATTTTTATTTTAATCTGATCATCCAGGCTGATTGTTGGATCATACTGAATGATGTGATCAAAAATAGAAAACTCTAAAACAGTTAGAAATTTTCCCCCAAGTGTGTGTGTGCAAGGTTACTTAGCATCAGGACCCATATTGTTACAATGGAGTCAAGAAAAGTTAAAAGACAAATGTCGTATATTACAAACTGACTCAGTCCTAATCCACCCAATCTTGAGCTAGTTCAATTTGTAGTTTGATCTTGTGGACCTGCAACATTAGTAGGCAAGGCAGTCTTAGAGAAATAGAAGTATTTGTTATCATCAAAATTATTATATTCCCTGAAATCAGATTCACAACAATCACATTAATGATTCATCGCAGTCCATTACTGTAATAAAATCATTATGCTTAATTAAACTTTCATTATATAATGTTCTTTATTAGTAGTACACAAATCTCAATATAAATAAAATGATAATAATTATACTATGGATTTGTAAGTTATTTTTTACTATATTATAAAGAAATTTGGATCATACAAAATATTATTGGTAATAAGTATTATTATTGAAGTAATTTTTTTATTCGATGCATCCCAATACTTTTTAGATATCTTGTAAGATTAATAAATTGGGATTTTTTACATACATAAGACCTAAAACTATGAAAAGTACATATTCAACACCTAAACTATTTTTTTTTAGGGGAAACCCATGAAAGGGGCCTACGTGTTGATCTAAACTGGGACCTCAAGCTCACTACTACTCATAAGATCCACAACAAAATAAGAAAGAAAACCTAAGAGCTCAAGTTCCCTCCTAATCAAATATATAAAATTATCTAGGAACACTTTACAGGTGGCAACCAGCCAAAACCCCCAAAAAAGGAAAGAACATATGATAGACTTCAAGCATAATAATTCAACTAAAGAATTTTGAAACCCGAAAATGAACACTAAAAAGATGTTTAAAAATAAGGAAAACAACAAAAGGAAAAAAGCAAAGGCAAATATATCTATGTAATTAAAATCTGCTCATAATTTACCTTGACACTATTAGCAGGAAAATTTAAGTAAGGAAACCAGGAAACAAAATAAATGATAAAAATAGGAGAGGGTAGTTAAGGATAAAAATTCTTATCACTAGACCACAAAGTCCAATAATGAACCAAATTCATCATTGATATTTAGGATAGCTGGGCACAGAATTTGGATAGCAAAGCTCTCTGAAGTTCATAATCTTAAAATTCCAAATGAATATAGAATTTATAATCACCCACCATTTTCCAACCAGAACAACCAAGTAAAATAAGTAAATGAAGTAAACATAAACAAAAGAAACACTACCCAAATGAAACAATATAACAAAATAGCACCTCTGCTAGGAAAAGAAAAAGGAAATTTTGTCAAGGAAGCTTATTTATCAGTCCTGCAAAAATTTTTGTTTAAGGCTAGTATTATCCAAGCAATCATGAATATGAAAGAACCCCATATTATCCATGACATGGATCCTAATAGAAGTATGCTTATCCTCAGTAAGAACATCCAGTAAACCAAAAAAATTGATCGCAGTAATCATCAGATAGGGAAGTGTATAAGCCAAATAGTATTCATTAGGGTAAATAACTTCATTAACATTCTAAATAAGGAAACTATTCAAAAAAGGGCTACCAAGAGAGTATAAAACCACAATCTCAGTGTAAAAAAAATTATGATAGAATTTATCAAAATCAAAATAAAAATTATTATTAGCATTTAAGATAATCCAATTTTGGCTCAGGTGCATAGTATCCGAGTAATCATGATGCCCAAAACCCATATGCCGCTCAATTCCCATGGAGATCCAAATTAAACAGTGTGAATTTCGACAGCACCAATAACCCAAAAACTCATTAACACTAGAAGAAGGACCACACCAACAAATCTTCAGAGGCCCAACAGTGTTGTAGCCATCCCAACTAACGAGAAACTGAAGACCAAACAAATAATGAATGAAATTTCTCCAGATTAACTAATAAAACATCATATTATACCTAGTTAATCGATGAAAATTCTAGATTAGATAAACATAAAGCTGATGCATGCCACCTTTTTCAAGATGAAAACTACCTCTCCTACCCAAGAATGAAGAAAGAGAAGAGTAGTAACTAAGACAAGGGCAATTCATCTTGATATAATCATTGCCAGAAAACCAAAATAAATACCATGAACCTTAAGAACCAAATGAAAATTAACAAAATCAACATTCATAACCAAAAAACTGAAACATAGATATAACTTAAAAAACCAACGCATAACTGGCTGAAAGCTAACCCAACAAAAAATAGAACGAAATCCTAACATATGGAAGGCCAATCTTATCAAGCCTAATGATACCTTTAACATAGGGTGACATCTGATGGTAAGAGAATTTAGTTAGAAAGGATATTAAAGCCATGATTAGCAAGCCAATTAGCATAAGCATTATATTCTAAGTGAATATGAGTCAGCTTAACATTATCGAAGATAGAAATTTGCTTAATTTCATTGATAAATTTGGACTACAAATCTTATCATCACTATGTTTCAGACAAGAAAAAATATATAAAGCATCAAGTTCAATCCAAATATTACTAATAACCAAGGAAAGACAAACTTTCAAACCACATAAAATAGTTGAAAGTTCAACATAAATGATAGAACAAATAGGAAGAGGACTAGCATTAGCAATAAAAACATTACCATTAAAATCTCTAATTATTCCACCATAACCATAAGAGTTCTCTTTGACCGAATCATCAGTATTAAGCTTGAACATATTTTGAGGAGGCCTAGTCCAAAAAGTCAACTTAGAATCATCATTATAAAGCTTAGATTATAAAATAATACCAAAATCCTTTACAATATAGGAAAAACCTTTAAAATTCTTAGAGTTCAAAAGATTAACATAAACAACATGTAAACTTTGTCTATAATGTTTCTTATAATTTGAACATGATTCATAGCAATATTGTTAAAAGGGGAGTTATTCCAAGCCATCCAGATGTACCAAAAAATAAGAGAAGGGATGAGGTTAATAATATGACCTCTCAAGTTAGTGAACCATAGGTGAAGAATATCGTTGATAGCATTATTACCATTAAAATGATTAACTTTGAACATATTTTCAAAATGAATCCAAAATTTAGCAGCAATAGGACCAGAAATAAAAACATGATGCATATTTTTCACATGGTAATAATATTGACATTTGGAAGCCAAAATAAAACCTCTTTTTTTTTTAAATATCTTCAGTAGGCACATACTTATGTAAGATCGTCCAAACGAAAGTAGCAATAGAAATAGGAATGCTTTTATGCCATAACATGGTAAAGACTTTAGAAATAGTATTTTTAGATCTAAAAATATTCCAAGCATCCCTAATTCTAAAGATGCCATTGTTAGCCATATTACACAACATAAGATCATCCACATCAGTATTAATAGGAATTCGTAAGATTTGATTAATGATGGAATTAGGAATAACTTGATAAAATTTATGGTTATCCAAACAGTTATTTTCAATAAAATAATTAACCTTGATAGCAAAATTGGAAACTGAATAAAGCATATGATCAATGGGAGTTTTACCCATCCACTGATACTACTAAAAGAAAAGATTAGCATAGCCAAACCCCCAATTAATGTAAGGCTCCACTTCCCATTTGATTTTACAAAGTCTTTTCCAAACTCTAGAATCCCCTTTGTTATAGGTATAAATAGTAAGATGATTGCCAACACAGTATTTAGAAGTCATAAACTTTGACCAAAGACTAGATTTAGCATAAAAGTTAAACCATAATTTAAAGGAAAATGTATGGGCTAAATCCGACATATTCTTGCAACCCAAATCACCTTCCTCCAATACACCACAATAGTTATTCCAAGTAGTCCAAATGAATTTAGAATTATCACTTTTACCTTTCCAAAAAACCTTATTCTAAAATTTTTTGAGTCTATTACAAACAACAATAGTAGGCTCAATAGTATGAAAATTAAAAATAGGCAATGAGCAAAGAACGCTCTTGATCAACACTAATCTACCACCAAAGCTAAGGAAATTAAATTACCAAGAGTTAAGCATATTATTCACAGCATTAATAAGATCATCAAAGAGGAAAGATCTTTTAAGACCTTTGAAAAGAGGGAAACCCAGATATTTTAAAAGAAGAGAACATTGTAAAAAACTAGAGAGGACCTTAATAACATTGATGTGGTCAGCAGTTAAATTTTTAGAGGTGATAAAGCAACACTTATTTCCATTATGCTTTCAGCCACTGATCAATTTAAAATTGTTTAAGACTTAATATAGGAATAGCACCTGAAGTTCCATAATAAAGATTAGGGTGGTTTTCAAAGAGGTGGGAAAGACCCCTAGAAAGGTATTCAGTGATAATTATAAAAAGTGTAGGAGATATAGTATCTCCTTATCTGATACCTTGATAAGATTTAAAAAAACCATTGCTCTTACCATTAACAATAATAGAAAATTAAGAACCTTCAATGTAGTTTTGAATTAAACTAATAAAATTAGAATTAAATCCAACAAGCTATAAGATATGATACAAAAATTTCCAGTTAAGATTATCATAAGTTTTAGCAATTTATAACTTTAAAATAATATTACCACCTCTCACTTTGAGGTCCAAATCATGAACAAGCTCTTGCACCAATAAGATGTTACCAAAAATAGCTCTACCTTTGACAAAACCCATTTGATAAGGAGAAATAATTTTAGAAAGCAATGGGAATAAATGTTTCATAAGGATTTTAGAAACTAGTTTATTGAAAAAGAGCACAAACTAAAAGGGCAGAAATCATCCCATTTATTGGTAGCTACCTTCTTATGAATCAGCAGAATAGAAGTACTAGAAATGAATTTAGCAACAGGATTACCTTTAAGGATATCCAAAATAGCAGCATATAAATCATCACAAATAATACTCCAAGCTTTTAAAAATATTTAGTAGTAAAACCATCAAGGCCAGCCATAGAATCTATATTCATATCAAAAAACTCTTTTTGTCTTCCTTTAAAGAGTGAAGCAAAGTTAGATTATTATTATCAACCTCATTGATGATGCAAGGTATAAGCATAAGGTGGTCAATAGAAAGAAGTTCAAATTTTTTATTAAAATATTAGAAAAGTGATCCACAACAGACTTAGCAATATCCTCCTCATCCTTAATAGTGATACCATCATGAAGAACATTTTTATGAATATTTTTTTTTGCTCTATTCTTCTTAGCCAAAGAATGAAAATACTTAGTATTATTGTCCCCTTCAATAAGATGTTTTGAAGAAGATTTTTGTTTCCAATACACCTCCTTCTGCTCTTATAATATTCAACACCTAAACTATCATATTTACTTATATACCACTTAAAAATCATTTCTAACTTTTGAAATAACACCTCATAATATTTGCGTCAAAACCCCTTTCTCGAACTCTCTGCGAGCTACTTCCTATTTTTGTGCGAAAGCTTCTCTGAGGACCATGTCCTCTTATTCCATCAAGAAGGTAGTGCTACCATCTTCCCAAACAAAAGGTTCTCCATCTAGTGATACTATTTCTTCTGCCCAACCATTCCCATTCTGATGACCGTGATCTCTTATTCGTTCAAGCATGTTTATGGTCTTCCCGCATGAAAGCTTCTCCATCTTAATATTATTTCTTCTGCCCATCCATTCTTGTGCCCAAGCTTAAATCATTTTTCTTAGTCATACTTGATTTTAATATCATGCTATATGAATTATCTTGAGTTGTTGTTCATTGGTTTGGTTCATTGATTTGTAATTTTTTGTTAGTTTCTATATTAGTACTGAATGCATTTTGAACATCTTCGATTTGCAATTCATTGGTTTTGTTCAATCATTTTACTACTAAAAGATGGCATTTTTAACACATTCAAATTTTAAGGTTTTATTTAGTGCTTTCTTTGCTGAGTATCTCTAAGGTTTTGGTGAAAATAAATAAATGGTTGCTTTCAAGAGTATGGCCAATTTAGGATTATAGTTATCTGAATTAACTGGAAACCATTTTTTTTCCCACTTTGGATAATTCATTATGATTAACTTTTTCCATTTCATCTAACTCATTAATAATATGCACACAATGAAATGGATTCAATTCCATTTTTTCTTCATTGTTCTCAATTTTCGTGGATATAAGGTCGAGGTGCAGGGATAAGCTCAAATTAAGAATCTAGGTGGAAGTCAGAAAACCTTAAAGCTTTAGAGATATGAAATCAGTTTGTTGTAACTAAAAGAATAAGTTGAAGAACTTTGTTATTGGCCAAGGGGTTAACCATTTGAATTACACTATCATTTTAATGGAACATCACCTAAGAATTACATGTTGGTTTGCAATGATTCAGATGTAGTTAACATGCTTGGCAGTTCTTATTAAAGGAATAGATTTGAGGTGGCAGTCACAGTGAAATAACACGAGGATGATATGTCCCAATCATAGAACATTCTAACTAAAAATGACAACCAGTTAACTGAATGCATCAGTTTAGCTCAAATATTGGAGAAAATAATGATATTGCAGTAGATGATTTGTGCGATGAATTTTTTATACCTCAAATTGATGAGGAAAATAGTCTATATGTTGGTTTGCAATTTGAGGATTTCCAAACTTTCAAGCAAGAAGTTAGGTGTAATGCAATTTTATAGAATTATGCTATAAAAATAAAGGCTAGTGAAAAATCCTGAGTAATTTTTACTTGCACATATAGATATTGTCCATGGAGAGTTCATTCCTCATTGTGTCCTGATGGGTACTCCTTCAAAGTTAAAAAAAATTAGATTCAACTCATTTATATCCTAGAATCAATAGAGCCGAAAACAAACAAGCTACTACTAGTTGGGTAGCTCATGAAATCAAAAAAATTATAAAGAAAAATCTTGATATCATGCCAAAGGATATTAGCAATAATTTGGAGACAACTTACTGACTATCATTTCCATATATAAAACTTTGACAAAAGATTTAATGTTTGGATATGTCGATGATAACTATATGTGGGTGCCTATGATGAGGTCTAAGTTATTCAATATAAATCCTGGCTCTCACATTACATACATGTGTGACAGTAAAACTAATGCATTCAAGTGGTTCTTCATTAGCTTCAAAATGTTTATTGATAGTTTCATTATTAGATGTAGATACCTAATTGGGGTTGATGCTTGCCACCTTAAATCAAAGTATCATGGCGTACTACTTTCCACAAACTATTTGGATTGCAATAATGGTCTCTACATATTTTCCTATGCCAATGCTAAATCAGAGTCCAAGAACTCATGGGAGTGGTTCTTAAGGAACTTGTTAGAAAGTTTTGGTTGTGAAATTAAACATATAGCCTTCATATCTAACATAGAAAATGGCCTTGGTAAAGCTATAAAGTTTATTTTTCCAAATGCCGAGCTTAGAGTGTGCATGATGAAAGTTTTAATAGGTTGTTAGACCTAGTAGATTTTTCCGTAGGCAAACTAAGAGGGGGTGAATTGGTTATTAAAAAAATTCTCTTAGCAATTTAGAAAATTGATTTTAAGTTCTTCTATACAAAGATACATTTTTCAAAATATATTTTCAACCATAGAAAATAAAAGTGTATGAAAATATACATGTAGTATAAATAAAGAAAGAAGAACACAAAATTTTATAATGTTTTGGTCCAACTAGACCTACGTCCACTCCCTGAAGAATCTTTCTTCATGTATTACACTATACCAAAGTGACTCTCCTTCTGCTCCCACAGTATGGCGAAGAAGCCCTTATAATAACCTCTCTTCCACCAACCCCAGTGTAATAGAGTACCATCATCCTTTCTCACGCTCTTGGTGATGGCAGAGAACTAGCATCCTTTCTCACCATCCTAGTGATAGCAGAGTACCAACGTTCTTTCTCATCCTTTTAGTGATGGAAAAATGCCAACATCCTTTCTTACCCTCTTAGTTATGGTAGAGTACCAATGTTCCTTTTCACCCTCATGGTGATGCTAGAGTACCTGATCTTCTCCAAAGATCTTCTCTTAAAAGTATTCAAATAAGTAGGGAAGATATTTGAAGAATATACAAAGAGATCTTCACCTTTGGGCAAACTTGTGAACCCTTCACAATTTCCAAATGCAAGATCTCTCAATCCTCAATCCCAAACACTCTTCCTAAACACTCTCACTCTCACTCTCAAAAAAAATTCATAGAAGAAATATAAATATTCAGTTTAAAGGACTCTTATATATGAAAGACCAGAAAAATCATCCAGAAAACTAAAAATTTCAAGTTGAATGTACTTAGATCGTATAGTATGATTGTACTTCATACGTATGAACAATTCAAAAAATCCTTATATGATCCTGCACGAACTGATTTCATACTCTGGTAGTCGTATATACAACTGACATCGTATAGAACAAACAGTTTAAAATTGAAGAGGTTTCACCGATATGAGTGTGTACAAACCCATTTCGTACTGAAGTCATCATATGTACAAACCCTATATTGTATAATAAGAACTAGTTAAATCAAATCAAGCTTCATATGGTATGAACATGGACGAGCCTATTTCTTACTCTTAGCATCTTCTCTACGAAACTAATTTCACATAAAATGAACATTTTAAAAAAGTAACTTGTTTATATGAGATAAATTAGTACGCACCCATTTTATACTCTGGACGTCATCTGTATAAAACTAATTCGTACAATATGATCAATTTAGAAAATGGTGAGTTCGTTCGAGATGAACTAGTACGTATCCATTTCTGGAGGAACACCTAGGTGAAATATTCTCGTATGATTCCAGAATCATACAGTACTATTAAAAATATAAGTTTTAACTCCCTTCCCAAATGTGTGTGTGCAAAGTTACCCAATTACAACACACTCTCTCATACTCAAGAAAAATAAAAAAAAAAGTACAAACATAAGTTACAAGAATCCCTAATCTAATCTAACTTGAAGTCAGAATTGAGTCTAGACGGCTCTAGAGAGAGAAGCTCTGGTTTTTTGCTCTAGAGAGAGAAAGTTTGAATTACTATTTTTTTGCGGGGTTTCTCATCTCCGATCATGGCGGATGCTGGCCGTCCGCCTTCGGATCCTCCGAATTTTCATCATCCGGCCGATAATCATCTTCCGATTGTTAGTCCTGTCTCTCCATCAACCACGATTTCTTCAAATTGATGGAATAAGGATTTTTTTAATCCTAAATCTGAAATCAAATCGTTACGTATTAACGAAGGTTCTAGCCCTAATGATCGGCGGGATATTCCTTCTCCTGTTGATAAGGGTAAGAAGGCGGTTGTTTTCTCAACCTCTTCTGGCGATGTTCTTCAAGAATATGGATCTCTTGCTAATGGCCTAAGTTTTGGAACGTTGGATCAAGGAATTTTTCATTCTGTGAATTCATCTTCTACAAAAGCGACCGAAGCTAATGACAAAATCTTTACCTACAAGATTTCGAATGAGGCGTTAATTCCTTAAGAAACCCCTGATAATTCGGGCATTACTGTTCCATTGAATGGAATTTATACAAAGGAGATCGATAAACCGAAAGATTCTTTTCTTAATGCGTGGAAGAAACCTCAACGCATCAAGCATAATTTTGATGCTAGCGCCATAGATATGTCTTCAGACGGAAAGGCAGTTAAGTTGAATTCTGAGAAAGAACGGGCCAATTCGAAAATTCTTACTAATTCAATTATTCTGAAGGTTTTGGGAAAGAATATTCCTTTTTTTGGTGTGCATTATTGATCTACATAAGCAATGGGGTAGATTCGATAATTTTCATTTAACCTCATTGGGTTTAAACTGGATACTCTGTTCGTTCAAATCCACAGCAGCTATGGAAGAAGTTCTTAGTGGTGGACCATGGTACATTGGTGGCCATATCGTCGGACTGGACAAATGGTCTCCGTCATTCTCTCCTTCATCCCTTAAAGGCCTTACAGCTCCGGTTTGGTTTAGATTTCCCCAACTACCTTTGCATTGCTGGTACGAGATTAACATGGCACTGATTGCTTGCAGAATTGGCACGCCTCTATTTTTTGACGGAAACTCATTTAGTTTGAGTAAGAAGGAATATGCGCGTATATGTGTACGCATAAATTTAGAATCTAAACTTCCTACTTGAGTTTGGGTTGATGGTTTGTATGGAAGATCTTTCAGAAAGATGAGTATGAGAAAATCACTTCGTTCTGTTATAGCTGCGCAAAAATTGGACATTTGAAATCCTCTTGTCCTCAATCTGGTACGAATGCTCCGATTGTTCACAGCTCAGACTTACAAGAAAAAGCCATTCAAGATATTCCTCAGCAAAATAATCAGGAGGAATATTGTCCATGGATTCATATCAAATTCAAAAATAGGCCTAATCAATCTAGATACCAACAGGGTCATTGGAAAAAAGAAGCAAACAAAGTTGTGGCTCCAAATAAAAACATGGCTACAGACTTACCTATTATGAATCTTGCTGAAGGAATTTTGGTTGTGGAAAGCCCGCCAAATAAATTTCAAAACATTGAACCAGCTCTAGCAAAAGACATTAATTTGTCTAACAGTTTTAATGCTCTTAAGGATTTTTCTATCATACCAGATGAGGTTGAAACAGATATAGATGTAACTCCTGAAGACAATGTCTTGTCAGTGAAAAATGATGGTGATTCTAATTTAGTCAAAGCTAAATCAGTGGATGTTATTGAGATAAAGGTTGCTCCTCTTGAAGGACATGTTGAAGAAAAAGCTAGTTATAATGCTTCTGTTTCTCGTGCTTAAGATGGCTCTTTTGAACAATCTGAAAAACCTGATTTAAATCATACTCATTCAGAGATTCCTATCTCTACCAAACCAAAAAATAAGCCTCAATTGAAATTTTTGGGTCCGACTGAACCCTGGTTCAGAAAACGAAAAGCCGAAGGTAAAGGAAAAAAAAAAGGCGGGGACTTTTCTCCTTCTGTTCAATAATGTCTTCCCTCATTTTTTGGAATTGTAGAGGGATAAAGAAAAAGGAGTCATCCCTCTACCTTAAAGAAGTAGTTAAAGACAACTCAATTTTTTTTATTGGTCTTGCTGAGACTAAAATGGCCTCGATTATTAGAACAGATGTAAATAGAATCATTGGTGCGGATTGGAATTTTTTCCATCACCCGGCAGAAGGCATTGCTGGAGGTATTTTGATTATGTGGAAAAGTTGCTTGGCTGAATTTACTGTTATTACTCATTCTCCCCAGCTTATTTTTGGTACTTTAAAAACTCCTAACAAGGGTATTTGGAATGTGGCGATGGTGTATGGGCATAAAAACCATCAAGGTAGAAGAGATCTTTGGAACAATTTGGAAGATTTACTGTCGGAAGATATTCCTACTTTAGTAGGTGGCGACTTCAATTGTCTTCTTTCTAAAGAAGATAAAAGAGGAGGTAAACGCTTTGTATGTCAAATGGAACAAAGGAAATGAAGTTCTTCATGGCCAAGCACGATCTTCATGATATTGGAGTGATTGGTCCTAAATTTACTTGGTGCAACAATAAGCAAGGAAATGCCAGGATTTGGGAACGTCTTGATCGTTGTTTGCTAAATTCTCTTGCTCTACAGCTAGTCCCATCTGCCTCTATTCGGCACCTAGCTAGGATCTCTTCTGATCACTGCCTAATTGCGTTTTACCTTTAGAACTCTACTAGGGATTCAACCAAGATTTTCAGATTTGAAGACACATGGAAATCTTACCCAGCCACATGGATTATCGTTGTAAAGGCCTGGGGGAAAAATGACTACGGAGATGAAGCTGAAGTTCTTAATAGGAAGATTAAGAAATCCTTCGAATCTCTCTTCTTCTAGAATAAGAATACATGTAAGAACCTGAACCAGTTAAAAGAAGATTTTAAAAGAGACATTCTTAGCTTGCAACATCAAGAAATCGAGGAGGGAGGTTTAAGTCCACATAATCTTACTCTTTTAAGAAGTAAGGTACGTGAGCTTAATTTCACTTTGCTTAGAATCTCAACGTGGTGGAATCAACGAGCCAAGACCAAATGGAATGAGGAGGGAGATTCTAATACTCGATTTTTTCATGCACATGCAACTGCCAGGAAAAATGGTAATCTTATTAGACAGATAAAGGATGAAAATAACAATATTGTGGAAGATATGGAAGATATTGAGAGAATTTTTTTGAAACTCTTTGAAGATAAATGGAAGCCTCGGTATTGCAATTTTTTGAATTGGCCTGATAATGATCTGAATCAGATGCTTGATGAGGATGATAAAATTCTTTTGGAGGCTGAATTCACTGAATCAGAATTCCATACTGCAGTTTTTACACAAGGATCCAATAAATCACCCGGTTTAGATGGTTCTACAGCATCTTTTTTCAAATTTTATTGGGAGATCATTCGTGATGTTACTTGGAAAGCTATAAACAAGTTCTTTACCACTGGCCGTATGAATGGAGCTTGGAAGGACACTTTGGTTGTTCTCATTCCCAAGATCAACTCTCCGATTTTACCTTCTAATTATCGCCCAATCAATTTATGTCAAACTATCTACAAAATTACCTCAACCATGATAGCCAATAGGTTAAAGTGTTGCATTTCCAAGCTAATTTCTGAGGAACAGGTTGCCTTCAAACCAGGTAGATCCATGTCTGATCATTGTCTTCTTGCTCTTGAAATTTTCAACAAATTTAAAATTTCAAAAAATAAGAAAGGTCTTGTGGCTGTTAAACTCGATATGGCACAAGCTTTTGATAGCATGTGCTGGAAGACGTTGGAGCACGTACTTGATTGGTTCAGTTTTTTTGTGCAGTATTCATCCTTCATTTTGGAATGTGTTACTAATGTAAGATTTTCTATTCTTTTAAATGGTAAAGCCACTAGTTGGATTGATGCAAAAAGTGGTTTCAGACAAGGGTGTCCTATGTCACCTTATCTTTTCATCATGTGTTCTCAACTTCTTACTAGTGTCATCAAGCAAAGAGGATCTATTTTGGGCATTCAAACCTCTCCAAAAGCGCCTAAAATTACTCACTTATTATATGCCAACGATGTGCTTCTGTTCGGTACTGCTTCTTCCTCTCAACTTAAAGCCATGATGAAGTTAATTAAAGTCTATTGCAGCTGGACAGGGCAGAGCTTGAATCATTCCAAATCCCAAATTTTCTTTGGAAAATTTGTCAGAGCTGATTTAAAATGGAGAATTGGCAACAAATTCGGGTTTAAGGTGGTGAACGAGCTTCAATACCTGGGAACCAACATTGTTCTCAGAACTTTGACCAAAACTGATTTTCAATTTGTGGTGGATCATGCACTTGATAAGCTCAATTCTTGGGGTGCTAAATTTCTTTCTATGGCTGGAAGAATTGTCTTAGCTAAGACTTCATTGTTATCATTGCCTACCTTTATTTCCATTCATTCTTTGATCCCTAAGAGTATTCTTTTTGAATTAGATCAAATATGCAGGTGAAAGTGCTCTGATGGCACTAGAAAGTTTGTTAGGGATGTTAGGCCCTATGAACTTAGTCCCAAAGCTAATCAAAGAGAAGAGGTGAATTGGATAACTTTAAAACCAAAGAGCAAACTCAAACCAAAATCACCACACAAATCAAAGTGCGGAAATTAAATAATGCGGAAGCAATAATAAGAAAAGAACACACCGGATTTATAGTGGTTCGGTCAAACCTTGACCTACGTCCACTCCTTGGAGGCACCCTCCAAGTATTGCACTACAAAAGTGTCTCTCCTTTAGCACCCATAGCTATGCAAAGAAGCCCTTACAAAATCACTTCCACCTTCCCCGGTGCGGCGGAGTCGCTGGGTCCTTTGACACCAAAGAGATCTTCTTCTTTGGTGAACTTCCCTCAAGATAAGCCTTGAATCCGATGGTACTAAGGTACGAGTTCGCCGAAGAAATCGTGTGGATCCCCCACCACACTCCCTTGAGTTCCTCCCCCTCACAGGATCTTCTCCCTTTCAAACTCCACCCTTTCCTCTCTCCCTTTCAAGCTCTCTCTTCAAGTTTCCCCCACAAGAACGAAGCTACAATAACTGCCAAAGACACTTACAAAGTGCCTTGTCATAGCTTAAATAGAAGCTCTTAAAACGAGCTCATTAATGCAAGTTGCCGCCATTATCGTCCAGGACGATAGACATATCATCATGGCCGATTAGTTCAAATATGAGAAAAATTGTCCTGAATATCACCCTGAAATGAAGCTGGATGATGTCTAATCGGCCCGGACAATCTTCAGATCGTCCAGGACAATTTGACCACGTAATTGCTTTCCTTAAATTCCAGAGAAATTTTGGAAAATTTGACCTGGATCGTTCAGGACGATATTTTATAGTCCAGGCCGATCCTCTGGACGATGTCAAAAAATAGGTTATTTCTAAATAGATTTGGCTGCAGATTCTTGCTGAATTGAGCCTATCGTCCTGGCCGATATAAAATCATCCAGGACGATGTGTTTTGCACAATGACGGCTGCTTTAATGAGGATGCCCTAATTAGGGTTTCTACTTTTGGACAGATCGTCCAGGCCGATATAAATATCGTCCGGGATGATATTACCAAAAATAGAAAACTTTAGGGTCCCGTTAGAAACTCTTCCAAGTTACAAAGCATCAGGAGCCACACCAAATACAATAGACTCATGAAAGGAAAAGATTACAAATTGACTCAGACCTAGTCTACCCAATCTTGAGCTGATTCCAAATTGTAGTTTGATCGTGTGAACCTGAAATGTTAGCAGAAACCCATCATAGAGAAAAAGAATGTTTGCTATCATCAAAATCATAAGTCATAGATCCACAACAATCTCCCCCTTTTTGATGATGGAAAACAATTCAATTTGAAATTTTCAAAAAAAATAATTTCTCATAATCTCCCCCTCACTAAAATAAACCTTTAAAAAATAGGGGAGATAAAAATATATTTTGTTGTTTTAAAATTTTTTTTAAAAGAAAGAAAAGATACAAATACGTTCTCCCCCTTTGACATTATCAAAAAGAGAGGAGGCACAAAAAAAAAACAAAACGAGCAAAAGAAAAGGAAACGTTCCCTGATCTAGTGAAAAACAAATATTCTTAAAGTGAAAAAGTTACCTATTGGTTTTAATCAAAAACTTAGTAGAATTGGATTGACAACGCATAATCCAGAAAAAATAAGAAATTCATAAATTATTAATCCCAACTCAAGTTCTTTTAAAGGGTCAAAAACTTTTTAATCCAATATCCAAATCAAGGAATAAATGGGAAAAATATATTAATTTTTCAAAACTCCTTTTATAAAACATATCTAATAGAAGATCAATGCACAAATTGCTGAATCAGGAATCAAGATTTTCAAGCACAAGTTTCGAACATATCAAGGATTTTCTTAGGCTTTTAGTAGTATAAGAAAAAATAAGCATATTTTTTTTTGTGGGCTCATTTTATACCCTTTACCACTTGAATGGCTCTTTGAGCATCTTTTGATTTTTAATACACTTTGTATATTTTTTTTTTAATTTGGCGTCATTGCGCATCTTTTGGTTTGGCATCATTGGCCACTTTTTTTTTTTAATTTTCAAAAAATATGCTTTCTTTCTTATATTTTCAAAACGAAAGTAAACCCAAATTATTGACAACACGAATAACTTGGTTACGAAAATTTTAAGGTGGATTCAACAATCTTGCAAAAGATTTCTATGCGATAGAAAAAATGTAGGGAGATGAAAAAAAATAGTTTCAAAATCCTATTTAAAATATGATGAAGATTTTAAATCAAAAGTAGAATAACCTCTTTTAGGAAATAGAGATTGAGAGTCAAAAACATGAGTTTCCTTCCTTTGACTATTTTAGAGAAGTCAAACACAACTTACCAAAGATTTCAAAAAATAGGAAGTAGATTTTTTATTTTTAGAAAAATGAATGTGTGTGTTAATCAGAGAAAAACTGTCACAAAAACCAAAAATTTTAAAGAATAAATAAAAAAATGAAAAACATAAAAACAAAAACACAACACAAAAAACACGAAAGGCTTTTAACCATTATCTCTCTCCTGGTCCGATGCTTCAGAAACCAGATTTGCCCATAAGATTTTTTGCCTTTCATTTATTCCCCAGTTTAATTTTTGCTTCGCCTTGCCCTTTTCTTTCATAAGAATTCTTAAATTAGGGCACTGATTTTTTATATGTCTAGGCTTCCTACATCGAAAGCAAATAACATCAAAAGAAATATGGACATCCTTACCACTTTTACCTTTTTCCCACTTTTGCTTATGCTTTGGTGAGCTTTGTGATTTGCTTGACAAGTCATTGCTATCGTCACCAACTAAACTTCCTCTTTCCATATCTTCATCTTTTAGAACAATCGTTTCACCTGCATCCAAAAGTCTTTGACCCAAATCATGTTCATAGGCAATGAGTGAGCCAATCAAACTATCAATAGAATAATCATTCAAATCTTTTGATTCATAAATAGCAACTACTTTAGCATCAAACTTATCCAGTAGACAACGAAGAATTTTGTTAAGTTTTTCAAAATTTGAAAATTATTTTCCTAAAGCATGCAATGAGTTTACAATTTGAATGAATCTGGTATACATTTTTAAGATCGTTTCATAAGGTTTCATTGAAAATAATTCAAAATCATGTATTAACAAATTCAACTTAGATTGCTTGATTTCACTAGTGCCTTCGTATATGGTGTGCAATTTATCCCAAACTTCCTTACCAGTAGTGCACGTGGATACTAACATAAAATCATCAGAATTTAAAGCACAAAAAAAGCAATTTAAAGACTTCACATTCAATTGAGCATTGAGTTGTTCTTCCCTATTCCATTGACTAAAAGGAATATCAATTTTAACTCCATTAATAATTCGTGACGGTAATGAATAACCAGTTAAAATCATATGCCACATGCAAAAATCAATCGATTGCAAGAAAATAGACATGCGAGTTTTCAAAAAATCAAATATAATTTTTTCAAACAAAGGTGGTCTGGTGATTGAATAACCTTCCGCAACATTACGATTAGCCATGGATCGAAATTCAAAAGCTTTTAAAAACATATTTTTTGAAAACGGGCTTGATACCACTTGAAAGTGCTCTGATGGCACTAGAAAGTTCGTTAGGGATGTTAGGCCCTATGAACTTAGTCCCAAAGCTAATCAAAGAGAAGAGGTGAATTGGATAACTTTAAAACCAAAGAGTAAACTCAAACCAAAATCACCACAGACATCAAAGTGCAAAAATTAAATAATGCGAAAGCAATAATAAGAAAAGAACTCACCGGATTTATAGTGGTTCGGCCAAACCTTGACCTACGTCCACTCCTTGGAGGCACCCTCCAAGTATTGAACTACAAAAGTGTCCCTCCTTTAGTCCCCACAGCTAGGCGGAGAAGCCCTTACAAAATAACTTCCACCTTCCCCGGTGCGGCGGAGTCGCCGGGTCCTTTGACACCAAAGAGATCTTCTTCTTTGGTGAACTTTTCTCAAGACAAGCCTTGAATCCAATGGTACTAAGGTGCGAGTTCGCTAGAGAAACCTTGTGGATCCCCCACCACACTCCCTTGAGTTCCTCTTCCTCACAGGATCTTCTCCCTCTCAAACTCCACCCTTTCCTCTCTCCCTTTCAAGCTCTCTCTTCAAGTTTCCCCCACAAGAATGAAGCTATAATAACTACCAAAGACACTTACAAAGTGCCTTGTCATAGCTTAAATAGAAGCTCTCAAAACGAGCTCATTAATGCAAGTTGCCACCATTATCATCCAGGACGATAGACATATCGTCCTGGCCGATTAGTTCAAATATGAGGAAAATCGTCCTAAATATTTCCCTGATATGAAGCTGGATGATGTCTAATCGGCCCGGACGATCTTGAGATCGTCCAAGATGATTTGACCATGTAATTGCTTTCCTTAAATTCCAGAGAAAGTGTGGAAAATTTGACCTGGATCGGCCAGGACGATATTTTATAGTCCAGGCCGATCCTCTGGACGATGTCCAAAAATAAGTTCTTTCTAAATAGATTTGGCAGCAGATTCTTGCTGAATTGAGCCTATCGTCCTGGCCGATATAAAATCATCCAGGACGATGTGTTTTGCACAATGACAGCTGCTTTAATGAGGATGCCCTAATTAGGGTTTCTTCTTTTGGATAGATCGTCCAGGCCGATATAAATATCGTCCGGGATGATATTACCAAAAATAGAAAACTTTAGGGTCCCGTTAGAAACTCTTCCAAGTTACAAAGCATCAGGAGCCACACCAAATACAATAGACTCAAGAAAGGAAAAGATTACAAACTGACTCAGACCTAGTCTACCCAATCTTGAGGTGATTCCAAATTGTAGTCTGATCGTGTGAACCTGAAATGTTAGTAGAAACCCATCATAGAGAAAAAGAATGTTTGATATCATCAAAATCATAAGCCATAGATCCGCAACAGCAGGGATTATATTTGGCATCATAACCCAAGGAAAAAGAATCTTCATTACATTACTTGGGATAACCTTTGCACTCCTAGAGCTTACAGTGGAATGGGAATGTATTCAACTGTCAAAAAAATTGGCCCCCTACGAGCTATGCTTTCTTGGAGGCTTTTTCACAATCCCTCGTCACTTTTATATAAGTGTATGGCTGCTAAATATTGTTCTGTCATTCATGATGACAAATTAACCTACGCTCACTCTGCTGCTCGGGCTATAATTCTTAATGGTGCCTCTTCTCTCAAGTCAATTGTCAAGTGGAAAATTGTTAATGGGGAAAATATTAATGTCATGAATGAC
Source organism: Dendrobium nobile (assembly GCA_022539455.1). Lineage (NCBI taxonomy): Eukaryota > Viridiplantae > Streptophyta > Magnoliopsida > Asparagales > Orchidaceae > Dendrobium > Dendrobium nobile. The sequence continues at coordinate 56,819,673 of CM039735.1, forward strand.
ATTTGGTTACTTGACAAATGCTTCAACAAGTGGCCTATGCTAGCTGATTGTAATGGATTAGAAAATTTGTTGCTGCGAAACTTCATCACTGAAGACGGGAATTGGAATCTCTTTGAGCTCTCAAGGTTCTTTAATAGCAGCATGATTGATCTTATAATACATCATTGTGTTATAAATGAGGAAGAAGAAGATAGTTTGGAATTGCTCTATCAACTATCTGGTAAATCCATTACTTCCTTAGCTTATTCTGAAAGTATCAAGTTTCAGAATTTTCATGATGATGCTGGTTTTGCTAAGTGGCTGTGGAAATTGAAGCTTAAGCCTAGAGTTGAGCTTTTTTGGTGGAGGCTTAGCAGGTTTGCTATCCCTACTAATGAATTCTTAAAATTTAGAAAACTCAGCAATTATGACAAATGCGCTCGTGGATGCCCTGAAGTGGAAGATGGGTCTCATGTTGTAGTCCATTGTAAATTTCTCATTGAAATTATTAATATGCTGAGATCTTGGGGGTTCTGTATTCCAGCCTTTTGCTCGCTTGATGACTGTCTTCATCAGCTTCGCAGCCTCTCCACCTCCAACATGAATATTGTCAAGATTTATTATACTACAGTTTTTATTTCTTGGAACTACAGGAATGACGTGAAGCATGGTAAAAATTACATGCCTGTTTCGGTGGCAGCTGCCTCTACTCTGTTTTCTACTACAATTAATAATCCTCTGCTAGTCAACTGGGATGCTTCCCTCCATTGTGATTTTAAAAATTATTTGCATCCCCCACCTCTAGATTGGATAAAAATAAATGTGGACGCATCTTTACTAGACTCTAATCTAGCTAGTGTTGGCGGTGTTGCTCGGGATTATAAAGGCAGAATGTTATTTGCCTTTGGAAATCAGAGGATTCATTGGGACATCAACCAACTAGAGCTTGAAGCTATTTTTTTAAAAGACTTCATCAAGGATTAGATGTTTGATTACAAAGGGATAATAATTGAAGGAGATAACTATAATGTCATCAAATTTCTGCACGATTCTGTGATGAATTCCAAGAGCAACTGGATTTCCGAGAAGATTTCATTCATCCAAGACTTCAATAAGGTCATCTTTAACCATACCTCTAGGAATTGTAATAAAGCTGCAGACCTTTGTGCTTCTATTGCCCTAGAAAACAGTTTTTGTTTTGATTCTCTTATTTCCTCTAATTTTCCTTCTTCTTTATACCTTTTATTGAAGAAGGAATATGAGAGTTGCATTTAGCTTGTAATAGTTCCTTTTCTTTCCCGTTAATGCAATTTCTGCAATTGTCCAAAAAAAATCTAACTTGAAGTCTTCGGCAGTCTGGAGTATGATTTTCTTGAAACATTAATACATATAAATAACATAAGGAAAATTTTTCAATTTGTGTTAGGAGAAGCAATAATCAACACTATAATATTTTGGTATCATCAAAATCTCACATGATATAAAAAAACTTAGTTTTGAAAACTAACGACATAACATGAGGCACCTGTTGAAGAATTTAAAAAAACTATTTCGGTGTGACAAAGGCAATAAGCTTTAGAATTTGATTTGGATGGGAATAAGCTTCACTATAGAATTTTTATTTTGTAAAATCTCGCTCTAACTTAAATAACTTTAGTTGGACTAGTTTCGACAACTTGTACATTAGTACGTGACTCATTTACTTCATCATACCACTGAAAAAATTATAATCATCCTTCGATCTGTTCTGGGTGCATCTATAGAATTTTCTTCCATAACTAAGCGATTTGTTTAGCGTTAATATTTTACATTGCAAATTATAACGACAATATATTCGATTACTTAGGTTTCTATTTGGCATCGCCAAGGAGCTTGAACTCATTGTCAAATGGCTTCACGGCTTTAGAAGCAATAAAAATACACCTTCAAAATTAAAATGAAAAGTTTCAGTATCAAATTATAGTTTCAGTTATACATTTAAAATGAAGGGTTAACATTATTTCTGATGTTATATTCAACTTTTGTAAGTTCTAATTTCATTTCATCAGCTACAGTGAACAAACCAGTTAGTATACAAGTTCCTAAATGCCTTCCAACTCCTTGAAGGATCGAACATATAGAGCAATGAAACTAGTAAGACACACTTTGAAACTAACAAAGATGTGAACTTTACTAACACATTAGTTTTAATGGTCAAACACGTATTGTATAGATCGTTTCAATGATTCTTCGTTAGCTTCAAATGTTTCCTATAGGTGAGCCGTGGAAAATGTGAAGAGCACTTGATTGGAGAAAAAGAAGAGCAAACAACAACTAAGGCATTCATATGGTGAAAAATCATTTGAGTGGAAGAAGAACAAATATGAACTAAGGCAAAAAAGAAAAAAAAAATCAAAACCATCAATCAGGAAATGGAAAACATGAAAAGCAAATATTGTCGATCTTCAAATATGACAGAGAAGATGAGAAGATACGAGGCCAAGTGAAGATGTGATGCATGTGAAAGATTCAAACAAGATCGAAAAGGCGAGGGTTTGGACGAGAGGACACTCTCTCGCGACTGAAGGGAAGATGATGGGCTTGAATAGGGCTTTCAACATAGGGGCTTAAACATCATGAAAAAATAGAAGAAAAAAGGAATTTTAAGTAGTATATAAGTAAATATGATATCTTCGAAAAGTTTCCTAGCCTTTATTTTAAAACTATTGGTATTTTTCATATATCTCACTTATATTTTGAGGATGATTTTATTATTTTACTAATACCTTTTAAATAGGATTACTAATTGCTTATCTTTTTTCCTCACTTTCAATTGGAGAGTGGTTTGGCCCTTAATCACCATAAATGTGGTTTTATCTCTCCTAAGAAAATTCCTTTGGATCGTATTGTGGCTATTAAGAATTTAATTGGTTTCAGTTATGATTATTTAACTTTAAAGTACCATGGTGTGCCTCTTTATAAAGGTAGAAAGAAATCTTTTTTTTTATTATTTAATTTTGGTTGTGCAAAATAAACTTCTTTCTTGGGATTCTAATTTTCTAAGTTTTGGTGGTAGAATTACTCTTGTTAAAAGTGTCCTTTGCTCTATCCCTATTTATAGCTTCTAAACTTTATTTCCTACTCAGCTCGTGTGTCTCAGGCTTTAGAAAATTAGTAATAAATTCATTTGGAAAGGGACTAGCTGCAGCTCTAAGATTCACTTCTCTTCTTGGTTTAAATGCTGTGGCACTTTGTATGGAGGGGCTCTTGGGTGTAAGTCTCTCTTTCTTTTTCTTTTAAATTGTGGTATAATTTCCATGCTAATGTAAGCCTTTGGGCTAATTTTATGAATGCTAAGTATTGTGAGGAGAGGCATCCTACCATGTTTTGTTTTAGAAAAGGTAACTCTTAGGTTTGGCAGCGTCTCTGTAAAGTTAAATGGTTGGTTGAACCATCTATTGGTTGGGGTGAGGGTGGTGGTAATATTTTCTTTTGGCAGGATCGGTTGTTGGGTGGTCTTTCCATTGATTTTGATTCTTAATACTACTTCCAAATCTAATGCGAAGGTTAATTTTTTCTTCAAGGATAATGATTGGGATATTGAGAAACTTTTTAATATTCTTCCTAATTTTATTATTCAGCATATTTTGCAGATCCATTTAAATATGAACTCTCATGATGCCAAGATTTATTCTTTAACTAGAGATGGTAAATTTTCTTTAAATGGTACCTAGCATTCCTTTAGAACAAGGATAGAGGTTTCTAATATCTTAAAATGCATTGGCATAAAAGTATTCCTTCTACTGTTTCTATTTTTGTTTGGTGGGTTTTACATAAATTCATTCCTACTAATGACAATTTGGTTAAACGTGGGTTCATTCTTCCATCTAAATGCCAATGTTGCTATCATTTGGATAATATGCACCAAGTTTTTATCTCGGGCCCATGTGATGTTAAGGTCTAAACTTATTTTTAGGATATTTTAAAATTAAATTGTTTCAATGCTAAAGTTTCTATTTATGCTTTATTGAATTGCTGGTTTCTTATGTCCAAAGGTCATATCAGGAATGTTATCCCTTCTCTAATCCTTTTGTTATTATGGTTGGATAGCAATAATTCCCTTTATAATGGTGTGGTTATGAATCCTAATAGGATTATCCAAAAGGTGAAAGATAAAATTAGGGATCTTTTTTTTGCTAAGTTAATCTCTGCTAAGAATTTCAATAAGTATCACATCACTGCTGTTGAGTTTGGTATTAATCTTGGCGTGAATAACATTCAAAAGGTTCCCAGAAGTTTTCTGTGGTTGAAACCTCCTCATAATTTCTTTAAGTTAAATATGGATGGTTTTTTCAATAAGAATATGGCTGCTTGTCGTGGAATCATCAAGGACTCCAATGGGAACTATATGCTTAGTTTTGCTGTTCCTACTCTTTTTTGTGATGTTAAAACTACTATTACTTTTGTTATCCTTAAGGCTGTGTTTATCTCTGGATTGCATTAATATTGTTGTGGAAGTTTGCTCTTCTTATTATTTCAAGTCGTGTATCTTGAGGAATGACATTATTTGATCGTCTAATTTATTTTACTTGAGGAGGGATATTTAGTAGGTGCTTAACATGATGAATTTCTCCTTCTCTGCTATCAATGGAAAGGTAATTCTTGTGCCAATGCCATGGCTAGGTGGGGCTGTATTTTGGACTCCATGAATGATTTTAGTTGTTCTAATTTTCCTATTCCTATTAAAGGCCTTTTGAATCTGGACAAGAATTCTATTCCTTATGTTATTCATATGGTAGTTGAGGTTCTGTGTGTGGCTGATGTGTTTTGGCTGGATTGTTGCTTTTTTCTTAATTTGGGTTTTCCTTGGTTATTTTTTGAATCTACTATGTTATGGGTTTCAAGGGTCTTGTTTTCTGCCTTTATGGATGGTTTTTTTGCTGCTGTTTTATTTCCATTTTGTTGTTTTGGGAGGGTTGTGTTCTTCTGGTTGTTGTCTTTAGATTTTGTTATGTGCATTCCTTCTTCTGGGAGTGTGCTACTGGATGACCTCCTTGTGGGATTTGGTTTTTTAAGTATTTCTTTCAATTGCATTCTGCTGGTGTGTTGATTGGCATCATTTCTTTCGGGAAGGCCTTTGATCTGGGTGTATCTCAAGGCATTTTGCTAGTGTCTCTTAGGACGGTTGGTTTTTGGTGTTTCAGGTTGGCCTGCATTTTGCTTGGGAGTTTTTCTTGGGGCTTTGGTCCTTCGGTTTCTTTCTGCTATCTAAGGTGTTGGTGCAGCAGGTGGGCTCTTTTTGAGTGGTTCTGGTTTAACAACCTTTCGAACTTTCTTCTGTGGTTGGGTTTGGTGTTTAGGATCTAGCTTATTCTGGTTTTTTCTATTCCTGCTGATGTTATAGATCCTGTCCTTCGGCTTTATATTTGGTTTATCGACTGGTGGATTAAGAGACATTATACTTGTCACCTAGTTTGTTTTTACTTTGATGGTAATTGTTATTTCCATTGCTGCAATAACCATATTTTTTCTACCTTTATTGCTTTTATCTTATTTTAGTCTATTACTTTTTTCTGCAGAGTTTTTTCCTTGTAGGTAATCGTGCGTTGGCGCTGATCAGGAGGATTTTGGATCTGAATTTTTTCTTTTTGTACCTTTATGGTTTTTTGGGTGCTCGTTCTTGTACACCGTAGAATGTTCCTAGGTTCTTCTGTACTTTTGCTTAGTAGGGAACGCAAGCTTGTAGGTCTTTTTTCTTATATTTTTGTAGCTCCTCAGAGCACTAGAGAGCTTATGTTTCCTTTAAGGACATTGTAATTATTATTTTTTAAAGGAAACATAAGCTCTCTAGTGCTCCGAGGAGCTACAAAAATAAAAGAAAAAAAAACCTACAAGCTCTCGTAGGCCCCTCTATGGGTTTCAATTTAAAAAAAAAATGATAGTTTAGGTGTTGAATATATAATTTTCATAGTTTTAGGTGTTATGTACGTAAAAATCCCTAATAAATTTTATAATAAAGATGATAAAAATTTATAATTTAATTAAGTAATTTAAGAATTATAATATTTGATATTAGATCAATATTAAAAATTTAATATTTTTATTTAGATTAATATAAACATAAAATCAAATTTTAAATTTTATTCTTAATTTAATTTTGGACATAAATGGATATATTAAAAAAGTTTTTAATTGCTTTTTTTCAAGGGTTTGAGTTGTGGATGTGACAGAGAGAGAAGCTCTGCGATTTAGGGTTTTGCCGCATTCGGCGATTTTCTTCCGGCCGCCTGGCCGCGATGGCTGTGAATCTACTTGATTTTCCCCCCTTTCCGAGAACGTCTTCCTTGCTAGGGGCTCCTCCTCCTCCTCCTATAGTTTCCTACGCTAGCAATCTCTCGGCTCCTCCTTCTGCTCGGGATGATTGGTTGATGTCTTTTGTGAATCCAACCAAAAAACTTTCTTTTGCTGCGACCAAGCTTTCTGAGGGCAAGGGTCTGTGGGATCTTTTCCTTGTCGGATACTCTTTGGGGCAAAGGCCATACTATGAACGGCTCCTTGCAACTATGAATAAAGCGTGGAAACCTAAAGGCTCCTTTTCCCTTCTCTCTCTAACAGACGATTTCTTCCTTTTGAAGTTCACTTCCATTAAAGATTATGACATGATTTGGTCTAGCAACCCCTGGTTTCCTTTTAGTAAGCCGTTTTTCCTCCAGAAATGGTCTCCAAAATTTTGACCTAAGCGGGATGAAGTTGTAGCGATTCCTTTGTGGATAAAATTTCTTAGCCTTCCACTAGCTCTCTGGACTCCTTCAAGTATTTCTAAGATTGCAAGCTATATTGGTGCTCCTTTATGTGTTGATTCCCTTACTGCTAAGAGGACCAGGCTTACCTTTGCACGAATTTGTGTTCAAGTCGATAAAAATTCTATTTTGTCGGAGGAGATCCCTTTGGAGATTAATGGTGAAGATTTAGTGCTCAAAGTTGTTTATGATTGGAAACCTTTGAGGTGCGAAGGTTGCGGCTCCCTCATTCATCCCTATGCTCTCTATCCCTTTAACCCTTCACCGAAACCTCCTCTTCCTCCCAAGCCTTCTTTTCAGGGCAAGAGTAAAAGCAGGATTCTGACTGCTAGAGTTTCCAGGTCTGCTTCTCGACCTATTGGCACTATCGCTTATATTCCTCCTGCCAGCTCTATCCCTGGCTCGGCTCCCAATCTTCTGCCCATATCCTCCCCACCACCTCAACCCGTCATACAGGAACTCCCAATTCCTCTACCACCTCCACCTCTTACTTCTCCTGATAAAAATCCTCCCCTTCTAAATCTTAACTTACCCCATGAAGAATCCTCTTCTACGAGGCAACCCTTACCACATTTGCTTTTACGTCCTTCTCAAGTTGTTCTAGCCAACAGCTTTGCTTCTCTTCCGATGGATAACCCTGACAATCCTGATGATGGAACTTTTGATGAGGAAATCTCTTCCTCATCTAGAACTGAGGACGTTCTTCTCACTTCCTCAATCACCAAAGCATCCTCTTCCTCCTCCAAATCTCCTTTTGATAAAACCACTTCACCTGCCAAAAAAGCCAAGCCAAAAATGGCCAAGAAGGCTAAAAAACCAAAGTAATCAATGTCCTTGCCCGCTATAGCCGCTTGGAATGTGAGAGGGTTCAATAACCCTATCAAGGCCAAGTTGTGTAAAGACTTAATTGCTACCTGTAGTCTTATGCTTCTTTGTATTTTAGAAGCAAAAATTCACCAATCTGTCGATCATGATCCTTGGTTCTATTATTCCCATGCTTTATTTGATAATGAAAGAGTTGTGACAATTTTTCCTGTTCTACTCTTGGTAGAATTTGGATTAAATGGTACTCCTCCCAGTTATCCTTCACACCCTCTTTCACCTCTTCCCAAGTTATCTACGGCATTGTGGAAGCTGGCTCTCTTCCCCCTATTTACCTTTCGGTTGTCGAGTTGGTTGATAGAAAAGCTCTTTGGGATGACCTGTTTGGTTTTTCAGCTGGTATTGATCATCCATGGGTTGTCATGGGGATTTCAATTGATATAGACTTGAGGGAGGAAAAGCTGTTGGGAACTATTTATCTGCTGATAGATTGGGGGAGCTTAATAATTTTATTTTTGACTATGGATTACAAGATCTTGCGTCGGTGGGGTTGTTCTATACTTGGTATAACCAAAGGTGTGATAATCCCATTCACATTAAACTTGATAGAATGCTGGTTAATTCTGCTTTTTTGGATTTATTCCCTATGGCTTACTACAAAGTTGATGACCCCTCTGGGTTTGACCATTTCCCATTGATTCTGTTTGCTACTCATATGAAAAGAAACCTCTCAAGGTTTATGTTCAAGGCTTTTTGGACTAACATTGATGGGTTTTGGGAGGAGGTACTCAAGGCTTTTGATAGACAACTGTGTGCCAGCCCAATTGCCTTTTTTTAAGATTGTTTGAAGCATCTTAAAGTTGCTATTCAGGGAAAGAATTGGAGCTCTTCAAATTTTATTTCTAATGGTATTTTAGAGATGAAAAGCACTCAGCATTAGTGTTTATCTGACATTCAGATTGATCCATTAAACCAAGCTTTGAATGTCTCTCTTAAAGAGGCTAATGACCGTTTAGCCTCTTTCCAGTTTGCTTGGTTTTCTTGGATATCTCAACGGGCTAAAGCTTATTGGCTCTCCCAAGGGGAGGACGATCTTTGTTTCCTCTATGCTAAGATTAGATATAGAAAGAACCGGAATACTATAAATGAACTTGCTTCACCGACTGGAATTCTTTCATCCCATGAGGACATGGACAATACTCTTATTGGCAATTTTAGAGAGCTCTATAACGCCTCCTCTCCTCCTTCGGAAAATTCTTTCAACATTCCTGATGGAAACAAAGTCCCTGCTCATTTACTTCTTGGTTTAATTAACCCGGTTACTAATGAGGAAATAAAAAAAGTGGTTTTTGATGGTGTCTCCACCTCGGCACTGGGTCCTGATGGATTTTCTTTTGGTTTTTACCAAAAGACTTGGCACATTATTGGTTTTCATCTTTACAGTTAAACACTTCTTCTCCTCTGGTAGTATGCCTAGAGGGGCTAAAGCTACGGCCATTACACTTATCCCTAAGGGTACCCATTCTAATGCCATTTCTGATTACAGACCCATCTCCTTATGCAATGTGTTTTATAAAATTATGGCTAAGATCCTTGCTAATAGGATGAAACCCATCCTTCCTTTTATTATACATGAGAGCCAATCTGGTTTCATTTCTAAGAGGTGTTCTACTGACAACATCATTCTTGCTTCTGAAGTCTTGAGGGAGTTTAAAGATAACCATAGGTATTTTTGTGCCAAGCTAGACATTAAGAAAGCTTTTGATTCTGTTTCTCGTACTTTTCTGATTAACAGATTAATGCAAAAAGGCTTCCCAGAGGAAATTATTACTTGGATTAGAGGTTGCATTTCGGATGTTCATTTCTTTATTTGTCTCAATGGGAATTTGGAAGGTTTTTTCAATTCTTCTTTTCGATTGAGGCAGGGGTGTCCTTTATCTCCTCTTCTTTTCTATATTATCATGGATGCTTTATCTTCTTGCCTGGATGTTCAAGATGCCTTTTTGGGTTTGAAAATTCATAACCTCAATATCAATCATCTCATGTATGTAGATGATCTTTTAGTTTTTGGGTTATCCACGGTGGATAATACTAGTTCTCTCAATGGAATTCTTCATAGATTTGCAGATGCTTCTGGTCTTCACATCAACCCCCAAAAGCTCTCTGCTCCTCTCTAAAAGATTTACCTTTGATATTGCCATCTCTGCCTGCCTTGGGATTGCTCGGGTGGATGATTCTATCAACTATTTAGGCATTTCCATTTCCACCTCGAGACTTAATTCTGCTCACTTCCAACCCCTACTGAGTAGGATTTCTACTCTACTTGAGGGTTGGAAAGTTGAATTTCTTTTTTTTGCAGGTAGATTACAATATCTAAAATTCACTATTGCCAACACTATTGCTTACTGGATTCAGGGTGCTATAATACCCAAAGCTTCCCAGAAAGCTATTTCTAGAATCTCCTCCAAATTCCTCTTTTTGGCAACATTAAATATAAGAAGCTTGATTTAATTTCTTGTAAGTCTGCGGTTCTTCCTAAATTTAAGGGTGGTTTAGGACTCCCTTCCTTTAACTACATTTATCATAAAATGGCCACTTCTTTTATTTTCATAATGTTTAATAATAACACTTTGATTGGGAATTGGTTCAGGGAGAAGTTTGAGTCACCTTGGAAGCCTCCTCCTCTTTATGCTTCTAAATTCTTGAAGCTTTTCTGTAGTGTGGCTGCTTCCATTCTCCTTCGGTTTCCCTCTTGGTTCACAAAAGCTGCAACTTATCTTTTCTGTGGGATCCTTGGTGTAAGAAAAAAGCAGTGGCAGACCTTTACTTCTCTAATAGGTTTTCTCACATGCGGATTAATGGTTTTATTTCTGATAACCAGTGGGCTCTCCCGATTGCTTTACCTAATGATATCTCCTCTGTTATTTTGAACACTGCTATTTCGGAGGAGCAACCAGTGCTTACTTGGGATGGCTCCTCTAATCCTTCCCCTAAGAAGGTTTTTGCTTCCTTTCATGAACATGTTGAGGATGTGATTTGGTTTAAGTATATTTGGCACAAGGGGCATGCTTTGTGGTATTCTTGTTATGCATGGATGGCTTTGAAAGGAAAGTTGAAAACTACGGATTATCTCATTTTAAGGGGCATTCAAGTTTTGGGCAATTACTCTTTCTGCTGCGGTAAATTTGAGAATCATTCTCACATTTTCTTTGAATGTGATTTTACTTTCTCTATTCTTACTGAATTGCTCCTGGTTACTGCTAAGTTTTATCTTAGGCCTAACCTTATGCAAGTTTTTGACTTACTGGAGAATTTACGAGACTTTGGTATGAGGGAAAAACATTTCTGTTATTTTACTTTGGCTACTCTGATTTACTTTACCTGGAGGGAACGGAATAATAGAAGATTTTCTAATATCTGGAGATCTCCAAATGACTTAAAATATGATATCATAAATGCTATTCGAGCCAAAACAAAGCATTGGAAAAGTTATGAGAGCCTTAAAGGAAAATTTATTGAAATCCTGGGCTGATTTTCTTGTCCCAGCTCATTGCCTGGGTATTTTTTCTCTGCTGGTTGAGCTTTTCTGGATGGGGAGTCAGTTTCTTTCTGGGTTGTTCTGGGTTGTTTTTGCTGCGGCTGTTTTGTTTTCTCACACTTGGATGGATGATTGTTTTGGATGGAAAGTTTTGGATAATTGTATGTTGAGACTCTGCTGCAATGTCGTACGTCTTCAGTCTCACCGTCTTTGGTTAATGCTGAATTTTTTGGATTTTTGGGACGATGATGAGTAAGGACTACGTCTATCCATCATCCTTGGATGGTCTTACGGCAACCAGGATTTTGTGGAGGGCTTTATTTGGCACTGTGACGGTCGGTTTTTCCTGGCAACCGGTGCCTTCAGCTGGATTCGTGGCTTTCCTTATACCTGGCTTCGATGCCGTTATGATGTAGTCCCTATTTTCCTGAGTCCGCTTATTTTTTACTTCCTGATTTTGTTATTAATGTTTTCTTTTCTTACTTAAGGTTTTGGGTGGTATAGTTTTCTATAATTACTTGTAACTAGTTTTGTAACTTTGATTAATTAATATATGGACTTTTGCCCCCAATTCTCCAAAAAAAAAAAGTTTTTCAAATTAATTGAGCAAGTAATTTAAAAATTAAAGATTGGATATTAAATCAATACCAATAAAATACTTTTATTTAAGATTAACTTATTCTTAAAACTATAATTTTTTGAATATGATTCTATAAGTAGTTATGGAAAGCAGATTAAATAGATACTATTTTTAATTTTATTAAGCATCACATGAGCTGTGATATAATTCTTTTGACATGACAATAATGTGGATATCTGTGCTAAGGGCTTGATGAGGTGTCGTTTTCCCAAATAGTGTTGTTGTCACCGTCATTTATGACCACATTGTGATCTTCCCGGAGGATGAGGTAATAGACTTTCCAAGCTTTCGATTGCTTTGACTGGACCACAAAGCACCATTACTATTGTACATGACGAGGTCGCCATCATGTTGCAGCTCCAAGTTGCAGCCGAAATCCATATCTATGGCCGTTGCCCACCAAATAATTTTCTTCTTGGAATCACATAGGACGACGGTACAATTTTGCATCATCGTGAATGAGTAGCCGACCTTCTCCAAATTCCCCCGATTTTAGCCATTGCCCAGATTTTAAACTGTCGCGAGCAGCGACCGGCGTGGCAAAAGTGCTCACAATTAATAAGGCTGTCATGAGGAAGAGGGGGAGGACTGTAGTAGCCGAGATGAAGGAAAAGGCCATGGTAGCTTCTTGGGATTTCAGTTCGAATTTGCTGGCCACCCGTAGGGCAGCCAATTTCGGGTCACGGGTCGGGTTCGGGTCGAACCCAAAATTGACCCTGCACTATTCAGGTCAACCCGAACCCGTCAATTTTTGGGACCCGAACCCGACCCACTTCGGGTTCGGGTCAACCCGACCCAACACGAATTTGCACGATTTGGTTGAAGAAACACGCGAAGATAGCTTGCGAATAGACCGGGCGACGGACGCGACTATTGGCAGACATTCGGAAGCGACCTGCAAGAATGGTTGGCGAACGCGATGGGCTGGGCCTACTGGCGAACGCGACACTGCGACAAGCTAGGCCGCTGGGGGACGCAACTATTTGACGGGCTGGGGACCCGACTGTTTGCGAGCGTGCGATGGTGCGAGGGTAGCACCGCAGCGGTCACTGGAGTCACCGGACGGCGGATCATTGCGCAGGAAAGGTTCCAATGGGCTCAAGCCGCTTGACGCGTACGGCCAACCATGGACGCGACGTCATGACAAACTCGAAATTCGGACCTTGCAGAAGACACGACGGATGGACGCGGATGTGAATGGCGCGATCCCGGGTCAAATCGGGTTGATTCCGGATTTTCGAGTCAACACGAACCCGACCCGATTTTACAAATGGGTTGAAATCTCTAACTTGAACCCGACCCGGTTCGGATTCGGGTTGACCCGAACCAGAAATTTCCGTGTCGGGTTCGAGTCAGGTTTTCGGTTCGTGCCCAATATTGACACCCCTAGCCACCCGTTAATTTGCCCCTCTCTCTCTCTCTCCCTCTTTATATATATAATGTTTGGAATTTAAATAGTCTTTCAAAATTTGACTTATTCCACTAATAATGTTCAATAAAGAGCTAGCATTACACTGCTCATCTTGACGTGTTGATTGGGAGCTTAGGCTACCAACTAAGATGACTTTGATTCGAGTTTTTGTGTATGCGATATGTGTATGAATTTACCTTAATTGACCTAAATGTCTGAAGAAAAAAAAGTGCTACATTACTTACAAGAAATAAAAGCTGCAAGAAATTCGTAAAATGTTAAGAATATAGTAGTTATTTTTATTATGTGAAATGTTAAAAAACAATTTAAAAAGTATTGAACTTTTTTTAGATGATGATCATATGTTATTATAAAAATTATAAAGCTGATTCCATAAAATTAAAATATAAATATTTGACTGAATGAAATAACTTCAAAATATTAAAAGGTGCCTTCAAAATGTACAACAAATTTTTACTACAAGGTGCCTTCCAAATGTATCAAAATTTTACGCAATATTTATTTTACTTTAATCCGAACAACAATATTCCTAAAACTCTGGTATTTAAAATATTTTATATTTATTTTAATCCAAATCAAATAACCTGTAAGACAAAAGAAGTTACCACATTTATATGGCCACATATTTGCCTAGGAGCTCTTGATTAAGACTTTGTTGGTTACAACTTTCTTACTACTTTGCTGTTTCAGAATGTAACAATAATTTTTTTGACCACTATTGTTTCATTAATTTATATATATATATATATATATATATATATATATATATATATATATATATATATATATATATATATATATATATATATATATATGCTAGAAAGTTGTTTTCTATAACTACTTTTAAAAAGTTATTTTATGAATATGAGCTTTATAAAGTCATAAGAAAGTTGTTCCAAATGAAGCCTAAGTTTTAATTTAATTACGAGTTCCTAATTAATCAAGGATATCGAACTCCTTCCTAGAGAAGCAGTGAAAGCAACTATGTTTCATGGAGTATTAGCTGAGCAACAATAGCAGCAGTCACTTTGTCAATACCTCTATCCTGTATGCATATATATATGTACGTATTGTGTTATATACTGGACCTTTGTCTGTTGCTCAGTGTCTTGAGATCCTGCCATATGAAAAATAGTTGCTTTCAGCTAGTATTCCTGTATATCAATGCTAAAAAAAGAAAGGAATGACTTAATATAACTAACAATAAGTACAAAACCGGCACGACATGAAAGGGATCCGCCGAACCAATTCTTATTCACACCAAGAACTCACATAAAATGTTTATTATAAAAGATAAAATCAATGGTTCAACGGAATCCATTACTGCAATAAATCATGGTGCTTTATTAAACCTTCATTGTAGAAAGTTCTTTATTAGTAGAACACAAATCTCAATATAAATAAAATGATAATAATTATACGATGGATTCATAAGTTATTATTTACTCTATTACAAGCTAGAAAAGATGTACCGTACAAAATATGATTGGAAATATTTATTAATTTTGGAGTAATTTTTTTTTATTCGATGCAACCTAATATTTTTTAGATATCTTTTTACATTAGTATTTTATAATAAAGACGATGAAAATTTATAATTTAATTAAGTAATTTAAAATTTATATTATTTGATATTAAATCAATATTAAATTTTTTTTATTTAAGATTAATGTAAACATAAAAAGCAATTTTTAAAGTTTATTCCTGATTATTTTTTTCAGAGAATAATCAAAGTAAAAAAATAATGTATTATTTTTAATTTAATTGAGCAAGTAATTTAAAGATTAAATATTAGATATTAAATCAATACTAATTAAGTACTATAATTGAAGATTAATTTATTATTAAAAATATAATTTTTAAATATGATTCTATAATGAGTTGTGGATAGAATGAAAAAATTAAAATATAACTGATATATCATCAAAAAATTATCTTGATCGGGCACGAATCTCGAGGCAAAAATCAAGTCGAAAACTTCAAAAATTAAATATGGGATCATCTGAACTTTGATTTCAGCAAACTTACAGTCGAACTGATCGTCTCGGAAATACGAACCCAACGACACAAAATTCTACTCAATCCAAGCCCAAATGAGTCCAAATCAAGGACCTGAAGCGATGTTGGAAGGTTCACAACCACAATTTGGATTACCAAACAGTTTCCAACCATGACGAGCTTACAGTCGAATCGAGCGGCTCGATGAGACAAATCCAAATTGCACAAGATCGTCGAATTCCGACACCACCAAGACCTTCAAATGTCTGACAAACGGTCCACAATCAAGGGATTCAATATCGGTTGTCCATCGAACCACTCCACATTTGCCTTTGATCTCTCACCTATTTATGAGCCATGCCACTCCAAAAATCAATAAATAGACCCCCTCATTTCTCTTGAGAGGGGGGGGGGGGGGGGGGGGGGGGGGGGGGGGGGTGACTTAAATCAATAAATCCACATTTGCCTTTGAATTCTGCCTGACGCCCGGGTGACGTCGAAATTCTACCCGAGGCTCAAGTGACACCAGAATTCTGCCCAAGTAACGCCAGAATTTCACCCGAACTCCAAGTGACGCTGGAGTTCCGCTCGACCTCCAAGGGACGCCAAAATTCCACCCGACCTCTAAGTGACGCTGGAACCCAAACTCGAAGTGACATCGGAGTTCTCCTTGGCCACCAACTGACGTCGGATTTCTACCTAATGTCGGACCTCCACTCATCGCCAAGTTTCTATTAGACATCGTACTTCTACTGGTTATCAAACTTTTGTTAGACATCTATCCGATATTGGATTTTTGTCCATTGTTGGACTTCTACCTAACGCCGTCCTTCTAACCTTCGTCGTCAGACAACAGTCCTTCTAACCTCCGTCGCCAATCGATTGTGGACTTTCAGACTTACATCTCTCACCAACTACAGTCATTTCGACATCCGTCGCCATCCAACTACGGTCCTTCTGATTTATGTCACCCACCGATTACAGTCCTTCCGGGCTCCATCACCCGCTAACTATGGTACTTCTGACTTACGTCGCCCACTGACTACAATCCTTCCGATCTCCGTCGCCCGCCGACTAGGATCCTTATGACTTACATCGTCCATCGACAAGCAGTCCTCCAAACCAAACGAACACGTCAATAATGACTCTTTGTATTAACATCATGTAATGTACTCTATAAGATGTACATCAAGCTAAGGTCTTCTCCCAAGGAAGGGTCTCATTTTTAATCAACTGCTATACTAATGGATTCATTCAAACCTAGCAGACCCTCTATCTTATTTGATTATGTGTCGAAATTTTTTTACAATGCTAAGACATTAAATATTGTATTTCTTTACCACCGTGAATACTCCAGGATGCAACAGTTTGACACTGTATGTGGGAATGTAGTTCCCAACTATGGGGCAAATTTTGTTCAAACCTCATAAGATCATTCATATATACTTCCTGACATTTGTCATTGTTGCATCAATTTCATAAGAATCAGATGCGGACTGGGTCGCAACTTTGACTCCAACTGTGGTAAAAAAGATCCTCCAATGCCTTCAATATCAAGATAATATTTCAGGAAAATCCCAGTGATAGAAAGGATACTTCTAATCAATTATAAGCTTTATACAGTCCTTATTTGAACTTCTACTCATTGAGCAAGGTCTTAATCTTGACCTCAAAATGGCAGCAACGATCTAAAAATAGGTCATTATTCATCTTTAATTATGGATACACACGGCGTTCGCCCCCTCCCAATCAAGGAAAAATTTATCCCAGGGGGATTCGATTCGACATCTTCTATATAGGTTAACATCGTCTAGCAAAGCCTCCGACATACAACCTCAGATAGGTCTCACATCCTTGGTGGATTCTCTCGACCTCTTTCATATAGGTTAACGTCGTCAAGCAAAGGCTCCAACATATAACCTTAGATAGGTCTCACATCCTTGGTGGATTCTCTCAACCTCTTTCATATAGGTTAATGTCATCGAGCAGGGCTCTAACATACAACCTAGGATAGGTCTCACATCCTTGGTGGATTCTCTCGACCTCTTCCATATAAGTTAATATCATCGAATAGGGCTCTGACAAAAATTTCGGATAGGTCTCACATCCTTGGTGGATTCTCTTGACCTCTTCTATATATGTTAATGTCATCGGGAAAAGGCTCTGATACACAATCTCGGATAAGGTCATATATTCTTAGTAGATTATCTCAACCTCTTCTATACAGGTTAATGTCATTGAGCAAAGGCTCTGACATACGACCTCAAATAAGTCTCACATCCTTTGTGGATTCTCTCGACCTCTCCCATATAGGTTAATATTGTCGAACAAAGTCTCGGATATATAACCTCGGATAGGTCTTACATCCTTGGTGGATTCTCTCGACCTCTTCCATACATGTTAATATCGTCGAGCAAAGGCTCCGACATACAACCTCGGATAGGTCTCACATCCTTTGTATCTTTTCTTGACTTCTTTCATACAGGTTAACATCATTGAGCAGAGGATCCGTCAAACAACCTCGGATAGGTCTGACATTCTTGGTGAATTTTCTTGACCTATTCCATACAGGTTAAAGTCATCGAGCAAAGGCTCCGACATACAAACTCGGATAGGTCTTACATCCTTGGTGGATTCTCTCAACCTCATCCATACAGGTTAACGTCGTCAAGAAAAGGCTCCAACATACAACCTAGATAGGTCTCACATCAATGGTGGATTCTCTTGACCTCTTTCACACAGGTTAACTTCATCGAGCAGGGCACTAACATACAACCTCAGATAGGTCTCACATCCTCGGTGGATTCTCTTAACCTTTTCCACACAAGTTAATATCATCAAATACGACTCTGACATAAAATTTTGGATAGGTCTCACATCCTTGGTGGATTCTCTCGACCTCTTCTATATAGGTTAATGTCATCGGGTAAAGGCTCTGATACACAATCTCAGATAAAGTACTATATTAGTAGTAGATTCTCTCGACCTCTTCTACACAGGTTAATGTCATCGAGCAAAGGCTCTAACATACAACCTCGGATAAGGTCCTACATTCTTGGGGGATTCTCTTGACCTCTTCCATATAGCTTAATGTTACCGAGCGAGGCTCTGACATACAACCTTGGACATGTCATTTATTCTTACTAGATTCTCTTGACAACTTCTACAAAGATTCTTAGCAAGCTAAAAAGCCTAAAAAAGTATATTATACAATATATCAAAGTATGCCTCATAGATGCATAAATAATTCAACTTCCTTTGAAGTATAAATTATCAACTTTATTTACAATATCATTGGATTTATATTGGAAAAAATACACAATAATTTCATTTTTATAAGAATTTGAAATCAGAAGGTACATTGGTATCATCCGTATAAGTTATAATCATCAAGCAACAAGCAACTTCAAAACGATCAAATATCCTTAATGGATTCAAGTGACCTCTTCGCTATTATGAATTGATGCATTTCCTACAACTTCTTCTTCAAAGAAAGATTATAATTTGATCTTCGTCAGGCCTCAACTCAGTTAACACTATACATGTGTCGCTAGACAACTAACATAGCACACTGCTTTGGCTCCTTGAATCAGGGATATCTGATGTCAACAAACTTCTCTATGGATGCTTATTATTTTTACAAAATTCCATTAGATACCCGCCATCATCGTACATTCGTCTAATATCTGCCAACAGTCCTTTACTTCATATCAGCCATCATCAGATTGTCAATCGACTGCTACTTGCAATGCACCTTCGAACTCTTTCCTTTAGCTCTCCACTCGGCCATTGATTGGCAATAGACTTCGGCTCGATCATCCATCGCCGAGAAGATTCTTCTCAAATAGCATCAAAATTATCCCCTTCTACTCATTACTTCTAGTTTTCCTCCAGGATACTATAACCGCTAGATCTTTTCAAATCACCCTCGCATATATGCAGCGATGAATATTTTTCTATCAAGGGATATCTATTAAGAAGATAATCTCTTATCGTGACTTCTTTTACATAAGAGAGGGGAACTGAAGCTTGATAGGGGAATGTCACCTATCTCCAACAGTAGAATGCCTCCAATGCAAGAAGAAGAACACAAGTGAAGAATAAGAAGGAAAAAATCTCCTTTTACAAAAGAGAGGGGCATTGAAGCTTGATAAGGGATTGCCGCCTATCCACGATAGTGAAATTACTCAAATGTAAGAAGAAGACCATATGAGAAGAAAATGAACAACTCTAAATATTCTAATTTCTACACACGGAGAGAGACCTTGAATTTTAATAGGGGATGTTGCCTACAACAAACAGAGGAATGCCTCAACTGTAAGAAAGATAGAATGAGGGAGGAGAAAGAAAAGAAATGGCTACAAAAAGTTAAACTACTGTACAAGAGGAGGGACGCCAATTTAAGTAGGGAAAGTCACCTACAAAAAATAACGGAATGCCTCGACTATAAAAAGATAGTTAGAGAAGAAGACAGTGGAAGAAGAAAAATTTTCCTTTTATACTGAAGATGAGCGCTAAATTTAAGTAAGGAGAATCACCTACAAAAAATAGTGCAATGTCTCCCCTATTAGAAGGTTAGAACACGAGAGGAGAAAGAAAAGTAAAGGTTACAAAAATTTTTAACTTCTGTATAAGAGAAGGGGCGCTGAATTAAGTAAGAAAAGTTACATACGAAAAATAGCATAATGTCTCCACTGTAAGAAAGCGAGAATGAGAGAAAAAAGAAAAAATTCTAACTTCTATACAAGAGGAGAGGCGTTGAATTAAGTAGAGAAAGTCACCTATAAAAAGCAATAGAATTCCTCTACTATATCAAAGTCAGAAGGAGATAAGAAGAAGGTGCAAGTTTTCGCCTTACCCTTAGGGGGTATTTATAGCCTTTTTTGGGAAGGAAAAAAACATTTTGGAATTTTGTACAATTTTGTGGAATTTTTTCAATTTTTCTAAATTTTTCAGAATTTTATGGAATTTTTTAGATCTTTTTTTTATTTTTTCAGAATTTTTTGAATTAAAAAAAATTCATGTGGGCCCCAAAAAATTTATAAATAAATATAATAGCCAACAACATAACCGCGCGCCCCAAGGGGCTCGCTTATTCGTGCGCCGCGTGGGCAACGCTGGCGGCAAGTGGCGGGTGGCCGGCTGGTTCGGCCGCCTATGCGTGTCTGGGCCCGATTTTTGGCCCGGACAACTCCGATATTTTTGGGGTCCCCGGACACGTTTCTTGACGTTTCAGACTAAATTTTGACACTTTCAGAGCTCAACGGGGCCTCTATGAGCAAGTTTGAGTAAACATATGTTTTATGGAGCACAATTTTTGGTGATTCAATCAAATTCAAAAGTTAAAATATATATTTTTGGACTCTTGATCGGGCACAAATCTAGAGGCAAAAATCTAGCCGAAACTTTCAAAAATTAAATTTGAGATCATCTGAAATTTGATTTCAGCAAGCTTATAGTCGAACTGATCATCTAGGAAATACAAACCCAACGACACTAAATTCGACTCAATCCGAGCCCAAATGAGTTCAAATCAAGGACCCGAAGCATTGTTGGAAGGTTCAATCAACAATTTGGATTACCAAATAGTTTTCAAACATGACGAGCTTTTAGCCGACTCGAGCGGCTCGACGAGACGAATCCAAGTGAAGTTGGAGTTCTCCTCGGACGCCAACTGATGTGAGATTTCTACCTGACGTCGAACCTCTGCTCGTCGCCAAGTTTCTACCAGACGCCGGACTTCTACATGTTATCGAACTTTTGTTGGACATCTATCCGATACTAGATTTTTGTCCATTGTTGGGCTTCTACCTGACGCCGTCCTTCTGACCTTCGTCGTCAGAAAACAATCCTTCTGACCTCCGTCGCCCATCGACTACAGTCTTTCTGACTTACGTCACTCACCGACTACAGTCCTTCTGACCTCCGTCGCCTGCCGACTACGGTCCTTCTGACTTACGTCGCCCACCGACTACAGTCCTTCCGCCCTCCGTCACTTGCCGACTATGGTCCTTCTGAGTTACGTTGCCCACCGACTATTATCCTTCTGACCTCCGTTGCCCGTCGACTACGGTCCTTCCGACTTACATCGTCCCCCAACGAGCGGTCCTCCCGATCAAACGAACACATCAATAGTGACTCTTTGTATTCACATCATGTAATGTACTCTATAAGATATACATCAAGCTAAGGCCTTCTCTCAAGGAAGGGCCTCATTTGTAATCAACTGCTATACTAGTGGATTCATTCAAATTGGGCTAGGCCCGTGGTTTTTCTCCATTTTCAAGGGTTTTCCACCTAAAAATCTTGGTGTCTCATAAATACTAGACACTTTCTATTATCTGATTGCGTTCCGGATTGTCGTACAACGTTAAGACTCTAAACGTTGTATTTCTCTACCGCCGCGAATACTCCAGGACGCAACAATAACATATAAAAACTTTATATACATAGGGAAAGCAGATTAAATAGATGCTATTTTTCATTTTATTATAATAATAAAAGTATAATTAAAAATATGGCGCTCTCTCTTATTGCAGGTCGATAAGGTTTATTAGTTCAAATTTTATTCATACAATAACATAATTGCGTTTAAGAATAACTTATTGGAGGAATACATATAAGCATCACATGAGCTGTAATATAATTCTTTTGACACGACAATAATG
Source organism: Dendrobium nobile (assembly GCA_022539455.1). NCBI lineage: Eukaryota > Viridiplantae > Streptophyta > Magnoliopsida > Asparagales > Orchidaceae > Dendrobium > Dendrobium nobile. The sequence continues at coordinate 56,841,529 of CM039735.1, forward strand.
TGGATATCCTGTGCTAAGGGCTTCATGAGGTGTCGGTTTCCCAAATAGTGTTGTTTTCATCGTCATTTATGACGACATTGTGATCTGCCCGGAGGATGAGCTGATAGATTTTCCAAGTTTTTCGATAGGTTCGACTGGACCACAAAGCACCCCTAATATTGTACATGACGAGGTTGCCATCATGTTGCAGCTTCAGGCTGCAGCCGATATCTATATGTTCGGCCGTTGCCCACCAAATAATTTTCTTATTAGAATCGCTGACGGCGATGGTACAATTTTGCATCATCGTAAATGCGTAGCCAGCCTTCTCCAAAGATTCTCCCGATTTTAGCCATTGCCCCGATTTCAAACTGTCGCGAGCAGCGACCGGCGTGGCAAAATGGCTCACCATTAATAAAGCTGTCATGAAGAAGAGGGGGAGAACTGTAGTAGCCGAGATGAAGGAAAAGGCCATGGTAGCTGCTTGGGATTTCAGTTGGACTTTGCTGGACCCCCGTTAATTTGCCTCTCTCTTTCTTTATATATATAATGTCTGAAATTGAGATAGACTTTTAAAGTTTGACTTATTCCACTATTCATGTTCAATAAAGAGCCAGCATTGCCTACAAGATAGAAAAGCTGCATGTTTTTTTTTTTTTCTCCTGTAAGAGTTCATTTTATTGCGTGAAATGTTAAAAAACAATTTAAAAAGTGTTAAACGTTTTTAGATGATGATCATATGCCATCAAAATTATAAAGAAGATCAAGTATAATTAAAATATAAATATTATACTGAATGAAATAAGTTCGAAATATTAAAAAAAATTTAGCTGCAATACCTATATATTATGAAGGCGACATTATAGAAGTGAATTAATTAAGATGTTGAAATAAATATTAGTTAATATAATCTTTTGATAAATTAGCGGATGTGACAAACATTAAGTATGAATGAATTCCAGTTGTCTTTCTTTCAATGGGGTTCTCGCACTTTTAACTCGCCTGGTGAGCAATATCAAAATATTTTAATGCTAAAGATAAAAAAGCTAATACATTTTAACTTTGCAAACTACAACAACCTCATTTGGATGTTATGTTGACCTTATCAAACATGACAAAAGAAGAGACCTTATAAATAAAGAATTATTTTGAATATTTTCAATATCATACTCAAAGATTGAACTTGATTGACAACCTATCCTTTTTCATTTTGAGAATAGGACATATTTTGTTGCTGATGTCAATAAATAAGATAATGTTTTTTAGGTTAGAGTATTGATATATGCAATGGTAAACCAAAGATTGGATGAACTCAAAGTTGTCTGTAGATGATACCCTAGCCTACTAACATGTTGACTCTAAGAAAATAACCCAGAAACTCTTATTAGAATGTAGAGACGACGCTAAAGAAAATTGCATGATACTGACAGAATTTGTGGTGGATCAAAACCCATCACCAGACATTCAGGCGGTATTCTTGGCAGAATAACCGAAAAATTCCAGCAGTATTTCAAAAAAATTATGGCATTTTACGAGCAATTTTTGTAGAGGTTTGGACCGCTAGTAAGCTGCTAGAAAATAGGAATCTACCTGAAATTACCCAATTTTTGCTAGTATTAGGTGATTTTCTTGTAGTGAGAACAATGCACTATAGATGATTTATAGTACAAGTGCTCAAGATGCTCAATATCTCAAGGAGTCATAATATCCTAAATGTCTTTCTTCACCCTTTTATTATCAGAATTTGAGAGCTATAAAAAGACTACATCTATAAAATATAATGGTTTGATAACTCTCAGTATAGAAGACCCTAGACATGTGTTACCTCTCATTTGGCTAAAAGGACAAAGGAATTTTATAGCCTTGATGATTTACCTCTAGAAGGAGTTAGTAGTGTAAGTAGGTACACGCAGGTGTGCTTGGGTAAGCCTATTGGCTTATGATTGGGCTTCTAACTAGTAGATGCCCTGGAGTCACCAACTACCTATGCTGGAGCCTTGGATGGCCTAGGAATGGAAGGCGAGTTAACTGGTGTTGCAAGGAGAATGATTTATGTTGTCTGATGATCTCAAGCAAGTGAGTTGAGTGCTTCGTTAGTAAGCACCTTTTTGTTGTTTTAATTAGATAGCATTAATGAAAGCAACTTCCCTGAATGAAGGTAGCTAGCTTTGATAATTGATCTTCCTTCATAAGATGAGTGTCATGTCGCCTGATCTAGGAGGTTCTTTGGTTGCCTCCATGAGCTAGGAGCGGCTTCCTCTATGTTTACAGGCTAGTTGGATCTAAGCGTCCTTGGTTTAGTTCCTTCTTGGGGCATAATACGTGCGAGTTCATTTATGGTAATTCATGAACTACCTATTAAGTCACTAAAAGGTCATATGCTAATATACATTTAATTACTTGATTCAATTGATCATTTTGATAGATGAGTGTAAAAAAGAATGACTAAATTATTGATGAGAATTAAATATGGCTATCAAATAATAACATGATAGTAAAAGTAAAGCTAGTGACCTGTTTATTATTGTCTCCATAATAGTATAGATTCATCCATAATGATGGTGTGATGCCGCATATCTTCGGGCTCTTATAAGTAGTTGCTCAACGTTAAATATACCTTACTCCTTTAACCATTTGATGAGCATTACTTGAACCTACAAGCGCTTTAAAAATAAACCTCACCAAGTTTGCTTTCTCTAGCATAAAATAATCAAAGAGGGTACCTTTTTTCCTTTGTAATGCTGACAAATTTGAGAGTGGTGCCAGTAAGTCTCCATCAAGTAAGTTTGATTTTAGTACAAAAATGGCTCAAGAGTAAAGAGAGAGAAGCTCCACAAAATTAGGAGAATTTTGAAGGAGCATTTGAAGATTTTGGGTGCTAGCTTGGAGATGGAAGAAGGTAGCCGGTCATCCATGGATGACCGGATCACCAAATCTATTCTTTCTACCGTGAGTCCAATTATGTTGGATTCAAAAGGTAGAATCTCCTTCAGACGCATCTCCCCTCACAATCTTCAGGTTTTGAAATCTCCTCTTGTCATCAAAGAGGAAGGTTTGATTGCTAAACATAAATCTTTCCCAGAGTCAGGTAAAGGGAAAGAGGTAATTTTGGTTTTGGAAAAGATTCCAAAATCACCCTTATCGGTTATTATCTCTAGAGCTAATGACAAGGAGGCTTCTTCTTCAAGGACCAGTTTCATTGATATACTGAAGAATGATAAAAGTTTTGACAATGGTAACGTCAATATCAAAAATCCAATTATTTCATATAGATTGGATAATTCTAATGTGTGGATTAAAAAACCACACATTAAAATTAATTTAAATAAAGTGCACGAGGAGATTGAAGATGCTAATGTTGTTAAACTTGATGTGGAGAAGGAAAAATCCAATATTCAAGTTTTGAGTAAGGTGGTAACAATTCTTGGGAAAAATTTACCTTTTTCAAAATTTGCTATTGAATTGAGGAAGCAATGGATGAAGTATGGTGGTTTTCATATAACCTTACTTGGTCTTGATTGGCTACTTTGTTCCTTTGAGTCTCATGAAGCCATGGAAGAAGTTCTTAATGGAGGTCCATGGTTTGTAGGAGGATTCATTGTGGGATTGGACAAATGGTCTCCTAACTTTTCTCCTAATTCCTTGGATAGAGTTTCTTCTATGATTTGGGTTCGTCTTCCTCACTTACCTCTACATTGCTGGGATGAATCCAACATCACTAGAATTATTTCTAGAATTGGGACTCCTTTATTGTTGGATGGTAACATGTTTAGATGGAGGAGAAGAGAATTTGCTTGAGCTTGCATTCGGGTAAATTTGAATTCAAAACTCCCGTCTGGTATTTGGGTTGAAGGGTTGCATGGTAGTCTTTTTCAAAAGTTTGAATATGAAAATCTATCATCAATTTGTTTCGAATGTGGGAGAATAGGATATTTTGATTCCGTATGTCCTAATGTTAAAGATGTCGCAGCCAATTCAATTCAGACTGAAAGTCCTTATGGACCTTGGATGCATGTGAAGTTCTAAAGAAATAATAGGAAAAATTCTGTGAAAAAACAATCCAAAGTTTTTCAGCCAAGGAAAAATCTGTTGCAGAATTTGAGGAAGGAGATGAAGAAGTTGTTATTGCTAATTCAGAAATTACAATTGAACCATTGGCTGATCGGAATGCTGCTGCAGAAATTAATTGTCAAAATGTTAAACATGCTGAAATCAATGAAGGAGGTGAAGATGCGGTTAGCCATAATCTGTTTTTGAATGATGAACAACTTGTTGCTTGGAATTCAAATTGTGAATTCAATTCTTCACAAGATTTGGCTGCAGTAGATGAAGTTGTTAATACTGTTACTGGTGATGATCCAAGTGAGGTAGCAGCCTTTTTCGTGAAACAACAAATTTTAGTCCAGAATTTGAATTCCGATTTAGCTGCCTATCTGTTGGAACCTGCTAAGAACACACCTATTTTTGAGGCTGGTCTAATGGAAGATCATGAATAAGAAATTGGATTAATTTTAAATTTAAATTCTGAATTCAAATTTGCTATTTATGTGGATGATGATAAGGGAGCTAGTTATAATAAAGCTGATTTGTTGGAGGCAGTTTCTAACAAACCCAATTTTGTTGCTGATCATTTGGGAGCTTTCAAATCTGATTTTGAATTCAAAAAATCGGATATTTAGGAGGAGGAAAAGGGTGCCACTAATTCTGGAACTGAAATGGATGCTATTCCTACTTTAAATGACTTAGTGGCTGAATCTCCAACCACTAACTGGGCTGATTTTTCTGAAATAGAAGAGATGTTTGAAGGTATGAAAGATATTTCTCCTAATTCTGAGATCAGTTTGAATTTTTAAAAAACTATTTTAAGAAGGGAAAAACTCTCTCTACTAAGTTAAGTGGTTCTTCCTGATCTAAACACATATTGTTCAAAGAACTTCAAACTCTAGGACCGATGGGAGATCTACCTAGAAGAAGGTTGGCTGAACTCAAAATGAAGAACGATATTAGAGGTTCTTCTCTTTTATCTCGTTAATATGCAAGATAATGTTCTTTTTGCTATCAACAAAGTGGAAAGATACTTGAAGATGGAGAAATTTTTCAAAGTATTAGTCATTACACGAGCTTTGGATTGCAACTTTGGAAGATGGGAATTACATTTAGAAAATCTATCAGTGATATTCTTTGGTGGTTTTTGGATGTCATTGACTTATTGTTTTTTCCTTGTTAACTTTTGTTACTTCCTTTTTAATTTAGTTTATTATTTGTTTTTTAAACCTATTCTAATTGATTATGGGATCATTACTAAATCCTATTCTTTAACTGGTTGGGAACTCTGTGATACTAATCAGCCCTTGGGTTGTTCTAATCTTTGGTATCCCATGCATCTCAAGGGTTTTAAAATAGGAATTAGTGGGTTTCATTTCATTTATAATAAGTTTAAATTAACAAATATGCTTTCAATAAGGTTCCTTTTTCATGTTGATAAAGGAACCATTAGTTTCTTCTTTTTAGTTTGTATTAGGTTGTTTTTTCTTTCATTTTAATGCAAATTTTGCATTTCTTCAAAAAAAAAAAAAAAGAAGTAAGATTGCTAAGGGAGCCTCACAAACTATTCTAGAATCTATGGAGCCCTTTGTCATGCCTCCTACAAATTTATTTAAGTTTAGACTTGGGCAATGAAGGTCACTTTGGCTCTATTAAATGGGCAATGGATTTGTTGAGCACCCAACTACTAGCATCAATACAGAGTGAGATGAGAGAGAAAACATCTTCTTTTTTTTTTGATGAAAAGGATCCTCTGAACTTAAGGCTATAAAAGCATTTGAGTTTCCCATAACAACATCTCACACTAATGAGGTAACATCCATTGCGAGTGTTGCAACTCATGAGGCTGAGCAAGTCAGTCTTGCTAGTAAATTTAAGAAAAGGAGAAATTATTAAATTTTTTCGTAGTATGCCATATCTTTTAAATTAGTTTCATACACAAATGAGTAAATGATCTATATCTCCTTGAGAGAATTGTTGGGCATTTGTCAAGAAAGTTGAAGTTGTAAGATTTGACATAATGCAAGCAAGGAAAATATATTAAGATGACGATCTTGCATGTTATGCTTTTAGTAGTCCATTGATCTTTCCAAAGATAGAGGTTTCAATTACTGTCCCTTTATTATTCACCATAAGGGCACCACTTACACATGAAACTTAGTCTATGAAGCCTTCAATAGTGGCACATAATATTGTGGTTGATGAGTTGATTGATGGAACAAATATTAAGAAGGATGTTATGCATATCAGTGAGTTGGAGGATCCCACTTTCAATGTGATAACTGAGAATTCCTACCACTCCCTTTATGTAGACCCTTATAGAAATGACATCTCTCATCAAGCTCATACTACCATAGAGATGCTTTCTAAGATAGTTAGTGTATTAGAAAAAATGATTAATATATAAGGGAAGGTTGATTGCTTTCAAGGATGTTCCATCACATAAGAGAATGTAGGGATAGTTAACTTGTATGACACTAAGGGCAACAATGGTGGTAACTCACAATCAGTTTAAGGCGGTAATAATTATAAAGGGAAGAAATTAAGTTCATTCTAAGTTATTTAAAAAGTTTATGGGTCATGCCACAATAGGTTTCCAGTGGAATCTAATGTATTTATGATGGAAAGTAGCTTTGCCTCACTTTATTTAGCTTTATTTAATATGTTTTTTATTGATAAAGCCTTATGTAAAATACTTTTCTTAAAATAGTTTCTATGTTTCATTGTCTTCTCTTCTTTTTATGTATTCATTTCTTTGTCAAGAGAGTACTCTCATTTGTTTTACGTTCCAGTGAATACAATATTTTTTAGCATTACCATGAGGGCATTAATAATAATGAGATGGTGATCTATTATACATATGCTCTTAGTGACAAGTAAAATACTCGAAATATTTGTATTATATTTAAATTTACATTTTTGTGGTGAGTTAGATAGTGCCATAGAATAATGAGTTCATTATTTAGTTAGATTGTGTCCTCCCTCACGGAGGTGTAAATACCATGGTTGTTCCATCTACTTGTAATATGTCAGGGAGTACCTGGAGGCCATGCTTGAAGAAAAGTTCAACAATGCCACTTTGAACTCATAGTGGTAGCCACTATATTATTATGTCCTAGCTTATAGCACCAGGTGGGTTGATGATGCTATTTAGTAGTACATGGAGGATGAGAGTTTAGACACGCTTATTGCTAAAGAAAGGATGGAAGATCTATAGAGGATGCTCATTTAGAGGAAGGAAGCCCTGAGGGTGGACTTGCTGGAGGAAAGGTCGTACAAGGAGACGACACTAAGTGTGAAGGAGGTAGCTAAAGCAAAACTAACCAATACTTCCACCAAGTTTTAGGGCATTTAAGAGAATTATGTATCCTTTTTCATGTCTCACAACTATGGGGATATCCTACATAAAGAAGCTCATCTTGATGGGCAAGCTCATTACTAGTTTTCTAAATCCCATTTACTACTTTGAGAATGCCTGCCTCAGGAAGTATAAAGAGTGGTGATTTAAGTGCTTTGGGTGATTAGGTTAGACTCACTTATCTCAATATTAGTGTTTTTAGTTATTGGTAAGAAGCTTTTGAAAGGATTAAAAAGTTTTTTGTAATTGATATTTGAAAGAGAGCTTGACATAGCTGAGCTCGACATTAAAAACTTATGATTTTACTTATTGAAAGAGTTGATTTACCTATAATTAGTGCTGCTTCTATTAAACTAAAATCTAGTAGTATAATAATTTTAGCTTTGAGTGAAAGAGAATTTACCAAAAAAATTTCTTATAAAGGTAAGAAGTATAAGAACATTTTGAGAGCATTAATAAAATCTTCTATGTATTGGGCTTAATAGTAGTTAAGAGTTGCAATTTATTTTTTCATTTACTTAGTGATTAGAAGATATGTACGTTGATTGTAGCTTTTCATGTGTTGTGTGTAGGGTGAGCTTATTCTTAATTGATTTTATGGAGGATCTCATCATGAAGTCACTTGGTTAACACCATATGCTAAACCTTTCAATTTTTATGGTCGTAACCACCTTGAACCACTACCTATTAGGGGCTCACATGCTACTTAATATAAATCATATAAAAAAGGGGGGAATCAACCTATGAAGTTGTTCTCCCTTTTGATGGATTCTTTATCTCCTTTAGTGTTTACACTAAATTTTATAGCTTCTTAGTGGCAAGCCCTAAGACTCCCATGTTATAGGGAATCATGTTCTACATGTTGTAGATCTTATCACTAAGAGGGTAATCGTACTATAATGCTTGGCAGATTAATTTGAGAGCTCAACGACTAGATAATTAGACCTATATACCAGCAATTCTTAGTGTTAGTTTGTCATCTTTTACTTTGACTAAAGATAAGATCGTGAGAAAATAAAACCACATATATTTGAGGTTCTACTGTTCTTATGACTAAATACTACATAAATAATAATATACCATCTTGAAAGTTAGACATATTCAAAAATGGATCCAAAGAAAAAAAAATAAGATTTTTGAAAGTTGTCCTTTTTATAATTAAATCAAACACTGAGATTAACATACTATTTCATAAGAAAGACATGATATTCTACAATGGCTTTTGAATGAAAATATAGAATTTTAAAAAATTGCCATTTATGTAATCAAATATGGTAGAGAAAATAAAAAATAATCCTAAAAGAAGAACATGATATTCTCTAAAGGTATTCAAATATATAAAAAAAGATTTTGAAAGATTAAATACGTTCCGAGAGATCTTTTTAATCTTATATGAAAAAAATTGGGTTTATTTTACTCTAGAGTTATAGGTTCACAATTAACGCAAGCCATTATGGTTAACTACATCTTATGATAGATGATTATCTTTAGAATGCCCTCAATTAGAATAGTTGCAAATACTTTTTGTGATTTTAAAGTTTAAGAAAATTGTTAGAATTTTGGATTTTTTTTAAAGAAGATTAGTTAAGATGGGAACAATTCTTTTGGAGTCAAAGGAACAAGTCTAAAGAGTAGTTGTTTCCATGAATCACAGAAGTGCTCTAGTCCACCTATTTTACTATTTAATTCCTTAAAGTGAGATTTATTATTTGAGTTAGCAATTTATTAGAAAGTTGGGATTATATTTTAAGAGGATGAGGACTTGTGATTTAAGGTTTGCCTCATAAATTTAAACTAAAGGTAAGTACATAGTAGTGAATAAAACCTAGACTAAAAAAATGGAAAAAAAATATAAGATGGGATTTAATTTTATAAACCTTTTATGAGATTTAGGAGAAAACTTGAGAATACTGGACTTATATTTTTATGGAGTGGAATGCCATTTAAACTCCACCTAGCACTTTAAAATCATGATTTCTATCTTTAGAATATGTAAGATGGATGGGATGTTGTCTTAGAATTTCTTTGAATTTGGCGCCAACATCTTGGTATAGTTAATGGTCCTAGCCTTATAAGAGGTACTTATGTACTTAAGGTTAAATATAATTAAATTTTATATTTGAATTTTCTTCAAATGCAATGCATGATAGTTTATTATACAATATTAAAATAATTTAAATGGCTTAAAAAATAGATTTCCTTAAAGAGTAGGCCTCCCATGATATATAACAACCACCTTAATATATTAGGTTGCTTGACCTAACCGTTAGGCATGGAAATGCCTAGATAAGGAATGCATGTAAAATACAATTTATCCTGGTTAAACCTTGGTTTGCTTTTCAAAAGTAATTATCTTTCTATGTTATTTAGACTTAAATTTTATTAAAATTATTTTTCTTAAGAGCTTATTTAAAATCTAGGAAAAAATGCATGCATGCAATAAAACTTAAGAAAGTAGGAGTTTTTTTAAAAGGACAATAAAACCATTTACACAACCAGCCTAGCATATAAACATGTAAATATAATAAAGTCCAAGTGTCCGAAAGACATCAAATGTGTCAAGTGGAACTTAACTTCAATGATTTATAAAAGTGTGAAGTAGGTAATTCCTTTAAATTACAACCCAAATTCTACTCCTAGAATTAATTCAAATCATATAAAAAAAAAGATTTCTCAAAAGTCTTTAGCCTTCCTTATATAAATCCATCATTCAATAATACTTCCAAAGGAAGAAAACCTTTAAGAAAATAAATGTTCTTTTCTTTTGTTTCCTTTCTCTTTAACATGTGTAATATCTTTTTTTTTTTTTTCACTTTCACATTATTATTTCTATTTACATTTGAAATTAGAAAAAAACAACATACAACCTAGAGGGTTTGTAAAAAAAATAATCATTTCAAATATTCATCATTTGACTTTTAATTTTCTAATCTTATTTCTCATTGTTTTTATTACTTTAAAATAAATTATTATTTCAATGCATATTATTTAAAAATTATTTACTTATTTATTTACGAATGTTTTATGTTACGGAGCCAATATGTATTAACTATATTTGAGCATGTTATTTGAACTAGTAAATGAATTCCAACTTTCATGAAATTTGGAAGATGAACCAAGGACCTACCCATGAGAACTTGAACACATTTGGAATTAAATTAAATTTTAAATTATTTATTAAATATACATTTGGCTTATTTGAATTATGATTTTTAATACGAGAACTTGCCAAATCTATTTTTTTTCCTATTATCTACTTTCCATTACGAATTAAATAATTTGTATTTTGTATTTCTTTTCAATTATTTATAATATTTAGAATTTATTAGTAAGATTAGGGCATCCACATACATAAAGATTTAGAATTTGTGATTTGGACAACATTGGTGATTTAGACTCCCAAATGAACTTCAAATAACATGAAATTGAATCCATAAGTTATTACTAACTTGAGGATCAATCCTTGAAATTTTTAGCTAATTTGGTAATGTTTTAAATTTTTAATTATTTTCTAATTTAAGGATTTGACATTTGATTGACAAATTCTTGCTTGTATTTTTTAATTAAATTTCATGCGATGTTTATTTTTTCTTCATTTCATGAGAATAATGAGTTTGTTCTAAATTCGTTTTTTCTATATTTTTGTATAATTATTAGTGAATTATTTATGTTATCCTTTTAATTAAAGCTTTTTCCTAAAGATAAATTTGGGTTTATGACTTGGACCACCAAATGCCTCAAAATCTCAGAAAAGTTTATCGAAAGTCATTACTAGCTTATGGCACAATGCCAAAAAATATGAGGGTTCTTGGTGTTGCATTCTATTTTAATGATTTATTAGATATTTTAAAGGGGTTTTATTTAAGAAAATTTTAAGTGGTCATTAGCCTATAATCGGAGGTTCTAATTTTTTTTCATAGGTTCTTTGTGCTTTTTGGAGTTCATTAAATTTTATTTTATATATTTTTTCGATTTATTGTCAATTTATTAAGTTTGTTCAAAGTTAAAGTTCACCTAGGTTAACCAAAATAGATTGGATTTAGAAATTTATTGTCCTATGTAAAAATGTATTCGAAACTCCATGGAATTAAACTTAAATGTCCCTAGGGACCTTACGAAAACTTCATTAAAGTTTCAAGGGGTTTGGACGACTAGAAAGGTTTCTACAATTTACCTATTTTCTTATACCAAGATTTAAATTATTTATCGAAGGAGAATAATATACTACCTTAGGCTCAAATTAGATGCTCTCTAACGTCAAAATAAACATACAAATTCAGTAAAAAATTTACATCAAAATACCATATAGATCTAGGGATATAATTTTTTTAAATTTTAGCTCAAAAAATGACTTAAAACTTAGAAAAATATATAAATGGTGGAGGATGCATCGAATTACCATGAGTAAAATTTGATATGTTTAGGCCATTTGTAAGACCTCCTTTGATAAATTTGAGACCCATCAGAGTTGAATAATAATGTTAATTCATTTTATTAGATTAATTAATTTCCATTGAAAATATTTTAATAATTACGAGGTGAAATTCAAATCCTTAGATGTATAGCATGCTTAATTTGGCTAAGAAATCTCTAAATTAAACTAATTGCCCAATCAATACTTTTTCAAATGCGATTTACAAGTGGCAAAATTTAATTAATTAATTAAATTTTTAGCATGTCCTACTACTTATAGGGATTACTGGTAGTTATATGATTTTATATAGAATGAATGTTTTAAAAAGTAATAAAGGCCGTGCCAAAAAAAAAAAATTATACTAAATGAATGGTTCCAATTTTGTCTTCCCTATTTAGCTTCAACCCTAATAAATCCATAAAAGATGGCTTGATCTTGATAACCCATTTGTGTATTTCTTTTAAATAGTTCCGGAGGGGGGGATTTATATAATATAGTCTAATGAAAGCAGTACCAAAATTAAAAAAATTATACTAAATGAATGGTTCTAATTTTGTCTTGCCCATTTAGCTTCAACCCTAATAAATCCATAAAAATCGCTTGATCTTGAAAACCCATTTGATGTATTTCTTTTAAATTGCTTCAGTGGGATCTAAGAGTTTAAAATGTTCAATCCAATAGGTTGATTTCCACGGATTGAACATTTCGTACAAAAGTTCTAAACACTAAAATTCTTGAAGAGGCTTTAGGTTGCTGTGAGTATTCCAAAGCTTGGTAAACATGTTTGCTTAATACCACAAGCACTGGGATGCACTAGATCAGTTTTTTACTGCGAACTATGCATGACTTGCCAAAGCTCTCACAAATTCTTATTAAGTGGACTCTAGAGAGGTGGGCATGCTTAGGGATTAAAATAGCGCTATGGGGAGCTTATGGATTGATTTACAAGACCTTTTATGATTTAATTAGAGGGGGGGTTATTATAGTCCTTTTAGAAATGAATGTGGCTAGATTTTTCATTGTGGCTAGCCATACCATGCAAATTAATCTGGATGGGAATTATCATATCAGGTATTAACAAGTGTTTAGAATTGATTGGATGAAAGAAAATAGAAGGCATTGGCTATTAGTGTGAAATGAACTCACATTGGCTCAAGTTAGGTTAGCTTTCCATTCACCTTAGGCTGGTTCGATATCCATCCTAGCTTGCATCATGTCTCGAAAATTTAGGCAGTGTTAAAGAATGAAAGGTTAGGTGCATTGGTTTCAATTTATTATTGATTATGTTGGGTTTCTCTTGGGTTAGCTCAAATTGTGATTAGCCTGGTCTGATGTATGTAATGGTCAAGTTAGCTTGTATGTGATGTTGGGGATTAAGGACCTAAAGGTAGAGCCAAGGGGATTAGTGGAGTAGGCTCAAACCACAAGTGAAAAGAGAAAGATCCATTTTGACAAAATGGGTTATTTAGTTAACTATAGACAACCTTTGAAAACCTTGAGTTGGAATGCATTTTGTTTATTTCCATGAAGTCCTTAGGAGTCTTAGAATAACAATTGAGGACCTAGGGTGAACTTTAACCAAGAAAATCCTATTAAAGTGGCTTAGGGTATTTTTGTTATTTTAGGTTTGAGCACGGTTAATAGAGTATAGCATGAGTTGGGATTGGAATAGTTATAGGAGAGTCCTAAGGTAGTATTAGAAAATTAATGATCCAAGGCTAAGATCTAGGTTAAGTAGTTTAATCAAGGGATCCTATATTTGGGTACTTTGGGTTATTTAGGATTTATTAGTAGTTTTAAATATTTTGGTCAACCTAGAGTAAACTAGGTTGACTAAGGGTCAAGGGCGAGTTAAACCCTTGGCTTAACCCTTGAGCTATTTTTCTTTTATTTTGTATTGGTCTATAGCCATTTATTGTATTATAGTGATTTTATTATATATGTATTTTATAGAAATGAAAAAGAGGAATTATGGATGACTTATTTTCTATTTTTTAAGAAGTTTATAAGAAGCCTTGTTGTTTGTTAACATTTGAAAGATACTTTAAATGTTCTCTAAAATTAGATCTCGTGATTGGTTTACTACCATCCAACATGATGTGACCCATTCTATCTATGAGTTATATCAAGTTGGGATGTAACTGTCCCTTTTTTTTTTATCAAAGTAGTGATTTTTGATTATTAGTTATGAGCATATTAATAGGAATGGAACTATAGTTGAGTAAGATAGTTCAAGGTAGCAATGGGCATTCATTTTGCTTATTTTTTTGTCCATATTTCTACTCAACCTTCTATTATATGAGCTCTTTTAAAGGATCAACAAGACCCTGATACGATTGATGAGTAGTTTAGTCACATTATGCACATTCAAAGTACTATTTATTAGAGTGAGGTTAGAGAGAGAAGGTCTGAGGAGAATTGGCGTTTCATTGGAATTTTTCAAATTTTGTTCTTCGCGGGAATTACCGAGAACGAATGGAGAAGGATGTTTGAAAGTTCGTTCGGGATGTTAAGCCCTATGAACTTAGTCCCAAGCTAACCAAGAGGGGGGTGAATTGGTATTTTTAAAAAAATCTTTTCAATCAAGACAATAATGAAAAACCAAAACTCACCACAATGCGGAAATAAAAGTGCGTAAGCAATAAAGCAATAACACAGAGATTTATAGTGGTTCGGTCAACACGACCTACGTCCACTCCTTGGAGGCACCCTCCAAGTATTGCACTACAAAATGTGACTCTCCTTTAGCCCCCACGGCTAGGCGGAGAAGCCCTCACAAGAACCTCCTTTTTGCCACCCTGGCAAGGCAGAGAACCTATCTCCTTTTGCTTCCTCCTGAAGCTGGCAGAGAACCACAACCAAAAGCTAAATCCTTACCTCTACCGACCCTTCCACAGACGAGAAACTCTAGACGCAAAACAAGCAGAGCGATCCCTGAAGCAACCCTTGTGAATCCCCTCATAAGCTCCCCCTCACAAGATCCTCTCTCTCTCCTCTCTCACTTTCTCTCCTCAAGGTTTTCTCAGGTCAAGGCAGCAGCCAAAGGAATTCAAAAATGTTTGAACAAGAGCTCTTAAATAGAAGAGCTTCAAAGGAGCTCATTAATTGCAAGTTGCCGACATTATCATTCAGGCCGATATGGACATCGGCCTGGCCGATCAGTACAAATCACAGAAGATCGGCCTGGGCATCGCCCTGTTTTGGGTGCTGGACGATTGAAATTTGACTTGATCATCTTGGCCGATCTCACGATCATCCAGGCGGATTAGTTCAATTCAGAAGAAAATCGTCCTGAGCATCGCCCTGTTTTCATGCAGGCCGATCCTGATCGTCCAGGAGTTAACAAGGATATGGAATATATCGTCCTGGCTGATCCTGCGATCGTCCAGGACGATATGATTGTATCAATCATCCTTAATTACTTCCCTGATTTGTCTGTTCAATTATGGCATAATTGTGAATATCGTCCAGGCCGATCAAGGATCGTCCTGGCCGATAATTTAAAAATACAGTATACCTTAATTGTCTATGGCGGCAACTTCTTTCTATTTTGATCTTATCGTCCTGGCCGATACACGTATCGTCCAGGCCAATATGTTAATGTCGGCTGCCTTAATTAAGAATCCTTAATTAGAGTCTCTGTTTTGAACTCGATCGTCCAGGACGATCCAAGGGATCGGCCAGGCCGATGTGAGCAAAAATAGTGATTCTAAATCTCTCAGGTATGTGTGTGTAGGGTTACTTAGTATCAGTCTTTTGAACATTACAAACTGACTCAAGAAGAGAAAAAATAGATTACAGACTGACTCAACCCTAAACCTACGCATTCCTTAACTAGCTTTGTCTTGTTCGTCCGATCTTCGATTCCTGAAAAAGTTAGAAGCAACAAGCAGTCCAAGAGAAATAGTGTTTGTCAATCATCAAAACATATGCCATGAAAAATAGATTTGCAACAATCTCCCTCTTTTTGATGATGACAAACACAAGTAGGAAAATTTAATCAAAAACAGGTTCATTAGAAAATCAAAGTTACAAACCCAACAACTTTTCCTACCTTACCCTACTCCCCCTTTTGTCATCACAAAAAGAGGGTCCAGATACAAAAGAAAATACCACAACAAACAAAGACTAACAAGCAAACAACATAAAACAGAAAACAAACAGCAGAAAAAAAAAAAACAGGCTAGAAAAACGAGGGGCCCTGATCATCAGATGGAGGTGGTGGAGGTGGCTGCTGCTGCTGGTGAGTCATGTAACTGTCAAAGCGGGCTAAGTCCTCCACGCAGGATTGATGATTATGAAGATGATTATCCCACACTCTTTGTATCGATGGTAGGCAGCTTCATCCTCTGCCTCCCTGAAACGAGGGTCAATCCTAGCCCTCGAAGAACTCCCAGAAGTTTGTCGGACACGTTTCCCACCAGCCATAGAGAGGAGTTAGCAAGAAAACACAAGAGGAGAAAGGGTGGAAATTGAAAACCATGTCTGGAACGGTCAGAATTTAAAGAAACGGCCATATCGTCCTGGCCGATCGCAGAATCGTCCAGGCCGATATAGCTCAATAATTGCGTACAGGCCGATTGGTCAGAAAAATGGTCTAATCGTCCAGGCCGATCAGATATCGGCCAGGCCGATTAGACATAGGTGATCGGCCTGAGGTGTCAATCCGGACGACCGTTGAAAAAGCAGATCGTCCGGGCCGATTAGGTGTATCGTCCAGGACGATGCACAATAATTGATCGTACCGGCCAAAGTTAAAACATTTTAAATCACTGCCACGTGTATCGTCCAGGACGAACAGTGGATCGGCCCGGCCGATTGTCCAATAATGGATCGTCAAGGGCCAATTTTAAGGATTCAAACGTGCAGACACGTGGATCGTCCAGGACGATCCAATGTATCAGCCAGGATGATGCACATAAAATGCATCGGCCAGACGAAATATTCTATCGGCCAGGACTATCATCATGATTGCAACAGAGTTCGACCAGATCATCCAGGATGATATAGGATCATCCAGGATGATGAGTTACAGCAAGCACAGAAAAGGTCAGCAGATGAATTTTGAAGAGAATTTGTCCTATCGTCCAGGACGATAAAAGTATCGGCCAGGACGATGTGACTAGGAATTGAAAACAAGGAAAAGATGGTGATGATCAAGGTCCTCAAAAAATAAAACAAAAGAAAAAAAATAGTCAAAACACAGTAAAACAAAATAAAAAAAAACACAACGAAAATAAAAAAACGAATATTTTTGGATTTTAATTTTTCTAATTTTTTGTTTTAGCAAAGCATTTCATATGATAAAATATCAAATATTTTTAAACTTTAGAGTTCCAGGAGATCAAGGAGTTTAACAAGTTCCAATCAGAAGAAGGTAGAATATCCGATTCTATTAACCCTAGATCAGACATCCTTCAGTGTACAAAATTCTTTTGGAAAACAGAAATCTAACTCAGAATAACTAAATATGATACAAAGATCCATTCAAAACTTGTTTACAAAGAACATATCTCATAATTAATAAACCAAAGTAATTTTTCTCAATCATGAAAATTGAAATCAAGTTTTTGAAAGTATCACATAATCAATGCGTTCTCTAAGTTTTAAGAGTTTTAGCAAAGAGATGATAGCTTGCATTTAGTGGACTCATTTTATGCCTCTTGTTACTTTGATTGGCTCTTTGAACATCTTTTGATTCTTTTTGATACACGTTTGTGTATATTGCTTTCTTTTCAATTTGGCTTCATTGGCCTCTTTTCCTTTTTAACTCTTGCAAGCTAGAAACTCTTTAATATACCCTTAAAAAAACTTAGTTGTGAGTATATCCTCCAAATATTAGAGAATATGAGCTCTCTATCTAACATAGGGAAGAACAATCCACAACACAAAATCAAAATCATGTGATAAATGCAATGGCAAGATTTCAAAAGCTTGAATGATATATAAGAACTTTGGCTATTATGTATAAGATAAATTAATGTAGCAAGATAAGAAAAAGATCTTAAATAAAAAACCATTGGTTAAACTGAGTTTAGACTTTTGTTTAGAGAAGAAAAGCATACCACTAAACAAAGTCAGAAGGAGGGAAAACATCAACAGTATACTCCCTTTAACCAATTTAGAAAAGCTAAACACTATCTCCAAAACTCCAAAATCTAAAAGCTTGAAAATATTCATCATATGGAAGGCCAAATTTAAAGAACAATGTGAAATAAAACACATAAAAAACAAAACAAAAAATGAAAATAAAGCAAACTAAAAACAACACAAAGTGAGCATAAAAACTAGCACACAAAAAACTAAAGATTTCAAGCGAGTGATAAAGCAGCGAGTTTAAGCAATTTTGAGCTGCAGGCCTCCTTATGTCCAGTTATCCTATGCTCCCACGAGGTCTTTGGTGAGAGCACTCCTACAAAACTCAAGAACAGTCAGATTTAGGAACCCAAACAGGTTTGGGATCCTTCTTAAGAAAAGTAGAAGGTGATGCTTGTGTGCCATGCTATGCATTATTTAATTTTAGTTTCCACACCCATCATGTACTACGATAAACTGTGCAAGTGTGTGAGATGTGTCCTAGCATGCCACAAGAAAAACATTGAACTCCAGGAAAAGGTTTTCTTAAATGGTTTGGGTAAAAATGCCTCTTCCTAGGTTCTGGCTTTTGATTAGGAGTTGGTGTCATCCTAGCTTTCTTACATGTTTCCAAATCATTTTGAATCCTCAAGTTGGTTTCTTTTAAGGCATCGTTGTCAATCCTCAAATTTTTCTCAATCTCTTTAGATATCTTAAGATCAGAATTAAGAGATGTGTGTGAATCTTTCAATGCATTATGTTCATCAATTAATTCCAAATATTTCTTGTTTATGTCATCAAATTCATCAAGAAGAGCCATGTGATTTGAATCAATCGTTGCATGATCTTTGAGAATAACTTCATGCTCTCTTTGTAAATTTAAAAGTTCTAATTTTAGATTTGCATGAGTTTTCTTGAGTTTTTTGTATGAAGCATGCATTTTTTCACAAATCTCAAATAATTCATCATAGGTTGGTTTGCATACCTCTTCCTCATCACTTTGCTCAAGATGATCTTCCTCTATTAAGCACAGGTTCGTTGTCTCTTCCTCTGGTTCAATCTCAGAGGAATCAGTACTAGATTCTGCCCAGAACGACTTTTGAACTTTCTTCTTGTCCTTCCTAAACTTAGGCTTTTCTTCATTCTTTCTTTTTTCTTTGCTCGAGTGATCTTGATGAGTAGGGCAATCAGTTCTTACGTGTCCTGGTTTCCTGCTTTCATAACAAACAACATCAGAAGATACTTTAGAATTTTTGTGATCCTTACCTTTTCTATAACTTTGATGATGCCTTTGTTTCTTCCTTAGAAAGCTTTTGAATTGCCTTGTGATGAAGGCAACTTTATCGCTTTCAGACCCGGAAGATTCTGAATCTGATTTGTGCGCCTTTAGAGCAATAGTCTTTTCTTTCTTCTTCTCACATGCATAAAGATTTCTTTGATTCATCCCTTGCTCGTAAGCAATGAGTGAGCCAAGTAAGTTGTCAATCGAATAGGTGTTTAAATCCTTTGATTCAGATATAGCAGTGATTTTAGCAACATATGAAGAAGGTAAGCATCTCAAAATTTTGTTAACTTTTTTATAGTTCGAAAGCTCTTTTCCTAAAGCATGTAGTGAAGTAACAATCTATGTAAATCTAGTGTACATGTCAGAAATAGCTTCAGATGGTTTCATATGAAAAAGTTCGTAGTCATGCAAAAGAATATTCAACCTAGATTATTTTACTTCAGTGGTTCCTTCATAGGTGATACATAACCTATCCAAAATCTCCTTACCTGTTGAACAAGTAGAAACACGCATGTAGTCCTCAGATTTTAAGGCACAGAAAAAAAAGTTCAAACATTTCGCATTTAATTGAGCTAAATCTCGTTCATCGAAAGTCCATTCAGTAAAAGCAATTTCAGTTTTAATCCCATTTATTTCACGAGAAGGTGGAGAATAACCTTCTTGAATAAGCATCCACATGTGATAATTAGTAGATTGTAAAAAGGTAGACAAGAGAGTTTTCCAGAAATAAAACGGCAAGTTGTCAAACAGTGGAGGTCGTGTAATCGAATAACCTTCAGAAGTGTTTTTATTTCCAAAGTTAGCCATGAATCTAATTCAAAAAGTTTTTAAACTTAAATTTTTGAATCCCGCTCTGATACCACTTTAAAGTTCGTTCGGGATGTTAAGCCCTATAAACTTAGTCCCAAGCTAACCAAGAGGGGGGTGAATTGGTATTTTTAAAAAAATCTTTTCAATCAAGACAATAATGAAAAACCAAAACTCACCACAATGCGGAAATAAAAGTGCGGAAGTAGTAAAGCAATAACACAAAGATTTATAGTGGTTCGGTCAACACGACCTACGTCCACTCCTTAGAGGCACCCTCCAAGTATTGCACTACAAAACATGACTCTCCTTTAGCCCCATCGGCTAGGCGGAGAAGCCCTCACAAGAACCACCTTTTTGCCACCCCGGCAAGGCAGAGAACCTATCTCCTTTTGCTTCCTCCTGAAGCTGGCAGAGAACCACAACCAAAAGCTAACTCCTTATCTCTACCGACCCTTCCACGGACGAGAAACTCTAGAGGAAGAACAAGCAGAGCGATCCCTGAAGCAACCCTTGTGAATCCCCTCACAAGCTCCCCCTCACAAGATCCTCTCTCTCTCCTCTCTCTCTTTCTCTCCTCAAGGTCTTCTCAGGTCAAGGCAGCAGCCAAAGGTATTAAAAAATGTTTGAACAAGAGCTCTTAAATAGAAGAGCTTCAAAGGAGCTCATTAATTGCAAGTTGCCGACATTATCGTCTAGGCCGATATGGACATCGGCCTGGCCAATCAGTACAAATCATAGAAGATCGGCCTGGGCATTGCCCTGTTTTGGGTGCTGGATGATTGAAATTTGACTTGATCATCCTGGCCGATCTCACGATCGTCCAGGCCGATTAGTTCAATTCAGAAGAAAATCGTCCTGAGCATCGCCCTGTTTTCATACAGGCCGATCCTGATCGTCCAGGAGTTAACAAGGATATGTAATATATCATCCTGGCCGATCCTGCGATCGTCCAGGACGATGTGATCGTATCAATTATCCTTAATTACTTCCCTGATTTGTCTGTTCAATTAAGGCATAATTGTGAATATCGTCCAGGTCGATCAAGGATCGTCCTGGCCGATAATTTAAAAATACAGTATACCTTAATTGTCTATGGCGGCAACTTCTTTCTATTTTGAGCTTATCATCCTGGCCGATACACGTATCGTCCAGACCGATATGTTAATGTCGGCTGCCTTAATTAAGAATCCTTAATTAGAGTCTCTGTTTTGAACTCGATCGTCCAGGACGATTTAAGGGATCGGCCAGGCCGATGTGAGCAAAAACAAAGATTCTAAATCTCTCAAGTGTGTGTGTGTGTAGGGTTACTTAATATCAGTATTTTGAACATTACAAACTGACTCAAGAAGAGAGAAAATAGATTACAGACTGACTCAACCCTAAACCTACGCAATCCTGAACTGACTTTGTCTTGTTCGTCCGATCTTCGATTCCTGAAAAAGTTAGAAGCAACAAGCAGTCCAAGAGAAATAGTGTTTGTCAATCATCAAAACATAAGCTATGAAAAATAGATTTGCAACAATGTTCACCGGCTACCAAAGGCCAGAGGAAAACAATATGATCATCGACCATCTGCAAGAGTTTCGTTAACATCTGCTAGATCCTTTCCGTCTTCTCCTCCTGCTTTCGGGGACAAAAATTCAAACTTGAACAATAGATGCAAAGGTAGAGGCACAAGTTTGGTCATCAATGAAGGAGGGTATCAGGAGAAGAAGGAACCTGAGGTAATTGGCAAAGGTAAGAATGTGATTCTCGTAAATGATATCAAGAAGAGTAAATCTGCATCTGCTATGATGTTTGGCGACGGATATGAAGCTTCCCCGTCCAAATTACTTCCTATTGAGAAGTTAGTTTCTAACAATGGAAATTCAGTTCTGAATAATGTGGATAAGGTGATTTCTATGGGCAAAGAAGATATCATCACCTCTGAAGGTAATGTAACAACAATCCCGAAAGACGGCATGTGTGATGGGGCTGGTAATGTGGCTAATGAGAAGGGAAACAAAGTTCTATTCTGTGACTTACTGAAGGTAAGAGAAGTGGACTAAGCAGAATTGGGAGGATGAAATGAAGACATTCAAATTGCTGAACGTATTATTGATGCTGGACAAACGAATGCTTGGAAGAGAAGAGAAAATATCCCAGTTGAAGATCTGCAGCTCGACGACTACTTGTCTGAAGATGGAATGACTGTGAAATTGCATGAGAAGAATGAGGAGGAAAATTCCAAGAGGCTTGCTAACTTATTGGTTATCAAAATCTTTGGAGGGGAAGCTCCAATTTCAATTATTAGCAAAGAACTGAGGAGTGTGGGTGGAAGGAGTGTGGGTGGAAGGAGTTAACGGGAAATTCTATAAAAAGATAGAATATGAGCGTATCCCCAATTTTTGTTTCAATTGTGGATTCATTGGACATACTAAAGAAGGGTGTGGAGAAGGAGTTGGTTCCTCATAATTCAATTGTAAGGAGAATGTGAATAATGTTCTAGATAAGGCAAGGAATGGAGCTACAAGAGAATATGGGGTGGAGCAGATCAATTCAGGAAGCTATTGACTATGGTTGATATTTAACCGTGGAAGGAAGAATGTACCGAATCACTTCAAAGGTTCAACACATGTGCCAGTTAAGAAGGCAATATGGAGAAGAACAGTAGATAAAAAGAAGAAGGAAGACAAGGGGAATAATATAGAAGCTACTGCCCTAAATACTAAAAATTTTCTCTTGGCTGATAAGATTATTCCTGAAGAAGCAACATTGGAAGCAAACATGGGAGGTAATAAAGAGGTGCATCTGGAGTTTGAAAGGAATGGTTCTAACATTCCTTTAAATGAAAATAGATTTAATGTGTTGAATGGTTTAATGGAAGAAGGAGAGATCATACAGGATTTTGATGCCGGATTCATGAACGATGGGAATCAGTTTGATAAGAAGGAAGAACAAAAGCAAAGTGCAGATGACGACTCAGCTACAAATGAGAAAGGAAATGATTCCAGTCATGTGAAGGAAAAGAAATCAAAGCAGCTTAAAGATCTTGGACCAATCAGCAATATCACAAGGAGTAGGAGATTGGAATTGGATGTGAAAGGCAAAGTTGGAGTAGCTCCCACAAATCTTCTTCAATGAATTCCTTCGTATTCTGGAATTGTAGAGGAGCAAAGAAAAGAAGTGCTTCTCTATACATGAAGGAAATTGTCAAGATGCATAATGTTGTTTTTTTAGATTTGCTAGAAACAAAAATCTCTTATTTTTATATAAGAGATGTGAAGATGCTTATGGGAGATGGATGGGAATTTGCTATGGTCCCTTTGAATGGTTTATCTAGAGGAATTATTGTTCTTTGGAACTCAAACATTGTTGAGTTTTCCATGGTTGGATCTTCATCCCAATGTTTTATTGGAGACTTGACCATTAACAGTAAATGTAAATGGAGAGTGGCTTCGGTATATGGAAGCAAAGATTTAATCAAAAGAAGGTAGCTATGGGAGTTACTTGAGCTTTATTATGTGGAGGAGCATCCTATGGTGGTAGGAGGAGACTTTAATTGTCTCACTTCCAAAGAAGACAAACAAGGAGGGAAAAAATTCCTTTTTTCTCAAGGAGCTAGAGAAATTGGATCTTTCATTACTAATAATGACTTGCATGAGATTGGTTTCATTGGCCCAAGGTATACATGGTGTAATAACAAATCTGTAGGTGCTCGAATTTTGGAGAGACTTGACAGGTGCTTTCTTAATTCTACTGCTTTAAATTATTTCTCTCAATTATCTGTGAGACATCTAGCTAGAATTGCATCCGATTATAGCCCTTTAGTTCTTAATTTCTATAATTCTAAAACCACTGATAAGAGGAGTATTATTTTTGAGGATGTATGGGCTTCATATCCGGCATCATTCGCTGTGGTGAAGAGGGAATGGAGCAAGAAATTCAGTGGGAATTATCCTCAAATTTTGAATGCCAAATGTAAAAGAACTCTTAAATCCTTGTTCTTTTGGAGCAAGGCAAAGCTGAAGAACCTTAATGATCTTAAAGGTAGTTTAATGGAGGATATTCTTAAACTACAAACAGCTGAAGCTGAAGTTGGATGGCTTTCTGAAGAAGACTGTTGGAAGATGAAATCCAAAGTTATTGAACTAAATACTACTATGGCTCGGTTATGTAGTTAGCGGAAATAAAGAGCTAAAGTAAAATGGATGAATGAGGGAGATTGTAATTCAAAATTCTATCACTCGTTTGCTAGTGCTAGAAGGATTGGCAACAAAATTATGAAAATAACAAATGAAGATTGATTGGTTGTTGAAGAATAAAGCCAAATTGAAGAAATTTTCCTGCAGTTTTTTAAAATTAAGTGGAAACAGAGAAGATGTAGCATGAATGATTGGCCAAATCCCGTGAAAAATTTGAAACCGGAGGAAAAAAATCTGTTGTCCAAGGAATTCACAATGGAGGAAATTGATTTTGTCATAAAAAATCTGGGTAAAAACATAGCTCCGGGTAGTGATGGGGTTACATATTCCTTCATCAAATTTTTCTGGAAGATTATAAAGGAAGACTTTGTGAGGGCTTTAAATCATTTCTTGAACCAGGGAAGTATGGATTGTAATTGGAAAGACACTCTTGTGGTTCTCATTCCATAGGTTACTAATCCTTTGTTGCCATGAAATTATAGGCCTATAAGCCTTTGTAACTGAGTGTATAAAGTTGATGCAAAAGTTATCTTGAACAGGCTAATTCCGGTTATTCCTTTGCTTATCTCAGAAGAGCAAGCTGCATTTATCAGAGGAAGGTCCATCTCAGATCACATACTAATAGCCCAAGAAATGTTTCATAAATTCAGGTACTTCAAGGCAACTAATGGGATGGTGGCCTATAAAGTAGACATGGAGCAAGCATATGACTCTATGAGTTTGAAAACTCTAAAATAGGTTTTGAACTACTTTGATTTCCCAGATATGATTTCAAAACTTATATTGGAATGTGTTTTAAATCCCAGATTTTCTATTATTATAAATGGGAAGTTATCAGGTTGGATTAAGGCTGAAAGCAGTTTTCGTCAGGGATGTCCTTTTTCCCCCATTTTATTCATCCTATGCTCCCAACTTCTTACAAATGCATTCACACATTCTTCGATTGGGATTGGGTTAT
The DNA here is from genome assembly GCA_022539455.1 of Dendrobium nobile. Taxonomy (NCBI): domain Eukaryota; kingdom Viridiplantae; phylum Streptophyta; class Magnoliopsida; order Asparagales; family Orchidaceae; genus Dendrobium; species Dendrobium nobile. Next base: position 56,866,636 of record CM039735.1, read on the forward strand.
GCTCCAATAGTCCTCGGATTTCACACTTATTATTTGCTGATATGTTATGGTCTTCTCAAAAGCATCAAGGAAGGCAGTTTATGAAGTTAAATCCATTCTTTCAGATTTCAGCATGTGGACAGGATAGAATATCAACACAGAGAAATCTACCATTCTCTTCGGAAGAAATGTCAATAGAAGGAAGAAGAAACAGCTATCCAGGATAATGGGGTTTAAACAAGTTAAGGAATTTGTTTACCTTGGCATTAAGATGGCTTTGAGAAGGATGGTGGCTAGTGATTTTTATTTCATCATTGAGAAAGCACTTAGATTCCTTAATACTTGGGGAACAAAGTCTTTATCCTTAGCAGGGAAGATAATTCTTATCAAGACATTTTTCCTAGCTATTCCAAACTATTTCAGCTCTCACTCTCTCGTGCCGGTTCAGGTACTAAAGGAGATAGATAAAATTTGTAGAGGATTTCTTTGGAAGAAATCTGGTGGAAATCCAGGATTGCATTACATCAGTTGGGAGAATTTATGTAAGCCAATGAAGAAAGGAGGTTGTGGGTTATTTTCTTCAACAATAAGGGTAGCTCCTCTTAGAGCTAGATTATCTTGGAGATTCCTGAATAAGGAGTCTTTATTAAATAGAACTTTGGCTCCCAAGTATGACACAAGTTTTGGAAATTCCGGAATTAAGAAATTTTCTTCCTCTTGGAAAATTTTATGCAATGGAGGCAAAGTGTTGGATCCATTTATCAGATGGAAAGTAGCTAATGGGAATTCAATCAATGTATTCAAGGATAAGTGGATACTTGATAGAAGAATTAATGAGTGGCCTACATTTGTAGTTCCTCAAGATAATGGAGAGCTTTTTTTGAACAGATTCATTGAAGACGGAATCTAGAATGACGATAAATTGAAGCACAATTTTGGAAAAGACCTGGTAGATCTCATTCTTAAGATTAAAATTGATCCTAATCAGGATGAAGATGTCAGAGAACTTACTTATTAAGGTCCAGGGAGGTCTATTCCTGGGATAATCATCGAATTTCAGCAACAAGATGAGGATTGGAAACCTTTTATTGGATTAAAAATGCAAATGTTAATCCATGAGTGCAAACATTCATCTGGAGGTTTTTCAAAAATGCATTACCAACATTCCAATTCCTTGCTCATAGGAGGTTGCAAGAGAATGACAATTGCCCAAGGTGCTCTATCGGTATTGAAGATGTGGAACACATTTTTGGTGGCTGCATTAAAATCAAGGAGGTGATCACTAATCTGAACAAGTGGGGCTTTGGATTTCCCGAATTCAATAACTTCCAAGGATGCTGCAGGTGGATACACAATATCACTAAGAATGATGGTATGATTCTAAATCTCTTCTTCAATGTTGTGTACTTTTTATGGAAGGCTAGAAATAAATTGATTCATGAAGACATTAATGAGAGTGCTACTTCTATTGTTGTTCAAGCAATCAGCCAATCTTCATACTCTAATTTGATTTATAATCAAATTCCGAAATCATGGGATGTTAATCAGTCTGCTAGACTGTTGAATGCTTGGCATCCCCCTCCACCTAGTTGGTTAAAAATCAATGTAGATGCTTCTCTTTGTTCTTCTTATAGAGCAGGAGTTGGAGGTATTATCATAGATTGCAAAGAGAGATTCTTATTGGCTTTTGGGAATTCTTATATCCATTGGGACATATACCAATTGGAATTTCTGGCTATCAAAACTTTGAAGAATATTATAAAAGATTGGATGTTCAAGTACAAGGGAGTTATTATTGAGAGTGATAACTACAATGCCATAAAGGTGATTCAAAGTGCTAAGGATCACGGCTTCAAGAATTCAGATGAGTTAGACTTTTTCAATGATTTTAATTATGTTATTTTTAAATGTATTGATAGAGGGGGAAATAAGCTAGCTGACTTGTGTGCTAGTTATGGTCTCCTTAGTAGTTTTATTTAGGAAGACATTACTTTGGATAAGATTCCTCCTTCATTTGTTCAAATGGTGAAGGAGGAATCATCTTTGTAGTTCTTTTTTGCTTTCCTAGCTTTTAAAGCATTCATGCTTCTTTAAAAAAAAAGTACTAGTTGTACTACTTATTCTAATTCAAAAATTCAATATGTTAGTTTGGGGGCATAATTATTAGGTGAGACCCAGTGTAGGATTTCATCTATTAGATTCAATGATGTTGACATACACTTATAGATGTTTTATAAGTGAAACCTTTTAGGTTTGAGGTCACTATTGAGTTTAGCGTAGTATATAACTGGTTTATTTAAATTTTTCTTAAATACATTTTTATGACTTTTCTTTATTTAAATTTTGATTTTTTTTTTCAAGATTTACTAAATATTTAACTTGTTTAATAGCGTCCATATACATTACGAGGATTATGGTTTGATCTTTAAACAATTAAATGGGCTTTAAATTTTAAAAATTTTTGGTCATACATCATTCCTAACATTTAAACCAGTTCATAAAACCTTATGGATTATTTGAGGTTAAAAAGAATTTCAATGATTTATTGAAATTTTTGTTTAATTTTAAGTTGCTCTTAAATTTGTCTTTTGTTTGACTTTCATCTTATTCATTAAATTTTTATTCATAATAATAATAATGATAATAAATAATAATAATAATAATAATAATAATAATAATAATAATAATTATTGATTCATTAGCATCACTTCAATACAAAATAGTTTGTATTTTTAGGATATTTATTTAATATATTACGAATTTCTAAAATTAAACCTAACTATGAGGGTTTCATGTAAGAAGAGGATTAGGCTTCCCATTTGGACCACCAAAGGAATTTAAATCTTCTTAAAATTTTCTTTAGGGCAATAATAACTTAAGATGAAATCCATAAAATTTTGGGAGCATTTGGAATTAAACTTAATTTTTAATGTTTTATTTGATAAAAATAAATATTGTTGATTCAAAAAATAGATGATTTTAGAATTAATGGATTTTTACTCCTACAAATAATGTATTTTTAAGATATTCGGAAATATTGTTGAATTATAAAATCTGTTATTTTTTGAATTAATAAGTTTGATCATTTTTACCTCTTTCTCTATTACATCAAATGGGTGATAAATTTTAGTTTATGTTTTTTTGATTTTTATTTATTTATTTATCTAATTTGAAGCTTCTAGTTTAAGTTTTTTTTAATGGTTTATCGGAGGGGCCTATGCATTAATTAAAAATAGAAATTACAATGCCCTTAAGGGAGAACTTCAGCTCTCTATTACTCGAAAGAGCTAAAAAAAACCTATGTTCCAAAAGTCCCATCTAATAAAAATTATGAAATATCCTTGGAACATTCTAGGGTGGCCAATAGCTAGCACCCATAAAAGAAAGATCCATTTATAAACAATAAGCATAATCTTTCTACAAACCACGGCTTCAGAAAAACCCTAAAAATCAATCATGGTGACAAATATCATTTAGGACATTCGCAATATCATCCCGTACGATGTGCCTAAAAAAAGGCTTTAGAAAATCCTAAAAACCTAATTTTAGTGCCAAATATTATCCTAGACGATCACAGGATCGTCCTGTACGATGTGAAGAATTTCTCCTAATAGTCCTAAACGATATCATGATAGTCTTGGATGATCAATTCAAATTTGTACAAATCATCCAGGATGAAATTTTGGATTGTCCTGGATGATTAGAAGAAAAATTATGGTATTTCATCTTGAACTATCTAGGAAAATCAAATATGTCGGCAATTATCATCCAATATAATATACAGATCATCCAAGAAATTCTAATTAACCAATTTAACCATAATTAGTCCCCTAATTACATGATCAATTTGGGCATGATTGGTATTGATCGTCCGGGATGATTAGAACAAAATTTGAATATTAAATCTTTGCCTAAATTATCATTGGAGCTATTTTCCAATATCATAAAGGATCATCCTGGAGGATCCAAAATTATACATTATGATTAGTTCAATTATCTGATAGTCCTGGACGATCAAAATCATCCAGTATGATTAGTTCAAAACTTAAACTTCTATTTTTGATCAGATCCACTCCCCTGAATTTATATGTACATGAACACTAAGCTAGCAAAAACCTTTATAAGACTTGACTCAAGAAATTAAAATTACATCAATGAATGTTAAAGACACTTTACAACAAAACCTTATTCTACCCAATCTTGAGCTTTGATTATTTGTTGGATGGTGCATGATGTTCCTGAAATACTAGTATACACACAAACAAATATAGAATGAAAAATATTAAGAGACATAAATATTTTTGATATCATCAAAACATAAATTCATGAGATCAAGTCAAAACATTTTAGATTGATGAATATAAATTGCACATCTTTCCTAATGAGGCACTTCATTGTAATGTGATTTAGAGCATATGTATCCCTAGATTTCTATCGAGGTTATATGGGTGAAAATAATATCCGATAACCTCCTACAATTATAGTATCTTCATAATAACCTAGAATATTTTACATCATATGTCTAGTAATGCAAAGATTTTATCCCAATATTCCTAGTTGTTCTCTCATTCCTCCATCGAAGCTATACAACATACTATGCTTTAACTATGCATATGACAAATATTTGCATTAAATAAAGTGTGAGATAAAATTGAAAACATTTTTTTATTATTATAAAAAAAAGTCTTCATTTGTACTCAACGTGCATTTTACATCATCAATATAAAATAAGAGAATTAGCCAGACAGAAGATGAATAACTAGCAAACTCATTTTCATTAAACTCATGGAAGAATGAAAATATAAGAGAGTAATATCATTGGGAAGGATAAAAGATTCTCATCTGCACTCCTTCTCTCTTAATTTATATAGTTTCTTTAAGAAACACAAGCTAAATACTCCAAATGATTGTATCTTATACTTCTCTAGCCTCCTTTAGATTTAACTCTAGGAGGGAATTAGAGAAGTACTCTAAATAGTATTAATTCTTACCTAAGTGTCTAAACTCCCTTATAGAAAAAAAATAAAAAGGCATCTGGTACTACGATGCTTGAAATAATGGCATCAGGAACTCGTAAAGTGAACTAGCTCCTTGGTGCTAGAACTTCTTCACTGCCACGATGCTTACTGATGTGGATCAATTATTTAGTGAATAGTTGCATCTTTTCACTAAAACATCAAGGCCTTTGAAGTTTTAACTTTAACGACATTGTGTTGTTGACTTTCAAGCACTATGGTACCCAAGTAGCAAAAATGGTGCAAAGGCTTGTTAAATGGTGGAATCGGGATAATTAAAAATAGAGAATCCGATGCTACAAAGCTGACTTTCTAACATTGTAGTGCTGATAATGTCGTGGTGTTGTCTGTGTTACCATCACAACACTTGCAAATAGAGAACTCAACCCAATAATCTCAACATTGGGGAATCTCGATAGTATTAAAGAAAGTGCTGCAATAGTATTTTGTTGGATGTTGTGACACTGTAAAGTATTTATAATTTTTTATAATTTTTTTGTTTTTCCTACATAAATTGCTAAAATAACACATTTTTGTTGAAAATAAAAAACATAAAGAATATATAATTTACACTTGTCAAAGTTTCCCCATCTTAAAATCTTGCTTGTCCTCAAGCAAATAAAGAAATATATAAATTTGATTAATAAAATAACCAAAATAAAAATTAATTATTTAAAAAGTTTAAATAATATTGTAATATATCACGATATATAAGTAATGGAAATGAACAAAATTATAATTCATGTTTAGAAAATACTAATAGTTATCCTAATGAGTCATCCTTATTATTGCTTAGTTTAAATTTACATGTTATGATTATAATCATTGACTTTTGAATTTTGAGTTAAATAATGTAGCTTGAAGATTAGATGTGTTTGTAGCTAAACTTAAAATTTCTTAAGTTCCCTAGCATATGTACTAGTTTTCCTATCTTTTTCTTTATGAATTTAATTATAACATTATAGTCAGACTCTAATTATAACATTGTAGTTAGACTCTAAGCTTTTATCTGATACCAATTTTTGAATGTACTCACTTTTTTTTTCTTCTTTTATTTTCCTTTTCATTTTAAAACTCTTTTCACTTTTATTTTTGTGGAGTACATAGTTAATAATTTTGAATATCAATTATGTTACAAATCTTCTTATAATCTTAGTGAGTTTAATGTAAGGTTTTAATAAGATTGCTAATTCCAAATTCGGGTTGCTTATGATTTTTAATTTTAATCTACTCATATCTCTTCTTTAATCTTAATTATTCATCTTCAATTCAAAGGTCAATGTATAAATGTATAATTTATAAATTCAAAGGTCAAGTTGTTTATTGACCCGTCAGTCTTAAGTTTAAAGCAACCCTCCAAAGGATTCCTCCAATTAATAACTCTAACTTTAATAATAGAAGAAGTGGATTGAATAATACAACCAAACTCAAAGCAACATGATAAAATCCCTTAAAAGAAATCACTAATAATTAAATTAGCCACAAACATTCATCCTAATCCTCACATGCTTAGATTCATTCCTACTTCGCCATAAAATTCAATAAATAATGATAGGTTAAATGTTCCTAATATGACATATAGTCAAAATGAACCATTCATTAAGAAGATTAGAAATGTAATTATAACAAGTGGAAGATTTTATATTGAACATATTGTCAAAATATAACCAAACTTTTATAACAATAGGGCCTTATATAAAAACATGATTAATATTTTTAATATGATAATAACATTGGCATTTAGAGACTATGTAAATAGCTTTTCTCAATAAGATTGAATTCTAAGGAAAGTAATTATGAAAAATCCTCCATAAATGAACATAATAGTAAGGAGGAGTACTAGCATGCCATATAGCTGAATAAAGTAAACCATTAAGTTAGGCTTGCCTAATAGAATTCTAAATATGGTTAATAGAAAATTTACCATCATTGAAGAGCTTAAACAAAACACAATCCTTAGTATACAAATGAATGGTAATATTAGAATAATATTGATAATACAATCTGGCACATAATTAACAAGCTAATAAATATTCTAAATGCCATTATTTATAAAATCCTTAACTTTTCAAGAAAAAGTGATATGAGTTTTAAACAATGGAGAGTATACCCAACAAATTATCTTGACAAAAAAATGTTGCCAATCCCATACCCCATTTGATAAATTCTTCAAACTACCACTTAATGGAACATAATCTTTTCCATTAAAAGAATCACTTTATTTAAAATAACGATTGAGAGGATGCTTCTCAACACAATACTTAGAAACCATAAAATTTGTCAACAAGTTTTTCATAGATCCAAAAGCAAACTAGAGTTTATGAGAAAATGCTTTGGACACATCTGTCAAAGTTTTAAAGCCTAATCTCTCTTAGGGATATAGATTTAGTAGGAATAAAGCAACTCTTAGAAGGGTTAAAAATTAACTCACTAGCAGGCTAAAACTTATTGAGGAATTCAAAAATAATGTAAAGCATTTTAATAGAACCATTAGTAAAAATAATGAAATCATCAATAAAACTCAAATGGGTTATAGAAAAACCACTAAAAATTATAAATTATAAATTAGGATGAAATCTAAAAGAATGATAAAGCCCTATAGATAAGAATTTCACAACAATATTGAATAGAGCAGGAGATAGAGGATTTCTCTACTTCAACCTATAAGAAGATTTGAAATAGCCATGAGATTCATTGATCATAACAAAAAATAAATAATTCTCAATACTATTCTTAATCAACATTTTGAATAACAAATTAAAACCAAAGTGCTTTAACATAGTATAAAGAAACTCCAAAGTGAAATTATCATACTCTTTACTATTATTAACTTTAAAAATAATATTACCACATGCAACACTATTATGCAAATCATGAACTAATTCTTGGACAAGCTGAATATTATAAAATATAGACCTCCCTATAACAAAACCCATTTGCTCAAAAGAGTTAATTTTTGATAAAAGTAAATCTAATCTACCCCTGATAATTTTGGCAATAAACTTGTACAAAAAGGAATACAAACGGATGAGACAGAAATCATTCTAAAAATAAATGGCATTAGACTTAGGAACTAAAACTAAAGTAGTAGAAGTAAAAAATATAGAGATAGGGTTGCCAAAAAAAATCCACAAGAGCATTGAAAAGATCCCCTTTAATAATAGACTATGAAATCATAAAGAACATAATGGTGAACCCATTAGGACCAACCATAAAATTACAGTTTATACCTTTAATGGTATGAAAAATTTCCTTTTTAGAAGGAACCTTAATTAATAACAAATTGTCCTCCTAAGTAATAAAAGTAGGATTGAAAAAAAAAATGTTCAAATCCAGGCAGAAATCTTTATTGAATGCATTTTAAAGTCATCAATCCTAGAAGCAAAAATCAAATAAGGATTATCTATAATAATACCAAGTGTCGACAGAGAACCGTTGACTGTTTACACTTTCCAAGTATAGGCAGAGTATAGGCAGAGCACCTTTATCCTTTCACACCCTCCAAGTGTTGGCAGAGTACATTCATCCTTTCACACCAACTAAGTGTAGGCAGAATACCTTCATCCTTTCACACCCTCCAAGTGTAGGCAAAGTCCCTTCGACTATTCACACTCTACAAGTGTCGGTAGAGAACCGTCAGCTATTTACACTTTCCAAATGTCGACAGAGAACCAGATCTTCTTCAAAGATCTTCTCACGGGCAATCTAGAAAGATAAGAGGAAGTGTGAAAAACAAAAGTCACATACTGAGATCCTTACCTTTGAGTGACCTTGTGAACCCTTCACACTCCACTAGAAAGAAATCTCTATCAAACACTCTCTCTTTCAATTGCCCTTGAAAAATCATGAAATAAAGATTTATAAGATTTTTCACGTCATTCTTTAATAGGCCTTTTATACAAAAAACATGAAAAGCTGTCCAAAAAATTGAATTTTTCAATTTAGAGCATGCACGATCGCATAATATGATCATATATTCGTACGTACGAATAGTTAAAATACTGTTGCGTACGAACCTATTATGAATTGTTATGAAATCATTTTGTACCCAATCATCATCCGATATAAACTAAGTTTTTCTAGGATGAATAGTTAAAAAACTATTTTTTGTCTTTATGAAACATCAGGATGAAGTGAGCAAGAACAGACTCGAGACGTTCATCCTGGTATGAAACAGTAATCATCTTGTATGATCCAAACTTAGAATTTTTTTTTTGTGCGAGAACAAAGTAGAGGCATTCGTCCCTGTATAAAAATTAAGATCGTCTAGTATGATCTTCGTATGAGAATGAAATAGAGGCATTCACCCCTATACGAAACTTAATATCATCCTGTATAATCTTCATATGAGAATAAAACAGAGGTGTTTGTCCTTGTACAAAAATTAATATCATCTCATAAGATCTTCATATGAGAACAAAATAGAGGCGTTCATCCCTGTACAAAAATTAATATCGTCTCGTATAATCTTTATGCGCGAAAAAAATAGAGGTGTTCATCCCTATTTGAAGATTGGAATCATCCCATATGATTCATACTTAGAAAAGAAATATTTTCATTTTTGTTTGTTCAACTGCTTGTTGGGAGAAATAACTGATCAGATCATCTCGTACGAAGTGATATCGTACAGTATAATCAGTTTAAAAAATATGAATTTTAAACTCTCCCCCAGTGTGTGTGTGCACTTAGTTTCTCAATTACAATCACACTCTCTCAAACTCAACAAAATGGAAAATATAGACTTCCAATTACAATAAACTTCTAAATTGATCTTGATTTGAAGACTTCAACAATCTGGAGTATGATTTTTTTAAAATATGTTAGGAGAAATAATAATCAAATTAATAATATTTGGAATCTTCAAAAACATACAAGTTGTAAGAATACCTAACATGCAAAACTAAGTAGCAACTATCTCAACAATCTCCCCCTTTTTGATGATGGAAAAATAATTATTATCTTAATAAAATTGAAAGTCCTAAATTTCTCTTTAACTCACCTTAAATAAATAAACATGTGAATATAAGGGAATTTATAACAAGAATAAGTCAATTTAAAATTTTTAATTAATTAGTTTTTTATTTTCATAAACTCATAAACCCACAAAACCAAAACACTTTGATAACTCACAAAAAACTCTTCAAACTTAACACAGAATAAAACAACTCTAAGGAAAACAAAAACACAAAAAATCAAATGCAAATAAATAATATTTCTCTCCTTTTTGATAACAATAAAAAGAAGGAAGAAGAAAAATAAAAGAAATGTAAGAAGTCATATGAGAAACCTTTAATAATTGATCTTGAAGGAGATTAAATTATGAATGCAATAATAAGATTAATGCTCATTTAAGAAAATTAAAAATTCATAACATTTAGATTAAAATATAACATGGACAAAATAAATATATCAAGGTCATGAAACAATCTAAACAATTTGATAAGGAAAATTATTGGAGTAGTGACGAAATGAAGATTAATTAAATTCAAATTGCAATACAAAATATAATTAAACATTAGATTGATTTGATATTAAAGATTAAAAAATATAGGAAAAAACATTATCAATACACTTGCTTGGCGACTTTGCGCATCTTTTCAAATATTTGTGTCACACTTTGTGCATCTTTTTGTATTTCGGCTAATTTTGTGCCACATTTCAATTTGCGAACCATTACACATTCTTTCAGTTTTTGTACACTTATTCATTTCTCCATTTTTTAATTGATCTTTCCAAAATCAATAGTTTAAAAGCTCAAACTTCTCTAAGTACAAAGATAATTATATTGAAAAGAGAAATAAAAAATAATAAGATATCAAAATTGCAATAATAATATTAAAATTATGTATGCCTAAAAAAGAATATAAGATTGATAGCCTTAACTTAATCGAGGTATATATTAATTTATATTTTTGAAAAATTAGATTTCCTAATGAAATTAATTTTTGTATTGTTGTTCATGTTATAACACTTTTTATATTAATTAAGTCTAGATCAATATACATACAAACTAACATTTCAAACAAAGTTAAAAAATAATAAAAAAACATATTTTATTGATATCAATTAAAAATAGAGATATATTGATTCATAGTTGATATTAATACAAACACAAAATATCATTAAAAAAATAAAAAACAAGAACAAACGACAATAACAGAAAAAACTACTGAAAATATTACATCACATCTCAAAAGTCTAACAAAGATAACACTCAAGAAGTACATCTATAACTCTGAAGGGCCCTGGTTTGGAGGAGGTGGTTGGTTGAAGATAAAAAAATAGTTATTCATCATAGCAACATTAATGTTCATCGAGTCAAACTGACCTCGTATCCAACCCATGTCCTAGTGGTATTATGCATCCTGTTGGTGTATGTGAGTCTGAATTTGATGAAAGCCCTGATCAAAATGACATTCTAATAGGTCAAAGCACTGGACCATCTTTTAAAAGTCAGGTCTATGAGCAGGCACAGGTGCAGGTGCAGGTGTATATGCAGGTGCTCCCCCTTCTCCCTCAAAATCCTCACTTACATCATCTCTCTCAAAAAGTGCTCGAAATGAAGCATATGTGAAGTAGATATGTAATTCAAGTAGAGGATCAGGATGAACAAGATTGTACTTCTTCTCAAGGATATAAGCCACTAGGTGTCCTAAGGCAATGCTCTTCTTCATCTTATGTGAGACATGATCAATTTCAAAAATCCTGTAAATATAATTAATAATAAGTTGGGCTTCATCAATTGGTTATCTAGTCTTGATATTATAAGTTACAATGGACAGAAGATGAGTAATATTAATACAGTCACTAGCTTTAGGAATTATGGAGGTCCTAAGAACATGCTGGATGATCATTGCATTTTGGTTCAAAGAAGAGACCCTAGGCAAATGCCATACTTGTTCAATCCCTCTAATAACTTTATTTATTTCAGTCCAGTCAAAATTAGAAGAAGAAGTCAAAGTGTGGGCTCTAACTCCTTGAGTCCTTAACTGTAAAATATTTCCCAAATCTTCTTTTATTATTTATACCCACTTTTTTAGTACATAAGATCTAATCCTACTTTCATAAATTTTAAAGGTCATGTTGGCTAGAAAGTAGTGGAAGATCTTTTTGTTATAGGCATGAATCAGGGTCAGAATAAATGCAAATTGTGTGGTAGCAAAAAGGGGCATCACTTGAAAATGAATACTATCTTGAAGAAGGATTCTTAAAGGAGTGATTTTTGAAGAGACAAACCTAATGAAGAATCCTCATTAGTCTTGGATAAAAAATTGTCGTCTCCTCCCCTGGAAGATGAACCCTTAATTAGTCTACATCTCTTATTAGAACTGGTCATTGCTAAGATTTGAAGGATTGGAAAAGGCTATTAAAGTGAATGAAAATGAATTCCAAAGCCCTCCTATTTAAAGAAAAAATGATCTTTTATACGTACGAAAAGAGGTTCATACAGTATGATTCATTGGTTTGTATATACGAAAATAAATTTAGTATGTACGAATAAATACATTTGAAATGAAATGACTTTTTGTAATCACACAAGTTACAAGGTGTCCTTTCGCACAGGCTTTTTGACCATATGATTGTACAAACAAATAAGTGTTCATCCGAGATAATCAGTTATTTAAGATCATTTTAATGATACTTAGATTTGTCCCCCATATTGAATGACACATGGTTCGTCTATATGAAATAGGGTTTCGTATGTACGATCAGTTATAATAACCGATTCTTCCCGGATATCCATCTAGGTGCATACATACGAATGAATACACATCGTCCAGGATGATCTTAAGATCGTATAGTACGTTATGTATTGGAAAAATAAAATGACACATAAATAGTTCAAAAATAATTATCGAAATGCTACAGAATTCGTACAAGACGAAAATAATTTCGTACAGTACGAATATAACACTTGGAAAAATTTGCACAATTGATCAGAAACCTGAAACCCGATGTGAAAACATTTTAAAATCACACAAAACTTAAAAACAAAAAACATAAAATCACAAACACAAATAATCACATAAAATATAAAAATAGAAAACACATATCAAGTTTGCATAAAATTTTATTAAGCATTCAGATCAATCACACCAAGCATTGTTCTTAATGTGCTAAAAGTATTAAAGGCTAGTGGTTTTATAAAAATATTAGCATGTTAATTTTTAGTTGAAATATGATTCAATTCAATTTCTCCTTTGGATACAAGATCCCTTATGAAATGATGCCTTATGTCTATATGTTTAGTTCTAGAATATTAAATAGGATTATTTGAAATGAAAATGACATTAGTGTTATAATAATAAATTAAAATTGTGCCTATTATAAATCCTAAGTCAATCAATTATTATTTCAACCAAAAAACTTGTGCCACAAGGTCATGTATTCAGCTTCAGAAATAGATAGGGCAACGAAATTTTATTTTCTACTGGACCAAGAAACTAAATAATTTCTTCTGAATTAATTAACAAGTTCTATAAGCACAATTTCTATCAACCCTACAACCTACAAAGTTTGAATCTAAATATCCAATTGTAACAAATGAAGAGCTAAACTTAGGATACTAAATTCCTAAGTTCTGAGTTCCCAAGAGATATCTCAAAATCCTTTTTACTGCTATCAAATATGATTCTTTTTGATCTGATTGAAATCAAGCACACAAACAAACACTGAACATAATATCGGGTCTACTAGTAGTTATGTAAAGCAAAGATCCAATTATTCCCCTAAAATTCTTTTGAGTAATAGATTTTTCATTTGGGTCCTTATCCAACTGAACCGAAGAACTCATAAGTGTACTCACAAGTTTAGCATTATCCATTTTTTACTTTTTTAGGATGTCCTTAACATACTTCGACCAACTAAGAAATGTTCCATCCTTATTTTGCTTGATGCTAAAGCCTCGAAATTAACTCAAATCTCTTATTAGACTCATCTCAAATTCACTATTTATTATTTTAGAAAAATTATCACAAAGATTTTTATGTGTAGATCCAAAGATGATTTCATCAATATGAATTTGTACAATGAGTATATCCTCTCCCAATTTATTCAAAAAAGAGTTGCATCCACACTTTCTTTTTCAAAAGATCTCTTAAGTTAGAAAGTGCTCAACCTCTCATACCAAGCCCTAGGTGCCTATTTCAATGCATACATCACCTTTTTCAATTTAAAAACATGATTTAGGTATTTTAAATTTTCAAAACCTAGAGGTTATTCAACATAAACATCCTCTTGAATTACCCCATTTAAAAAGGTACTTTTAACGTCCATTTAAAACAATTTGAATCCTCTAAAACATGCTAAGACTAATAAAACCCTAATTGCTTGAAGTCTTGCTACAAGGGTAAAATTCTTATCAAAATAAATTTCTTCAATCTGATTATACCCCTTAGCCACCAATTTAGCCTTATTTCTATGAAAACTAATGAGTCGTTCATTTTATTTTTGAATACCCACTTAGTCCCAACTATACTTTAATCCTTTGTCCTTGCAATTAATTCCCAAACATCATTTTTCACAAATTGATTTAATTATTCTTGCATTGCCAAAATAAAAAATTCAACTGAATGTGCTTGATTTATATTTGTGGGTTCTATCATTGAAATAAAGGTGGAATGATTAATTTCTTTGCTTAGTCCACGCCTACTCCTAGTACCCTCACTAGATTTACCTAAAATTAATTTATGAGAAAATCTTAAATCTCTAGGCATTGGGTTTTTAAACTCCAATTTTTTTTCAAATTAACTTTTTCAATCCTTTGGGAGTAATTTTCTATTTCATCATCTTCCAAAATTAGCTCTTCCAAAATTTTAGATTCATCAAACACGACATGTGTGGTATCCTTAATTACCAAAGTTCTTTTGTTAAATACTCTATAAGATTTTTCAATACTAGAGTATCAAAGAAATATTCCTTCATCTGATTTTAAATCAAAATTTTCTAAAGCAGATTTTGTATTATTATGTATGAATACCTTACATTCAAAAACATGTAAATGTGACAAATTATGTGTTTTCCCCTTAAGAAGTTCATAGAGTGTTTTGTTTAATTTTGATATGACATTCACCCTATTCAGAACATTACATTCAGTGCTAACCTCTTTAGCCCAAAAATATTTAAAAGTGAATATTCTGCCAACATGACTCGAGCGGCTTCTATTAATATTCTATTCTTTTTTTTTTACTATCCCATTCTACTCAGGGGTTCTAGGTACAAAAAATTGTGATCAATTCCTTTCTCTTTACAAAATTTTTATAATTTTATATTTTCAAATTCACCAGCGTGATCACTTTGGATTATTAAAATCTCACATCCTAATTTCGTTTGAATTCAAGTTGAAAAAACTCTAAACTCCTTAACTGATTCACTCTTATGATATAAGAATTTAACCCAAGTGAATCTAGAAAAATCATCAACAATTACAAATTCGTATACCTTCCCTCCTAGACTTACAGTTTAAACTGGTCCAAAAAGATCCATATGTAAAATCTCCAATGGTTTACTAGTTTTAATATACTTATTAGACTGAAAAGAAAACTTCACCTAATTTTTGAATTGACATGCATCGTAAAGGTGATCCTTAGTAAAGTCTAGTTTTGGAATACCTCTAACTAAATCTTTTTAGATAGTTTTTCAAAGATATTTCATGCTAGGGTGATAAAGTCTCCTATACCATAATCATGACTCATTAGAAATAGTTTTCAAACAAAAACATTATGAGTTTTTATAAAATTTAAATCTAGCATCTAAATATTATTTACCCTTAATCCAGGAAAAACATCATTTCCATTTAGGCTTAATATGCAACTAGTAGGAAGAAATTTAACATTGTATCCTTTATCACATAGCTGGCTACTACTCAATAGATTATGCTTTAAGCCTTCTACAAGTAGCACATTTTTAATAAAAAAATTTTGCAAGTTTTCAATCATGCCATATCTTACCACTTTCCTAGTTGTGTTATCTCCAAGTGTAACCCTGCCTGCACTTCTGGGTTCTAACAATATAAATTGTGTAGTGTCTCCAGTCATATACTTTGAGCAACCACTGTCCATATACCAAATGCTCTTATGAGGCTTTATATGAGAACATGCCTTTTCTTGATTTGACTGATCAAGATTATCGGCCATTAAACATAAGTTGGCGACTTCCTCCTCCTTTTCGGTTTCTGACGAATCCGAAGCCGAGTTCACCCAAAAGGCTCTTTGGAATCTCTTCTTTCCCTTCTTCGCATTTGGTTTCTCCACTACCTTCTCCTTGATGTGAGTGGATTTTAGGTTTGGGCAGTCCAATTTCATATGTCCAGGTTTCCAATATTAATAGTAAATCACATCATTTGAAACCTTCACATTCTTATTAGATTTACCTCTGTTCCACTACTAGCATCTCTTATGCTTCTTTTTAAGAAAGCTCCTGAATTGTCTAGTCATTAAAGAAATATCATCCTCATCCTAAGGTTAAGATAGTTCACTCTCCGGCTCCTTCACTTTCAGAGCAATATTTTTCTCCTTTCGTTGTTAACCTGTATCAATCTTCCATTAACTCACTCCTTGCTCGCACGCAGTTAGTGAACCAAGAACATTATCAATGGAGTAAATATTCAAATCTTTAGACTTTATAATTATAATTATTTTAACATCATATGCAGTAGGCAAACAATAAAGAATCTTATTAATCATTTCAACATTTGTTAGTTCACTATCTAATGCATATAAAGAAGTGACTATCTGAGTGAATCTTATGCACATGTCAGAAATAGATTCTTTGGGTTTCATGGAAATAATTCATTATCATGTAACAAGATGTTTAGTATCGATTGCTTTACTTCGTTAGTCCCTTCAGAAGTGATACAAAGTCTATCCCATATCCTTTCGACTTTTGTAAGTGGAAACCCACATGTAGTCTTCTAACTTAAGTGCACAAAAGAAATTATTAAAATATTTTACATTTAACTGTGCTAAGTCACGTTGTTCTACAGTCCATTCAAGAAAGGGTGTTTCAACTTTAATGCCATCAACTAATCTAGTTAGTTTTATATACCCTTCTTGAACTAAAATCCATATATGATAATCTAGTGACTATAAAAATATAGACATGCGTGTTTTCTAAAAATCAAAAGGGATGTTATTAAATAAAGGAGGTCTAGTGATCGAATACCCTTAAGGTGTGTTTCAGCTTCCAAAAGTAACCATGTTTGTTTATCAAAAAGTAGTCTAAACTTATGGTTTTGAATCAAAGCTTTGATACCACTTGTTGATTCTTGTTGGATCTTAAATAGCTTGTTAAACCTAAGCTTATGTCCCAAGGCTATCCAAGAGGGGGGAGGGGGGAATTGGTAATTTAAAAAAATTACTTCTTGGAGTTTAAAATTTGAAACCGATTATTGATTTGTAGCAATTTAATCTAAATTATTTGAAAGAAAAATATTTAACCACAAAATTAAAAATTTTAGTAAGTAAGAAGTAAAAATAAAAATGACACAAAGTTTTATAATGGTTTGGCCAAACATGACCTACATCCACTCCTTGAAGACTCTCCCTTTAGGTATTGTACTATTACCAAAGTGACTCTCCTTTTTCCCCAACAACAAGGCGGAGAATCCTTTACAAAATTCTCTTCCACCAATCCCCAGTATGGTAGAGAATCATCATCCTTTTACACCCTCCAAGTGTAGGTAGAGTACCTTCATCCTTTAATATCCTCCAAGTGTTGGCAGAGTACCTTCGTCCTTTCAAACCCTTCAAATGTAGACAGAGTACCTTCGGTTGTTCACACTCTCTAAGTGTCAGCACAGAACCATCGGTTATTCACACTTTTCAAGTGCCGGCAGAGAACTTGATCTTCTTCAAAGATATTCTCACGAGCAATCTAGAAAGATAAGAGGAAGAGTGAAAAACACAAATCACACACTAAGCTCCTTACCTTTGAGTAACCTTATGAACACTTCACACTCCATTAGCAAGAAATCACTCTCAAACATTCTCTCACACTCTCTCTTTTTATTTTCCTTGAAAAATCATGAAATAAAGATTTAGAAGATTATTGATGTTAGTCTTTAATGGACCTTTTATACAAAAGATATGAAAAATCATCCAGAAAATTAAATTTTTTAATTTAGAGCATACACGATCGTACAGTACGATTGTATACTTGTACGTACTAACAATTGAAATACTGTTGCATATGAACCTATTATGAATCAACACAAAATCATTTCATACCTGATCATCATCAGGTACAAACTAAGTTTGTCTGGGATAAATAGTTTAAAAATTCAAGATTCATTTGTAAAAAATATCAGGATGAAATGAGCAAGAAAAGACCCAAGACATTTGTCCTGGTACAAAATGGGAATCATCCCATACGATCCAAATTTAGAAAAAAAAACTTGTGCAACAACAAAATAGAGGCATTCATCCCTGTACAAAAATTACGATCGTCCCACTCGATGTTTGCATAAGAACAAAATAGAGGCATTCATCCCTGTACAAAAATTAATATAATCCTGTATGATCTTCGTTTGAGAACAAAATAGAGGTGTTCATCCCTATATAAAAATTAATATTGTCCCGTCATTTGAGAACAAAATAGAGGCGTTCCTCCCTATATGAAGATTGAAATCATCCCATATGATTCATACTTAGAAAAAAAATATTTTAAGTTTTGTTCATTCAATTGCTCATTGGGAGAAATAACTAATCAGATCATCCCGTACAAAGTGATATTTTACAGTATGTTCAGTTTAAAAAATATAAATTTTAAACTCTCCCTCGGTGTGTATGAGCTCAATTACTCAATTATAATAACACTATCTCAGACTCAATAAAATGGAAAATATAGACTTCAATCATAATAAACTTCTAAACTAATCTTGATTTAAAGTCTTCAACAATCTGGAGTATGATTTCCTTAAAATGTTAGTACACATAAGAGTAAAAAAATTCTTCCAAAATATGTTAAGAGAAATAATAATCAAATCAATAATATTTGGAATCATAAAAACATACAAGTTACAAAAATATCAAATATGCAAAACTAAGTAGCAACTATCTCAACAATACATATGATCAGTTATGGATGATAGTGACTTTCGCCTACACACCTCGATGGATAATAATATGTATAACCCAAAATATCACGAGATTTCTCTCATTCAATACATCAGATCAAATGATATTTAGTTGATATGGGGATTGATTTCCCACGGGCGTAAGCCCCGTGGTTAATTACATCTTAGGCCTTGACCTAAAAAAACTCTTGATTAAGGATGTTATATTATTCTCTTCTTAATTTAGTTCACAAAGAAAGTTCCTAAATTTTATTCTGAAGAGGATAAACTCTTCTCTTTATCATTGGTGATGATTAGACCTTTTTAAATGAATAAAGATATGATTGAAATTTTGAGTTTAAAAGAATGAAGATTAAATTTGCTATCTTAGGAAAAATGACAGATTCAAAATCCATCAGAAGTGAAAAGAGATACACTGAGGAGTGTATAATCTAGGCTTATGCTTGCCTGGAGTAAGCTATCACCTAACATCCTAAACAAATCAATTGCCTTATATGTAGATAAGAATGCCCTATCATAAGGAATCAAGAATTTGTAGTTCAGAGGTTTAAATCAGGGACTCTATAATATGCAAATGAATTTATATAGCACCATATATGATGCATAAATAAAAGTATTCTTAGCTCTACTGAAAGATAAGGTGGCCAAGATCCATAATAACATGCTTGGATTTTTACACCTAGGAATAGAAAAAGCTTAAATGTGGCTATTTGTTATCTTCTGACTCCAAGTTTATAATATATAATTTCAAAAGAGAACATCTTCCAAAGGAGGAAGGATTATCTTTTGGAGCCCTATATGTGTGCATAAACAGTCACATTTAACCCTTTTACAAGTCTTTGAAATTACAACATACATAAATATTATAAACACTTCACATGAAATCCTAGATACCTTATATATTGAATCTTCACTTTATAAGCAACCTAGATATATTTTGCTTTGGCCTTTTTTTACTCGAGCAATGCTAATGTAATGAATGTATGTAGACAATGTGAACTATGAAAAAAAAGTATATAAAGATGCATGCATGACTTCCAGGGTACAAAAGATAAATAAATACACTAATGATACCCTCCAGATAAGGTACCTACAACACACCATAATAAAAAAACCATCCTAATAGTGCCCATTGCATGTGAAAAAGTAGTGATGCACATGATACAAATAGGTGACCTACATTATAGGCCTAAAATGACCCTAATAGTCTCTAGAACCCACATAAAAGGAGGGGGGGGGGGGTATCGTACCCAAAATAAAAAAAGGAAACATTCTAGCGGTGCCCACTTTGTGTGGGAAAAACTGTGATGTATATAACACAAGTAGGTGGGCCTACACTACAGGCCTAAGGTGGCCATAAGGGTCTCAAGGGCTCACGAAGGGGGCAAGCCTTGGCCCATAAGGCCAAGGCTTTGTAAGTGCACTAACCTATGGCCAACTAATTAAATATTCTATAATATATATTCAACTAAAGGCTATTAACAAAATATGTGTGATGTATAACAATTTTGATATATAATTAGGTTTTTTTATATCCAACAGAGATTATACCTAACCTTGGCATGCCCACTCAAAAGCTCCCAAGAAAATGAGACCATTAATTCGCCTATAAAGGATGCATCATACCTCATAAATAATAAGATAAGAGCAAATATAAGGTGAGAGTATACGATATTAAAAAAGAACGTAGGTAAATAAAAATATAACTAACAAAAAATTCAATATTAGCATTTATAAAACCTATGCATATTTTTGCTAAAATAAAAAGCAATGTGAGAGTTCTCTAATTTGGGGAGAGGAATTTACATTGAATAAAAAAATAAAATACCAGCCTAACCTAGAGCTAGAAGTCGCATCCTAACAAATAAGTTTAGGTGTGTGTAACAGGCTGTTTGGTTTTGGGTATGCCCTATATTAAATAATTTGTTCAAGTTATTTGTATTTTTGATTTGTTAAAAATTAAAGGAAAATTTTAGTTTAAGTTTATGTATTAATGTTTTATAATTGATTTAAAGAGTTTTACTTTAGTATTTAGTTGGTTACCACATTTGTTGCTCACCGAGGCTGTGAGGTTTGTTGCAAATCTATTTTTCATGACTTGTGTTTTGATGATTAACAAACACTATTTCTCTTGGACTACTTGTTGCTTCTAACTTTTCAGGAATCGAAGATCGGACGATCAAGAAGAAGCCAAGTTCAGGATTGCGTAGGTTTAGGGTTGAGTCAGTTTGTAATTTTATTTTTCACCTTTTGAGTCTACTTGTAATGGTCAAAGAGACTGATGCTAAGTAACCCTACACACACACACCTGAGAGACTTAGAATTTCTATTTTTGCCCACATCGGCCAGTCCGATAGTTATATCGTCCTGGACGATCAGCTTAAAATAGAAGGTCTAATCAGGATTCTTAATTTAGGCAGCCGTCTTTAACATATCGGCCTGGACGATACGTGTATCGGCCAGGACAAAAAGCTCAAAATAGAAAGAAGTAGCCGCCATAGATAATTAAGGTATACTGTATTTTTAAATTTTCGGGCAGGACGATCCACGTATCGGCATGGACGAAATTACCAAATTATGCCTTAATTGATCAGGAAATCAAGGGAGTAATTAAGGATGATTTATATGATCATATCGTCCTAGACGATCGCAGGATCGGCCAGGATGATCTATTCAAAATCCTTAAGTTACTTCAGGACGATAAATATCAGCCAGCTCAAAAACAGGGCGATGCTCAGGACGATTTGCCTCTGATTTGAACTGATCGGCCGGGACGATCGTGAGATCGGCCAGGACGATTAAGCCAAATTTCAATCATCCAGCACCCAAAACAGGGCGATGCCCAGGCCGATCTTCTGTAATTTGTACTGATCGGCCAGGCCGATGTCCATATCGGCCTGGACGATATTGTCGGCAACTTGCAATTAATGAGCTCCTTTGAAGCTCTTCTATTTAAAGAGCTCTTGTTCAACATTTTTTAAAGACCTTTTGCTGCTGCCTTGACCTGAGAAGACCTTGAGGAGAGAAAGAGAGAGAGGGAGAGAGAGAGGATCTTATGAGGGGGAGCTTGTGAGGGGATTCACAAGGGTTGCTTCAAGGATCACTCTGCTTATCTTTCGTCTGGAGTTTCTCATCCGTGGAAGGGTCGGTAGAGGTAAGGAGTTTGCTTTTAGTTGTGGTTCTCTGTCAGCTTCAGGAGGAAGCAAAAGGAGGTAGGTTCTCTGCCTTGCTGGGGTGGCAAAAAGGAGGTTCTTTTGAGGGCTTCTCCGCCTAGCCGTGGGGGCTAAAGGAGAGTCACATTTTGTAGTGCAATACTTGGAGTGTGCCTCCAAGGTGTGGATGTAGGTCGAGTCGACCGAACCACTATAAATCTCTGTGTTCTTTTTCTTGCTTCTGCACTTTTTAAATTCCGCATTTTATTTTTGTGGTGTGATTTGGTTTATGCAATTTTCTTTCTTTGAGAAAAGATTTTTTAAAATACCAATTCACCCCCCCCCCTCTTGGTTAGCTTGGGACTAAGTTTATAGGGATTAACATCTTGAACGAACTTTCAAGTGGTATCAGAGCCCAATTCGAAAATTAAAGTTTGAAAACTTTTTAAACTTGATCCATGGCTAACATTGGGAATCGTAACACTACCGAAGGGTATTCCATTACCCGACCTCCCCTGTTCGATATCCTACCTTTTGACTTTTGGAAAACTCGCATGTCAACATTTTTACAATCTACTGATTATCGCATGTGGATGCTTATTCAAGAGGGTTATTGTCCACCCTCTCGTGAAATTAATGGTGTGAAAACTGAAGTTGCTTTTACTGAATGGACTTTTGATGAACGTGATTTAGCTCAATTAAATGCGAAATGTTTGAACTATTTTTTCTGTGCTTTGAAATCTGAGGATTACATGCGTGTTTCAACTTGCAAAACTGGTAAAGAGATTTGGGATAAATTATGCATCACCTATGAAGGGACTAATGAAGTTAAGCAATCCCGTTTGAACTTTCTCTTGCATGACTACGAAATTTTTCGTATGAAACCTCATGAATCAATTTCTGACATGTACACTAGGTTTACTCAGATAGTTACTTCATTGCATGCACTAGGAAAAGAGCTTTCGAACTATGAAAAAGTTAACAAGATTTTGAGATGCTTGTCTTCGTCTTATGATGCAAAAATTACTGTCATTACTGAATCTAAAGACTTGAACACCTATTCCATTGATAACTTACTTGGCTCACTCATTGCTTACGAGCAAGGAGTGAATCAAAGAAATCTTGATGCAGGTGAGAAGAAAAAGGAGAAAACAATCGCACTGAAGGTGCACAAATCGGTTTCTGAATCTTCCGGGTCTGAAAGCGATGAAATTGCCTTCATCACAAGGCAATTCAAAAGCTTTCTAAGGAAGAAACAAAAGCATCATCAAAGTTGGAGGAAAGGTAAGGATCATAAACATGTTAAAGGATCTTCTGATGTTGTTTGTTTTGAATGCAGGAAACCTGGACATGTGAGAGATGATTGCCCTACACTTCAAGATCATTCGAGCAAAGAAAAGGAAAAAGGTGAGGAGAAAGCTAAGTCTAGGAAGGACAAGAGGAAATCTAAAGGGGTTTTTGGGCAGAATCTGGTATTGACTCCTCTGAGACTGAACTAGAGGAAGAGACTACAAACTTGTGTTTCATGGGAGAAGATCAAAGTGATGAAGAGGTATGTAAACCAACCTATGATGAATTGTTTGAAATTTGTGAAAAAATACATGCATCATACAAAAAACTTAAAAAGACTCATGCTAGCCTAAAATTAGAACATTCAAATCTACAAAAAGAGCATGAAGTTTTTCTCAAAGATCATGCAACGATTGATTCAAATCACATGGCTCTTCTTGATGAATTTGATGAGTTGAACAAAAAGCATTTGGAATTATTTGATGAACATAATGCATTAAAAGCTTCACACACCTCACTTAAGGTTGATCTTAAGAAATCTAAAGAGATTGAGAAAAATTTGAGGATTGAGATTGATGCATTAAAAAGAATAAATTTGAGGATTCAAAATGATTTGGAAACATGTAAGAAAGCTAGGATGACACCAAATACTAATCAAAAGCCAGAACTTAGGAAGAGGAACTTTTACCCTAACCATTTAAGAAAACCTTTTCCTGGAGTTCAATGTTTTTCTTGTGGCATGCTAGGACACATCTCACACACTTGCACCGTTCACCATAGTACACATTGGGTGTGGAGACCTAAGATGCATGATTCACAGCATACCATACCTGCATAGCATTCTACTTTTCCTAAGAAGGATCCCAAACCTGTTTGGGTTCCTAAATCTGACTGTTGTTGAGTTTTGCAGGAGTGCTCTCACCAAAGACCTCGTGGGAGCATAGGATAACTGGACATAAGGAGGCTTGCAGCTCAAAATTGCTTAAACTCGCTGCTTTATCATGTGCTTGAAATTTTTTAGTTTTTGTGTTTCTTTTTATTTTTGTGCTAATTTTTGTGCTTACTTGGTGGTAGTCTAGTTTAGGTTGTTTTCATTCTTTTTGTTTGTGTTTATGTGTTCTGTTTTCGCGTTGCTCTTTAATTTTGGTCTTTCATATGATGAATCTTTTCGAGCCTTTAGATTTTGGAGTTTTAAAGATAGTGTTTAGCTTTTTTCTAAATTTGTTAAAGGGAGTAAACTGTTAATGTTTTCCCTCCTTCTGACTTTGTTTAGTGGTATGATTTTCTTCTCTAAACAAAAGTCTAAACTCAGTTTAACCAATGGCTTTTCATTTAAGATCTTTTTCTTATCTTGCTACATTAATTTATCTTATGCATAATAGCCAAAGTTCTTAGATATCATTCAAGCTTTTGAAATCTTGCCATTGCATTTATCACATGATTTTGATTTTGTGTTGTGGATTGTTCTTCCCTATGTTAGAGAGAGAGCTCCTATTCTCTAATATTTGGAGGATATACTCACAACTAAGTCTTCTTTAAGAGTATATTAAAGAGTTTTTAGCTTGCAAAGAATTAAAAAGGAAAGAGGCCAATGAAGCCAAATTGAAAAGAAAGACATATACACAAGTGTATCAAAGAATCAAAAGATGCTCAAAAGAGCCAATCAAAATAACAAGAGGCATAAAATGAGCCCACTAAATGCAAGCTATCCTCTCTTTGGTAAAACTCTTAAAACTTAGAAAACTCATTGATTATGTGATGTTTTCAAAGACTTGATTTCAATTTCCATGATTGAGAAAAATTACTTTGGATTATTAATTATGAGATATTTTCTTTGTAAACAAGTCTTGAATGGATCTCATTATCCTATATAGTTATTCTGAGTTGGATTTTTGTTTTCCAAAAGAATTCTGTACCCTGAAAGATGTCTGATCTATGGTTAACAGAATCGGATGTTCTACCTTCTTCTGATTGGAATTTGTTAAACTCGATCTTCTGGAACTCTAAAGTTTAAAAATATTTGAGATTTTATCATATGAGATGCTTTGCTAAAACAAAAAAAAATATAGAAAATTAAAATCCAAAAATATTCGTTGTTTGATTTTCGTTGTGTTTTTTTTTGTTTTGTTTTACTGTGTTTTGACTGTTTTTTTTTTGTTTTTTGTTTTAGGGTCTTGATCATCACCATCTTTTCCTTGTTTTCAATTCTAGTCACATCTTCCTGGCTGATATTTTTATCGTCCTGGACGATAGGACAAATCATATTCAAAATCCATCTGCTGACCTTTTTTTGTGCTTGCTGTAACTCATCGTCCGGGACGATCCTATATCGTCCTGGACGATTTGATCGAACTCATGGTGATAGTCCTGGTTGATAAGATATTTCGTCTAGATGATGCAATTTATGTTCATCGTCCTGGCCGATACACTGGATAGTCCGAGACGATCCATGTGTCAGCGCGTTTTGATATTTAAATTCGGCCCCGGACGATCCATTATTGGACAATCGTCTGGGCCGATCCACTATTCATCCTGGACAAGCATTTTAAACACTTTAACTTCGGCCGGTACGATCAATTATTGTGCATCGTCCTGGACGATACACCTAATCGGCCCGGACGATCTGCTTTTTCAACGGTCGTCCGGATTGACTCCTCGGGACGATCGCCTGTGTCTAATCGGCCTGGCCGATATCTGATCGGCCCGGACGATTGGACCGCCTTTTTGACCAATTGGCCTGTACGTAATTATTGAACCATATCAGCCTGGACGATTCTGCGATCGGCCAGGACGATATGGCCGTTTCTTTAAATTCAGGCTGTTCCAGCCATGATTTTTCACTCTTCATCCTTTCTCCTCTTATGTTTTTGCTTAGTCCTCTCTATGGCTGGTGGGAAACGTGTCCGTCAAACTTCTGGGAGTTCTTCGAGGGCAAGAATTGACCCTCATTTCAGGGAAGCAGAAGATGAAGCCGCTTACCACCGTTACAAAGAATGTGGGATCACTATCTCAAGAATCTTCAATCCTACCCACATCTCATACCCGGTAATGGATCTTTTCGCTCACACCTCCCTTTGCTTCATTCTGTCTCTTTCTTTCCCTTTCAATTTAGAGTTTCTTCGAGAGTTTTTCGCAATCCTTCGCATCAACCCTACCTTCACAGCCCTGACCTCCTATGTGAATCGACGCCCTGTCGAAATCACATATCAGGATTGTGTTGATCTTTTACAGCTATCCACCACCGGGGATAAGCTGCACTTAATCGCATCTGACCCTGATCTTGATTGGTCCACGACGAATCATTTCCTTCGCCAGACCAATGTACCTTACCATGTTGGAGAGACTAGCTCTTTAGTCAAAGATGCTAGGACAATCCAACATGTCCTTTGCACCTCCGTAATTCCAAAAGCCGACGACCGAATCCACATCACCCCTCTACTTTCACTCACTACTTTCTACATCATGGCTCATAGGGAATTTAATACTGCGGACCTAATTTTTTGAAACATTGATCACTTAACCAAAATCTGTGATCCAGGCGACAAAATGAAACCCAATCTAGCCTTAGGACACATCATAGCCTATGTCCTTGAAACCAAATACCAACTTCAGTATCCTATTCCACCAAACCTCCCAACTCCCTTCTACTCAAACAATTCCTTCACTGCCCTTCATAGTACTCGTCTCCACCCAGGAGATGGGGAAGGTCGGGGGGCTAGAGAGGAGGAGGCTCCCGCTCCCGCTCCCGTTCCAGATCCTATCCCTCTCCACCAGTACTCTCCGGTTGATCAGTTGATTGAGAGGTTTGATCGTTGGGAGACTCGGTTTGACACCTACGTTGCTGCTCAGCAGCAGCAACACTTTGAGGATATTACACGCTACGAGCAGCACCGCGCTGAGGATTTAGCCCGATTTGACAGTTTTCTTACTCAGCAGCAGCAGCAGCATGACCAGGACATCGCCTGGTTCAATGCTCAGTTCACCACACTTGCCAGCTACTTTCAGCAGCCACCTCCACCACCTCCATCAGATGATCTGGATCCCTTGCTCTTATAGTCTGTACTTTCTGTTGTTTGTTTCTTCATTAGTCTTTATTTGTTGTGGTGTATTTTCGTTTGAACCCTCTTTTTGTGATGACAAAAGGGGGAGAAGGATGTGGTAGGAAAAAGTTGTTTCTTTGGGTTTGGATTTGTAACTTTGAACTTCTAATGAACCTTTTTTTATTTTCCTACTTGTGTTTGCCATCATCAAAAAGGGGGAGATTGTTGCAAATCTATTTTTCATGACTTGTGTTTTGATGATTGACAAACACTATTTCTCTTGGACTACTTGTTGCTTCTAACTTTTCAGGAATCGAAGATCAGACGATCAAGAAGAAGCCAAGTTCAAGATTGCGTAGGTTTAGGGTTGAGTCTGTCTGTAATTTTATTTTTCACCTTTTGAGTCTACTTGTAATGGTCAAAGAGACTGATGCTAAGTAACCCTACACACACACACACACACCTGAGAGACTTAGAATTTTTGTTTTTTCCCACATCGGCCAGGCCGATAGTTATATCGTCCTGGACGATCAGCTTAAAATAGAAAGTCTAATCAGGATTCTTAATTAAGGCAGCCGTCATTATCATATCGGCCTGGATGATACGTGTATCGGCCAGGATGATAAGCTCAAAAAAGAAAGAAGTAGCCGCCATAGACAATTAAGGTATACTGTATTTTTAAATTATCGGCCAGTACGATCCACGTATCGGCCTGGACGAAATTACCAAATTATGCCTTAATTGATCAGGAAATCAAGGGAGTAATTAAGGATGATTGATACGATCATATCGTTTTGGACGATCGCAGGATCGGCCAGGACGATCTATTCAAAATTCTTAAGTTACTTCAGGGCGATAAATATCGGCCAGCTCAAAAATAGGGCGATGCTCAGGGCGGTTTGCCTATGATTTGAACTGATCGGCTGGGATGATCGTGAGACTGGCCAGGACGGCAAATCGTCCAGCACCCAAAACAGGGCGATGCCCAGGCCGATCTTCTGTGATTTGTACTGATCGGCCAGGCCGATGTCCATATCGGCCTGAACGATATTGTCGGCAACTTGCAATTAATGAGCTCCTTTGAAGCTCTTTTATTTAAAGAGCTCTTGTTCAACATTTTTTAAAGAGCTTTTGCTGCTGCCTTGACCTGAGAAAACCTTGAGGAGAGAAAGAGAGAGGGAGAGAGAGAGGATCTTGTGAGGGGGAGCTTGTGAGAGGATTCACAAGGGTTGCTTCAAGGATCGCTCTGCTTGTCTTTCGTCTGGAGTTTCTCGTCCGTGGAAGGGTCGGTAGAGGTAAGGAGTTTGCTTTTGGTTGTGGTTCTCTGCCAGCTTCAGGAGGAAGCAAAAGGAGGTAGGTTCTCTGCCTTGCCGGGGTGGCAAGAAGGAGGTTCTTGTGAGGGCTTCTCCGCCTAGCCGTGGGGGCAAAAGGAGAGTCACATTTTGTAGTGCAATACTTGGAGGGTGCCTCCAAGGAGTGGCCGTAGGTCGGGTCGACCGAGCCACTATAAATCTCTGTGTTCTTTTTCTTGCTTCCGCACTTTTTAAATTCCACATTTTATTTCTGTGGTGTGATTTGGTTTATGCAATTTTCTTTCTTTGAGAAAAGATTTTTTAAAATACCAATTCACCCCCGCTCTTGGTTAGCTTGGGACTAAGTTCATAGGGCTTAACATCCCGAACGAACTTTCAAGGTTTATTTCACCCTCTTTGGGGCTAACTTAATAGCCTTATAGGCCTAGGTTACCTAGTGGTAATATATTTTATTAAATTAATTTAATTGGTTGTAAATTAAAAGAAAGGTGAGTTAAGTAATTTATTATCAAATAAGTGATTAAATTAGTTAAGTTCTCTATCAACTGATTCATGGATTTGCGCCACCAGGCTCGAGGAACCAGGCCTTCTTAGGACACCTGGCCTTGCATCCCAGAGTAGTCCATCCCAAAAACCCAATTGATATAGTTATATTAAGAGTTTTATTTGATTTAAATAATTAATAATCAATTAATTTTAAAGTTTAACACTCCATTAAATCCATTTATGGCATTGTACCACCAGGCTCAAGGAACCAAGCCTCCTTAAGACACTTAGCCCTACAGCCCAAAGTAGTCCATCCAATAAAGTTCATCTTTGGAGTGATTATAATGTATTAAGGAGTTTATTGAAGGGTTTTAAAAGATTAGCTTATGGTTTGATTAAGTTTTAAGTGAGTTATTAAGTTTTGGGTTATAATTAAGCCTCTCAATAAGTTTCTTATATTATTCACTTAGTTAGGTTTTTATTTACTTTATTCAATATTAAAGATACTTTAAAATGGGTGTATAGTTAATTATAAGAGGGTTTGATTAAAGTTTGGTTTTAGAAGTCTTTTATTTTAATAAGTTTTAGTTTAAAATTTCTCTCTTCATTTAATCCACATCTTTAAAGTTTTAGGTGTGTTGGAGATTGATTAACAAGTTGGTTAAACTTATTTCAAGCTTGAATTTTTAATGATTTTACATGTTTAATGAGTTGGTTAGACTTAGTTCAAGCTTGCACTTAGTTCAAGCTTGAAGTTTTAGGTGTGTTGGAGATTGATTAACGAGTTGATTTAATCCACATCATTAATGACTTCATTCAAGCTTGCATTTTTAATGATTTTACTTAGTTCAAGCTTGCATTTTTAAGGATTTTACATCTTTTATTTTAACAGTCATCCAAACAAACCTTCTCTCCAACTCATCTCATCCCTCCAAAATTAATAAGAAGAATTCCAAGCAACTATTCTTCTTCGTTCATACAAGAAGAAAACTTAGAACTTGCTTCTTTCCAATACAAACACAATATAAGATAACCCCAAAATTATTGCCTCCAAGATCCATAACCATCAAATAATAAAAGAAATAAAGAAAAGGGTGCACTTGAAAGAAACTAAATCCATCTCCCTATTCTCCACATAGCCATCAAAATTGTAATCTCACATATTTGAGGAAAGAAATCCTACTTTTCATTCCCAACCACAAACTCTTCCAATAGAAATTTGAAATGCCACATTTCACCAAGGAGATAATAGCCACAAGAGGGGAGACTCAATTGAAAGTGCTCTGATGACACTAGAAAGTTCGTTAGGGATGTTAAGCCCTTATGAACTGGCCCAAGGCTAATAATGAGATAGAGAGGTGAATCAGTATTTAAAATAAATGCAATATTAAATCCAAAAACAAGATTCACCACAATCAAAACCAACGATGCAGAAATTAAAGTGCGGAAGCAAATAATGCGGAAGCAATAATAAGAAAAGAACACACCAGATTTATAGTGGTTCGGTCAAACCTTGACCTAAGCCCACTCCTTGGAGGCACCCTCCAAGTATTGCACTACAAAAGTGTCTCTCCTTTAGCCCCCACAGCTAGGCAGAGAAGCCCTTACAAAATCACTTCCACCTTCCCCGGTGCGGCGGAGTCGCCGGGTCCTTTGACACCAAGGAGATCTTCTTCTTTGGTGAACTTACCTCGAGACAAGCCTTGAATCTGATGGTACTAAGGTGCGAGTTTGTTGGAGCAACCATGTGGAATCCCCTCCACACTCCCTTGAGTTCCCCCCCTCATAGAATCTTCTCCCTCTCAAACTCCACCCTTTCCTCTCTCCCTTTCAAGCACTCTCTTCAAGTTTCCCCCACAAGAACAAAGCTCCAATTGCTGCCAAAGAGACTTACAAAGTGCCTTGTCATAGCTTAAATAGAAGAGCTAAAAACGAGCTCATTAATGCAAGTTGCCGACATTATCGTCTAGGACGATAGGCATATCGTCTAGGACGATAGGCATATCGTCCTGGCCGATTAGTTCAAATATGAGGAAAATCATCCTAAATATCGCCCTGAAATGAAGCTGGACGATGTCTAATCGGCCCGGATGATCTTGCGATCATCCCAGACGATTTGACCATGTAATTGCTTTCCTTAAATTCCAGAGAAATTTTGGAAAATTTGTCCTGGATCGGCCGGGATGATATTTTATAGTCTAGGCCAATCCTCTGGACGATGTCCAAAAATAGGTTCTTTCTAAATAGATTTGGACGGCAGATTCTTGCTGAATTGAGCCTATCATTCTGGCCAATATAAAATCGTCCAGGACGATGTGTTTTACACAATGACGGCTGCTTTAATGAGGATGCCCTAATTAGGGTTTCTGCTTTTGGACAGATCATACAGGCAGATATAAATATCGTCCGGGAAGATATTACCAAAAATAAAAAACTTTAGGGTCCCGTTAGAAACTCTTTCAAGTTACAAAGTATCAGGACCCACACCAAATACAATAGACTCAAGAAAGGAAAAAGTGAACAAACTGACTCAGACCTAGTCTACCCAATCTTGAGCTGGTTCCAAATTGTTGTCTGATCGTGTGAACCTGAAACGTTAGTAGAAAGCAGTCATAAAGAAATAGGAATATTTGCTATCATCAAAACCATAAACCATAGATCTGCAACAATCTCCCCCTTTTTGATGATTGCAAAAATTTCAATTTGAATTTTCAAAAAAAATCTCCTAATCTCCCCCTCACTAGAATAAACCCTTTTTAAAAAAATAGGGGAGATAAAACTATTTTTGTTGTTTTTAATTTTTTGAAAACAAGATACAAACAGGATAACAGTACAAAAATTTAATAATACGTTCTCCCCATTTGACATTATCAAAAAGAGAGGAGGCACAGTCTAAAAACAAAACAAACAAAACACAAAAATATTCCCTGATCTAGTGTAAAAATAAATATTCTTAAAATGAAAAGGTTACCTCTTGGTTTTAATCAAAAACTTAGTAGAATTGGATTGACAACGTATAATTCAGAAAAAGTAAGAAATTCATAAATGTTAATCCCAACTCAAGTTCTTTTAAAGGCTAAAAAACTTTTTAATCCAATATCCAAATCAAGGAATAAACGAGAAAAAGAAACATTAATTTTTCAAAACTCCTTTCATAAAATATATCTAATAGAAGATCAATGCACGAATTGCTGAATCAGGAACAAGGATTTTCAAGCACAAGTTTCGAACATATTAAGGATTTTCTTAAGTTTTTAGTAGTATAAGAAAAAATAAGCAAAATTTTTTTGTGGGCTCATTTTATGCCCTTTATCACTTGAATGGCTCTTTGAGCATCTTTTGATTTTCAATACACTTTGTGTATTATTTTTTTTCAATTTGGCGTCATTGCGCGTCTTTTGGTTTGGCATCATTGGCCACTTTTTTTTTTTCAAAAAATATGCTTTCTTTCTTATATTTTTAAAATAAAAGTAAACCCAAATTATTAACAACACGAACAACTTGATTAAGAAAATTTTATGGTGGATTCAACAATCTTGCAAAAGATTCCTATGCGATAGAAAAAATATAGGGAGATAAAAAAAATAGTTTCAAAATCCAATTTAAAATATGATGAAGATTTTGAATCAAAAGTAAAATAACCTCTTTAAGAATAGAGAAAGAGAAACAAAAACACGAGTTTCCTTCCTTTGACTGTTTCAGAGAAGTCGAACACAACTTACAAAAGATTTAAAAAAAAAACAGGAAGTAGATTTTTCATTTTTAGAAAAGTGAATGTGTTTGTTGATCAGAGAAAAACTTTCACGAAAAAAAATTTTAAAAAATAAACAAAACTAAAAAAGAAAAACACAAAAACACGAAAGGCTCTTAACCATTATCTCTCTCCTGGTCCGATGCTTCAGAGACCAGATCTGCCCATGAGATTTTTTGCCTTTCATTATTTCCCTAGTTTAAATTTTGCTTCGCCTTGCCCTTTTCTTTTGTAGGAAGAATTCTTAAATTAGGGCACTGATTTTTCATATGTCCAGGCTTCCTACATCAAAAGCAAATAATGTCAGAAGAAATATGGACATCTTTACCACTTTTACCTTTTTTCCAATTTTGCTTATGCTTAGGTGAGCTTTGTGATTTGCTTGACATGTTATTGCCTTCGTCACCAACTAGGCTATCTCTTTCTGTATCTCCAGCTTTTAGAATAATAGTTTCACCTGGATCCAAAAGTCATTGACCCAAACTTTGCTCGTAGGCAATGACTGAGCCAATCAAATTATCAATAGAATAATCATTGAAATCTTTTGATTCACAAATAGCAACAACTTTGGCATCAAAATTTTCAAGTAAACAACAAAGAATTTTATTGACTTTTTCAAAATTTGAAAAATCTTTTCCTAAAGCATGTAATGAGTTTACAATTTGAATGAATCTGGTATACATGTCTAAGATCGTTTCAAAAGGTTTCTTGGAAAATAATTCAAAATCATGCATTAATAAATTCAACTTGGATTGCTTGATTTCACTAGTGCCTTCGTATATGGTGTGCAATTTATCCCAAGCTTCCTTACCGGTAGTGCACGTAGATACAAACATAAAATCATCAGAATTTAAAGCACAGAAAAAGCAATTTAAAGACTTTGCATTTAATTGAGCATTAAGTTATTCTTCCCTATTCCATTGACTAAAAGGAATATCAATTTTAACTCAATTAATAATTCGTGATGGAGATAAATAACCAGTTAAAATCATATGCCACATGCGAAAATCAATCGATTGCAAGAAAATAGACATGCGAGTTTTCCAAAAATCAAATGACATATTTTTAAATAAAAGAGGACTTGTGATTGAATAACCTTCCTCAACATTACGATTAGCCATGGATCGAAAAATTCAAAAGCTTTTAAAAACTTATTTTATGAAAACCGCTCTGATACCACTTGAAAGTTCGTTAGGGATGTTAGGCCCTCTTTAACTTAGTCCCAAGCTAATCAAGAGAGAGGTGAATTGGAAAACCTTAAAACTAAAGATAAAACTCCAACCAAAATCACCACAAATAAAGTGCGGAAGAAAAATAAATGCGGAAGTGATAATAAGAAAAGAACACACCCGATTTATAGTGGTTCGGTCAAACCTTGACCTATGTCCACTCCTTGGAGGCACCCTCCAAGTATTGCACTAAACCAAGTGTCTCTCCTTTAGCCCCTACAGCTAGGCGGAGAAGCCCATATAAAATCACTTCCACCTTCCCCGGTGCGACGGAGTCGCCAGGTCCTTTGATACCAAGGAGATCTTCTTCTTTGGTGAAGTTACCTCGAGACAAGCCTTGAATCCGATGGTACTAAGGTGCGAGTTCGCTGGAGCATCCGTGTGGAATCCCCTCCACACTCCCTTGAGTTCCCCCCTCACAGGATCTTCTCCCTCTCAAACTCCACCCTTTCCTCTCTCCCTTTCAAGCTCTCTCTTTAAGTTTCCCCCACAAGAACGAAGCTCCAATGGCTGCCAAAGACACTTACAAAGTGCCTTGTCATAGCTTAAATAGAAGAGCTAAAAATGAGCTCATTAATGCAAGTTGCCGACATTATCGTCCAGGACGATAAGCATATCATCCTGGCCGATTAGTTCAAATATGAGGAAAATCGTCCTGAATATCGCCTTGAAATGAAGCTGGACGATGTCTAATCGGCCCGGACGATCTTGCGATCGTCCAGGATGATTTGAGCATGTAATTTCTTTCCTTAAATTCCAAAGAAATTTTGGAAAATTTGTCCTGGATCGGCCGGGACTATATTTTATAGTCCAGGCCGATCCTCTGGACGATGTCCAAAAATAGGTTCTTTCTAAATAGATTTGGCGAAAGATTCTTGCTTTATTGAGCCTATCGTCCAGGACGATGTGTTTTGCACAATGACAGCTACTTTAATGAGGATGCCCTAATTAGGGTTTCTGCTTTTGGACAGATCGTCCAGGCCGATATAAATATCATCCGGGACCTAATTACCAAAAATAGAAAACTTTAGGGTCCTTAGAAACTCTTCCAAGTTACAAAGTATCAGGACCCACACCAAATACAATATACTCAAGAAAGGAAAAAGTGAACAAACTGACTCAGACCTAGTCTACCCAATCTTGAGCTGGTTCCAAATTGCAGTCCAATCGTGTGAACCTGAAATGTTAGTAGAAAGCAGTCATAGAAAAATAAGAATATTTGCTATCATCAAAACCATAAACCATAGATCTACAACATCAATGCCAATTTAATCTTCCATAAAGGAATCAAGAAGTCTTCAACACAAAACATAACTTCTACATAATTAAAACATGCTTCAATCCAAGCAAGGTGTGCATATAATACTTCATCATAAGAACATAGAGTAAGTGAAACCCTCAAACATAAAAAAAAGTTCTTAGACTCTTTCAACATCTGGTGAATCATAAAGCCTTCCAATAATTTCTTAAAAACATCATTGCATTAAATCCATACGACTCTCTATTTGAAACATAAGGTGACAAGAATCGCTAACACAATACTTACCACAATAATGCCACCATTCAAATACTCATAAATTAACTCTCCAATAACCTTCACATGATGAAGATATTCATCCATTTTTCTCACTGTGTTTCTGAGCATAGTATTGAAGAAAGATAACTCTAGGAATGCATATTTTCAATTAACTCAAAAACCCATGGTGCCACTTTAGGCAATAAGCTTTCCAATCCATCACATGCACCAAGCAAACTATAGCAAAATTACTATTGAGATCTAAACATAGGGCTCTTCAAATTACTTTATTAAAATACAAACAACCAATTTAGCCTCATATGATACAATTATTTATAATAGGCTTCAAAGAGACATACTCATGAAAAATTGTAGGTGAACAAAAATACTACAAAGTTCCACATATCTTTAATGGTGACAAAAAAAATGTATTCAAGACCCAAATATCAATGTGCTACGCAAAATATCAATAATTCCAAACAAAATAACTTTTAGGAAATAGTAACCATGCTTCAAAAAAAAAGTGGCGGGACGATAGCATTCCAAGTCTTTTGATTCTATCATAAGTGGACATATCTTTGAGCTTGAAATCTCATATTGCCAACATCAAACCAAGAGCAAAACCATGCATAATGCTAAGTTTCCAAAACCCAAAACAAATGATATCTTCAATAAAAAAAAAATAGGACACTAGGAAAATTTCTTTAAAATGATCACAATCGCATAATTTCATATCAACAAAATCTCTCAAAGTGATAAGAGACACATAACCATTTGAAGATGAAGAAAACAAGCCTAGAGAATTTAAGAAAGAGAGATCTGTAGGATTCCTCATATCTAATCTTAAGTTTCAAATAATTTAACTCCAACCATTTTCAAATAAACTCCATAAACTTCATTATTTCTCGCAAACACAAGGTAAAATATAAAACCAAGAATATTAGTCATACACTTTGATTCAATCATGGTTCATAAAATACATGAACCATTCATTTTCTAGATAACAAACGACAATACCCTCTTATGACTAGATTCCATAAAAGTTCCAACATAATATTAACAAATAAGCTTCATGATTTTTAACAAGATTAAACTATATTAAGACATCTAAGAAAAGCAAAACTACACTTTCTTAATACCCTTTCTTTCTAAAATGCTTATTTTGTTTCTAATTGGCATTTTTACAAACGCCATGCATGCATTCGATGAAGGAAACTATGATTTCTCAAGATCCACACATAAGACTCAAAACTCACATGATACAACCATCAAGAAACATAAATTTCTATAGATTTTATGCACAAATAACATAACTCCAACAACATAAATGAAAGTTCGTTAGGGAGTTAAGCCCTATAGAACTGGCCCAAGGCTAACCAAGAGGGGGGTGAATTGGTATTTAAAAGAAAAAAACTTTAGGCAAAGCACAAATACAAAACAAATCACCACAAAGAAATAACGTGCGGAAGAAATAAATGCGGAAGCAGTAAAAATAAGAACACAAGGGTTTATAGTAGTTTGGTCAACTCGACCTACGTCGACTCCCAGGAGGCGCCCTCCGAGTATTGCACTACAATCGTGACTCTCCTTTAGCCCCCACAGCTAGGATGAGAAGCCTTTACAAACACCTCTTTTTGCTACACCTAGCAAGGCAGAGAACCTTCCTCCTGAAGTAGGCAGAGAACCTCGATCGCTTGCTGGAACTTACCTCTCCCAACCCTTCCGAGGACAAGAGACTCTAGGGAAGAAGAAGTGGAATAATGCTTGGAGCAACCATTGTGAATCCCCTCACAAGCTCCCCCTCATAAGATCCTCTCTCTCTCTCTCTCTCTCTCTCCTTTAGGTTTTCTCAGGTCAAGATAGCAGCCAAGGATGTTAAAAAACATTAAGCAAGAGCTCTTAAATAGAAGAACTTCAAAGGAGCTCATTAATTGCAAGTTGGCGACCATATCGTCCAGGATGATATGGACATCGTCCTGGCCAATCAGTACAAATTCCATGAGATCGGCCAGAGCATCGCCCTTAATGCTAATTAGACGATTAAAAATTTGCTTGATCATCCATGATGATATAACGATCGTCCAGGATGATATAACGATTATCACGGCCGACCAGTTCAAATCAGAGAAAAATCGTCCAGAGCATCGCCCTGAATGTAAGCTGTCCGATCTAGAACGTCCAGGAGTAACTAAGGTTTTTTGACTAGATCATCCTGGCTGATCCTTCGATCGTCCAGGATAATGTGATCGTATCAATCATCCTTAATTACTTCCTTGATTGTCTGATCAATTGAGGCATAAATTATGAATATCGTTCAGGCCAATCCTAGATTGTCCTGGCCGATTACCAAAAATACAAAATATCTTAGTTGTTTATGGCAGCAATTTCTTTCTGTTTTAAGCCTATCGTCCTGGCCGATACATGTATCATCCAGGCCAATTTGCTAATGACGGCTGCATTAATTAAGAACCCCTGATTAGATTTTCTGTTTGAAGCCCAATCGTCCAGGATGATGTAAATATCATCCTGGCCGATTTGAGTAAAAACAGAAATTCTAAGTCTCTCAAGTGTGTGTGTGTAGGGTTACTTTGCATTAGTCTCTTTGAACATTACAAATTGACTCAAGATGAGAAAAAATAGAATACAGACTGACTAAACCCTAACCTACCCATGCTTGAACTAGCTTCGTTTATTCGTCCGGTCTTCGATTCCTGAAAAGTTAGAAGTAATAGGCAGTCCAAGAGAATCAATAGTGTTTCTCAATCATCAAAACATAAGCCATGAAACTAGATTTCCATGAAACTAGATTTGCAACAATCTCCCCATTTTTTATGATGGCAAAATACTACGAAGACAATCAGCAGTAAAAATTATGGGATCGACAAGTGTAAAAATATCATAAACTTCTCCCCCTTTTGACAAATTAAAAAGGAGGAGGGAACAAAAAAAAACAAAAGCAAACCACTTTTTTTTTTTTTTTACCAAGGCATGAAGATGATGTAGTATTCCATGTAATTGATTTAAAAACTTGTGGGTTAATGAGTTAACAACCTCAATAATCCAAAGAATGGTAGAATATCCGGTCATGGTTACCCTTAGCTTAGAATTTTTCTTAGGGTAGAATCATCTTTTAAAATCAATGACCTAACTCAAAGAATCAATTGGACATGAGAAAAGAATCCATCCATCACTTGGTTTAAGAAAAAATATCTTATAAAATAATGAACCAAAGTAAATCTGTGACAATCGCAAAACAATCGAAATCAAGCCTTTGATACATGAAAACTTCTAAGTTTTAAATGATTAAAAAGAGAGAATAGCTTGCTTTTGAGTGGGCTCATTTATGCCTCTTGTCAATTGAGTGGTGATTTGCACATTTTTTTATAGATTTTCAATTTGGCGTCTTTGCGCTTCTTTTGTTGGCATCTTTGGCCAATTTTTTTTTATTTTTGCAAGCTACATTCTCTTTTATAATCTCTTAAAAAAATCTTAGTTGTGAGTATATCTTCGTAGATATTAGAGAATAGGAGCTCTCTCTCTAACGTAAGGAAGAATTATCACAAACAGAATCAATAATCAGAGACAAGAGTAACTAAGGATCTTGATGTGACAAAAAGACTTTAAACATTATAAATACAAGATAGATTTGCTTAAGCAAGCTTAGAAAAAGGTCTTAATTTCATACACAATCTTTAATTTGAAATAGAAAGAAAACTATGCCACTAAAATAGGTTAGAGAAAGAGACACAATCACAAAATATTTTTACCATCTAAGAGATTAAGAGATGTAAAAACATTGACTACAAATTTTCAAAAGCAAGGACAAGGCATATGATATCATTTCAGTGATGATTTTAAAAACTAAACTTTAAAAAGCACACAAAAGAAAGTAAAACACACCAAAAAACTAAGAGCAAAGCAAAAGGAAAAAAAAACAAAGATCACAAGAAAGAAAATAAGTTAAAAGAAAAAGGGCAAAAGCAAAAGAAAGAAAATTAAAGATCAAGTTTTATGCATTTATGTCAATCACACCCAATCTGGTCCTTAAAGAACTGAAAGTGTCGAAGGCTAGTGATTTAGTAAAGATGTCAGCCAGTTGATTTTCAGTTGTCACATGGTGTAACTCAATGTCTCCCTTAGTCACATGATCTCTAATGAAGTGATGCCTAATGTCAATGTGCTTAGTCCTTGAATGTTGGATAGGATTCTTAGAGATGCATATGGCATTAGTGTTGTCACAAAAGATTGAGATGGTGCATACAGGTAATCCTAAATTCAATACCTGTTGTTTCAACCAAAGGACTTGGGCCACACAACTTCCAAGAGCAATATACTCAGCTTCAGCAGTGGAAAGTGCAACAGAGGTTTACTTCCTACTAGACCATGAGACTAGAGACTATCCTATGAATTGATAAGTTCCTGAAGTGCTTTTTCTATCCACCTTGCATCCTGCAAAATTAGAGTCAGAAAATCCAATAATCTCAAAAGAAGTGCTGTGTCTAGGGTACCAAATCCTTAAGCCTTGGGTCCCCAAAAGGTATCTAAAAATTCTCTTAACTGCAGTCAGGTGGGACTCCTTAGGGTCAGCTTGAAATTTAGCACAAAGGCAAACACTAAACATAATATCAGGTCGGCTCGCAGTCAAGTAAAGTAAAGATCCAATCATACCTCTATACTTCTTCTATTCAATAGACTTACCACTTTGGTCCTTATCCAATGGAGCACTAGAAGTCATGGGAGTGTTAATTGGCTTAGCTTTGTCCATCTCATACTTCTTCAAAATGTCCATTATGTATTTTGTTTGATTTAAAAAGGTTCCATCCTCTAATTGTTTTATGCTAAACACCAAAAAGTAGGATAACTCTCCCATCAAACTCATCTCAAACTCTCTACTCATTATTTTAGAAAACTCATCACACAATTTCTTATTAGAAGATCCAAAGAGTATTTCATCCACATAAATCTAAATAATGAGTAAATCATCTCCAACTCTTCTAAGAAAAAGGGTGGTGTCTACGCTCCCCTTGACAAACTCCCTCTCTAGTAAAAATGTGCTAAGCCTCTCATACCAAGCTCTTGGTGCCTGCTTTAACCCATACAAAGTCTTTTTTAATTTAAAAACATGATTTGGAAATTGGGAACTCTCAAAACCTAAGGGTTGTTCTACAAA
Source organism: Dendrobium nobile (assembly GCA_022539455.1). Taxonomy (NCBI): domain Eukaryota; kingdom Viridiplantae; phylum Streptophyta; class Magnoliopsida; order Asparagales; family Orchidaceae; genus Dendrobium; species Dendrobium nobile. The sequence continues at coordinate 56,907,651 of CM039735.1, forward strand.
CACATCTTCTTTTATTTCCCCATTTAAAAAGGCACTCTTGACATCCATTTAAAAAAGCTTAAATCGTTTATAACAGGCAAAGGCTAACAGCACTCTAATGGCTTCCAATCTAGCTATAGGGGCAAAAGTCTCCTCAAAGTCTATCCCTTCTATTTGGTTATATCCCTTAGCCACCAATCTTGCTTTATTCCTAACCACCACTCCTGAATCATTCACCTTGTTCTTAAAGACTCACTTTGTCCCAACTACACTTTGTCCCTTAGGTCTTTCTACAAGCTCCCAAACATCGTTCCTAACAAATTGATTCAATTCTTTTTGCATTGCTAAAATCCAAAACTCATCAGTAAGGGCTTGGTTAATGGTGGTGGATTCAGTCATTGAGATAAAGGCAGAGTGGTTCACCTCCTTCCTAAGTCCATGTCTAGTCTTAACTCTACTAGAAGGGTCTCCTAAGATCAAATCCTTGGGGTGACTTGTAGAGTATCTCCAATCTCCAGGAAAAGTGTGAGAAGGTCCAACCCTTTCATCCAAATCAATATTATCTACTCCATGGATGACTTCTTCTACTCCTTCATTATTTTGGTGTTCTACCTCCTTCCCAAAATTTTCTACTCCACTTGTAATCTCTCCAACATCTTCATCATCTTCAACTCCTTATTTCCTAGGATCAGACTCATCAAATACTACATGGGTTGTCTCTTCCACCATCAAAGTTCTCTTGTTAAACACCCTAAAAGACTTCCCAACACTAAAAGTATCCCAAGAATACTCCTTCATCAGATTTAGGATCAAAGTTTTCTAAGTGAGACTTCCCATTATTGTGAATAAAAACCTTACAACCAAAGACATGAAGGTGGGAAAGATTGGGTGTCCTACCCTTAAGGATCTCATAGGGTGTCTTTTCTAATTTGGCTCTAACATTCACCCTATTCAACACATAACAAGCAGTGTTAACCGCTTCAGCCCAAAAGTATTTTGGAAATGAATACTTAGCAAGCATGGCTCTAGCGGCTTCCACCAAGGTTCGGTTCTTCCTTTCAGCTACCCCATTCTGCTGAGGGGTCCTAAGAGCTGAGAAGTTGTGGCTAATCCCCTTGTCCTCACAAAAATCATCAAATCTTTCATTCTCAAACTCTCCCCCATGATCACTATGGATGGTCAATATCTCACAACCTAGCTTTTTCTGAATCCAAGTAGAAAATGTTTTAAATTCCTCAAAAGACTCATTTTTATGGGTAAGAAATCTAGTCCAAGTGAACCTTGAGTAGTCATCAACAATCACAAATGCATAGACTTTCCCTCCTAAGCTGGCTGTGCTAATGGGTCAAAACAAATCAATGTGAAGGACTTCTAAAGGTCTAGAGATGCTAATGTCCTTAATGGGGTGAAAGGTGGAGTGGACATGCTTTCCTAGTTGACAGGCAACACAAAGGTGGTCTTTTGAAAACTTGAGTTTGGGGACACCTCTAACTAGGTCTTTTTGGGTCACTTTCTTAAGGTTTTTCATACTTGCATGATAAAGTCTCCAGTGCCACTATCATTAATCATCAATCACTATTTTTAAGCAAAATGAAGTAGCACATTCAATGTTATTTAAATCAAGCATGTAGACATTGTTGATCCTTATTTCCTGCAAAATAGTGTAGTTACTTAAACTTACAATGCATGAATTTGCAAAGAATTGCACGATGTAGCCTTTGTCACAGGGTTGACTGATGCTGAGCAAGTTGTGCTTCAATCTATCTACAAGAAAAATATTTTCAATCATAAGATTCATGGAATTACCAATTATACCTGAGCCTACCACCTTCCTAGTGGTGTTGTCTCTAAGAGTAACCTTGCCTCCAGTCCTGTACTCTACTACAACAAACTGATTGGCATCACCGGTCATATGTCGAGAGCATTCATTGTCCAGGTACCACATACTCTCACGAGGCCTTTTGTGAGAGCCCGCCTGCAAGATTATCAAATGTTAGATATAGGAACCCAAACAGGTTGGGGTCCCTTCTTATGAAAAGTAGAATACAATGCATATGTGGTATGCTATGGATCATGCACCTTTGGTCTCCACACCCAATGTGTACTATGGTGAACTGTGCAAGTGTGTGAGATGTGTCCTAGCATGCCACATGAAAAACATCTAACTCTAGGAAAAGGATTTTTTAAGTGATTTGAGTTATAATGCCTCTTCCTAGGTTTTGGCAATTGATCAAAAGTAGGTGTCATCCTAGTTTTCTTACAAGTTTCTAATTCATTTTGAATCTTCAAATTAGTTCTCTTTAAGAACTCATTTTCAATTCTCAATTTTTTCTCCATCTCTTTAGACTTCTTAAAATCAGATTCAAGTGATGTGTGTGAAACTTTTAATGCATCATGCTTTTCAACTAATTCACAATGATTTTTATTTAACTCGTCAAATTCATCAAGTAAAGTCATATGATTTGAATCAATTGTTTGATGATTTTTAGTTAAAATTTCATGCTCTTTTTGTAGATTCAAGAATTCTAATTTCAAGCTAGTATGTGTTTTCTTTAGTTTCCTATATGATGCATGAATCTTTTCAGAAACTTCAAGGAGTTGATCGTAGAAAAGTTTACATACCTCTTCTTGATCCATATTATCAGCTGCCATTAAGCACAAGTTGGTTGTTTCATCTTCTGGTTCCGTCTCCGATGATTCTGATGCAGAATCCGCCCAAAATGCCTTTTGTAGTCTCCTTTTGTCATTTCTAAAGTTGGATTTCTCCTGACTCTTTTCCTTGCTTGAGTGCTTCTTAAGTGAAGGACAATCGACTTTCACATGTCTGGATTTCCTGCATTCATAACAAACCACATCAGAAGATCCTTTAGAATGTTTATGATCCTTACCTTTTCTCCAATGGTGCTTGTGTTTCTTTCTTAGAAAGCTTTTGAATTGCCTTGTGATTAAGGCAAAGTCATCGCTTTCAGACCCGGAAGATTCTGAGTCCGATCTGTGCTCCTTCAGTGCCACCGTTTTCTCCTTTTTCTTCTTACCTGTATCAAGATTTTTTTGATTCACCCCTTGCTCGTAAGCAATGAGTGAGCCAAGTAAGTTATCAATAGAATAAGTGTTTAAATCCTTAGATTCAGGATCTAAATTCAAAAAGTTTTCAAACTTAATTTTTATAAATCCCGCTCTGATACAACTTGAAAGTTCGTTAGGGATGTTAAGCCCTATAGAACTGGCCCAAGGCAAACCAAGAGGGGGGGTGAATTGGTATTTAAAAAAAAACTTTAGACAAAGCACAAATACAAACCAAATCACCACAAAGAAATAACGTGCTGAAGAAATAAATGTGGAAGCAGTAAAAACAAGAACACAAGGGTTTATTATGGTTTGATCAACTCGACCTACGTCCACTCCCTGAAGGCGCCCTCCGAGTATTGCACTATAATCATGACTCTCCTTTAGCCCCCACAGCTAGGCGGAGAAGCCTTTACAAACACCTCTTTTTGCCACACCCGGCAAGGCAGAGAACCTTCCTCCTTTTGCTTCCTCCTGAAGTAGGCAGAGAACCTCGATTGCTTTCTGGAACTTATCTCTCCCAACCCTTCCGAAGACAAGAGACTCTAGGGAAGAAGAAGTGGAACAATGCTTGGAGCAACCCTTGTGAATCCCATCACAAGCTCCCCCTCACAAGATCCTCTCTCTCTCTCTCCCTCTCTCTCTCTCTCCCTCTCTCTCTCTCCTTTAGGTTTTCTCAGGTCAAGGCAGCAGCCAAGGATGTTCAAAACATTGAGCAAGAGCTCTTAAATAGAAGAGCTTCAAAGGAGCTCAATAATTACAAGTTGCCGACTGTATCGCCCAGGACGGTATGGACATCGTCCTGGCCGATTAGTACAAATTCCATGAGATCGTCCAGAGCATCGCCCTGAATGCTAACTGGACGATTGAAAATTGGCTTGATCATCCAGGAAGATATAACGATCATCTCGACCGATCAGTTCAAATTAGAGAAAAATCGTCCAAAGCATCGCCCTGAATGAAAGTTGTCCGATCCAGATCGTCCAGGAGTAACTAAGGTTTTTTGACTAGATCGTCCTGGACAATCCTTCGATCATCCAGGAGGATGTGATCGTATCAATCATCCTTAATTACTGCCTTGATTGTCTGATCAATTAAGGCATAATTTGTGAATATCGTCCAGGCCGATCCTAGATCGTCCTAGCCGATTACCAAAAATACAGAATACCTTAATTGTTTATGGCAGCAATTTCTTTCTATTTTGAGCCTATTGTCCTGGCCGATACACGTATCATCCAAGCCGATTTGCTAATGATGGCTGCCTTAATTAAGAACCCCTGATTAGATTTTTTATTTTGAGCCCGATCGTCCAGGACGATGTAAATATCGTCCTGGCCGATTTGAGTAAAAATAGAAATTCTATGTCTCTCAAGTGTGTGTGTGTAGGGTTACTTTGTATTAGTCTCTTTGAACATTACAAATTGACTCAAGAAGAGAAAAAACAAAATATAGATTGAATCAACCCTAACCTACCCATGCTTGAATTGGCTTCATTTGTTCGTCTGGTCTTTGATTCTTGAAAAGTTAGAAGTAATAGGCAGTTCAAGAGAATCAAAAGTGTTTATCAATCATGAAAATATAAACCATGAAACTAGATTTCCATGAAACTAGATTTGCAGCAATAAACTTTGCTATGAGGCTCATTCATACCTTTCCAAGTCATATAGCTTGATTATCTAAATAAAATATTCATGAAATGTAAAGTATTCCACTCATAAAACTTCTAGAAATTTATCATAATAGCAATCAAAAGAGCTTTATACAGCTTTACTTGATGATCTAACCACATAGACATTATCATTTTTTCAAGAAAGAAAGTAAGAAGAGAAATCAAGGAAAAGGAAGGGAAAATATGGAGGAGGAATAGGAAGAGAAGATATGGGAAAAGGAAAAGAGAAGAGAAGAATAAGAAGGAGAAGAAGAATGAGATAAGGACGAAGAGTAAGTAGAAGAATAAATCACCTTACCAAGGGAGAGAGACAAGCAACTAGGGCTAGGTAGCGTCACTTCCTTGGTTTTGTGAACCTACGGCGAGAGCAGGGGATCCACCTCCTATGCTTTTGAACAGAGAAGCGGAGAGAGCGGGGAGGCTTTGACTTCCATGCAAGGGAGGGGCTTCAGCTCCTCTTACTTGTTCAAATAGATGGGAGACAGAGAGAAGGGGTAGAAATCTGGAGAGTGTGAATAAGTCTTGATGGGAGGGAAAATTATTAGGTCCAATCACTGGACCTATCTCTGCGTTTAGACACCAATAGGAATTTGAAATATGGCTAAATACATGTATTTTTTTAATATAATCTTTTTTCTTTAATATATTTTAGCCCGATTGACCTGACCTAATCCACTTTATTTTCATTTTAAACGTGCCACTATTTTAGAAACCCTAGAAAGATCTAAATGTTTATTGCTTTGGAAGAAAAAATGAGCTAGAAAATTGTAGAAAAGAGATGGAATGCTTACGGAAGAGAGAGGTGGAAGGGGTGCATAAATCAGAAGGGATGCATGAATTGGAAGGGGTGCATGAATCGAAAGCTAACTTAGCTAGAAATTCCACAGGTTTCAACATATCAAAAAGTTTTAATCTCATCGTAAGTTGTATTATGGAAAACAAGCTAGAAAGTTGTAAATAAAGAAGTGCTATGTAGAAAAAGGGCATAGGTTTCAGCTCATTAGAGGCTTAGGATCTTAGATGTTGCTATTTAGCTTCTGTTAGTGTTTTAGGAAGAAGAACATCATTGTTTTGGCGGAAATGTAAAAAAAACTCTTAGATGTTGTTGTTTAGGTTCCTTTGTTATTTTTAGGAAGAAGAACATCATTGATTTAAGGATTGGTAAAGAAAAGATGATGAATAAATTATGCGCTTTATATGCGCTTTAGATGCACTTTACTTGTGATTTACCTATACTTTATATGCACGTTAGATGCGCTTTACCTGTGCTTTATTTGTGCTTTACCTACACTTTACCTGTGATTTACCTATGCTTTACCTGCGCTTTAGTTGCGCTTTAGTTATGCTTTAATTGCACTTTAGCTTCCAGAAGGATCATCACAGTTTCTGGCCAAATTCTAGGAAGATAAAATCCAAGGACTTTGTCTGTTCAAAATATGGTTTCAAGAAAAGTATTAATCTTAAATCAAGAAAGAGATTTATTAAACCAGATGTTAGAACCGGTTGTCCATCCATGGCGAGGTTTGCAGTTGATGAAGATGGTTACTGGAATGTCAAAAGATTTATTGAATCTCATAACCACGAATTTGCTAGCCCAACCAGCCGACACATTCTGAGATCATGTAGGAATGTTGTTGAGGGAAAACATCTATTATAGAATCAATGATAGATGTAGGGATTAGAACCGTTGATGCATATGCCTACCTTACAAAGAAAGTTGGAGGATGTGGGAATGTTAGATTCTCTAAGAGGGATGCCTATAATTTTATTTAGAAGGAGAAAAGAGCAACGATTGAATTTGGTGACACTAAATCTTTAATTCAATTATTTAAAGATTAATAAGTTGAGAACCACATGTTCTCATGGGCTATTTAATTTGATGAGCATGATAGATTGTTAAATTTTTTTTAGGTTGATGGAAGAGGTAGGATAGATTATGATTATTTTAGAGATGTGTTGATCTTTGATACTAACTACATGCTCAACAAGTATAATTTTGTATGTGCACCATTTATTAGTGTTAACAATTATTGGCAGAATATTTTGTTAGGGGTTGCTTTTTTATTAGAAGAAATAATTGAAAGTTTTACATGGTTGTTTGAAACATTTGTACAAATAAAGAGTAATAAATATCCTACAACAATATTCACTGATCATTACCAAGCTATGGCCAGGGCCATATAAGATGCATTACCTCACAGTCATCATAGATTATGCCAATGACACATCTTTAAAAAGGTTTCATAAAAAATTCCTATCTTCAATAGCAATAAAAAAGTTAAAGGACTCTTCTATAAGTGTATGAGGTGGTATGATTCTGAGAAATGTTTGAGGAGGCATTGGCTGAAATGATCAAGGAAGGGAACCTTTATAATCATGAATGGTTACAGGATCTTTATAAGATAAGGAAAAAGTAGTCAACAGCTTTTAACTAGGACTATTTTAGCATGGGCATTTTATTAATGCAATGTATTGAGTGTACTAATAATGTGTGTCATGGTATTTCAAAGCCAACAAGTTCATTAACTAATTGTTTTCTTAGGTTGAAAAAGATATTGATGAATTGGCGACAAAATGAGTAGGATGAGGAGTATAAATATAGTCAGTCTGAAATTGTTCCTGTGATAAAGAACAACTCAATACTAAAACAAGCTGCTCAGTTTTACTCAGGAAAACTATATTCCTTTTTTAAGGAAGAATTTATACAGGTAGTGGGAGAAATGAGTATAGACTTTATCTTGACTAATTCTTCAAAGTTTCTAGTCAACTATATAGAGAATAAGGACCAACATCATCCTTAGGTGGTTGAATTTGATGCAACAGAAGGTAACATTCAATACAACTGTAGGAAGTATGATACCATGGGATTGTTGTGTTCTCACTATTTTAGGATTTTTAAACAGTTGGATATGGCTAAATTCCTTGAGAAGTACCTACTTCTGCATTGGTCAGTGAGGGCTCAAATAGATATTTATTCAAGTAACTTGGTTAATGCTCAAAGAAGTAAAAACTTTGAAATTGGTACATGATTCATATTCAAAAATCAAGTGAGCAAATTTGCATATAAAATGAGCATAGAAGCTCAAGGGAATGAGGAGGCAGAGGATTATATTCTTTCCTCAATGATAGGCATGGCTCAAAAGTTATACTTAATTCTTAGTGGAAAGAAAAAAAATAAGAACTATGTTGCAAGATCCCAAAGTGGAAGTACTAATTTGAAAGATCCTATAAAGTATACTCCTAAAGGTATATCAAATGCAAGACTGAAAAGCCAATGGGAAAAGAAGAAATGACCTAAGAGTAAGTTTTTTTAATAACATGTTAATTATATAATTCCTTACCTAAGACTAAAGCTGTAGTTTCTAATAGATAAGAAATCTTTAATGGGGGAAAAAAATAATCGATGATCCTTCTTCAACATAGATGAACTTTTCAAGTATGCCTGAATGTTTCAACGAGGAATATATTACTAGCCAACCAACAAGTCAACCTGGTGCTGAATACACCAAATTGATGATGGATTGCAATGCTTCAGAGTTGGGATTTAATGAATTTTTGTTGTAATAATATTTATTGTGAAATGATGAATATTTATTATAACAATTATTGAAACTAAATAAAGAATTTTTATTGGTAATATTTGTTATAAGAATGTTTCATTGATTACTTGTAATTTAAAATGCTTTGTAGGTGCGCTTTAGTTGCGCTTTGGATGCGCTTTTAGATACACTTTGGATATGCTATGGAAGTACTTTGGGTGCGCCTTAGATGCATTTTGGATGCGCTTTGGATGTGCTTTAAATGCAGTTTGGATGCACTTTAAATGCACTTTGGATGCACTTTTGATACGCTTTCGATGCGCTTTGGGTACGCTATGGATGGGCTTTGGGTGTGCTATGGATGCGCTTTGGGTGCGCTATGGATGTGCTTTTGATGCGTACAGAATTTAAAAATCTTTAAATAATAAAATATATAGATTTAGAATGTACAAAATTTACATAACAAATAAATACTATATATTAACATTTAAATAATAAATTATATTGATTTAGAACTCATGTTTTATAATAATTTTACTTCTTTATTGTAAGAGAAAAAAATATGTTAACTTTGCCCTAAATTTTGGCATATACTTTTGCCAATCTTTATAAGCAGCCTAGTCCACTTTCTTTTGTTGAGTGGCTTTCGCCATGTATTTACAAACGAACATTTCACAGTCAAAATTGTTTGACTGAGTTGGAATTCCATGAACAAGTTATAAAATTTATTTTGTTATATCGCTTGTAAAGCATCTTTTGATGTCTTCAGGCAAATATTTATCAGAACAAATAAAACTATTGTTTTATTTTATGTTCATATTGAGAAAACAAAATAAGATGATTAAAATCTGATTTAACTTACAACTGTATGACATTTATCCTTATGTCATAGATTTGGTAAAGAATCATCCAATTTCTAGACTTTCTCTTTCAACTTGCCTATTATAAGTACCAAATGCTTATTGAAAAGTATAGGTTGAACAATAAGACTGTATTCTTTAGCAGAAATTGGATTAATGTGTTGGATAAATATTTTAAAATCTTGATTGTATCCATTGTATACCTACGATAAGTCAGCAATATAAGAGAAGTAATGTGAAAAATAGGTTATAAATAATACCCTACTCTTCTTTAATAATTATACTTTCTGTTGAGTCTAGTGAATAGGCTGTTAAACCGAAGTTAATGTCCCAAAGCTACCAAGAGGGGGGGGGGGGGAGGGGTGAATTGGTATTTAAAAATTTTCCCTTTTTTGATAAATTTAACCTAAATTAAACTTTAATGAATTTTTATAAAAAGTTTTTCAACCACAATTTTTTTTAAAACACAAAATTAAATGCTGAAAATAAAAAGCAGTAAAAATAAAAAGACATACGATTTATAGTGGTTCGGTTTAAACCAGACCTACATCCACTCCCTAGAGGCACCCTCTGAGTATTGCACTAATACCAATAGCAATACGGAGAAGCCTTTACAAACACTCTTTTCACTACTACCCGGTGCGGTAGAGAACCATCGTCCTTTTACACTTTCCCTAGTGTTGGCAGAGAATCATCGTCCTTTTACACTCTCCTAGTGTGGGCAGAAAACCCTTCATCCTTTCACACTCTCCTAGTGTGGGCAGAGAACCCTTCATCCTTTCACACTCTCCTAGTGTGGGCAGAGAACCCTTCGTCCTTTTACACTCTCCTAGTGTGGGCAGAGAACCGGATCTCCTTGATAGATCTCTTTCTAAGAAATCTAGAAAGAAGAAAGAAAAAGAGTGAAGTAATCTCAAATCAAAAGTAGGAAATGTTGGAACTCGTTCAATATGAATTAGGATGTTAAGCCTAATTAATTATCCCAAGGCTAACCAAAAGGGGGGTGAATTGGTAATTTAAAAATTATACTTCTACTCTTGGATTTTTAGAAAACCTTTTTAATTATTAATGCAAGTAAAATTTAAAGTTTAAAAAAAATAAACTTTTCAACAAGAGTAAACAACTTGCAATGAAATTAAATGCAGAAGAAAAATAAGAAAGAACACACCAGATTTATAGTGGTTCGGTCAAACCTTGAACTACGTCCACTCCCCGGAGGCACCCTCCGAGTATTGCACTAATACCACAAAGTGACTCTCCTTTTTCCCCCACAGCAAGGCGGAGAAGCCTGTATATCACTTTCACCTTCCCCGGTGCGGCGGAGTAGCCGGATTCTTTGACACCAAAGAGATCTTCTTCTCGCCAAAACTTCCCTCAAGATGACCCTTAAATCTGATGGTACTGAAGTGCAAGTTCACCGGAGCAACCGTGTGAATATCCCCTCCACACTCCCTTGAAATTCCCTCCAAGGATCTTCTCCCTCTCAAACTCCACCCTTTCCTCTCTCCCTTTCAAGTTCTCTCTTCTAGTTTTCTCCCAAAGAACGAAGATACAATGGCTGTCAAAGATACACTTTGTCATCCTTTTACACTCTCCAAGTGTCGACAGAGAACCGGATCGATGTTGTTGAACTTCACTTGAGAGCCTTCAAAGGAGATGGGAAGAAACAAAGAGATCTTCTTCTTCAAGTAACCTTGTGAATCCCTCACAAACCCCTCACTTGATCTCTCACTCTTCACTCTTACAATCTCTCTCAAACTCTCACTCTCAATGATCCCTCTCAAGAGAAAATAACTCCAATGGCACTTGTAATAGTTTCTAGGACTCCTTATATAGAAAGGACATGAAAAACCGCCTAAAAATGGCTAAAAACATGTTTTTCTGCGCACTGGATCGTCCCGTAAGAAAATGAGTTAGTACGGACGAACTGTGTAAAAAACTGTCCCGAACGAACCATTTGTGCATCTGTACGAACCAATTTCGTCCTGGATGAAATAGGTTCATCCCGTACGAAAAATTTCATCCGGTACGAACAGTTATATAAAAAGTTGGTTCCGAAAACTGTAAAACGTTGCTAGAAACTTCCATAGTCGGTTCCCATCGTCCTGGACGAACATGACTTCGTCTGGACGAAATTTTTACAGAGAGAAACTCGTCCTGGGACGAAAATAATTTCATTTGGATGATCATGACTTAGAAAAAGTTTTCCAATTCAGTTACTGTCCGTTCCATTGCTCTTACAAGGAGATAACTGATCTGATCGTCCCGTACAAACAATGTTCGTCCCGTACGATCAGTATAAAATCATTTTCAAGATCTCCTTTAGTGTGTGTGAATTTATTCACTCAATTACAAACACTCTCTCTCAAATTTAATTCAAATAAAAAGTACAAGCTTCAAATTCACAAAGTATCTCATGCTGAATTTGATTTGAAGTCTTCGTAGTCTGGAGTTCAATTTTCCTGAAATATTAGTACACACAAGAGCAAAAACAAATCTTCCAAAAAATGTTAGGAGATAACAACATATAAAATAATAATATTTGGAATCATCAAAACTATACAAGTTGCAAGAATGTAAAACATGCTAATTGCAACTTTTCTAACAGGAAATCTTACCTTTGAACACCATGCAAAGCCCTCACGCTCCAGTGGTAAAAATCCTTCTTTGAATGCTCTCTCTCACTCTCTCCTTTACTCTTCTTCTAATAGGCACGAAGATCAATGAGCAAAAAGATTGGGTGGTAGTCTAATTTGGGCTATATATACAAAAGACAAGAAAAACTACCCAAAAACTGCAAGTTTTCAATTCTAAATGCAGTGGATCGTCCCGTACTATCGTGGACCATCCTGAACGATTTTACTTAAAGTGTCGGAAATGATCTTAATGTATATTGGTATGAACTATGTTCGTACATGCTCATCATCCCGTAAGAACTATGTTCGTCCGGTACGAAACGGTTATTACATAGGTCAGTTCCCAAAATTCTACAGGATGTAACCAACTGATGTAAGTCGGTTCAGTTCATCTTGGGACAAACAGGTTTCGTCCTGGGATGATGTTATATAGAGAGTTTCGTCCAGGGACAAAAATTTATTTCGTCCTGTACGAGTTCATACAGAGAGCTTCGTCCAGGGACGAAAGTTTATTTCGTCCTATACAATTTCATACAGAGAGCTTCGTCCTGGTATGAACCATATTTTTTGTCTAGATGAACAGTGCAAGGTGAGAATCCCGAGACGTTCGTCCCGGGACGAATATTAAATTCATCCTGGACGATTAGGCCTTTGAAAATTTCCTATCCGCCTAATCGATCCATTGCTCTTCCAAGGGGTTAATTGACATGATCGTCCCGTACGAACCAGGTTCGTCTCGTACGATCAGCTCACAAAAAATTGTTCCCCAAGAGTGTGTGTTGTGATTTTTCACTCAATTACAATCACTCCCTCTCATTTCAAAACTTATAATTTACAAATGAATAATTTGAATTCTTCATCACTTGGAGTTGATTTTCCTGAAATGTTAGTACACACTAGAGCAAGCAAAAATAAATCTTCCAAAAAATGTTAGGAGATATATAAAATAATAATATTTGAAATCATCAAAACAATACAAGTTGCAAGAATGTAAAACATACAAATAGCAACTCTCTCTACATTTACCCTGTACAGTGGAGAAATGTATAAGTAGCATTGAAATTTATCCAATAAATAAACAAAAGCATCTACCTGGTTGTCACTGAACCATTAATCTGTGAGCAGATCATCAATATATGCTCTTTTTATTTTATGTTACCAGATGCAAATATTACATCATCCCTATAAAAAAGAAAAAAAATTATAGCATAAAAAATGATGAAAGTGCACTTAAAGCGCACGTAAAGAGCATGTAAAGCGCATGTAAAGAGCACTTAAAGTGCACGTAAATGGCTTAACCTACGTTTCATCAAACTTTTTAAAACATTCATTCATAAAACTTTGTTGCTGAGTAGTTAGAAAATCCTTTTCCGAATACTCCATATATTGCAGAGCTGGTCGAGATTGAATTTTTACATTATCAACACAAATAACTTCTTAGGTCTTCATTAATACATCCAAAATTTTAGTTTCTTTATTATCTTCTCTTTTTCTTTTTTGTTTTTGCGGTTAGTATTGGATGAGGTGCTTAGATGAACTTTCTATTGGTGGTTTAATAATATATGCATTTGCTGCTTGTGTTGGAAGAACATTTGTTATGGTTGGTTGTGGATGAACATCTGTTGTGGCTGTTAGTGGTGGAAGATATTGCTTGAAGTTTTTCCATAATATCTTTAAGTCGATCAACTCTACTAACCAAATTCTATTTAATTTTATTGCACATATTTTGAAATCCTTCCAGAAGTTTATTCTTAATGGTTGACTAATCTTTAGTTTTTACAAGAGGTGGTTCAGTAGAAGGTTGTGTAAAAGGTTGAGTAGGTGGTTAAAGAGAACTTTCAGGTGGTTTTTGATGAGGAGAATGAGGAGAGGGAGGTGGGGTGGTGTGATTTTTTTTTTCGTTGTGGTGAATGAATTTTGTGGGGTTGATGCCATGCCAATTTTCCAAATTTTGTTTAGCATTTATGTCAGCTCTAAATTTTTTTGCTTCTTCATTTGTAACATTTTATAGAACAAGATATATCTGCAAAAAATGTAAATATATTATAGACAAATATCTGATTGTGCGCTATAGTTGTGCTTTAAAGCGCTATAGTTATGCATTACGTGTGCTATAGTTGCACTTTAAGTGGGCTATAGTTGTGCTTTAAATGCGCTATAGTTGCGCTTTAAGTACGCTAAAGTCGCACTTTAAGTGCGATATAGTTACACTTAAAGTGCAAAAATAGTGCAACTATTGCGCACTTAAAGCACAACTCTAAATATAAATATGTAGACTTAAAAATTACCTCATTTTTCTCAAAAATTTAAATAATTTGACAACACTTTCTTGTGCATAGAATATTTTAGTGTTCCCCTCCCATCTCAAAAAATATAGTCTTAATTCTGAATCGGATGGTTTATTCAAGAAAAAGTATTCCAAAAACTAAATTTGTATAATACCAAATATAAAACATTATAAAATAACATTTAAAAGCTTTATGAGAGGAAAACAACCAGTAGGATTGCAAACTTACCAATAGTAGAGGGAAACAATCATTAATTTAACCCAATGGTCTTTCAATTTTAAACTTGTTAGAAATTGTATCGAATTCTTTGACTATGAAATTCTTTATATATGAAGCCCAATTGATAAAAGCAAACACAATTAAATTATTTGCCACATATGTGAGCATTCTCAAGGTTTTATGGTTTTTTAGTAAAAAAAAAGATTAAATAACAATAATATTATATATGTCTTTAACTTAGTAGCATTATCAGTCAATCTATCTAATTTTGTCATTTCAATTTTTAATTCAATTGATAGAGGTCCAGTTAGGCGATCAATCCTCCATTTGATATCATCACCTGTATTAGGCAAACTTGTGAGAACAATTTTGTAAATGACCATTATCAATGAAGTAAAAAACATATCCATAATTACTTATTAAAAATCTTACCTGTCAATAAAGAAACCTCATCAAAGGTAAATTTATGTAAATGATCAATCACAATGAAGCCTTCATCAACAGAACTCCTAAATTTCAGAATCTCAAAAAGAAGTGGTATACACTATTGAAATGCTGGAAACTTTAAAAAATGATAAATGTTCAAATTCCTTAAAATCTGGTCAAGTTCTTCATCAATTATCTCGACAAAAGTATCACAAATTTTTCTGAAAGTTGTAACATGGCATTGAGAAGTAACTGGCCTTTAATACGACATTTAGAAAAAAATAGAATTTTAGATAAAGCGCAACTACAGTGCATCTAAACCACAACTAAAATACAACAAAAACATAACAAAAGCACAATAAAAGCACAACTAAAGCACAACTAAAGCGCAACTAAAACACAACTAAAGCGTAACTAAATGGTACCTAAATTTTTTGCATCATTTATTTCTTTCATTTAAGATCTAGAAAATAAATATTTTAAGATCACATTGAACAAACACTGCTATGTATTAAATTAACACAATCCTAAAATTTAAAATATAACATAAACGCAAAAAAAGCGCATGTCAAGTGCAACAAAGGCGCAACATTACCTTTTCTAAATGCTGAAGTAGTACTCCTATGTCGTCATCTACCACCGAGAAGAAAGTATTGTAGAATGAAAGGTACTGTAGAAGTCCGAGAGCAGAGAGCTAAGATTGACAGAGAAGTGAAAATGTCTAGTGAAAGTAAAAAATACTTTGTTTCATTTCATGTATACTTGAATTCAAATTATCTCCGGGTTGCTGGGTCGGGTCGAACAAGCTGACAAGACATAAGGCAAAAAGATTATATTAAAAAAGTTGCACTTGTATTCAGCCAGATGTCAAATTCCTATTGGTGTCCGAACGCAGAGATAGGTTCGGTGATCAAACCTAATAATTTGCTTGACGGGAGAGGGGATGTGCGAATGGGGGAAGTTTGGAGCTAGAGCCTGCGGCTTGTTCCAAAATAGAGCAAATTATTAGGTCTGATCACCAAACGTATGATACATCTGGATACTAATAAAATATTATTTTAAGTTAAGCACGTTAAAAGTTCAAGTAAAGCTCAGGTAAAGTGCAGGTAAAGCGCAGGTAAAGTGAAACCAAAGCACAGTCAAAGCGTTGTCAAAAAGCATAGTAAAAGCGCACCTAAAGCACAATCAAAGCGTAGTCAAAAAGTATAGTCAAAGCATAGACAAGATTGCACATTTTAATGAGCATATAGAGCATCATGTTAATGATGGGTTTACACCTAACTACTATTTTTAGTTGGAGCATATAGAGCATCATGTTAATGATGGGTTTACTCCAAATGACCATTTTATGGTCTCGAAGGAGCATATAGGATTCAAATAAATGGTTTGAGACTTAATAACTAGTTTTGTCAAAGCATATAGAACACCATGTTTAAGATGGATTTACTACTAAAGGCTATTTATGGGTCTCAATAGAGCATATAAGATGCCATGAAAATTGACAAAACATCTATTTTTAGTCAGAGCATAGAAGACACCAAATTGAAGATGGGTTTACACCTAAAGACTATTTTAGGTACATCAAAATAATACTTCAAAATTGTATCCATGATCAAACAAAATTTAAAAGAAGTGGCACAATTAAAAGATCATATTAATCCTTAAGAATTGCCAAACTATCTAAAATAGGATATATGTATTTTATTTAAAAATCTATTAGTTTTAGTGTAATTCTTTGAACCTAGTCCTATCATCATGACCCAGTTTCTTAATATAGCTTTAATAATATTGGAAACATTAACATTAAGACCTCTTTTATTAAAATTTATTTTAATAGTACTTCCATTACAATAATCCTTAAGGTATTGTGCATTGATAAGTAATATGGGATAATCTCTTTTATAATCAACCAATCGATAAGAACCTCCTTTGTAGACTTTCTCCACCATAAACTAATATTCTGATGTTAATTAAAATTTGATGCCTATCTTTTGATGGGAAAAAATGGGTCTTCAAAGAACTATGTCCAAGTCTCATACTTCAAAAGTTCTTGGAGTAACCAATTTATTGTGAGCTTGAATCATTTTATCTTTCTATGACTCGAGGTTTTTATGAGCTTATAGTTACCTCCATCATAAACCTTTGAGGTCTTTCAAAAAGGTTTTATCATTTTATTTAATGTTATGTTTTAGCTTACTACAATCTTTAGTGAAATAGTTATACCTCCAAAGGAGCAATAACTTCTGCACCAAAGAATAAAGCATTAGGTATAAATTGAGTTGAGGTTCTATTACATGGTTTGATATGCCTAAAAAGCTTCAACCAACTTTTTGTGCCATTGAAGCTTATTATTAGTTACCTCATTTTTATATAAGTTCATCAGGACCTTTCTATACTACTTATTAAACATCTAATGGTTGACACTCAGTTACCTGTCAATCATTTAGCCAACAATCGATCATCAACCTGAATATAAATTATTAATCATACACCCAATTTTCAAATAAAACCTTAATTAATCATCCTATCAATAATCATCAATCAATGTTATATAATCAATCATTTAATCAAGCATTGAATCAACATGTAAATCACCTTCAGCTTCAAGTTAGCCTATATACACTCAATGAAATCACAATCAAACATCAATCATACATCAAACCTATAGTTAATCATTCAATCAATCAATTTAGTTTACACTTCCAATAATTAATCAACATTTAATTCAGATTCAATCAATCAATCTAGATATCTCCAATGAATCAAATAGTGTCAATATGCAATTGTAGCTCTACACTATGATCAACTAGCTCAATACATTTTTTAGCTAAGTTCATTAGCATCTCCTACCTATGTCATAATCCACACCGCTTTACTAGGAGCTTCATACATTAAATCTAGCATCATTGGCCCCCTAAGTCAGAAATTGATCAAGATGGTCAATTAAGCTAGCTCAGACTATCTAAAGTTATCATCAAACATCAATCATCTTTAAATTCTACTTCAACTCACTTTTGATCTTCACCTAATTTAGCAAAACATTATTCTTAGCATAATTGACATAATTGATCAGTCAAACCCATTCAATAGTTATCTTGGTAAACTAGACCCATGTTTGGTGAAATTAGGTCAACACTTGGGTCAATTCATAGCAAATAACTAATCAAATTTATTTAAGCTTCACCTAGCCTAAAATTTATTTCATTCAATGTAATAAATACTTCTTAATCCATTATGAGTCAAATCTCAATCAATTTGACTTGGTCAACTCACAGGCAATGGTCAAACCTCCCTATACATATAATCCTTTACTCATGTAAAATATTTAGCCATCAATACTCCCTATGATCTATCCCATGGACACCAAGATACCACCTAGATGCCACCTTAGTTGGTTTTACTAGTTTACTAGTAAAAAAATAAACAAACCTCTAAAATTCAATTATATATTCAAATCACTTGGCCAACTCATTCCACCCCAAACTAAACCTCATTAGCACTTAAACCTCTTCTAGAATATTCCTAAACATATCCTAATATGAGTTTAACCCAAAGATTAGTTTTGAATAGCATCCCTAGTGATCCCATGTGCCCACATAAGGATACAACTAACTTTCAAACTCATTGTCCTTAGCTCCAACCTTTTCTCTACTTTCTAACAATCCTAGGACAAATGGCATCATAGAAACCTTCCAAAGCCATCTCAACAATACATTCCATTTCTAGGGTTTTAATTGAGCTAAGGGTCCAAAAACATTCATTATAGCATATACACATTCTCTGTGCACCCTTAAGATCTCTTAGAAATATTTTTTTGTTTTAGTTTCCAAGGCTCTCTTCTCCATTTCCCAAGTCAAGATTCGACTGTCAAAGCTCATTAGTGGCTAGTTTTTGGCCAAATCAATTCCATAGTTCGTCCAATTCAAATAGCCTTAGATCCAAAGCTTTTAGATTTCAACTTCTTCTAGTGGATTGTGCGTAGAAAATCTACAAGTTCTATAAGCCCTTAAACATTCAAATCCATTAACCCTATCGAGGTAAAAGGCTAATCCTAGTTAAAAATGCTTAGAGTTAAAAAACTTTGCATAAATCAAATTTCAAGTTACAAAATCACTTTCCCACCACACATCAAATTATTATTAAGCCCTGTCTAAATTTTTACAAAGTTTGGTTTAGTCGTTTTCCAAAATGAAACATTATTTATCATCTATGGTTAATTAGACTAGTTTTAAAGTGTACAATATCTTATCCATTGGTGTCTTGATAAACAACTAAAATCCCATCATTCTACATTAAATTTAAGAGATGAATTTCATAAAATTTTTTGAATCTCCGTCCAACATGATCTTAACCATTGATTCAAAAAAAAAAGGATGCTCCAACGGTTCCGCGTGGCACTGAATCGGGTAAATGAAACCCCGTGACAGTCACGATCATCATCCCGTATTTGTTACTAATGATTATTGGCATCACAATCACTAGCATTAAATGTGCCTCTGTGCATTTTTATCCAACAAACTAGAGGCTGCCATGTGTAAAGTTGTCGCCGCTATTTCTTAAAATATGTTCAATATGAATTAATTAAATGTTTTTAGGCACAAAAACATAAACAAATTTTATAAAATGAAATACTTAACAAAAAATTTCATTATAAATATTTGGTTTTTTCAGAATTAAAGCTACTTTATTTTAAAAATAAATTCAAATAAAAAATTATGAGTATATGGAGAGTTTTTTAGTTTTGATTATTTTCAATATTTCCTTAATAACTCATAAATTTAACTAATTAACCCCAAATATAAATTCCATGAATTAGAGAATTTTTGTATCATCCAGTCATTTGCATGCATTTATTTATGTTATATTTTAATTGTTATTAAACTCATAGTAATAGGGCTTATCATTTAACTTATACAATTTTTTTTTAATTCTACTAGGAGTAAGTCTTAACATCATTGCGTGAAATTCAACTTTCATGGAACTTTTAAACAGAGCTTGATCATGGATTAATGGAGTTAATCAAATTTGATGCATGATTGTTCATTATTGAATTCCCAAATGATTAGGTAATCATTTGATTTTAATATTTGGGAAATCATTAATGCATTTTCTATTAGCCCTAGGTCACCAATGTTTCCTATAATTTTGTTTATATTCATGTTTATTTAAAGGGTTATTAAACATGATTTTCAATCGTATTAAATAATAGTGTCACCAAAGGACAATAATTAAGGAAGAGTCTTATTTATAGGCAAATTTAGTATTCATTAAGCATATCCATTTTTGGATAAACCATAAACATAGAAAACTTAGTGTCGTATACCCCATGGTTAAATTCAACATGATTTGAAATTAATTGACCTTCAAACATTGATTAATTTTAATTAACCCTTCATTAAGTTTCTAATTTCCATTAATCTAAATAAATATAAATAAAATTGAAAATAAATATGAAATTAACTTCAATCAACATTAAATTACATGTAAAATCATTAAATATTATAATTGAAAATTAATTTCTATTAAATTTAATTAATGATTAAGTTACCCATAATTAAATATTAATTTAATAATATCTTTAAAATCATAAATAAAATTAAAAATTAATTAAACTTTATATGAAATTTAGAGATTAATAATTCAAATTAAAATAATAATTTTAAATAAATTTAAATCATATATCATTTATACTTAATTAAAATTAATTAAAAATTAAATAACTAATTAAAATTTCTAAATATTACAATTAAATTCAAAATAATTAAATTAAATTCTAATTCATTTAAAGGAAGTTAATTTGATAGTTTGATTGATTAAAATATATTTTGATCAATTAAATTTGTTAAATAATTTGAGTTAAATGAATACAAGCCTTCAAAAGCCTAATGCTTGATTCCTTTTAGAGGGTATTTTGGCATTAATTTTGTAAGGCCTTAAGTAAAAAAGAGACCCACCATGTGTTGTGCATCATTGTTTGCTTTTACAATAGATTGAATACATCACAGGAAATTCATCAATTACAGGTGGTCTGGACTGGCAATTCTGTAACCACCGGTAATAACGGTGGCTTAACCGGCGGTTAGACTGCTGGTGTTTGCCAGTAGTCTGACCAACAGTTATTTAATTCAAAGCTGCCAAAAATAGCAGCTGTCTAATAATCGCCAATTAACCTGCCGGTATTATTTCTTACCGGTGCGTTACTAGCGACTTTACCCATCGGTGTTAAGTAAATTATTTTCAGCAGTCAGAATCACCGGAAAGCTATCGAAAAATGCCCTAGAATAAGCCATCTCGAGACTTCCATTTCATTTACTCGCCTACTCCTCTCTCTCCTGCGCGACACTCGCCCCCATCTTCCCGCCCTCTTGCAGTCGAGATGCTTCCTACGGGCACCGACAAGGTCACTACGGCCCAAGATCTCACCCAAACTACAAGGCCGAAGATCTCGCCCCGATCCCCGCTCCTGTATAAAACCGGCCTCCGAGTGCTATAGGTTTGCATTTTTTAGTTTTTTTTTTTAATTTTAAAGTTATTTTTGATTTTGTACAATGTCATGAGGAATTGGGTTAGAGAATTAATTGGGATGAAAATGTTTGTCAGTCAAGCGGATATATGCATGAGGATTAATGTATTTATTATGCGGATGAAAAAGATTTGTGAGAAAATTGCATGATAGGAAGCTTGGCACCCCAATGGTTTTAGATCATGTGAAATAAATTTATATAACCATACCTTTTCATGTTTGAAACATGCAAAAATGACTATTTTATATCAATAACAACATAGAAAAGATTTGGTTAGAGTAGAGGTTGCTTAGGTGGATGAGTGGCTTGACCCTTAGAGATAGGATACAGAATCATCATACAGGTTAAAAGGTTGGAGTAGCTCCAGTGGAAGATAAGATTAGAGAGAGTCTCTTTAAATGGTTTGGTCACATTAAACGAAGGCCTTCTGATGACTCGGTAAGGAAAGTTGAGGTATTAGATTTGACTTATGTTAAGAAAGGTAGAGATAGACCTAAAAAGATTTGGTTAGAAAATATTAGAAATGATCTTTCTTTATTAGATTTAAATGAAAAATTGATTTTTAACTGGACACAATGGCGAAAAAGGATTCATGTAGCCGACCCCATGTAGTGGGACAAAGGCTCATCCACCTAAGCATCCTCATCTCTGTAACACTTAACTTAGTATTATGCTTCTATTTTAACGGCCAACATTCAACACCATAAAGCATTACAGGTCTCACAACCATCTTATAGAATTTTCCCTTAAGTTTGAGGGGACTTTTCTATCGCACAATAAGCTCGATGCATTCCTCCACTTCAACCATCCAACTTGAATTCTGTTTATAATATCCCCATCAATTTCACCATTACTCTGAACAATAGATCCAAGATATCTAAAATGTGTACTATTATTAATGACTTGATCGCCCAAAGTCACAATCCCATCACTAGGTCTATTACTACTAAAATTACACTCCATATATTCAGTTTTAGATCTACTCAAGCAAAAACCTTTAAACTCTAAAGTTGACATCCATAATTTGAGTTTACCTTCAACTCGCTCTCTAGTCTTATCAATAAGAAGAATATCATCAACAAAAAGCATACACCAAGGTAAATCCTCTTGGAAATGTCAAGTGAGAGCATCCATAACTAAAGCAAAAAGATATGGACTTATGGTTGATCCTTGATGTAATCCAACCAAAATAGGAAAAAACATGGTCAAACCACCTTGTGTTTGAATACAAGTAATAGCTCATACATACATATCTTTAATGATTTGAATATAAGCATTATTAACTCCTTTCTTTTCAAGAACTCTCCATAGCACTTCTCTTTGGACTTTATCATATGCTTTCTCCATAAATTCAGTTGCATCTCAACTGCCACCCTTTAAGTTCTATAAAATGTTCAGATGTCCATGTTTGAAGCATAAAAATCAAGCATTCCTCATGCCCGATGATGTAAAGCTTGATTTATATCATAGGAGATTTCTTCCAGACTACTGTCTTTAGACCTAACATGTAGAGTACGAGCCACACAGAGATACTCATGCCGACCTATCCACAGCATTTGAAATATTTGATCAAGATCAAATGACTAGACTGTATGAAGAACTTATTTTTGATGTAACATGTCTTAATTTAAGGACAAGTGTTGAAGAGCCACCAATTTCAGAAACTAAAAAACTCTTTGAGTTACTACATGCGGCTCAAAAATCAATTTAGTATGGTTGCAAAACTCATTCAGATTGTCGATTGCTGTGAGGATACTAAGTATTAAAATTGAATATAATATTCCTCATGATTATTTCAATAACTTCATTAGTCTTCTCAAGGAAACTAATCCAACGGATAATTTAATTCCCTAAGATTTGTACCGAATGAATAAATTAGTATCCAAGTTGGGTCTCACTACTACAAATATATATTATTGTATCAATGGATATATATTATACTACAAGAATGATGCAACAAAAGTTTATTGCTGCACCTATAATGCATCTCAGTTTAAGCCAAACTCGAGAAAATAACATCGTCAAAAGAACAAAATTCCATATTCCCATTTACTTTATTTATCGATCATTCCAAAGCTTTAGCGACTCTATACATCAATGAGTTCACTAGGCCATATAAGATGACATAAGAAGAAATTAGCAAACAGTAGTGTTCTTTCTCATCCTTCAGATGTTGAAGCGTGGAAACATTTTGATCGAGTGCATGCTTCATTTGCTGCTAAATCTCGCAACATAAGATTGAGATTATGTGCTGATGGTTTTACCCTATAGTAAAGCAACTACATCATATTCTTATTGGCCAGTTATACTAACACCATACAACTTTCCACTAGAGATGTGTATGACTACCTCGTACATGTTCTTAACACTTATAATACCTAGACCACATAATCCAAAAGCCAAAATTAATATTTTTTTGTAACCATTAATTGATGATCTCAAGTTATTATGGGAAGAAGGTGTTCTCACATATGACATATCAACAAAAAAAATTTCTCCTTCGAGCTGCATTGCTTTAGACCATTGGAGATTTTCCAGCTTACGGTATGTTGTCTGGTTCGAGTACAGCAGGAAAATTTGCTTGCCCTTACTGCATGAAGAATACTAAAGCTTTCACACTAAAATATAGAGGGAAAACTATTTGGTTTAATTGTCATTGTATATTCCTACCTGCTGATCATCAATTTCAGAGAAATAAGAAAGCATTTATTAAATTAGAGTTGAGAGGTCACCTTCAACACCAAGATTAAGATGTGATGATGTACTACAAGACTTTCTAAATTTCCAACAATTATAGATTTTCTAATGTTATCAGAGTATAAATATCTGGGATAAGGTGTTCATCATAATTAGATTAAAAAAATATTTTCTAAAGAACTAATTTGATAAGGCATAGTTTGGATGTTATATATATTGAGAAGAACTTTCTGGATAATATTTTTAATATAATTATGGATGTTATAGGTAAGAGCAAAGATAATGTCAAAGCAAGGATGAACATTAAAGAGTATTACTAAACAAAAATCTAGGGTTAGTAACAATCACTAATGGCAAAATAATGAAGCCCAAAGCTGCTTACACTTTCACATGAAAGCAAAAAGATCAATATGGCAGTAGTTTAATGATTTAAAAATGCCTAATAGGTATGGTTCAAACATAAGTCGATGTGTTAACTTGAAATCAGTGAGGTTATTTAGACTAAAAATTCATGATTATCACATAATTATGGAGGTTCTTCTTCCATTCATAATATGTATGTTACCAGATTACATATCAAATTTGTTGACTGAGCTTAGCATTTTCTTCCAAGACCTATGTTCATCTAAACTATGCGAAGATGCTTTACGGAGGAGCTAGGAGAACATACCAATCATCCTGTGCAAGTTAGAAAAAAAATTTTCCCTCGAATTTTTTGATTCTATGAAATATCTTCTAGTCCATCTACCTTACGAAGCTAGAGTTGGTGGACCTGTATAATATTATTAGAAGTATCCTTTCGAGAGGTTAAATATATTTTTTATTAAGTCTTCAATATTTTTGAATAAGTTGAGAACATATGTTTATTAACTTGATAATTATAATTATTCAATAGATATTTGAACAAGTTGAAGAAATATATTAAGAATAAAGCATAACTACAAGAATCAATATGTGAAGCATATTTATCTCAAGAAATAACTCAATTCTGCTCCTACTACTTTGAGCCCCATGTAAGGAGTATAAGAATAAAGATTGGTTGTAACATGGACTTTGATGTGGAAAAATAATCATAGGCTATAATATCAGTATTTAGTAGTAATGAAAAACCCAGTGATAAATGTGTTGAACGATTTCTCAACGACTTAGAAATAAAAAAAGCAAATTTATATGTGCTATTGAACTGTGAAGAAATTGAACCAATCTTAGAGTAAGTTCTTCTATAATGTGCATAATGAGTAATGTTTATTTAAAATACTAAAATACTATTTGGATGATTTATCAATAGGTATTTTGTAAGAAATTTGCCCTAACAGATTCTACAAATATTGAGCATGTTATTGAAAATAAATTCCCATCTTGGTTTAGATCTTTTGTGAGCTCATAAATTTTAAAATTATTATTTGAATTACATCTTATTTAATAAAAAAGCACTAATATCTAAATTTTTTTAAGGTATATAACCCTGATAATAATTGTTTCAATAAAAGTTTTTAAGCACTAGCATAGGGTCCAATGCAAAAAGTAAAGACTGGCCAATATATATAATAAATGAGTTCAGATTTCATACCAAGTCATTGAGTGAAAAAAGAAAAATAGAAAATTATGGAGTATGTGTTAGAGTGAATACTTGTAAAGAAGATGAGTGTGATTATTACAATATTCTGAATAATGTTCTTGACCTGGAGTACCCCAGCAAATATGAGAACTTTCTATGCTTATCTAACTATCAATGGTATGATCCAGTATAGAATAGAGGCATAAGGGTTCATCCTGTGTATGATTTAATAGATGTAAAACATAGTAGAAGATCTAGAAAGTTTGATCCATTTGTGTTAACAAGTCAAGTTGTTTAAATTTATTTTAGTAAATATCTAGTGGTCATAGGGATAAATAAGATTGACTACCTGTCATAAAATAAAAGTATGGGGGATAATTAATCAACAATACATTATAGCAACTACACATTAAGAGGATGAGATGTCATGTTATAGGCCTATTAAAATCCAGTTAGAAGATGTGAATAGTTCAACTAGCTCGTCAAGTGAGAATGAGGATGAAAGTAAAGTACCCTAGAGAGCAATAGAAATATTTTTGATTCTTAGTAGTTTTATAATTTAGAATTGTAGTTTATATAATTTAGGATTATAGAATTATAGTTTTTGTAATATTTCTGAATAGTTTTTATACTTATAGAATTATACTTTATGTATTATGAGCAATAAAAATATTATTCATTATTTTATATTCTATAATTCTTTATTTTTCTAATTTATTATTATGTATTATTTATTTTTTATATATTATAATGCTTTATTAATTGCTTCTTTTAATGCAGTTGGCTTTAGGTGATGAACCACCTTATAGATCCTTTGCCTTAAAGTTTTCTAGAAAAAGTTGAGTGTTAATCCTAATAGACCTAGATAGCCTGATGAAAGTGAGGGGCAGAGATCAGTTCCACCATTTATACCATCACCACCACCACCTAGGAGTCAGCAGCAGACCCCTAGTGAGCAGGGTCCGGGTCAATCTGATCCACATGCTATTGTACCACCACTCTTTCCTGGGTGCTTCCCTCCTCCATCGACGAGTCTTTGATTTCCCTCTCCAGATTAGGCACATGCACCTTAATTTTATCCATATTTTCCCCCACCATCATCACAAACTTGTCCATCCACCACCTTACCTTACTTACCCCCACCCAAATTATTACCCATATCTGGTGTGGCCATAACTCGGTGGACTATCTAGACCAGCAGAGGTTGGTGCTGGTGTTCATGCAACTTCAGTAGATAAGCATCAATACATTAATCATGAGGGTGATACATAAGTTCAATTTATGTTATTAAGTTTCTTGTATTTTGATATATTATATATTACTGACAAAAAATTAACCTGCAGCTTCAATCCTTTAAGGCCACCTACTCACAAGATTTAGAATATCATAAGAAACAAATATGATACTCCTTATTTATCATGGTAGAAGATCCCAATGGAAATTAGGGATATGTGGTTTGGAGAATTTTAGGTATATTTATTTGGCCTAAATTTAAACATTTGATTTAATTTATATTAATATTTTTTATTATCCTTATATTTTTTTATATAAAGAATTTAGGTGGTTACCGGAGCATAATACAACGATCAGAACAAATTTTGCGAGTAGAGGATCGACCCATCTTTGGGACATGTTCATGGACATTGGAAAGTCTAGGCAGCATCTAATATGGATTAAAAAGGGCGTATAGGCAGATCTGAGTAGAGCTTAGGTGAGCCCTGAGTTCATAAAATTAAGAGAGTAGAATAAGCAGAATAGAGCATCTAACCTGGGGGTTTAGGAAGCTCTTTTTATACCGGTGGATCTGTTTCTCATATGGAATATGGATGACAACTGGTAAAAGCTTTAAATTATTTAATAAATATATTTATATTATTATAAATATATCTTCTATTTTTAGAAAGAGTTTATTGGTCGGAAGGAGACACTGCTGGAGTTACATATGAGCATTCACCAGCATCAAGCTGGCCATCAGTGGGTTAATGAAAAGGCTAAAAAGGCTTATGTGAGTATAATTTTTTAGAGTTTAGGAATAGAAATTTATTATAATAAAACTAATTCTAATATCAATATATTTTATGGATTTATTCTAGCAGGATGATTTTATATGAGCTCCAAAAAGTTGTCAGTCCACTAGTGAGGGATCATCTTCAGGATTGACCCAATATTCTCAGTATAATATAAGGTCAGATGTTATTGGAGGAAGGTAGAGGGGGAGGGTATATGGCTTGGGTTTGCAAGGATATGCTTATGAGGGCAGTTCATCCACTTCAACATTTTATGATCCTAGTGGAGCTGAAAAAAGTGTAAGCCAGAGGACTGCAGTGCTGACGAGAGAGGTAGAAGAGACGAGAAAGGTTCAAAATGAGATGCAGGAAGAGCAGTGATCCTACAGAGATGAAAATCAAAATAAGAAAAAGCAAGAGCAAGAGCAAGAGTAGCCATATGCATCACTAGATAGCGAGGACACGAAGGAGGATTAGTACTCTTTTTTATTTGATGAACTTATAATGAACTTATTGTAAACTTATTTGGTTTGATGAACTTATGTGTAAACTTAGGATGAACTTATTTGGTTTAACTTATTATTTTGTTATGAACTTATTATGAGTTGATTTATTTTGATGAATATATTTGTGATAATTATTGTGATTTATTATAGTGGCATGTTGCCCATATTTGTGAAAATTATTTTATTTTATGTGCAGGTTTATAATGTAGGGTGAAAATCAATAAAATAGAGGGGAAGCTGTCAATTTTTTTTCAAATACTACAAGTTTCTGGTGGATTACCGATGGTTTGGCCGCCATAAACTTTGATACTGAATGGCTCATATAAGCCGCAACATGATTACTAGTATTTCCAGTAGTTTCTGACGGCTTACTGACAGTTTCTGGCGATTCTCTGGTGATACGATGGTGGTGGCGCCACTGGTAATTCCTTCGATTATGACCGCTGATAAACTGCCGGTGTGTTACCGATGATATTCTGGTGGTTTTGTAGGATGTCACCGATAAATAACCAGTGGTCACCAGCATTATGACCGCCAGAAAACTACTGGTGGCATGGGCTGAAGGTAAATTGCCGACGTGTAAAATCGCCGGAAACAAACTATCGGAAACAGTTTCCTATGCAGTTTTTACTAACGGATTTTAAACCACGTCAAAGCTACCAGCTTTTTCCAGAATCACCAAAAATCTTATGATAACCGCCAGAACAAGCCACTAATAATAAGTGATTTTCTTGTAGTGATATCTTTTATTTTTTATTATGTAAGTAAATTAATAATTTATTTGTCTAATTGGATGACAAGAAAATATGTTTTTCATCTTTTGGGATGAATTACATATTACCTATGCTATATCTAATTAGAAAAATAAATTGTAATTTTTATCTTTCAAATTGATATTAGAACATTAGTCTACCCTTTAGGATAATATAATGTTAAACTAAAATGATATAATTGAAAGGAATCATTAAGCAAATCTTGTGTGATAAAAGAATAATAATAAAAAACATTATTTATAATTATCATCTAAGGTATTCTTTAGAATGTGAATAGGAGTTTTATTAAAGGCCTCAGTCATTCCATTTGCCCTAGGGTAATAAATTATTGAGGATCTCCAATCAAGATTATGACATATTACAAAATTGATTGTTTAGTACTCCTAAATGAAGGACCATTTTCTGTTCTAATCTGATGAGGAACACCAAATTAATACATTACATGGTCTTTAGAAAAAATGTTTAGAACATTATTTTCTTTGACCTCGATCAAAAGAACTACATAAATCCACTTTGATAAGTAATTTACATATACTAATATAAACTAATGACCATTGGAAGATGGGAGATCAATTAGACCAATGATATATGTACCCTAGCTTTCAAAAGGCCATGATGCAATTCTTAGATGAAAGATATTGGGTGGTTTATGCAGAACTACACTATGTTTCTGACATTAATGATAATTTCATGCATTATTCACATCTTCATCTATCTTTGACAACAAATAATAACCCATTCATTTAGTTTTCAACTTCATCTTTGGTTTGGACTGATGTACACCACACAATCCTATATATACTTCTTCTATAATTTTATTTCTAATTTTCTTAAACATTTTAGCCATATCTGATTAAATGATCTTTTTTATAGGTTTTTATTGATTAAGGCATAGGAAAGTGGCCATCTTTTAATTTAATTAGCTATCGATGTAAAGTTTTTTATAATACACCATTTCATCTTCTATTATAAAAATAATTTTTGCATTAATTGGGGATTTTATGTTGATATACTTAATGTCTATAGATAAAAAGGCTCTACAAAATTATATTTTTATTGCAATTCTATCTTCTTCAGGATAAGCTAAAGATTTAGCTTATTTTGTTAAGGCACTCACCATGGATTTCTTCCCATGAAGAATCTTATAGAAAGTTGAGTTTGGCATTTGTTCAAGAAGATGCATTATATACTAAAAATAGGGAATCAGACTTTCCTTTAACACTTTGTAGATTCCAACTATTTGATTCATCACTAACTAGGAATAACTAACGATTTTGATCCCTTAGATTTCATTTAAAATTGTTAACTCTAACTTGGTTATTTGTGCCCTGTATTTAGCTTCATTATTCATACAGTGTTCTAATATATGATAACTAATACATCAAACCTTTTTTAGTTGTGATAAACATTATACTAATTCTAGTATTCCCTAGCGAAGTGTAATGAGATGTTTCTTGTTAATTAGAGGTAGCACTATATAAAAAAAAAATTCCTTGGTAGATTTTTCATTTTGTTAAAATTTTATAATTTTTTTATCTTGCAATTCATCATGTATCAGATGAGCTACTAAGAGTCTACAAAATCTTGTCCTTTCATATTTTTTTTGAAGACAAAGCAAAATAGCTTTATTAATCAGTAGAAAAAAAAAATAGACTACACTCTACAATTATCCGACTCCATCTCCAACAAAGTGATGAAGGAAGCAGTTATATCAATTAAAGTCACATCATTCCACATAAAAGAAATAAAGCAAGCAAAGTTAGCACAAAGATCTGCTAACTTATTGCTCCTCCTATCTACACAATTAAAAATAATATAATCAACATTTTTAATAAACGAAAGGTCAATCGATTCATTACCTCCTTTCTTCACCATATCCTTGATGAAATTGATCACATTTATGTTATCTCCTTCAATGATAAGTCTTTTGTAATTTAGCATCCATTCCTTAATAAAAAGTTTAAGAGCAAGGATAGATTGAATCTCTACAGCCGCTGCATCCCAATGAATGAGAGGTTTTCCGAAAGCCAACCAAAACCTCCCATAATGATCTCTAAGGACTCCTCCGATTCCAGCCTTGTATGAGTTGTGAAGAGCAGCATCTATGTTCACTTTAATCCAATTAGGTGGAGGAGAATGCTAAGAGTTCAGCAACCAAAGTGGTTGATTAACACCCTCTATTCCTGAATTTTAGCAGCTTAGATTGTTTTAAATTGCAAAACTACAAACTGCTACAGAAGAAGTCATCACCGTATTGAATTTTTTCCCTTCATGAACATAAATATTCATTGCTTTCCATGAATGGAATATTCTATTACAAAATAGATTTTTCATCCAGGAATTTTGCAAATCCAGCAATAAGAAACAAGCTTCCAAAGAGGTAAAATCTGGAATACTGAATCCGCATTTATTTAAAATAGCCATCACTTCTTTAGTCTTCATGCACTCTAAAACAATATGATGAATGTTCTCAACTTCTTCACACCCTCTAGGACACTTATCGTATCTTTGCAATCTCCTATAACAGAGAAAATGATAAGTTGGAATAGCATTGTTGATCAACCTCCACCAGAATATCCTCTCTCAGATTAAGCTTCATTTTATCAAACCGGGACCAAGCACAATTCTCTATTTTTTTAAATTCCATAGCTTCAACAGCTAGTGCTGATATGGTTTTCCCTGAGAGCTTATTTATAAGCTCTAAATTGTCTTCACCATTTCGTAAAACAATAGATGAGATCATATTAACTAATTCTTCCCCGAAGTACTCTTTCAGCTTTAAAGTATCCCAATCTCCATTTTCTAAAAAACTCTCCACAGTTAAACTGCTGCTTTCCATTGGGTTGACAAAAGTAGGCCAATACTAAAAACTTTTATCCAAAACCCAAATATCTTTATAAACATTTATAACTTTTCCATCTCCAATTGTCCACCTGACAATTGGCTTCAAATATTTGTTCCCATTGCAAATCAATTTCCAGGACACCGATCCATTTCTCCTTGTAGAATCCATTTCAAGATTACTCCCATACTTAGGAAAAAAAACCTTATGCAAAAGAGACTCTTTCTCTTCAATATAACTCCAAGCTAGCTTGTCTCTCAAAGGCCCAGCTTTATTAGAGCAAGAATTGATGCCCAATCCTCCCCATTTTCTCGGTTTGCACATAAGGTCCCAACTAACATAGTGAAGACCTGCATTACCATCACATTTGTTCCATATGAATCCTCTGCAAAGTTTATCAATCTCATACAGCACTTGATTGGGAACCAAAGAATTGGTAGAATGAAAAGTTGGGTAAGATAATAACTCAGATTTTACCAAAGAAACCCTCCCAGCTAGAAAGATGAGTTTTCCTCCTCAAACACCAAGCATACTCATTGTTTTATCAATAAGAAATTGGCAATCAGATTTAGATAATCTCCTTAGCACCACCTTGATTCCCAAATAACTAATTTCTTTCACTTCTCTAAATTTCATAACTTTACAGATTTTCTTCTTCATTCTTGTCTTCAAAGATAATCCAAAAAGAATGCAAGATTTTTCCAAATTCATCCTTTGACCCGTCCATCCACAGAATTTCGTAAGAATATTTTTAACAATTTTAACCGATTTCAATTGAGCATTAGAAAAGACTATAATGTCATCAGCATACAAAAGATGAGAAACCATAGGCCCATTAGGAGAAACACCAATCCCAATAGATCTCCCTTTCTAATAGAATGCATTGGAAAGAAGTTGAGCACACATTACAAATAAAAAAGGAGAAAGAGGGCATCGTTGGTGGAATCCACTTTTAGCTTCAATCCTCTTTGAGTATGAACCATTAATAAGAATAGAAAACTTAGGTTCCATGACACATTCAACAATCAAATTAGCATAGTTGATAGGAAATTAAAATACTCAAAAATTTTAATCAACATTTGCCACCCCATAGAGTCATAAGCTTGCTCCATGTCAATTTTGAATGAAACCATCCCCTTGGAAGATTTGGAATGCCTAAATTTATGAAAAATTTCTTGTGCCACTAGAACATGTTCTGAGAGTGATCTACCTTTCATAAAAGCCACTTGTTCCACAGATATAATTTTAGGAATTACCAACAAAAGTTTGTTGAGAAGCATTTTAGCCACTATCTTATAGACCGAATTACATAAACTAATGGGTCTATAATTGGAGGGAGATAATGGAGTTTTGACTTTAGGAATCAAAACTATATTTGTGGCTTTCTAAGAATCATTCATCTTACGAAACTTGAAAAAATTATCCACTGCTTTCCACATATCAAGTTTGATGATATGCCAATAATGTTTAAAAAAAGAGTAAGACATACCATCTTGGCTCGGTGCAATGTTCTTCCCTAGCTCCTTGATAACATCCTCCAAATCTTCAAAAGTGAAATCCATGCTCAGCCATGCTTTATCTTCATTGTTTAAAGTTGTTAAAGAAGCCGGCCATCTCTCCATATCACACTTTCTTTCAACCCATTTGTTGCTGAAACACCGAAACAGCACCTCCTCAACATCTTTTTGATCTTCAACCATTACACCTTGTTCATTCCTGATTTGATGAATGAAGTTAGCATTTCTTTTTCCACTCGCATAAGCTTGGAAGAATTTGGCATTTGAATCCCCTTCCACCATCCACTTTACTTTTGCTCGCTGCTTCTACCAGGTGTCTAACAGAGCAATTACATAATTGAGTTCTTCCAATTTGGCTTTAAGTTCCCACTGGAGTTGATCCGGAATGATCCCGCCTGCAGCTTCCAACTCCTGCAGCCTCAACACCTCTGATTTTAGTTCTTCTTTAGACAAATTCAAAGGCTTGAATTTGGCCTTACTCCAATAATAAAGGTTTCTCAAAGTTCTCTTAAGCTTTTGATTTAAAGCTTGAGAAGGATCTCTTGAAGCTTTTTTCTTCCAAGATTTTTTCACTACAGTAATAGATGCAGGGATTGTAGTCCAAACTTCTTCAAATCTTAATTCCTTCCTATTTGTAGTTTTGAAATCCAATAGGTTCAAAAAAATTGGACAATGGTCCGAAGCCATCCTAGCCAAATGCCTCACAATTAATCTATGAGAAAAGTTAAAGGAAATAGAATTGAATAAGCATCTATCCAGCTTCTCAAGAATTCTCCCTGCTCCCTTCTTATTATTACACCAAGTATACTTTGGCCCTACAAAAGCCACTTCGTGCAAATCATTGCTCATAATAAAAGACTTCATCTCCTTTGGACCTAAGCCAAAAACAAACTCTCTTCCCCTTTTTTTTTCCTTTTTGGACAGAAGACAATTAAAGTCTCCCCCTATAACCATAGGGAAATCTTCAATCAAATGATGCTCCAATCCTCCCAATAAAATCCTCCTCTTGTACACATCTTTGTTCCCATATATTGTAGGAATTCTCCATTTGCCCTTATTGATCACTTTGAGATCTCCAATAAGCATTTGTGTTGAAGCATCCAACAATTCAAAAGTGGCCAAATCTTGCTTCCATATAACTAAAATACCTTTGGAGAGGCCTTCAGAAGGAACATGACAAAAATCCCAACCTTCCCCTACAATAGAACTCACAACCTTTTTATCCACAACCATAAGTTTAGTTTCAACTAAGCCAAGGAAGAATAACCCAAACACCTTATGGAAATCCTTTGCATATAGAGAAGCTTTAGACTTCTTAGCTCCTCTACAATTCCAAAAACCAATGGACGACATTAATGATCCAAGGGGAACTGGTTTCCCGCCATTTTTTTAACTTCACCTTCCAAATTCCTGTTTCTCGGATTCAGCCTGATAGGACCTAAGCTCTTTAATTGCTTAGTCCCTTTCTTCCTTGTCTTGCTTGAACCTTCCTCTGCCTTGTTGGCAGTAGCCTCCAAATTACCTTCAACTTCAACTTTTTCACCTTCTTCACCTAAATTGATTAAAACATCAAACTGGTTAAGATTGCAAATTTTGTCTTCAGCTTTTGAGCAACTAATTCTTATACTTCCATCTCCAGTAACTTCAGGATCTTCATTGTTCTTGCTAGGAGGCGACACAGCTTCCTCTGAAATTTTTTCCATTCTCTAGTCTTCAGTATTCTTCAGGTCCCAAAAATTATCAATCTTTGATTTGTCTTCTTCTCCCACATTTTTTATTTTCTTAACAGAAAATGTCTGACATGGCCGTTTATTCGGAATATTGTATTTTTTTCCACTATTTTTCCCATAGTCCACATGAACCCATGGATCATATTCTCCTCCATAATCAGCTTCTTTGGCCTTGGAGACATCTTTCTCCACATTATCTTCCACAGATTTCTTCCTCATAACATTTGTAAAATCTTTAGCTGGTCTTGATCCGGACTCATTTAAAATCTGCACAGGTTCCACCTTGCTCACCTGAAAGGATTTATCCAAATGACCTATCCTTCCACATTTAAAATAATGGACGACAGCTTCTCATAACAAAATTTTTGATAAAATTACCCCAATGCACCTTCAACCCATACTCCTAAAGGAAGTTGGCCTTCTAAATTGATTCTAACAGAAACTCTGGCATATTCTCACCTACCCCATTGAAACATGTTTTAATCAATAAGAAAAGGAACAACAACCTTCAAAGCAATCTTATAGACGTTAATTCTGTCCCAGCTTTGCAGAGGTAGATTAGGAAGTCTAATCCATATTGGAGCCATCAGCCCCTTCAAAGAAGAAGGATTAAAATCAGGGGACCATTCGTCCAAACCAATTATGCTGCCACTAACAAACCATGGACCATTATTTAAAATAGCTTCCATAGCTTCTTGTTCTTCAAAGGCACAAAATACCCAACCACCACCAAGTAAAGACATATGAAACCTTCCAAACTGGTTCCATTGCTTCATTAGCTCCAAACTAATGACATGATACGGAGCAAAATCCCGAAACACCTTAATAATCAGAGCTTTTTTCAATCTATCACAATTTTCCAACTCAATTTGCTGATGAAGCTTCACAACACCATCTTCAGAATAATCCTTCCTATAATCAAAATCAACTTTTTTGAAATTAGGCTTCAAATTCCAGGCATTTGCCACTGATTTGCCTGGATGAGGAAGGATGACAGACTCCATTCTTCCTATAGAGTTGCAAGTTCCCCAGCATAGCCGACTCACAATCTCTAACCTTCTCCAAATCATTCTTCTCGAATTTCAATTCAACAACAATTTCTCCACCTCTGAAATTCCTAGAAACCATACTAATAGATCCTCCCTGCAACGCTTCATTGTTGGCCATCAGCTTATTAACTCTAGATGATGAATCCTTCAAGGATTCTCAAAAAATTTCAGTTCCTACTTCTCCTCTATTTTTACAGAATACTGAATCATCATCATGACAATACTCCTTACAAGAATTGATCAAATCATAAAACATTACATTTTTTTCCTTTTCCAATACATTTTGAAATGATTTTTGGAGATTGAAGACCTCCTTCCCTGATCACAAGAGGTTTAGCAGATTTAAACCTCATGTTAGTATCCCATTCAAACAGCTTGTTTGCATCACCGAAAGCAGGAGGCGATACAACTTGGTTATAGTAAGAAATAATCCTTACTGCAGTCATTGCCGAAATACGACTGTCGTTGGCGCCGGATGAAGCCCGACGTACCTCCGCCGCCATCGGAGGTGAAAAAAAATTACGGGAATCCAAAATTTCAAAATCCTGTTAAACTCTCTCTCTCTAGAATCATGGAGCTTCTCTCTCTATAATCTCATAAATCTTGTCCTTTCATAGCACATAGGGGAAGGAATATGATTTCAAACTATGATAGAATCATTGACGATCAGGCTAAACACCCTGAAAACATTGATACATCAAATTTTGGAATAGATTTACTCTGGAGCATACATTTCCTTCCTCATTAAAACAAGATAATAATACACCAAGAGGTTTACATAAAGTTATTTTAAACAAAATTAATGGCATCCTTGGATTAGAAGTAGCCAAGAATGGAGGATATGTTATATACTACTTTATATTGTGAAAGGATTTCTAGCAATTTTCATCCCACTAAAAATGAATGTCTTTCTTACTCAAAGATGCAAATGGTTGACATCTTCCAAAAATATTTGATATGCATTTTCTAAGATGTACAAATTGATCTTGAGAATATCTCAATTGGGTGAGACTTTTTGTTAGTATGATTTTTTATGTTGCTTTTATTTTACTATGATCAATTTCAATTGTGCACCAATGGACTATAAAAGATAAAAATTTTTTAGAATTAAAGTTGAGAGTGCACTTTAGAGTATTTATTTTAAAATTATATTATCAATATCTTTGAAAAATAATTCTTAGGTCATATAGATGATCATCCTTTTCGATACTCTTTTTGACAAAATGATCAATATAATACTCCACTTACTTGTAGAAAAGTTAATATACAATCACATCATTTCTCATTGGTAGGTTGTTAAAGCATTCATTAATTCAAATGGAATAACTTTGTAGAAGTAGACTTGTATCAGCATTCTAAAGGCCATAGAATTTCAACTTTATGTGCCATTTTAATTTGATTATATTATTTAGTGAAAATTATGTATTCTTATATTGTATTAAATTTTAGTGAAATTATTATTTTTATTTTATGTTGTACACGAATGTCTCAATAAAATGAGAAAAATTCACAGGTGTTGAACCAGAGATGCAACCTCATAAATTATCAGCACCACAACATCTAGAACACCCTCGTACAAGATAATGACATTATAGTACGGTAGACTAAAAAAAATGTCATTTAATTCATCACCTTGATAGAACCAAGGAAAAAGTTATAGTGCTTCATAATGTTGTAAAGCCAGAAATCAACATTACGATGATAGAGTCTCAAGAATTTAAGCACAAAAGTGCCAAACTAAACAACATCGCAATGCCTGATTAAACATTCAAGCACTCCAGTGTTAAACTTTTGTAGAACCATGGTTTAGAAGTTCATGTGAAAGCATGAAACATCGGCCAAAAAATGATAGCCAATAACCACAATGAATAAGTTTAGTACTATAATGGATCTTACATAGTAGCGTTGAGGTGCTAATTCATATTATAATTTTATAGTAAAACCATGTCAAGAACCATAATGTCTGAGTCCATTAATGTTCTTAATGTAAATAATTTTTATTTAGGGGATTTTATCATTCCAAAATTTTTTGTCATTTTAAAGGCAATTTGTCGTTCTAGTGAGTTTTAAGTGCTTAACTAAAGCCCCACCTTATAATCAAGTCTGGGGGGGGGGGGGGGGGGGGGGGGGGGGGGGGGTTCGGGGTAGAGGTGCTAAAGATATATCAATTTGAGTGGTTGTCTTACCTTTTCATAATAAAGTAAGAAATTAAAAAAGAAAGGAATGTGGAGAGTCAAGTTATATTATCTTGGTGATATTTATTTATATTTTTCTTTGCATACATTTTTTTTTAAATTAATAAATATATTTTATTTTAATTTAATTCATTGGTTGGCTAAACTCATAGTTGATAGCTAATGATGTGAATCCATAGTGATTATTAATATAAACTTTAGTTCTTTAATGAGCAAGTGGATTTTTTCAATATATCCCATTCTTAATTTAGTCAATATGATGGCCATGTGTAGAGTTAAAACATATTGTGATATATTGCCTCTATGGATAAATGTTGGAGTAATTAGAAGTATTGAAATTTAACTCCTGCATACCTGCATATAAGTTATTTAGTGTTATAGAATATTTAGAGATATAAAACTATACTTGGGACATAAACCTTCCATAACTTCCTTACATGTTTGATGGAGATCTAAGGATGCATGTACTATGATTTACAACAAACATAGGGCAATTTAATTGGAAAAGCTTTGAAATTCTCTATCATTAGCCCAAAACACCTTATCGACCGGTATCTTAACTTTCTTATACATTTCATAGTTAAGACAAAATCAAAACCTAATATTAATTTTGTAGGATAGATATTATAGCTCAAATAGATAATACTAGAACATATATATTATAATAGGACACTTCCTAGTGGGATAAACACTCTCTCATATCACTTTTATTATTTGGTCAACATGAGCAGTTGCCTTATTTTGTGGAGGAAATATATAAAAGAAAACCAAAACATATTTCACGCACATCTTACTATTTTATGCTCATAAAACATGATGCAAAAACATCAAGTTTTTTGCCCAATTACTAGAGAGGTAATGTGTTATCACATAAATTTATTCTATATTGCTGAAAGAGCTGCATATTTAATCCTACTTGTATTTTGTATATTATACATTATTTGTGTGTTTTGAGTTTAAATTTTGAAAAAAAATAAACATTTTTTATTTTTCAGTTTCATTAAATATTTTTTTTTTCATTCTAGTGTGATTAGTATATGTGCAGTAGATCTAGAAAAGAGCCCTTATTATTTGATCTAGAGATTTATATGACCCATAAAAAATTGAAAAATAATATAAAAATATTGTATTATTATAATTGGCTAAATTTAATTTAGATCAAGGCCATTATATCCCTCTTAGGGAGTACGTAAATCATATATTATATTGAATTCATCCATGTATCAATCGACTTAGTATCAAAGCCAATAACTACGAGTTGAAATCTACCATTATTTAGATGGTTCAAAATTATTAGTCTGTGAGAACACTTTTTGAGGATTCCAACATAAACTTAGCTAGCTCATGTAATATCCATGCATGACAGAGGACACGGGAACTAATAATTTCAGTGGCTTTCAGATAGCATAAATCCTAAGGGAGTTGTAAGTATCTATGAGTTGATTTCTTTATAAATTTTGATAGCTCATGTAATACCCATGGATAATAATTTGGATAATCTAGAAGTTAGTTTAGGATCTAAATCAGCTATGCATTTTAAATATCATGATTTCAATTATGTTACTGAGAATATTTCTCATGGGATTAAAAACGTAAATTTTATTGGAAGAAAAAATAATCCCTAATCAAGTATACATAATTCATGTTAGAGGAACAACCTTAATTTTTTTTAAATAATAAAAACTGTGGGAATAATCAATGGAATGTAGTTCAATCTAAGTTTAGAGGATATTAGAATAATCTTTAATAATAAATAGTTAAGCCTACAACTTATGACCTCCAAGCTTTAATCACAATAATCTATTTAAATCTTAGAGGATACATTTGGATGATTTAGAGCTTCAAATGGGAAACAAATTGTACAACTAAGCTACTTCAACTAAGAAATAGAAAATCAATTAAGATAGTTTTCAACTTATTTTAGCAGTAGACTTCATGGCACCTTACCCAACAAACATCATGTTTAAGGTCAGAATGCCTTTTATTTTCATCTTCTTTTTATGTTTCTACTTCTTTTCCTTTCTTCTCCTTTTCTTCTATTTCAACTTTTTTAAAATTTCTAGAGAAGATAGTTTGCTTCTTAGGTAGATAGTTTGAAGTGTTTTCATCAACATAAAATTAAAGAACTAAAGTCACTTGTAGATCACCTGTAATGTAGTTCTTTACTCCCTTATGAGATTATTTGATACATTGATGAAGGGTGGATAAATGTTCAATAAGGATGTTAAGCCTAAGTGAACTTATATCTCAGCACATCGAGACGGGGGGGGGGGGAGGGGGTGTTGCGGATCAATGGTTTTTTATTTTGATGATAGCAAACATTTTTATTTCTCTACAACTGCCTTATGTACTAACGTTTCAGGTTCACACGATCGAACTGCAATTTGGAATCAGCTCAAGATTGGGTAGACTAGGTCTGAGTCAGTT
This sequence comes from Dendrobium nobile, assembly GCA_022539455.1. Taxonomy (NCBI): domain Eukaryota; kingdom Viridiplantae; phylum Streptophyta; class Magnoliopsida; order Asparagales; family Orchidaceae; genus Dendrobium; species Dendrobium nobile. The sequence continues at coordinate 56,948,157 of CM039735.1, forward strand.
TGTAATCTTTTTCCTTTCTTGAGTTTGTTGTATTTAGTGTGGGATCTGTTGATTTATAACTTGGAAGATTTCCTGTTGTTACCTATAAGATTTCTATTATTGGTAATATCGGCCGGGACGATATTTACATCATCCTGGATGATATGTCCAAAATCAGAAACCATAATTAGGGCATCCTCATTAAGGCAGCCATCATTAACAGATCGGCCTGGACGATACCTGTATCGGCCAGGACGATAATCTCAAATCAGAAAGAATCAACCGCCATAATTAGTTTAGGAATTCTTTATTTTAGGAAATCGGCCAGGACGATATTATTATCGTCCAGGATGATCTAACTCAATTATGCCTAAATTGATATGGTATCTTTGGAAAGCATTAATGGTTGATTGATACGATAATATCGTCCGAGATGATCTCCTGATCGGCCAGGATGATGTCCTGGACGATCTACATCGGACAGCTCAAATTCAGGGCGATGATCAAGACGATTGAAATCGGTTTTAAACTAATCGGCCTGGATGATTATGATATCGGCCAGGACGATGTAACCAATTTTCTTTTGATCGTCCCAAATCATCCCGGGCTGATCAGCTGAATTTGTACTGATCGGCCAGGATGATATACATATCGTCCTGGACGATAATGTCGGCAACTTGCTTTAATGAGCTCATTTTGAGAGCTTCTATTTAAGCTATGACAAGGCACTTTGTATGTGTCTTTGGCAGCCATTGTAGCTTCGTTCTTGTGGGGGGAAACTTGAAGAGAGAGCTTGAAAGGGAGAGAGGAAAGGGTGGAGTTTGAGAGGGGGAAGATCCTGTGAGAGGGGGAACTCAAGGGAGTGTGGAGGGGATTCCACATGGTTGCTCCGGTGAACTCGCACCTTAGTACCATCGGATTCAAGGCTTGTCTCGAGGTAAGTTCACCAAAGAAGAAGATCTCTTTGCTGTCAAAGGACCCGGCGACTCCGTCGCACCGGGGAAGGTGGAAGTGATTTTGTAAGGGCTTCTCCGCCTAGCTGTGGGGGCTAAAGGAGAGACACTTGTTTTAGTGCAACACTTGGAGGGTGCCTCCAAGGAGTGGATGTAGGTCAAGGTTTGACCGAACCACTATAAATCCGGTGTGTTCTTTTCTTATTATTACTTCCGCATTTAATTTCCGAATTTAGTTTTTATTGTGGTGATATTGGTTTTAGTTTGTGTTTTGATTTAAAGATTCTTCTTTTCCAATTCACCTCTCTCTTTATTAGCCTTGGGCCAGTTCCACAGAGCTTAACATCCCTAACGAACTTTCTAGTGCCATCAGAGCACTTTCAAGTGGTATCAGAGCAGTTTTAAAAAAATTAGTTTTTAAAAGCTTTTGAATTTTCGATCCATGGCTAATCGTAATGTTGCGGAAGGTTATTCAATCACAAGACCTCCTTTATTTGAAAATATGTCATTTGATTTTTGGAAAACTCGCATGTCTATTTTTTACAATCAATTGATTTTCGCATGTGGCATATGATTTTAACTGGTTATTCATCACCGTCACGAATTGTTAATGGAGTTAAAATTGATATTCCTTTTAGTCAATGGAACAGGGAAGAACAACTCAATGCTCAATTGAATGCGAAGTCTTTAAATTGCTTTTTTCGTGCTTTAAATTCTGATGATTTTATGATAGTATCCACGTGCACTACTGGTAAGGAAGTTTGGGATAAATTGCACACCATATTTGAAGGCACTTGTGAAATCAAGCAATTCAAGTTGAATTTGTTAATGCATGATTTTGAATTGTTTTTCATAAAACCTTATGAGACGATCTTAGACATGTACACTAGGTTCATTCAAATTGTAACATCATTGCATGACTTAGGAAAAGAGTTTTCAAATTTTGAAAAAGTCAATAAAATTCTTTGTTATTTACTTGAAAAATTTGATGCCAAAATTGTTGCTATTTGTGAATCAAAAGATTTGAATGATTATTCTATTGATAATTTGATTGGCTCACTCATTGCCTACGAGCAAAGTTTGGGTCAAAGATTTTTGGATGCAGGTGAAACGATTGTTCTAAAAACTGAAGATACAAAAAAAGATTGCTTAGTTGGTGATGAATGTAATGACTTATCAAGCAAATCATAAAGCTCACCAAAGCATAAGCAAAAGTGAAAAAAAGGTAAAAGTTGTAAGGATGTCCATATTTCTTCTAACGTTATTTGCTTTCGATGCAGGAAGCCTGGACATATGAAAAATCAATGCCCTAATATAAGAATTCTTCCTACGAAAGAAAAGGGCAAGGCGGAGCTAAATTTAAACTGGGGAAATAATGAAAGGAAAAAAATCTCATGGGCAGATCTGGTTTCTGAAGCATCAGACCAGGAGAGAGATAATGGTTAAAAGCCTTATTTTTGTGTTGTGTTTTTCTTTTTTTTTATGTTTTTGTTTTGTTTATTCTTTGAAATTTTTTCATGAAAGTTTTTCTCTGATCAACACACACATCGCCTTTCAAAAAATGAAAAACCTACCTCTTTTTTTTCTTGAATTCTTATGAAAATTGTGTTTAACTTCTCTAAAAATAGTCAAGGGAAGGAAACTCATGATTTTGATTCTCAATCTCTATTTCCTTAAAGAGGTTATTCTACTTTTGATTTAAAATCTCCATCATATTTTAAATTTGATTTTGAAACTATTTTTTTTCATCTCCCTACATTTTTTCTTTCGCATAGAAATCTTTTGCAAGATTGTTGAATCCACCTTCAAATTTTCTTAATCAAGTTGTTCGTGTTGTAAATAATTCGGGTTTACTTTATTTTTAAAAATATAAGAAAGAAAGCATATTTTTTGAAAATTTTAAAAAAAGTGGCCAGTGATGCCAAACCAAAAGATGCGCAATGACGCCAAATTAAAAAAAATACACAACGTGTATTAAAATCAAAAGATGCTCAAAGAGCTATTCAAGTGATAAAGGGCATAAAATGAGCCCAAAAAAAATATGCTTATTTTTTCTTATACTACTAAAAGCCTAAGAAAATCCTTGATATATTCGAAACTTGTGCTTGAAAATCTTGGTTCCTAATTCAGCAATTCGTGCATTGATCTTCTATTAGATATGTTTTATGAAAGGAGTTTTAAAAAATTAAAGTTTCTTTTTCCCATTTATTCCTTGATTTGGATATTGAATTAAAAAGTTTTTTAGCCTTTAAAAGAACTTGAGTTGGGATTATCAAACTATGAATTTTTAACTTTTTCTGGATTATGCGTTGTCAATCCAATTCTACTAAGTTTTTGATTAAAACCAAGAGGTAACTTTCTCATTTTTATTTGTTTTTCACTAGACCATGGAACGTTTTTTTTTCTTTTATTCATTTTATTTTTTTTGTGCCTCCTCTCTTTTTGATAATGTCAAAGGGGGAGAACGTATTGTTGAATTTTTTGTACTGTTTCGTGTTTGTATCTTAAAATAAAAAACAACAAAAAAATTTTTATCTCCCCTATTTTTAAAAGGGTTTATTCTAGTGAGGGGGAGATTAAGAGAATTTTTTTTTTGAAAATTCAAATAGAATTTTTTGCCATCGTCAAAAAGGGGGAGATTGTTGCGGATCAATGGTTTTTGATTTTGATGATAGCAAACATTTTTATTTCTCTGCAACTGCCTTATGTACTAACATTTCAGGTTCACACGATCGGACTGCAATTTGGAATCAGCTCAAGATTGGGTAGACTAGGTCTGAGTCAGTTTGTAATCTTTTTTTTTTTTCTTGAGTCTGTTGTATTTGGTGTGGGATCTGTTGATTTGTAACTTGGAAGATTTCCTGTTGTTCCCTATAAGATTTCTATTTTTGGTAATATCGGTCAGGACGATATTTATATCGTCCTCGACGATATGTCCAAAATAAGAAACCCTAATTAGGGCATCCTCATTAAGGCAGACATCATTAACGGATCGGCCTGGACGATACCTGTATCGGCCAGGATGATAATCTCAAATCAGAAAGAATAAACCACCCTAATCAGTTTAGGAATTCTTTATTTTAGGAAATCGACCAGGACGATATTATTTTCGTCCAGGACGATCTAACTCAATTATGCCTAAATTGATCTGGTATCTTTGGAAAGCATTAATGGTTGATTCATACGATCATATCGTCTGAGACGATCTCCTGATGGGTTAGGACGATGTCCTGGACGATCTACATCGGACAGCTCGAATTCAGGGCGATGATCTGGACGATTGAAATCAGTTTTAAACTAATCGGCCTGGACGATTGTGATATCGGATAGGATGATGTAACCAATTTTCTTCTGATCATCCCAAATCATCCCGGGCTGATGAGCTGAATTTGTACTGATCGGCCAGGACGATATACATATCGTCCTGGACGATAATGTCGGCAACTTGCATTAATGAGCTCATTTTGAGAGCTTCTATTTAAGCTATGACAAGGCACTTTGTATGTGTCTTTGGCAGCCATTATAGCTTCGTTCTTGTGGGGGAAACTTGAAGAGAGAGATTGAAAGGGAGAGAGGAAAGGGTGGAGTTTGAGAAGGGGAAGATCCTGTGAGAGGGGGAACTCAACGGAGTGTTGAGGGGATTCCACACGGTTGCTCCGGCGAACTCGCACCTTAGTACCATCGGATTCAAGGCTTGTCTCAAGGTAAGTTCACCAAAGAAGAATATCTCTTTGGTGTCAAAGGACCCGGGGACTCCGCCGCACCGGGGAAGGTGGAAGTGATTTTGTAAGGGCTTCTCCGCCTAGCTGTGGGGGCTAAAGGATAGACACTTGTTTTAGTGCAACACTTGGAGGGTGCCTCCAAGGAGTGGATGTAGGTCAAGGTTTGACCAAACCACTATAAATCCGGTGTGTTCTTTTCTGATTATTGCTTCCGCATTTAATTTCTGCATTTAGTTTTTATTGTGGTGATATTTGTTTTAGTTTGTGTTTTGATTTAAAGATTCTTCTTTTCCAATTCACCTCTCTCTTTATTAGCCTTGGGCCAGTTCCATAGGGCTTAACATCCCTAACGAACTTTCTAGTGCCATCAGAGCACTTTCAGGGGGGTGGGGGGTGGGGGGGGGGGGGGTTAAATTGTTTAATTTAAAAGAATTACATATATTAGCAAAAAAAAAAAGTTATTTTTGTATTTTTTTAGTTATTAAAAATAACAACTTTTTTACTTTATGTAGAAGAAAATAAATTATAAAATATTAAACTAATAATGATAATATTCTAATTTATAAAATAAAGTTTTAATCACTAATTTTCCCATGCAATTATCATAGAAATAAATTATAGAAAAAATAAAATGCAAATGTAGAAAATCCAAATAAATAATCTAGAGATTTATAGTGGTTTAGCCAAGCAATGACCAACGTCCACTCTGAGGAGTCCTCCACTATGAGTATTGCACTATAATTATAGTTTCTATCCTTTTTCCCTCGTAGCAAGGTGGAGAATCCCTTACACAAATCACATCAACAAACCTGATGTGGTGGAGAATAGGAAGCTTTGTCACCCTTCTGGTGATGGAAACAAACCTTCAATCTTTTTCTTCCTCGTAGAGAAGGTTGAGAACCTCAAACTCTTTTCACACACTCCTGGTGATGGCAGAGAACCACAAACTCCTTTCTCACCCTCTTGGTGATTGTAAGGAATTATGAGCTCCTTTCCCACCGTATTGGTGATGGCAAAGTATCACATCCTTAAGCTAAAGAACTTCTTTCTAGAGCAACCCAATAAACCATAATAGATACTTGGATGAACAAGGCAATACACTTTCTTGGAGCAACTATGTGAACCCTTCACACTACTTCTCCCTCACACAAAAGCTCTTACTTTCTTCTTTCCAAAGCTATTCTAGATCTTCTTCTCTAAGCACCCTCTTGAGACAAGTCTATTATGAGAGATTAAATAAGGACTTCATAAAAATCCCTAAAATTTAATTATGTTGATCATACAGTATGATCCATGATCGTATGGTATGATTAGTTCAAAATACCTTGTTAGTACTATACAAATTATAGAGCATTATATGATCTATTTAATGTATTGAACGGATCACCCATTGCGATATGAAAGGTCTGATAGTATGATTAGTTGTATGACTTAGTTTTCATCCTATACAATTGGAAATGATAAATTATCATCCCATGTGGGAATCAGGTCGTACAGTATATTTAGCTCCAATCGTCTAGTACGATATGATTGGACAATTTAACCAAATAAATTTCCCTAATTGTAGGATTAATTGAGGCAAGATTTATTTATATTGTATAGTACGATACCAATCATACAATATAATTAGTATAAATTTTGAGTTTTAAAATATTGCCTAAATTTTGATTGGCAGTTGGGATCCAGGTTTTAATTACTCTTCCTATACAATATGTATCATGCAATAAAAATAGTTAAGATTGCATTAATTATCACAATTAGCCATTTGGTTGATTTTTTGATTAGCTGCTCATACTGTATGATATGGATCATATAGTATAATTAGTTCAAAAAATTCAACTTTTAATTTTTACACTAATACACTGCCTTGAGTGTGTGGATGCATGGTTACAAAGCTTAGTATCTACCAAATATATAATTGACTCAAGAAATGTACAAATTATAAAAGGCAAAATTATAGACTGTTCTAGACACATTAATCCTATTCTCCCCAATCCTGAGATGATCAATTTTGTAAAGTGTATGGTGGAAATTAAATATTAGTGCAAAAGAAAGAAGTAGATATGCAATAATAATAATTAACATGAGATAGCTGAGTAAGTAATAAAATAGTTTTTTTAATCAACAAAATCATAGGACTCGGGTCCAAATAAGTAATAATCTCCATATTTTTTATGAGGGACAACATTATTGGTTTTGGTTATGCGTAAAAAAATTGTTATGTCCTAAGCTTCCCTTTGATAATTAAAATTTTCAAACTAGGGAGCATATTTTTTAATAAGGAACAAAAGAAACATTAAAAAAAAGAAAAAAAATAAAGGCAAAAATAGCAAACTAATCATAACATAGAAAAGGAGATACAAACAAGCAACAATGACCTTCTCCCCCTTCTAACATCACAGAAAGGAGGGAAAAAAAATAAAGATGCCAAAAATACTATCATAAGCACTAACATGGAATAAACTAAAAATATGAAGAGTCCAGATTAGGTGGAGGTGGTGATGGTGAATGTAAGAATTTGTGATTAGAGGCAAACTACTCTCCAAGCCAAGCATTATTATTTAGATTTGGTTGTTGCTACTCTGCTACATAAGTGTCAAAATGAGCCATATCATTACCATGTTGTTTTTGTTGTTCTACTACGTATGTGTCAAAATGAGCCTCCCATTAGTCAAACCTCTGAACTAGTATATCTCACAAAGATAGCTAATGGACAGGTGTTGGTGCTAGAATTGGTGCTAGTCCTCCCACTACTTCCTCTATCATGGGGTCCATATAGTGAACATTCTGGTAGTGAGCACTATGAAGGATGTGGAAGGAGCTGTTTGAATAGAAAATTGGGAGATGATCTTGTTGTGTAGGGAATTGGAAGTTGTATTTGAATTTAAGGAAGAGAGCAATTATGTGACTTATGGAAAGATTTGGATTTTCTCTAGGATCTTTATTACAAATAAGTTTCTAAAGATATCAAAAATTTAAATTAGATGCATTTAAATTAATTTCAGCCATTATGAAGTAGGTGGTTAGGGATAGAAGAGGTGTGATATTAATTCGATCCCCATCTACTAGAATTATAGTGCTACAATGGATATCCTAAATAATTATAGCTTCTTAAACTAAGGTATTGATGTGAGGAATATTATATCTAAAAGTGTATTACCTAAGAGTAGTGTTAGCAATGTTCTAGTCATAGTTAGTGTTAAAGACTACAAGGTGAACTTTTTTTTCCAGTAGTAGTAGGAATTTTTAACATCCATTTGATATATCTTAAATCCTTTAAAGCAAGTAAAACCTATCAACATTCTAATGGCTTGTAGTCTTACTTCAGGGCAAAGGTCTCTTTAATGTTAATCCCTTCAATTTGATTGTACCCCAAAGCTGTTAATCTAGCTTTCTTTCTAATTACTATGCCACAATTATTCATCTTATTTTTGAAAACCCATTTGGTTCCCATCACAATCTTGTCTTTGGGTCGCCTAGCCAACTCCCAAACATCATTCATAAAAAAAATTATTTAACTCTTCAGGCATGGATAGACTTCAAAATTTATCAGATGAAGCATGATATATGTCTGAGGGTTCTATCAAAGTGATGAAGATTGAGTAGCTGACCACTTTCTAAGTCCATATCTAGTTCATACTCCTACTGACGGATCTCCTAGAATGAGGTCCTTAGCAAGACTAGATGAATATCTCTAATTTTTAGGCAATGGGTTCTTAGGCTCTATTCTATCTTCTAAGTTAATAGATTCTACTCCTTGGATGACCTCAACCACTTCTTCATCTTATAACCTAGACCCACAAAATTAATCAAACACATTAAATACTATATGGGTAGTCTCCTCATGTCCTCTTATTCTAAACTCTATAGGATTTACCAATAGTTGAGTGTCCTAGGAAAACTTGTTTGTCTGATTTAGGGTCAAATTTACCTAATGGTGATTTTTTATTATTTAGAATAAACACCTTACAACCAAAGACATGAAGGTGACAGAGATTTAGTGTTCTTGCTTTGAGTAACTCATAGGTTTATTATTTAGGTTGGATCTAATATTAACCCTATTAAGAACTTAACAAATAGTGTTCACTACTTATGTAATTAATAAGGAAGTGGGTATTTTGCTAGTATGGCTCTAGTAGCTTTTAATAGGGTTCTATTCTTTCTTTCAATAACCTAATTTTACTAAGGTGTTCTTGGAGCTAAAAATTATGTTATTTTCCTGGCTCCTTACAATAAGATTCAAATTTGTCATTTTTAAATTTTCCACCATGATCACTATGAATGGTTAGAATTTTATAGCCCATTTTTTCAATTTATGTGGAGAATGCCCTAAATTTCCCATCTGATTCATTCTTATGTGATAGAAATCTAATCCAAGTGAACATCGAGTAATCATCAATAAACACTCACACACACACACACACACACACACATATATTCCCACCTAAGCTAGCAGTACTAATCAGTCCAAACAAATCCATGTGAAGGACTTCTAAGGGTTCACATGTGGTAATTTCCTTAATTTATTGGAAAGAAGTTTTGATTTGTTTTCCTAGTTGACAAGCATCACAAAGATGGTCCTTAGAGAGGTCTAGTTTGGGTATGCCTCTAACTAGAACCTTTTGGGTTATCTTCCTAAGAATTTTCATTCTTGCATGATATAGTCTACTATGTCATATCCATGATTTATCATCAATTATTTTTAAACAAAGAGTGTTAGTAGATTCAATATAGTTCAAACCAAGCATATAAACATTACTAATTCTTTTCCCTTGTGAAATAGAACTTTTATTTAAACTAATCACATAACTAGTAGATAAAATTTTAATTTGAAAACCTTTCTTACACAGTTGCTTAATACTAAGCAGGTTATATTTTGAGTCATGTACTAATAATGCATTTTCAATTATGAAATTTGTAGAATTACCAATCATATAAGTACCTGCCACTTTTATTGTGGCATTATCTCCGAGTGTTACCTTGCCTCCTACCTTGGCCTATAGCATGATGAATTGCTTTATGTCTCCAATCATGTGCCTTGATTATCCACTTTCCATGTACCATATGCTCTAAATAGGCCTTTTATAAGAGCATCCTCGCAAATTCATACAAGCATTAGATTTAGAGACCCAAGTGAGTTTAGGTTCCACCTTATACATTGATGAATGGGATGTTTGCATGTTATGCTCTGATATAAGTAATTTTGAACTCCACACTGATTATGTCCTACGGTGGATAATGCAAGTGCGGGCTATGTCACTAAACATGATACAAGAGTAGCACCTAACACCATGAATTGCTTCACTAATCTATGTGAGTTATGGTACCTCTTTGTCAGGTTAAATGATGCATGATGTGGTGATAAGTTATTCCAATTTGCCAAAGTAGGTGATGGTTTTTTTATTTGAAGTGCCTTAACTTTTGTTCATAGGAATTCATTTTCACTCTCATGATGTACTACTTCTAATTTCAATGTATGCTCACCACTATCTAAAAATATATAAGTGTTTCTAATTCCTTAACTTCATTTTCTAATTCGAAATTCTTTTACTTCATGGATTCTTTTGCATTAGCTAGATCAATATGCTTCTTTTCTTAGTGCATCAAATTAATCAAATAAAGACATATGGTCCTTATGAAATGCAAAATGATATATTCTAAGATTATCATGTTCTTTTTGCATATTTGAGAATAAAGAATTTAGACCAGCATACATTTTCTTGATCTTTTTATATGCATTATGATTTTTTCCTGAAACATTAAATAACTCATTATAAGAAAGCTCACATACCTCATCTTGATCTGAATGATTAAGACTATTATATGCCATAAAGCACAAATTAGTTAATTCCTCTATTTCTATTTCTGATAAATTTGAAGTAGAGTCTGCCAAACATTCCTTCCGAGTACATAGCTTACCCTTTTTAAACATGGTTTTCTATTCACCCTTCTCCTTATTCGGGTGAGCTTTTAGGTTAGGGCAATCCATCATCAACTATGTTGGCTTCCTACGTTCAAAACAAATAGTATCACATGATGCCTTAAAATTTTTGTTTAATTTACCATTGTTGCACTACTGATGACACTTTTATTTTCTTCTTAGGAAGCTTTTAAATTGTCCTATCATCAGGGATATGTTATCCTCTCCTTTAGTTATAGAGCTGCCACTTTTTTACTCATTTTATTTCAGTGTTATAGTCTTATCTTTCTTCTTTTCACCTGTATCACTTAGTATTTGACTAATGCTTTGCTCGTAGACAATGAGTGACCCAAGCAAATTATTAATAGAATAAACATTTAAATATTTGTCTTTTGATATCATAGTAACTTTATTATCATATGAACTAGGTAGGCAATGTAAAATTTTATTGAAATTTTCAAAATTAGAGAGTTATCTACCCAATGCAAGCAAAGTTGTCAATATTTGTGTGAATCTAGTGTACATTTTTTATATTAACTCACCCATGCAAAATAGTTTGTAGTTATGCTGTAAGATATTTATTATAAATATTTCAATTAGCTAGTTCTCTTATATGTAATGAACAATCTATCTCATATTTCTTTCCCAGTACTATAGGTAGATGCTTATATATTGTCCTCAGATTTTAAAGTACAAGAAAAATAGTTTAAACATTTTGTATTGAATTGAGCTAAGTCCCTATCGTTGTTGCTCTATTCATTGAACATTAATTAAGTTTTAATGACATTACTAAAAAGGGAAGGTATAGTGTAACCTTCTTGTACTAAGAATTACATGTAGAAATCAATAAATTTTAAAAAATTAGACATGCAAATTTTTCAAAAGTTAAATGGTATTTTGTAAAATAAAGGTTTACGAGTAATCGAGCAAACTTCTGCGGACATTCTAGTTTCAAAATGTGTCATAAATCATTTTTCTCTAGGTTTTCTAAAGCACTAAGCTTTAGTATCTCTCTCATACCATCTGAAAGTTCAATAAGGATGTTAAGCCTAAGTAAACTTGTCCCTAGGCACACCAAGAGGAAGGTGAATTGGTGATTTAGGAAAATTTCTTACTTCAACAAAACAAAAATGATATTTTTGGATTTTTAATTTATTAAAAATAACAACTTTTACTTGATGAAAAAGAAATAAAATTTATTAAATATTAAACAAACAATAATGATATTCTAATTAACAGAATGAAGTATTAATAATTATTTTTCCCAAGTAGTTATTACAGAAATAAAGTGCCAAAAAAACTAAAATGTGAAAGTAGAATATTAGAAGAATCACATCAGAGATTTATAGTGATTCACTCAAATAATGACCCATGTCAACTCCCCGGAATCCCCCACTTTTTGTATTGCACTATCACTATAGTATTTTTTCTTTTCCCCCACAGCAAGGTGGAGAAGCCTTTACATAACACACTTCCACCAACCGATGCAATAGAGAACCAGAATCATTGTCACCCTCCTAATGACATCAGTGGATCTTTAATATTTTTATTTCTCCTAGAGAAGGTAGAGAACCTCAAACTTGTTTCTCACCCTCCTAGTAATGGCAAAGAACCATGAACTCCTTTCTCACCCACCTTGTGATGGCAGAGAACCACGAACTCTATTCTCACCCTCCCAGTGATGGTAGAGTACTATGTTCGTGAGAAGAAGAACTTCTTCATACAACGTCCCAAGAATCCTTGTTAGATACTTGGAGAAACAAGGAGAGATACTTTCTTTGATCAATCATTTTAACCCCTCACACTACTTCACCCTCACACACAAGCTCACCCTTTTTCTTCCCAAAGATCTTCTAGATCTTCTTCTCCAAGTACCTTCTAAAGAACACTCAGTAGCTAAAGACTCGAGATAAGTTTATTGAGAGATATTAAATATAAGGCCTCATAAAAATACCTAAAATTTAATTATATTTATATTGGTCATATAATACGATCCAAGATCATATAATATGATTAGTTTAAATCACCTTGTTTATACTATATGAATTATAGAGTGTTGTACAATTATTTTATTATATTTCATAGATCATCCGATACCATATGAAGGTTTGTTCAATATGATTTGTTTAAATGACTTAGTTATTTATCATGTATAATTAGTAACAAATTTTTTTTTTTCAAATACAAAAATCTTTTCATAGACATGATTTTCTCAAATAGTCCATTACGATCTAATTGGACAAGTTAATGAAATTTGCTTCCCTAATTATATAATTAATTTAACCAAGATTTAATTATATCATACAGTACGATACCTATCATACTATATGATTAGTACCAAATTTGAAATTCAAATTATTACCTAAATTGTTATTAGCGGTTGGGATCCTAATTTTAATTGATCCTCTTTTATAAAGTGTATCATACAGTATGATTAGTTTAGACTGCATTAACTGTCACAATTAGCCATTTTAGTCATTTTCTAATTAGCAGATCATACAATATGATATAGATCATGTTGTTTGATTAGTTAAATAAATTCAACATTTTATTTTATCACTAACTCATTCCCTTCAATGTGTATATACATAGTCATCAAGTTTAGAATCCATCAAATATATAATTGAATCAAGAAATGTAGAAATAACAAAAGGAAAAATTACAGATTCTCTTACACACATTAACCCTATTTTAGCCTATCTTGACATGATCAGTTTTGCATAATGTACGGTTGACATGAAATGTTTATGCACATGAAAGAAGTAGATAAGCAATAATAGTAATTAATGGGATATATCATAGGTATGAATCCAATAATGTTTACTTGGATCCAGATTTGTAACAATGGAAAGCATAATTCCATATTCAAGGAGCCAGTGTCTACCAAAGAGAGCATTAAAAGATGCCTTGAAATTTATAATGTAGAACATGACATTAATTTTCATGGTTTCAATTTTTAAGGGAAGGGTTATTGAATCTAAAGCTTTATCACCCTTTTCAATGAATCATTGCAACATCATCTTATCAGAACTAAGTTTGTTTGTATCCACTTTTAAATATACAAGAATTCTAAGATTCATGATGTTGAGTGATGCACTTGGATAAACTAAGATGTAAGATAATTTAAAATGGTCTATATTCACAAAAAATGTAGAATGAATGATTATGATTGATGGTTCTCACTAAAAAAATTCATCTTAAAATATAACTCCTAAAACTTCATTAAAATATAGTGCTTCTTTTGACTGCATTTGTTGATATCTAAGCCACATAAGTCTTGGTCAAGTAAAGCTTTGAGTAATGCCTCCATTATTTTCTCAGAAAGAACCAAAGCATCATAAATACTTAGTTTTGTTGGTAGCTTTCTAAGATGTACTAGTCATTATAACCAACTTTAGGAATTTTTTGATTTACTAAATTTAAACCATGAGAAAGTTAATTTTGATTTAAAGTCTCCAGATTATTTTCAATTTGCTTTCCTTTATTAATAGATGAAGCTCTCCGAGGTAGAACCTAACCGCTATGAAGGTTGACATGAACTACATCTTCGGGAGAAGTATTATATTTGTTTACTTCCTTATCTTTAATTATCTTCATATTTTCATCTAACAAACTATCTAAATCAAACATTTTTAATTCAATATTTATAGGAGCACCTTGAACAATAAGAACATGGGAATCACTATCAAATAGATTTTACAAAGACTCTTTTAATTAAATTAAATTCATTAATTTTACTTGAGAATTATTTTCTTCAACATTTGAGTTTTCACTTATGTATTAATTTGTAAAAATAAATGAGATATACATAGAATGAATTTTCATTTACTTTTTATTCCCATGTAGAGTAAAGTAAAAGTAATACAATGTTAAATGTTTAAGGTATTTAGACTCCCCATTTAAAGATATAACTATTTAATCATATAGTATTTTAATTTTAGCCTTGTCTTCCTCCCTTGAGATTAGAGAAGCTTGATTAACTGGCATCTCCTTAGGCTCTCTGGATGGAGCTTTATCCTTATTTTCTTCATTATGATCTACCAAATAAACCTGGGTGGTACTTTATGCTCTAGTAGATTCTTCAAAAGATGAATAATATAGTTTTTTATTAATTCTTTTATAGGAATGGGATAATATAACATTCCACCCATCCTTAGATTTTAAAATAGAAAGGGGTACAGATGGCAGACAAATCATAAATTTAGAGGATCCTTAATTTAAATTGACTAAATATTTCTTAGGTATCACAATCTATCAACATTAATACTTTTTTTTTTATCCATTCCTTGAATGTTATGCAATCTTCAAATTCTTAATTAAAGATCCAGTCATATGGGCGTTATTTTGGTTTCCTTGATTTACCCGCATCTTTTAGTTTCCTAAGATCTAGAAGTCTAACCCAGGCTTTTTAAAAGGTTTTTAAATATCTATTTAATAGCTTCCTTTTTTTAATAAATAAGTTTTAATTTTAAGTTATTCAAATCTCTATCTTTTCTCTATGGAGTGATATATGATTGAGATCCAAACTATTGGTCATTATAAGATCTACTGAACTATTGATACCATATAGAATGACTCAGATAAAAAATGATATCCACTGATTATTAACTACTGAAAGGTTGTTTAGTCCTTGATGATAGTTAGTTGTTATAGTTGGGTTTTGACCTTCAAAAGTAACTCTTCTCTTGGTAGGAGGTGAAACTTTTTGCTCTCGGCATAGTTCCAATCCAAGTTTATTACCTATCACATTGTTAACATTCTTTAAAAATTTGATCTTCAAATGCCCATAACTAGTAATATAATTAAGGAAAACTCCTTTTATCAGGGATTTAAACTTCTTCTTTCTTCCACACAAAGTGGGAAGAATGGGTTGTTTGGTGAATGGAGGAGGAGGAGAGTTAGCAATATTTACGATGCTTTCTTCTCCTTCTACCACATAAAATAGATGAAAATGACTTCAACTCAACATAAGAGAACTTTCATTTATTTCACATCTTTTCAAATTTGTTTTTAATGTTGCCTCAGTTAAAATGGTAATCATCATTTCTTCATTTAACAGCTTGGCCTTTTTGGCCTTCCATTTTAGTTGATTGTTCATGTTTTGATATTGAGATTTAATTTAGTGATTAGATTAGTAGTTGAGGATGACCTAATCTCAAGCATGTTGTTTGGAGGACAAATAATACATTTTAGTATCTTATTAATAGAAGATTGTTGGAATATAAATCTAGTGAAAATTGAGGGATTATTTGCTACAAGAGTGGCTATAGATCATTTCATATTTGTGACTTCCGTAGTTGGTATTACTTCAAACTTGTGAGAAATAGTTTACAGTCCATTGAAAATAATAACCATGTTTTATTATCTGGATCCAAATTTAATCACATTAGCTTGATCAAATGTTTGTCCAAAAGAGAACATAAAGTTATAAAAAAAACTGAAGATTAGTTTGCTAACTTTTTATTTTTGGAATGAAGCATAATTATATATCATTTGCTAAACTCTTTGACTGCAAATTAATTATTTAATTAAGAGAATATACTAAAACAAATCTATTTATTCCTCAAATTAAATTTTAAATGATTGATGATAGAGTGTTACATGGTTTTGACTATGGGCCTAGTCCGACATTATCAATTAGCTACAAAAAGGAATGTAACTGCTGCAATGTACTATCCAAAGCTAGGAAATTAGATGACTACAGAGTTTGGATTTAAATTGATTATTAATTAAAAGTGGGAAATTTGTTTGATAATTGATTAATGTTTAATTTTGAATTGGTTGAAATATATTTTTTGATGATTAATTGTAATCAAATTTTGCTATAATTGATTGAAGATTGACTTTGAGGATTTAAAATTGATCATTGGAATGTTGATCACTTTTATCAGAAGATGAAATAATCAAAGGAAGAACCCAATGAGATATCTTAATTCATTGTGAAAGTGGATAAACTACCAATATAATGTATATGGTAATTTACATCTCTAAAGGGAAAGCTTTCAATTAAAGTGCAGATTAAACTTATTTTATATTTAAAATTTAACATATTTGAGATTTAAAGAATTCAAGTAATCCTTAATAAAAAATGTTGAGTTTATACAATTTATTTTATGGTAAAGATAATTTTACAGTAGGAAGTTTGCGAGGTGCAAATGTATCTAGGTTGTAGCGTGCTGCCAGCTAAACACCTAAGATCAAAATTTTAAAACAAAGATTTTAAGATCTGTTCCATGAAGGTAAGGAAGCTAATTTAAATATCAAAATCAAAGATTCTAGTTAAAATCTTATTTCCAAGTTTAGTAACATGAGTTAGGTCAAATGAACCTAATAAATGTAATTTTGGTGAAAAGAAACCATAAGCTCAAAATTTTATTTTAAGTTAGCACTAAATTTTTAAATTTTCTTAATCCAAATTTTTTAAGAAAAATTTGGCACATAACAACCTTAAACATATATGTAAAAGTATAGGGACCACATAACACAATGGCTCCCTATCTCTTGTCATAGCCTTGCATGCTTTGGTTTAGTGTATGTTGTGGAAATTTAAAATCCATGTATGAATCTAATGGTAAAAGTGTTCATGTATACAATACTACTATCATATGATCCTAAAATTAGCATACATATTACTATAATTTGTGAAACTTTTACACTGAAAAAAACATATTAAATGGCTACCCTATAATATAAATCAACTACTCATATGAATTTTATGCATGTAACATGAAGCAGTAAGAAACAATAGTGTATAGAGAAAACTATTATTTAATTATTTTTAAGGTAGAATATAAACCTTGGTGGACTGAAAAGTAAGGTTCCCAATGGGCTTGAATTTCTACTCTTATGAATGTCGGTTGAAAGTACTTTCTAGTTATCTTCCAACTTTATGTATCCTATTTTATTCCAAAAGATAATGCTTCTCAATAGAAGAGAAAGCATTTTAATTTAGATCCCTATGTGTATAAGCAAATACCTTTAACCTTTTACAACTCTTTGTAGAACTTGATCTAGATATATTCTGGATACTTTATATTTAATAATTAATTTTTTACATTTGCATTTAAATACTAACTATATTTCCAAGAATATTTACTATAAGAAGATCACATAAGAAAGAAATAAAATATCAATATAATCCTACATATAACTACTAAATATTGAGCACTGTGTAGGAAAAATTGTGTAAATATGTAATATTATGTAGAATATTGAAAATAAATAAATAGAAAAAAGATTCCCTCCAAGCTAGGCATCTGCAAGCACAACAAAACAACCACCAATAAAGTCTAAGCTAAAGTCAGTTGTGCTAGCAAACTGTCTATAGCTTGTGAAGAAGGTTATGAAGCTTTGATATGTCCTATGGGGCTTTATTGTTTGAGTTATTTTTATTTGAAATTGTTTGTTTATTCTAAGTCAAAGGGGTTTTCATTTAAGTTAAATTTTGATGCTTTAGTATTTTATTGACATTTTTAAAAAAAAATTAGTTTAATTACTTAATTTTAAGCACTAATTCCCCTATCTTAAGCCCTATGAATGAAATGCATATATGCCTTCCAAAAGGAATCAAGCATATGCATAAAAGGCTTCCACTTATTAAAGTTTTGTTAAAGTCCTAAAACATTATTGTATTTGTGTCCTCCAATGGAATCAAACACAATGCATAGAGGTCTTCTTTATTTAGTTTAAATATTTATTATGTGAGTTGATAAATTAAGTTTAAGTTGTTTAATTTAGTTGACTTTAGTTTAAGTGAGGTAATTTCAGTAATTTTATTTGATTTTTATATTTAAAATTTGAATTAATGTTTTGTAAATTTAATTTATTAATGGCATATTATTATTTATGTAATTCCTTCCTTATAGACGGAACTTAGTTAGGGTTGCTAATGAGTTAATTCATTCTTAAGTCCCATCGAGCTCAAGCTCATCTCACCAACTCTTTAACTAGCTCAAACTCAAGCTCGAGATTGGCACGAGTTCATTATTTAAGCTCAACTGAAAATTTATAATTTTTGTTTGAACTTAACTAGTTAGCTTGAAATTGACTAATCTACTCAAACTCAGCTCATTTATTGGCTCGATATCTCAACATGAAGTGCAATATTTTTTAATGTTTTCAAGAACTACAAAATAATTTTTTGTATGAAGATGAAATTCATATGCTATAAAAAATTAGAATAAAATTTTAGGAAATAATATGAATAACCATAGTTATTTATAAATTAGAAGAGAGCAAATAAAAGGAACAAGAATTAAGTTTAGACATAGTTGAGCCAATACACATCAAATTGAACCATAAAAGATAAGTATCCAAACACTCTTGGTCATGTTTCATTCAAAAGTTTGGAAAAAAAAAAAAAAAAAGACACAACTCACAAAACTTTGACACTTAATAAGTATGTTCCATTTGAATTTTAATTTCAAATTATAGGTCTCCATCTAACCTATAATTCTTAGTCCTTTTGGGAGCAGAACAACGTTAAATTAAAACTCAATATTAAAAAATTAAGGAAGCATAAATTTAAGACTAATATAATATTGAAAAAATATTACAAAACAACATTAAATAAAAATAGCATTTTAACAAATTTCACTAAGTAACCACATCTTAACAAAGTTCACAAAGAAATGATAAATTAACCAAAAATATCATTTTCCTTATATCCTTATCATTTTTATCTCTTTGTTTGGTCACAAGCTCCTCTAAGTAGTTAATATATAAATGATTAAAATAAAAGTTAGAACTGTTACTTTAAAATTTATTAGATAGAATGTGTTGAGGAATCTTATACCTTTAAAAATGCATTTATCTCAGAGGTAATGTGATCTCAACCTCTCCTTCAGCCTCCTTCTTTCTAAAGAAATTTAAATCGAATCATATTATTATTATTACAAAATGAGAAAGTTTGAAAATAAAAACTATAACAAAACATTATCTTCATCCTTCCTTTTAGGTTGTAGGGTGAACAAACCCAATTTGAGCCATATATATGAGAGCTTGAACTATCTCAATATGCATTTTATATTTGTTAGTGTTAACAACTCACTGTCCTACACAAAATGCGGATTCATATGCAACTATCTAAGTGGAATATTTTGGACATAAATATCTTGATAAAATATTTTATTTCATTTGGTTGATCTTCCACCATGCAATAATATTGAAGGGGCGACCTATTATACAAACGTCTAAACCATCTTCAAGAAAATTTTCTAAATTAGATTTCATAGTTTTTTCCTTATTTTCATTGGGATGTAGGCTACAAAAAATTGTTAGTCACTATACTTATTTTCCTCATATGCTTGAGCGTTTCTTGAAATATTACTTGTACAATAGCACATTTTCTTCCCACTATCAATGTGCCACCTATAATTTATATCTCTTCTTCAAAACTTGCTACATATTCAGCTTATAACTCAAACAAAAAGTTATGAATGTACGAGATGTTTTTTATGCTATCATCTCTTTCATAGATCATTAAAAAGCATATTATATGACAACAAATTTTATTCTCAGGTGCATGATAGCATCGAAGGCCATTCAAAGGTTATACTCGCCATAGTATTTATAAAATTTAGCTTTCATTTTTTGCACATTTACATTATAAACCTATCTTAAGAACATGCCCCATCATCCAATATATCCTTAATTATAAAGGTTTGTGAATGAAATAAGATTGATGTGGGATATTTTGATCCCAAAATGATATTTTTTCCCTTATTCAAAAACCTCAAAACATCACAAATCTTTTAATATTATCTCACTCCTCTTATGTAAGATAAATACAATAGGAAACCTCTTTTTCCTTGCAAGAGAATAAAGCTTCCTTTAGTTTGAGTGCAACAATAAGCTTGATATTTGTTGAGTTCCAACATGTTGGGAACTCCATAATAGGTTTTGTTATAGGTAATTATATATATTGATGAACTTTAAAAATTTTTAATAACCTTGACTCAGATAATTTTATGAAGCTAACTAAGTAACATATTTTCTCAGCAACTAGATCCATAATTTTGATCCCATCCTTCACCATCAATTTTAAAATATGCACACAACACCACACACAAAAGAGACTTCCTTAAAAAAAAAAAAAAAACTTCTCACATAATATTTTCCTTAAGAAACTTAATTTTTATATCATTATTTGCAGCATCATCAACATATATTGTAAATACTTTGTTCTCTAATCCCCTCTCACTAATTGACTTATTAAATGTGCCTACAATCTTCAAAGTCGTATGTGTGGTGGAAAGTGTAATACGCTTAGCAAAAGCTTTAGGAATTTCCAATTAGAATCCACAAAGTGTGCTATCATAGCTATGTATGAAATTTGTTGAGTATTTGACTTCCGTAGATCATTTATAAAGCTAAGTTTGGTTATGTCATTTAATGCAACATGTAGCTTTTTCTTCTCCTACTCATCATCAACATAACATAATTTTGAGTTGTTGTTCTATTGTACTTTATTAAATATAGTGACATAGTCTTTAACACTAAATTAAAGTCAGACTCATCAATAATTGAGATAGGGTCTTCATTAATCAAAATGTAATAGCAGACCATCTCCCTATGATTAGATTGGTCATACTTGAATGTTGTTTTAAAGTTCGATATAGAATGTTAAGCTTAAGCGAACTATCCCTAGGCACACCAAAACAGGGTGTGAAATGGCAGTTTTAAAAACTGTTGCATACTTTGAAAAAAAAAAGTTATATAATAACCAATAACTACTACCTAATGTGAAAGCAAATAGACTTTTCAAAAGTTTCAAAGATGTTCATAATAGTCTAATCAACACAATAAAGTAAATATCATAGATTTCTAACAAGAAATTAACATTGAAATTAAATACAGAAAAGTAAAATAAAATAAAAAAAGAAATCATAAAAAATTCACCAGAGATTATAGTGGTTCGGTTAAATAATGACCAACACAAACTCCATGGAGTCCTCTTCTCTGAGTATTGTACTGGTTAGGTAGAGAAGTACTTATAATCTTTTCACTAACTCATATGGGAGAGAACCTTGACCTCTTTTCTCACCCTCTTGGTAATGACTGAGAACCATTACATGCTTTCTCACTCTCCTAGTGATGACAAAGAACCACAACCTCCTTTCTCACCATTTTGGGGATGTTAGAATACCATGACCTCCATTATCACCCTCATGGTGATGGAAAAGAACAACGTCTTTGATTTGAAGAACTTTTTCCCATAGCCACCCAAGAAACCTATACAGACACTTAAAGAAAATAGGACAAGATAATTTCTTGGAGCAACCATGTGAACCCATCACATTACTTCTCCCTCACAACCAAGCTCTCCCTTTATTCCCAAAGCTCTCCTTGATCCTTTCTCCAAGCTCCCTCTCCAAACACTCTATAGCCAAACACATGAAACAAGTCTATTGATATAGATTAACTACAAGGCCTCATAAAAAGCCCTAGAATTTTATCATGTTGACATTGATTATACGGTAAGATCTAATATTGTATAGTATAATTAGTAAAATCACTCTGTTAATACTGTATAAATTTTTAAGCATTGTACAATCAATGCAATGGATTATGTTCATCATTCAGTACGATATGAAGAGTCTTGCAGTATGATTAGTTGAAATGACTTGGTTTGTCATTTAGTATGATGGTTGGCAGATAATTATCATCCTATGCAAGGATCTGGTCATGTAATACAACTGGATCCAATCATCCTATGTAATCTGATTTGACAAACTAACCAAAATCTTTTCCCTAATTATAGGATTAATTTAGGCAAGATTTAATTACATTGCATAATATGATACCTATCGTAAAATTCCCTTAGAACAAATTTTTAATGTCAAAATATTACCTAAATTGTTAGTGGTGGTAGTGATCTTGATTTCAACTTATCATCTTGTATGATCTCGATCATATGGTTTGATTTGTTTGAATTGCTTTAATTATCTTAATTATCCATTTTAATGATTTTCTAATTAGTTGATCGTACAGTACGGTATAGATCATATAGTAGATTAGTTTAAAATTTTGAATTTCTAATTTTGTCCCTTTCTCACTCCCTTTAGTGTGTATGTGTGCATGGTCACCAAGTTTAGTATGCACAAAATACATAATTTTGACTCAAGAAATGTAGAAAGAAGAAAATAAAAAATGCAAACTCTTCCAAACACTTTAACCCTATTTTACTTAGTATTGAGTTAAACAATTTTTCACAGTATGCGGTGGATCTAAAATGTTAATGCACAAGAAAAATATGTATAAAATAATAACAATTCATAGAATATAACATAGTAAGGAATTTAATAATATTTGTTATCATCAAAGTCATAAGACATGGGTTAATATTCGTAATAATCTCCCCCTCTTTTATGATGGAAAATTTTTTTAGTAAATAATGTAAATTGATTTTTGTTATTTCCTAAACTACCCATTGCTAGTTGAATTCTTTAAAATAAAGAGAGTTTTTTTTTTCTTTTTTTAAATTTTAAAATGAGGGATAAAATGAACTTAAGAAGATTGAGTAAGAAATAAAAACAATAAGAACAGTGAGTAAAAAAAAATGAATGTAGAATGTAAACTATTCATAGCTTAAATAAGAAGTACAAATAATGAAGAACAAGCTACTCCCCCTTTTGACATCATAAAAAGGCATAAACAACTAAATAAAGACATGAAAAAAAAAGATACATCACAAATTAGAGACAATAAAACACTATAGCACAAGAACTAAAATAAAACAAACTAAAAATATAAAGGGCCTTGATGAGGTGGAGGTGGTGGTAGTGGTGGTTGGAAGAATCGTTGAATCAAATTGGTTTGCTCTCCAAGACAAGACATATCAATTTTGCACTGTTGGTGTGTCTATGCTACATAGTTATCAAATCAAGTCTTCTACTTATCAAATCTTTGAAGTTGTGTGTCATACTAGGAGGGCCGTTAAACTTGTGTTGGT
Source organism: Dendrobium nobile (assembly GCA_022539455.1). Lineage (NCBI taxonomy): Eukaryota > Viridiplantae > Streptophyta > Magnoliopsida > Asparagales > Orchidaceae > Dendrobium > Dendrobium nobile. The sequence goes on from CM039735.1 coordinate 56,971,683, forward strand.
GCTAGAGGTTGTGCTGGTGATCATCCTCCCTTAGCTTCCTCTAGCATTTATTTAACATAGTGAACATTTCTTTCATGAGCACTATAAAAGACATGGAAAGAGTTATTTGAGCATAAAGTTGGAAGGTGATCTTGTGGTGTGGGGAATTAAAAATTGTTCATAGATTCAAGGATGAAAGCAATTAAGTGTCATAAAGAAAGACTTGGATTTTTTTCATTTTTAGGATTTTGAATGCATCTTAGATTCTCATGATATCAAATAATTATATTCATTGCATTGAAATCAATCTTAAGTATTACGAAATAAGTTGTGAGGTATAAAAGAGGTATGATATTTATTTGATCTATAGCTTTGGGAATTATTAAGTTTTGAAAGATATATTGTATGATTATTGCATCTTAAACTAAGGTTTTGATCCGAAGAATGTGGTAGTTGATAGTCAACTCACTTAAGTGTAATGTTAGCACGGGTCCAATCATAGTTAGGGTTTGAAGCTAAAAGGTAATTTTTTTTGCTAAGGGTAGAAACATGGAGGATTTTATGAAAATATAGGTTGGTAGTTTCAACATGTTTCCTATTGATATAATATTATAGGGAAGTACCCTCACTTTTAATTCGGAGGCTGGCAAAGAATTCAAAAAGGAGTTAAAATTGAAGGGTACATAAGAGTAAGAATGTCACGAATGATGGTTCTAGTGAAAATAGTTAGTACCTGGAAGTTTAGAATTTCTTGATTTAATATTTTTTAGGGTGTGATATGAGCATCCTTTTAATGATAGTATACTTCTTCATTAGCTGCTTCGATAAAGGGAGGATCCACAGGTCATTAGGAGGAACTTTTAACAGGAGGAACTTGTTTCCCTCCCTTTAAACAAATTTTTTTATAATGTATAATATGATAGGGTATCATACAGTACGATCGAGTGTATTCAATTAATCCAATATGATAAGTCAAATAAGGTGGTCTTATCATACAATATGATCAGAATCATACTGGATGATTAGTGTAATGATGGTCATCCGAAGGAGTCATTTAGAACTATCGTTGGCTGGATAGATTATCCTGTATAAATAGGTGTTTATGTTATACAATTCAATATTAAATATGATACCTACAAAATTCAATTCGTCCAACACATAGTATCACTTGTATCGTACAATACAAATTAGGTCTTCTTATAGTACGATCATCAATAATTGACCAATTAGAGTTGTTGGATATGTTGTGAGTAGTGATGCAATGCTTTTTTCATATCATGCAATCCGATATGGTATCGTACAATTTGATAAGAGAAATTTTTTATTTATGTATGATGATAAGGAAAACTTCATAAAAAAATGAAAATGAAATGAAAACTCTCACAAAAGCTAGATCACAAACACAAATAAAAAAAACATGAAAAAACTAATCAAACAATAAAAGGTATACACACATAAAATTCATGTTTTTAATTTTTAGATCATCCTGATTCTACCATGAATATCTATGACACCTAGTCTAGTCCTTGAGGTGCTAAACATTTTGAGCGCAAGGGGTTTTGTAATGATATCTTCCAATTACCTTTCAGTGGCTACATTTTGTAAATCTATATCTCATTTTGTTACATGGTCTTTAATGAAATAATGTATAATGTCTATGTGTTTGGTCCTAGAATGTTGAATTGGATTTTTTGGAATACAGATGGAACTAATGTTATCACACATGAATGCAATAGAACTAATAGGTAGTCAAATATTTAAGATTTGTTGTTTAAGCCATAGGACTTGTAAAACATAGCTCTCTGTAGCTATAATATATGCTTCAATAATAGATATGGCTAAATATTTTTTTTTTCTTTTTGAATAGAAGACTAAGGATTGTCCTATAAATTGATAGATTTTAAAAGTACTTTTCATATCAACTCTATATCCTATAAAGTCTAAATTAGAATATCTTATGATATTAAAAGTAGAACTATTTCTATGATACTAGATTACTAAGTTTTGGATTCCTTGAAGTTATCTAAGAATTCTTTTAACACCACTCATATGGGATTCTTTAGAATCAACCTGAAATCTAGCATAGACGTAAACACTAAACATGATATCCAATCTACTGGTAGAAAAGTAAAGATGTGATATAGTTATTCCTCTATACTTCTTTTGATCAACTAGTTTTTCATATGGATGTTTATTCCATTAAATAGTGGAGCTCCTGGGAGTATTGATTTCCATACCATTATCCATCTGATGTTTTTTAAGAATATCTTTAATATACTTTGATTGGCTAAGAAAATTTACATCATCTCTTTTCTTTTCACTAAATCCATGGAAATAGGTATGCTCTCCCATCATTCTCATTTCAAACACCTCACTCATAGTTTTTTTAGAATTTATCACAAAGATTTTTATTTTTTTATCCAAATAGTGAAAGTTCGTTAGGGATGTTAAGCCCTTAAGAACTAGCCTAAGGCTAACTAAGAGGTGGGTGAATTGGTATTTAAAAAAAAAATTCTTTAGGTAAAGCACAAAATTAAAACCAAAAACACCATAGAAATCAGAGTGTAAAAATAAATAAACGTGGAAGCAAAACAAAGAAAGATCACACCGCATTTATAGTGGTTCTGTCAATTCTCAACCTACGTCCACTCCTCGGAGGCACCCTTCGAGTATTGCACTAACTAAGTGTCTCTCCTTTAGCTGTCACAGCTAGGCGGAGAAGCCTTTACAATAGAGTCCTTTTCACCAACCCTGGTGCGACAGAGAACTGATTCATTTTGCTTCCTCTTAAAGCAGGTAGAGAACCCAGGCCTTTTGCTGAAGTAGACCTCCCAAGTACCTCCCACGGACAAAGGACGAAGAACAAAGATGATGACTTAGAACCTTTCTTGGAGCAACCTTTGTGAATCCTCTCACAAACTCCCTCTCACAAGTTCCTCTCTCTCTCTCTCTCTCTCTCTCTCTCTCTCTCTCTCTCTCTCTCTCTCTCTCTCTCTCTCACTCCCTCTCCCAAGGCTCTCTCAGGTCAAGACAGCAGCACTCAAGGTCTTTAGCATGAGAAAATTTGGGTCCTTTAATTATAATTTTAAGAACCTATCGTCCAGGATGATAAGAATATCATCCTGGCCGATCAGTAAATAAATAAGCTCAATCAGCCGGGATGAAATAGGATGATCAGAAGAAAATTGGTTACATCGTCCAGGCTGATATAATATCATCCTGGCTGATTAGTTCAAATTCTAGTACAATCATCTTGAACATCGCCCAGAATAGATGCAGGTCGATGTCAATTGTCTAGGACATTGTCTCGACCGATTTTCCGATCGCCCTAGCCGATGTGATCGTATCAATTAGCCTTAATTATTTTCCATAATTGCTAGATTAATTTAGGCATAATTGTGCTGCATCGACCAGGATGATATGGAGATCATCCTGGCCAATATTTTTAAATAAAGAATACCTAAATTGATCATGACAACTAATTCTTTCTTATTTGAGCCTATCATCTTGGCCGATATAAGTATCATCTAGGATGATTTGTTTAATGACTGACGCTTAACCAGGATGCCCTAATTAGGATTTCTATTTTTAATTGAATCATCCTGGTCGATATGAACATCGTCCAGGCTGATGTACTCAAAACAGAAAAACTCCGAAAACCCCTCAAGTGTGTGTGCAAGGTTACTTAGCATCATAAACCACTTTTATAATTGACTTAAGAAAGGAAAAAATACAGACTTGACTCAACCTAAATATACCTGATCATGAGCTAGCTTGATTTGCATTTGATCTTGTTGACCTGAAAAGTTAGTAGGCAAGGCAGTCGTAGGAAATCATGAATGTTTGCTATCACCAAAAGTCTAATTCTTAAACTCAGATTTGTAACAAATAGTATATCATTAACATGGATTTTAATAATGAGTAGTTCTTCTCTTTCTTCCTTGAGTAATAGGGTAGCATCTATGCTACCCTTTATAATATCTTTATTTAGGAGAAAGGTCATGGTGCTTGCTTCAATCCATATAATACCTTCTTTAATATAAATACATGATTGGGAAATTTAGAATTCTTAATGCCTGTGGGTTGTTAAACATATACGTCTTCTTTAATAACCCCATTTAGGAAAGTTCTTTTAACATCCAATTTATATAGCTTGAATCCTCTAAATTAAGCAAAGGATAATAGCACTCTAAGGGCTTCTAGTCTTTCTATAAGGGAAAATATCCATTCAAAGTCAATTCCTTCAACATGTTTGTACCCCATAGTTAATAGTAAAGGCTTATTTTTAATTACTATGCTAGAGCCATTCCACCTTATTCTTGAAAACACATTAAGTTCCTATGACACTCTAGTCGTTAGGTCTACTAACCAACTCCCACATCAATCCTAAATTATTAATTCAAGTCTTTTTGCATGGCAAGGATCAAGAATTCATTAGATAAAGCTTGATCTATATTTGTGTTTTCTTCCATCGAGTGGCTAACCTCCTTTATAAGTCCATACCAAGTTCTACTCCTACTAATGGATCACCTAAGATGAGGTCCTTAGGAAGACTAAATGAATATTTCTAATCTTTTAGCAATGGGTTCTAAGGCACTACTCTATTTTCTAGGTTAATAGATTTTACTCCTTGGGTCACCTTAAACACTTCTTCATTCGACCTAGGTTCAAAAAATTTATCAGATTCTCCAAATACTACATGGGTGGTCTCCTCTACCACTAATGTTCTATTATTAAAAACTCTATAAGATTTACCTACGGATTGTTGACAATTAGTGTGTCAATTTCTCTTTTGAGAGAGAAGCTGTAAGAAAATCTAGAGAGAAAGTCTTTCTTGGTTTCAATTTTTCTTTCGCGGGCTTTCCATTTTGCGGAATCCAGCGGGTGGAATGGGGGTTTCCGACCGCCGACAGAGGATTGCCTGTGGTAATCTTTCTTCTGAGCCCTCTCGTAATGGTCCATTCAAATCATCGGATCAAAATCTCAACAAGATTCACATTGATCCGAATGAACAAGTTTTGGTAAGGAAATCTTCGAACTTGGTAATCAATGAAGGATTCAGACCCCCTTTGAGGTTAGAGCTTGTAATGGAAGGAAAAGGAAAAGGAGTTCTTGAAGATAGGATTGCTATGGTGAAGGATAAGGATAAAAAACTAGATTCTTTTGCAAATCAGGTTATCAACTCTACGTTGTCCTCAAATGTAGTGCTGATGGTTAATAAATTTATAGGATTACAAGATGTTGATGTTCTGGAGCGGGTGAATAAAAATCTTTTGGTTTCCTTTGAAAAAGAAGATGGGATTGCTTTTCCTGCTCCTGTCATTGATCAGAACGCTAAATTAGTTCATATGAATAACTTTACGTCGGCTTGGCAAAAAACTCAACACATCAAGTTGAGTTATAATTTGAATTCTACTCAGATGTTTAAAGATGGGATGGCGATGAAGATGAATCCAGAAAAGGAATTTGTCAATACTCAAATCTTAAAGAAATCCCTGGTAATCAAGGTGCTTGGGCAGAATATCCCGTTCTCTGTTTATAGCCTGGAACTTCAAAGACAGTGGAGCAAATTTGGCAGCTTTCATCTTACTACTTTGGGAAATAATTGGATTCTTTGTTCATTTACTAACAATGAATCTATGGAGGAAGTACTAAGCGGAGGACCTTGGTATATTGGGAATCATATTATTGGAGTGGATAGATGGACATCCTCTTTCTCTACGGAATCATTGAAGGGTATCACTTCTCCGGTGTGGATTCGATTCCCGGGCCTTCCTTTGAGCTGTTGGGTTGAGGAAAACATTTCTAAGATTGCATCTGTGATAGGAATTCCTATGTTATTGGATGGGAATTCTTTCAAATGGGGAAGAGGGAATATGCTAGATGTTTTGTCCGGATAGATCTGGAAAGGAAACTCCCTAAGGGAGTTTGGATTGAAGGATTGCATGGAAGATCATTTCAAAAAGTAGAATATAAGAAGTTGACTTCACTTTGTTATCAATGTGGAAGAGTGGGACACATTAAAGTTTTATGTCCATAAGTTAATAATGTGCCGTCTAAAGAAATAATTGTGAAGGAATTATGTAAAACATTGAAGCAGAAAAATGATCTGGCAGATGAAGGTATAAAACATCAAAGCAGAGATGAGTATGGGCCTTGGATTCACGTTAAATTTAAAAATAAAAGTTTCAAAACTACCTGGAGGAGTAATGGAAATTCTGCTCAAGTTAAACAAGTGTACAAACCTGTTGGTAATGTGGAAAAAACACAAGAGGATATGAAGGAGAGGGACAATTCTAATGCAATTAATTTGCAAGGTGAATCAGCTATACATGACGAGGTTGTTGGTACTGAAGAGGTTCGATCTCAGGTAATCCCAACTATTTTTAACAGCAAGAACAAATTTCAAATATTGGCAGAGGATATTGAGGAAGGAGAAGTCTTTGAAAGGGCTACTACTGATTGTCATAATGAATCCAAGTCTGTGGATACAGCTGAAGATGATAATTGTCCTGGAAAATATAGCTCTGCTGAAGTACAGGAAAATGGAGATCAATTGATTTCTTTGACAAATTCAGGTAAATTCAAGTTATCCAAAGAATTAAGGTCTTTGGGACCGGTGGAAGCTGAGGAAAAGAAGAGGAAAGGTGAGAAGAAAAATAGTAAAATGATGGGGGATAATTCCCCTGTTGTTTTTTAATGGCTTATGTTATTTTCTGGAATTGTAGGGGGGCTAGAAAGAGGGAGGCCTCCCTATATCTTAGGGAGATTGTTCAAGACAACGATTGTTTTTTTTTTTTTGGTCTGACTGAGACAAATATTTCTTTCTTAGAAAGACATGATGTTGATTTGATTATTAGAAATGATTGGGATTACTTTCATCAACCGGCTGTTGGCCTCTCAGGGGGGATTTTGGTGCTGTCGAAAAGAGATTTGGCTTCATTTGAAGTCATAGAACATTCTTCCCAATTGATTGTGGAAACTCTTAACATCAATGCATTAGGCAAATGGAATGTGGCCACTGTTTATGGAGGAAAGGAGGTTCAAACTCGTAGGAATCTATGGCAATCTCTTGAAGATCGTATGAAGGGAGATCTTTCAGCTATTATAGTAGGTGATTTCAATTTCATCCTTTCTAAGGATGATAAGAAAGGTGGTAAGAGATTCCATTTCTCTTGTGGACCAAAGGAGATGAAGATGTTCTTAACAAATAATGACTTTCATGATATTGGTTTTGTGGGTCCCAGGTTTACTTGGTGTAATAACAAAGAAGGTAACTCTAGAATTTGGGAGAGATTAGATAGATGCTTCTTGAATTCTGCTACCTTTCAAAAAATTCCTATGGCTAATGTGCAACATCTATTAAGGATTGCTTCAGATCATGCTCCCATTTCTTTGAATATGGTTGAACCTCAAAATCATAAATCAAAATTTTTTAGATTTGAAGATACCTTGAAGTCATATCCAGTAACTTGGAATATTGCATTAAAGGCTTGGAGAAAATCTGATTTTGGTACAAATGCTGAAATTTTGCAAAGAAAGCTAAGAAGAACATTAAAAGCCCATCATTTTTGGAATAAGAACAAATGCAAAGAATTGAATCTGTTGAAAATGAATTGAAAAGGGATATTTTACAATTGCAATTAGAAGATTCGAATGGTGAGGGACTCACGGCTGAAAGACTAACGATGTTGAGAAGCAAGGTGCATGAGCATAATGTTACATTGAGTAGATTATCTACTTGGTGGAATCAAAGAGCAAAAGTCAGATGGCATCATGAAGGTGATAGTAATTCAAGGTTTTTTCATCATTTTTCATCGGCTAAGAAGAATGGTAACCATATTTGGCAAATCAAGAATGAGAATGATCAATTTGTGTAGGATTTTGAACAAATTGAAGCAGTTTTCTATGACTTTGTCCGAAAAAATGGGCTGCCAGAGAATGCAAGATGTCTGGTTGGCCTTCAATTCCTGCTAATTTGAAACTTTCTAGTGAGGATGCAATTTTTCTTAGTGCTGATTTTACCAAGGACGGATCATGGCGGTCTTCAATCAATGTTATAACAAATCCCCAGGTTTAGATGGCATTACAACTTCGTTTTTCAAATTTTTCTGGAAAATTATAGGGGAAGACACTTGGAATGCTATTGATAGCTTTATTAAAACTGGTAGTATGCATAATGACAGGAAGGATACATTAGTGGTTTTAATTCCTAAAACCAAAAATCTGACTGTTCCTTCCAACTTTAGGCCTATAAGCTTATGCCAGACTACTTATAAGATTGTGGCAACTATGATTTTGAATAGAATGAAAAACTGTATTTCAAAATGTGTAACTAAAGAACAAGTTTCTTTTCTTAATGGCCATTCTATGTCAGATCATTGCCTTATTGCTCATGAGATTTTTCATAAGCTTAGAATTTCTTAAAACCAAAAAGGTTTGATGGTGGTTAAGCTTGATATGGAGCAAGCTTATGATAGTATGAGTTGGGAGGCTTTAGAAGAAGTATTAAAGATGTTTGGCATTCCGGTGAGAATGATTTTGCTGATTTTGGAATGTGTCAGAAAAGCTAGGTTCTCATTCACCATTAATGGTAAACCTTCCAAGTGAATTATTGCAAAAAATGGTTTCGTCAAGGATGTCCCCTTTCTACATATCTTTATATTATTTGTTCTCAACTTTTCTCTCTAGCTATGGCACAAGAATGTCAAGATTTGGGAATCCAAATTTCACAAAGAGCTAAAAAAAATTAACCATTTGTTGTATGCTGATGATGTGTTGATCTTTTCTCAAGCTTCAAAGAAATTGGCCTCCAAGCTAAAAAGCATTGTGTTGAATTTAAGTTCCTGGACTGGACTGAAGTGAACAATACAAAATTTTAAATTCTATTTAGTAGATGTATGAACAGAGCTGAGATTGTTCGGGTAAAGAAGATTTTGAATTTCAAAACCTTGAAAGAGCTGCAATATTTAGGAGTAAAATTACTACTGAGAAGACCGGTCAGATCTGATTTCCAATTTCTTATTGATAGAATTATACAAAAGCTGTACACTTGGGGATGTAAATGTCTTTCTTTGGCAGGTAAGTTTGTGCTTGCCAAAATGTCTCTTTTAACTCTCCCAAACTTTGTCTCCACCCATAATCTGGTGCTTAAAAAGGTGTTACTAGAAGTGGATAAATGTTGCAGGAATTTCATTTGGCATAAGAGAAATGGTATGAAGGGTATGCATTACATTGTCTTGATTACTCTATGCAAGCTAAAAACTGATGGGGGCGCTGAATTTTCACTCTGCAGCTTGTAGAGCAGGTCCACTTAAAGCATGGCTTTCATGAAGGATGATTCAAAATCATGACTCTTTGTTGTCTCGGGTTATTACTGCAAAGTATGGTGACAACTTGTGGAAATCTAAATGCAGGATTGGCACTTCAATTGCTTGGAAAATATTAAAAGAGGGTGCTAGATACTTGAAACCTTTATTAAGGTAGAGAGCGGATAATGGGAGGAAAATAGATGTTCTTAATGATATATGGTTGCTAGAAAAATGTCTCAATGCTTGGCCAATCACTGCTGATTGCTTGGGTTTGGAAGGACTTAAGCTCAACCATTTTATTGATTCGAGTGGTTCCTGGAAGGTAGAAGAATTACTTTGCTTCTTTAATGAGAATTTAATAGATGTTATTGTACAGATACAGATTGATAGAGAAGCACCTAAGGACTACTTAGAGGAGATTTGTCATTTATCTGGCAAATCAATTACTTCCCGTGCACATGAAGATTGCAACACCAGGCACAAGAGTGAAGTGGACATGGGATTCACAACCTGGTTAAAGAATTTGAAACTTACAGCTCGGGTTGAGTTATTTTGGTGGAGGTTGAGTAAATTTGCAATTCCTACAAATGAATTCTTGAAATATAGGAAGCTTACAAATGTTGATTTATTTGTTAGAGGTTGCAAAGAAGTAAAAATCTGTTATATATTGCTGTTAGTTGTAGACATCTGCAGGATATTTTGAGGAAAATCCAGGACTGGGGTATTTACATTCCTGTTTTTTATTCTCTGGACGATTGTCTAAGTGAGATGAGAAAGCTTTCTACTGTTGCACCTAATATAGTTAGACTTTATTGCAACTCAGTGTATCTTAACTAGAAAAACAGGAATGAAGTGGCTCATGGTAAAGCCACAAATTCTATTTCAGTAACTGCAGCAGGTGTTATCTCTAATCCACTCATTGCTAGCTGGGGTACTAATCTCCCTAGGGAGTTTCTAAATGCTTGGCACCCTCCACCGCCGGGATGGATTAAGATTAATGTTGATGCTGGTATTAGAGGTTGCTTTAGAGATGATAAAGGGAGATTGCTGATTGCTTTTGGTGAAAAAAGAATGCATTGGGATATAGCTAATCTTGAGCTTGATGCTATGATGGCAATTAGAAGATTCATTCAATCATGGATGCTGGAATGCAAAGGACTAATTATTTAAGGTGGTAACCTCAATGTTATCAAGTTCATTCAAAATTCTTTTAATAAGGCTAAGTGGCAAAGCTACAACCGGATAGACGAGAGTCTGCTATTCATGGCCAATTTCAATAAGGTAATTTTCAATCATATCCATAGAAATCGTAATAGAGTAGCTGATATGTGTGCTACTTTGGCTTTAGATAATAATTTTAGTTTTGATAGTTCTTCTTTTGCTTGCATTCTTGCTTCTCTTACTTCTATTTTGAAGAAGGAATGTGAACCTTTGCTCTAGTTTGTAACTAGTTTTCTTTTCTATTAAATGCTTTTGCAATTCTCAAAAAAAAAAAAAGGATTTACCTACAGTTGATATCCTCTAAAAACACTTGATTTAGAATCAAACTTTCTTATTGTAGAGTTTCCATTATTTATTATGAATGCCTTAAATCAAAAGACATGAAAGTGAGAGAGATTGGGTATTCTTTCTTTGAGTAACTCATAATGTGTCCTAGTAATTTTAAATCTAACATTAACCCTATTGATAACATAATATGCAATGTTACTACTTCTACCCAATAATACTTAACAATATTACCACTTCAAAGTAGTTTACTTTCCAAGCATGTTTCGGTGAAAAATGTTGGCATTGGGACATCTCTCAATTGGAATTATTGGTTGTAGTATACTTGAAAAAACTGGTGAAAGATTGGATGTTTGAAGCACAAGGTGTGATCATTGAAGGGGATAATTTCAACATCATCAAGATGCTTCAAAATGCGGTTAAACCTTGGAAGGTTAGTAAGATGATAGATGAGAATTTAGCTTTTTTATTGGACTTTAATCAAATTGTTTTTTCTTGTTCACTTAGAGTTAGTAACAAATTAGCGGACATTTGTGCTAATTTCGCTCTTGATAGCTCCTTCTTTTGGGAGAATATCCTTGATTTTTCCATTCCTTCTTCCTTCTTGTATTGTTTGAAGGAGGAATGTGGTGCTTTAGGTAGCACTTGATTGTTGGTGGTTTGCGGTTTTTTGATTTTTAATGCATTTGGCATTTTCTTCAAAAAAAAAAAAGTAGTTTACTTTCCCAAAAAATAGAGAGGAAGTTAGAGAGAGGAGCTTCATGTTTTTAAATTTATTTTTTTAAATTTCTTCTTGTTCCATCCATTGGTGATCTTTCTGCTCGAGATGGTGCCTGCCAGCCATTTTTGATAGCCAGAATCCTACTAATCATCCATCATTTCACTCCCATGTCAATCCAGATTCTACTATTTCAACACTAGGCATTGGTACTCCAAATTTTTGTCATTTCAATTCTCCCTTAGTCATTAGAGAACCAAATGAGGTCAAATTTAATTCCCCCAACCGATGACTGGTAAGGGAAAGCAAATCATTGAAGATTTTAAGGCTATTAATCCTCTCAAGATTGGTATTTTTAAATCGAATGATTTTGGAACATCTTCTTTGGATATGAAGCTTTTTGTTAATAAGTTTTGTAATAATTCCAAGCATGTTTCCATTTTGAAGGGAGTTCCTTCAGTCAAAAAAATGTGATAAACCATCAGCTATTTGTGATAATGCTCTAGAAAGAAATTGTGGTTTTAAGATTCTATGAGAGAATCAAATTAATTTTTAAGAATTGTATGATCAAGGTCCTACTAATCCTTTGGTTAAATGACCATATATTATAATTAATCTATCAAAGGAAGAATCTTTTTTGTCTGAGGATGGTGTAGCAGATAAAATGTATGAACCAAATGTTAATATCAATTCGAATAAGCTTCAATATTCTATTATGGTTAAGGTGTTTGGTAGATACATCCCAATTCAGGTGATTGCGAAGGAATTGTAATGACAATGGTCGCAATTTGGAAAATTCGATTTGACAGTTCTTGGCTTAGGATGGGAGTTATATTCATTTTTTTAAGTGAACCTATGGAGAATGTCTTTTCTGGTGGTCCCTGGTTTGTGAACAGTCACGTTATAGGCCCTAATAAACGGAATTCTAATTTATCACCAGATTCTTTAAAGGGCTTGTCATCTTCTACTTGGTTTAGAATGCCCAATCTTCCACTCTATTGCTGGGATGAGATCAACGTGTCAAGAATTACTTCTTTGATTGGAACACCTCTCATAATGGATGGTGATATGTTCCAATGGGGAAGAAGGGAATTTGCTAGGTTCTACATTTGGGTAGAGCTTGACAAACAACTTCCTTTGGGTGTTTGGGTGGAAGGGTTGAATGGACAATTCTTTCAAAAGGTTGAATATGAGAAGATATCATCTTTATGTTTCAAGTGCGAAAAGATTGGGCATTTAATTGATGCTTGTGGATTGAATGTGGTGGTAGGAGGGAAGAGTGACGTGGGGAAGCAAGATGGCATTTGGGAAGGTTTCTGTTGAAGATTAGAAAAAGAAGGACATAAATGACTCCGCTTATGGGCCTTGGATATTAGTTAATCGTAGAAGGAGAAGTAAAATGAATGTGGGACCATGGAAGAAAGTATATTTGCCGAAAGCTAAAGCAGTCTTCAAAGTTTGTGTTCCTGAAGTGTCATCCTTTGATTTGGACAAAGTTCAAAGGGTAGCTATTATAGACTCAATTGTGGAAGATAATGTGAATTTAAAAGTTGTGACAAATTTGGCTCTAGATGGGAAAGAAGTGCAAGATGGTTGTAATCAGGTAATTGTGGAAGATAATGAGAATATCATTTCAGCTGTTATAGACTCTACAGATAAGGGAAGGGACGTTCCTTTGATTATGGTTAAAGATTTGTGTTATGAGATAAGGTTTCTGATAATGATAGCAATAGCTTTAAAGTACTAGAATCTCTGTGTGGGAAGGAGGCTAATATGGATGGAGCTGCTAATTTTGTTAGAGAGGATGTTGAAGAAGGTGAATTGGAAGATCCAGGAACTTTAATTAGAATTCGAGAGGAGTCTTCAATAGCTATTTTTAAAGAAGTGATTAATAAAGATATCAAGGTAGATGGTCATGAAGGTTTGGGTAATGATATTTCTAGAGGAAATCAACCTAAACTTCTTAAGGAACATAGGTCTCTTGGACCTTTGAATTGATCCTCTAGGCTTAAGAAGGTGAATTCATTAAATAAGAAAAGGAGAGGGGGTCCTTCCCTCTTTTTGGTATAATGAGTTCCTTAGCTTTTTGGAATTGTAGAGGGGCAAACAGAAGAGAACCCTCCTTGTATTTAAAAGAATATGTTAAGGATTTGGATGCTTTTTTTCTTTTTTTTGGGAATAGTTGAAACTAAAACTTCTTCTATTAGTAGATGCAAGTTTAATAAATTCATGGGAGTTGTTTGGGATTTCTTTCTCTTCCCTTCTATTGAGATGTTTGGAGGTATTTTAATGATTTGGAGGACTTATTTAACCTCTTCTTCTTTGTTGGAAGCTTCAGCTCTATGTGTTATTGGGGAACTGAGGATTCCTAATAAAGGCAGGTGGGTGGTATCTACCGTCTATGGTAGTAAGGACATGTATAAAAGGAGGAAGTTATGGGAGTGTTTGGAGTTTAATTCAACATTGGATGTCCCTTTAGTTTTAGGGGGGATTTTAGTTGCATCATGTCTCAATATAAAAAAAGGGGTGGAAAAAAATTTTCTTTTTCCCAAGGACCATTAGAGATGAAAAACTTTATTGATAATAATGATTTTCAGAATGTGGGGGTTCTTGGTCCAAAATATACTTGGTGAAACAATAAAAAAGGTAGTGCTCACATTCTTGAAATACTTGATAGATGTTTACTAAATTAAGCGGTGTTGGAAGTGGCTCAACATGCTTCTGTTAGGCACTTAGAGAGGGTCGCTTTTGACCATTTCCCCATTGTTCTGAAAATCTTTCTCCAAAATTTTGATCAAAATATATTTTTTAGACTTGAAGATATCTTTTTATCATATCTGGCTTAAGCAGCAGTGTTGAGTAAATCCTGGAATAAATTTGCATGTGGAGGTGCAATGGAAGCACTCAACAGGAAATTCTGCAGATCTCTGAAAGCCTTGCATTTTTGGAGCAAAGCTAAGCAATGGAATCTAATGGATCTTAAGGAAAAATTGAAGAAGAAAATTGATGATCTTCAACTGGTTGAATCAATTGGCATTAATTTTCTAAGGAGAAGCTTCTATTATTAAGGTCCAAAATTAATGATTTGAATGTTACACTTGCCCATTTGAATACATGGTTGAGACAAAGAGCTAAGGTGAGATGGTTAGGTGAGGGTGACATGAATTCAAACTTTTTCTTTCTTTGCTAATAGGAGAAGAAATGGAAATTGTATTAATCAAGTGAAGAATAATGAAGGTATTCTTCTGGAGGATCCTACGGTTATTATACATATCTTTTTCAACTTCTTTAGCAGCAAGTGGAGATATAGAGAATTTTGTTTGAAGGATTGGCCATCTTCACCAAATTGCTTAAGTCAAGACGATTGCAGTTTACCTAATGATGATTTCTCATTTAAAGAAGTAGAAATAGTTGTGAGAAATATCAGTATGAATATTTCTCCCGGGTCTAATAGAATTTTGTATTCATTTATCAAATATTATTGGAAGGTGATTAGTAAAGAAGTTTGGCATGCTATTCTTCTCTTCTTATCGTGGTGTAAGAAGTGCTTTAAGTGGAAGGAGAATCTTGTAGTTCTTATTCCTAAAGTTGGCAACCAACCTTTGTCCTATTAGTCTTTGCTTGTCAATCTACAAGATCATTGCAAAAATTTTATTAAATAGATTGTTGAAGGTTATTCATTATTTAATTTCTGATGTTCAAGTGGCTTTTGTCAAAGGGAAGACTTTATTGTACCACATTCTCCTTACACTGTAACTCTTCTACAAATTTAAATTTTCTAAATAAAAAAGGGATTGGTTGCAATTAAATTAGATATGGAACAGGCATATGATAGTATGGCATGGGATACCCTTAGGAAAGTGTTGGAATATTTCAGTTTCCCAATGAATTTTCTAACCTATTGATTGAATGTGTGGTTGATCCCTTATTTTTAGTCCAAGTGAATGTGATTGGATTGAAAAGGATTGAGTCAAGAAGTGGATTTAGACATGGATTTATGCTGTCACCTTATATGTTTATTTTGTGTTCTCATATTTTGACTAAAGCTTTTATGATTAAGGGGAGTAAGTTGGGGATAAAAATTGATCCTACTGCTCATAAGATTTCTCATCTTATGCTTTTCGATGACATCCTTTTATTCTCGGAAGCCAAGATTAGGTCTTTGAAGAAAGTGAAGAGGCTAATTTTTTAGTATTACTATTGGACGGGACAATAAGTTAATAATCAAAAGTTTGTCATTTTAGGGATAAAAATTTAATGAAATCTATCTCCAATGTGTTGGGTTTTAAGGAGGTAAAGGAGTTGCATTATTTGGGTATCAAGATGGATTTGAGGAGATTGGCTTAATAAGACTTCTTCAATCTATAGGAAAGCGCTACGTCAAAATTGGATGTGTGGGCTAACAAGTTTATATCATTACCACGGAGGTTGGTGTTAGTCAAATCAGTGCATCCCATTGTTCTATTCTTAACACTCTTTGGTTCTCATAAGCATATTAAGAGAATTTGATAAGATGTGTAGATAATTTCTATGGAATAAGCAAGATGGAAATCATGGAATTCATTACGTATTATGGGATGATCTTTGTAAACCAATATATGATGGGGGGTATGGGATTCATTCGTGTGTTGTTGCAGTGGGACCATTGAGAGCAAAATTTTCTTGGAGGTTCCTTAATAATCTAAATTCCCCTCTAAAAAAATCTTTATCTGCTAGATACGGTAAGATATCATGTTTGCTGAGGCAAGGAAAAATATTTTAGCCATATGGAAGATCCTTCTTAGTGGTGCAAAAGCTCTTAGGCAATTTATGAGATATAGGTTTACTTCAGGTAATTCTATTAACATATTAAATGATATTTGGGTTTTAGATAGAAACCATGATAGATGGCTGACATTCATTACCATAGTGGAGTGGGACTTTCCTTCTTTGGATAATTTTATTTTATATGAGAGTTTGAATCAGGTGGATATAGCTAAATATTTTAGTAAGCCTTTGATTGATGTAATTCTTCAAATGAAAATTTATCTAGATCTTATAAATGATAAATTGGAATTTATCAATAATTTATCTGGGAAACTATAGCTTCTTTGGCTATGTACTCAATGGAGAAAAAATCACACAATGTAAATCATTGAAAATGGTTGAAAAACATGAATCTTCATCCTCATGTAGATTGATTTTGGTGGCGTAAGTTGAGGGAAGCATTTCCTACTATAGATTTTTTTATGTATAGAAGTTTGCTAAACTATAATCATTATCCTAGAGGGTGTTTATCGGTGGAGAATTTTGAGCACATCGCAGTCAAATGTTCCAAGTTGATTCAAGCCATAACATTGGTGAAAAGATGTGGTATTTTTGCTCATGGGTTCTCTTCATTAATGGATTGCAAGTTTAAATTGGAAAGGCTATCCAAGGTTAATCCTTTTATTACAAATTTTTATTTCCCTTTATATTTTTATTCTTGGAAAAATAGAAACAAGTTTGTGCATAATGGTCATGAGCTTGGAATGCCATTTGTGGTGTCTAATGAAATTAGCTTAGCAACAATCTCGTCGAAGTTTAATCTTTTTTTGGAGCTCTGGGGTGTTAATCAGCCTTTTCAACCAAATTCTTTTTTTGGCACCCCCCTCCACCCAAATGGATTAAAGTTAACATTAATGCAACTTTAATAAGTTCTAATAAAGTTGAAGTAGGTTGTGTGTTTAGAGGTCGTAGAAGGATATTTCTAGTTGCTTTTGGGATTAGATGTATGTAGTAGGACTACAGTTATCTGGAACTTTTAACTTTCCTCTCATTAAGGAAGATTATCAAATAATGGATGTTGGATGCTAAAGGTATCATAATAGAGGGTGATAATTTGAATGTTATGATGTACTTGCAAGCTTCAGTTGGTAAATTTGTTTTCTTTCTTGATAATGGTATGATGTAAGACTTGTCTTTTCTTGAAGATTTTGAAAATTTCTTATTTCATTGTGTTAATAAGGATTCTAATAAGTTAGCTGATTTTTGTGCTAACTTTACTTTATTGGGAGATTTTTTGTGGGAAGATTTAATTTGTAATAAGGTTCTTCTTACTATCTTTTCTTTGTTAAAGGAGGATTGTGATAGGCTTTCTATCACTTAGTAGTTTGTAATAGGATTTCCATTTTAATGCAATTTGTAGTTCTTCAAAAAAAAAAAAGCTCTAATAGCTTCTACTAGGGATCTAGTCTTTCTCTCAGTAAGCCCATTCTGCTGAGGGGTTTTAGGAGATGAAATTTTTTTTTATGCTATGCTCCTTACAAAATGATTCCAATTTGACATTTCAAATTCCCCATTATGATCACTATGGATAGTTAGAATTTTACAGCCTGATTTCTTCTGAAACTATGTGTATAATATTCTAAATTCCTCAAATGATTCATTCTTATGTGATAAAAATTTAATCCAAGTAAATCTCATGTGATCATCAATAATCAAATTTCCATATACTTTCCCCCCTAAGCTAGCAGTGCTAACAAGTCCAAACAAATCCATGTGAAGAACTTCTAAGTGTCTATAGATTGAAATGTCCTTAATTGAGTGGATGGTAGTTTTGGTTTGTTTTCCTAGTTGGCAAGCATCACGGAGGTTATCCTTAGAGAAATTTAGTTTAGGTATGCCTCTAATTAGGTCCTTCTGGGTTATCTTCAAAAGGTTTTTCATGCTTACATGACATAGTCTCCAAAGCCATAGATAAGATTCATCAGTATTTGTATTCAAGAAAAGAGTGTTTATAGATTCAATACAGTTTAAATCAAGCCTATAAACATTGTTGATTATCTTTCATTTTAAAATAGATTTCCCATTTAAAGTAATCACACAACTAGTAAATAGAAATTTAATGCGAAAGCCTTTGTCTCACAGTTGACTTATGATAAGCAAATTATGTTTCAAGCCATCTACTAGTAATACATTTTCAAAAATGAAATTTTTTTAATTACCAAATATACCTGAACCTACCACTTTTCTAGTAGTATTATCTCTAAGTGTTACCTTGCCTTCTTCATTGGCCTCCAAGGTGATAAATTTTTTTATTTCTCCAGTCAATAGTCTTGAGCATCTACTATTCATGTACCACATGCTCTCACCAGGCCTTTTTTTTAGAGCACTCCTATAAGGTTAATCATATATTTGATTTTGGAACCTAAGTGGGTTTGGGTTCCACATTATGCATTAATAGATGATATTTATGCATGTTATACTATAATGAAAGTAGTTTAGGTCACCATACTAGATGTCTCATACTGTGTATCATATAAGTGTGGGCTATTTGACCAAGCATGCCACAAGAATGACACCTAACACTTGGGAAAGGGTTTACCAATCTATGTGGGTTGTGGTGCCTCTTCTCAGGTGTATATGATGTGTGTATAGATTTGGGGTTGTACCATTGTATTAGACTAGGTGGTGTTTAATTTTCTTCTAATGCATGGATTTTGTTCTCAAGAATTTATTAGCATTTTCAATGCTTGAAACTTCTATTTTTAATGCATGCAAATTTCCTTTAATTACAGATAAACATATCTCTTATTATTTAAATGAATCTTATAATTCAAGATGCTATGAATTCAAGGATCCATATGAGGTAAATAGATAAACATGAATATTATTTAGTGCATCATATTCATCAAGTAAATACATATGATCCTTATCTAATGTAGAAAGACATATTCTAAGGCAATCATGTTCCTTTCAGAAATTTCAGAAATTCAAGTTTAGAATAGCATACAATATCTTGAACTTCTATATGCATTGTGATTTTTTTCTAAAGCTTGAAATAACTCATTATAAGATATCTCACATACCTCCTCTTAATCAGAATGGTTAAGACTATTAAATGCCATAAGACACATATTTGTTACCTCCTCTTCTATTTCTATTTTTGATGAATGTGAAGTGGAGTCTACCAAAAATTCTTTCTTCATTAGTTACTTTCCCTTTTTAAACTTTGCCTTCTCTTCACTCTTTTCCATGATTAGGTTAAATTTTATGTTGGTGCAATCCATTCTCAAGTGGCTTTGCTTCCAACATTCAAAAAATCTAATATCAGATAATGCCTTAAAATTCTTATTTGATATACCTTTACTCCACTGCTGATGATGTTTTTATTTTCTTCTTAAGAAGCTTTCATTTTGTCATGTCGTCAGTTTTATGTCATCCTCTTCCTAAGCTACAAAGCTATCACTTTTTGACTCATTTGCTTTTTGTGTAACAACCTTATTCTTTTTCTTGTCTCCAGCAACATACAATCTATGAATCAAACCTTGCTCATTGTCAATGAGTGAGCCTAGCAAGTTATCTATAGAATAAATATTAAGATCCTTTGATTCACAAATTGTAGTAACCCTAACATCATAACTATTAGGGAAACATCGAAGGAGAACCATGACCACCTTACTCACCTTCTTGGTGATGGCATAGAACTATGTCTTTGAGATGAAGAACATCTTCCCAATGCTACCCAAGAAACCTAGACATACACTTGAGGAAATAAGGCAAGACGCATTCTTGGAGAAAACTATGTGAACCCCTTACACTACTTCTTTCTTACACACAAGCTCTCTCTTTCTTCATCCAAAAGTTGTCCTAGATCCCTTCAATAAGCACCCTCTCTCGAGAATACTCAACTGCCAAAGACTTAAAAAAAGTCTATTGAGATAGATTAAATTGAAGGCCTCATAAAAAGCCCTAGAATTCAATTTTATTGACACTGATCAAACAGTATGATCTACGATGGTATGGTATGATTAGTTTAAAACCAAGTTATCATTTGGAATGGAAAGGACGAAGTCGAACAATAGTTGTAGTAACCATACTTACAAGGCCCGACAATCCTTGGTGTGGGAAGCCCATCTAGTTCTAAGGATAAGGTTAAAGGAGAGTAGCCAATGAAATAACCTATTTGCTTGGGATTGTTCATTCACCATCAAAGGCGGCTAGTAGGGAGCTCTGCAAGAGAGACATTACTCTACCTAAATCTCCATCCAGAACCACGTGGCCTATATTAGCATCATTCATTGAGTGCAGCTCTAGGGATGAGTCAGACAACTCTAAAGAGGAGATGGAGGAGTCGTGTGGGCACTCAAACTCTCATATAGACATGGAGAAGGAAGAAGATGTGTATTTACCCGCCCAATAGTATGTTTCCCTACAAAGATTAGCTGAGTCATCTGATAAAATGTAGGAATATGATAGTTAGTTAGTAGAGAAATGCTTATATGCCACTATGGGATCTACTAAATGCTCCAACCCAGCTCGCACAAGCTTCACTCCTAGCTCCAAATTTTGCAGATAGGTTCATAACCAACATCCTACAATCCTTTGTTGGGATTTGGTTGATAAGCGCATGACTACATCTAAGTTGAATTTCATAGCTTGTGGTGCATTGAATAGGGTTAACTATAATAGTTATAGGTGTGTGCTCCCCCAAGGTCCTACAAGCTCTCCAATCACTACTTCAAGATCTTGCCCTCCAGGTACTTGTTCTAATACGCTAATGGCTATCATGGGCACATAAAAATAAAGTAAAGCTCCCAATCACCCCCTTGGCCTTGTGGAGGCAAGTTTAGTGGAACATTTGCCTGGAACAAGATTCAGCATGTCCCTATTTATAAGCTAAGCAAAGAGAACTTCTTTGCCAAGTATTATCTCTCCATCGAATCAAAGCTTTATACGGTCGAGGAGAACATTTCACGATTAGAGAAGGCACTTTTTGCCTAGCTTATTGGTAGAAGAATCTCATTCCTTCTTATATTGAGTGAGCTCAGAAGACATTTATATCACTTTGGGGAATTCCAAATTATAACCACAACCCCAATTACTTCATTTTTTTTATTCCAACGAATTGAGGCTCATGATCCTGTCCTTATAAGTGAACCTTGGTTCATCACCGATAACATCATTGGGATGGATAGATGGTCTCCCAATTCCTCCTAAAATTCTCTTAGTGTCCTCCACTCACCAGTTTGGGTTTGTTTTCCATAACTACCTTTATTATACTAAGATAGCTCTAAACTCACCTGCCTTCCAACATAATAGGAGTCCCGCTCTAAATAGATACTCACACCAGCTCATGTGTTTGATCTTACTTTGCTTGAATTTATGTGAGAATTAACCTCTCTAAGAGGCTTCTACTTAGACTTTTGATCAATGGCCTGCAAGGCAGATTCTTACAATGAATTTAGTATGAGGGACTCTCCTATTTCTATTTCTCTTCAAGCTTCATAGGCCATACTACCTAAAGCTTTTCTAGATCGACCATTCACCCCTTGGCCTCACCTCCTAAAGCCCCTCTCAATCTCCCCAAGCATCCATCCACTCAGCACATTAATGGGGACTCCTTGGGTCAGCCTCCTCTTCCCATGGATGATACCTCCATTCAGGACAACCACGTGGACTGGCAACCCCAGCTCAACAAGGCCTAGTAAGATAGTCTTGGAGCTTGGAATCTTACCACACATAGAAGAAGAGGAAACTGCAAGCCTAAATAGAAGCCTCAAGTCACTCCTCTGAAGGAGCAACCCATAAATATGGTGGCTAGTGGATAATTATTATCCCATATAGTCATAGAGTATGATTAGCTACGATTGTTCTATACGACCTGATTGGACAAATTAACCAAAATCTTTTCCTTAATTATAGGATAAATTTAGGCCATATTTAAGTACATCATATAGTATGATATTTATCATATAATATAATAAGTATAAATTTTGAATTTCAAAATATTATCTAAATTATGATTTGCGGCTAGGATCTTGATTTCAACGGATCTGAAAGTTCATTGGGGATGTTAAGCCCTATAAACTTAGTCCCAAGCTAACCAAGAGGGGGGTGAATTGGTATTTTAAAAACTCTTTTCACAAATAAAGAAAATTGCATAAACCAAATCACACCACAGAAATAAAATGCGGAATTTAAAAAGTGCGGAAGCAAGAAAAAGAACACAGAGATTTATAGTGGTTCGGTCGACTCGACCTACGTCCACTCCTTGGAGGTACCCTAAGAACTCTCCAAGTATTGCACTACAAAACGTGACTCTCCATTAGCCCCCACGGCTAGGCGGAGAAGCCCTCACAAGAACCTCCTTTTTGCCACCTCGGCAAGGCAGAGAACATACCTCCTTTTGCTTCCTCCTGAAGCTGGCAGAGAACCACAACCAAAAGCAAACTCCTTACCTCTACCGACTCTTCCACGGATGAGAAACTCCAGACGAAAGACAAGCAGAGCGATCCTTGAAGCAACCCTTGTGAATCCTCTCACAAGCTCCCCCTCACAAGATCCTCTCTATCTCCCTCTCTCTCTTTCTCTCCTCAAGGTCTTCTCAAGTCAAGGCAGCAGCCAAAGGTCTTCAAAAAACGTTGAACAAGAGCTCCTTAAATAGAAGAGCTTCAAAGGAGCTCATTAATTGCAAGATGCCGACAATATCGTCCAGGCCGATATGGACATCGGCCTGGCCGATCAGTACAAATCACAGAAGATCGGCCTGGGCATCGCCCTGTTTTGGGTGCTGGACGATTGAAATTTGGCTTGATTGTCCTGGCCGATCTCACGATCGTCCAGGTCGATCAGTTCAAATCAGAGGCAAATCGTCCTGAGCATCGCCCTGTTTTTGAGCTGGCCGATATTTATCGTCCTGAAGTAACTTAAGGATTTTGAATAGATCGTCCTGGCCGATCCTGCGATCGTCCCGGATGATATGATCGTATCAATCATCCTTAATTACTCCCTTGATTTCCTGATCAATTAAGGCATAATTTGATAATTTTGTCCAGGCTGATCCGTGGATCATCCTGGCCGATAATTTAAAAATACAGTATACCTTAATTGTCCATGGCGGCTACTTCTTTCTATTTTGAGCTTATCGTCCTGGCCGATACACATATCATCCAGGCCGATACACGTATCGTCCTGGCCGATATGTTAATGTCGGCTGCCTTAATTAAGAATCCTGATTAGTGTCTCTGGTTTTAACTCGATCGTCCAGGACGATCCAATGGATCGGCCTGGCTGATGTGAGCAAAAACAGAGATTCTAAATCTCTCTAGTGTGTGTGTGTAGGGTTACTTAGTATCAGTCTTTTGTACATTACAAACTGACTCAAGAAGAGAAAAAATAGATTACAGACTGACTCAACCCTATACCTACGCAATCCTGAACTAGCTTCCTCTTGAAAGTCCGATCTTCGATTCCTGAAAAGTTAGAAGCCACAAGTAGTCAAAGAGAAGTAGTGTTTGTCAATCATCAAAACATTAGTCAAGAAACTAGGTCTACAACAATCTCCCCCTTTTTTATGATGGCAAAACACTACGAAAATAGTTAATAGCAAAAAATTCATGATTGATGAAAAAAGGAACCTCATAAACTTCTCCCCCTTTTGACATATCAAAAAGGAGGGTACAAGAAAGCAAAGCAATGAGATCCCCCTCATTTTTTTTTTAAACCAAGGCATGAACATGATATAGTATTCCATGTGATTGATTTAAAAATTTGTGAGTTAATGTGTTAATAAGCTTATCAATCTATAGAATAGTAGAATATCCGATCATGGTTACCCTTAGCTCAGGCATTTTCTTAGGGTAGAATCATCTTTTGAAATCAATGACCTAACTCAAGAAATTAATTGGATATGAGAAAAGGAATCCACCCATCACTTGGCTTAAAAAAAAACATCTTTATAAAATAATGAAGTAAAGTAAATTTGTCACAATTGCAAAATAATCGAAATCAAGCCTTTGATAACCAACACTTCTAAGTTCTGAAAGATTTAAAAAGGGAGAATAGCTTGCTTTTGAGTGGGCTCATTTTATGCCTCTTGTCAATTTCGTGGCGCTTTGCGAATCTTTTTATAGATTTTTCAACTTTTGGCATCTTTGCGCATCTTTGTTGGCATCATTGGCCAAATTTTGTTCTTTTTGCAAGTTATATTCTCTTTTATAATCTTTTTAAAAAAACCAAGTTGTGAATATATCTTCTCAGATATTAGAGAATAGGAGCACTCTCTCTAACATAAGGAAGAGTTACCACAAGCAAAATTAATAATCAAAGATAAGAGTAACGAGAAATCTTGATGTGACAAAAAGACTTTAAACATTATAAGTATAAGATAGATTTGCTTAGGCAAGCTTAAGAAAGGATCTCAATTCCATAAACAATCTTTAACTTGAGATAGACTTTTGATTAGAAAAGAAAACTATGCCACTAAAATAGGTTAGAGAAAGAGACACAATCACAAAATATTCCTACTTATCTAAGAGATTGAGTAGATAAAAACATATTGACTACAAATTTCCAAAAGCAAGGACAAGGAATATAATACCATATTAGCGATGATTTTGAAAACTAAGTAAAGAAAGATAAAAGGAAAAATAAAACACACAAAAAAGTTAAAACAAATAAAATAGGAAACAAAAGTAATAAAAAGCAAAAGAAAAGCAAAAGTTTCATGCATTTATGTCAATCACACCCAATCTGGTCCATAAAGAACTGAAAATGTCGAAGGCCAGTGGTTTAGTAAAGATGTCCGCCAGTTAGTTTTCAGTTGTCACATGGTGTAACTCAATGTCTCCCTTAGTCACATGATCTCTAATGAAGTGATGCCTAATGTCAATGTGTTTTGTCCTTGAATGTTGGATAGGATTCTTAGAGATGCATATGGCACTGGTGTTGTCACAAAAGATTGAGATGGTGCTTACATGTAATCCTAAATCCAATACCTGTTGTTTAAACCAAAGGACTTGGGCCACACAACTTCCAAGAGCAATGTATTCAGCTTCAGCAGTGGAAAATGCAACAGAATTTTGCTTCCTACTGACCAAGAGACCAAAGATTGTCCATTGAATTGACAAGTTCCAGAAGTGCTCTTTCTATCCACCTTGCATCCTGCAAAATCAGAGTCAGAAAAACCAATAATCTCAAAAGAAGTGCTATGTCTAGGGTACCAAATCCCTAATCATTGTGTCCCTAAAAGGTATCTAAAAATCCTCTTAACAGCAGTCATGTGGGATTCCTTAGGGTCAGCTTGAAACCTAGCACAAAGGCAAACACTAAACATGATGTCAGGTCGGCTCGCAGTCAAGTAAAGTAAAGATCCAATCATGCCTCTATACTTCTTCTGATCAACAGACTTACCACTTGGGTCCTTATCCAATGGAGCACTAGAAGTCATGGGAGTGTTAATTGGCTTGGCTTTGTCCATCTCATATTTCTTCAAAATGTCCTTTATGTATTTTGTTTGATTTAGAAAAGTTCCATCCTCCAATTATTTTATGCTAAACCCCAAAAAATAGGACAATTCTCCCATCAAACTCATCTCAAACTTTCTACTCATTGTTTTAGAAAAATCATCACACAAATTTTTATTAGAAGATCCAAAAAGTATATCATCCACATAGATCTGAACAATGAGTAAATCATCTTCAACTCTTCTAAGAAAAAGGGTGGTGTCTACGCTTCCCATGACAAACTCCCTCTCTAGTAAGAATGTGCTAAGCCTCTCATACCAAGCTCTTAGTGCCTGCTTTAAACCGTACAATGCCTTTTTCAATGTAAACATATGATTTGGAAATTGGGAGCTCTCAAAACCTGGAGGTTGTTCTACAAACACATCTTCTTTTATCTCCCCATTTAAAAAGGCACTCTTGACATCCATTTGAAAAAGCTTAAATCCTTTATAACAGGCAAAGGCTAATAGCACTCTAATGGCTTCCAATCTAGCTACAGGGGCAAAAGTCTCTTCAAAGTCTATCCCTTCTATTTGATTGTACCCCTTAGCCATCAATCTTGCTTTATTCCTCACCACCACTCCTGAATCATTCACTTTGTTCTTAAAGACCCACTTTGTTCCAACTACACTTTGTCCTTTAGGTCTTTCCACAAGTTCCCAAACATCATTCCTAACAAATTGATTCAACTCTTCTTGCATTGCTAAAATCCAAAACTCATCAGAAAGGGCTTGGTTAATGGTGGTGGGTTTAGTCATAGAAATAAAGATAGAGTGGTTCACCTCCTTCCTAAGTCCATGTCTAGTCTTAACTCCACTAGAAGGGTCTCCTAAGATCAAATCCTTGGGGTGACTTGTAGAGTATCTCCAATCTCTAGGCAAAGTGTGTAAAGTTTTTCCCCTTTCAACAAAGTTCTCTACTCCTTGGGTGACTCCTTCTACTCCTCCATTACTTAGGTGCTCACTCCCCTTCCCCAAATTTTCTACTCCACTTATAATCTCTCCAACATCATCATCTCCTACTCCATGTTTCTTAGGATCAGACTCATCAAAAACTGCATGGGTTGTCTCTTCCACCATCAAAGTTCTCTTGTTAAACACCCTAAAAGACTTCCCAACACTAGAATATCCCAAGAATACTCCTTCATCAGATTTAGGATCAAATTTTCCCAAGTGAGACTTCCCATTGTTATGAATGAAAACCTTACAACCAAAGACATGAAGGTGGGAAAGATTTGGTGTCCTACCCTTAAGGATCTCATAGGGTGTCTTCTCTAATTTGGCTCTAACATTCACCCTATTCAACACATAACAAGCTGTGTTAACCGCTTCAGTCCAAAAGTATTTTGGAAGTGAATACTCAGTAAGCATGGCTCTAGCAGCTTCTACCAAGGTCCGGTTCTTCCTTTCAGCTACCCCATTCTGCTGAGGGGTCTTAGGGGCTGAAAAATTGTGGCTAATCCCCTTGTCCTCACAAAAATCTCCAAATCTTTCATTTTTAAACTCTCCCCCATGATCACTATGGATGGTCAAAATCTCACAACCTAGCTTCTTCTGAATCCAAGTAGAAAATGTTTTAAACTCCTCAAAAGACTCATTTTTATGTGAAAGAAATCTAGTCCAAGTGAACCTCGAGTAGTCATCAACAATCACAAAACCATAGACTTTCCCTCCCAAACTAGTCATGCTAATGGGTCCAAACAAATCCATGTGAAGGACTTCTAAAGGTCTAGAGGTGCTAATGTCTTTAATGGGGTGAAATGTGGAGTGGACTTGCTTTCCTAGTTGACAGGCATCACAAAGGTGGTCTTTTGTAAACTTAAGTTTGGGGACACCTCTAACTAGGTCCTTTTGGGTCACTTTCCTAAGGGTTTTCATACTTGCATGATAAAGCCTCCTGTGCCACAACCAAGAATCATCAATCACAGTTTTTAAGCAAAAAGAAGCAGCACATTTAATGTTATTTAAATCAAGCATGTAGACGTTGTTGATCCTCTTTTCCTACAAAATAGTGTTATTACTTAAACTTACAATGCATGAATCCGCAAAGAATTGCACGATGAAGCCTTTGTCACAGAATTGACTGATGCTGAGTAAGTTGTGCTTCAATCCATCTACAAGCAAAACATTTTCAATCATAAGGTTCTTGGAATTACCAATTATACCTGCTCTTACCACCTTCCTGGTGGTGTTGTCTCCAAGAGTAACCTTGCCTCCAGTCCTGGACTCTAGTACAACAAACTGGCTAGCTTCACCAGTCATATGTCGAGAGCATCCACTGTCCAGGTACCACATACTCTCACGAGGTCTTTTGTGAGAGCCCTCCTGCAAAATTATCAAATGTTAGATTTAGGAACCCAAGCAGGTTTTGGTTCCTTCTTATGAAGAGAAGAATGCAATGCATGTGTGGTATGCTGTGGATCATGCACCTTAGGTCTCCATACCCAATGTGTACTATGGTGAATCGTGCAAGTGTGTGACATGTGTCCTAGCATGCCACATGAAAAACATCTAACTCTAGGAAAGGGATTTCTTAAGTGATTTGAGTTATAATGCCTCTTCCTAGGTTTTGGCAATTGATCAAAAGTAGATGTCATCCTAGTTTTCTTACATGTTTCTAAATCACTTTGAATCTTCAAATTAGTGCTTTTTAAAGCTTCATTTTCAATCCTCAAATTTTTCTCAATCTCTTTAGACTTCTCAAAATCAGATTCAAGTGATGTGTGTGTGACTTTTAATGCATCAAAATTTTCAACTAGCTCATCAAATTCATCAAGTAAAGTCATGTGATTTGAATCAATTGTTTGATGGTCTTTAATCAAAATTTCATGCTCTTTTTGTAGATTTAAAAATTCTAATTTCAAGCTAGCATGTGTTTTTTTTAATTTCCTATATGATGCAAGGATGTTTTCTGAAACTTCAAGAAGTTGATCGTAGGAAAGTTCACATACCTCTTCTTGATCACTTTGATCTCTTCCCATGAAACACAAGTTTGTAGTTTCTTCCTCTGGTTCAGTTTCAGAGGAGTCAGTACCAAATTCTGCCCATAAACTCCTTTGGTTTTTCTTCTTATCTCCCTAGACTTAGCTTTCTCCACACCTTTTCCTTTGCTTGATTGATCTCTAAGCGTAGGACAATCAGTTCTCACATGTCCAGGCTTCCTGCATTCAAAGCAAACAACATCAGAAGATCCTTTAACATGTTTATGATCCTTACCTTTTCTCCAACTTTGATGATGCTTTTGTTTCTTCCTTAGAAAGCTTTTGAATTGCCTTGTGATGAAGGCAATTTCATCGCTTTCAGACCCAGAAGATTCAGAATCTGATTTGTGCACCTTCAGTGCGATTGTTTTCTCCTTTTTCTTCTCACCTGCATCAAGATTTCTTTGATTCACCCCTTGCTCATAAGCAATAGTGAGCCAAGTAAGTTATCAATGGAATAGGTGTTCAAATCTTTAGATTCAGTGATTGCAGTGATTTTTGCATCATAAGATGAAGGCAAGCATCTCAAAATCTTGTTAACTTTTTCATAATTTGAAAGTTCCTTTCCTAGTGCATGTAATGAAGTAACTATCTGAGTAAACCGAGTGTACATGTCAGAGATCGATTCATGAGATTTTATATAAAAAAGTTCGTAGTCATGCAAGAGAAAGTTCAAACGGGATTGCTTAACTTCATTAGTACCTTCATAGGTGATGCATAATTTATCCCAAATCTCTTTACCAGTTTTGCAAGTTGAAACACGCAAGTAATTCTCAGATTTTAAAGCACAGAAAAAACATATCAAACATTTTGTATTTAATTGAGCTAAATCACGTTCATCGAAAGTCCATTCAGTAAAAGCAATTTCAGTTTTAACACCATTAGTTTCATGAGAAGGTGGAGAATAACCTTCTTGAATAAGCATCCACATGCGATAATCAGTAGATTGTAAAAATGTTGACATGCGGGTTTTCCAAAAATCAAAAGGTAGGTTATCGAACAAGGGAGGTCGGGTAATGGAATACCCTTCCATAGTGTTACGATTCCCAATGTTAGCCATGGATCAAATTCAAAAAGTTTTCAAAATTTAATTTTCGAATCCCGCTCTGATACCACTTTAAAGTTCGTTGGGGATGTTAAGCCCTATGAACTTAGTCCCAAGCTAACCAAGAGGGGGGGTGAATTGGTATTTTAAAAACCCATTTCACAAATAAAGAAAATTGCATAAACCAAATCAAATAATAGAAATAAAATGCGGAATTTAAAAAGTGCGGAAGCAAGAAAAAGAACACAGAGATTTATAGTGGTTCGCTCGACTCAACCTACGTCCACTCCTTGGAGGCACCCTCTAAGTATTGCACTACAAAACGTGACTCTCCTTTAGTCCCCACAGCTAGGCGGAGAAGCCCTCACAAGAACCTCCTTTTTGCCACCTCGGCAAGGCAGAGAACCTACATCCTTTTGCTTCCTCCTGAAGCTGGCAGAGAACCACAACCAAAAGCAAACTCCTTACCTCTACCGACTCTTCCACGGACCAGAAACTCCAGACGAAAGATAAGCATAGCGATCCTTGAAGCAACCCTTGTGAATCCTCTCACAAGCTCCCCCTCACAAGATCCTCTCTCTCTCCCTCTCTCTCTTTCTCTCCTCAAGGTCTTCTCAGGTCAAGGCAGCAGCCAAAGGTCTTCAAAAAACGTTGAACAAGAGCTCTTTAAATAGAAAAGCTTTAAAGGAGCTCATTAATTGCAAGATGCCGACAATATCGTCTAGGCCGATCAGTACAACTCACAGAAGATCGGCCTGGGCATCGCCCTGTTTTGGGTGCTGGACGATTGAAATTTGGCTTGATCGTCCTGGCCGATCTCACGATCGTCCAGACTGATCAGTTCAAATCAGAGGCAATCGTCCTGAGCATCGCCCTGTTTTTGAGTTGGCCGATATTTATCGTCCTGAAGTAACTTAAGGATTTTGAATAGATCATCCTGGCCGATCCTGCGATCGTCTAGGACGATATGATCGTATCAATCATCCTTAATTACTCCCTTGATTTCCTGATCAATTAAGGCATAATTTGATAATTTCATCCAGGTCGATCTGTTGATCGTCCTGGCCGATAATTTAAAAATACAGTATACCTTAATTGTCTATGGTGGCTACTTCTTTCTATTTTGAGCTTATCGTCCTGGCCGATATACGTATCGTCCAGGCCGATATGTTAATGTCGGCTGCCTTAATTAAGAATCTTGATTAGTGTCTCTGGTTTTAACTCGATCGTCTAGGACGATCCAATGGATCGGCCTAGCCGATGTGAGCAAAAATAGAGATTCTAAATCTCTAAAGTGTGTGTGTGTAGGGTTACTTAGTATCAATCTTTTGTACATTACAAAATGACTCAAAAAGATAAAAAATTGATTACAGACTGACTCAACCCTATACCTACGCAATCCTGAACTGGCTTCCTCTTGATCGTCCAATTTTCGATTCCTGAAAAGTTAGAAGCAACAAGTAGTCCAAGAGAAGTAGTGTTTGTCATTCATCAAAACATAAGTCAAGAAACTAGGTCTGCAACAGGATCATCCTATACGATATGGATCGTACAGTTTGAATTGTTCAAATTGCTTTAATTATCATAATTAAATATTTTAATTTTTTTCTTATTAGCTAATTGTATAATACGATATGGATCATATAGTATGATTAGTTCAAAAAAGTTAACTTCTAATTTTTTCACTATCTCATTCTCATGAGTGTGTGTGCGCATGGTCACTGAGTTTATTATCCAGCAAAAACTTAATTTTTACTCAAGAAATATAAAAAAAAAAAAAAAAAAAATATATAGTCTCTTCCAAAAACTTAAACCCTTTTTTACCCATCCTTGAGCTGAACAATTTTCCAAAATATATAATGGATGTGAAATGTTTGTGCACAAGAAAAATAGATATGCAATAATAACAATTAAAAGGAGATAGCATAATAAGGAATCAAATAATATTTTTTATTATTGAAATTATAGGACTTAGGTCCAGATTTGCAACAATCTCCCTCTTTTTCATGATGTTAAACATTATTGGTAGAAAAAAATCATAGGTTTTGGTGGTTTTTTATGTTGAAACTTAATTAGGTTGTTAAACCTAAACTAATATCCCAAGGCTAATCAAGAGGGGGGAGGGGGGTGAATTAGTACTTTAAAAAATTCTCTTGGATTTAAAAAATGAAAGCTGTTGATTCTCAAAGCAAGTAAATTAAAGTTTTAAAACAACTTTTCAACCACAGAAAAAATAACTTGCAGTAAGTAAATTTAGATATTTAAAAGACACAAAAATTTATAGTGGTTCGTTTAAACAACACCTACTTCAACTCCTTGAAGACTCCCCCTAAAGGTTTTGCACTATTACTGAAGTGACTCTCCTTTTTCCCCCACAGTAAAGCAGAAAAGCCTTAGCAAAACCTCTCTTTCACCAAATGCTGGTGTGGCAGAGAACCATCATCCTTTTAGACTCTCTAAGTGTCAATAAAGAACTTTTATCCTTTTACACACTCCAAGTGACATCATAGAACCTTCATCATTTTACACTCTCTAAGTGTCGGTAGAGAACCGTTGTCTGTTCACACTCTCCAAGTGTCGGTAGAGAACTGGATCTTCTTTAAAGATCTTCTCACGAGTAATCTAAAAAGACAAGAGGAAGAGTGAAAACCAAAATTTTAAAGAGATCCTTACCTTTGAGTAACCTTGTGAACCCTTCACACTCCACTTGTAAGAAATCTCTCTCAAACACTCTCTTACACTCTCTTTTTCAATTGCCCTTGAAAAATCATGAAGGCAAGAGTTTTGCACATCAATTTTAGTGAACCTTTTTATACTAACGATAAAAAAAACCATCCAAATGACTAAAAAATTCAATTTTGAATGAACACGATCGTACAGTATAATCAGAGTTCGTACGTATCAATAGTTCAAAAACTATTACATAAGAACCTATTGTGAATCGATACAAATCAGTTCATACACAATCATCATCCTATACGAAATCTGTTCATCTGCTATGAATAATTAGAAAATTTTCACATTCGTTGGGATGAAACATCAGGATGAAAAGGGACCTTACAATTTCGTACTCTGGAAGGCATGTACGAATGGTGATCATACAGTAATATCCATATTTAGAAAAAATAATTTTTGAGTGAACAGGGACCATCCATTTTGCACTCTAGAAGGCATGCACGAACAGGGTTCTTACAGTACAATCTATACTTAGAAAAAATATTTTTTGAGTGAACATGAACCGTCCATTTCATACTCTGGAAGGGGTGTATAAACTAGGTTCATACTGTATGATCTGTTTTTAGAAAATATATTTTTTGAGTGAACAGGGACATTTCGTACTCTAGAAGGCATGTATGAACTAGGTTCGTATAAGACGAACCATACTTAAGAAAATTTTTATTTTTGTTCGTTTGACTGTTCATATGGAAAATAATTGATTAAATCGTCCCGTATAAAGTTCATTCGTACAATAAGATTAGTTTAAAATTTTTTAATTTTAAACTCTCCCTCGGTGTATGTGTATGCTCAGTTACTCAATTATAATCACACTCTCTCAGACTCTAGAAAAAATGAAAAAGATAGACTTCATTTAAAATAAACTTTAAACTGATCTAGATTTAAATTCTTCAACAATCTGGAGTATGATTTCACTAAATGTTAGTACACACAAGAACAAATACAATTCTATCAAAATAAGTTTGGAGAAATAATAATCAAAGCAATAATATTTGAAATCATCAAAAAACATACAAGTTGCAAGAATATGAACAAATAAAAATTAAATAACAACTATCTCAACATTCTCCCCTTTTTTAATGATGGCAAAATAATTATTATTTGAATAAAATTAAATACCCTAAATTTCTCCTTAACTCCCCCTAAATGAATAAACATTTAATAAAAGGGAATTTCTTTAAACACAAATCAATTTTTGTTTTTTTTTTTATTTTATTTTTCATAAAATACAAAATAGAAAAGAATAAACAGAAAGAATAAACAACTAAAATAAAACAATCGAACACAAATAATATTTCTCCCCCTTTTAACAATAACAAAAAAAAGGAAGAAGGAAAAGTTGAAATAAAAGAAGTCATATGAGAAACTTTTCATAATTGATCTTGAAAGATTAGACTATAATTACAATAACAAGATTAATGTCTATTAGATAAAAATAAAATTTCAAAATATTTAAATTAAAATATAATATAGATAAAAAAAATAGATCAAGGTCATGAAGCATTCTAGATAATGAGGTAAAGATAATTATTGCAAAAGTTATGAAATGAGGCTTAGATAATTTCAATTTTCAATATAAAATTTAATTTCAAAAATGATTGGTTTGAATTTGAAGATTAAAATATAGAGGAAAAAAAAACTTCTTTAATTGGCGACATTGTGCATCATTTCAAATATTTTTGACACACTTTGTTCATCTTTTTGAATTTGGGATAGCTTTGTGCCTCTTTTTCAATTTGTGAACTATCCATATTCTTTCAATTTTTGTATACTTGTATATTTCTTTTTTAAACTCCTTTTTTTAAAAAAATGATTTTTCTAAAATCAATAATCTATTAATTCAAATTTCTCTAATTACAAAAATAATTATATTGAAAAGAGAAATAAAAAATAATAAGATATCAAAATTGCAATAGTAATATTTAAAATATGTATGCCTAAAAAGAACTTGAGATGGATAGAGTTAACTTGATCGAGTTATAAATTAACATAAATTTTTGAAAAATAAGATTTTATAATTAACTTTTGTATTGCAGTTTTAATTTATAACACGATCTAGATCAATTATGACATGATTAACATATAGGCAAACTAACATTTCACACAACGAACAAAAGCATCTAACAAAAACATAATATATGTTATTGATATCAATTTAAAGATGAAATACATTAGAGCACAATTGATATCAAATCATAGCATAAGGACAATAAAACATTAACATAAAAGCTTAATAAAGATAAGTACACAAAACATCAAAAACATCACTAAGATCAACATATCTCAAAAGATTAGCAAATACAACACATAAGAAGTACATCTAGAAATCTGAAAGTCCCTGATTTGGAGGAGGAGGCTGATTGAAGATAGAAAAATAGCAACTCATTATAGCTATGTTAGTGTTCATATATTCGAACTATCCTCGAATCTAGCCCATGTCATGTTGGTGCTATTCATCATGCTGGTTAAGGTGAGTCTGAATTTGATCAAAATGTTGATCAAAATTACTCTCCAATTGGTCAAAGCACTGGATTATCTCTTGAAAGTAGATCTCTGAGCAGATGCAGGTGCTGGTGCTCCCCCTTCTCCCTCAATATCCTCACTTATATTGTCATATATCCAAAAAAGTGCATGAAATGAAGCATCGGTGAAGTAGATTGGCATTTCAAGTTGAGGCTCAAGATGAACAAGATTGTACTTCTTCTCTAAGATATAGTTTACTAGGTGTCCTAAGGTAATACTCTTCTTCCTCTTATCAGATGGATGCCCAATTTCAGAAAGGCCGTGAATATAATCAAGAATAAGTTAGGCTTCATCTATTAGTTATCCAATCATGATTAGATAGATAATAGTGGACAAAAGAGGAGTAAAGTTTATGTGATCACCAGCCTTAAGAATGATAGAAGTTCTAAGGACATGTTGGATGACCCGTGCAATTTGGTGTAAGGTATAGACCCTAGGCAAATAACCTACTTGAGCAACCCCTCTAAGAACTTTGTTTATTTAGGACCAGTCAAAATGAGCTGTAGTGGTCAATGTGTGTGCTCTAATTCCTTGAGTTTTTAAGTGCAGAAAGGTTCCTAGATCTTCATTCGTGATTTCTACTTGTTTCTTTAGAACAAATGATCTTATCCTACTCTCATCCTCATTAAAAGTCATGTTTGTCAGAAATTTGTTAAAGGTTTCTTTGTTGTAAGCATGAATCAAAGTCAGGATGAAGGGAAAATGAGTGGTGATGAAAAGAGGCATTACTTGAAGTGAATGTCTTCTTAGAGTAAGAGTCTAAAAGGAGTAATTTTAGCAGAGACAAACCTAAGGAAAGAATCCTCATTTACTCTAGATAGAAAGATTTCATCTCCACTCCTGGAAGATGATCCCTTAGTGACTCTATCATGCTTGCTAGATTTGGCCATTACTAAGAAGTGAAGGATTGAAAAAGGCTATTAAAGTGAATAAAAATAAATTTTAAAGCCTTTTTATTTAAAGAACAATGACCATTCATACGTACGAAAAAGATTTCGTACAATACGATAGTTTGTTCATACATACGAAATAAAATTTTGTATGTATGATTGAATACGTTCAAAATGAAATGACTTTTTATAATCACGCAAGTTACGAAGCATCCTTTCATACAGGCTTTTTGACCAGACGATTGTACCAACAAACAAGTGTTCGTTCGAGATAAACGGCTATTTAAGATCATTTTAAAGACAGTTAGGTTAGCCCCCCACTTCGAATGACATATGATTTGTACATACAAAATAAAATTTCATATGTACGATCAGTTAAAATGACTAATTCTGCTCGTATAACCATCTATGTGCATACATACAAAGTAATACAAATCATTTGGAATGATAAAAATATCATACATTATTGTATGTATTTAAAAAATATAACTTTACACATTCAGTCTGAAACAATGATTGACATGCTACATATTCATACATGATGCAAAAATATTTTTGTACATTACGAATTGAACATTTAGAAAAAAATTCACACGATCGTTCAAAAATAGGAATTTCAATGTGAAAACATGTCTGAAACACACAAAATACATAGAAGTAAAAATAGAAACATACACACAAAAATAAAAAACAAATAATCGAAAAATAAGAAATAACAAATAAAATATATATCAAGTTTGCAAAAGATTTTATTTAAGCATTAAGATCGATCACACCTAGCCTTGTTCTTAATGTGCTAAAAGTATCAAAAGCTAGTGGTTTTATAAAAAAAAAATTTCATTTTGATTTTTAGTAGAAACATGGTTTAATTCAATTTCAACTTTGGACACATGATCCCTAATGAAATGATTCCTTATGTCTATATGTTTGGTTATAGAATATTGAATAGGAATTTTTGAAATTCAAATGGCACTAGTGTTATCACAAAAAATTTAAATTGTGCCTATTGAAAATCCTAAATCAATCAACTATTGTTTCAACCAAAGAACTTGAGCCACACAACTTCCTAAGGTAATGTATTCAGCTTCTGCAGTAGATAGGGCAACGGAATTCTATTTTCTACTGTACCATAAAACTAATGAATTTCCTATAGATTAACAAGTTTCAGATGTACTCTTTTGATTACCTCTACAACCTACAAAGTTTGAATTTGAATATCCAATTATTTCAAATGAAGAGCTAAACTTAGGATTCTAAATCCCTAAGTTTTGAGTTTCCAAGAGATATCTCAAAAACCTTTTTACTACTGTTAAATGTGATTCTTTTAGATCTGATTGAAATATAGCACATAAATAAACATTAAACATAATATTAAGTCTGCTGGCAATTAAGTAAAGCAAAGTTCCAATAATTCTCTA
The DNA here is from genome assembly GCA_022539455.1 of Dendrobium nobile. Classification (NCBI taxonomy): domain Eukaryota; kingdom Viridiplantae; phylum Streptophyta; class Magnoliopsida; order Asparagales; family Orchidaceae; genus Dendrobium; species Dendrobium nobile. Next base: position 57,009,035 of record CM039735.1, read on the forward strand.
AATTTCTTTTGATTAATAGATTTTCGCTTAGGGTTCTTGTCCAACTGATCCGAGGAACTCATAGGTGTAATAAAAGGTTTAACATTATCTATTTCATACTTTTTGAGGATGTCCTTAATATACTTCGATTGACTAAGAAATGTTCCTTCTTCAATTTGCTTAATGCTAAAACCTAAAAAGTAACTAAGATCTCCCATTAGGCTCATCTCAAATTCACTACTATTTATGTTAGAAAAATCATAATAAAGATTTTTATTTGTAGATCCAAAGATGACATCATCAACATAAAATAATGAGTATATCATCTCCTAATTTCTTCAAAAAGGGAGTAGTATCCATACTTCCTTTTTAAAAAGATCTCTCAAGTAGGAAAGTGCTCAACCTCTCATACCAAGCTCTAGGTGCCTATTTTAATCCATATAATGCCTTTTTTAATTTAAAAACATGATTTGGGAATTTTAAATCTTCAAAACCTGTAGGTTGTTCAACATAAATATCTTCTTGCATTACCCCATTTAAAAAGACACTTTTAACATTGCTTTGAGCAACCACTGTCCAAGTACCAAATGCTCTTGCGAGGCCTTGTATGAGAGCCTGCATGGAAAACTATCAAATATTAGACTTGGGAACCCAAACAAGTTTGGGTTCTCCTTTTGAAAATTTAAAACTAATTGCATGTATGATATGGCTTGATTTATGCATCCTAGGTTTACACACTAAATGAGTTTTTCTATCCAAAGTACAAGTGTGTAGTATGTCCAATCATCCCACAAGAATAATATTTAACTCTAAGAAATGGGTTTCTTAATTTTCTGTAGTAAATCTATCATTTCCTGGGTTGTAAAATTTTTACCACAAAATAGGATTGTTAAAGCCTTCAAGTGTTGGGGGTATTCTATTTTATTTAAGAGCTTTCATTGTTATTCTATGAAAGGAATTTGTATCCTCTAGAATAGTTTTATAAAATTTCAAATAGTGCTCTCTATTTTCAGATTCATCCTTAAAATTTTTAAATTCTTTTTCTAATTAAGCATAGGATGTTTTCAACAAATAATTTTTTTATTCAAGTCATCAAATTTATCAAGTAAGCTTATGTGGTTATTATCTATCAATGTGTGATCTTTCCTAATGATTTCATATTCTTTTTGCAATTCTTGCATTTCAAGATTTAGACTAGCATGCATTTTCTTAAGCTTTCTATATGCGTCATGAATTCTTTCAAAAACTTCAAACAATTCATTATAAGTTAAGTCTCGTACCTCTTCTTGATCTAACTGATCAATATTGTCTGCAATTAAGCACAAATTACTGATTTCTTCCTCCCTTTCTATTTTTGATGAATCTGAAGGTGAGTCCGCCCAAAAAGCCCTTTGAAATGTCTTCTTCCCCTTCTTTATATTTACTATCTCCTTTACCTTCTCCATACTAGGAGTGGCTTTGAGATTGGGGCTATCCAATTTTATATGTCCAAGTTTCATGTATTCATAAAAAATTACATCATTAGAAACCTTAACATTTTTATTGAACTTACCTTTGTTCCACTATTGATGTCTCTTCTACTTCCTTTTTAGAAAAGTTCTAAATTTCCTAATCATTAAAGCAATGTCATCCTCATCCTCAGGTTGTGATAGATCACTCTCTGATTCCTTTACTTTTAGTGTAATGTTCTTCTCCTTTCGGTTTTCACCTACATCAATCTTCCTTTGCCTCACACCTTGCTCATAAGCAATTAGTGAACCAAGAAGATTATTAAGGCAGTAAAGATTTAAATCTTTAGACTCTATAATAGCAGCTATTTTTGCATCATAAGCAGTAAGCAAACAATGAAGAATTTTATTAACCATTTCAACATTCGTTAGTTTCATACTTAATATATATAAAGAAGTGACTAATTGAGTGAATCTTATGTACTTGCCAGAGATGGATTCTTTGGGTTTCATGCGAAATGATTCATAGTCAAGTAAGAAAATATTTAGCCTAGATTGCTTTACTTCATTAGTCCCTTCGTAAGTAATACAAAGCCTATCCCATATGTCCTTTCCACTTTTATAAGTGGAATCCCACATGTAATCTTCTAACTTAAGTGCACAAAAAAAACTGTTTAAACATTTTGCATTTAGTTGTGCTAAGTCACGTTTTTCTACAGTCCAGTTAGCAAAGGGTGTTTCGACTCTAATACCATCAACTAATCTTGTTGGCCTAGTATAATAACCTTCTTGAACTGGGATTAACTTGCGATAATTAAGTGACTACAAAAATGTAGACATGGGTATTTTCCAAAAATTGAAAGGGATATTGTCAAATAAAGGAAGTCAAGTGATCGATTAACCTTCTGGTGTGTTTTGGTTTTCAAATGTATCCATTCTCATTTTTCAAAAAGTAGTCTAAAATTATGATTTTGAAACAAAGCTCTAATACCACTTGTTGAAACTTGATTAGGTTGTTAATCCTAAACAAATAGCCCAAGGCTAACCAAGATGGGAGGGGTGAATTGGTACTTTAAAAAATTTTCTTAGATTTAAAAATTAAAAGCTGTTGATTCTCGAAGCAAGTTAATTAAAATTTTAAAATAACTTTTCAACAATAAAAAAATAACTTATAATAAGTAAATGCAAAAATTTAAAAGTCGCAAGGATTTATAGTAGTTTTATCAAACACAACCTACATCCACTCCCTAAAGACTCCCTCTCCAGGTATTGCACGATTACGAAAGTGATTCTCCTTTTGCCCCCACAGCAAGGAAGAGAAGCCTTTACAAAACCTCTCTTCCACTAATCTCTGGTGTGGTAGAGAACCATCATCTTTTTACACTCTCTAAGTGTGGGCAGAGAATCATCGTCCTTTCACACTCTCCAAGTATCGGCAGAGAATCTTCATACTTTTACACTCTCTAAGTATCGACAGAAAACTGTCATCCTTTTACACTCTCTAAGTGTACGTAGAGAATTGTCGTCTGTTTACACACTCCAAGTGTCGGCAGAGAACTGGATCTGCTCCAAAGATCATCTCACGAGCAATAGAAAGACAAGAGGAAGACTGACAACCAAAATTACAAAGTGATCATTATCTTTGAGTAACCTTGTGAATCCTTCACACTCCACTTGCATGAAATCTCTCTCAAACACGCTCTCACACTCGCTCTTTTAATTGCCCTTGAAAAATCACAAAGACAAGACTTGTACACTTCAGTTTTTGTGTACCTTTTATACTAAAGGAACAAAAAACAATCCAGAAAAATAAAAATTTCAATTTTGAATGAACACAATCATACAGTATGATCGGAGTTCCTATAAATGAACAGTTCAAAAACTGTTACGTACGAACCTATTATGAATCGGTATGAATCAATTCATACAAGTTCGTCATCCGATATGAAACCAATTCAGCTATTATGAATAGTTAGGAACTTTTCACATTTGTTGGGATGAAATGATGGGATGAAAAAGGACCTCACAATTTTGTACTCTAAAAGGCATCTACGAATGGTGATCGTACAGTACGATCCATAGTTAAAAAAAAAATATTTTTTGAGCAAATAGGGACCCTCCATTTTGTACTCTAGGAGGCATGTATGAATTAGGTTCATACAGTATAATCTACTTAGAAAAAATATTTTTCAGCGAATAGGGACCGACCATTTCATACTTGGGAAGGCATGTACGAACTGGGTTCGTATAGTATAATTTGTACTTAGAAAAAATATTTTTAGAGGAAACAGGGATCATCCATTTCATACTCTGAAAGGCATGTACAAACTGGGTTCGTACAATATGATCCATACTTAAAGAAAATTTTTTTTATTTGTTTGACTGCTTGTAGGGAAAATAACTGAACAAATCATCTCGTATGAAGTTCATTCGTACAATATGATAAATTTAAAAATTATGAATTTTAAACCATCCCCTACTATATGTGTGTGCTCAGTTACTCAATTACATTACACACTCTAAGACTCAAGAAAAATAAAAAATATAGACTTCAATTATAATAAACTCTAAACTGATCTTGATTTGAAGTCTTTCGCATTTCGGAGTATAATTTCCCTAAAATGTTAGTACATACAAGAGCAAATTTAATTCTACCAAAATATTTTAGGAGAAATAATAATCAAAACAATAAAATTTGGAATCATAAAAAAACATACAAGTTGTAAGAATATGAACAAATAAGAATTAAATAGCAACTATCACAACATTCTAGAGAGAGAAGCTGTTGTTTTCTAGAGAGAGAAATTGGTGATTCAAAAAATCATTTTAGCGAATTATCTTGAACCTCCGATTACGGCGTTTGATCGTCGATCATTGTCGAAACAGGCAACAAGGGTTGATTGTAGATTAACTCTGGGAATACCTACTTCTCATACTCACGGTTTTTTCAAATCATCTCCACCTGCTTTCGGAGGTAATGCTTCGGCTGAAGATGCAGCTTACAATAAAGGTCGCCTGAATTTTGGTAAAGTCAAACCATTAACGATCAATGAAGGAGGATTATTAAACATAAGGAAGACTATTCCTTATATAAGGAAAGGAAAGAAGATTATGATGAATGAAGATGACATTCTGTTAAAGATTTGAAGTGTCTTATTATGTTGATCCAACAGAAATGTGTTCAAAAACCTTATCTACTGTTAGTGGAACTAAAAAGGTTTTTGGAGAAGTATTGAAGGATCTTGAATCATCAAAATGTCTGGGAGAAGATCCATTTACTGTAGAGAAATTGGTAGCTGTTGAAGGAGATGAAAGGTAGACAGAAGATTGGGATGTGGTTCGTCAATGTGAGACTGTTGATCTTGATAACTACAATCAACTGAATGGAGGTGCTAATGTTTCAAATACCATAGAACCAACTGGTAATTTTCTATCTAATGTTTGGAATAAAAAATCCAACAGAAGAGTAGTTGAACTGGAACTAGGGAACTGCTTATCGGAGGATGGGGAGGCTATTAAATTATATGAGGAAAATGTGTTGGAAAACACAAAAAATTTTCAAAATGCTTTAGTTGTAAAAATCTTTTGAGATAACATCCCTTCCTATGTTATTAATGCTGAATTAAAGAGATAGTGGTTGTATTTGGGAAAGTTTAACCTTACTTGGATTGGAAAGGGCTGGATGCTTTGTGCATTTTATAAAGAGGAAGGACCTGATTTGGTTTTGTCTATTGGACCTTGGTATGTAAAGGGACAAATCATAGGGGTGGATAAGTGGTCGCCTCAGTTTTCTCCTGATTTACAAAAGAGCTGACAACTCCGATATGGATCAGAATACCAAGCTTACCTTTACAATGATGGGATGATATAACTGTTTGTAGGATTACATCTAAGGTTGGTAAACCTTACTTAATTCATGAAAATATGTTCCAATGGTGGAGAGAATTTGCTAGGATTCATGTTCAAATTCAATTAGAAAAGAAACTTCCTCTTGGTGTCTGGGTGGAAGGAAATTCGGGAAGATTTTGATAGAAATTCGAGTATGAAAAGATCCATAATCTTTGCTATAACTGTGGTAGAATTGGACACTCTAAAAACAACTATTCCAAAATGAACTTTGGGAATAACCAGAATGCTTCCAAAGGTTGTGGAACAGGGGAAAAATCTGTAGTCAACAAAGGCAATTCTTCTAGTTCTTCTGTTGCTGGGAAAATGTGAGATATGTCCTAGGAGAATGAATCTTCTTATGGTTTGTGGATTCTTATTCATTATGGTAAAAAGAATTTTTTTAATCAAAAGAAGGTAGAAATCCAGAAAAGGAAGCATGTTATAAAGGAATATGTGATCAAGCAGGATGGTAATAAAAATAAAGGGAAGCCAGTTGAAGAAGAATCAATTTTGGATCAAGGAAGGATTATTCTCAATGAGGAGGTTCCTGCTAGAAAAACATATCCAACTCTATTTGAATCAAACATACAAGAGGGAGTGGTATGTACTGACAATAAGTCCTTATTAAAAGGAGGTAATAAATTTGCGGTGTTGTCAGACTTGATCGAAGATGGTAAGATTATCCTAGATGAGGTTGTAGAAATTGCTCAGGTTGTTGTTGCTGGAAAAAATTATGAAATTAACATTGAGAATATGTTCAATGACTGCTCTTTACCTGCTCTGGAACAATATCTAAAATTGGCAAAGTGGCATGTAGATGAAGGTTCATCAAATTCAAAAGTTATACTTGCTAAAGAACTCAAAAATTTTGGGCCTATCAAACTGGTTTCTAGAAATAGAAATAAAGATGGAGATGGGAAAGACAAGGTGGAGCCTTCTTCCCCAATAAATTGTTAATGGCTTCTATCATGTTTTGGAAATGTATAAGGGGTAGAAAGAAACAAGCCTCTCTATATCTCAAAGAAGTGGTTAAAGATAATGGAGTTTTTTTATGGGATTATTAAAAACCAAGGTTCTTCTTTCAGTAGGTTGGAAGTCAATTCTCTTATTAGAGAGGATTGGGAATTTTTCCAAGTTTCTTCTAACGTCTTGTCATGAGGTATTATCATTTTGTGGAAAATAAAATTTGCTTCCTTTTCTATTGTGGATTTCTCTCAACAAGTGGTTATAGGAGACCTTACGATTCAAAAGAAAGGTCTATGGAGGATTGTGGTAGTGTATAGCATCAAGGAGGTTTTTTAGAGAAGGGCACTTTGGAATAAACTGGAAGAGTTCTCTTCTAACAATATTCCTATGGCTATTGGGGGAGATTTCAATTATTTGTTGTCAAAAGAAGACAAAAGAGGTGGAAAGAGTTTCAAGATTTCTATTGCTTCTAATGAAATGAAAATATTCTTAGTTTACAATGATTTGCATGAGATCAATTTTATTGGACCAAATTTTACTTGGTGTAATAATAAAGTTGGTGGAGCTATGATAATGGAAAGATTGGACAGATGTTTTTTAAATACTGAAGTGTTGAAATCGTCTAATCGGATGGTGGTAAAACACATTACTAGAGTGGCATCAGACCATTGTCCAGTTTTGCTCAATTTCTTGTAGGAAAATTTCAAATCAGACAAGATTATCAGGTATGAAGAAGTTTGGGCTTTGTATCCGGCTGCTAAATGCATTGTCAAAGCTACTTGGAGTAAGAATTCCAAAGGGAATTTAGCAGAATTATTGAATAACAAATTCAAAAGAACACTGAAAGCTTTATATCATTGGAGCAAATCTAGACATAAGAAGTATGAAATTCAAAGAGAAGAACTAAAAATAGAAATTTGAGAATTACAAATGAAGGAAGCAGAGATAGGATGGCTATCAAAGGAAGATAGGTGGTGTCTCAATTCAAAGGTTGCTGAACTGAATTCTATTCTAACACTGTTGAACTCTTTTGCTAGGAAATTCACACTAATCAGTTCTATTTCTTCTCCATTCCAATTTTTTATTGTACTTTTGTTCTTGTTCCTAAAAGTGTCTTGAAGGAGTTGGACATGATTTATAGAAGTTTTATTTGGAATAGGGCAGATGAAAAATTGGGCATTCATTATATTAACTGGAGCAAGTTATGTAAACCAAAAATCTAGGGTGGAAGAGGTCTTCGTTCCTGCTCAAGTATGGCTAGTCCATTAAGAGCAAAGTTGGCTTGGAAATTAACTCAAAACAAAGAGTCTTTGCTGTTCAGAACTATTGGAGTGAAATATGGATTGGTTGGTGGAGAGCTTATGGACAGAATAGATGTTCTTCTTGTAAGATTATTGCAAATGATTTTGAAACCCTGAAAATGGTTACTATATGCAAGATTGGTAATGGAATTTTAGAGAATGTGTATTATGACATTTGGATTTTGGATAAAAGCCTAAATGAGTGGCCAACTTTTACGATTTTACCGGAAGAAGGAAGCCTTACGATGGATAATCTGATGGTTGATGGAAATTAGGACATTAACAAATTGGAATTTCTCTTTGTGTATGACCTTATATGCTTAATTTGTAATGTTCTAGTTAATGTGGAAGAAGAAGACCGTATGGAAATATTATATCAAAATCCAAGTTGTTCCATTTCAACTTTAGCGTATAAAGCTTCAATAGAGGATAATGCAAATTGTTGGTATTGGAAGTGTTTCAAAAGTATTAAACTTCATCCATGAGTGGAAGTTATTTGGTGGTGCATCCTTAATAATGCATTACCTACATTTCATTATCTCTATAAAAGAAGAATCCAAGAGGAATCTGGAAGCCCAAGAAGTTGTAATGAAAAAGAAAATCTGGAACATATCCTGGTCAATTGCTTGAAGATGCTGGAGGTATTTAATCAGTTTAATAAATGGAGGTTCAGTTTATCAATTTTTTATTCAATTCAGGATTGATGGAACTGGATAGAAAATTATGCTAATGAACATAGGTTCATTATTAATCTATATTGCAATTCTGTTTATTTCTCTTAGAGAGCTAGAAACAAACTACTTCATGGAGGTAAAGATGATAGTGAATTGATGATTGCTATTGATTTGTTAAACTACGTGTCTATCTCTTTCAAGTTTGACAAATCTAAATCGGGCTACTAGGGTACTAATCAGTCGGATGTACTGTTGCAGTGTTGGTGCCCCTCACCTCCTGATTGGATCAAGATTAATGTGGATGCATCTTTGTTGAAATTGTATAAAGCAAGAGTTGGAGGTGTAATCAGAGACTACAAAAGAAGATTTCTTATGGCTTATGGGAAAACTTGTATTCATTGAGATGTCTCATATCTAGAACTTTTGGCAGTTAAGATTATTAAAGAAATCATAAAAGATTGGTTGGGTTCTTACAAAGGACTAATTATTGAAGGCGACAACAAGAAAATTATAAAATTCTTATAAGACTTGGGCGGTAATTAGAAGGAAGATCATCATTTCTTAATTAAGTTTAATTTTGTTGTTTTTCATTGGGTTAAGAGAGATGGAAATAGTTTGGCAAATTTATGTGCCAATTATGCTATTTAAGGTGACTTTCTTTGGGATGATTTTTCTGCTAATAAGATTCCTCCTTCTTTTTTAAATTTGTTAAAGGAGGAATCAGACTCTTGTTTCTTATACCTTTAGGCATCTTCTTTGTCATGTAATGCAATTTACTTACTTAACAAAAAAAAAACATTTTGGTAAATAACTTAAATTAATTTTTGATATTTCCTAAACTCCTACATACAAGTAGAATTTTTAAAATAAGGAGAGTTTTTTTTTTCTTTTTTTTCTTATTTTAAAACGAGGGATAAAATGAACACAAGAAGATTGGGTAAGAAATTATAGTGAATACTTTGCTCTCTATGTGCCTTAGAAACAAGGTTGTACATATGCTTTCTCATCCTTCAATAATTGGGATAACATCATTTTTCATTTTGTGGATAGAAAATGTAACAAGGTAGCCGATTATTGTGCTAACCTTGCTTTCTCTTTTGATTATGTTTGGGATGTCTTTTTTCAGAGATCACTTCTTTCTACATTTGTTAAACTTGTAAAGGAGGAAAGTGATAGAGTTAATAACTCTCACTAGGTTGTATCATTCTTTCTTTTTGGTATAATCTTAATGCACTTTGCATTTCTTCAAAAAAAAAAAAAAAGTGCCTTAGAAACTATGTTGTTGAACATATGCTACCTAAACATAGCTTTTTCTTTAATGAGATAATTAAACATTATTTCGACCAACAAGGGCAATTTTCTCCTTAATCTAATCCCACACATTAGATGTTTTTTCCCTTTTTTTGGTTGTATATTTTATTTTTAAATTTAATTTTCAATTTTCTATTCATCATCCTGACAATCATTAACATAATTTTCTCCCAAAATATTAATATTTTCATCTTCACCCTCATTATGTGAATAAAAGCTTCCAACTTCTAAATTCAAATTGCCATTTTTATCCTCTTTAATAACTGGATCTTGTGACATTCTATATGAAAAACACAAAATATATAGCTTACCAAAATATGAAAATCAGAAAATTAACATGTTAAAGTGGATGTAACATTTTTCTAAGAAGTAAGAATATTGGATTAGATGTTGAGGATAAATTTAATGTCTTACCATACAATGTGTGAGTTAAACTATATTTAGGTTTCTTTAGTCAAATCTACATAAATTGACATAATTCCATTTTTAGGAACAAAGTAATTTCTCATTATCAATTTGAGAAGAGAAACCTTCAACTTATTATTATGGCCAACACAGTATAGGAAATATTCAATTCACCCTGAAGAATAAAAGGAATATTCACCAATCTTTTTATTCATGAAATTAAATCAATGAATATATATTCATAATTATTCTTCATAAGAGGTAAAATGTCTTTATCTTGGAAATAATAATTGATTGTTCTTATTCCTAAGACTGATAAACCTATGGCTCCTTCTAATTACCATCCAATCAGCCTATGCTTATCAATTTATAAAATTTCTATGATAATGTTGTTGAATAGATTGAATTTGGTGATTCCTAAGCTTATCTCTGAGGAACAAGTAGCTTCGTTAATGGTCGTTCATTATCTCATCATATTTTCTTGACCCAAGAGGTTTTTAATAAGTTCAGATTTTCCAAAGCTAAGAAAATTTTGATGGTTATCAAAACTGATATGGAGCAAGTGTGTGATAGTATGGAGTGGCCTCCTTTAAGACAGGTTTTGGATCTTTTTAGTTTTCCAACAAAATATTCAGCCCTAGTAATGGAATGTGTTGAGAATACTAAATATTTCATTCTAATTAATGGCAAGTATTCTGATTTGATTGAAGGAAAAAGTGATTTTTGATAAAGGGGTCCATTTTCCTCTTTTTTATTCTTTTTATGCTCCCAACATTTGTCTAATTCTTTTTAGAATGGAAGGGAATTAGGGGTGAAAATTGCCCGTCGTGTCAAGAAAATCTCACACCTCATTTTTGTAGGTGATGTCCTCAATTTTTTAGAAGCCAATTACTGGAATGCTAAAAAGGTGAATGGAATCATCATTAATTATTACAAGTGGTCAGGTCAAAACATCAACATGAAGAAGACTTTTGTGTTGTTTGGTAAGCCGGTTGGAATGAAGAAAATGAAGTGAATAACAAGTTGTTGGGATATAAGAAGGTGAAGGAGTTTAATTATCTTGTCGTAAAGATGGCTTTGAGGTGAATTCATGTCTCTAAATTTCATAACCTAATGGAGAAGGCTTTTAATAAATTAAGTGCTTGGGGAAATAAATTTATCTCTCTTACGGGGAAGCTTGTTTTGGTGAAAGCTATTTTTATGTCCTTCCCCATTTTCCTTTCTAATCACTCTTTAGTTCCTATGAGGCTATTATGTGAATCTGATAGAATGTGTAGAGAATTTACATGGCATAAGCAAGATGGAAGTAAAGGACTTCATTATCTTTCTTGGGAGGTCTTATGTAAGTCGAGGAATATGGGAGGTCACGGCTTATTTTTAGTAAAGTCCTTGGTTGGCCCTTTACATGCAATGTTTGATTGGAATTTTTTTGTTAATCCACATTCTCTTCTCAATAGGAATCTGAGGGTGAATTATGGAGAAGATATATGGGATTATGATGTTCGAAAAAGTTATTCTTCTACATGGAAAAGTCTTGTCAATGGTGCAAAATATCTATGTCTGATTATGTGGTGAAATGTATTCAATGGGAATTCTATCAATTTCCTAAAAGATCCCTTGATTCTTGATAGAAGCTTGGAAAAATGGCTAATATTTATTGGGGATGTGGTTGAAATTGGCGTTACGGTTGGTTGCCTTATATCTAATGGAAATTGGGATTAAGAGCAGCTCAACAGAGGCTTTGGGTAGCTGTTAAGTAATCAAATAAAAAATATACATAATTTCTCAAACATTTAGCAAGATCGAATTGAGCTCAAGCGGATGGCTTGAAGAAAATCACATCTTTGGCTGTTTAAGCTTCAATTGGAATGATTGAAGAAGTAAATTAATGGAGTTGGATTAAAAAATTAAGATTATACATATGGAATTAGTTTTTTTTGGTCGCCAGCATTTGGCTAACAATGCTATTCCTTCCAATGATTTATTAATGTATAGAATACTTCTTCATATAATGAATGCATGAGAGGTTGTCTATCTATTGAAAACATTGAGAATATGGCAGTTTGTTGTGATAAATTGATTCGGTGTACTGAGATTTTCTTCTCTTGTGAACTGTTGTCATTAATTGGAACATCTTTCTTCCATTAATCTATTCATAGCAAATCTTTAATGAACTTTGTTGTTTTCATCTTGGAAAATCATAAACAAGTTAAAACATGGTGATGTTGAAGATATGCCAGCTATTATTTCTTCTAATGTGATTAGTATATCTTCTGCTTCCTTTTGTAGTCACTATAATTCAAAAAGTTGGGGTGTCAATCTGCTTTCTAAGTTGTCTAATAACTCATGGCACCCTCCTCCCTCCAAATGGATCAAAGTGAACATTGATGCATCTTTGCTAAAATCTAATAGAGTTAGTATTGGTGGAGTCTTTAGTGATCATAAAGAAAGATAACTTTATCGGTTAGAAATGATGGCTTTTTTTTTGCTTTAAAGAAGATTATTAAAGATTGCATGTTTGATTCAAGAGGAATAATCATTGAAGGTGATAACTATAATATTACTTAATCCAAATTCAAGGGTCATTAATTGACCCTTAGGTTTGAATTTTGTTTAGTGACCTACACAAATAGATTTAGGGCTTAATTTTCTATATGTGGGACTAGGGAGGAGATAGCTATTAATTTTAAACCCCCCCCCCCCCCCCCCCCCCCCCCCTTAATTTAAATAGCCAAAATCAAAATCAATTCCTTTAAGGTAACCATGTGGTTAACTTAGGTGATTTGGTTAACCACCTTAGAGGGTCCACCATGGACTCAAATTCAATAGATTTGGAACTAAATATTAGGTGAACTCATTGTCTAAATGTCACTGAATTTGGAATCCATTTGGCTTACAATTTAGGCAACTCAAAACGGTTGTGACTCAAGCTCAAGAGTTTTATATTTTATATGATAAAAGACTTCTTTATATCACATAGTATTTTTTATTCTATATTTGTTTGTGTGTATACTAATATTTCAAGAATACCATGCAACATAAAACAAAGAATCAGGGCTCAAGATTTGATTAAATAATTTTAAGTTATAAAGGGTCTGAAATATCCATTGATGTAATTTTTGATATCTTGAGTCAAGTCTTGTAAGGGAGTATGCTTTCTTGGTGACCATGCACGCATACACTCAAGGGAGGGAGATCTAGTCAAATTTAGAAGATCAATTTTTGAACTAATCGTACTGGATGATTTTGGATCGTCTAGGACGATCCCTTATGATTATGGAAAATAGCTATCCATGTTAATTTAGGTAAGATTTTAAGATTTAATTTTTGTTCTAATCATCCTGGACGATCTTGATCATCTATGACAATCAATACAAATCATGCCTAAATTGATCCTGCGATTAGGGGATTAATTATGGTTAACATTTTCAATCCGATCATCCTGGATGATCTGTATATCGTACAAAATGATATTTGCTGACGTACTTGATTTTCCTAAATCGTCCAAGCAAATTACCATAATTTTTCTTCTAATTGTCCCGGATGACCCATAATGTTATCCTGGACGATCTGTATAATTTTATATTGGTCATCCTAGACTATCCTAATATCGTCCGGGACTATCAGGTCAAATTCTGCATATCGTACTGAATGATCCTGCGATCGTCCAGGACAATTTTTTGTACCAAAATTGAGATTTTAGGGGTTTTTGAATCCCTCTTTTTAAGCGCATCGTATGGGACGATCCTGCGATCATCCTGGATGATATTTGATACTAAAATTGAGCTTTTAGGCTTTTCTGAAGCCCACTTTTAAGCACATCGTATCATGGGCGGAGGGAGGGGGGGCACGTGTCCCCCCCCCCCCCTAAAAAAATTGAATTTTTTTTAATCTCAATACAAAATTAAGTTGGTAACATCAAAAATTAATTCGGAGACCATCTGAGCTCCGATTTCAGTAAACTTATAGTCGAATTGAACGTCTCAAAAACACAAAACTAACGACACCAAATTCAACTCAATCCGAACCCAAATGACTCCAAATCAAAGACCCGAAGCATATTTGGAAGGTTCAAACCATAATTTGGATTATCAAACGGTCTCCAAATATAACATGTTTATAGTCGAATCGAGCGACTAGACAAGATGAATCTAACGAGCCCAACATCGTCGAATTATGATATCACTAAGACATTTAAATGCCCAATAAACAGCCCATGATCTAGAAATTTAACATTGGTCATCCATTCAAATCACTCCCAATTTAATTTCCTATTCATTTACATTTTTTTTCTTGATTGATATTAGCTTAATCCTATATTGATTCGATCTTAAAGAGATTTTATTTTTTTTTTTTAAATGAGATTTTTAATATCACGTATTTAGTTAATATATTTAATATCACATATTTAGTTAATATATTAAGCATGTTCTAGCAGAAATCGAGTAATTTGATGATTGAAGTCATTTTGTGAAGAAAAAAAATAAACTAATTCACTAACAAAGTTTTATCATTTTTAATATTGATTATATTGGTCCTAAGTCTGGATGTAAAAAGTTGAAGGAAAATAATAATATAATAAAAAAAAATTTAGGCCCCCCCTAGAGATATTTTCTGGCTCCGCCACTGCATCGTATGGGACGATCCTGTGATCATCTTGGATGATAATGTCGGTTTGGTGCATTTAAGAGCCTTTTTGGAGCAGTTATATTTAAGCTTTGTCAAAGACTTTGAAAGTATCTTTGGCAGCTATTGAGGCTTCATTTCTTCTGGAGAAAACTTGAAGAGAGAGCTTGAAACACTACAGGAAAATCACACATTTCCGGCGGCTTTTTCCGACGGAATTTGAGCAGTTTCCGGCGATTTTTTAATTTTTCGACGGTTTTCCGGCGGCTTTCTTGCCGCCGGTAAAAATGGCGTAGGAAAATAATTTCCGACGGCTTTTTCCGGCGGCAAATGATGCCGAAGGCTTGCCAGCGGACACAAACAGCCGGTTGAAAAAAAAAAATATTCAGGCGGCTTGCTGGCGACCCCCTACAGCCGCTCTCGCCAGCTTCCCGGTTTCCTGATCCCGTCGGCACGCCAGCGCGCGCTCCGGCTGTCGCGCCAGACCACGGGTCACGCCGGACCAGACCGAGCCCGAGTGCGCCGGTCCACGCGCGTGAGCCAGCCCGAGCCCGAGTGCGCCAACTCGCCCGCTCCCGCGCTGTCTTTGCTGAGATTCAAACCGTCGACCTCCTCACCCGCAGCCCCGATGCCTGACCAATGCGTCAATTCTACAAAATGGTTAAATGTAAGTATTTTTTTATTTATATTAAAACAGTCTGAATATTATAATTAAACATTATTTATTTAAAATTTTTATTTTAATTGATTATTAAAATAAACTAGTTAAGTAAAGCCGCAGGTAATCCGTCGGAAAGCCGCCGGAAAATTTCGCGGGAAAATTTTGCGGGAAATTAGCCGTCGCAAAATTTTGCGGGGAAATTAGCCGTCGGAAAGCCGCCGGAAAATTTTGTAAGAAATAAGCCGTCAAAAACCGCCGGAAAGCCGCCGAAAAACTGCCCGCCGGAAAGCCGCCGAAAAATTCCGCCGGTAATAAGTGATTTTCTTGTAGTGAAAGGGAGATGATCCTTGGAGGGGGTTTCAAGGGAGTGTGGAAGGAGTTTCAAATGGTTGTTCCGACAAACTTGCTCCTTATTACTATCAGATTCAAGGCACTTCTTGAGGGGAGTTTTGGGAAGAAGAAGATCTCTTTGGTGTCAATTTACACCCCTCTTGGTTAGCCTTGGGCTAGTTCATATGGGCTTAATATTCCTATCAAACTTTCAAGTGGTATCAGAGCGGGATTCATAAAAATGAGTTTTTAAAAAACTTTGAATTTCAATCCATAGCTAATTTTTATAATCATAATATTACGGAAGGTTATTTAATCACCAGACCACCTTTATTTGAAAACAGTACTTTTAATTTTTGAAAAATTTGTATGTCTACTTTCTTGCAATCAAGTGATTATCGAATATGGTAAATGGTTTTAACTAGTTGTACTATACCATCACGTGTTAAAGATGGTATTAAAATTGATATTCCTTTTAATCAATGGAATAGGGAAGAACAAATTTATGCTTAATTGAATGCTAAATCAGTAAACTATTTTTCTATGCTTTAAATTCTTAAGATTGTATATTTGTATCCACGTATACTACTAGCAAAGAAATTTGGGATAAATTACGCACTCTATTTGAAAGCACTAGTGAAATCAAGCAATCCAAGTTGAATACTTTAATACATGATTATGAACTTTTTTGTATGAAATCTTATGAGACGATCTTTGACATGTATACTAGGTTTATTCAAATTATAACATCATTATATGATTTAGGTAAAGAATTTTCAAACTTTGAAAAAGTCAATAAAATTCTACGTTGTCTACTTGATAAGTTTGATGTCGAAGTTGTTGTTAGTTGTGAATCAAAAATTTTTAATGAATATTCTATTGATAATTTGATTGGCTCACTCATTACCTACGAATAAAATTTGGGCCAAAGACTTTTGGATGCAGTTGAGATGATAGTGGTAAATGCTGAAAACATGGAGAAAAGTGGCTTGGTTAATGATGAAAGCTATGACTTATCAAGCAAATTAAAAAGCTCACTAAAGCATAATCATCAACAAAAGTGGAATAAAGGGAAAAATGGTAAGAATGTTAAGATTTCTTTTAACGTTATTTACTTTGGATGTAGGAAACCTGGATATATAAAAAAACAGTGCCCTAATTTGAGAACTCTTCCTGCAAAAGAAAAGGATAAAGCTAAGCAAATTATAAAAATTGCAAATAATGAAAATTAAAAAATCTTCTAGGCAAACCTTGCTTCTGAATCATCATATCAGGAGCAAGATTATGTTTAAACACTTGTTTGTATGTTTATTTGTTTATGTATGCATGTTTTTGTTCGTAGTATTTTTATTTGTTTTATGTGTTTTCTTTTGGTTTATTTATTTATTTGTTTATTTTTGTTCTTTTTCTTTTACGTTATAATTTTAAATTTATCTTTATTTTTTCTTTTTGTGAAGTTCTCTCTGATCAACACATATATTTCATCTTTCTAAAAATGAAAACCTACCTTCTATTTGTCTGCATTCTTATGTAAGTTGTGGATGACTTCTCTAAAAATAATCAAAGGAAGGAAACTCGTGATTTTGTCTCTCTATTTTAGTTGTGTTTATATAAGAAATATTAAGAGGAAGGAAAAATTTATAAGTATTGAACAAATGCTGCATAACCCCCAGATATAGTGCCACAATATTGCTTTTTACAAAACTATAATACCTATTTTTAACATTGTAGCACTAGACTCAAAGAAATTTAAGGAAAACTTAGTGCCCAGGTCCAACAACGATCAGTAGCATAATGCCCCTCAGCGCCACTGCACCAAAAATTAGTATTGTAGTTTTGATTAGTTATACTTTTATTATTAAGAGCAGATAGATTATATAATGTGATTGTCTAACGCCATACTGTTGTATATAAGTTTTTTAGAATAAAAGTACAAATATGGATGTATATTAGTGTTTTTGTCAATAGAATGCTTTCTGCTACTAATTTATATCACTCATAAAAGAGATTAGATAACTTTGGTGATCGTTGTTATAAATTATGAAATATATAAATGAATAACTCTTTCAAATTTGATTATGGGGCATGACATAATGTTAACTGATGTAGCAAGATCAGTGAGGACATAAGAGAGTTTAAAATTATCAACATTTATAGAAATGTATAGTGGATACTTATGATCATCAATCCCTAATAATATGACATCATTAAAGAAAGTTATCTCTAGAAACTCAAAATATAGGGCTTCGTAAGATTATATTGTCGCTAATTGATCCATACAAATATCTAGATCAAGTAAAGTTTAGATCAATGCATCCCTTATCTCTAATGATAAAAGTATAGCGTCATAAATACTTAGTTCGACTAGTACCTTTCTAAGATGAGCTAAGACATTACAGTCAGCCTTGAGAATTTCATGATGAGCCACATCTAGAGAAGGCGTAATTTAAGATGGAAATAAAAATTTATGATTGCGAGAGACATGTTTTTTCTTTGTCACTGAAAGACATCCAAGGTTGCAAAACTTTACCACTTTGAAGACTAACCTATTCCACTTCTTCAAGAGAAGAGATAGGGGAAGTATTTATCTAATTACAATTGGATAGGTTATATAACCTTATCAATAACCAAAATTGGCCTAGATTTCTTTTCTAAGATATTCTTTGGCTTTCGCTTCGTAATATAAGATGAGGTTGCTTTCCAAGAATTACCTTCAAACTGTGTCAATGCCTCTTTGACTTGTCGGTCTATAATGCGTCTTATATTCCATTATTGGAGATATTATTATCATATTTTTTTATTTTATTTCTTATTCTTAGAAAAGAACTTCTTTCTTGTTAGCCATAACCTAAACAAGCTTAGGCAAAGGTGATTCAATCTGTGTCTGTGGTTTAAGAAACCCTTGACATTATGAAGTGGCCGTAGTGGCTATCATTTCCTCTCACTTATTCTCCATTCTTTGAATTTGTTGTCTTTTTTACTTGATTGAATTAAAAGACGTTGGTTCAAATCTAGCACAACGTCCTCTTCAACCATAGCTTCTTTTAAATTAACCATAGAGGGAGGTTCTGTTTGCTAAGATCCTCTAGTGTCTACCATGTTAAACTCAGCAAACTTGTCACTTAAAAGAATCTTTATTTATGACAAGTGTGGAAGGAGTGGTTTTTGCCTTAAGCCGTTAAACCTTGTTTTCATCAGATGATAAGGTTGGCTAGATTACTCAATCCAGCCTTCTTTCATTAATATGAGAAGATAATTGGTGACCTCTAGAATGGTGCCTTTTAACTTTTAGTGAATTCTGTTCATATGAAGAACGAGATATATTAATGGCTTTTTCAGATGCGGAGGATGTAAAAGAAGAATGCATGTCTATATTTCTGAGGGTGTAGGATGTCTGACATTTTCAGTGCTCATGGATACTCTAAGACGTTAGTCATTAATCAGAATAATATTGTCTATTTTCACTGAGAAACCTCGTGGCTCATAGTTGCATCCATCGACAAGTACAAAATTGGTTGCTTGTCAAATGTTTTTCTTTTATTTCTAGCACTTGATTGATTTCTACTGCTAGTAGTTGAAGCTTTTTTTATCTCCTTATTAATCAAGTTTTTCAGAATCTTTAAAAAATCCTCTTCCATCAAGGAAAAGAAAATGTATCATCCGTATTTCTGAAACCCAATTGGAACTTACCAAAGGTAAAGAAAATGTAAATATTATGGAAATGGGGTATTGAGGCAGAAGATTGTGTTCGCCACATTGAAAGATCAATAACAACGAGTTTCTGTAGCATGTTTCTAACACGACCATGATGATGATGATGATAATGATGAGATGACGATGATGAGAAGTTTTTTTACCTTTAGTTGAAGTTTTTTGTATGCTTTTTTCATGGGTATTACATGTGAGAGAGCTACGATTATGATTATTTAACTCATCATGCTTAATAAACTATGTCAATATTTGTAATTGAATTGATTCTCTTCTTGTGTAACAATCAAGTTTAAAATAAAATAAAATCTAAATATAGCTAAGCACTTCTTTGAACTTGTGTGAATTGAATATTGAAATGAATTTTACGGTTGAGACTTGGTCTGAAATCGATGTTGATGAAGGTAGCTTGGTAGTAATCAAAGATGCCTATTCTCTCAATTAGGCGGAAACATCAGAAGCTTACTCTGACGCAGAAGTATTAAAATTATTTATTTCATAAAATAAGTTACAACGCTTAGATGGCCACATATTTGGATTGGAGTTCCTAACCAAATATTAAATTAATACGGAGTCCCAAATTAATCAAGGTTGATCGAACTCTACTTTTGCACAAAAATGAAATAAGGACATAATATAGCTAACAATAAGTACAAAGTAGGCATAATTTGAAAGGGATATCACCCCGAACCAGGTTTTATCCTCACGGAAATCTTTTTTTATTTTTGTTAAGTTAATTTATTATAAAAACTTCTAAGAAAGGTTTTTCATCACCTTCCGTTACAATATTAAAATTTTTGTTCTTATTTAATTTTAAAATTGATAGAGGAATACATATCTAAATGAAAAATGAAATACATTTATTATTTATTTAATTTATATATAAAACAAAATTCTTTTAATTTGACTCTATGATTAATTAGGAAGACGATGAATAAATTTAATATATAATATAATATATATATATCAGATTAAATATTTTTTTTTATAAATTACTTATTTAAATTTTTTAAATAAATAAAAAAAAAAATGGAGGGCTCCCTTTTATCATTGTTCTTGAATGTTTAATCATGCATGCATGCATGATGGCAAAGTTTATCAAATTTTATTTTATTCAAACATCAACGTAACAATGAAACCTTGCATTGGAGACATAAACATAAGAATCGCAGGAGTTGCGATGTTATTCTAGTAATATGAGACTATAACGTGGATATCATGTTCTAAGGACTGAGTATTGATAATTCATTGTCCCAAATAATGTGGCCGTTTTCGTCTTTGATGACGACACTGTGGTCAGCTCGGAGGACGAGTTGATAAATTTTCCAAGTATTTTTATTGGTCTTGGTGGACCATATCATATTTCCAATTGTATTGTACATAACGAGGTTGCCATCATGTTGCAGCTTCAAGTTGCAGCCGAAATCCATTCCTTGGGTCCTCGTCGACCAAATAATTTGTTTATTGGAATCGTAGAGGACGAGACTGCAGTCTTGATTCATGGTAAAGGAGTAGCCAGCATTCACCAGAGACTTTCCCGACCGTAGCCATTGCCCGGATTTCAAACTACTGATAGCATAAGCCGGCAACGAAAAGTGGCTAATAATTAGTAAAACTGTCGTGAAAAGGAGGGGGAGGACTGTAATTGCCGAGCTGAAAGAAAAGGCCATGGCAACTGCTTCGGATCTCAATTGGGAATTTCTTGCCACAGGTTAATTTGCCTATATGGTTAAATATATACATCCTGTTGATGTGACAAGTTTTTTTAATATAAATGAATTCCAGTTGTCTCATTTTGAAATAGTCTATTAAAGGGTGAATATTGCATCTCTTGGTCTGGATTAATGATCACTACAAAGGTTTCTCTTTGGTTAAAAATTTTTACGAACTCCTGACTTGCTGCACTATTTATCACTTATGAAAAGAGAGAAACTCTAGGAGGTTTGGGAGTAAAATGCAAAGCTCTTCAACGATTATCTTTGCTATTAAAAGAGCAATGTTTGATAAAGTTTCTCAATGGAAGGATCAAATCAAATTGATGGAACTGCTTTAAACTTGGTGAATCTTATGCTTTGGGTCCCTGAGTTATCGAGAGGTTGCTGTCCCTTTTCGTTAAGTCTGCAGTTTTTGGCCCGCTTGGACGATGATGAAGCTCCATTCTGCAGCTCCCTTGGACGGTCTTCGGGCAACCAGGGAATAAAGACCCTTCGTGATTCAAATTTTGTATATTCTGAGTCCAGGCTCATGGGCAATGGAGCATTTTCCAATCTAAATCTTCATAAATGTTACAGTTGCTTTTTTGATTCAGCATTTTTGTATACCGGCTGAATTAGTATCTTTGGTTTTTCTGGATAGTCTGTTGATGGTTATCTTTATTTCTGATGTAATTTTTACATTTTTGGTATAATATGCGGGCTAAGCCAAAAATTCTCCCAAAAAAAAAATGGTGAATATTGATCATATTAAGTATTCAGAATAAAGAGCTGGCATTACCAACAAGATAAAAAAAGCTAATAAAAATTCATGACATTTTAATGGCATAATCGTTAAAAAAAAAAACTTTTTTTGATTTTTTTCTCTATGAGCTCAATTAATTGCATGAATGGAAAAAGATATTTACAAAAAAAAAACAATGAACTTTTTTAGATGCTAAGATATGTGTGGTTAAAATTATAAATGTTTATTTAATTAATAAAATAAGAATAAATATATTAACTATAAATAATTAAATAACATAAAAATAATATATACTCTCTACAAATGTTTTGATTAAGATGTTTAAGCTATAGGATTCTTGAATAAGAAAAAAAAAAACAAGTTCAACGGTAAAACAGTTCTAAGGCCAGTTCGGTTCTCCTGAAAAATCGGTCTAACATCAAATCGGTGAGAACGGGTTTGAACCACAGGTTCAACTAGAACGTTCAATTAATAATATAGTGGAAAAAATTAATTTAATATAAAATAGTTTATTAAAAATTAAATTAATTTAAAAAAGATATATTCATTTTAATAATATAATTCAAAATATTTTGCAATAGTATATTCCAAATATTAGTTAATCATACCCAAATGACTGTATGAACCCTTGTGTGCTCTAATCCCTTGGATACAAGAAAATGTCTATAAACAACACAACATAAAGCTCCTAAGTGACGTGAGACAAAAAACATAGTAGTTTTTAGTTTAGACAATGTGTGCATGATAGATGCTTCACTGGGAATTTCTTGAAAAAATTTTGTATACAATATTCAAATAAAAAATAATCATAATAATTTTTAATGTTCTAAAATTTTTAAATATTTTTATGCTTATAATTATTCAAATACAAAATAACTATTCATAACATTGAAGTTATAAAACTTCACTCTAAATATGAAATTAAATGATATTAAAAAAATAAAAAAAATAAAAAAATAATATTATATGATCTTATAAATATAGTTTTATTATGTGAAATTTATATATAATTTATAGATACAAATTATACCTAAATATATAACAAAATTTGACAATTAATTATATTAAAATTATATATTTGTATATAAACAAAATTTTATTTTTATTAAATATAAATTAAAATTGAAGATTTTGAGATATTTATATTTAAATTTAAAATTAGTAATTATTTATTTTTAAATATATAATATAAATATAATAATTATTTAAATTTTATTTTAAAATTATGTTATATCTAAATTTTATTTATTTTTTAGTCTTAAAATGCTTAAAATTATGAAATTTTAAAGATTAATTTGCATCATTATTATGTTAATTTTAATAACTTCTAATCATATTTTTTATTATGTCATTTGATTCGACCCCGATTTGTCCGGTTGAATCGTGAATGTCTTCTTCCGGTTTGTTATCCGGTCCGACTTTTACAACCTTGTGAAAAACACTTTAAAATAGATTTTTTTAAGGGTTTACCTATTTTCTTGTAGATATCAAAAAGTAAATTTAAGGACTTTCTTTTGTTAAGGTTCTTTCACCAAATTATAATGATTTTATTTTAAAATATAATAAACAAATTAAGCAATTAATTTTTTTAATATTCTTCTTCCTACAATCTATCAGAAGAGGTTCATGTTAAGTTCTAATTGAATTGATTAGTTTCTAAACAAGGTTAAAAAAAAGTTTGAAATCTCATAGTACAAGTTCATATCTTTTTTTTTTTTTTTGAACATAAGGCTCTACTATGGTCTTCCCTTACTATAACATATAATGAAAATTGACCAATACATAGAAATCTAAATAACTGAAATTACAACAACATTAATCTTTTTTATAGGAAAATTTAGTGAGTAGCCCATTTCCATTACTATAAATAAAAAATTATGAGCCAAATGATAAGCTACAACTATCTAGGGTATGATCAAAACAATTGAGCTGCAGAAAAGCAATGCATAATGCATAGCATACAAAAATCAAAACCTAAAGCCTATAGAACAAAATAAGAAAAACCTAAGAGTTAGGGAAAAAAAGAAAATTGGATTCCAACAATAGCAAAAACTACCCCCTACAAAATAGCAATTTCATAATGTGTCAGTTTCACTTGGTTGCCTAAGCAAAATGCAAAGACCATCTAGGGACATGTGTTTAGGCAGAACAAAATTTATCCTCATTGTCTAGTTGAATTAAAACTTAAGAAAGGGAAGAAGAGATTTCATTGGTACCAATATTGAAGAACATTACAACCACAAGTTAGTGGATGAAATAAAAGATGTCTTTCAAAATTTTCCAACCTGACATTTTAAAGCGAGTAGCCTGCTTAATTTCCCTTATAATATAAGCAAGAGAATGTGTGTGATGTCCAAATTTTCTTCCATTGTGTTTCTTCGAGACAAAATAAATTAAGGAAAATACTTGCATAGAGTAGCCATTTTTAACCACTTATGGTAAGGGATCATACACCTCAATATAATCCAGCACCTAGCAAATATTTAGACGAAGAATGTATGACAAAAAGAAGGGTGAGATGTTACATAGAATCTAGAGAGAAAAATAACACTCAAAGAAGGGATTCTTAAAAATTTTCATTGAGGTGTTGCAAAGAGCACAGGTGGGAGGCATAGAAATATTACTCTTAAATAAGGCATAAGTTATTTTATGTCCACCACAAATAGCAAGCTAACCAAAAATAGAAAAATCAGTGACATGATGTTTGTGAAAGTTTGAGAAGGTTGTTAAACCTCACAAAACTAACCCAAGGATCACCAAGAGGAAGGGGGGTTAATTCGTAATTTATAAATCCTAAGAAAAAATTCCATTCGTTCTTATTAATTTTTCAAAATTTTGAAATAAATAGTTTGATCACTCGATGCGGAAGCTAACAATTTAACAGCAATTAAAATATAGATGATGAAATTCTAATTAACACAATTGAACATTACTATCAAATCTTCACCAAGCAGTTATTACAGAAATTAAGCACAAAAAGTAAACTGCTCAAAATGAAAAGCACACCAGAAATTTTATAGTTGTTCAGTCAACCGTGACTTACGTCCACTCCTCGGAGTCCTCTGCTCGAGGAATTGCACTAACAAAAAGTAACACTCGTTTTGCTCCCACAACAAGGCAGAGAATCATTTATAGACTCACTTTCACCAAATCTAATGCAACGGAGTGCTAGAAGCTATGTCACCTCCCCCGATTACGGCAACGAACATTCAATCATTTTTCTCCCTCCTTGGGAAGGCAGAGAATCTCAAATTCTTTTCTCCAAACCATCACATGTCTTCCTCATGCTTCTTTTGTTGGAGTTGAATATGATAGTCCAGTTAGGTTTTCAATCGCTCAAGCCATAGATTTATGTCACCGTGTGGGTAAGCAGGTGCAGGTGGTAGTGCAGGTCCACCTGTAGGAGTAGATTCCCCTTTTTTAGCAAAATATGGCTCGTCATGCTAATGCCCCTGAGGGAAAAGAATATAAAGGCGGCATCCATATAGAAAATGGGAAGATAATAAGGAGTAGTAGAGTAGTTGATTTGGTATTTCGTATCTAAGACATACCTTATGATGTGTCCTAATGCCACATTTTGCTTTCTTCTATATTAGGATGTCGAATAGGGGTGATATTTTAGAAATAATTAATAATCATACGAGCTTCGTCAAATATGGTATTGAAAATTATTAGATAGGAAACTATGGAAAGAAGTGGAGTGATTTTGACATGATTTCCAGCTTTGGGTATAATTGAGGTTCTAAGAATATGTTGGATAACTCGGGCATTCTGATTTAGGGTGTAGACTAATGTTTAATGTTTATTTATGGCCACATTCCTAATAGTCAGGTTTACAGAACTCCATCCAAAATAAGTTGTAAAGATTAGGGATTGTGGATTAGTTTCTTTAGTAGAAAGACTGATATGCTCCCCTAAATCTTCCTTAATATTAAAAACATCATTTCACTTTTAGAGAATAAAATCTTCATTAGTATTTAATATGTTTTTTAGATCATCAATCTAAAACTAGAGAATTAGTCAAATATGATAGAAAAGATAAACAAATTCATTTTCGTTGAAATAATATAACAACAATAATAAGAGAATAATATCACTAGGAAGAATCAATGTGACTCCTCAACACTTCATCTTCTTTAATTTATGGACATGCTCAAATAAACATAGATTAAACACTCTAACGATTGCATCTGGTACTTCCCTAGTCTCTCATAGATTGGACTCTAAGAGAGTTCTAAAGAAGTACTAGGAAAATAACTTAAATTATACAAGTGACTAAACTTTCTTATTAATATACTACGGCACTTGAAAGATTGGCGCCGCAGCTGTCATAACATGAACTAACAATGTTATGCTGATGTTTTTGTTTTGCCGTGACACTTGCTGATATGGATCTGTTACTTAGTGAACACTAGCATCATTTTATAGATAGATCGTGTCCTTTAGAAGTTACAACTATCTGACTTTCGAACAATGTGACATCAGATTAGCAATATAGGCTTTTAGGCGTGATAGATTATGTCACCACGACACATGAAGATAGTGCACAAGACGCCACAAAGCTGACCATTTTGATTTTGCGGCGTTGTCCGATAGGAAAGTTAACGCAGCCTTGTCAATGTTGTAGGGCTCTAGTGGTGCCTTTGATAACATTGTAGTGTTGATTTTTCTAATGTCGCGGTGCTAGATGATACTTTTAATCTAGTAATTTTTTTTTTTTGTATTTTCGTACTCAACCTAGCTAAGAAGATGCATTTTTACTAAAAATATAACACATAAAATACTACATTATTTATGCTTATCAAGAATATTGATAATTGGTTTAAAGTAAAATAAATACAGTGAAAAATTTTGATGCATTTGGGATTAATATTTAAATTCATTTTTTGTGTATTTAGAATTCAATATATTTGGGTGAGTTCCAAACACAACGGAAATTTATTGTTATTGTTGTCGCTCGCTACCGCCACATTCTCTTTGTTGGTCACCACCACCAACTTGGGTTACCAGCCACCTCATACTATCAACCATTGGCTGTTGCCACTGGCTGTAGCTATTCTACACCGTCAACCACCATCACCATCCACTCTGCCAGCCTCCGCCGAGCAATGCCACCCACCACTGGCCACCACTATTACGATCAATCGCTGCTAACCACTAACACCTGCCACCACCAGCCACCATTGTCACCGGCCCCCACTGTCATCCACCGCTAACCATCGCAGACCACCACTATCACTATCGCTGTAAACCGTTAGCCATCACAGTCACGGGTTGCCACCATCTACCATTGCTCTCACTGACGGCCATTGTCACTTCCATTGTCGAGTACTTAATAAAACTGTCATGAAAATGATACTGTAATTTATTGGAGAAAAAAACTATTATAAATTTATAAACTAGAACTATTCTAATATTTTCATAAGAAATTATTGTTAAAATTTTCAGGATTATATTTATAATGCAAATGATGATAATATATTTTTAATTAAGTAATTAAATTAAAAATAATAATATTTGGTGCTAAATAAATACATGAATTTAAGTAAATTTATTCTAAAGTAGATTTAAGATTGGTTAAAACATAATGGAAAAGGAAATGGATATATTTCAAATTGTTGATGTCAAAAATATTAAATTTGTCAAATAATAAGCATGAATGAATTCCAGTTGTCTCTGATTACGACTTTAAAATGGTGGTTCACACCATTTACTATTAACTCATCTTGCAAGCAGAATCAGCAAGAATGTAACGCTAAAAATCAAATAATTAATACATTCACCAAAATAATTATGTTTGCAAACTACAAAACATCCTCTTTTGAAAGCTAAGTTAGAAAGCTTTTGAAAATTGGCAAAAGAAGAGACAATATAAATGGTGAAATTTTTTTAAATTTTTATTACTTATGACGAGTGCTAGAAAATGTCAGTGGGAATTGGACATATTTGATTGCTGATATCTTTCCTTAGAATGAAATTTCTAAAGTTCGACTATTGACTTATTGAATGGAAGAGAGTAGATTTTATGATATAATAATAGATACTAAAAATGAAATTAATCAATTTAAGAAATTCAAATAAATTTTAGTCGATATCTCTCCTATATTCTATCAAAATTGTAGAAATAGATTGAAAAAATCAAAACCAGTGAAATAAACAAAACGTTATTGAAAAAGCCATATCATAATTATTTTATTTATAATTTTGTAGCAACCAATGATGCTTGATTTTCTTAAAAACAAAAGGATTGAAAAATTGATCATGAACTGATCACTTCCCTTCGCAAGACATTTGTAGATCAATCAACATGAAAGAGAGAATTCAAACTATATGGTACTCTGTCATGCACTCCAATAAGATGGTGTTAGTTATACTGCACATTCCTGCAATTACTTCAATTTCGGCAATCTTTGTTTATTAAACTTAAATGAGAAATTGATTTTTAACAATAAACAATTGAGAAAAAAGATTCATGAAGCAACCTATATACAGTGGATGAAAATTTTATGTTGTTGTTGTTGTCTTATGTACTCTAATTTAGTGAGAGTCATCCATAATGTCTTCTTGGCACTTATTATAAAGTTGAATGGTCGATATAGAAGCTTTATAGACCAAATTGTTGAAATAACTAGATTTAGACTTGTTATTCTCAAATTACTCCCCAGAGAAATATCTCAGAAATGAAAACATTTCTAAGCACTAAAAAAGAGAGTTTTCTACCTAGTTAATACACCAAGTTATCTTAATTTGGCTTAAGTGGCTTCGAATGTTATGATTGGCATTATAGCATAGGGATTAAGCAAAGATAAGAGTGCGTATATAATTAGGTCAATGATTGGTCTTGCCCTTTTTAAAAAACAATAAGATGGTATAGATTATTTGTATTCCCTTATAAATGGAGAAACAAGGATATGATGAGTTGATCAGCCTCAAATAAAAGAGCTATTTACCCATGAGCATCATCAAATTGAACAACAACAAAACTTCAAGAATAAGGTTTCTTTTGGGACATGTTTCTTACTATTTATCTTTGATTTTTAGACAACAACTATAATTTTCTTTTCACTACTTTTTTTCTTTTTTGGTTGCTTTCAAAAGTTTTGTACTAAAAGTTGCTTTCTACATTGCCAAGGATATGGTGATTGTGGTACTTAGAAGAATAAAGTTGTTCTCTCATTGCCAAGGGTATAGTGATAGATTAAGAAATGGTTGGGAGGAGAGCTTAGAAGGAGAATAATCCCTTATAGATGTTGGCAGGTGGAAGGAGCCCACCAAACTAGAGGACTCGACCAATGGGTGGTTGAGTGATGAGTGCTCAAGCGGTGGGTTGCTAAGCAATGATTCATGAAGTTGTAGTGAGGTAAGCTAGTCAACTAATGAAATCTGAAGGGAGACTCCTTATAAGTCAAGGTGGTGCTATAACCATGGCAATGCAATCCATTCCAAGGAGTGAGTGTACCACCTAAACTATTTCTCTACCACATATGTATGAAACTCGATAATGTGTGAGATCGAGAAAGTGTGACAAACCACATTCTTTTTAGCTCATCACTTGAGGGAGTAGTTTGGGAAGATCCACAACATGGAGTTAGTCTATGGAGAGTTTTAAAAGTTCTTTGAGGAGGAACATTTTCAGAAGCTTACTACATTACAGAAGGAAAGGATTGTGATCACCAAGATGAAGAAGCATTTTCAGGGTGAAATGGAAGTATAGAAGGCCCTTACCTTGTTGGCACTAAATGTAATGGAATAAGAAAATGAATAACTTGCCTAGCATGTTGCTAAGTCAAAGGAGGTTAAAGAGAGGTGGCACCATTATCTTATTGGTGTATGATGCCATCTTGGGTGAGCATTTTTATGTCAAGATTTAGATCTTCCTTAATAAGTTCACTAAGAAGAGAGAAGTCCTTTCATGCTTTTGATATCCTACCATCTTCTTCAAAACATTTAGTGAATTTGAGGAGAGGTATGGCATGAGTGCGACTGGTGATGAAGTGTACTATCCCATCTTTTATAATATTTATTTTATTTTATTTTTCTTTTTTTTTACTCGAATAGGTGATTGTACATAATATTTTTTTACGATTAAATGAAATGAGATATTAGTCTTACTTTCCTCTTTCTAGTTTATGGATATATGTTTACCAAATAAACTCATATGCATGACAATAATAACATGTGTAGGTACTTGCCCATTATAATAGTAGTTGACTAGGTCACTATTGACCTCATTTTTATATGAGGTCACTAGGATCCATCTAGGCCTTAGATCAATCAAGACCACAAATCAATCCAAATCTCAAGACAATCCAGACTTCAAACTAATCCAATCTTCAAATCTAGACTTCAATTAACCTTTTATTTAGCCTTTAATTAATCTTCAATCATATCCATTCACTAATAATCATATAATTAATCGTTAATGATATGGATATTTTAGACCTAATAAATCAAATCTAGAATCTAGCTCAAACACAAAAATTCATACCGAAATCTAAAGCTAAAGGTCTATGTCCTAAAGCCCCTTTTTAAGTGATTTTTCAATCAGTTTAAAACCTAGTCAAATGACCACTGCTTAAACATTTATAAATATCATATTGATTAGGCATGTCCCTCGGGTCAATCATCTAAATTTGAGCTTAATATGAGGTCTTTAACCATAAAAACAAAATCTATTTCCAAAGGGTGTAAAACCTTTAAATATTTACAGCATATGATGTTGGAACTCGTTCAATGAGAATTAGGATGTTAAGCCTAATTAATTGTCCCAAGGCTAACCAAGAGGGGGGGTGAATTGGTAATTTAAAAATTATACTTCTTCTCTTGAATTTTTAAAAAACCTTTTTAATTATTAATGCAAGTTAAATTTAAAGTTTAAAAAATAAACTTTTCAATCAGAGTAAATAACTTGCAATGAAATTAAATGCGGAAGAAAAATAAGAAAGAACACATCAGATTTATAGTGGTTCGGTCAAACCTTGACCTACGTCCACTCCTCGGAGGCACCCTCCGAGTATTGCACTAATACCACAAAGTGACTCTCCTTTTTCCCCCACAGCAAGGCGGAGAAGCCTGTACAAAATCACTTTCACCTTCCCCGGTGCGGCGGAGTAGCTGGGTTCTTTAACACTAAAGAGATCTTCTTCTCGCCAAAACTTCCCTCAAGACGACCCTTGAATCCAGTGGTACTGAAGTGCAAGTTCGTCAGAGCAACCTCGTGAATATCCCGTCCACACTCCCTTGAAATCCCCTCCAAGGATCTTCTCCCTCTCAAACTTCACCCTTTCCTCACTCCCTTTCAAGTTCTCTCTTCTAGTTTTCTCCCAAAGAACGAAGACACAATGGCTGTCAAAGATACACTTTGTCGTCCTTTACACTCTCCAAGTGTCGGCAGAGAACCGGACCGATGTTGTTTAACTTCACTTGAGAGCCTTCAAAGGAGATGGGAAGAAACAAAGATATCTTCTTCTTCAAGTAACCTTGTGAATCCCTCACAAACCCCTCACTTGATCTCTCACTCTTCACTCTTACAATCTCTCTCAAACTCTCTCTCTCAATGATCCCTCTCAAGAGAAAACAACTCCAAAGGCACTTGTAATAGTTTCTACGACTCCTTATATATAAAGGACATGAAAAACCGCCCAAAAAACTGCTAAAAATATGTTTTTCTGCGCACTGGATCGTCCCGTACGAAATTGAGTTAGTACGGATGAACTGTGTAAAAAACTGTCCCGTACGCACCATTTGTGCATCTGTACAAACCAATTGCGTCCTGGACTAAATAGGTTCGTCCCGTACAAAAAAATTTCGTCCGGTACGAACAGTTATATAAAAAGTTGGTTCCGAAAACAGCAAAATGTTGCCAGAAACTTCCATAGTCGGTTCCCATTGTCCTGGACGAACATGACTTCGTCTGGACGAAATTTTTATAGAGAGAAACTCGTCCTAGGACGAAAATGATATTGTCTGGACGATCATGACTTAGAAAAAATTTTCCAGTTCATTTCCTGTCCGTTCCATTACTCTTACAAGGAGATAACTGATCTGATCGTCCCGTACGAACAATGTTCGTCCCGTACGATCAGTACAAAAACTTTTTCAAGATCTTTTTTAGTGTGTGTGTTTTAATTCACTCAATTTACAATCACTCCCTTTCAAGTTTATTTCAAAGAAAAGTACAAGCTTCAAATCATAGAGTATTTCATGATGAATCGATTTTGAAGTTTTCGTTTGTCTGGAGTTCGATTGTCCTAAAATGTTAGTCCACACAAGAGCAAAAACAAATATTCTAAAAAATGTTAGGAGATAACAACACATAAAACAATAATATTTTGAATCATCAAAACTATACAAGTTACAAGAATGTAAAACATGCAAATAGCAACTTTACTAACAATCTCCCCCTTTTTTATGATGGCAAAATAATTATTGTTTGTATAAATTTAAAATCTAAGAATCTCCTAAACTCCCCCTGAATTAATGAACATATGAAAATAAGGAGGCATTAAAATTATTTTTGTTTTCAAAATTTTTAGAAATACAAAACAAAACAAACACACATACACTAAACAAAACAAACACACAACAATACGATACACAAGACAGAACAAATAATTTCTCCCCCTTTTTGACAACATCAAAAAGTGAAGAAGAAAAAGACTAGAAATGTAAGCAGACATATGAAAATCATTTAAAAATTTAACCATTAAAGTGATTGACATAAGGTATGCAAATAAAATTAAAACATTAGCTAAATCATAAAATTCATAGAATTCAAGAAGAGATATAACATAGAAACTAAAATGAATTTATCAAAACATGAGTATATTTAGACATTTAAGATAGAGAAAATCATTGTAAAAATGATGATATAAAAATTTTATATTTCAAATTTCAATATGTAATATAAATGTACATAAGATCAATTTGAATTAAGAGATTAAAAAATTAAGGAAAAAAATAACTACCACATGTGGCGCTTTGCGCATCTTTTTCTATTTTGTGGCACATTTTTGTGCATCTTTTAACTTGTTGGGCTTATTTTATGCCTCTTTTTCACATTGCGAATCATTGCGTATTTCTTTTGATTTTTGTACATTTGTACACATTTCAAGAGTAATTGTATTTTTTCCAAAATCAATAATCTAAAATTTCAAATCTTTCTAAGTGCATAAATATTAATTGATAAATGAAATACAAAATAAGAAAACATCACAATTGCAATAATAATATTAAAATTAATGTAGTCTAAATAAGAGACATGAAATAGACAATCTTAATAATATTAAGTTATAAACACAACTTAAATTTAGAAAAATTAGATTTTCTAATGAATTCAATTTTATGTTGCAGTTCAAAGTATAGCACTTGTAAGATCAAAAATTTTAAGGATTTTCATATAGGCTAACGAATATTTCAAACATAGAACAAAATCACTTAAATATCAAAAAAAAAATCTAAAGCAATAAAAGAATAGAAAAACACTAAACAAAATACAAGTACACAAACTATTAAAATCTTCATATCACATTCCAAATGTCTCACAACAAGAAACATGGAATCCGATATGAAAATATCGCAAAATCATACAAAACACACAAAAATTAAAAATAGAAAAACACATAAAACAAATAAAAATAAAAACACAACTAATAAAAAACATGCACACAAAAACCCATAAACAAAGGGTTTAAACATCATTTTGCTCCTGGTCTGATGATTCAGAAGCTAGATCCACCCAGGAGATTTTTTGCTTTTAATTATTTTCCCATTTTATAATTTGCTTAGCTTCGCCCTTTTCTTTAGCAGGAAGAGTTCTCAAATTAGGGCACTAACTTTTCAGATGTCCAGATTTCCTAAATCTAAAGCAAATAATATTTGAAGAAATATGAACATTCTTACCATTTTTACCTTTATTCCACTTTTGTTGATGCTTATGCATGTGCTTTAGTGGACTTTTCAATTTGCTTGTTAAGTCATCGCTTTCCTCACCAACTAAGCAACTTTTCTCCATGTCTTCCGCTTTTAGCATTATTGTTTCACCTGCATCCAAAAGTCTTTGACCCAAATATTGCTCGTAGGCAATGAGTGAGCCAATTAAATTGTCAATAGAATATTCATTCAAATTTTTTGATTCATAAATAACAACAACTTTGGCATCAAACTTGTCAAGTAAACAACGTAGAAATTTATTAACTATTTCAAAGTTTGAAAATTCTTTACCTAAAGCATGCAATGATGTTACAATTTGAATAAACCTAATATACATGTCTAAGATCGTCTCATAAGGTTTCATGCTAAAGAATTCATAGTCATGCATCAAAAAATTTAACTTAGATTGCTTGACTTCACTAGTACCTTCATATGTAATGCATAAACTGTCCCAAATTTCTTTGCCAGTAGTACATGTAGAGATTCTCATATAATCTTCCAAATTTAAAGCACAGAACAAATAATTCATACATTTAGCATTTAATTCAGCATAAATTTGTTCTACTCTACTCCATTCAGAAAAAAGGGGTATTAGTTTTGATTCTATCTATAATACGTGACGGTACAAAGTAACCATTTTGAATCATATGCCACATTCGATAATCTATTGATAGCAAGAAAGTAGACATTCAAATTTTCCAAAAATTAAAAGAAATATTTTCAAATAATGGTGGTCTAACAATCGAATATCCTTCTAACGTTTTATGGATTCTAAAATTAGCCATACTCATTTTTTAAAAAGTAGTCTAAACTTATGATTTTGAAATAAAGCTCTGATACCACTTGTTGGAACTCGTTCAATGAGAATTAGGATGTTAAGCCTAATTAATTGTCCCAAGGCTAACCAAGAGGGGAGGTGAATTGGTAATTTAAAAATTATACTTCTTCTCTTAGATTTTTAGAAAACCTTTTTAATTATTAATGCAAGTTAAATTTAAAGTTTAAAAAATAAACTTTTCAATCAGAGTAAATAACTTGCAATGAAATTAAATGCGGAAGAAAAATAAGAAAGAACACACCAGATTTATAGTGGTTCGGTCAAACCTTGACCTACGTCCACTCCTCGGAGGCACCCTCCGAGTATTGCACTAATACCACAAAGTGATTCTCCTTTTGCCCCCACAGCAAGGCGGAGAAGCCTGTATAAAATCACTTTCACCTTCCCCGGTGCGGCGGAGTAGCCGGGTTCTTTAACACTAAAGAGATCTTCTTCTCGCCAAAACTTCCCTCAAGACGACCCTTGAATCCGATGGTACTGAAGTGCAAGTTCGCCAGAGCAACCGTGTGAATATCCCCTCCACACTCCCTTGAAATCCCCTCCAAGGATCTTCTCCCTCTCAAACTTCACCCTTTCCTCTCTCCCTTTCAAGTTCTCTCTTCTAGTTTTCTCCCAAAGAACGAAGACACAATGGCTGTCAAAGATACACTTTGTCGTCCTTTTACACTCTCCAAGTGTCGGCAAAGAACCGGACCGATGTTGTTGAACTTCACTTGAGAGCCTTCAAAGGAGATGGGAAGAAACAAAGAGATATTCTTCTTGAAGTAACCTTGTGAATCCCTCACAAACCCCTCGCTTGATCTCTCACTCTTCACTCTTACAATCTCTCTCAAACTCTCACTCTCAATGATCCCTCTCAAGAGAAAATAACTCCAAAGGCACTTGTAATAGTTTCTAGGACTCCTTATATAGAAATGACATGAAAAACCGCCCAAAAAACTTCTAAAAACATGTTTTTCTTCACACTGGATCGTCCCGTACGAAATTGAGTTAGTACGAACGAACTGTGTTAATAACTGTCCCGTACGAACCATTTGTGCATCTGTACGAACCAATTTCGTCCTGGACGAAATAGGTTCGTCCCGTACAAAAAAATTTCGTCTGGTACGAACAGTTATATCAAAAGTTGGTTCCGAAAACTGCAAAACATTGCAAGAAACTTCCATAGTCGGTTCCCATCATCTTGGACGAACATGACTTCATCTGGACGAAATTTTTACAGAGAGAAACTCGTTCTGGGAGGAAAATGATTTCGTCTGGACGATCATGACTTAGAAAAAATTTTCCAGTTCAGTTCCTGTCTGTTCCATTGCTCTTACAAGGAGATAACTGATCTGATCGTCCCGTACGAACAATGTTCGTCCCGTACGGTCAACACAAAAACTTTTTCAAGATCTCCTTTAGTGTGTGTGTTTTAATTCACTCAATTTACAATCACTCCCTTTCAAGTTTATTTCAAAGAAAAGTACAAGCTTCAAATCATAGAGTATTTCATGATGAATTGATTTTGATGTCTTCGTTTGTCTGGAGTTCGATTGTCCTGAAATGTTAGTCCACACAAGAGCAAAAACAAATATTCTAAAAAATGTTAGGAGATAAAAATACATAAAACAATAATATTTTGAATCATCAAAACTATACAAGTTGCAAGAATGTAAAACATGCAAATAGCAACTTTCCTAACTTATGCCACTAGACCCTCTACCCTGTGAATTTTGACCTTCTGACCTTCCCCAAGACCTTTGATTATATC
This sequence comes from Dendrobium nobile, assembly GCA_022539455.1. Lineage (NCBI taxonomy): Eukaryota > Viridiplantae > Streptophyta > Magnoliopsida > Asparagales > Orchidaceae > Dendrobium > Dendrobium nobile. The sequence continues at coordinate 57,045,311 of CM039735.1, forward strand.
TATACCCATAATTATGACATGTTAAGATTTAATCTATATTTTGGTGGAACCAGTCTAACCCTAGTTTAGTAGGCATCAAAATGACCAAAATGTCCCCTTTAGGGAAAAAGTAAAGTTTCATTCAAACTTCTACATGACCTAGTCAAATAAAAACCAAAAAACAATCTCTAATGCATTCTAAAAACCATTATAAGTTCATTTGAATTAAGCTCATACCCAGGTCAAGCCTTATTGACTAAGTAAACCTATTTTGACCAAAATGCACCTTATTAGTTTGAACAATAATTTCAATCCAAATGACCCCCTCTTTGCATGGACCACTTCCACCATATTCCAAATGTCAATTCTATCCTGCTGAGCCTAGGCATAGGCCTAGGGCCAACCTAGTAAACCATATTAATCTAGGTTGACCAAATAGCCCCTTAGGGTTCTAAATTATTAATTTGACCCAATGACTAATATAACCCTTGAGACAATCTCCACCAGACTCTATTGATCAAACTAGCCCTATTAGACCAAAACATAGGCCCTAGGTTAACTTAGTCAACAAAATTATTATAGGTTGTACAAATGGCCCTTTAAGGGTCCAAATAGTTGATTTGATTGAAATGACATTTTTGATCTAGGAGACCACACCCATTGTACTTCATTTATCATTTCAAACTTGTTGAGCTTAATTGTTGGCTCTAGCTCAACTTAGGTTGGCCGAATCAACCTTTAAGTTGTATTCACATTAAATAAATTTATAAATGTATTTAACCTCTATCAAAACTCCTTGATCACCTTTTTAGTGATTTGGACAAGACTGATCAACTCAACCCAATCAACAGTTGACACGGTTAACTAAGCCCAACTTTAGTCAAACTTGACCCAATTGGGTCAAATCAATGCTACCAATTGAATCAATGAACATTAAACAAATTAAGTTTCCAAACCTATCTTAACATTTGGCTTCAAAGTCAATCTACTAATGGTAAGTCATGCCATGAGGGATTTGACAAAGTTAACTCCAACCCATGGTTAAACCCTTTATGTATTCATTCATGTTTCGAATTTAACACCTTTGATTCCTCACAATTTGATTTAAACAACTCCCATGGTTTCCTTAAAATCTAGATCATCACCATTGATAAAGTTGAATTGTCAAATAGTAAACACAAACATTGGAATGGGTTAAAAGTGGTCAAATAACCTCCCAAACTGCTTTTACTCCATTTAAAACTATTCCAACCATTTGAAACAAGCTATGGAATATTCTCAGGCTAATCCTAATCTCTAGATTAGGTTTAAATCAGCTCTAATGACCCCATTTTCTCACAATATGACAAAGTCGTCATTACTCCCAAAAGTCCTTCCCTTGTCCTTTCCTTCTTCTTCTAACTACCCTAGGAGACTTGGCAATCATCAAGGAGTCGAGCCAAAGTAATCTAAATCATATCAAATGACCCTTGTTCATTTAAATTGGCCAAAAGAGGCCAAATGATCCTCATTCAAACCTAAGCATTCTCCCACTACAAAGAGGTCCTCTAGCCAAGTCTTCAATTTGTTTAAACTTCTCAAACCTTCCCATCCACTTCCGAGGTACAAATAAATTGATAAAGGTTAATTTTTAAGTGATTTCTATATAAGAGAGAGAAGGTCCAAGGAAATCTTTGAACTTTGTGGTTGGTTTTTCAAACTTTCATCTGATCGGGATTCATGCTACTCATGGTGGCAGATGTTTGCCGGACACCTGTGGCCGGTGGGCCTCTTCATGATCGTCGCTCATCTTCAAGAGCTACGATTGCTCAGGCATGTTTGTATTCTTCTACTCCCCTAGCTTTTGGAGATGAGAAGTCAGTGTTTTCTCAAATGTCAAAATTGAAGATGAAATCTAGTATGTCATTAGTCATTAAGGAAGGAGGTTGTTTGTCAAAGAAAGAGCTAGAAATTTCAATTAATGGAAAGAATGTAATGGTGGAAGAGAATGTTAATGATATTTTGAAGTTATTTAAACACAATTACAAAGCTTAATTTGAATGCATCGCCTTCCTCTAGGCCACTTGTAGGAAGAATCAATTCTGATAATGTTATTTCGGATAGTATGCAATTAGATCGGGATAGGCTAATTGATCCCAATTCGCAGAAGGAGCTGGTGATAGGGACTATAATGAATGATGATGAAGTTTGCAATATCTTAGATTTGAAGAAGGAAGGTTTAATCTCTAATTTGATGAAGGCCTAAAATTGCAAATCTGGTGACTTGGGTGATTATGCAAAAGTTCCTTCGATTCCAGTTCATTCTATAGGTTTTTTGCAATAGAACACATGGAGTAAAAAGAGAATATCAAAGTTTCTGATTTGGATTTGGGTGACTTCATTTTTTAGGACGGAAACACAGTGAAGCTGCATGTTCAGAATGAGATGAAAAATTCAAATAAGCTTTCAAATTCTTTGGTGATCAAAATTTTTGGAGGAGAAGCTCCATTACTTGTGATTAGCTCAAAACTTAGAAGACAGTGGTCTCAGTTTGGAAAATTCCATCTTACAATGCTTGGTATGGGAAGGGTGTTTTTTTCTTTTCTTGAACAAGAGCACTTAGAAGCAGTTTCATCAAACAGCCCTTGGTTCATTAAGGAACAAATCATTGGAGTAGATAGATGGTCTCAAAATTTCTCACCTACATCACTTAAAGGCCTAATAGCGTCTATATGGATTTGGTTGCCTAATCCCCTCTTCAATGTTGGAATGAAATCAATATTTATAGAATTGCTTCTATGGTTAGGAAGCCTTACCTAATTGATGGGAACATGTTTTAGTGGGGGAGAAGAGAATTCAGAAGAATTTGTTTTTGAATTAAGTTGGATACTAAATTGCCCCTAGGTGTCTGGGTGGAGGGTAGCTCTGGGAAGTTCTATAAAAAAAATAATATACGAAAGAGTTCCTAAATTTTTCTTCAATTGTGGGTTGATTGATCTGAATAAAGATGATTGTAAAAGTAATAAGGTGAATGCCAGATATACATCTATCAATAAAGAGAAGATTTTAAACTCTAATATTCCATTTGTGGTTGAAGGTAATCAAGATAAAGTTTGTGGAGAAATAAGCAATGATAGTGCAGACTATGGGCCATGGTTAATTGTTAACAAAGGAAGAAAGAATTCTAGGAATTCAAGCTTGAAAAGGTTTAATCAAAAACCTCAAGAGACCACTGTATGGAGAAAAGCTGAAGGGAAAAAAACAAATGTTACGGAGGCTCCAGTATCGTCCAATGATGAAATTGTTCAAAATTCTGTAATGAATACAATTGATGGCATCTCAAATCATGTTGAATTTGCTAGTTCTTTCCAGGAGGTAGGTCATGTGATGGGAAATAATTCCATCATTCATACAAGTGACAACAAGTTTAATGTTCTTATAGATATAGTTGAAGAAGGAGAAATAGTGCAGGATAATCTAGAAATGTAGGAATTTTTGAAGAAACTACTATGATTGGAAAAGTAGATTCCTTGCATTCAAATGGGGATACTGGCATGGAAAATAAAGTTGGATTCACTCATGTTAAAAAGAAAAAGTCTAAACAATTGAAGGATCTTGGGCCTATTAGTTCTAACACAAGGAACAAAAGATCGGAGATGGAGCTCAAAGGTACACTCTGAAATTACTAAACGACAAGAGGGGGGGTGAATTGTAAAAAGTTTTCTCTTAATAAAAAATAAACCCTAAACAAGAGTTCTAATTTTTGTTGGTTTTTGAAATATTAAAATAAAGATCAATGCAATTTTACTTGACCAAAAAAACACGTGCAATAGATATGAAAAATTAAAGTGCAAGCAAAAAGTAAACAATGATAAAGAAAGAACACACCAAGATTTTTATAGTGGTTCGGTCAAAATATGACCTACGTCCACTCCCCGGAGTCCTCCACTCCGGGATTTTCACTATAAAAATAGTTCTCCTTTTGCCCCCCTTGGCAAGGCGGAGAAGCCTGTACAAACCTCCCTTTCACCAACCCGGCGTGGCGGAAGACCAAACTCTGTTTTCGCCCTCCTAGCGACGGCAGAGAACCTTCTCGTTTTTCTCCCTCCTGGAGAAGGCAGAGAACCTCGAGGTAACGGATGCAGACAGGCCTTTCCCTTGGAGATCCTCCCTCAAATCCTTCTCGGGCCACAGGAGGAGCAAGATGCAGCGAGCTTGGAGCAACCGTGTGATCTCCCTCACACCTCTTCTCCCTCACAACGCTCACCTCCTCCTACCTTTCAACCCTCAAGAATTTCTCTTGAGTTTTCTCCCTTGGAATCCCCTCTCTAATCACGTTCACCCTCTCTAACAAACTTTTTTCAAAAAGAACTTGATTGGCATCTAAAAAAGGCTCCAAAAACCTCTGAATTCAAAATTAGCCGTTACTATTCGTACAGTACGATTCATCATCGTACAGTACGATCTTCATAAACAGCCGTCGTCCTGGTACGAAGGTGTACGAACAGTACAAAAACAATTCGTACTGTACGATACAATATCGTACGGTACGATTCAACAACATACTATTCGTACAGGACGATGGTCTGGACGATCGGATGTCGTCTCTGTTCATCGTATGGTACGATTGACATCGTACAGTACGATGTGACAAAAACCAAGAGATCGTACCGGACGATATCCGGGACGATCATACTTCGTCTCTGTTCATCGTATGGTACGATCAAGTTCGTACAGTACGATGTTCAAATTTCAATTAGGCCTTGATTACGTGCACTAATCATGGGTTAATTTAAGTAAGTATTTGAAACCCATCGTACAGTACAAACATATTCGTACAGTACGATGTTCAAATCTCAATTAGGCCTTGATTACGTGCACTAATCACGTGTTAATTTAAGTAAGTATTTAATACAGATCGTACAGTACGAACAAGTTCGTATAGTACGAACGGCGCAAAAATCACTTCCTCAAATTAAGACACGGCTAGGGTTTTTGGATCTGAACATATCGTACAGTACGAAGTACGTCGTACAGTACGATCTATTCACAGATTTTCCCACATAGCTTGGATCGTACGGTACGAAATAACATCGTACAGTACGATCTCCAGAGAAGAATTTTACTTATATTTTCAGTTAAAAAAAAATTCTCCCCCTGTGTGTGTGCATGGTTGCTCTTACTCTTTCGCATTTTGTGGCCAGACTCAATAAAGTAAAAAATACAATAAATGGAAAAATACAATGTTTGACTCGTACTCCTAATCTACCCGGTCTTGAGTCTTCCTTTCTTCCTGAGTCACTTGTGATCTTCCTGAAATGTTAGTGCTCAAGGAAAATAACAAATAAAATAATAAGCAATGAAAAGCAGTTCCAAGTCACTCATTATTTGGCATCATCAAAATCTCAAACTCGGGGCCATGGGTTGCAACACACTCGTGGTCTCATCCCCTCTCTTACATTAATGTCTTTGATAACATTTTGGAACTATAGAGGAGCCAGGAAGGTAGGTGCTAGTCTATACCTTAAAGAATTTGTTAAAATGTATGGTGTTTTATTTTTTTGGGGTTGGTAGAGACCAAACTATTGACAATTGATATAAAGGATGTCAAATTGCTGGTTGTTGATGGTTGGAATTATTTTATTATGCCTTCAGGTGGGTTGTCAGGAGGCATTATTGCTTTATGGAATTCTAATTTTACTTTTTTTCCAAGTTGTTGATTCTTCTTCTCAATGTGTTATTGGTGATTTGAAAACTAGCAATAAAGAAATTTGGAGGATTGCTTATGTGTATGGAAATAAGGATATGTATAAAAGGAGGGAGATTTGGGAGATGTTGGAACTACTTTCTTCGACCAATGCTCCAATGGTGGTGGGAAGTGACTTCAATTATCTGACTTCAAAAGAGGACAAAAGAGGTGGAAGAAAATTTTAGTTTTCCCAAGGGCCTAAAGAAATGAAAGCTTTTTTTTTCTAATAATGACTACCATGAGGTAGGTTTTATAGGTCCAAGATTTACTTGGTGCAACAACAAAACTAGAGGGGCCCGTATTCTAGAAAGATTGGATATGTGCTTTCTTAACTCTATGGCTTTAAATTCATCTCATTAATTGGTCGTTAGACATTTCTCTGGAATATCTTATGACCATAGTCCAATTATACTTAATTTTATGGATTTTAAACTTGCGACTAAGAGAATCATAAGATTTGAGGATGTATGGGATTCAAATACGACATCCTCATCTTTGGTGAAAAAAGAATGTAACAAGTTGTATCACGGTAGCTATGTTCATATTCTGATTACCAAATCAAGAAAATATCTGAAAGCATTATTTTTTTGGAGAAAGGTGAAATACAAAGATATGATTCTCTTAAAAGGTCGCTTGTTGGAAGAGATTATGGAGCTTCAATCTAAGGAGTCAGATTCTGGATTTCTGATGGAAGAAGAATGCTGAGTGTTGAAAAATAAAGTAAATGAATTAAACTCTACAATGGCTCTACTAAATGATTGGTGGAAGCAGAGATCTAAAGTAAAATGGTTGGTTGAGGATGATTGTAACATCAAGTTCTTCCATTCTTATGCTAGTGCTAGAAGAAATTCAAACAACATTCTTAAAATAAAAGATGAAAATGGCAATTTGTTGGAAGATCATATGCAAATAGAGGAAGTGTTACTTCGGTTCTTCAATCAAAAATGGAAACATAGGGATCATGCCTCATACGGGCTGCCTCTGCCGCATAATATCTTGGAAGATGATGAGAGAAATGTGCTTAACAGTGATTTCTCAGTGGATGAAATAGAGCTAGTTATTAGGCATACTGAAGGAAATATTGCACCAGGTTATGATGGGATTTCGTATTCGTTTATCAAGGGTTATTGGAACAACATCAAAACTGATTTTTTGAATGCCATAAAGCATTTTCTATGTCATGGTGAGTTGGACAAAGGTTGGAAAGACGCATTAATAGTTCTCGTTCCTAAAGTGACCAACCCATTGGTTCCTTCTAATTATAAACCGATTAGCTTGTGTAATGCGGTCTACAAGGTGGTGGCTAAGGTGATCTTAAGTATGTTATTAACGATTATCCCTAAACTAATCTTGGTGGAGCAGGTGGCATTTATGAAGGGAAGATCTCTTTCATATTAGTTGCTGGTTGATCAGGAAATATTCTACAAATGTAGGTATTCTAAATCATCTAAAGGCCTTGTTTCGTTTAAAATTGATATGGAGCAATCATATGATTCAATGAGTTGGTCCACACTTAGGAAAGTTTTGGATTACTTTTTCTTTCCTTCAAAATTCTCAAAACTTATTTTGGATTGTGTGGAAGAGCCAATATTTTCATTAACTATTAATGGGAATTTATAGGAGTGGATAGAAGCTTGGAGTTGATTCCATCAAGGTTGTCCTTTATCTCCTCTTTTATTCATTCTTTGTTCACAACTTCTTACTAATGCCTTTGCTCAAAGTGTTATTGGTATCAAAATTAGCCCAGGTGGCCCAAGGATATCATATTTACTATATGCAGATGATGTGATGATATTCTCTGAAGCTAAAAAGAAGGTGACAAGGGAAATCAAGGGAATTGTTATTGATTTCTATAAATGGACAGGTCAATGCATTAATGTTAACAAATTAGCCATTTTGTTTGGCAATTTTGTTAATAAAAGGAGTAAGAAGTCCATCACTTGTGTTATGGGATTCAAAGTAGTTAAAGAATTTTTTTTTAACTTTGTATAAAGATTGATCTATGAAGATTAGTAACCGCTAATTTTCAATTTATCATTGAAAAAACTTTGAGGATTCTTAATGTGTGGGGGACCAACTTCATATCACTTGCTGGCAAGCTCACTTTGGTCAAATCGGTATTGCAATCTTACCCAACTTTTCATACTACTCATTCACTTGTTCCTATAAGCATGTTTAGTTAAATTGACAAGCTTTGTAGAAGTTTTCTATGGAATAAATCAAATGGAAGGTTGGGTGTTCATTATGTAAGCTAGGTTGACTTGTGAAAACCATTGAAATGGGGAGGACGTGGATTATTTTCTTCAAATTATAAGCCTGTAGCTCTTAGAACTGGTCTGGCTTGGTAGTACTTACAAGATAAAAATTCAATATTACATAAATTACTTACTCCTAAGTATGACATAAAGGTTGAAGCTGGAGAGAACAAGAAAGGTTTTTTACCTTCTTGGAAACTAATAATTGATGGAGGTAAGATCCTCAATTCTGTGGTGAGATGGTGCATTGCGAACAGTTCATTAATTGATGTTTATAGAGAGAATTGGTTCTTGGATAAAGGCATCAACAAATGGCCATCTTATGTGGTGCTTCAAGATGATGAATAATCTTGCTGGAAAAGTTAATCAGTAACAAAACATGGAATGTGGATGAACTTCTTAATTCATTTGGATGTGAACTGGTTGAGCTAATATTCCAAATAAAAATAAAATAAGAAGCCCAGGAAGACGTCCTGGTGTTGATATACCAGAATTCATGAAAGTCAATCTCAACAATGGCAACAATGGCATTTAAAGGTACACAACAACAACAGGATGAGCCAAGGTTTAAGAAGTGGATCAAAAAAGCAAAATTGATTTCTCGGGTAGAAGTTTTTTGGTAGAGGCTACTAAAGAATGCAATCCCGACTTGTCAATTTTTAGCATAGAGAAGACTGTAGAGTAATGAACTTTGTCCTAGATGCTGGATCGAAGTTGAAGATGAGGAACATGTAGCTATCAAATATGTTAAAGTGAGAGAAGTTTTCTTACTCTTAAATAAATGGGGGTTCAGTTCCCTTTGTTTGTTAACATTGAAAGCTACTGTATGTGGTTAGAGCACATAGTTCTTCATAACTGTATGCTTCTTAATCTTTTTGGCAATGCAGTACATTTATCTTGAAAGGCTAGAACAGATTCATCCATGAAGGAGTCGAAGAAAGCATAGCTCTCATCTGCTGCAAATGCTGTGAGCTACTCTTCAACATCCAAGATGTTTTATAATTTTAACTCAGATGGTTGGGATGCTAACCAGTTGATTAGTCTATCTAATATTTGGCATCCCCGTCCACCCGATTGGTTGAAAATAATTGTTGATGCTTCGCTTGGCTCATCTTATAAAGCTTGAATAGGAGGTGTATTCCATGACTACAAAGGGAGGTTTTGATGGCTTTTGGAAGATCTTGTATCCATTAGAACATTTCTCAATCAGAAATCTTAGCTATCAAATCTTTCAAAGAGGTGATTAGAGATTGTATGTTCAAATATAAAGTTGTTATTGTTAAAAGTGACAATTCTAATGTTATTTGAATTCTTCAACATGTAATGGCTGCGGGTTTAAGGAGGTGAAACACTTTGACTACTACAATGACTTAAACTATGTCATTTTCAAATTTATAAATAGATGTAGTAATAAGTTAGCTAACATGTGTGCTAACCTTGCTCTTCTTAGCAATTTCATTTGGGATGATCTATGCTTGAATAAGATTCCTCCTTCTTTCTTTAATTTGTTAAAGAAGGAATCATCTTTGTAGTTGCCTTATGTTCTTTTGATTATTAATGCAAATTATTACTTTCTTTGAAAAAAAAAGGTACAAATAAATCGGTCAAACCCTATCGACGGTGAGATTTCCTCTGAGCTAAGACCAATCTCCATCCAAGTTTATTTACTATCGATCAAGTGCGTTTCAGACGACGGCATAAACTAAGGAATGTTGCATGGAAAAACTTTAGCTTTAGAGAATCTAAAATCACTCAAATCCAATTGTTGGATTAGGTATAATATCAAACCCTAGCTTAGAACATTTAGGCAAATTTAACTTTTTTGTCAAGCGTCCTAGCGATACTGCGGCATTTTTAGGGTTTGGTTGCAGGCTCCTACTAAGGTCTTTATTATGGATCTTTTCTATTATTTTTTCTTTGATTTTTTTTTTCTTTGGTTGTCTTTTTGTTGTCATATTTTTATTTTGTTGTGTTCTCAATTTTCTATGGTGTTTGGGCGATAACAACTCCAATATTATCAAACCCATGGAAATAGCCAAATGCTACTGGTAATCTCCCTCTTTTAAATATGTTCTTGCGGGTGGTTTTACTTATTTGTATACCAATTTGGATCTGGTTCACACTTTTTTAAGGGTTTACTAGCTTTGATCTTTGATGATAGTGGTTTCTCAGGTAGCTCCTCCTTTTTCTTACACTTTGGCTGGTAAATTTTGTTTACGTCAGCCTAATCATGATTATGTTAGGAAGTTTTTCTTAACTTGACACTCTTTGGAACATTTTTCATTGGTTTAATGGACCAACACCATATTGCGATACAACTCTCTAATGAGCTAGATTATAGTTGAATTTTCTCTAGAAGATCTTATTATATTCTTGGTTGTCAAATGCAATTGCCAAAATGGACTACTGACTTTGACGTTTGAAATGAATCTCCTATAGCACCTCTTTGGCTTTTTTTCCTAATTTAAGGCTAAATTTTTTTAAGTCACGGTTCCTTTTTTCTTTAGCTTTCATATTTGGCCATCCATTACAAACGGATCAAGCTACTATATCTATATTACATTTGGTTGTGGCTCGTGTATTGGTTGAACTGGATATTTCAAAGAAAATCCCAATGAAACCTGGATTGGATCGGAGGTTAATGGTTACCAACAAAAAACTAAATTTGAAAATTTACCTATCTTTTGTAGTCACTGTAAAATGCATGTTCATTATAATTTAGAATTTTTTATTTTTCACTGTCATTTATGTAACATTAAGGATATGCCAAAACATCCTAGGGTAAAAATGTTTTAGTGAATCAGATATAACATGAGATTTCAAACCCAATGCAGAAAATAATGCAGGAGGGAAACCCAACTCAAGCCCACATTGATATTCACCCTCACTATATAGTGAATGATGAAACTGAGGTTCCTTAGGAGGTCGGATATGCTTAACATGATAATAAGATTGTGGCTTATCAAACCACTATGGCTCAAGGAAAAATTTATCATCCTCCTTTTCTAGAATCTAAAAATAAAGTCATTAATGACTTTGAAACTTTGGATGAACAAATGGTGGCAATTACTTTTAGACATAATTTCTTGTCAATTGCTTCTTGTGTGATATTTGTTACTAAAAATATTATCTGATTTGGATTTTTTATCATGTAATGGTAAATGTAATATTAATATTCCATCTCAATTATATGTGAATGACCAAGATAATTTCTCAGAAGGTACCATGGAAGAAGGAGAATTTGTGCAGGAGGAGAAATTTTAAAAAGACATTTATCTAAGAAATAGCAATGTTCTACACAGTAATGGAAATGGTATGGTCGAGGTAGATATTACCCCGGAGGGTGCTAATGAACTATAGTGTATGCCTATTTGTGTTAGTAAGGTTTCTTTTTTAATTAATCATGATTCTTGTACTAATGTTAATGATGCTAAAGAATATGTTAATGAAGAGTTTGATTTCATTTCAATCAAAAGAAAGAAAAATAAGAATCTAAAAAATCTGAATGGGTACTCTCTTAGAAGCACCGCGTCCTAACCTTCTAATAAATTATTATTTAATGATTAAATTGATTATTTGGAATGTCAGGGGTATTGGTTACCCTTCTTCTAAAATTAGGGTTAGAAACTTATGACATATTCATAATGTTCTTTTCCTTATGTTAATAGAACCTCTTTTTTCTGTTACTAAGCGGGGTGAGACAATTAAGGTCCTTGGTTTCAATAAAGGTGTAGCAAATTTTTCTAAACTAATTTTTTTAGAAAGATTTGGTTACCATTGATCTAATTGGTGATTTTACTAATATTTTACAATGTAAATTTGATTTTATGATGTTCTATTTTTATGCTTCCTCCTCTCATTTTACTATAAAGTTTCTTTGGAATCAACATAATCATTTTAGTGGTTTAATTAACTCTCCTTGGTTAGTGGGTGGTGATTTCAATACTATTTCTAACCATTATGAAAGGTTTGGTGGCTCTAACCCAGTTTATCAATCTATGGAAGATTTCAATAACAAGATGATGGGGTGCAATCTAGTGGATATTGGTTTAAATGGCAATCCTTTTATATGGAATCATGTAAATATGTGGCAAATGTTATGTAGGGTTATTTTTAATGATTTGTGGATTAGCTCTACTAATAACACCTTTATTGAAAGCCAAAGTAAAAATTTCTCTGATTACTCTCCCCTACTTATTAGTATAAAGTCTTTTTTTTTTTTTTGAAAGAAAATGCAATTTTGCATTTGAAAAAGAACTTATTACAAACTACTCAAATGAAAACTAAAGATTCAAATTCCTCCTTCAAAATAAACAAGAAAGAAGGAGGAATATCTACTTCACTAAGATCATTCCAAATAAAATTTTTACCCAACTTAAATTAGCACAACAATCTGCTAATTTATTACAGCACCTAGTAGAAAAATTGAAATTAACTTGATTAAAATCTTTGATGAAAGCCAAATTCTCATCAATCCTTTCTTTGTTTCTCAATTTCTTCAAAGATTGTTGGAGAATCTTGATAATATTGAAATTTTCACTTTCTATGATTACACCCTGTGCTTCCAACATCCATTCCTTAATGATATTCCTCAAAGTACAAACCGCCAGAAATATTAAGTCTATTCAGTATGGCTTTATTCCTACTTTTAGACTCCAAAGGATGTTGTTGTTAGATAACTCCTTCAGTGCTTTGGTCAAAGAGAATTGGGAAGGCCCCCTTCATCCTAACATTGAGATTTTGGTTGCTAAATTATGGCTCAAACTTAAAAAGACTTAATTGTAAAATTAGTTGGTGGAATAGAAATATTTTTAAAAATATTTTAGATGCTATGAAATATTTTAATTCATGTGAGCCTAATAGCCATTCTAACCCTTTTGATGTTAATTTTGTTGAATCGTGATTAGGTTATTAAACCTAAATAATGTCCCAAGGCTAACCAAGAGAAGGGGGGGGGGGGGGGGGGGGGGGGGTGGGGGGTGAATTGTTAATTTAAAAAATTTCTCTTGGATTAAAGATTTGAAAGCTGTTGAATCTTGAAGCAAGTTAATTAAAGTTTCAAAATAACTTTTTGACCATAGAAATTAACTTACAATAAGTAAATGCAAAAATTTAAAAGATACAAAGATTTATAGTGGTTCGCTCAAACATGACCTGCATCCAGTCCCTAAAGACTCCCTCTTCGGGTATTGCACTATTACCAAAGTGACTCTCATTTTTCCGCCATAGCAAGGTGGAGAATCCTTTACAAAAACCTCTCTTCCACCAATCCCCGATGCGGCAGAGAACTGTCATCCTTTCACACTCTCTAAGTGTCAGTAGAGAACTGTTATCCTTTCACACCCTCCAAGTGTAGGCAGAGAACCTTCATCATTTCATACCCTCCAAGTGTCGGCAAAGTACTGGATCTTCTTCAAATATCTTCAAACGAGCAATCTAGAAAGAAAAGAGAAAGAGTGATAACCAAAATTACAAAGAGATCCTTACCTTTGAGTAACCTTATGAACCATTCACACTCTACTTCCAAGAAATATCTCTTAAACACTCTCTCACACTCTCTCTTTCAATTGCCCTTGAAAAATCACAAAGATAAGACTTCTTCATGTTAGTTTTTGTTGACCTTTTATATGAAAGACACAAAAAACCATCCACAAAATTGAAATTTTCAAAATTGAGCGTACACGATCATACAATACGATCGGAGTTCGTACATATGAATAGTTCAAAAATTGTTGTGTACAGACCTATTGTGAATTAGGATGAATAAGTTCATACAAGATCATCATTCAGTACGAAATAAGTTCGTCTGGCACGCACAGTTAAGAAATTTAAACTTTCATCGGGACGAAACATCAGAACAAAAAGGGACCTCACAATTTCATACTATGGATGACATGTATGTGGTGTGATCGTATAGTGCAATCCATACTTAGAAAAAATTCTTTTTGAGTGAAATGGGACCCATCCATTTCATACTCTTGTAGGCATGTAAGAATTGGGAGCGTACAGTACGATCCATACTTAGAAAAAATATTTTTGAACAAAAAGAGAGCCATCCATTTTGTACTCTGGAAGGCATGTATGAATGGTGATCATACAGTATGACTTATACTTAGAAAAATTCTCATTTCTATTCGTTTGACTACTCGTCGAAAAAATAACTGAACAAATTTTCCCATAGGAAGTTCATTCGTATAGTATGATTAGTTTAAAAAAATAGATTTTAAATTCTTCCCCGGTGTGTGTGCTCAGTTATATAATTATAATTATATTCTGTTAGACTCAATAAAATGAAAATATAAACTTCAATATAATAAACTCTAAGTTGATCTTTATTTGAAGTCTTCAATAATCCAGAGTATATTTTCCCTGAAATGTTAGTACACATAAGAGGAAAATAATTCTTTCAAAATATGTTAGGAGAAATAATAATTAAAATAATAATATTTAGAATAATAAAAAACATACTAGTTGTAAGAATATCATCAATCAAGAACTAAGTAGAAACTTATCTCAATAATATCCCTCTTTTTGATGATGAAAAAATAAATATTGTTTGAGTAAAATTTGAATACCCTAAAATTCTCCTTAACTCCTCCTAAATGAATAAACATGTGAATTCAAGGGAATTCCTTTAAGAACAAACCTTTTTTTTTTAATTTTTCATAAAATGACAAAACACAAAAGAAAAACAACAAATACAAAAACAAAACAACATCAAACACCAAAATACAAATAGTACTATACTAAATACTAAAAATACAAACAATACTATACTACTCCCCCTTTTGATAACAACAAAAAGGCAAAAGGAAGGTTGAAATGGAAGAAGTCATATAAGAATCCTTAATAAATGATCTTGAAAAAGATTGAACTATAATTGCAATAACAAGATTAAAGTTCATTAACTAAAAATAAAGATTAAACTTTTAAATTAAAATATAACATAGATAAAAAAAATAGACCAAGGTCATGAAATATTCTAGACAATTAGATAAGGATAATTATAACAAAAAAGATGAAATCAAAATTAGTTAAATTCAATTTTCAATACATAATATAATTGAACATTAGAATGATTTGAATTTGAAGATTAAATGATACAGAAAAGAACATATTCAATTGGCGACATTGCGCATCTTTTTGAATTATTTATGGTACACTTTATGCATCTTTTTACATTTGGTCTAATTTTTTGCCTCTTTTCAATTTGTGAACTATTGTGCATTCTTTCGATTTTTATACACTTGTACATTTCTTTTTGATACTCGCTTTTTTTTAATTGATCTTTCCAAAATTAATAATCTTTTAACTCAAATTTCTCTAATTACAACAATAATTATATTGAAAAGAGAAATAAAAAATAATACGACATCAAAATAACAATAATAATATTTAAATTATGTATGCCTAAAAAGAACATGAGATTGATAGCCTTAACTTGATCGAGTTATAAATTAACATAAATTTTTAAAAAATTAGATTTTATAATGAAATTAATTTTTGTATTTCAATTGTAATTTATAACTTTTTAGATTAATTAAGACATGATTAATATATTGGCAAACTAATATTTCACACAACGACCAAAAGTAACTAACGAAAATAAGATATATTTTATTGATAACAATATAATGATGAAATACACTGAAGCAAAATTGATATCAAATCATAATACAAAGACAACAAAATTTCAATAATAAAACATCAACACAAAAACTAAATAAAGTCAAGTACACAAAGCATCTAAAACATCACTAAGATTAACAAATCTCAAAGGACTGGCAAAGACAACATAAGATGTACAGCTAGAACTTTGAGGGAGTCTGGTCTGGAGGAGGAGGCTGGTTGAATACAAAAAAATAGCTATTCATCATAGCCACATTGGTGTTCACCGAGTCAAACTGACCTTGGATCCAACCCTTGTCCTGTTGGTACTATGCATCCTACTAATTTAGGTGAGTTTGAATTTGATTAAAATATTAATCAAAATGACTCTTCAATCGGTCAAAGTGTTGGACCATCTCCTGAAAGTTAGGTTCATGAGCAGGTGTAGGTGTAGGAGCTCCCCCTTCTTCCTCAATATCCTCACTTATATTGCTATTCTTCTAAAAAAGGGCTCGAAATGAAGCATTAGTAAAGTAGATTGACATTTCAAGTGGAGGCTAAGGATAAACAATATTGTACTACTTTTCTAGGATATAGGTCACTATATGTCCTAATGTAATGTTCTTCTTCCTCTTATGAGAGACATGCCCAATTTTAGAAAGGTTATGAATGTAATTAAGAATGAGTTAGGCTTCATTTATTGATGGTTAGGTTTTTCCTCCATATTAAATGACATGTGGTTTGTATGTACGAACTAAAAGTTCATATGTACGATCAGTAATAATAACTTGTTATTCCCATATAACCATCTACAAGAGTATAAATGAATGCAAACAAATCGTCTGGGATGATATAATATTGTACAGTACGATATGCAATGGAAAAAATAAATTATGTGTTCAGTCCAAAACAACAGTTTACGTGGTACAGAATTCATGCCGGACGAAAAAAATTTTGTATAGTATGAATATAACACTTAGAAAATTTAGCACGAACAATTAAAAATAGGAATTTCTATATTTGAAAAACATATCAAAAACATAAAACATAAAAGAAAAACAAAAACTAAAAAAACACTTACACAAATAAGAACATTGAAAATAAAACAAAACACATAAAGACACAAATCAAGTTTGCAGAAAATTTTATTTAAGCATTAAGATGGATCACACCAAGCCTTGTTTTTGATGTGCTAAATGTATCAAAGGCCAGATGTTTTGTAAAAATATTTGCAAATTAATTTTTAGTAGAAACATGATTCAATTCAATTTCTCCTTTGGATATATGATCCCTAATGAATTGATACCTTATGTCTAAATTCTTGGTTTTAGGATGTTAAATAGGATTTTTTGAAATGTAAATGGCACTAGTGTTATCACAATAAATTAGTATTATTCCTATTGAAAATCCTAAATCAATAAACTATTATTTCAACCAAATAACTTTTGCCACACAACTTCCTAAGAAAATGTATTCAGCTTCAGCAGTAGATAGGGCTATGTAATTCTATTTTCTTTTGGACCAAGAAATTAAAGAATTTTCTATAAATTGATAAGTTCCAGATGTATTCTTTCTATCAACCCTACAACTTACAAAGCCTGAATCTAAATATTTAATTATTTCAAATGAAGAACTAAATTTAGGATACCATATCCCTAAGTTCTGAGTTCCCAAATGATATCTCAAAATCTTTTTTACTATTGTCAAATGTGATTCTTTAAGATCTGATTGAAATTTAGTACACCAATAAACACTGAACATAATATCAGATCTGCTAGCAGTCAAGTAAAGCAATGATCTAATAATTCCTCTAAATTTATTTTGATCAACAGATTTTCCCTTTGGGTCCTTATCCAACTGACTGAGGAACTCATATATGTACTAACTAGTTTAGCATTGTCCATTTCATACTTCTTGAGAATGTCCTTAACATATTTTGACTGACTAAGAAAACTTTCTTCCTCAATTTGCTTAATGTTAAAACCTAGAAAGTAACTTAAATCTCCCATTTGACTCATCTCAAATTCAGTACATATTTTTTTAGAAAAGTTATCATAAAGGTTTTTATTTGAAGATCCAAAAATAATATCATCAAATAAATTTGAACAATGAGTATATCCTCTCCCAGTTTCTTTAACAAGAGAGTGGTATCCATACTTCCTTTTTCAAAAGATCTCTCAATTATGAAAGTGCTTAATCTCTTATAACAAGTCCCAGGTGCTTGTTTTAATCCATATAATGTCTTTTTTTAATTTAAAAACATGATTTGGGTAATTTAAATTTTCTAAACCTGGATGTTATTACACATAAACATCCTCTTGTATCACCCCATTTAAAAAGATACTTTTAACATCTATTTGAAATAATTTGAATCCCTTAAATAGGCAAATGCTAACAAAACCCTAATTGCTTCAAGTCTCACTATAGGGGCAAAAGTCTCCTTAAAATCAATCCCTTCAATTTAATTATACCCCGTAGCCACTAATCTAGCCTTATTTCTAATGATAACTCCTGAGTCAGTCATTTTATTTTTGAATATCCACTTAGTGCCAACTACACTCTGATCCTTTTACCTTATAACTAATTCCTAAATGTCATTCCTTACCAATTGATTTAATTCTTCTTGCATTGCTAAATCCAAAATTCATCCGAAAGTGCTTGATTTATATTTGTGGGTTCTATCATTGAAATAAAGGTAGAGTAATTAACTTCTTTGCTTAGTCCACACCTAGTCCTAACACCCTCACTAGGTTCATCTAAAATCAATTTCTTAGGATAGTTTTTAGAAAATTTCAAATCTCTAAGCAACGAATTTTTAATCTCTAAATTTTCTTCCAAATTATTCTTCTCATTCTTTTGAGAGTTATTTTCCAAATCATCTTCTTCCAAAATTGGCTCTCCTAAAATTCCAGATTCATCAAATACAACATATGTGGTCTCCTCAACTACCAAAGATCTTTTGTTAAATTCACTATAAGATTTTTTATCATTAGAGTATCCAAGAAAAATTATTTCATCTAATTTTGGATCAAATATTTCTAAAAAAAAATTTCTATTATTATGTACGAACACCTTACATCCAAAAATAAGAAAATGAGACAAATTAGGTGTTCTTCCCTTAAGAAGCTCATAAGTTATTTTGTTCAATTTAGTTCTTATGTTCACCCTATTCATAACATAATATGCAGTGTTAACCGCTTCAGCCCAAAAATATTTAGTAAGTGAATATTCAGCTAACACCGCTCTAGCGGCTCCAATTAATATTCTATTCTTTATTTTGACTAACTTATTCTTCTTTGGGATTCTAAGTGAAAAAAAAATTTGATTAATTCCTTTTTCTTTAAAAAAATCCTCAAATTGTTCATTTTGAAATTCATCACCGTGATCACAATATATTTTTAAAATCCCACACCATAATTTCCTCTGAATCCAAGTCGAAAAATATCTAAATTCCTCAAATAACTCACTTTTATGAAATAAAAATCTAACCTACGTAAATCTTGAAAAATCATCTACAATCACAAATTTGTATACCTTCTCTCCTAGATTAATAGTACTAACTATCCAAAAAGATACATATGAATAAACTCTAATGGTTTACTAATTCTAAGATCCTTATTGGACTGAAAAGAGGACTTCACCTTTTTTCCTAATTGATATGCATCGCAAAGGTGATCCTTAGTAAAGTCTAGTTTTTGTATACCTCTAACCAAATCCTTTTGGGTAATTTTCTTAAGGTTTTCATGCTATCGTGATAGTGTCTCTTATGCCATAACCATGAATCATCAGAAATAGTTTTGAAACAAAAAGTATAAGAAGATTTAATATAATTTAAATCTAGCATATAAATATTATTTACCATTTTTTCATGCAAAACATCATTACCATTCAGGCTTAATATGTAGCTAGTGGAAAAAAAATTAAAATGTACCCTTCATCACATAGATGATTAATACTCAACAAATTATGCTTTAAGCCTTATACAAGCAGTACATTTTCTATGAAAAAATTTTACAAGTTTCTGATCATATCTTTTCCAATCACTTTTATAGTGGTGTTATCTCCCAGTGTAACCTTGCCTCCACTTCTGCCTTCCAGCTATATAAATTGCTTAGTATCTCCAGTCATATGCTTCAAGTAACCACTATCTAGGTACAAAATAGTCTAACGAGGCCTTGTATAAGGGCATGCTTACAAAACAATAAAATGTTAGACTTGGGAACCCAAACCAGTTTGGGTTCTCCTTTTGGGAAAGTAAAACTAGATACATGTATGATATGTCTAGGTTTATGCATCTTAGGTTTTCACACTAAATGAGTTTTTCTATTTAAGGTACAAGTGTGTGAAATATGTCTAATCATGCCATAATTATAACATTTAACTTCATGAAATGAGTTTCTTAATTTTCTATAATAAATCTATCTCTTCATGAGTTTTAAAATTTTTGACCTCAAAATAGGATTTGTAAGATCTTCAAGTGTTAGGGGTTTCCTATTTTCCTCAAGAGCTTGCACTTTAAATTTAAGAAATGTGTTTAAGTCTTTTAACACGTTATTGTAAAAATTTAAATAATGCTCTCTATTCTTTGATTCATCCTTAAAAGTTTTAAAATCTTTTTCTAACTGAGCATATGATGATTTTAAAAGATCATTCTTTTTGTTCAAGTCATCAAATTCATCAAATAAGCTCATGTGGTTGTTATCTATCAGTGTGTGATCTTTCTGAAGTATTTTATATTCTTTTTACAATTCTTGCATTTCAAGATTTAAACCAGCATGCATTTTCTTATGCTTTCTATATGCGTCATGAATTCTTTTAGAAACTTCTAACAATTCATTATAGGTCAAGTTACATACCTCTTCTTGATTTGATTAATTAAGATTATCAGCCATTAAGCACAAATTGGTGACTTCCTCCTCCTTTTCTATTTATGATGAATCTGAAGCTGCGCCCGCCCAAAAAGCTCTTTGAAATCTCTTCTTGCCCTTCATCACATTTGCTTTCTCCTCTATCTTTTCCTTGCTAGGAGTGGCTTTGAGATTGGGGTAATCTGATTTTATATGTCCAGGTTTCTTGTATTCATTGCAAATCACATCATTGGAAACCTTAACATTTTTATTGAACTTACCTCTGTTCCACCGCTGGCATCTCCTCTAATACCTTTTAAGAAAACTTCTGAATTGCATAGTCATAAAGGTAATGTCATCCTCATCCTCAGGTTGTGACTGATCTCTCTCTAATTTCTCCACTTTTAGAACTATATTCTGTTGAGGA
Source organism: Dendrobium nobile (assembly GCA_022539455.1). Taxonomy (NCBI): domain Eukaryota; kingdom Viridiplantae; phylum Streptophyta; class Magnoliopsida; order Asparagales; family Orchidaceae; genus Dendrobium; species Dendrobium nobile. Next base: position 57,066,155 of record CM039735.1, read on the forward strand.
TCTGTTTTCATGGGTTATAATTTTGATGATAGCAAACACTCTTATTGCAAATACTCTTATTTCTCTACGACTGGCTTATTTACTGACATTGCAGGTCCACAATATCAGACTGTATTTTGGAACCAGCTCATGATTGGGTAGACTAGGTCTGAGTCAATTTGTAACCCTTTTACTTACTTGAGTCTATTGTATGTGGTGTGGCTCCTAATGATTTGTAAGTTGGAAGATGTTCTGTTGTTCTCTAAAAGATTTCTATTTTTGGTAACATCGTCTAGGACAATATTTTTATCATCCTGAATGATCTGTTCAAAAGTAGAAATCCTAATTAGAGCATCCTTATTAAAGTAGCAGTCATTATGCAAGAACATCATCCTGGATGATTTTGTATCGGCCAGAATGATAGGCTCAATTAAGAAAGAATTAGCCGCCATGATCAGTTTAGGTATTCATTATTTTAGGAAATCGGACAGGACGATATCCATATCATCCTGGACAATCTAACTCAATTATACTTAAATTGATCTGGTATCTTTGGAAAGCAATAAAGGCTGATTGATTTGATCAAATCATCTTGGACGATCGAAAGATCATCCTAGACGATGTGCTGGACAATACGGGACGATATGCTGGATGATTGGATATCAGAGAGCTTTTTTTGAGGGCAATGTTCAGGATGATATTCCACGATTTATACTGATCATCTAGGACTATATATATATATATATATATATATATATATATATATATATATATATATATATATATATATATATATATATATATATATATATATATATATATATATATATATATATATATATATATATATATCATCCGGGACGATATGAACAAATTTCTTTTGATCGTCTCAAATCATCCCGGCTGATTGGGCTTATTTTACACTGATCATAAAGGACGATATTATTATCGTCTTGGGCGATAAAGTTTGCAACTTGCATTAATGAGCTCATTTTGAGATCTTCTATTTAAGCTTTAGCAAGGCACTTTATAAGTGTCTTTGGCAGCCATTGTAGCTTCATTCTTTTGGAGGAAACTTGAAGAAAGAGCTTGAAAGGGAGTGAGGAAAGTGTGGAATTTTAGAGAGGGAGAAGATCTTGTAAGGGGGGACTCAAGGGAGTGTGGAGGGGGTTCCCCACGGTTGCTCCGGCAAGCTCGCACCTGAATACCATCAGATTCAAGGCTTGTCTCGAGGGAAGTTCACCAAAGAAGAAGATCTCTTTGGTGTCAAAGGACCGGGCGACTTCGCCACACCGGGGAAGGTGGAAGTGATTTTGTAAGGGCTTCTCCACCTAACTGTGGTGCCTCAAAAGAGTGGACATAGGTTAAGGTTTGATCGAACCACTTAAATCTAGTGTGTTCTTTTCTTATTATTGCTTCCGCATTTAATTTTCGCATTTAATTTTTATTGTGTTGATATTGGTATTGGTTTTGTGGTTTGTTTAAAGTTTCTTCTTTACCAGCTCACCTCTTTCTTCTTAATTAGCTTTGGGACTAGTTCATAGGGCCTAACATCCCTAACAAACTTTTAAGAGGTATCATAGTGGGATTCATAAAAACTGAGTTTGAAAATTTTTTAAATTTTGATCCATGGCTAACTTTGGAAATCGTAATACAATTGAAGGATATTCTATTACACGACCTCCTTTATTTGACAACATTCCTTTTGATTTTTGCAAAACCCACATGTCTACTTTTTTGCAATCAATTGATTTTCACATGTGGCATATGATTTTAACTGGTTATTTATTACCGTCATGTATTTTAGATGGAATTAAAACTGACATTCCTTTTAATCAATGGAATAGAGATGACTAATCGATGCTGAATTGAATGCAAAATTTTTAAATTGCTTTTTCTGTGTCTTAAATTCTGAAAATTTTATGTTAATATCCACGTGCACAATTTGTAAGGAAGTTTGGGATAAACTACACACATATACGAAGGCACTAGTGAAATCAAGCAATCCAAGTTGAATTTGTTAATGCATGATTTTAATCTGTTTTCCATGAAATCTTATGAGACGATCTTAGACATGTATACTAGGCTTATTCAAATTGTGACATCATTACATGCTTTAGGAAAAGAATTTTCAAATTTTGAAAAAGTTAATAAAATTCTTCGTTGTCTACTGGATAAGTTTAATGCTAAAGTAGTTGCTATTTGTGAATTAAAAGATTTGAATGAATATTCTATTGATAATTTGATTGGCTCACTCATTGCCTATGAGCAAAGTTTTGGTCAAAGACTTTTGGATGCAGGTGAAAAAATTATGCTAAAAGCTGAAGATATAAAAAAAGGTAGCTTTGTTGGTGATGAATGCAATGACTTAACAAGCAAATCAAAAAGCTCACCAAAGCATAAGAATCAACAAAAAGTGAAATAAAGATAAAAATGGTAAGAATGTTAATATTTATTCTGACTTTATTTGCTTCAGATGTAGGAAGCATGGACATATGAAAAATCAGTGCCCTATTTTAAGAACTCTTCCTGCAAAAGAACAGGGCTAAGCAAAGCAAAGTATAAACAGGAGAAATAATGAAAAGCAGAAAATTTCTTTGGCAGATATTGTTTCTGAATCATCTGATCAGGAGCAAGATGATGCTTAAGTTATTTTATGTGTTTTATGTTTTATTTGTTCTATTATTTTTGTGTTTTTGTGTTTTATTTTATTTTATTTTATTTTTCTTTTTTTTTCTTTTTTTAAGTAAATTTTTTATGTGTCTTTTCTGATCAACACACACGTTCGCCTTGCTAAAAATGAAAAATCTACTTCCTATTTTTTTCTTAAAATCTTTGGTAAGTTGTGATTGACTTTTCTAAAAACAGTCAAAGAAAGAAAACTCATATTTTTTACTCTCAATCTCTATTTCCTAAAAGAGATTATTCTACTTTTGATTTATAATCTTTTTTCATATTTTAAATTAGACTTTGAAACTAAATTTTTTTTATCTCCCTATATTTTATTTATCACATAGGGATCTTTTATAAGTTGTTGAATCTAACTCATAATTTTCTTAATCAAGAATTAGCTTTATCAATAGGATGGGTTTACTTTTATTTTTAAAATTTCAGAAAGGTAGCATATTTAAAAAAAAAACTGGCCAATGATGCAAAAAATAAAAGATGCGCAAAGACGTCAAATTGAAAAATATACACAAAAGTGTATCAAAAATCAAAAGATGCGCAAAGAGCGCCATTCAAATTGACAAGAGGCATAAAATGAGCCCACAAAATTTAATGCTTACCATTCTTGTACTTCTTAAAAGCTTAAGAAAACCCTTGATACTTTTGATACTTGATTTTGAAAAATATGATTCCTAATTCAACAATTCGTGCATTAATCTTCTATTAGATATATTTTATGAAAGGAGTTTTAAAAAATAAGTGTTTCTTTTTCTAATTTATTTCATGATTTATATATTGAATTAAAAAGTTTTTGAGCCTTTTTAAAAAACATGAGTTTGGATTATCAAATTCTGAATTTCTAATCTTTTATGTCCTATACATTGTCAATACAATTCTACTAAGTTTTTGATTAAACACAAGAGGTAACTTTCTCATTTTAAGAATATTTATTTTTTTCACTATATAAGAGATTATTTTATCTTTTAATCATTTTGTTTGTGCCCCTTCTCCTTTGATAATGTCAAAGGGGGAGAACATATTGTTGAATTTGTATCCTTTGTTTTTATTTTCTTTCTTTCAAAAAATTAAAAAACAAAATTTTTTTTTATCTCTCCTATTTTTAAAGTTTTACTCTAGTGAGGGGGAGATTAGGAGAAAATGTTTTCCTATTTACAAATTCAAATCATAATGTTTGCCATCATAAAAAAGAAGGAGATTATTACGAATCTGTTTTCATGGATTATGATTTTGATGATAGCAAACACTCTTATTGCTAATACTCTTATTTCTCTATGACTGCCTTATTTACTAACATTGTAGGTCCACAAGATCAGACTATATTTTGGAACCAGCTCAAGATTGGGTAGACTAGGTTTGAGTCAATTTGTAACCCTTTTCCTTTCTTAAGTCTATTGTATGTGGTGTGGCTCCTGATGATATATAACTTGGAAGATATTCTGTTGTTCCCTAAAAGATTTTTGTTCTTGGTAACATCGTCCGGGATGATATTTATATCATCCTGGATGATATGTTCAAAAGTAGAAACCTTAATTAGGGCATCCACATTAAAGCAGCCATCATTATGCAAAAATATCATCCTGAACGATTTTGTATCGACCAGGATGATAGGCTCAATTAAGAAAGAATCAGCCGCCATAATTAGTTTAGGTATTCTTTATTTTAGGAAATCGGCCAGAATGATATCCATATCATCCTGGATGATCTAACTCAATTATGCCTAAATTGATCTCGTATCTTTGGAAATCATTAAAGGCTGATTGATTCGATCAAATCAACTTGAAAGATCGCAGTGAAAGTTCATTAGGGATGTCAGGCCCTATAAACTAGTCCCGAGGCTAACTAAGAGGGGGGGGGGGGGGGGTGAATAGGTATTTTAAAAATCTTTAAACAAAAAGAATAATTATCTCAAACCTAAGTCACCATAGAAAAATAAGTGCGAAAAATCAAAGTGCGGAAGCAGTAAAAAGAACACAAGGGTTTATAGTGGTTCAGTCAATTTGACCTACGTCCACTCCCCAGAGGCACCCTTCGAGTATTGCACTACGAACGTGACTCTCTTTTAGTCCCCCCAGCTAGGCGGAGAAGCCCTTACAAAAACACCTCCTTTTTGCCACCCCCGTCAAGGTAGAGAACCCCACTCTTTTTACTTCCTCCTTAAGAAGGCAGAGAACCTCGATCGTTCATTGAAGCTTACCTCTCCCAACTCTTCTAAGGATAAGAGACTCTAGGGAAGAAGAAGTGGAACAATGCTTGGAGCAACTCTTGTGAACTCCCTCACAAGCTCCCCCTCACAAGATCCTCTTTCTCTCTCCCTCTCTCTCTCTCTCCTTTATGTTTTCTCAGGTCAAGGCAGCAGCCAAGGATGTTAAAAAACGTTGATCAATAGCTCTTAAATAGAAGAGCTTCAAAGGAGCTCAATAAATGCAAGTTGCCGACTTTATCGTCTAGGACGATAATCATATCGTCCTATATGATCAGTTCAAATCATAGAAGATTGGCCAGAACATCGCCCTGAAGATGATCTGGATGACTGAAAATTGGTTTGATCGTCTAGGCCAATCTTAAGATTGTCCCTACCGATCAGTTTAAATCAGAGGAAAATCGTCCAGAGCATCGCCCTGAATTCAAACTCTCCGATCCGAATCGGCCATAACATCGCCGTGAATTTATGCTGGCCGATATTTATTGTCCAGGAGAAACTAAGGGTTTTTGAATAGATCGTCCAGGATGATGTGATCGTATCAATCATCCTTAATTACTTTCTTGATTCCTGGATCAATTTAGGTATAATTGTGTAATATCGTCTAGGCCGATCTCACGATCATCCTGGCTGATTTCTAAAAATATAGACTACCTAAATTGATTATGGCGGCTATTTCTTTCTTTTTTGAGCATATCATCTTGGTCGATATAAGTATCATCCAGGATGATCAGTTAATTATGGCCGCCTTAATTAAGAAATCTTGATTGGAACTTCTATTTTGAACTCGATCGTCCAGGCCGATATAAATATTATTTGGGACAATGTGAATAAAAACAGAAATTCTAAATCTCTCAAGTGTGTGTGTGTAGGGTTACTTAGCATTAGACACTTCACCAGATTACAAATGAATCAAGAAAGGGTAAAAGAAAAATACAGACTAACTCAGACCTAGTCTACCCAATCTTGAGCTGGTTCCATTTGTTTTCTAATTTTGTGGTCCTGAAATGTTAGTAGAAAAAGGCAGTGAAAGTGTTTGCTAACATCAAAATCATAATCCATGAAACCAAGTTTGCAACAATCTCCCCCTTTTTTATGATGACAAACACTTTGATGACTATAGCAGTGTAATTCAAGAATTCTAAAAATTCAGAGTAAAAGTTCAAACATATAACCCTACTAATATGCAACCCTACTACTCCCCCTTTTGACATCTCAAAAAGGAAGAGGAAAGCAAGAAACAAAGTAAACAAACCCATTTTTTTTAATAAACCAAGGCATGAACATGATGTAGTATTCCATATGATTGATTTTAAAAATTTTTTGAACTAATGAATCAACATAAAAAAAATCCACAAAATGGTATAATATCCAATCATGGTTACCCTTAGCTCGGACTTTCTTTTATGGTAGAATTGCCTTTAGAAATCAATGACCTAACTCAAAAAATTCAACAGGATAAAAAGGATCCATTCATTACTTGTTTTCAGAAAAAATATCTTATAGAATAATGTACCAAAGTAAATTTGTCACAATCGCAAAACAATCGACATCAAGCCTTTGATACATGAAATCTTCTAAGTTTTAAAAGATTTGAAAGGAAAGGAGAGCTTGCTTTTGGTGGGCTCATTTTATGCCTCTTGTCAATTGATTGGCGCTTTGCACATCTTTTGATTTTTGATACACTTTGTGTTTTATTTTTTTTCAACTTGGCGTCTTTGCGCATCTTTTGTTAGCATCATTGGCCAATTTTTTTTTTTGCAAGCTCCATTCTATTTTACAATCTCTTAAAAAGAATTCTTAGTTATGAGTATATCTTCTAGATATTAGAGAATAGGAGCTCTCTCTCTAACATAGAGAAGAACTATCCACAAAGCAGAATCAATAACCAATGACAAGAGTAACGAGGAATCTTGATGTGATAAAAAGACTTTAATCATTATAAATATAAGATAGATTTGCTTTAGCAAGGTTAGAAAAGATCTTAATTTCATACACAATTGTTAATTTGAAATAGATTTTTTATTTGAAAAGAAAACTGTGCCACTAAAATAGGTTAGAGAAAGAGACACATTCAACGGTATATTTTTACCATCTAATAGATTAAGAAATATAAAATATTGACTATAAATTTTCAAAAGCAAGGACAAGGCATACGATATCATTTCAGCGATGATTTTGAAAAACTAAATGAAAGTAAAATAAACCAAACAAAAACTAAACTTAAAGAAAAAAGAAGAAAAGAAAATAAGGAGCAAAAAGGAAAAGCAAATAAAAAAAAAAGAATAAAAGCAAAGGAAAGCAAGCAAAAGATCAACTTCATGCATTTATGTCAATTACACACAATCTGGTCCTTAAATAGCTGAAAGTGTAGAAGGCCAGTGTTTTAGTAATGATGTCAGCCAGTTGAATTTCAATTGTCACATGGTGTAACTCAATGTCTCCCTTAGTAACATAATCTATAATAAAATGATGCCTAATGTCAATGTGTTTAGTCCTTGAATGTTAAATAGGATTCTTAGAGTTGCATATGGCACTAGTGTTATCACAAAAGATTGTGATGGTGCCTACAGGTAATCCTCAATACAATACCTGTTGTTTCAACCAAAGGACTTGGGCCACACAACTTCCAAGAGCAATGTACTAAGCTTAAGTAGTGGAAAGTGCAACAGAGTTTTGCTTTATACTAGATCATGAGACCAAAGATTGTCCTATGAATTGACAAGTTTCTGAAGTGCTTTTTCTATCCACCTTGCATCCTGTAAAATCAGAGCCAGAAAATCCAATAATCTTAAAAGACGTGCTGTGCCTCGGATACCAAATCCCTAAGCTTTGGGTCCCAAAGGTATCTAAAAATTCTCTTAACTACAGTCAGGTGGGATTCCTTGGGGTCAGCTTGAAACCTAACACAAAGGCAAACACTAAACATTATATCAGGTCAGCTAACATTCAAGTAATGTAAGGATCCAATCATGCCTTTGTACTTCTTCTGATCAACAGACTTACCACTTGGGTCCTTATCCAACGGAACACTAGAAGTCATGGGAGAATTAATTGGCTTAGCTTTATCCATCTCATACTTCTTCAAAATGTCCTTTATGTATTTTGTTTGATTTAGAAAGGTTCCATCATCCAATTGTTTTATGCTAAATCCCAAAAAGTAGGACAACTCTCCCATCAAACTCATCTCAAACTCTCTACTCATTGTTTTAGAGAAATCATAAAAAAGTTTCTTATCAGAAGATCCAAAAAGTATGTCATCCACATAAATCTGAACAATGAGCAAATCATCTCCAACTTTCCTAAGAAAAAGGGTAGTGTCTACGCTCCCCTTAACAAACTCCGTTTTTAGTAAGAATGTGTTAAGCCTCTCATACCAAGCTATTGGTGCCTTCTTTAATCCATATAAAGCCTTTTTTAATTTAAAAACATGATTTGGAAATTGGGAACTCTCAAAACGTAGGGGTTGTTCTACAAATGCATCCTCTTTTATTTCCCTGTTTAAAAATGTACTCTTGACATCCATTTGAAAAAGCTTAAATCCTTTATAACAGGCAAAGGCTAATAGCACTCTAATGGCTTTCAATCTTGCTACAGGGGCAAAAGTCTCCTCAAAGTCTATCCCTTCTATTTGATTATACCCCTTAGCCTACTACCTTTCTGGTGGTGTTATCTCCAAGAGTAACCTTGCCTTCAGTCGTGGACTCCAGCAAAACAAATTGATTGGCATCACTAGTCATATATCGAGAGCATCTGCTGTCCAGGTACCACATACTCTCACGAGGACTTTTGTGAGAGCCCACCTATAAGATCATCAAATCTCAGATATAGGAACCCAAACAGGTTTGAGTCCTTTCTTATGAAAAGTAGAATGCAATGCATGTGTGGTATGCTGTGGATCATGCACCTTAGGTCTTCACACCCAATGTGAACTATGGTGAACTGTGCAAGTGTGTGAGATGTGTCCTAGCATGCCACATGAAAAATATCTAACTCTAGGAAAAGGATTTCTTAAATGGTTATAATGTCTCTTCATAGGTTTTGGCTTTTGATCAAGTGTGGCATCCGAGTTTTCTTACATTTATCCAATTTATTTTGAATCCTCAAGTTAGTACTTTGTAAGACCTCATTCTCAATCCTCAAATTCTTCTCTGTCACTTTAGATTTCTTAAAATCAGATTCAAGTGAGGTGTGTGAAGTTTTTAGTGAATCATGCTCTTCAATTAATTCACAATGCTTTTTATTTAACTCATCAAATTCATCAAGTAGGGTCATATGATTTGAATCAATTGTTGAGTGATCTTTAGTCAAAATCCCATGCTCTTTTTGTAAATTCAAAAATTCCAATTTCAAGCCAGCATTTGTCTTCTTAAGTTTCCTTTATGATGCATGAAATTTTTCAAAAATTTCAAGGAGTTGATCGTAGAAAAGTTCACATACCTCTTCTTGATCAAGATGGTCGTCTACCATTAAGCACAAGTTTGTTGCCTCATCTTCTGGTTTTGTCTCTAATGAATCCGATGCAGAATTCGCCCAAAATGCCTTTTGAAGTATCTTTTTGTCTTTTCTAAACTTGGATTTCTCCTTACTCTTTTCCTTGCTTGTGTGCATCTTAAGTGTAGGGCAATCAACTTTCACGTGTCCAGGCTTCTTGCATTCATAACAAACCACATCAGAGGATCCTTTAGAATATTTGTTATCCTTACCTTTTCTCCAATTTTTATGATGCTTTTTCTTCTTCGTTAGAAAGCTTTTGAATTGCCTTGTGATTAAGGAAAAGTCATCACTTTCAGACCCGAAAGAGTCAGAGTCTGATTTGTGGGCCTTCAGTGCCACTATTTTCTCCTTTTTCTCACCTGCATCAAGATTTCTTTGATTCACCCCTTGCTCGTAAGCAATGAGTGAGCCAAGTAAGTTATCAATCAAATATGTGTTCAAATCCTTAGATTCAGTGATTGCAGTAATTTTAGCATCAAAAGACGAAGGCAAGTATCTTAAAATCTTGTTTACTTTTTGATAATTTGAAAGTTCTCTTCCTAAGGCATGCAAAGAAGTAACAATTTGAGTAAACCTTGTATACATATCAGAAATTGTTTCATAAGGTTTAATACAAAAAAGTTCGTAATCTTGTAAGAGAATATTCAAACGAGATTGTTTCACTTCATTGGTTCCTTCATAAGTAATGCACAACCTATCCCAAATCTCTTTTTCAGTAGAGCAAGTAGAAACACGCATGTAATTCTCAGACTTTAAAGTACATAAAAAATAGTTCAAACACTTTGCATTCAATTGAGCTAAATCTCTTTCATCGAAAGTCCATTCAGTAAAAGCAACTTCAGTTTTAATTCGTTAATTTCACGAGAAGGTGGAGAATATCCTTCTTTAATAAGCATCCACATGCAATAATCAGTTGATTGCAGAAAGTAGATATGCAAGTTTTCCAAAAATCAAAAGGAAGTTTGTCAAACAAAGGAGGTCGTATAATAGAATATCCTTCAGTTGTATTACAATTCCCAAAGTTAGTCATGGATCAAATTCAAAAAGTTTCAAACTCAGTTTTTATAAATCTCGCTCTGATACCACTTGAAAGTTCGTTAGGGATGTTAGGCCCTATGAACTAGTCCCGAGGCTAACCAAGAGGGGGGGGGGGTGAATTGGTATTTTAAAAATTTTTAAATAAAAAGAACAATTATCTCAAACCAAAGTCACCACAGAAAAATAAGTGCGAAAAATTAAAGTGCGAAAGCAGTAAAAAGAACACAAGGGTTTATAGTGGTTCGGTCAACTTGACCTACATCCACTCCATGGAGGTGCCCTCCGAGTATTGCATTACCAACGTGACTCTCCTTTAGCCCCCACAGCTAGGCGGAGAAGCCCTTATAAAAACACCTCCTTTTTGCCACACCCGGCAAGGTAGAGAACCCCACTCATTTTGCTTCCTCCTGAAGCAGGCAGAGAACCTCGATCGTTCGCTGAAGCTTACCTCTCCCAACCCTTCCAAGGATAAGAGACTCTATGGAAGAAGAAGTGGAACAATGCTTAGAGCAACCCTTGTGAACTCCCTCACAAGCTCCCCTCACAAGATCCTCTCTCTCTCTCCCTCTCTCTCTATCTCCTTTAGGTTTTCTCAGGTCAAGGCAGTAGCTAAGGATGTTCAAAAACCTTGATCAATAGCTCTTAAATAGAAGAGCTTCAAAGGAGCTCAATAAATGCAAGTTACTGACTTTATCGTCCAGGACGATAATCATATTGTCCTGTACGATCAGTTCAAATCATAGAAGATCGGCTAGAACATCAACCTGAAGATGATCTGGACGATTAAAAATTAGCTTGATCATCCAGGATGATATCACGATCATTCTGGCTGATCAGTTCAAATCAGAGAAACATCATCCAGAGCATCACCCTGAATTCAAACTGTCCGATCTGAATCGGCCAAAACATCGCCCTGAATTTGTGTTGGCCGATATTTATCGTCCAGGAGCAACTAAGGGTTTTTGAATAGATTGTCCTGGTCGATCACGAGATCATTCAGGATAATGTGATCGTATGAATCATCCTTAATTACTTCCTTGATTCCTGGATCAATTTAGGCATAATTGTATAATATCGTCCAGGCTGATCTCACGATCGTCCTGGTCGATTTCCAAAAATACAGAATACCAAAATTGATTGTGGCGGCTATTTCTTTCTTTTTTGAGCATATCATCCTAGTCGATACAAGTATCATCCAGGACAATCAGTTAATTACGGCTACCTTAACTAAGAAATCCTGATTAAAATTTCTATTTTGAACTCGTTCGTCCAGGCTGATATAGATATAGTCCAGGACGATGTGAGTAAAAATAGAAATTCTAAATCTCTCAAGTGTGTGTGTGTAGGGTTACTTAGCATTAGACACTTCATCATATTACAATTGACTCAAGAAAGGGAAAAAGAAAAATACAGACTGACTCAAACCTAGTCTACCCAATATTGAGATGGTTCCATTTGCTTTCTGATTTAATGGTCCTGAAATATTAGTAGAGAAAGGCAATGAAAGTGTTTGCTAACATCAAAATCACAATCCATGATACTAAGTTTGCAACACGCAGGATCGTCCTGGATGATGTGCTGGATGATACGGGACGATATGCTGGACGATTGGATATTGGACAGCTCTTTTTCAGGGCGATGTTCATGATGATATTCCATAATTTATACTGATCGTATGGGATGACATATATTGTCAAGGACGATATGAAAAATTTTCTTCTGATTGTCTCAAATCATCCCAACTAATTGGGCTTATTTTACACTGATCATATAGAACGATATTAGTATCGTCTTGGACGATAAAGTCGACAACATGCATTAATCAGCTCATTTTGAGATCTTCTATTTAAGCTTTAGCAAGGCACTTTGTAAGTGTCTTTGGCAGCCATTGTAGCTTCGTTCTTTTGCGGGAAACTTGAAGAGAGAGCTTGAAAGGGAGTGAGGAAAGGGTGGAATTTGAGAGAGGGAGAAGATCCTGTGAGGGGCGACTCAAGGGAGTGTGGAGGGGGTTCCACACGGTTGCTCCGGCAAGCTCGCACCTGAATACCATTGGATTCAAGGCTTGTCTCGAGGGAAGTTCACCAAAGAAGAAGATCTCTTTGGTGTCAAAGGACCTAGCTACTCCGCCGCACCGGGGAAGGTGGAAGTGATTTTGTAAGTGCTTCTCCTCCTAGCTGTGGGGGCTAAAGGAGAGTCACGTTGTTAGTACAATACTTGGAGGGTGCATCCAAGGAGTGGACGTAGGTTAAGGTTTGACCGAACCACTATAAATTCGGTGTGTTCTTTTCTTATTATTGCTTCCGCATTTGGTTTTTATAGTGGTGATATTGGTTTTGGTTTTGTGGTTTGATTAAAGTTTCTTCTTTACCAATTCACCTCTCTCTTCTTAATTAGCTTTGGGTCTAGTTCATAGGACCTAACATCCTAACAAACTTTCATAATCTTTACCTTTCATTATTATCCTGCATCAATCTTTTTTTGACTCACTTCTTGCTCGTAAGCAATTAGTGATCCTAAAAAATTATTAATGGAGTAAAAAATTAAATCTTTAGACTCTGTAATCATAGTTATTTTAGCATCATAGGTGGAAGGCAAATAATGAAGTATTTTATTGACTAATATAAGATTTGTTAATTCCCTACCTAATGCATGCAAAGAAGTGATTTTTTGAGTGAATCTTGTGTACATTTCAGAAATGGATTCATTGGATTTCATGCGAAATAATTTATAGTCATGTAACAAGATATTTAACCTAGATTTCTCTACTTCGTTATGACCTTCATAAGTAATACAAAGTTTATCCAATATGTCTTTTCCACTTTTGCAAGCGAAAACACGCATGTAATCTTCTGACTTAAGTGTACAAAAGAAGCTGTTTAAGCATTTAACATTTAACTGTACTAAGTCACATTATTCTACAGTCCAATCAGTAAATGGTGTTTCAACTCTAATGCCATTAACCAATCTAGTTGGTTTTATATGCCCTTCTTGAACTAAAATCCACTTGCGATAATCTAGTGAATGTAGAAAAGTAGACATGTAGGTTTTCCAAAAATTGAAAGGAATATTTTCAAATAATGGCGGTCTAGTGATTAAATACACTTCAGGTGTGTTTCAGTTTCTAAAAGTAGCCATTCTCATTTATAAAAAAAGTAGTTTAAACTTATGGTTTTGAAACAAAACTCTAATACCACTTGTTGAATCTTGATTAGGTTGTTGAACCTAAACTAATGTCCCAAGGCTAACCAAGAGGTTGGGGGGGGGGGGTGAATTAGTTAAAAAATTTCTCTAGAATTAAAGATTTGAAAGACATTGATTCTCAAAGCAAGTTAATTAAAGTATCAAAATAACTTTTCAACCATATGAAAATAACTTGCAGTAAGTAAATGTGGAAATTTAAAAGATAAAAGATTTATAGTGGTTCAGTCAAACATGACCTACATCCACTCCCTAAAGACTCCCTCTTATGGTATCGCACTATTACCAAAGTGACTCTCCTTTTACCCCCACAATAAGTCGGAGAAGATTGTAAAAAATCCTCTCTTCCACCAATCCTCGGTGCGATAGAGAATCATCATCCTTTTATACTCTCCAAGAGTTGGCAGAGAACCATCAACCTTTCACACCCTCCAAGTGTAGGTAGAGAACCTTCATCCTTTCACACCCTCCAAGTGTTGGCAGAGAACCGAATCTTCTTCAAAGATCTTCACACGAACAATCTAGAAAGATAAGAGGAAGAGTGATTACCAAATTACAAAGAGATCCTTACCTTTGAGTAACCTTGTGAACCCTTCATAGTCCATTTGCAAAAAATCTCTCTCAAACTCTCTCACACACTCTCTCTTTCAATTTCCCTTGAAAAAACATGAAGATAGGACTTTTTCACATCAATTTTTAGTGGACCTTTAATATCAAAGACATGAAAAACCATCCATAAAATTGAAATTTTCAAAATTAAGCATACACGATTGTATAATACGATCATATTTTATACATATGAATAGTTCAAACACTATTATGTACAAACCTACTGTTCGTACATGATCATTGTGCGATATAAAATTAGTTCGTCTGGTACGATTAGTTAGAAAATTTTCACATTTGTTGGGACAAAATATAAGGATGAAAAGGGACCTCACAATTTTGTACTCAATAAGGCATGTACGAAGTGTGATTGCACAGTACGATTCATTATTGGAAAAAATTCTTTTTGAGTGGAACGGGACCCATCCATTTTGTACTCTGGAAGGCACGTACGGATTGGAATCGTATATTATGATCCATACTTAGCAAAAATATTTTTGAACAAAAAGGGACCCATCCATGTTGTCCTCTAGAAGGCATGTACGAATGGTGATCTTACAGTAAAATTTATACTTAGAAAAAATTTCATTTCTATTCGTTTGACTTCTCGTCGGGAAAATAATTGAACAAATCATCCGGTACAAAGTTTATTCATACAGTACTATTAGTTAAAAAAATAGATTTTAAATTCTCTCCCAGTGTGTGTGTGCTTAGTTATTCAATTACAATCACACTCTCTCAGACCCAATAAAATGAGAATATAGACTTCAATACAATAAACTCTAAACTGATATTTATTTGAAGTCTTCAACAATCCGGAGTATGTTTTCCCTTAAATGTTAGTACACACAAGAGTAAAACATTCTTCTAAAATATATTATGAGAAATAATAATCAAAGAAATAATATTTGTAATCTTCAAAAATAGACAAGTTGCAAGAATATCATCAATCAAGAACTAAGTAGCAACTTATCTCAAAAAATTTTACTAATTTAAAAGGTGCAAAGATTTCTTTGTTTAAACTATAAAAGTAGGAGGAGGTTTTCTGTAAACAAAAATCTTCTTGTAAATATTTTATTGAAGGGGATAATAATACTAAGTATTTTCATTATTTGGTTAAAAACAATAGAGCAAAAACTTTTATTCATAAAATTTTTCTTCATGATGGGACCACTATTGAGGATGACGAGGGTACTGCTAAGTTTACTGTGGATCACTTTAATAATATTATCAATAAAAAATTTGAACTGCTTCCTATTGACTACCATGATCTTATTCCTTGTATCATCAATGAGGTTGATAAAAATAATGTTACTTTGCCTCCTTCCTTGGAGGAAGTCAAAAAGAGTGTTTGACATAAATGTTGATTATGTGTCTGACCCTGATGGTTTTACTACTAAATTTTTTCAAAATACTTGGTGTATTATTTATGATGATTTATATGCTTCTATTTAGGATTTCTTTAAAGGTAATCCTATTCCTAAGTTCTTTTCTACTACTTCTATTGTGCTTATTCCTAAGAAGGTTGTAGCCAATAAATGGGATGATTTTAATCCTATTAGTTTGTTTTATTTCTTTAGTAAACTAATTTCAAAAATCAGTATGGACCGCCAAGGCTATCCAGGACGAAGGTGAATTGGTTATTTTAAAAAATTCCTTAACACAAAAAAGAAAACTTTTTGAAATGTTTTTTTGAATATTTTAAACCATATAATTTTATCCCGCAATGCTGAAGCAAAACTAGTTTCACAATAACTAAAATCAAAGATTTTAAACACATAACAAATCATAAAAAAATGCAAAAAGTAAATAGAAAGAACACACCATAATTATAGTGGTTTGGTCGACTTATATCCACTCCCTGAAAAACTCTTTTTTAGGCATTTCATTAAAAACAGTGTCTATCTTTTTTCCCCCATAACAAGGTAGAGAAACCCTTATAAAATCTATCCTCCGACTCGGTGAGGTAGAGTACCTTGAATCCTTTTACTCCCTCCTGGAGTAGGCAGAAAACTTAGAAATTTTTTACTCCCTTCTAGAGTATGCAAAGAACCTTGAAACTATTTTACTCCCTCCTGAAGAAGGTAGAGAACCAAGAAAGTAGCTTGAAGAAGAAGTTGGAAATCGTACTTGGAGTAACTTTTGTGAATCGCTCACAACCCCCACTCAAAAGAAACTCTCTCTCTCTCTCTCTCTCTCTCTCTCTCTCAAAGATCTCCTCTTTCTTCTATAAGATCTATCTCAACACAGCTCAACATGAAAAGATCTCCCAAAGATAATTTGAGAGATTAAAGAGAGAGCCTCCAAAAGAATCCCTAATTTTTAATTTTCCATCAAAGATTTTCTAGTCTGTTCCTAAGATCATCCTGTTTGATTATTATAAAATAACCCTTTAATCAAATATGATCAGCATTGCCCTGTATGATCTGTTAAAGTATTTGTATATATTATTTAGTACAATTTTGTGATCGTATGGGATAATTATCAAGATAGTGTATTGATCATCCAGTACAATATTGGACGATAAGTTGTAATTTATGTATCATCCTATACATCCCTCGGGACATCTAGAATAATTAAAAGAAAATTATTATTTTCATCTTGGATGATGGGGGATTTCCCATAAAATATCAAAGATTGTCCTGTACAATCATCATAGGTCAATTTATAAAATCTGATGAAGAAATCTAATCATAATTAGTCGCTTAATCATGGGATCAATTTAGGCAAGTTTGTCATAAATCATTCAATACGATGTATTTTGTCTTGCATGATTAGAACAAAAATTGAAGATTAAAATATTACCTAAATTATGATTGATGACTTTTTCATGTCTATAACTAATCTCCCTATACTATCTGAATCATACAGTATGATTTGTTAATCAATCTCACTTAACAAAGGGTGCCCTTATTAGAGTTTCTGTATAACTTATCATCATGTATGATTTACATCATACAATAATATTAGTTCAAAAATCCATTTTTCTTCTAACTCATTAACTCACCCCCTTCAGTGTTTTTGTGCAAGCTTATACTTAGCTTTAGGCCCACCAGATACATGACTTAACTCAAGAAAGGTAAAAATTATATTGAAATTGAAACTATGGGTAGACTCAACTCTAGTTACTTGATCTTAAGCTGATTTACATTGCAAATGAACTTGTGGACCTCAATGGTTAGTGAGGAGGGAAAATAAAATAAATAAGCAATAATAGCCGTAGTAAAGAAATAATAATATTTGTTAACATCAAAATCACAACACTTAGGCCCAAATTTATGACAATCTTTCCCATTTTGATGATTACAAACATTGGCATTAAAATTTTTTAAATCCCTTTGACATTCTCTGAAACTCCCTCTTAGAAGATGAAATTTTGAAAGTAAGGGGAGTTAAAAAAATTTCTTTTTATATTTTTTATTTCTTGAGAAAAGTACCATATATAAGTAAAAATAGAAAATAATTAAGAATAAAATAAAATAATTTTATAAAAACATAAGCAAAGAACACACTACTTCCCTTTTGGCATCAAAAAAAGGAGGAAAAAAACACTAGAAAGAAAAAAGTACATCATAATGTACATAAATAAAAACCAATACAAACACAAAAATAAATGCACTGAGCAAACTAGAAAAAGGAAGAATCTTGATCAGGTGGAGGTGGTGGTGGTGCCTGAAAGATACGGTGATGAGAGGCAAACTACTTTTCAATCAAGGCCATATCCTATTCATGCTGTTGTTATTGATGTGCTATGTAGCTTATAAAATAGGCCAGATTATTTACATGCTATTTCTACTTCTTAGCTACATAGTTTCTAAATCTATCATCCCACAGATCAAATATATGAACCAAATGAATTATTTGAGACTACTAATAGATAAGGGCAGGTGAAGGAATATGTCCTTCCTCATCAAACACAGGCTCTTCAAACATAGGGTGACAATGAGTTCTGTAAAGGATGTGGAAGGAGCTATTGGAATAGAATATAGGGAGGTGATTAGGTGGAACAGGGAATTAAATATTGCATTTTTTCTCAAGGACATAGGAAATGATATGTACTAAAGCTAGATTGGGCTTTCTTTTATAGCTCAGATCCCTAATATATGTTAAATATTTAATGTAGTGAATGATAAGATCAGCTACATTAAAATCAAGATTAGCCATGTTTTATTAAGTGGTGAGTGAAAGAATAGGAGTAATGTGAATTTAATCCCCAGCTTTAGTAATAATTATGTTATGAAGAATGTGCTTGGTGGGTTGGGCATCTTAGTCTAAGGTGCTGACTATGGATTCATGATAGTAAACATTAAATTCCTTAAAAATATTATTAGTAGGGGTCTAATAAAAATTAAGATTAGAAGCTAAGATATAGATGTTGTCTCCACTGGTGGACAAGTGAAGAAATCATGAAAATCTTGGTAGCTTATCTCTACATGCCTTCTATTCAAATATGATTGTAGAGTAGTAAAATCAACATTAAGGTGAAGTCTTGCAAAGAATTTCAATAGCATTTTGGAGTTGAAAGGAAAGGCAAAGGTAAGAATAAATCCTAGAGTTATGTGACCGAATAGGTCTAGTACCTGAAAGTTCAGAGTATTTTGATTGACAATCTTGGAAGGGTTAATTCCAGCAATTTGATTCCTCAATGAATTGAAGATCAATAAAATGCCTACAAGCACTTTGGTCCTTTTCCACTAGCCATTGCAAGAGTTTGAGTTCAAGAGGGAAGAAGAAAGGAATGGAAGGTGTAAAGAAAATGATGAAAACCAATTGTTTATAAAGAATTTGCCAAATCATACAATATAATCATGAAATTATCCTGAATGACCAGGTGTAATCAATTTCTCTAGATAATCAATCAAAAAGTTGGTCATATATTATCGTACTATTATGTATTATACTATATGATTAAGCACATAATGATCATCCCGAGGAGTCAGCCTGTAGAATTGTTGACTTCGTAGAACGTATAGTACAAACACGTGAAGCATACTGGCTAATATCCTATAAAAGATCATACTGACTGCATTTAAATCATTGAATGATTTATTCCATGTGGATCATAAAATATGATGGTGTAATCGTACAGGATGATCACCAATAATTAATCAACTTAAGTCGTTGGATGTGCTTGATCTGGGATTAGAATTTTTGTTAAGATCGTACAAGATAATATGAATCATCCTAGATAATGTGGATCATCCTAGATGATGTGAATAAAAATTAAAGAATTTAGGTAATGCAATGTGATGATCAGGAGGGTTTCAAAAAAAAAAAAAAGCGAAAAACTTAAAATAAAATAAGAACAAGAAAAAATACTCATAAATTAAAATAAAAAATACACATTTTTTTAACCGATCAACTCTAATAAATGATAAATTTACATTACTATTAAATTTATGAACCCATAAGAAATAAATTTATAATGCTAAAATCCAGAAAGGATAGAAAATTGATCTTGTTAACCCTAGCTCAGACTCTTTAGAGGCCAAAATTCTTTTTAAACCAAAATCTAGTTTTGAAAAGAAATTAGATAGGAAAAGTGATATTTTTAATCATCATTTCAAAAATATTTGATAGAATAGTATTACAAAGTAATGAATCTATAATCATGACTTTCAATTTCAAATGTTTAAAGATATCAAGTGGTGCATATATTTTCTAATATTTAAAAATTTGGAATAGAAGGAAGCTTATTTATTTATGGGCTCATTTTGTGCCTCTTTTTTAGTTATTTGGTACATTTTCATAAATTTTTATTTTTGATATGCTTTATGTATCATGCAATTATTTGGCCGTCATTGCACATCTTTTCATTTTTGGCCTCATTTTATGCCTCTTGTCATTTATGTGAGCTTGCTTCCTTTCAGAACTATTAAAGACTCTCAGTTGTAAGAGTATCTTCCAGATATAATAGAAGAAAAACTTATTTTTTAATATAAGGAAGAGCAAACCTCAAAATATAATAATATACATATGATAAATGCAACAGACTGATTAAGAAAACTTAAAAGTGATTCATTATCTTTTAACATTATTCATATTATATAGATTACTATAGGAATATAACATAGATCTCTATTTAAAGTTAACTTTTAATTTGAAATAGATTTTGATTAAAAACATTACCCTACTAAATGAGTTAGAGGATGAGAGACAATCATCAATGCTTCTTCCTTTAACTATTTTGGGGAAGTCTATTATAGCTTACATGTTTCTAAATAAAAACAAGATAAATTTAACATCAAAAGTTAGTAATGATATGATTCTTAAAAACACTAAAATAAAGTAATAGAAAGAAAAAATAGAACTTAAAAACAAGTAAAAAAATCTTACAAATCAAACAACCAAAAACATAAATAGAAAGCATCAATTTTAAGCATGAATATCTATCACACCTAATCTGGTTCTTCAGGTGCTCAACATTTTGAAGGCTAGGGGGATATCTACAAGCTGGTTTCGGTGGGTACATGGTGTAGCTCTATGTCTCCTTTGGTAACATGCATGATCTATAGTAAAATGGTGCCTCTTGTCTCTATATGTTTGATCCTAGATTGTTGGATTAGATTCTTTAAAATGTAGAAGACATTAGTGTTATCATATAAGATTGAAATGGTGTCTATAGGTAATCATAAATCCAATATTTATTTTTTTAACCAAAGAACATGAGCCACATAAATTTTTAATGCTATGTATTCAACTTCACCAATGGACAGGGCAACTGTGTTTTATTTTTTATTGGACTAGGAGACTAAAGATTATCATTTGAATTGACATGTTCTAGAATTTCTTTTCATATCAACCCTATATCCTATAAAATATGAATTATAAGTCTCCCTCTACCTCTCCTTATCATAATGATACATTTACTAACACTAAAGGGATGTTTTTGCCAAAAGCTTTGCTAAATATGACAATGATATTCATTTCATTAAAACTCAAAATAAGCATGGTAGATAGAGCAAGAACCTTGATTTACAATCAACTAGAAATACCCATTCACAAACTAGTCATTAGCATTATTTTTATGTTTAAGTCTATTATTTGGAATGTTAGGGGTATTGGGTGTTATTCTTCTTGGTTGTGTGTGAAGTATTAGTTGTATCCATGATATTTCTATTCTAGTTTTACTTGAACCTCTTATTAAAATTTTGAACTTACTTAGTACTGCTAGATATTTAGGTTTTAAGCATGCACTACAAATTCTGTTAATAAAATTTGGGTATTTTGGAAAGAATAAGTTTGGATTGATATTCTTGGCAATTTTTATCAAATTTTTCATTGCAACAATGAAGTTTTAAATCTAAATTATTGTGCTTCTTTTGCTTATGCTGTGTCTTCTCGTGGGACAAGAAAAATTATTTGGGATAAGTTATTTGATTTTCATATCTTTTTTTAATTACCTTGGTTAGTTGGTGTTGATTTTAACACCATTTCTAATCCTTCGGAGTGAATTGTGTGGTCCTCTTGTATTTTGCATTCTATAGAAGATTTCAATAATATGATTATGGATTTTAATCTCATTTTAATTGGCTTTTTCGGTAACAAATTTATCGAGAATCAGGGGCAATTTTGATAAAGGTTGGATCATTTTTTATTTAATGAAAATTGGCTTAACTCTTTTAGTTCTATTTTTGTTGAGCATCTTATTCACACTCTTTGTGAAAATTCTCCTTTGCTCCTTGCTCTTATTACTAGACATGTAAACTCTTTCCCTTAATTTAGATTTCAAAATATGTGGATACAACATGATTCTTTTCTGAGTGTTATCTAGGATAATTGGGATGTCCTTTTACATCTTGATAACTCTGTCAATGGCATGAATAGACTTATGTTCAAATTGAAAAGACTTAAACAACTTTTAAATTGGTGGAATCATAATGTCTTTAAAAATATTTTTACTAATATCTTAAGTGCAGAAGATGCCTTTAATAATGTTGAGCTTTATTATGAAATCTCTCTTTCTGATGCTAATTTTGCTTTACTTAGAGAGGCTAAGGATTGTCTCTTTAAATTACATGCTCAAGAGGAAACTTTTTGGAAACAAAAAGCTATTGCTAAACATCTGGTGGAAGGTGATAATAACATGAAGTATTTTCATGCTTTGGTTAAAAGGAAACATGCTAAGAATTCCATTAATAAAATAAAATGTGAGGATGATTTTGTTATTGAGAATGCTAAGGAAATTACTTTGTTGGTCGTTCAATTCTTTCAAGATGGACCTAAAAAGGATTTTATCCCTAGTAATATTGACAACCCTGCTATTATCCCCAATTTCATCTCACAAGAGGATAATGATTTTCTTTCTAAACCTCCCTCTTTAGATGAATTAAAAGATATTTTCTTTTATATGAATGGTGACTCTGTTGCTAGTTTGGATGGTTCATTACCAAATTTTTTCAAAAAGCTTGGGGTATTATTAAGGATGATCTCTATACTGCAGTTGTGGATTTTTTAGTTGGTCATGAAATGCCTAAATTTTTTTTCTTCTACTTTTATTGTTCTTATCCCTAAGAATAATGATACTACCAAATGGAATCATTTTATATCTATTAGTCCGTGCACTTTCTTTAGTAAGATAATTTCTATAATTTTTATGAATCGTTTAACTATTTTTCTTCCTAAGATAATTTCTCCTTTTCGATTGGGCTTTGTTAAAGATCATGCTATCTCTGATAATATTTTATTAGCCTAGGAATTCTGTGATGATTTGGATTTCAAGGTGAGGGATGGTAATATTATCCTCAACCTTGATATCTCTAAATCTTATGATAACATTAGTTGGTAATTCATTTATAACATCATGCAGTAATTTGGTTTTAACTTGGTTTTCATTAACATTATTAGAAATTGTATTAATGGTTTTATTTCTATTATTATTAATGGCAAGAGCTCTAGTTTTTTTAAATCTTCTCATGGTTTAAGGAAGGAAGATCCTATGTCTACGACACTTTTTCTTATTGCAGTTGATTATCTTTCTAGAAGCCTAGCTAACCTTTTGTAAAATCACCATACTTTTTATTTCAGAACTAGGGGGGTTTCTCTATATCCCACTTATGTTTTGCTCATGACTTTATCGTCTTTATGAATACATCTTGTGATAGGATTAATAGGCTTTTGGATATCATTTACAATTTTTAAACTGTTAGTGGCCTCTCTTTGAACAATCAGAAATGTTGCTTCATTGTTTCTAACAAGCTGCCTAATGTTCATATCTAGGCTACTAAAGATCTTATTTGTTTTGTGCATGGCCAGTTACCTATTAAGTATATTGTTATTCCTCTTTTTAAATGTAGAAAGAAATCACTTTTGTTTGATGATTTAATTACCTTTGTGCAACATAAGCCCGTGTCTTGGGATTATAATTTCTTATGCTTTGTGGGTAGGCTTACTCTCATTAGAAGTGTTATTTGTTCTCTCCCTATCTATTCTTTCCAAACTCTGCTTCCCACTAAAATAGTTTGTATTAGAATTGATAAAATCCTTAATAAATTATTTTGGAAAGGCTCTAATAGTAACACTAAAATTGATTAGGCTTCCTGGGAAAAGTGTTGTGGGGTTTTGAAGGAGGGTGGCCTGGGCTATAAAAGCATGGCTGATTTGGCCCATGCTTTTTCTTTCAAATTATGGTTTACTTTTCGTGCTAAGATATCTTTGTGGGCTAAATTTATGTTTACCAAATACTGTGTGGGGAAGCATCCTACTATTTATTCTTTTAATATTGGTGATTCTAAAGTTTGGAAGAGGCTTTGCAAGGTTAAGTGGGATGTGGAGCCTCATTTCTCTTGGGGTCTTGGAGGTGGAAACATCTTCTTTCGGCAGGATCAATGGTTAGCTAATCAATCCATTGATTGCCTTATTAATTCCACTTCTATTACTACGGTTAAGGTAATTTTTTTAATTAATGATAACTATTACGATTATGATAAACTTGCTCATGTGATTCCTGACTTTATTATTCAAAAATTCTCAATCTACCTTTGGACTTGGAATCAAAGGATATTTTATTATGTAAGTTGGCTAATGATTAGGTTTTTAGATTTAAAGATGCTTGTCATGTGCTTAGAACTAAAAATGTTATCACTAGCATTCTTTTGATGATTTGGCACAGAAGCATCCCTCCTACTGTTGCCACTTTAATTTGGAGAATTTTACATAAATTCATTCCTATGGATGATAATTTGATCAAAAGAGGTTTTGTCCTTTCGTCTAAGTGTCAATGTTGTTATCATGTGAAGATTTTGCATCATGTTTTTGTCTCGGGTCCTTTAGATGTTAAACTTTGGTGTCATTTTAATGTTCTCTTCAAATTAAACTTTTTTAATGCAATTTTGTCTATTAATGCTTGGTTTTTTTAATTCTAAAGGTCATATTAGAAATGTTATCCCTTCTTTTATTTTGTGGTTACTTTGGTTGGAGAGAATTAATTTTCTTTTTAATGGCATTAAAATGGACTCTCAGAGGGTTATTAAGAATGTGAAGGACAATTTATTGAGTTTGTTTTTTATTAATTTGCTTTTTATCAAAAGTTTCAAATATTATTATGATGTTGCTCCAGATTTAGGTATTAGGTTGGGGGCACCTATGCTTTCTTCTCAGCCTCATTTTGTCTCTTGGGTTAAATCCTCTTTGGGCTTTTTCAAGCTGAATGTTGGTGTTGCTAATGAGATTAATAGCTTGGGGTGTGGTGGCATCATTAGAGATTTCCATGGTAATGTAATTCGTGCATTTGCAGGTCCTGTGCTTAATGGTAATTTTCATTTGGCTCTTCTTAGTGCGATTCCTTATTTGTTAAGAATTTGTATGTCTCTTGACATTTTTAATACTGGCATTGAGGCTAAATCTACTCATAATATTTAGTGTTTTTTTATGATGGTGACTTGGTTTGTAACTCTTATGTTTTTTTTATTGTTAGGGATATTAAATAATTGATGGTTTTTATCAATGGTTCTTCTTGTCAAGTGCTTAAGGAAGGTAATGATTGTTCCAATTAGCTGGCTCATTTTGGATCAGGGATTGAATGCTTCATTGATTTTCGAGAAACTAATATTTATATTCCTTTAAAAAGTCTTTTAAGATTGGAAATAATTTTTTTACCTTATGTTAGGATTTAGTTTGGATCTCTTTTGTTTACTTGATTCGTGTGAGGTGCCTTCTCCTACTGCTATTTCTTTGTTGGTTTTCCTTGCTGGGCCTTATCCCAGGATTGGTTTTTTTCTTGTGGTATTTCTTGATGGGTACCCCATTTTCTATTTTTCTATTATGATGTTATTTTTCTTATTTAATCATGTGTTCATGGGGTTGAGTGATGATTACACTGGATTTTACTTCATAGGTATCCCAGTTATTGCTCTCCTTCCTCTAGTTTTGGCTTTTCCCGATCCTCCTGGGTGTTGGTTTATTGGGCTTACTAACATCTGGATGTGGTGTTTGTTTTGGGCACCTGAGTGGCGGTTTACTGGTTACTAGGTTGTCCTGTTAAGGAGACATTTTTTTTATAGGTTGGCAGGGCTTTCCTTGGTATGTTATTTCTCATTCTTTGGTGACTTTTTGGTCATTGTGGTATTCGTTTTGGGCACTTTGGTGGTGGTTAACTAGTTTGCTTGGTTGTTCTATCCCTTTTATCTAGTTATACCACTTAGCTGCTAATAGTACTTTATTTCTATTGAAACACCAGAATCATTCATTTTAGTTTTTAAAAACTATTGAGTTCCAACCACACTCATGTCCTTAGTTCATTCAACAAGATCCCAAACAACATTCCTCATAAATTTATTTAACTTTTCTTGTATGGGTATGATCTAGACTTCATTAGATAGGGTTTAATTTATATTGGTGGGTTCAGTCAATGAAATGAAAGTATTGTGATTTACATCTTTTCTAAGTCCAAGCCTAGTTCCATCACCTTTAAATGGGTCCCATAAGATCAATTCTTTAAGATCAATTGAAGAATATCTATATTCTCTAGGAAGTGTGTTTTTAGGTTCTACCCTTTCCTCATGATTTATAGATTCTACTCATTGGGTAATTTCTATAACCACATCTTCTTCTACCCAAGACCCTCTAGAATTATCATATTCATCGAATATAACATAAATGGTCTCCTCTAATACCAGTGTTCTTTTATTAAAAACTCTATAAGATTTCTATACATTTGAGTAACCCAGGAACACTCCATTAGATCTGTGGTCAAATTTTCTAGTACACATTTCCCATTATTTAGAATGAACATTCTATATCCAAAGAAATGTAGCAAAGAGAGGTTGTGTGTCTTGCCCTTAAGGATTTCATAGGGTGTCTTGTTTAGATTTGATTAAACATTAACACAATTTAGAACATAACAGGCTGTATTCACCACTTCTACCAAGAAATATTTAGGAAGTGAGTATTCAACTAATATAGCTCTAGCATCTTCTACTAGGGTCCTATTCTATCCTTTAGAAACACTATTATGTTAAGGGGTTTTAGGAGCTAAAAAATTGTGATCTATCCCTTGCTTCTTACAATATGATTCAAAATTTTCATTCTCAAATTCTCCACCATGATCAATATGAATTTTTAGAATTTCATAAACTAGCTTCCTCTGAATCCAAGTGGAGAATGATCTAAAATTTTCAAATAATTCACTTTTATTAGATAGGAATCTAATCCAAGTAAACCATAAATAATAATAAACAATCACATACCCAAAGACTTTCCCTCCTAGTAATGCAGTGCTAACATGTACAAAAATATCTATGTGTAGGACTTATAAGGGTTTGCTAGTGTTAAGGTCCTTAATTAACTGGAAGGAGGATTTTACTTGATTTCTTAACTAACAAGCATCACAGGTGGTCCTTAGTGAACTCTAGTTTCGGTGTGCCTCCCACTAAGTCTTTTTTGGTGATCTTTCTAAGATTTTCCATTCTTATATGACATAATCTCCTATGCCACAATAAGGATTCATCAATAACATTTTTTAGGCAAAAAAATATTAGGTTCAACATAGTTTAAATCATGCATGTAATATTATTAATTCTATTTTTATATAGTATATTATTTCTATTTAAGCTAATCATGCAGTTGGTATATAAAAATTTAATACTAAATCCTTTATGATAAAGCTGGCTTATGCTAAGCTGGTTAAATTTTAAGCTATTTACAAGGAAAATATTATAATGATGAAAGTTTTTTAATAGCCAATTATATCTTATCCCACCACTCTCCTGGTGGTGTTATATCCAAGTGTCACCTTTCATCCTGTTATGGCCTCCAGTGAATTGAATCGATTTGCATCTCCAGTAATGTGCCTTAAACATCCATGGTCTAGGTACAACATACTCTCATGAGTCCTTCTTTGAGAACTCTTAAGATTAAAATGTTACATAAATTATGCTTGGTGGCTATTTTTCATGTCTATAATTAATCATCATGTTTGATCTAAATTATCCATTATGATTTTTTTAATAAATCTCACTTAATAAAGGGTGCTATAATTAGGATTTTATATATAAATGTTTGTCTAATATGATTTACATCATATTATATGATTAGTTCAAAATTCAAATTTCTCCTAACTCACTAACTCACCCACTTGAGCAAAGAAAACAAAATAGATATTCAATAATAGTAACAGTAAAGAAATAATAATATTTGTTATCATCAAAATTGCAGTACTTAGGCCCAAATTTGCAACACCTATCCCCTTTACTTTATAAAATTATTTCTCCTTTCCAAACAAGACTTATCAAAGGAAGAGTTATTTTTTATAACATCTTATTGGATCAAGTGCTTGTTGAATAATTGGACCTCAAACTGAGAGGTTGGAATATTATTTTAAAGTTAGATATTGTTAAAGCTTATGATAATATTAATTAGAAATTTTTGTATCACATCTTACAACTATTTGGGTTTAACTCTAATTTTATTATTTTTATTCAAAACTATATTGTAGGTTCCTGCTTTTCTATTTCTATTAATGACAAGAGAAAAGAATTTTTTTTTTTAAATTCCCATGGTTTTAGACAAGGAGATTCAATCTCACATGCTCTTTTCATAATTATGGTTGAATACCTTTTTAGGGGTCTTACCTACCTTTATGATAACCACCCTAAGCTTTATTATAGAACTTTTGGTGGTATACCTATCTCTAATTTAAGTTTAGCTGATGATGTTATATTTTTTTCTAATTGTTCTATCATTAGGGTTAATATCCTTATCCATTTTTTAAACAATTTCTATTGGTCAGTGGAATAAATCTTAATAGAAAAAAGTGTTATTTTATCACCTCTAAGATTTTAACTACAGATCGTATTATTT
The DNA here is from genome assembly GCA_022539455.1 of Dendrobium nobile. Lineage (NCBI taxonomy): Eukaryota > Viridiplantae > Streptophyta > Magnoliopsida > Asparagales > Orchidaceae > Dendrobium > Dendrobium nobile. Next base: position 57,094,659 of record CM039735.1, read on the forward strand.
CTATTAACCACATCACTAGTTTTTTTGCAAGGTTTCCTCCCCTTAAAATACATGGGTGTCCCTCTTTTCAAAGGTAGCAAAAGATCTTTCCTTTTTGATGATCTTATTTTGGCAATGAACAATAAGCATAATTCTTGGGAATTAAATTTTCTTAACTTTGGTGGTAGATTGGTGTTGATCAATAGTGTTCCTTGCTCTTTACCAATTTATATCTTTCATTATGTTCAACCTAATATTTCTGTTTGTAATGAACAATAAGCTTAATTCTTGGGTATTAAATTTTCTTAGCTTTGGTGGTAGATTGGTGTTGATCAAGAGTGTTCCTTGCTCGTTACCTATTTATATATTCCGTTATACTCAACCTAATATTTCTGTTATAACATACTTGAAAAAATATTCAATAAGTTCTTCTAGATAGGTAAAAGTGATAATTCTAGAATCATATATACTTCTTCGAATAACTTTTGTGGTGTGTTGGAGGAAGGTGCTTTGGGGTGTAAGAGTATGGTCTAATTAGCCCATACATTTTCCTTTAAATTTCTATTTAATTTTCATGCTAAAAATAGTCTTTGGTCAAAGTTTATGACTTCTAAATACTGTGTTGGCAAACATCCAACTATTTTTTTCTATAATAAGGGGGACTCTAGAGTTTCGAAAAGACCTTGTAATATCTAATGGGAAGTGGAGCTTTATATTAATTTGTGTATTGTTTGTGCTAATCTTTTCTTTGGGCAGGATCATTAGCTGGGTCTAACTTCTATTAATCATATGCTTTATTCGATTTCCACTAATGCTATCAAGGTAAATTATTTTATTAAGAATAATTGTTAGTGTTATCTCAAAATTTTTCATGTTATTCCTGAATCCATCATTAATTAGATCTTAAAATTTCCTATAAATACTGATGCAGATGATCTTTTGTTGTGTAATATGGCTAGCAATGACATCTTCAAAATTAATGGTGCTTGAAATACCTTTAGAACTAAATAGACTACTTCAAAAGTCTTTACCATGATATGGCATAAAATCATTCTTACTACTATTACTACTTTCATTTGGAGGATCTTACATAAGTATGTGTCTATTGAAGATATTTTAATTAAAAGAGGTTTCATTTTGGCTTCCAAGTGTCAATGTTGTTACAATGTGAAGAATATGCGTTATGTTTTTTACTTCTAGTCCATTGCTACTAATATTTGGATATAGTATATTCAAATTTAATCATTTTAATGGTAACATTACTATCAAGGATGTCCTTCACCTTTGATTTACTAACTCAAGAGGTCATATTACTAACGTCATCCCTTCCCTTATTTTTTTGGTACCTCTAGATGGCAAGGACAACCTCCCTTATTAATAATATTAATATGAATCATGATCAAATTATTATAAACATTAAAGATAAGGTTTGTAGGTTGTTTAATGTAACTCTTTTGAACTACAATAATTTTAAAGGTTTTTCCTTTGTTGCCATAGACTTTGGTATTACTTTACAAGACAAGCCTAATAATGATATTTTTAAGTTGATTTATTGGATTAAACCTCCTTAAAAATGTTCAAGCTTAATACTGACAGATCTGTCAAAGTAAACTCTTGTGGCTATGGTGGCATCATTAGAGATTTTAATAGGAATTTTATTATTACTTATGCTTGTTAAGATAGTTGCTATTTGCATGCTTTTAATTTTTGCAACTTATAAAGTTTTGATGATTTCAAACATTATTGTTCAAATGTGTAGTTATCTCCTAACAATTTTGGAAGAATTGTATTTGCTCTTGTGTGTACTGACATTTCAGGAAAAACGAACTCCAGACTACGAAGACTTCAAATTAAATTCAGCATGAGATACTTTGTAAAATTTGAAGCTTGCACTTTTCTTAGAAATCAAATTGAAAGGGAGTGATTGTATGTTGAGAAAATAAAAACATTCACACATAAGGAGATCATGTAGAATTTATACTGATCGTACAGGACGATCTTCAGTTCGTACTGGACGATCAGACAGTTATCTCCTATAGAGCATATGGAACGAAAAGGAACTTGCTTGAAATTTTTTCTAAGTCCTATTCGTCCAAGACGAAATAAATTATCATCCAGTACGATTGGCTCTCTGGTAAATTTTCGTCCAGACGAAATTAATTATTGTCCAGGACGATTGGGTCTCTAGAAAATTTTCGTCCAGACGGAAATAAATTATCGTCCAGGACGATCAGTCCTCGGGAAATTTTTTGTCCAGATGAAATAATTTATCGTACAAGATGATCAGTCCTCTGTAAAAATTTCGTCCAGACGAATCTATTTTCGTCCAAACGATTAACCGACTTAGGACAGTTTTCAGCAGTTTCTAGAATCGACCTTGTAATAACCGTTCGTACTGGACGAACCTAGTTCGTACAGGACGATCAACTGTACGAAGACATTTCGTACACATATTCAAATAGGGTCGTTTCAGATCGTTTAAGTAAAATCGTCCAGGACGATCCACGATCGTACAGGACGATCCACTGCGTACAAAATTGAATACTTGCAGTTTTTGGGCGGTTTTTCTTGTCTTTTGTATAAATAGTTCAAATTAGACTGCCACCCAATCTTTTTGTCATTTGATCTTCGTGCCTATTGATAGAATAGCCAAGGAGAGAGTTGAAGAGAGCATTCAAGGGAGGATTCCTACCACTGAAGCGAGAAGGCTTCACTTGGATTTCAAAGGTAAGAGTCTCTACTTGTGAATTGGGATTACTTCACTCTTTTCTTTCTTCCTTCTAGATTCTTGTGAGAAGATCTGTCAAGGAGAACCGGTTCTCTGCCGACACTTAGAGAGTGTGAACAGCCGAAGGGTTCTCTTCCCACACTAGGAGAGTGTGAAAGGATGAAGGGTTCTCTGCCCACACTAGGAGAGTGTGAAAGGACGAAGGGTTCTCTGTCCACACTGGGGATAGTGTGAAAGGACGGACGGTTCTCTGCCAACACTGGGTATTGTGTAAAAGGACGGACGGTTCTCTGCCGCACCGGGGAGTGGTGAAAAGAGTGTGTTGTAAAGGCTTCTCCGCCTTGCTGTGGGTGCAAAAGGAGAGTCACTATTGGTATTAGTGCAATACTCAGAGGGTGCCTCTGGGGAGTGGATGTAGGTCTTGTTATAGACCGAACCACTATAAATCTGGTGTCATTTACTTTACTGTTTTTACGTTTCCGCACTTTCTATTTCAGTTTTAAAAACTCTGTGGTTGAAAAACCTTTTTCTACAAAATTTAAAAGAGATTATTTCGGTTCAATAATATTTAAAAAGGGGGTCTTAAATTTTAACTTTGTTTTTTAATACTACCAATTCACCCCCCTCTTGGTAGCCGTGGGACATTCACTTAGGCTTAACAACCTAATTACTAGACTCAACAAGTGGTATCAGAGCTTCGTTTCAATATCATAAGTTTGAACTACTTTTTGATTAACGTAGATGGCTACTTTCGGATACCGGAACACACCTGAGGGTTACTCTATTACTAGACCTCCACTGTTTGACAATATTCCTTTTGATTTTTGGAAAACACGCATGTCTACTTTCTTACAGTCACTTGATTATCGCATGTGGATATTAGTCCAGGATGGCTACACAATACCAACTAGATTAGTTGATGGAGTAATGGTAGAAATACCTTTTACTGATTGGACTGTAGAAGAACGTGACTTAGCACAATTAAATGCCAAATGTTTAAACAGTTTCTTTTGTGCTTTAAAATCTGAAGACTACATGCGGGTTTCCACTTGCAAAAGCGGAAAGGACATATGGGATAGACTTTGTATAACTTATGAAGGGACAAATGAGGTTAAATAATCAAGGCTCAATATCTTGTTACATGACTATGAATTGTTTCACATGAAACCTAATGAATCTATTTCCGACATGTACACAAGATTTACATAAATTGTCACTTCTTTGCATGCACTTGGTAGGGAATTAACTAATGCTGAAATGGCCAATAAGATTCTTCGTTGTTTACCTACTGCTTATGATGCAAAAATTACTGCAATTACAGAGTCTAAAGATTTAAACATTTATTCTATTGACAATCTTCTTGGTTCACTCATTGCTTATGAGCAAGGAGTAAGTCAAAGGAAGATTGATGCAGGTGAACCACGAAAGGAGAAGAATATAGCACTAAAAGTGGAAGAGTCAGAGAGTGAACACTCACAACCTGAGGATGAAGATGATGTTGCACTAATGACTAGACAATTCAGAAGCTTTTTAAAGAGGAAGCAGAAGAAACGCCAGCTATGGAATAGAGGTAAGTTTAACAGAAATGGCAAGGTTTCTAAAGAAGTGATTTGTTATGAATGCAGGAAACCAGGTCATATCAAGACTGATTGCCCAAAACTCAAAGCCACTCCTGCTAAGGAGAAGGTGGAGGAGAAACCTATGGTAAAGAAGGGCAAGAAGAAGTTTCAAAGAGCTTTCTGGGCGGACTCAGCTTAAGACTCATCTGAGACAGAAAAAGAAGAAGAAGTCACTAATCTTTGCTTGATGGCAGACAATGTGGATCACTCAGATCAAGAAGAGGTATGTGACTTATCCTATGATGAATTATTTGAAGTTTCTGAACACATGCATGATGCATATAAGAAAATAAAAAAGATGCATGCTAGTTTAAGTTTAGAATTTGAAGAGCTCAAGAAGGAAAATAAATCCTTTGAAAAGACCATGCTTTAATAGATGACAACCACATGAAACTACTTGATGAATATGATGACTTGAATAAGAATTTTGAAAATCTAAAGTCATCCTATACTGATCTTGAAAAGAAATTTAAAAATTTTAAGGATGAATCTGAGAGCAAAGCATATAGAATCAATTATACCAATCGAATCTTGGAAGATAAGAATTCATTTTACAAACTAACAATAAGAGCTCTCGAGGATAATAGGAAACCCCCCAGACTTGAAGATTTTACAAATCCTAAATATTATCCTAAATTCATGAAATCCCTTAGAAGAAAATCACATGGAAGAAAACTTAGGAATATTTTTCCTAATGTTAAATGCAATAATTGTGGATTTTTGGGACATATAGCTCACACCTGTACCTTGATGATGAAATCTAATTTGGTGTGGAGACCTAAGATGCATAAACCTAGACATATCATACATGAATCTGATTATAAATTGCTAAAAGGTGAACCCAAACTTTTTTGGGTTCTCAGGTCTAACATTTGATATTTTTGCGGGATTGCTCTCACACAAGACCTCGTGGAAGCATATGGTACCTGGATAGCGGATGTTCAAAGCATATGACTAGAGACACTACACAATTCATATCGCTAGAAGCCAGGAATGGAGGCAAGGTTACACTTGGCGATAATACCACAAAGAAAGTGGTTGGATCAGGTATGATTGGTAATTTCAAAAACTTTTTTATAGACAATGTGCTATTGGTTGAAGGCTTAAAGCATAATTTGTTAAGTATAAGTCAGCTATGTGACAAGGGTTATAATGTGAAATTTTTACCTACTAGCTGCATATTAAGCCTAAATGGGAAAGAAGTTTTAAATGGAAAAAGGGTAAACAATATTTACAAGCTAGATTTGAATTCATTTCATACTCCTATTGCTTTCTATTTGAAAACTGTTTCTGATGAATCTTGGCTTTGGCATTGGAGACTTTGTCATTCTAGTATGAAAAATCTTAGGAGAATTACCCAAAAGAATTTAGTAAGAGGTATACCAAAACTAGACTTTACTAAGGACTATCTTTGTGATGCATATCAATTAGGAAAACAAGTGAAGCCCTCTTTTAAGTCCAATAATGATCTTAGAACTAGTAAACCATTGGAAATTCTTCACATGGATCTTTTTGGACCAGTAGGAACTGTAAGTCTAGGAGGGAAGGTATACGGATTTGTTATTGTGGATGATTTCTCTAGGTTCACTTGGGTTAGATTTCTTTTTCATAAAAGTGAATCATTTAAGGAATTCAGAAATTTTTCAACTTGGATTCAGAGAAAATTAGGATGTGAAATAATGTCTATACAAAGTGATCATGAAGGAGAATTTGAAAATGATAGATTTGAAAATTTTTGTAAAGAAAAAGGGATTGATCACAACTTTTCTGCTCCTAGAACCCCTCAACAAAATGGGGTAGTTGAAAGGAAAAACAGAACATTAATAGAAGCCGCCAGAGCAATGTTGGCAGAATACTCTCTTCCTAAATATTTTTCGGCTGAGGCGGTTAGCACTGCATGTTATGTTCTGAATTGGGTGAATGTGAGATCAAATTTAAATAAAACATCCTATGAGTTACTAAAAGGTAGAACACCAAATTTGTCTCATTTGCATGTTTTTGGTTGCAAGGTGTTCATTCATAACAATGGAAAATCTGCCTTAGGAAAATTTGATCCAAAATCAGATGAAGGAATTTTTGTTGGATATTCAAGTGTTGGAAAATCTTATAGGATATTCAACAAAAGAACTTTAGTTATTGAAGAAACCACACATGTTGTATTTGATGAATCTGGAAATTTAGAAGAGCCAAATATTGTTGAAGAAGAAATTGAGGAAAACTCCCAAAAGATTGATAGATTAAATTTGGAAGAAAATGTGGAAGAAAACTTTGAAAGAGAAAACCCTTTGCCTAGAGATTTGAGATTTTCTAAAAACCACCCAAGAGAATTGATTATAGGAGAACCTAGTGAGGGTGTTAGAACTAGGCGTGGATTAAATAAGGAAGTCAATCATTCAGCCTTTATTTAAACCATAGAACCCACTAATATTGATCAGGCACTTTCTGATGAATTTTGGATATTGGCCATGCAAGAAGAGTTAAATCAATTTGTAAGAAATAAAGTTTGGGAACTAACTACAAGGCAAAAAGATCAAAGTGTTGTTGGAACAAAGTGGGTGTTCAAAAATAAAATGAATGACTCAGGAGTAGTCATTAGAAATAAGGCTAGATTAGTTGCTAAGGGGTATAATCAAATTGAAGGAATTGATTTTGAGGAGACCTTTGCCCCTGTAGCAAGACTTGAAGCAATTAGGGTTTTACTTGCCTTTGCCTGTTTTAAAAGTTTTAAATTGTTTCAAATGGATGTCAAAAGTGCCTTTTTGAATGGTGTTATTGAAGAAGATGTTTATGTAGAACAACCTCCAGGATTTGAAAATTCAAAATACCCAAATCATGTTTTTAAGTTAAAAAAGACATTATATGGATTGAAACAGGCACCTAGGGCTTGGTATGAGAGATTGAGCACTTTCCTACTTGAAAGATCTTTTGAAAAAGGAAGTGTGGATACAACTCTCTTCTTAAAAAAATTTGGAAAGGAAATACTCATTGTTCAAATTTATGTGGATGATATCATCTTTGGATCTTCAAATAAAAATCTTTGTGATGATTTTTCTAATACAATGAGTAGTGAATTTGAAATGAGTCTAATGGGACATTTAAATTACTTTCTAGGTTTTAGCATCAAGCAACTTGAGGAAGGGACATTTCTTAGTCAAACCAAATATATTAAGGACATCCTCAAGAAATATGAAATGGACAATGCTAAACCTGTTAGTACACCAATGAGTTCCTCAGTTCAGTTAGATAAGGACCTTAAGGGAAAATCTGTTGATCAAAAGAAATATAGAGGGATCATTGGATCTTTGCTTTACTTGACTGCTAGCCGACCAGATAATATGTTCAGTGTTTGCTTATGTGCTAGATTTCAATCAGATCCAAAAGAATCATATTTGACAGCAGTGAAAAGGATTTTAAGATACTTACTAGGAACTCAAAACTTAGGAATTTGGTATCCTAAGTTTAGCTCTTCATTTGAAATTATTGGTTATTCAGATTCTGACTTTGCAGGCTATAGAGTGGATAGGAAAAGCACTCCTGGAACATGTCAATTCATTGGAAATTTATTAGTTTCTTGGTCCAGTAGAAAATAAAATTCAGTAGCCCTATCTACTGCAGAAGCAGAATACATTGCATTAGGAAGTTGTGTGGCACAAGTACTTTGGTTAAAACAACAGTTGATTGATTTAGGATTATCTGTAGGCACTATTCCAATTTATTGTGACAATACTAGAGCTATTTGCATTTCCAAAAATCTTATTCAACATTCTAGAACCAAACACATAGATATAAGACATCATTTCATAAGGGATCATGTATCCAAAGGAGAAATTTAACTCATACATGTTTCAACTGAAAATCAACTTGCAGACATTTTTACAAAACCTTTAGCCCTTGATACCTTCAGTACTTTAAGAACAAGGATAGGTGTTATTGATTTAAATGCCTAAACAAAATGTCTTTGCAACATTGATGTTTATGTTTTTTTTTTGTTTTTTATTATATGAATTTTTGTGTGTTTTGAATGAATTTGTTTTTGAGTGTAAGTTTTTTTATTGTATGTTTTCTGTGTTTTTTTAAAGTTTGGTTTGATTTTCTTAAATTAAAATTCAAAAAATTCAAAAATTGGAGGAAATTGTCCGGGACGACTTTTGGTTCGTACTGGACGATGTGAGAAAAATTGGTTTACGTGCATTTTAACCGTTTTGAGAGCAGTTTTTAATTAAATCGTCTGTACGATCTGAATATCGTCCAGGACGAACTTTTTCCTTTTCTCAAACGTCGGGACGATTGAATGCAGCGGTTGAGTGGACAAGACAGTTTTTAATATGGATTTCGTCTGTACGAAATTTTGGTTCGTCCAGACGAACATATGTCTTTTCAGTGTAGGGACGGTTTTCAAAAGACATTTAAACGAGTTATTTCTAGATCGTCTGTACGAACTTTTGTTCGTATGTACGATCGGTCAAGTCAAAGGTCTGTACGAAGGGACGCATCGTAAGTTGTGTTGATTACGAAAAGCCGTTACATTTTGGACGAATTTGATCGTCTGTACGAAATAATTTTCATCCAGACGAACGATGATTTTCGTCCAGGACGAAACTTTTTCGTCCAGGACGAACGTATCATTTTCTTTAAATATGAAGGCTTTCTAACTCAACAATCACAATTTCAAACTTCTCTTTCAATCCCTTTCTACTTCAAATTGTCAATGGCCTCCTCAAGCAAAAGACAAAAGGTGTTAGCGAAGAAGCCGAATAGGAATGCCTCGGAAAACTTCCTTTCTAAGGCAAATGAGGAATCATTTCCTCGTTTTGCTTCCGCAAAAATAACTCCATCTCGCATCTTAATCCAAAGCGAGATAAATTTTAAGGTAATACACCTTTTTGCCTCAACCCAATTCCATTTCATACTTTCTCTCGTCCATTTCTACAACAAGCAAACATTTCTCATGAAGCCCAACTTATCATAGATCATCTCTATAGGCTTTCAGAAATAGGACATGCTGAACAGAAGAGGAAAAAGAATACTTCTTTGGGACATTTAATTTCCTACATTTTGGAGAAGAAATATAATTTGGTGCATCCTGATGAAGAATATGAAGAGCCAGTTTACTATAATGATGCATCCTTCAGATTGCTCTCCAGGGAGGAAAAAGAAAAAGAAAAAGCGCATGCCAGTGTTTCAGAAGAAGAAGAAGAAGAAGGAGCGCAAACCTCTGCACCTCAGTCAGATTATCAGAATCTGATTAAGAGATTTGATAGATTAGAGACTCATATTGATCAAAGGTTTGATCAATTTGATGCTCAACTTGTGCAGCAACAACATGACATTGGTATAATTAGAAATGAAGTACATGATATCAATACCAATGTAATGTTGATGGCCTCCTACTTTAACCTTTTCGGTGGCATTCCTCCTCCTCCTCCTCCAGAACAGTAGAGATGAATTTTTGTGTCTTTGTTGTACTCGTGTTGTAGTTTTTTATGTCTTGTTGTGTTAGTGTTTATGTTAAGTGTTTGTTTGTCTTTTCTTTTAAGTTGTGTTTAGATATTGTGAAATGTGTAATCCTTTCATAAATATCAATGCATTTCGTACTTGTTTCAATGTTGATTTGTTATTGAAATGTGGTTAATTTTTATGAATTTCATTAGTATTATTTAATCTTCATAGTGCTTAAATTAGATTGTAATTTGAGATTATCTACATTAGAAAATCTAGTCTTTCTAAATTTAAAAGTTGTTTATAACTTGTTGTAATTAGAACTTTTAAATTCATGTCTATTCATTTAGACTACATAAAAGTTAATATTATTATTGCAATTTAGATGTTGTCTTATTTTGTATTTCCTAGCTCAATTAATATTTATGCACTTAGAAAAAATTGAGATTCTAGATTATTGTCTTTGGAAAGAATTCAATTACTCTTGAAAATTGTACAAATGTACAAAATCAAAAGGAATGCGCAACAAAGTTGCAAATGTGAAAAAGAGGCACAAAATAAGCCCAATAAAAAAAAATGAACAAAAATTTGCCACCTATATGAAAAAGATGCGCAAAGCGCCACTTGTGGTAATTCTCTTCTTTCCAAATTATTTCAATCTCTTAATTCAAATTGATCTTATGTTCATTTATATTCTTTTGAACTTTGAAATATCGAATTTTTCTTCATCTCTCTAGTAATGATTTTTTATATTGGAATGTCTAAATTGAATCATGTCTTTGCTAAATTCTTCTTACTTACAATGTTATATCACTTTTTAAATTTCATGAATTTCTATGATTGACCTAATGTTTTTAGTTTAAAATTGCATAACTTGTATCAATCACCATTTAGATTAAATGTTCAAATGAATTTCATACAATTACTTACATTTCTTGTCTATTTCTTCTTCACTTTTTGTTGTTGTCAAAAAGGGGGAGAAATCAATGTGTTTGTATGTTTTGTTTGTTCATATGTTTTATGTTTTGTTTGTTTGTATGTTTGGGTTTCTAGTTTTTTTTTTTTTGAAAAATAAATTTTTTTTTATGCTTCAAATTGCCTCCTTATTTTCATGTATTCATCAATTCAGGGGGAGTTTAGGAGATAGAAAGATTTGTTTAAATTGAAATCATACAAACAATAATTGTTTTGCCATCATCAAAAAGTGGGAGATTGTTAAGATAGTTGCTATTTGCATGCTTTTCATTTTTGCAACTTATAAAGTTTTGATGATTTCAAACATTATTGTTCAAATGTGTAGTTATCTCCTAACAATTTTAGAAGAATTGTATTTGCTCTTGTGTGTACTGACATTTCAGGAAAAACGAACTCCTGACTACGAAGACTTCAAATTAAATTCAGCATGAGATACTTTGTAAAATTTGAAGCTTGCACTTTTCTTAGAAATCAAATTAAAAGGGAGTGATTGTATGTTGAGAAAATAAAAACATTCACACATAAGGAGATCATGTAGAATTTATACTGATCGTACAGGACAATCTTCAGTTCGTACTGGACGATCAGACAGTTATCTCCTATAGAGCATATGGAACAAATCGGAACTTGCTTGAAATTTTTTCTAAGTCCTATTCGTCTAGGACGAAATAAATTATCGTCTAGTACGATTGGCTCTCTCGAAAATTTTCGTCCAGACGAAATTAATTATCTTCCAGGACGATTGGGTCTCTGGAAAATTTTTGTCCAGACGGAAATAAATTATCGTCCAGGACGATCAGTCCTCGGGAAATTTTTTGTCCAAATGAAATAATTTATCGTACAGGACAATCAGTCCTCTGTAAAAATTTCGTCCAGACGAATCTATTTTCGTCCAAACGATTAACCGACTTAGGACAGTTTTCAGCAGTTTCTAGAATCGACCTTGTAATAACCGTTCGTACTGGACGAACCTAGTTCGTACAGGACGATCAGCTATACAAAGACATTTCGTACACATATTCAAATAGGGTCGTTTCAGATCGTTTAAGTAAAATCATCCAGGACGATCCACGATCGTACAGGACGATCCACTGCGTACAGAATTGAATATTTGCAGTTTTTGGGCGGTTTTTCTTGTCTTTTGTATAAATAGTTCAAATTAGACTTCCACCCAATCTTTTTGTCATTTGATCTTCGTGCCTATTGAGAGAATAGCCAAGGAGAGAGTTTAAGAGAGCATTCAAGGGAGGATTCCTACCACTGAAGCCAGAAGGCTTCACTTGGATTTCAAAGGTAAGAGTCTCTACTTGTGAATTGGGATTACTTCACTCTTTTCTTTCTTCCTTCTAGATTCTTGTGAGAAGATCTGTCAAGGAGAACCGGTTCTCTGCCGACACTTAGAGAGTGTGAACAGCCGAAGGGTTCTCTTCCCACACTAGGAGAGTGTGAAAGGATGAAGGGTTCTCTGCCCACACTAGGAGAGTGTGAAAGGACGAAGGGTTCTCTGTCCACACTGGGGATAGTGTGAAAGGACGGACAGTTCTCTGCCAACACTGGGTATCGTGTAAAAGGACGGACGGTTCTCTGCCGCACCGGGGAGTGGTGAAAAGAGTGTGTTGTAAAGGCTTCTCCGCCTTGCTGTGGGTGCAAAAGGAGAGTCACTATTGGTATTAGTGCAATACTCAGAGGGTGCCTCTGGGGAGTGGATGTAGGTCTGGTTATAGACCGAACCACTATAAATCTGGTGTCATTTACTTTACTGTTTTTACGTTTCCGCACTTTCTATTTCAGTTTTAAAAACTCTGTGGTTGAAAAACCTTTTTCTACAAAATTTAAAAGATATTTTATTTCGGTTCAATAATATTTAAAAAGGGGGTCTTAAATTTTAATTTTTTTTTTTAAACTACCAATTCACCCCCCTCTTGGTAGCCGTGGGACATTCACTTAGGCTTAACAACCTAATTACTAGACTCAACAATGCTTGCCCCTAACCTAGTTGCTCTATTATTTTTGCTTAAGTTTTGGCTGTGTTATATGGTTTGGAAGTTTGTCTTTCCTTGGTTGTTGTTAATATTTTGATTTAAGTTGTTGTTTTATACATGTTGTATTTCCTCAAAGATAGTGATGATAAGATTTGTAGTCCGAAATTATTAGAGAAATTAAGCAACTTTCTTTCTTCATTAATGTTAAGCTGGCTCAAATTCATATAGAAAGCAACGCTTATGCTGATTGGATTACTAATTTTGGTTTTAATCTCCCATTTCTTGATGAATTTTCTTACAACCAGCTGACATCCTATGTTAAATGCATCATTAGGCTTGACAAGATAGGCCTTCCTTATGATGAAAGATAATTTTGGTGTTTATTGGATTAGGCTTTAGGCTATGTGTTGTTTTTTATTTTAATATGTGTATCAGGTTTCTGATATGAAGGTTAAGTTTGATAATTTTTGTTTTACGTTCAAGACTCATAGTGTTTTTTTTTTGTGGCAATAATTATATATATATGAGTTATAGCCCTTGTCTTATTTGCTTCTTTTCTCTTGCTTCTCCTTTTTTGAGTGGGAAAGGGAGACATCAATATGAGAAAAGTGACTTGCATCAATTTTATGCTTATCTAATCTAGCAATGTTATCAATTAACTAGGGTTGATATAGTGTGTTTTTTGTTAATTTTGATAATTTTCTATAAACATTAGTTTGGTATTAAGAATCACCTTATTTGGGCTAGCTATAACATTGCTATTTTTTAGAAGATGTGTTGGTGTGGAAGTGGCTCTAGAATCTTTGGGTGTTTTTGGTGGTATATAAATTTACACTATTTTATTTGGTTCTCCAAGTTAATTAAACAACATATGGGATTTTTGCATCATAATTGCTTGGATACTATGAGCTTGAGCCATAATTTATTTGTTGATTGGTATTTGGGTTTTCTTGAAAGGATTACATTTAACTGCTATGGGAAGTGGTATTTTTGGGTTGTTTTAAATGTTATTAATATTGATTTTTTTTAGTTTGGTAAATTTAGCCACTCTTATTTTTGCCTTAGGATTTGTCACTTATACTATCCTGTTAGCCTGTTTCTAAAAAGGTGTAATGTGCAGAATGTTAATTTCATTATATATTTTTTACTCACTATTTTGTTTGTGTGCTTGATTATCTGATGATAACTTGCAGCTGTAATTTTGGTTTTATGGATGTTCTGGCCGAGCATAATTATATTTCTTTTGGGAGCACTTTCAAGGAGATTATACGGTTATTTTGGTTTCTTGTTTGCTTAGAATCTACTCGAATAAGCTAGATTATATCTGTTAACTACATTCACTTGGTTTACCTATTTTTTTAGCTGGGAAGTCTTTGTTTGATCAAGGCGGTTAGGTGATTATGATTTTTGTGGTCATTTTGATGGTTATATTTTTTTGCAATCCTACTATTTGTTGTATGATATGTCATTTTGGTTGACATATTACTACTGGCTATTCCAAAATTTTGTTTTTTGGGTGCCTTATCTTTACATTCTGTAGTGTTGGTCTTCGGTTGAATTTGGTTCACTGCTTTTTTCATTACTTTAATACTCCTGCTAATAGTATCATGGCTAGTTATGAACTAAATTTTAATTGCATAAGATATATTTGCCTCTTCTTTTTCCCTTACGTTGTTTTTATTATTTTGCAAGATCTTTTAAGTGTTATTTTGCAGATTCCTAAATTTTTAAGTGGAAAGATTATTCCTATGGTCTATTAGATGTTCTTCCCAATTTTTGGGGGGCTGGTTGCTTTCCACCCTATAGTGTTCCTAGGTAATTTTGTAATTTTGATTAGGAGGGAACTTGAACTCTTAGGTTTTTTTTTTTTTTTCGTGTAGCTCATGTGAGCAGTAGTGAGCTCGAATTCCCTTTTGACATTATAATTTTTCCTTTAATCAATGCGTATGCCCCTTTAAGGATTTCTACAAACAAAAACTTTATGACAACAATTTTTTAAACATCAAAATTAATCACCCATTGCTTCTATTTATGCACTCTACCTCTATTTTAAATTTCAAGCACTTTGACCAAGGCCATTTTGAAAATGAGTAATTTTTATTTTTAGGGTTTCATGTTTAGTAAATTTTTTAATTTACAAAATGTTAGCTATTGATCTCTTGATTAATGTTCAAGATTTCATCATTCTATGGTTCTATCCAACCGTGATGAACAGTTGGTTGCTTGGATCTCCCGTTTGATCCCATTAGAGCTGCTCATTTCGAATAGAAAAAGATCCATGGTTGAAAGATGACACTAACATTGTTAAGTAAAATGTACCCGCACCATCATTTTGACAGCATTAGTTATCAATGATTGGGCGGTGCAATCATTAATAATTAATTCTCCATCAATAATGATTACTATCATTTTGGTCAAACAACCTAGGTGCACCACGCATCCTCCCACCACATCTTACATTACCTTTTACTTTGAATTGATTTTAAATCAATTTAAAATCCTTTTTAAATCTTGAAAACTTTAGAAAATCATAAATATTAAATTTTGATCAACAAAATTAGTATAATTTATCAAATGTCTCAATTTTAAACCTATTTTAATTTAAAATTAAAAATAGTTTAAAATTAAAATTAATTTAAAATATTTTATATTTTCTAAATAATTTTAAACATTTAATTTTTGTTATTTTATTTTTATTTAATAAAAAATCCAATTATTTTTGAAAATTTAAGAAAAATTATATAATTTTTTTTCTAATTTTGAGAGAAATTTATAAAAAAAAAATTATTTTAACTTAAATCAAATATAGTGAAAAAATTAATTTTTTTTATCACAATTCTTAGAATTTAAAATATTTTAATTTTAATTTAAAATTATTTTAAAATGTTTTAAATGTTTTAAATAATATTAAAAATTTTAATATTTGATATAATTAATATTTAATTAAATTTAATGTCAAATATTTTAAAAATTAATTCCATTATTTTTCCAAAAATTTTTTAGCTATATTTAAATTTATTTTAAATTAATAAAATCAAAACTTATGTTTTAATCTCTAATTTTGGAAAAAATAATTTTAAATTATATATCTTAATTCTTTTGAATGCATTTGAGTGAGATCTGAAATTTGGACCAAAGGTTAAATTATTTGAATGGATTTAATGGGGTTTGACTAATGGGTAGTTAATTTTTTAACTTTTCACTCTTTAAGGTTTATTTTCAAGTATTTATGTAATGTATTGATTTTAATGCTTTAGGATGCACATGTACCTAGCTTTAGGATAATCCTAGTTCTAGGATTTTTCATTGGTGTGATTGCGTCCTACTTATGTTTGATTAAGGGTTATAAAACATTGATTCAACCATATACAACTTAGTCTCCCTTAAGGACAATAATTAAGGAGTTATTCTAGTAATTTAGATTAATTTTAAAATTTTAAATTGAGATGTAGTAGGCATGAGACTTAAAACTTTTTAAACTTAGTGAGAGCCTCTACCTTAAGGAGAATCCCTAATGATTTTAAAAATCATTAAGCTAATTATTTATTTAATTTAAAATCAAATCCTTAATTAAGCTTAGAACTTCTAAAAATAATAATTAATTTGAATAAAACCTAAAAATTTCAAATAATATATCAAAATTGTCCAGAATTAAACCCTTAATTAAAGAAAATTAAAGGCCACTTTAGTGGACTTCAGTTGTAAGTTTCATTTAATTTTTAAGTCAAAATAAGTATTTAATTAATTTAATTAGTAAAAAATATTTAAAAATTCTAAAAAATTCTCATTGACTTTAGAACACAACCTTGAGTCATTCTTGACATTTAGGAGTGATTTAAAGAAGTATGGAATCAGTTTGGATTGAAATCATTAAAATTCATTTACTTAAATCAATTAAATAATCAAACTTGGAAAATTAATAAGTTATTATGAAAAATTTCAAATTAGGCAAACTCAAGGGCATTAGTCTTTATCTAAGGTTTTAATATTTATTAAAAATGTTAAACCACTAGAAATCAATCAAAGTCAAGAAGTCAACTTTTTTAGTCAACTCAAGTTTAAAATTTAACTCAAACTCAAAAATTCTTATCTAACTCTAAAATAATTTAATTCCAACAAACTTAGTATCTAATTACTCATCTTAAGGTGTAGTATTTAAAAAAAAATCTTAAAAGTCTAGAATTCACTTTAATTAAAAAATTCAAATTTTTATCCCTTAATTTAATCAATTAATATGAATTCCAAATTTAAAATAAAAAATAGTTAATAAACTTAAATTATAGATAAATTTAACCCAAATCTTTAAAACTAGTAATCAATCATTTTAATTAATAAATTATCAGCCATCAAACCTTAGCTAATCAAGTCACTTAATTAATAATTGTGACTACTAGGTAACCTGAGCCTAAGAGGCTATTAAATTAGCCATATGAAAGGTGAAATAAACTTCACAGTGCTTATGTAAATAAAAGTTATAATCAATTAAAATTTAAAATACATCTTTCAAAATTAACATTTAGGAATTAATATTTAAATTAAAATTAAAATCCCTTAAGCCTCTTAACCAATCAATACACTAGACAACATTATCAATTTACCCTACGTAGGACATATCCAAACTACACAACCTACACCACACACTTTAGGTGGTTATTTAGGAAAACAAACTCTTGCTTTAGGCTAGGCCAGTGTTTTAATTTCTTAGTGTTGTGTGCTAGGTTTTCTATGGTCTTCATTGCATGCAAGTTGTTAGAATGAATCGATTGATGTGACAGTTTGTTTAGATTTCAATGTAATCTATGTATTAATTTAATGGATGTTAGATTTTTCTTAGGTTAGGAATGATCTAGATGCTAACATAATCTTCTACAGGTGGCCTTGCTTGTACAGGTCTATAAAATTAAAAGGGGCATAAAATTAATCTTTTAATTAATAAGTTTTCTATAAGTGCAAGATGCTAAGTGTGTTGTAAATCTGGACCCATGTCATGTAATTTGGATGATAACAAATATAATTGGACTTTTTACTATGATATTTTAATATATTGCATATTTGTTTTTCCTTACTCACTAACATTTTTGGTTGACTGTATCACTTATAACTTCAATCAACTCAAGATTGGGTAGCCTTCCACACACACACTCAAGGAAGTGAGTTGGTGAGTTAAAAAATTATATTTTTTAAACTAATAAGGCAGTAAAATTTAGATCTTATTGGATAATCTATTAAAATAAAACTCTAATTAGGGCACCTCAATTAATTAAGATTGATTAAAATCATCATATTGAACCACTTAGATCATATAGGGCGATCTATTATAATCAATAAAATAGCCGCCAATCACCATTTAGATAATTTTTTAATATTCAAATTCTGCGTCTAATTGTACAGTATTCTCTTTATCATACTATATGATCTTTATTGTACTATATGATTGATGATAATCATACCCAAAATGATCCTGTGATTAGGTGTTTAATTATAGCTAAAATATTCAATCAGATTATATAATATGATTGTAGATGATTGTACTATACACATTATTTCCTGCATGAGATGATAATCAAATGCCGCCCATCATCCAAGACATAAAATTATAATTTTTCATTGATTGTATAGGATGATGCCCAAACTTTGTATAGTATGAATCGATCTCTATATCAGATGATATATAATATCTAGTTACAGTACGTGCTGATTAGTTCAATCTTTTGAACTAATTATATAGGATGATCATAGGTTAGTACAATATAATCAGTATAATGCATTAAACTAATCATCCAGACCATTACAGTTCATACGGGCTAAAAGTGCTGCATTAAACTAATTGTATAAGACAATCTTGGATCATACCCATTTTTGTTAGAGAGAGAAACTCCCATTTTCGCTAGAGAGAGAAACTCCCATTTTTTCTAGAGAGAGAAAATTTGAATTTGCATCTTTGCTGCTTGGTGGGGTTATCGGCTATGCCTTCTGCCCCTTTTGCAACCACTCCGAGTGGCTAAAAGTTGACTGATTCTCCATATCCATCGTCTCGTATCTTCCATTCAATTTGATCAGAGCTTTCCTGTGGTATTCAAGATGTGAAGATCAGGAATGTGCCTTTGATAATTAAGGAACCTACTATGTTTCTGATAATCCAAAGTCCTCCAATTATTGGTATGGGAAAACAAATTATAGAGACTAATTATTCCAAAACTCCTCATTCATTAGGAAAATTCAAATTAAATGATTATTAAGCATCGTTTGTATCTGGCATGAATTTGATTGTGAACAGATTTGGTAATGTAGTGCCAAAATATAATCTGAATATAGAGGGTGGTTCTTTAGTTCATAACATTGAAGATGTTACTTTAGATGTTTGTGAATTTGTTCATTAGAAAACTCAAATTGCTGAAATTCAGGGTATTAATGAAGCTATCGTTCAGAAAGGATCAAATGGAGTTAATACTTGGTTGAAGAAGCCTTATATTGAAATACATTTATCAAAAGATGAGTATTTTCTAACTGAAGATGGGAAAGCTATAAAATTGCATGATCCAAATGTGATTGCAAACTTTGAGAAACTTCAATTAGCTTTGGTTGTAGAGATCTTTGGCAAAGATGTTCCAGTTCATTTGGTTGTAGGAGAGTTAAGAAGGCAATGATCTTATTTGGGCAAATTTCATCTCACTGTTCTTTGCATGGGATTGGTATTATATTCTTTCTCATCCTCGGAGATAATGGAAAATGTGCTATCAGGGGGACCTTGGTTTGTGAATGGGTGCGTAGTTGGCCTTGATAAATGGAGCTCAAAATTTTCTCCTACATCTTTGAAAGGCCTTACATCGCCGGTGTCGGTGAGAATGCCAAACCTTTCTCTTTATTGTTCGGATGAGATTAATGTAGCTAGAATAGCTTCCTTATTAGGTACTCTTCTTATGTTAGACGGTAACATGTTTCAATGGGAGAGGAGGGAGTTTGCAAGGATATGTGTTCGTATGGAGCTTGATAAGCAATTGCCTTTGGGGGTATGGGTGGAAGGTTTAGAAGGCAATCTTTTTTAGAAGGTGGAGTATGAAAAAATTTCATCTTTTTATTATAAATGTGAGAAGATTGGTCATTTGAATTATGCTTATTGAAAGAAGGAAACAGATGGTGGAGATACTAGTAGGGAGAATATGGTCATTCCAAAGAATATTCCAGACAAATATGTTTTTGAGAATAAGGCAAAGGCTTAGTTGGTTAATGATTCAATTAAAAATTTATCTTGTGGACCTTATGTCCATGTCAATTACAGGAAGAAAAGAAAGTTTTTGGCTATTCCTAAGAAGAACATTTATGTACTTAAGTCTATTCAGGTTCATAAAACATCTACCATACAAGAGGTTTCAAATGGCAAAGCTGTGGTAAAGGAAGTTGTTGGCAAGACAGTTGAAATGCAAAAAGGAGATGTTTCCTTATCTAATTGGAATATGATGAATGTGCAAGGTGCTAAAGAATGCATAATTCTTCCTTGTGATCAGGGGGTGTCAACGGAATTTGGTAAGAATAATATCATTTCTGATGGGTTGGAAAATAATAAATTCTTTCTACTGAACTCTTTATGTGAGGATGATCAAGAATTTGATAAAACTATAGTCCCCATGTTGGATGGGGGAGTTATAGAGAAGGGAGAGATTGTGACTCTTCTGGAGGACCATGCTTCTGTGAAGAAATCCTTATCTGCTCATCAGGTTAGTTATGCTGAAGCCAGGATAGAGGTTGAGGCGATGGTAGGTGCTCATGAGGTTATTATTTCTGATGTAAGATAGAGGATTCTGCCCATGAGGATACTACTTCTGATGCTCAAAATGTGTTTAAATCCACTTCTGGAAGCTCAAAATCTAAATTGTTGAAGGAGTTGAAGTCCCTTGGTCCGTTGGACCATTCTTTGAAGAGCAAGAATTTGGAAGGTATGAATAAGAGAATGAGTGGGGGTCCTTCCCCCTTTGTAAATAAATGAGTTCCATAGCTTTTTGGAACTATAGAGGGGCAAATATGAAGGAAACCTCTTGTTATTTAAAAGAAGTTGTGAAAGATTGGGAGATTTTTTTTATTGGTAATGTGGAGACTAAAATCTATTGTATTGTTAAGGAAATTTTTGTGAATTTATGGGTAAGGAAAGGAATTTTTTTTATTTACCCCTCTGATGGTTTGTCAGGTGGAATACTGGTTTTATGGAATTCAAACCTGGCTTCTTTCTCTGTTCAAAATAGTTTTCCTCAATGTGTCATTGGGGAATTATATTGTGCTAGGGATAGTAACACTTGGGTTATCTCCACAATTTATGGTAACAAAGATGTGTATAATAGATGGAGGTTGTCGGAAAGCTTGGAATTACATTCTAGCTCTAGTCTTCCTTCGGTCATAGGAGGGGATTTCAATTGAATCTTGTCTCAAGTGGACAAGAGGGGAGGAAAGAAGTTTAAATTTTCAATTGGCCCCAAGAAATGAAATCATTTATGAATATTAATTATTTCCATGAGGTGGGATTGGTTGGTCCCAAGTTTACTTTGTGCAATAATAAAGTGGGCAGTGCTCAAATTTTGGAAATGCTTGATAGGTGCTTATTGAAATTCAAGGCACTTCAGCTGATTCAGTAAGCAACTACGAGGCATTTAGTAAGAATTGATTTTGACCATTGCTCCATAGTGTTGAAAATCTTTAATTCTGGTCTACAAAAGAGCAGGTTTCTTAGATTTGAGGACATTTGGGTTTCTTACCCAGCGGCTGTTGAGTGGTGAGGAAATACTGGGCAAAATTGCTTGATGAAAATCCTATGGAAATTCTGAACTAGAAACCTCAAAGAGAATTAAGATCCTTATACTTCTAGAGTAAAGCTAAAGTTTAAGATTTGACTGCCCTGAAGGATAAAGTGAAAATGGAAATTGCGGATCTGCAGTTGGAAGAGTGAAATAATGGTTGTTTACCTAATGATAAGCTCGTATTTATAAGGACCATTAATGAATTTAATAAAACTTTGGCTCAATTAAACACATGGTGGAGACAAAGAGCAAAGGTAACATGGTTAGAAGATGGAGAAAAAAATTCAAATTTCTTTCATGCTGTATTGAATGGAAGAGGGAATTCCAATTTCATTAATCAAGTGAAAGATGAAACAGGTAATTTGGTAGATGGTCAAAAGACTATTGAAGAAATCTATTTCAAATTCATCTCAATTAAATGGAGGGAGAGGGTGGTTTGCTAAGAGGCACTACAGGAAATTCAGCCATTACTAGCGATTTTTACCAGCAGTTTATCTGTAACTACCGACGGTTATGAAAAATACCAGCGGCTCTATGGCGGTTAGCACACCGCCGGTAAAAATGGCATAAGAAACTATTGCCGACAGTGTTTTTCCTATGGTTTATTTCCCCGATGGCTTTCCAGCAGCCTACACCGTTGGTTATCACTGGAGTTGTTACTGGCAGCTTTTCGGCCGTCAAACTGACGGTATAAATATCATCATTCAACTGCAGGTCGACCAACGGGAACAAAACTGGTGGCTTACTGATGGTCAGAGCCGATGGCATTTCCAGCGATCATAGTCGCCAGCGTGTCGCCAAAAAACTGCCGGACAGCATCGGTAAACCGTCGGTAAAATATCGACCGTCTGGTATCGTAGTTTCCGGCGGCCAAACCGCCTTTTGGCCACCTGAATTTTGTAGCATCAGAAAAAAAATTTGATAGCCTCCCCTCTATTTGAGGGAGGTTCACCCGAAACTCTAAACTTGCACAAAAAGCAAAAACAACAATTTTGGGTAACACGCCACTGTAGTTAATCAATTATCACAAGTATATACATAAGTAAAACCAAACAAAATAATAAATATAACCAAAATTCACTAGTTTAACCAAATTCACAAGTTCTAAGTTCACAAATTCTATGTTCAATAAGTTCAACCAAACAACTTTACGATCAGTTCATCATAAGTTCATCAAACATAAAAAAGTGCTACTCTTCGTTCGTATCCTCGCTGTCTGGAGATGTATGTGGTTGCTCTATCTCTTACTCTTTCTTCCTTTAGCTTTCATTTCTATAGGATCACAACTCTGCTTGCATTTCATTTTGAACCTTTCTCATCTCTTCAATCACTCTAGTAAGTGCTGCAACCCTATGGCTTATAGTTTCTTCAGCTCCACTTGGATCATAAAATATTGAGGTGGATAAACTGCCATCATATGCATATCCTTGCGATCCCAAGCCATATACCCTCCCCCTCTGTCTTCCTACAACAGCATCTGACCATATATGATACTCAAAAATTTGGGTCGATCCTAAAGATGATCCCTCACCAGTGGACTGATGACTTTCACGAACTCGTGCAAAATCATCCTGCGAGAATAAATCCATAAAACATATTGATGTTATAATTAGTTTTATTATAATAAATTTCTATTCCTAAACTCCAAAAAATTATACTCACATGAGCCTTCTTAGCCTTTTCATCAACCCACTGATGGTCAGCTTGATGTTGATGAGTTCTCGTATGCAACTCCAACGGTGTTGGCTGCCAACCAAGAAACTCTTTCTAAAAATATAAGATATAGTTATAATAACATAAATATATTTAATAAACTAATTTCAAGATCTTACCAATCATCCTCTATGTTATGTATGAGGAGCAGATCAACTAGTATGAAGAGAGCTTCCTAAACCCCCACAGTTAGATGCTCTGTTTTGCTTATTCTGCTCTCTTATTTTTTTGAACTCAGGGGTCACCCAAGCTCTACTCAGATCAGCCCATATGCCCTCTCCAATCAATATTGGACACTGCCCAGACTTTCTAATGTCCATGAGCATATGCCTGAGATGGGTCGCTTCTCTCTCCTCAAATTTGGTTCTGATCCTCGTGCTATGCTCAGGCAACCACCTAAATTCTTTATGTAAAAATTTTGGCATAACCAAAAAGATTAGTACAAATTAAATCAAATATTTGAATTCATACCAAATAAGTATATCTAAAATTCTCCAAACCACATATCCCTAACCTCCTTTGGGATATTCTTCTAAGATAAGTAAGGAGCATCATACTTGTTCTTTATAATCTCCCAAACTTTATGTGTAGGTGGCCTTGAAGGATTGAAGCTCCAGGTTAATTTTTTTGTTAATAACATATAATATATCAAAATACAATCAACTTAATAACATAATTGAACTTACTTATCGCCCTCAGGCTCAATGTATTGATGCTTATCTGTTGAAGCTGCATGATCCCCAGCACCAACCTCTGCTGGTCTAGATAGTTCACCTTGTTCTTGCTGCATCGGATATGAGTAATAATATGGGTAGGGGTAAGGAGGGTGAAGACTAGTGGATAGACATGCTGCCTGTGATGATGGTGGGGGGTAATATGGATAGAATAGAGCAGCATGTGCCTGATCTGGAGAGGGAAAGTAAGGACTTGTCAAGGGAGGAGGGAAGTAGCTAGGGTAGGGTGGTGGTACAACTGTAGGTGGATCTGACTGACCCTGACCCTGCTCACTCGGGGATTACTATTAGCTCTTGGGTGGTGGTGGTGTAGGTAGAACCGGTGGAACTGAAGGTCCCTCACCTTCATCAGGCTGTCTAGCTATGTTGGGAGTAATAGTAAACTTCTTCCGACGAAACTTTGAGGCAAATGATTTACATGGAGGATCATCACTTGAAGCCATCTACATTAAAAGAAGCAATTAGTAAAGCGTTGTAATATATAAAAAATACAAATAAAAGAAGCAATTAATAAAAAAGAATAATTCTACAATTCTAAATATTTAAGAATACAAATAAAAGAAGTAATTAATGAATTACAAAAATAAAGAATATTTGAGTACAAATAAATAATTAATATTTTCATTGCTCTGAATTCAAAATATTACAAAAAGTAAAATTCTATAAATTTAAAATATAAAAACTACAATTCTAAATTAAAAAAAAAACTTCTCTGAATCAAAACTATTTTCATTGCTCTCCAGGGTATCTTCACTTTCATCCTTGTTCTCATCTTCGCTTGAGCTTGTTGAACTATTCACATCTTCTAACTGTATTTCAATACTAGAGGTTGTAGTTAGCATCTCCTCAATTTGAACAGGCCTACAACTTGACATCTCATCCTCTTGCTGTGCATTTGCTACAGTGTATTATTGATAAATCATTTTCCATACTTTAGTTTTTAAGACACCTAGCAAATCTTGTTTATCTCTATGACCACTGGGATAGTTGTTGAAATAAATATAAATAGCTCAGACTTGCTAACACAAATGGATTAAACTTCCTATATCTTCTACTATATTTTACATCGTCTAACCATACACAGGATGAACACTTGTGCCTCTATTCTATATTGGATCATACCATTGACAGTTAAATAAGCATACAAAGTTCTCATCTTCGCCTAGGTACTCCAGGTTAAGAACCTCATTCAGAATACCGTAATAATCACACTCATCTTCTTCATGAGTGCTTCCTCTAACACATACTCTATAATTTTCAGCTTTTCTTCCTTCACTCCATGACTTGGCATGAAATCTGAACCCATTCACTATATATATTAGCCAGTTTTTTACTTTTCGCATTGGATCCCATGCTAGTGCTTGCAAACCTTTATTGAAATATTTATTATTAGGGTTTTGTAACTTGTAATATTTTTAAATATTAATATTTTTTGCAATAAATAATATATAATTCAAAATTTAATTTTAAAGTTTATGAGCTCACATAAGAACTAAATCAAGTTGGGAAATCATTTGCAACAACTTGCTCAATATCCCTCAAATCTGTCAGAGGCAAATTACTTACGAAATACCTGGTGACAAATAATACTTTAGTATTTTAAATAAACTTTACTCATTACTGACATTATGGAAGAACATAATATAAGATTGACTCAACTTCTTCACAATTTAGTAGCACATATAAATTCATTGTTTTGATTTCTAAATCGTTTAGAAATCTTTCAACACATTTGCCACTGTGCTTTTCATGACTTCAAAATACTGATAGTACAGCCTGTGATTGTTGTTCTACATCGAAGACCATATTACGTCCAATCTTTGTTATTGTACTCCTTATATGGGGCTCGAAGTAGTAGGAGCAAAAGTGAGTGGTTTCTTGAGACAAATATGTTTCACATATTGATCCTTCTGGTCATGCTTTATTTTTAACATATTTCTTCAACTTGTTCAAATATCTATTAAACAATTACAATTATCAAGTTAATAAAAATATGTTATCTAAACTTATTCAAAAATATTGGAGACTTAATAAATATATATTTTACCTCTCGAAAGGATACATCTAACGATATTGCACAGGTCCACCATCTTTAGCTTCGTAAGATAGATGGACTGGAAGATGTTCCATAGAATCAAAAAAACCTGGGGGAAATATTTTTTTTAACTTGTAGAGGATGATTGGTATGTTATCCTCGCTCCTCCGTAAAGCATCTTCGCTTAGTTTAGATGAACATAGGTTTTTAAAGAAAATGTTAAGCTCAGTCAATGGATTTGATATATAATCGGGTAACATACATACTATGATCAGAAGAAGAACCTCCATAATTCTGTGACAATCGTAACTTTTTAGTACAAATAACCTCATAGATTTCAGGTCAACACATCAGCTTATATTTGATCCATATCCATCAGGCCTTTTTAAACCTTTAAGCCACTGACATATTGATCTTTTTTGCTCTAACGTGAAAGAGTACGGTGCTTTAGACTTTGTTATTTTTCCGTCGGTTGTTGTTACTAACTCCAAATTTTTTCACCGGTTGTACTCTTTAATGTCCATCATTGCTTTGACATTATCTTTACTATTACCTTTAACATCCATGCTTGTATTAAAATTATTGTCCAGGAAGTTCTTCTCAATGTGTATAACATCCAAATTATGCCTTGTCAAATTAGTTCTCCAATATGGTAATGTCCATAAAATACTTTTTTTAATCCAATTATATTCAACACCATATGCCAGATATTTAGACTCTGATAGCATTGAAAAATCAATAATTGTTAGAATGTCAGAAAGTCTCTATAGTACATCATCACCACCTAATCTGGGTGGAGGAGGCGACCGCTAAATTCTATTTTTAATGAATGCTTCCTTATTCCTCTAAAACTGATGATTAGTAGGTAGAAACATACGATGACAATCAAACCAAGTATTTTTTCCTCCATGTTTTAGTGTGAAAGCTTTACTATTCTCCATGCAGTAAGGACATGCTAATTTTCCTGCTGTTCTCAAACAAGATAACATACCATAAGATGAAAAATCACCAATGGTTCACAACAATGCAGCTCGAAGAAGAAAATTGTGTTTTATTGATATGTCATATATGAGAACTCCTTCTTCCCATAATAACTTGAGGTCATCAATTAATGGTTGCAAAAAAATGTTAATTTTTACTTTTGGATTATGTGGTCTAGGTATTATAAGAGTAAGAACATGTACGGAGTAGTCATACATATCTCTTGTGGAAGATTGTATGGTGTTAATATAACTGGCCAACAAGAGTATGGTATAGCTGTTTGACTATATGGGGTGAAACCATAGGCACATAATCCCAATCTTATGTTGCAGGATTCAGCAGCAAATGAAGCATGCACGCGATCAAAATATTTCCACGCTTCAGTATCTGATGGATGAGAAAGAACACCACTTTTTTCTATTTTTTCCTTATGCCATCTCATATGACCTGCTGAACTCATTGATGCATAGAGTCGCTTA
This sequence comes from Dendrobium nobile, assembly GCA_022539455.1. Classification (NCBI taxonomy): domain Eukaryota; kingdom Viridiplantae; phylum Streptophyta; class Magnoliopsida; order Asparagales; family Orchidaceae; genus Dendrobium; species Dendrobium nobile. Next base: position 57,122,109 of record CM039735.1, read on the forward strand.
AGTTTTGAAATGATAGGTAAATAAAATAATTGGGAATATGGAATATCTTTCTTTTGACGAAGTTATTTTCCCGAATTTGGCTTAAATAAAGGAGCATTGCAGGTGCAACAATAAACTTTTGTTGCATCATCCTTATAGTATAAAATCAATCCATTGATATAACAATCAATTTTTGTAGTAGTGAGATGCAACTTGAATACTAACTTCTTCGTTTGGTACAAGTCAAGGGGAATTAAATTGTCCGTTGGATTAGTTTCTTTGAGAAGACCAATAAAGTCATTGAAACAATCATGAGGAATATTAAACTTAGTTTTAATACTTAGCATCCTCACTATAATGGATAATTCTGAATGGATACTGCAACCATCTCAAATTAGTTTTTGAGCTGCATGTAGTAACTCAAAGAATTTTTGGGTTTTTGTATTTGGTGGCACTTGCACACTAGCCCTTAAATTAGGACCTGCTACATCAAAAATAAGTTCTTCGTAGGATCTACTCATTTGATCTTCATCAAATATTTCATAAGCTGTGGATGAACTGGCATGAGCATCTCTATGCGGCTCGTACTCGACATGTGATGTCCAAATCCAGTAGTTTGGAAGAAATCCCCTACGATATAGATCAAGCTTCACATCATCGGGCTTGAGGAATGCTTGATTTTTATTCTTCGAACATGGACATCTAAACATTTTATCAAACTGAAAGGAAGGCAGTTGAGATGCAACTTGAATGAAATTTTCGACTCCCTGTATAAACTCATTTCTAAATCCTTTTCGACCCAGCAACAATCTGTTATACATCCAATATCTCTCTTATTGAATAATCATTTAGACGTTGAAGCAAACGTCCCCCTACATAGTTATGAAAATATTTATTAGAACACATGTGTAAACCTTAATAAGTGTACGTGCTATACTTTTATTAACATAAGGGTCAAGCCACTCATCCTTCTCTTTTATTGACCACGATTCAGCACCATATAACATTGCAGATATCTAAAATATGTACTTTTATTAATTACTTCCTCTCATTAGGTTTATTGCTACTAAAATTACACTGTATATATTCAGATAATATCCCAATCTATTTCACGATAAGTAGATCAAAGATATAAAAAACATGTACTTTTAGTAATGAATTCATCGCCCAAAGTTACAGTCCCTCAACTAGGTCTATTATTACTAAAATTATACTCTATATATTAAGTTTTAGATCTACTTATGCATAAAACTTTAAACTATAAGGTTGACCTACATAATTCAAGTTTAACTTTAAATGTCTCTCTCTACTATTTTAAATAAGAGGAATACCTCAACAAAAAGCATACACCAAGGTACATTCTCTTGCAAATGTTTAGTGAGAATATCCATAACTAAAGCAAAAAGCATACACCAAAATACATTCTCTTGTAAATGTCTAGTGAGAACATCCATAACAAAAGCAAAAAGCATACACTAAGTAAGGTACATTCTATTGCAAAAGTCTAGTGAGAACATCCATAACAAAAGCAAAAAAGCATACACCAAGGTAATTTTTCTTTCAAATATCTAGTTAGAACATCCATTAGGTAAATTATACTCTATATATTAAGTTTTAGATCTACTTATATGAAAACTTTAAACTATATGGTTGACCTACATAATTCAAGTTTACCTTTAACTCTCTCTCTACTCTTTTCAATAAGAGGAATGCCCTCAACAAAAATCATACACCAAGGTACATTCTCTTGCAAATGGTTAGTGAGAATATCCATAACTAAAGTAAAAAGGCATACACCAAAATACATTCTCTTGCAAAAGTCTAGTGAGAACATCCATAACAAAAGCAAAAAAGCATACACCACGGTACATTTTCTTGCAAATATCTAGTTAAAACATCCATAACTAAAGAAAAAATCATACACCAAGATTCATTTTCTTGCAAATGTCTAGTGAGAACACTAGTAGCAAAGGAAAATTAAAATCATACACAAAGATACATTATATTACAAATGTCTAGTGAGAACATCCAAAATAAAAGCAATTCATTCTCTTGCAAATGAAAAAACCTCACCTCACAGGCGGCGTCGCGCACGGGATCAAAATCGGAGTGCTTGTCGGCGTCCTTGCAGTGTGACTTCAAGGGCAGCTAGAGTGCTCGTTGGCGGCTGGAGACAGGTCGTCGGTGGCCGGAGGTAGCTCGATCGCATGAGAGGCGGGTGGAGGAGACAGGCGAGCGCAGCCGAAGAGAGAGATGAGGAGAAGATGAAATTAAATGGGAGGCTCAGGCTGGTTCATTTAGGGCATTTACCGGTGGCTCTCCGGTGGTTGTAACCGCCGAAAAGTAAATCACTTAACGCCGGCAGTTTTGGTCGCGAATATAGCGCCGGTATCTTTTAAAACTTGCGGTCTACCCGGTGGTTTTGTGACCGCCGTTATTACCGGCAACATATGCTTCCATAATGGCCAGTTGAGCCGCCAGTATTTAACAGTGGCCAAATCGCCATGTGAGCTGCCATTATTATCTTTCAAAGCCGCCGGTAATGGCTGATTTTTCTGTAGTTAGGTTGGCCACCATTTATTAATAAATTATGTCAAGAAGATTATAATCTTTTGGATTCTGATATCTCATTTCATGAAGCGAAATCTGTGATTAATTACATAGGTAAGAATATTTTACCTGGAATTAACGACATCACATATTTGTTTCTCAAAGCTTATTGGAATATTATTAGCTATTCTTTATTTTTTTTTCACCTGGGGATATGTGTGCTAAGTGGAAGGATACACTTGTTATTCTAATTCCTAAGATTAAAAATCCTGTTCTTCCTTCTCATTTACATATAATTAGTTTGTGTTTATCTAGTTATAAGGTTGTGACAAAGATTTTATTAAATAGACTTATGAAGGTTATTCATAAACTAAATTCGGATGTATAAGCGGCATTCATTAAAGGAGGAAATCTTTCGGATAATATTATCTTGGTCCAACAACTCTTTAATAAATTTAGATATTTTAAATCTAAAAAGGGTTTGGTGGAAATTAAAATCGATATGGAGCAAGCTTATGATAGCATGGCTTGGTCAACCCTTAAGAAAGTTTTAAAATCTTTTGGTTTTCCATATAGGTTTTCCAATCTTTTGATGGAATGTGTAGTTGATCCTCGATACTCTGTTCTTATTAATGGTAACAGATCTGAATGGATCGAAGCTAAAAGTGGCTTCAGGAAAGGATGTCCTCTTTCACCATATCTTTTTATTCTTTGTTCACAACTTCTATCCATTGAATTCAATTTTAAGGGAAGTCATTTGGGAATCAAAGCTACTCCTAGTGCTCCTAAAATTAGTCATTTGATGTATGTCGATGATATTTTGATGTTCTCTGAAGCAAAAGGAAATTATGTGAAGATAATCAAATTATTGCGGATTATTTTTTATGGATGAGGCTGGTGGTCAACATTCATATATTAAGTGTTATTTTTGGGAAATTTGTCAATCAAATAAATAAAAGTAATATTTTGAACTTGCTAAAATTTAAGGAGGTTAAAGACATCATTTATTTGGGCATTAAAATGTTGTGAAGAAGGTTGATAGCTACTAATTTCTTATTCCTTTTGGAAAAAACTACTAGTAAGTTGAGTATTTGGGGAAAAACTCATATTTCTTTAGCAAGAAAACTTATTTTGATTAGATCGATTATTTTATCTTTACCGATTTTCTTTGCTTCACATACTTTGGTACCTTTTAGCATCCTGAAAAAGGTTGATAAGATGTGTAGGGAATTTTTGTGGAACAATCAAGAAGGGAACCATGGGTTACATTATGTGGCTTGGGATGAACTTTATAAACCAATAGAGTTGGGAGGTCATGGATTACATTCAGCAGGTTCTATTGTTGGCCAACTTATAGCAAAGTTTGCATGGAATTATTTAAATTTTCCTGATTCACTTTTATATAGGACATTGAGAGCAAAGTATAGTGAGTTCATGGATGGTGAATATCGGAGGTATAGATCCAATACCTACAAGGTAATTTCTAGTCGATGAAAGCTCTCCAGCCGGTGGTTAGATGGAAAGTGACTACAGGATCATCTATAAATTTTCTAAAGGATTTTTGGATCTTAGATAAGAGGTTGGACAGATGGCCAACCTTTGTAGTTGTGTTGGATGAGGATTTCCCTTCACTTGAGGTGTTCATTGTTGTTGGATGTTGGAATATTGTAGAGTTACAAAAATGGTTTGGTTCTTACTTAATTGAGGTTATAGCTCAGATTATTATTTATCCAAAAAATTCATAGGAAAATTTGGAATTGATCCATAAATTTTATGGCAGATCAGTTGCTTCCTTAATAACTAGAACAAGATTTATGAATATGGAAATAGTGGATTATGGGAGATGGTTGAAAAAATTGCACTTATCTCCAAAGGTGGATTGTTTTTGGTGGCTGGTATTTAAGAATGCTATTCCTACAAATGAATTTTTACTTAATAGAATATTGGCAGATTACAATTCTTGTCCAAGAGGCTGCAATGAAGTTGAAAATTTGGATCATGTTGTCTTTAAATACTCTATGGTTAAACAAGTTATTGTGTTGTTGAATAGGTGGGGATTTTTTCTTCTTTCTTTCTCATCTTTTGTGGAGTGTAAAAGAAGATTGGAGGTAATGTTAGATTGCAATCAATTTATGGGAAATCTATATTGTTCTCTATTTTTTTTGCTATGGGGAAGCAGAAACCGTAGGAAGCATGGAGATAAGGAGTTTGGTTTGTGCTATATTGCATCAGAAGCTATTAGCATTGCTTCTATTTCATTGAACTTTAATATATATTTGGATCATTGGGGTGTTAACCAACTTAGGCTGTATTTGAAATCTTAGCGCCCTTGTCCTCCCGAATGGATTAAAGTAAATAATGATGTGAATCTTAATGAAGCTAGTATTGGCGGTGCTTTTAGGGACCATAAGGGCAGGTTATTAGCTGCTTTCAGATATAAATGTACTCATTGGGATGTTGGGTACCTGGAATTGTTAGTATTTCATTCCTTGAAGGAGACCATTAAAGATTGGATATGGTAGCTAAAGATGTAATAATTGAGAGGGATTATCACAATGTCATGAACTATTTACACAAATCTTTTGGTAAAGCTTCTTCAGATATAAATAAGGAAGAAGTGGAGGATTTGTCTTTTTAAAAAGAATTTGGTATTTATTATTTCATTTCATTTCTAGGAGTTGTAATAAGTTAGTTGATTGTTGAACTAACTTAGCTCTAGAAGGTGATTTCATTTGGGATGAGCTAGATTGTAATAAAATTCCTCCTATTTTTCTTGATCTGTTGAAAGGAGGAAAGTGATAGATGTTCTACCACTTAGTAGTTTGTATTAGGCTTCTCTTTCTTATTTTAATTCTATTGGCAATTTTCAAAAAAAAAAATTAAATAAATAAAAAAATAACCTCCTTATTGAATGTTAGGTCCTCCTTGGAGTCTCTCTATTCAAGCTTTCATAGTCTTGTAAAGATAACCTTTTGTTGTTGATTTTTTTGAGAGGGATCTTAGGGAGAAAGAGTTGAGGAGAGCTCTGGGAGAAAAGAGTGGGAGATTTCTTATGAGTGGGGTTTTGAAAGCTTCACAAGGTTAGTCCAAGCAAAGTTCCTTCCAATCTTCCTTAAGTCTCTACTTTGATTCTTAGGTTGTGTGGGTAGACAATCTTTAGCACTAGATTGTGGTTCTTTGCCAACTTCAAGGAAGGAGTAAAAAAATTCTTTTTTCTCTGCCCTTTCTAGGAAGGAGAAAAAGGATTTCAAGTTCTCTACATTCACTTGAAGGGTGAAAAAAAATTTAAGGTACTCTATCGCACTGGGTTGGTGGAAGATTCTTTTGTAAGGATTCTCCACCTAGCAGTGAAGGCTAAAGGAGAGACACTAAAAGGTTTACTGCAATACCTAAAGTGGAGGCCTTTGGCAAGTGGACATAGGTCAAATTTGACTGAACTACTATCAAATATTGTTTGTTCATTCTTTTACTTTTTGGCATTTTAATTTATTCAGTTTTTTGTTGTTTATTATGTGGCTGAAAACTTTGATTGGTTTTGTTATTATAAAATTAATCTGTTTCTACATCAAGGAATAAAATTAATATTTTTTGATATTTTAAAAGATTTAAAAGGGTGGGATTTTCTTTTTGCTTAAAGCAGTTTTTAAATTTACCAATTCAACCCCCCTCATGGTTAACCTTGGGCTAGTTTTTAGAGGTTGAATAACCTTTGTGAGCTTTCAAGTGGTATTAGAACAGGATTTAAAAACTAATTTTAAATAACTTTTGAAAAATGATTAATGGCTAACTTTGAAAATTGTAATACCATGGAAGGATATTCAATCATACGATCACCTTTATTTGATAATAGTCATTTTGATTTTTAGAAAGTTTGCACTTCTAGTTTCTTGTAATCCATTGATATCACAAGTGGATGGTAGTTTAGGAAGAATATTTTACACCTTAACATTTAGTAAATGACATTAAAATAGAAATACCTTTTTCTAAATGGAGTATATATGATAGAGATGTAGCATAAATAAATGACAAATGTTTAAACTATTTTTTTCTGTGAATTAAAATATGAAAATTACAAGTATGTATCTAATTATATAACTGGACAAGATTTTATGGATAAACTTTGCATAACCTATGAAGGAACTAAAGAAGAAAAATAATCTAGGTAAATCATTATACCATGATTATAAAATGTTCCGCATGAAACCTTGTGAGTTTATTTCTAATACTAGGTTCACTCCAATTATCAATTTTATGCATGCTTTTGGTAGAGAGCTTACAAATTTTGAGAAAGTTAATAAGATTCATCATTTTTTATGTAGTTCTTATGATCACTGCTACTATTGAATCTAAGGATCTAATTATTAACTCCATTAATAACATACTTGGATCAATCATAGCTTACGAGCAAAGAGTGACTCGAAGACAACATGATGTAGGTGAAAAGCGAAAGGAGAAAACTATAGGCTTAAAGGCTAATGATTTTTATAGTGATAATTCTGCACTTGAGGATGATGATGAAATAGCACTAATTACAAGGCAGTTCAAGAGCCTTCTAAAGAAAAAGTAAATGTATTGTCAGCAATGGAGAAAAGGTAAAGCTAATAAAAATTTTAAGGTTTATGCTAAAGTTATCTATTTTGAATACAGCATGCTAGGGTACATTAAGTTGGATTGCTAAATCTAAAAACTCACCCAATCAAGGAGAAGGGTGAATAAAAGGCTAAGTTCAAAAAGTTAAAGGAAAAGAATTAGAAGGCTTTCTAGGAAGACTCTGCCTTAGACACTTCTGAAATAAAAGCTAAAGGAGAGGTAACCAACTTGTGCTTAATCGAAGATAATCAACTTGATAGTTCTGATCAAATGGACGTATGTGAGTTTTCCTATGATGAAATATTTGAAGTTAAAAAAAAAACATAATGCATATTGGAAGCTCAAGAAATATATGCAAGTTTGAATTTTGATTATCAAAACTACAAAATGAGAATGAATGCATTAGAAAAGATTATTCTACTTTGGATAGTAATCAGATGGCTTTATTAGATGACTTTGATACTTTAAATAAGAAGCATCTTGATTTAACTATTGAACATGATTCCTTGAAAATATCATATGTTGAATTAGAAAATGCATTCAAAGAACTAGAGACTCTTCCAACTCAACTAAATAGTAGTGTTCATGCTTTCAAATTTGAAAATTCAATTCTTAAAAGTCATTACAAGTGAAATTAACTATTCTTACAGAAATCCAAAAACTCCTTTCACTTGTAGAATTTTATAAATCATCAACACATTATGAATTCAAACCAAGTAAGAGGTATTATAACCCACATAGATTAGTAAATCTTTTTTCTTGTATTAGATATTTTTTCTTGTGGCATGCTACGACATATCTTTACATTTGCACTATCCAGTGTAGAATACATTTAGTGTGGAGACTAAAATTATATATACCATATCATAACATAAATCCATCTCATTCTTAATTTATAAGGTTGAACAAAAACTTGTTTAGGTTACTAAATCTAACCTTTGATGATTTTGTAGGGATGCTCTCACTAAAGGCCATATGAGAGCATGTGGTACCCAGAGAGTGGATGTTCAAGGCACATAACTACAGATGCAAATCAATTCATTTTGCTGGAAGCCAAGGTAGGACACATTGTGACACTTGGAGATAACACCACTAGGAGAGTGGTGGGCTCATGTATAATTGGTAATTCAAAAAATGTCCTCATTGAAAATATTTTATTGGTACATGGCTTAAAACATAATTTGCTTAGCATAAGCCAACACTGTAAAAAAGGCTTCAGCATGAAATTTTTGTCTACCAGCTATATTATAAGCTTAAATGGAAATATTATGCTATAAGAAAAAATAATCAATAATACTTACATGTTTGATTTATACTAAGTTGAACCTACTAACGACCTTAGCCAAAAAAACTATTGCTAATGAATCCTGGTTGTGGCATAGAAGACTTTGTCATTTAAGGATGAAAATTCTTAGAAAGATTATCCAAAAAACTTAGTAAGAGGAATACCCAAACAAGAATTCACTTAGGACCACCTATGTGATGTATATTGGTTAGGAAAATAATTTAAATCCTCCTTACAGTTAATCAAGGACATTGCACTAGTAAACCTTTTGAAGTCCTTCATATGTATTTCTTTGGACCTGTTAGCACTACAAGCTTAGTAGGGAAAGTCTTGTTACAAATCTTGGCCTAAGGTTTATATTTTTTATGATAATAAATATTTTTATTTCTTTACTACTACAATTCTTATATATCAATTTTATTTCTCTTACTGATTAACCTTTCAAGTCCACAAGTTAACTTACAATGAAAATTAACTAAAGTTAAGGTAGTCTAGGATTAAATGAGTCTATATTATCACTTTAATGTACTATTTACCTTTCTTGAGTCAAATCTAGAGTATGGTGGATCCTAAGCTAAGTAACCTTGCACACACACACTTAGGGGGAGAAATTTGGTGAGTTAGATATTTTTTCTATTTTTAACTATATCGTACATGATAATATTAGATCTATTATGAATCTAGATTCATAGATTATAATTTTTATGATAGCAAACATTTCTGACACTTCTATTTTTCTATGATTATTCTACCTATTAATGTTTCAGGTCCACAAGGTTAATTACAAATCAAGTTAGCTCAAGATTGTGTAGATTTGGACTGAGTCGGTCTGTAATTGTATGTTAAGTATTTTTACCTTTTTTGAGTAAAATAAAATAATGTGGGTGCTAATTCTAAGTTACCTTGAACACACAAACTCGGGGGATAAAATTATGTTAGTTTTAGAGTTTTTTATTTTTTATCTTATCGTCTGAGACGATCCAAAAACATCCTAGATGATTTATTAAAAACAAAAATCCTAATTAGGGCATCCTGGTTAAAGCAGCCTAAATTAAGCAAATCATTCTGGCTGATATAAGCATCATCCTGAATGACAGGCTCAAATAAGATAGAATCAGCCGCCAACTCATTTAGGCATGTTTTTATTTTTGGACATCATCCTAGACGATGCACTACAAATTTACCTAAATTATTTGGATGATTAATGAAATTAATTAATGTTTGATTGATCAATTATATCATCTTGGATGATCACAGGATCATCCGGGATGTTCATCTAAATAAACCTTAGTTCTTATTGGATGACCAGAACGATGTTCAAGATGACATGTATTGATTTGAACTAATTGTCTGGGATGATCCCAAATCATCCTGGCCGATCAATTATTTTTTTAATCATTTGAATACATAAAGTCTAGCGAAACACTAAAAGTATCAGGATGATATTAAACATCTTGAAGAAATCATCCAGAAAGATTATGAAATTGTCCGAGGTGATAAATTATTTTTTTCATCGTCTAGACAGGTAAAGTCTGGCCGAATAGAGCGATGGTCTAGACTATACTTAACATTTTTGAACTAATCATACAGGATGTGTCAAATTGTCCTGGATGATTAGAACAAACAAATTCATTAATCGTTCAGCCTCCTCCAAATCATCCTAGCTGATTGAGCTCAATTTATACTGATCATACAAGATGATCTTTGATGATTAATTATAATTTAGGGCAAATTTGAAGCCCATCTTTATAAGGCCTATTATTTACTCAAGAGAGTTTCTTTTGCTTCTATCCTGACCTGAGAAAGCCCAGAGTAAAGGGAGAGAAACGAAGAGAGAGAGAAGATATTGTGAGGGGGAGTTTATGAGGGCTTCACAAAGATCACTCCAAGCAAGGATCCGTATCGTCTTCTCAGATCATGGTCCTTAGTTCCTTATAGGTTCTAAAGAGGTCTACTTTAGTAATTGATCGAGGTTCTATGCCTTCTTTAGGAGGAAGCAAAAGGAGTTGGATTCTCTATCTGCTTCAAGAGGAAGCAAAAGGAGTTTTTGTACGGGCTTCTCCACCTTGCTATGGGAGCAGAAGAAGAGACACTGAGTTTAGTGTAATACTCAGAGGAGAGGCTCCAGGGAGTGGACATATGTCGAGTTGACCAAACCACTATAAAATTTGGTGCATTCTTTCTTATTACTTTTTTTCGCATTTAATTTTCGCACTTTATTTTTGTGGTGATTTTTTGGTTGTGAATGTGATTTGTTTTGAGAAATTTCTAAAACACCAATTCACCCCCACTCTTAGTTAACCTCGGGTTAGTTCATAACAGCTTAAAATCTCTAACAAACTTTGAAGTGGTATTAGAGTAAGATGTATAAAATTTAATTTTTGAAAACTTTTGAATTTTGATCTGTGGCTAACTTCAATAATCGTAATACTATGGAAGGATTTTTTATTACCCGACCACATTTGTTTGATAACATACCTTTTAATTTTTGGAAAACTCGCATGTCAATGTTTTTACAATCAATTGATTATCACAAGTGGATGCTTGTTAAGGATGGATATTCACTACCAACTCGTGAAATCAATGGAATAAAAACTAAACTTCATTTTATTGAATGGACTTTTGATGATAGGGATTTAGCACAACATATTACAAAATGCTTAAACTATCTTTTTATGCTTTAAAAACTATAGATTACATGTGTGTCTTAACTTGAGCTACTGGTAAAGAAATATGAGATAGATTGTATATTACTTATGAAGGAACAAATGAAGTTAATCAATCTTGGTTGAATATCTTACTGCATGATTACAAACTTTTTTGTATGAAACATAGTGAATCGATTTCTGAAATGTATAATAGGTTTACTTAAATTGTCACCTCACTACATGCCTTAGGAAGAGAGCTAACTAACAATGAAAAAGTTAACAAAATTGTAAGATGCTTGCCTTCTTCCTTTGATGCTAATATTACTGCAATTACTAAATCCAAGGATTTGAATACTTATTCTATTGATAACTTATTTGGGTTACTCATTGCTTATGAGCAAGGAGTGAACCAAAGAAAACTTAATGCAGGTGAGCAAAACAAGGAAAAAATTATGGCACTAAAAGCTAACGATATGGATACTAAATCTTTTGGGTCTGAAAGTGATGATGTTTCCTTAATCACTAGGCAATTCAAAAGCTTTCTAATGAAGAAACATAAGCATCATCAGAAATGGAATGAAGGTAAGGGTAGTATAAATTTTTAGAATTATTCTAATATGGCTTGTTTTGAACGCAAGAAGCCTTAACATGTTAAAGTTAATTGTTCTATACTTAAGGCTCACCCAAGTAAGGAAAAGGGTGAGGAGAAATCCAAGTTCAAAAAGGATAAGAAGCAATTTCAAAAGGAGTTATGGGTGGATTCTGCATCTGACTCCTCTGTGATTGAAGCTGAGGAGGAGATAACAAGCTTGTGCTTGATGACAGATGATCATCTTGGTCAGTCAGACAAATAAGAGGTATGTGAACTAACCTAAAACCAATTACTTAAAGTTTTTGAACAAATTCAAGCATATAGGAAACTTAAAAAATTATATGCTAGCTTGAAATTGTAACTTTTAAATTTGCAAAAGGAGCATGAAGTTTTGTTTAAAGATAACTCTACACTTGATAACAATCACATGTCATTACTTGATGAGTTTGATGCATTGAACAAGAAGCATATTGAATTAATTGATGCACATGATTCCTTAAATTCATCAAATGTTGAGTTAGAAAAAGAGTTTACGAATTTAGAGGAACTTGCATGTGAAATAGATAATAATAAATATCAGCTTAAAGTGGAAGTGGCGACTTATGAATATGAAAATAAAGCATTGAAAGCAGAACTCATAGCATTTCAAAATTAGAAAATATCATTGTATGAATCACATAACTTTAAGTAGAGACATCATCACCTGAGTATATTAGGAAATCCTTTTCCTAGCGTTAGATGTTTTTTATGTTTCTTGCTAGGACACATCTCACCTACATGCACTGTTTACCATAGTACACATTCGGTGTTGAGACCCAAATTGCATGATTCACAATATAATACACTTACATTGCATTCTTCTTTTCATAAGAAAGAAAAAATTTATTTGGGTTCCTAAATTTTAATTTTGATGATTTTATAAGAGTGCTCTCACCAAAGACCTCATGAGAGCATGTGATTCCTTGACAATAGATGCTCATGACATATGACTGGAGATGCCAACCAATTTGTTTTGTTGTAGGCTAGAGCTAGAGGCGAGGTCACTCTTGGAGATAACACCATCAAAAAAGTGGTGGGTGTAAGTATAATCAGAAACTCCAAGAACCTTTTGATTGAAAATATTTTGTTTGTTGATGGACTGAAACACAACTTGCTCAACATCAGTCAGCTTTATGATAAGGGATTTAACATAAATTTTTTGGCAAATGCATGTATTATTAGCTTGAATAACAATATTATTTTGTAGGGAAAGCAGATTAACAATATTTATATGCTTGAATTAAATAATATTAAATATGCTATTTCATTTTGCTTAAAAAGTATCACAGATGAGTCTTGGTTGTGGCACAGGAGGTTTCTTCATGCTAGTATGAAAACCCTTAGGAGAGTGACGTAAAAAGACCTAGTTAGAGGTGTCCCTAAGCTTGAGTTCACTGTAGACCACCTTTGTGATGCTTGTTAGAAAGGGAAGAAAGTCCAATCCACTTTCCATTCTATTAAGGACATTAGCATCTCTAGACCTTTAGAAGTCATTCACATAGATTTATTTGGACCCATTAGCACTGCTAGCTTAGGGGGAAATATCTATGGATTTGTGATTTTCGATGACTACTCGAGGTTCACTTGGATTAAATTTCTATCACATAAGAGTGAGTCATTTGATGAAATTAGATCATTCTTCACTTGCATTAAAAAAAATCTTGGTTGTCAGATCTTGACCATCTATAGTGATCATGGTGGAGAGTTTAAAAATGAGAGATTTAGAGAATTTTGTTAGTATAAAGGAATTTGTCACAACTTCTCAACTCCTAAGATCCCTCAATATAATGGGTTAGCTGAGAGGAAGAACATAACCTTGGTTGAGACTGCTAGAGCCATGCATGCTGAATATTCACTTCCAAAATACTTTTAGGCTGAAGTGATAAATAAAGCTTATTATGTGTTGAATAGGGTAAATGTTAGAGCCAAACTAGATAAGACATTCTGTAAGATCATTAAGGGTAAGATACCTAACCTTTCTCACCTCCATATCTTTAGCTGTAAGCTTTCATACTTAATAATGGGAAGTCACTCTTTAGAAAATTTGACCCAAAATATGATGATGGAGTATTCTTAGGATATTCAAGTGTGGGGAAATCCTTTAGGGTGTTTAATAAGAGGACATTATTGGTGAGGACACTACTCTTATAATGTTTGATGAATCTCATTCTAAGAAGTCTAGAGTTGAGGATGAAGATGAAGTTAGAGAGATTAACCAAGGAGTTAAAAATTTGGAAAAGAGGGTAGAGCCCCAAAATACTGAAGGAGTAGGTGAGATTACCCAAGGAGTAAAAATACAAATATGGAGGAAAGGGTAGAACTTAGACATACTTTGCTTAGAGATTAGAGATATTGTTTGAGTCATCACAAAGAACTAGTCTTAGGAGACCCTTCTGAAGGTGTTAGAACTAGTCGTAGACTTAGGAAGGAAGTGAACCACTCATCCTTTATCTCAATGACTAAACCAACCAACATCAATCAAGCCCTATCTGATGAGTTTTGGATCTTAGCTATGTAAGGAAAATATAACCAATTTGTGAGGAATAATGTTTGGGAGTTAGTAGAAAGGCCAAAAGGACAAAGTGTAGTTGGAAAAAAATATGTCTTTAAGAATAAAATGATTGATTCTTTTGTGGTGGTTAGGAATAAAGTGAGATTGGTGGCTAAGGGGTACAAGCAAATAGAAGGGATTGATTTTGAGGAGACCATTGCCTTTGTAGCTAGATTGGAAGCTATTAGAGTGCTACTAGCCTTTGCTTGTTATAAGTGATTTAAGATTTTCCAAATGGATGATAAAAGTGCCTTTTTAAATGAGGTAATAAAAGATGATGTGTTTGTAGAGCAACCCGTGGTTTTGAGAGTTACCAATTTGCAAATCATATTTAAAAATTAAAAAAAGCCTTATATGGACTGAAACAGGCACCAAGAGCTTTGTATGAGAGGCTTAGCACATTCTTACTAGAGAGGGAGTTTTTTAAGGGGAGTATAGACACTACCCTTTTTCTGAGGAAGGTAAGAGATGAGTGACTCATTATTCAGATCTATGCTAATGATATACTTTTCGAATCTTTTGATAAAAAACTATGTGATGAGTTTTCTAAAACAATGTGTAAGGAATTTGAGATGAGTATGATGGAAGAGTTGCCTACATTTTAGGATTTAGCATAAGATAATTAAATGGTGGAACCTTCCTAAATCAATCAATGTATATTAAGGACATCTTCGAGAAATATGAACTGGATAAAGCCAAGCCAATAAATACTCCCATGACTTCCAGTATTTAGTTGGATAAGGACTCAAATGGAAAATCTATTGATCAAAAGAACTACATAGGAATGATTTGATCACTACTTTGCCTGACATCTAGCCAACCCAATATAGTGTTTAGTGTTTATCTTTGTGCTAGATTTCAAGCTGATCCTAAAGAATCGTGCCTAACTATAACAAAGAGAATTCTTAGATATCTCTCAATGACCAAACACATAGGAATTTGGAAACCTAGGCACAACACTTCTTTTGAGATTATTGGATATTCTAATTCTGATTTTGTAGGATGTAGGGTGGATAGAAAGAGCACTTATCGGACTTGTCAATTCATAAGATAATCTTTAGTCTCCTGGTCTAGTAGAAAAGAAATTTTTTTGCACTTTCCACTTCTGCAGCTGAATGCATTGCTTTAGGAAGTTGCGTGGCCCAAGTCCTTTGGTTGAAGCAAAAATTCTAGATTTAGGATTACCTTTTTTTTGAAGAAGTGCAAACTTGCATTAAGAAAAAGGGAAAGTAAAGCTATTACAAACTAATCAAGAAATGCAGGCCTCATATTCCTTCTTCAGAAGACAAGAAAATGAAGAAGGAATATCAAGAGAAGAAATAGAATAAAAATAAAGGTTATTGTGCAAAGCAAGAGTTTCACACAAATCTGCAACTTTGTTACAGTTCCTTGAGGTGTGATGGAAGATAACCTTATTGAAATCATGGAGGAAAGTAATCTTCTCGAAAATCTGGCCTTTGACTGTGGATTTCACAACAGAATCATGGAGAAACTTGATGGCATTGTAGTTACCTCCCTCAATTATTAACCCTTTACAATCAAATTTCCATTCATGGATGAAGTCTTTTAAGAAAAAAATAGCTTCCAACTCAAGTTGGTTGATATCCCAATGGAGTTTTTGCTTCCCAAATGCTAGAAGTAAACTACCTTTGGAGTCCCGAGCCATGCCCCCTATGCTGGCTAAATTTGAATCAAGTAACGATGCGTCAACATTAATTTTGATCCAACCAAGTGGTGGGGGATGCCATGAGGTTTCAGACTCCCTAAGGAGTTCAACATCCCAGTTAACTAGCATTGGATACATATTTGTAGTAGTGAAAAGAACGTTGGCAGCATTCACTGAAATAGGAAGTGTTGGGTTACTGTGCTTCACATCATTTCTACGGTTCCAGGAGAAGAGAGCAACTGTGCAATAGATCTTGACAATATCTAAGCTAGCAATAGATAGACATCTCAACTGCTGAAGGCGGTCCATAAGAGAGCTGAACAAGGGAATATTTAATCCCAAAGTCCTCAACATACAAATGATATCAGTAAGGGATTTGCAATGAACTAAAACATGATCGCAATTTTCAACAACTGGGCAACCATAAGCACAAAGGTCGCTATTGCTAAGATTTCTTTATTTAAAAAATTTGTTTGTGGGAATGGCAAACCTTCTTAATCTCCACCAGAAGAGCTCAAATCATGGTTTAAGCTTCATCATCCGAAGCCAATTAGCAAACCCAGAGTCATCAATAATATTATGACATTTGATAGATTCATTGTAAGCCAAAGAAGTGATAGATTCATTGATCTTCGGGATGAGAACAATCAAGGTATCTTTCCAATCACCATTAATACGTCTAGTGGTGAAAAACTTCTTGATAGCTCTCCAAGTAGCATCTTTGACAACGTCCCAATAGAATTTAAAGAATGAGGAAGTACAACCATCCAAGCCCGGGGATTTATTAGATCCTTGCTGGAAGACAGCAGCAGAGAATTCTGTCTCAGTGTATTCAGCATCTAAAATGGCTCTGTTGGTAGTATCAATTAACTAGTTTTGATCAACAGAAGGCCAATTCAAGTTATTGTATTCCCTGAATTTCCATTTTTCTTCAAAGAATTTTAAGAAATCTAACTCAATTCTATCAGTTTCATCAACAACATTATTATCCTCATCCTTGATTTGTCTAATCATTTTACCATTCTTCCTAGCCATTGCATAGGCATGATAAAATCTCGAATTGGTGTCTCCCTCCTCATTCCAGTTCACCTTAGCACGTTGGTTCCACGACATAGAAAGTCTAAGTAAGGTAACATTAAGTTCCCTTACCTTACTACGCAGCAGAGTAAGATCGTTTGGACTGAGACCGCCTTTAGCTTCTTCTTCCAATTCTAGTTTAAGAATGCCATTTTTAGCTCCTCTTTTAGTAGAATCAGGTTTTTACATTTATTATTGTTCTAGAAAAAAAGTGATATAAAAGATCTCTTGATCTTCCTATTGAGAACTTCGGATTCATCACCATAATCATGATTATTCCAAGCATTGGCAACAATTGTCTGGGTAGCTGGATAGGATATCCAGGTATCCTCAATTCTGAATGTTTCGGGTTGAGCATGTATAGCTTCATCAAGCTTGAAAGCAATGGGACAGTGGTCAGAGGCTATCCTAGCAAGGTGCCTAATCGAAGCTGACGGGACCAGTTGAAGAGCCGAAGAGTTCAACAAGCAGTGATCTAAATGTTCCCAGATTCTAGCAATACCATGCTTATTATTACACCAAGTATCTTTAGGACCAATCACGCCTAAATCATGAAGATCTTGGTTAGCCATGAATAGCTTCATCTCCTTAGACCCTTTGCTCATGCAAAAACGTTTGCCACCTCTCTTGTCATCCTTAGAAAGAAGACAATTAAAGTCTCTTCCCACAATTGTAGGGACGTCAACCTTCATAAGATTTTCAAGGCGAATCCAAAGATCTCTCCTAATTTGAAGCTCCTTGTGACCATAGACCATAGCCACATTCCGAAGACCCATATTGGGAGTGATTAAGACACCAAAAACAACTTGGGGTGAATGATCTAACACGGTAAAGGTTGCCAGTTTGTTATTCCACATCACCAAAATTCCACTAGCAGTACCAGCCGTAGGCTGATGAAAAAAATCCCATTCATTGCCAATAATTCTATTGACATCCTTCTTGTTGATCAAAGCCACCTTAGTTTCAGCTAGGCCCATAAAAAAAATAGAATTATCTCTCACTACTTCCTTAAGGTAGAGGGATGTCTCCTTCTTTTTGACCCCTCTACAATTCCAGAAAATTAATGAAGATATTAATTAACTGAAGGGGAGAAGTCCCCGCCTTTCTTCTTGCCTTTTCCATCCACTTTCCTCTTTCTGGACTCCGATTAAATTGGACCCAAAAAATTTAATTGAGGCTTTGGTTTTTGCTTAGCAGAGTTGATAATATAAAATTTAGTAGTACCAACCTTTGGAATCTCAGCAAGCCCATCAGTACTATCAAGAGGAAAATCTGATGAAACAAGATGTTTGTCACAAGAACAAGCTTGTTTGTCACCAGAACAAGTACTAGATTCGTTATGATTAGAATCAATAGAGATTCCAATTGATTTTTCATTGATCAAAGAATAATCAGAAGGATCAGAAGTAGCGGTGTCAACAACTTGAATTTGTGGAGTAACATAAGAACCTTCAATAATAGTTAGACAATTCTTAGTCTTTGCTTCTTCTGTTTTATGAGTACAAACCACAGTGGAGGTGGTAAACAGCCCAGATTCCTTGGTGACTTCTCCTGAATTACTATCAACAACCTGATTTGTGGCTTCAGTAAGAATCTCAAAGCTATTGGTCAAATTTAATTATGCATCAGGAATAGCCTTCTGATGTGGAAGGATGTTTAAAGTTCTGTCCTCTTTCAAAATTACATCATTCAATTTCTTAACAGAGTTATCTGAAATGTTACTGCTGACAGTAAAATGAGTTTCAGAATCTTTGGTATCCTTCTTCCAGGGAACCAAATGATTTCTAGTTTCCTTGGGTCTCTTTTTAAATTTTACGTGAATCCAAGGTCCGTATTTTTCATGTTGTTTAGGTTGAACGGCATCGTGTATGACATTATTACTCAATTCAATACTAGAATCAGTAGGCTTGGCTATATGAAGATCTGGGCAAGCCGGTTTTAAGTGCCTGATTTTGGCACAGTTAAAGAGGAAAGAAGATAATTTCTCCTACTCTACTTTCTGAAAAATCTTCCTCCCAAGCCATCAACCCAAACACCCAAAGGAAGCTTGGTTTCAAGATTAATACGGACACAGATACACGCAAATTCTTTCTTCCTCCAGCTAAAAGTATTACCATCATAGAAAAAAGGTGTTCCAATTCTTGAAGCAATCATAGCAATGTTGACCTCATCCCAACAATGCAATGGCAGTTGCGGGAAATGAATCCAAAAAGGTGTCATTAGACCTTTTAATGATAAAGGAGAGAAGGAAGGTGACCATTTGTCCAAACCGATAATGTGACCTCCAATGTACCATGGCCCCCGACTAAGAACTTCCTCCATGGCTGCAATAGACTTAAATGAGCACAGAATCCAATTCAGTCCCAATGAGGTTAGATGAAAATTATCGAATCTGTTCCATTGCTTGCGTAGCTCTATACTGCAAATCTAAAATGGGATGTTCTTTCCCAAAACCTTCAGCACAATGGAGTTGGAGAGGATTTGAGAGTTGTTGATTTCTTGATCGGTGTTCAATTTAACTGCTACCCCATCAGAAGACATAACGGTGGAATTTGCATCAAAATTATTTTTAATATGATGAGGTTTTTTCCAGGAATTGAGAAAGGAATCCTTCGGGTTGCCAGTTTCATCAACAGTTTTGGCACCCGATGAAACTGTATTTTCAAGATCAACAGATGTACTAGCAGGATTTAATGGTTTGATCGAAATATTTTGAGTAATGGTTCCATCTATGTTGCTGGTCATCTTGCTATCTTTAGCAATCAAATTCGAAGAGTCAAAAACATCTTGTTCCAAAGATCCAAAGGTTAACCGCAGAGAAATAGAGCTAACCTCAGAGAAATTTTGATCCATGCTTCTAAAAGCAGAAGCCAAAGGATCGACCAGACCCTTACCCTTCCCTTCAGTAGGAGATAACAATTTAACGTGATGAACGATAGAACCAGAGCTTTCTCTTATAACCAAAGGTTTTAAACCTTATCTTAAAATTAATTGACCATCTATACTGGAAATGAAAGAGCGAGAGAAGGAGAGCTTAATCGCTCAGAAGAAATTTGATGATCAGCTCAAGGATGAAGATCCAGAGGGTCTGACGGCGGACGGCCGGAAGCTGCCATGGCAGGAAGCAAGAAGCCCGTGAAAATGAAGATTCAAAATTTCTCTCTCTAGAAAAAGCAAAGCTGGAGCTTCTCTCTCTAGAAAAAGCAAAGCGGGAGCTTCTCTCTCTAGAAACCTTGAATAGATTTAGAATTACCTGTAGGCAAAATTTTAATCTTTTATTACAACACTAGTGCCATCTACATCTCTAAGAACCCTATCCAACATTAAAGGGCCAAACACATTGACATAAGACATCACTTTATTAGAGACCATGTGACCAAGCGAGACATTGAGTTAAACCTTGTGGCAAATGACAATCAACTGGCTCACATCTTTACTAAACGACTGGTCTTTGACATATTCAATATTTTAATGACCAGATTGGGTGTGATTACCATAAATGCATAAACTTTGTGTTTACTAAATTCTAAATTTTATGTTATATTATTTGTCAATATTTTTATACTCTTTCTTTTGATTCAAACTTTTTGTTTTATTTTATATTATTTTTTGTGTTTTTCATTTTTATTGTTTTAGTTTTCTTTTTTTTTTCTTTTTCTTTTTGATCAATGTTGATATGATATTTTATAACTTGTTTTTATTTTTTAAAATTTATAGTGAATGCTTGACATCCCTAAATCTGTTAAAGGGAGAAACACCATTGATTGTATCCCTTTCTCTAATCTCTTTTAGCAGTGTAATTTTCTTTTCTAAATAAAAGCATATCTCAAATTAACAACTGGACTTCTTTGAGGGCCACTATTGACCATCATTTAACTGAGGAGGATAACCAAGCCTTCTACATACAATACAAGATAGTTGGGATTACCTTATCCAGGATTGCCAATCCACATATGCTTACTTACCCTATTCTTGATCTTTTTGTGCGCATCTCCCTCACCTTCCTCCTTGGACTCACCTTACCTTTCAATTCCAAACTACTCTTTGAATTTTTTGTAAGCCTTTGGATCAACTCTTCTTACACTGCACTTCACTCCTACGTCAACAAATGGCCTATTGAAATCACTTATCAGGATCGTCAAGGACTCCTCTAATTATCTACTACTAGAGATAAGCTTCACCTCTTATCTTAAGATCCTTATTATGACTGGGCTTCGGCCAATCACTTTCTTAAAAACACTCTTATCTCCTATCATGTTAGGGAGTCTAACGCTTTACTCAAAGATGTTAGGACAATCCAACATGTCCTTTATACCTTGTGTCCACATCATTCCTCTCCTTTCAATCACCAGCCTCTATATCATGGCCTATAGAGATTTCAATGCTGATGAACTTATTTTCCATTGCATTGAGCATCTCACTAGCATTAGGGATCCAGGGTACCATAGGAAGCCCAATCTAACCTTAGGATACATCATATCCTATATCCTTAAAACTAAGTACAACCTTCAATATCCTGCTCCACCTAATTTCCAGTCTGCCTTTTACACCAATAGCTCCTTCCAAGTTCTTGACAGTACTCATCTCCACCCGGAGCACAAGGAAGCTAAGGGAGCTGAGGAGGTAGCTACTCCTATACCTATTACTGTATCTACTTTGATCTGCTAGCACTCACAGCTAGATCTGCTAGTGGAGCAATTCAACCAGTGGGAGGCCAGGTTGAACACTTATATTTCTATACATGAGCAGCAACATGCAGAGGAAATTTCTCGATTAGATTTGTACGTGACTCACTAGTAGTAGCAGCACGACAAGGATATGTCTTAGTTTGGGGAGCAGTTTGTAGCTATTGCTAATTTTTTTTAGCCACCACAATCTCCTTCTGATGATCAAGGCCCATCGTACTTGTAGTTTATTTTCCTTGTGTCATTATTTCTGTCGTGTTTTTGTTTTCTTTTTGTATTTTATATTCCTTTTTCTAGTTTCCTCTTCCTTTTTGTGATGTCAAAAGGCGAGAAGTGTTAGTGTTTATGATGCAGAGGAAATTGCTCGATTAGATTTGTACATGACTCACTAGTAGTAGCAGCATGACAAAGATATGGCTTAGTTTGGGGAGCAGTTTGTAGCTATTGCTAATTTTTTTTAGCCAACACAATCTCCTTCTGATGATCAAGGCCCATCGTACTTGTAGTTTATTTTCCTTGTGTCATTATTTCTATCGTGTTTTTGTTTTCTTTTTGTATTTTATATTCCTTTTTCTAGTTTCCTCTTCCTTTTTGTGATGTCAAAAGGCGAGTAGTGTTAGTGTTTATGATGTTTCGTTGTACTTTTTTATTACTTTTGTCTAATGTTTTATACCATATGCTTGGCTTTAGTAAAATTTGAATTTCTTGATTCACATTATTTTATTTTTCTTTATATCATGTTTTAATTAAACTATCTAAATTGATTTTTTCTGCCAAATCTTTGCCATCATCAAAAAGGGGAAGATTATTGAGAATTTGGATTAAGAGATTATAATTTTGATGATAGCAAACATTTCTGACACTTCTATTTTTCTATGATTGTTCTGCCTACTAACATTTCAAGTCTATAAGGTCAATTGCAAATTAAGCCAGCTCAAGATTATGTAGATTAGGATTGAGTCAGTCTGTAAATTTCATGTTAAGTGTTTTTACCTTATCTTTGAGTCAAATGTAATAATGTGGGTCATGATGCTAAGTAATCTTGCACACACATACTTAGGGGAGATAATTCTATTTGTTTTAGAGTTTTTTATTTTTTATTATATCATCCGTGATGATCCAAAATTGTCCTGAATGAATAGTTAAAAAAATTGTAATTACGGCATCCTAATTAAGGAAGCCAAAATAAAGTAAATCATCCTGGTTGATATTAGCATCATCTTAGACGATAGGCTCAAATCAGAAAGAATCAACCACTAACTCTTTGAGGCATGTTTTTATTTTTAGCATCATCTAGGACATCATCCTGGACAATCCCAAATCATCTTGGCCGATCAATTATTTTTTCTATCATTCGAACACATAAATTTTAGCCAAATAGTGCAAATGTCATGATTATATTCAACATCTTGAACTAATCATCCAGGATAATTATGAAATCGTCTGGGATCATAAGTTATTTTTTCATCATCTAGACAGATAAAGTCTAGCCGAATAGAGTTATGGTCTAGATGATACTTAATTTTTTTGATCTAATTATATAGGATGATGTTCAATTGTCTTTGATGATGAGAAGAAATAAATCCATTAATCATCCAGCCACCTCTAGATTGCCCTTGTTGATTGAGCTAAATTTATACTGATCGTACAAGATGATTCGCCAATCATCCTGGAAGATATTTGATGATTAATTACAATTTAGGGCAAATTTGAGGCACTTCTTTATAAGGCCACTTATTTACTCAAGAGAGTATCTTTTGCTTCTATCCTGACCTGAGAGAGCCAAGAGGAGATAGAGAAAAACGGAGAGAGATGATCTTATGAGGGGGAGTTTATGAGGGCTTCACAAAGGTTGTTCCTAGTAAGGTTCTGCATCGTCTTCTTCGATCATCATCCTTGGTTCCTTGAAGGTTCTAGAGAGGTCTACTTTAGTAATTGATCGAGGTTCGATGCCTACTTTAGGAGGTAGTGAAAGGAGCAAGGTTCTCTGCCTGTTTTAGAAGAAAGCAAAATGAGTCAAGTTCTCTACCTCACCGAGGTTGCTGGAAAGCAATTTTTGTACTAGCTTCTCCTCCTTACTATGGGAGCAAAAGGAGAGACACTAGGTTTAGTTCAATACCCAGAGAAGAGGCTCCAGGGAGTGGATGTATAAAAATAGCTTCCAATAACAATTTAGGCAATGTTTTAAGTTTTAAAATTTTTTCCTAATTATATAGGATGATGTGCATCTTCCTAGATGGTTTCTGACAATCATACCTAAATTGATCTGGAGATTAGGAGAGTAATTATGGTTAAATTGTTCAATCAAATTGTATTGGATGATCCATATGGATCATACTAGATGATTTAGAAAAATAATAATAACTTTACTCTAATCATCCATGAGGACTATCTTTGATGTCCCAAGACATTTTCACGAGGATATTGAGATCACCACACATTATCCAATGTCGCATTGGATGATAAATATGGTATATTATACTAATCATCCTAAACAATGGAAAGAACATACCAGACGATATATACAAATTCTTATACTAATCATATAGAGCAAAGGTAGTCGTCCTGGCTAATAAGGTTGTTTTATACTAATTGTATTGGACGATCGATCAATCATCCCAGACAATCAGTTGCACATAATATAAAATTAAGGTTTCTTTCTGAGGAATTTAATTTAAAAAATGGTATTAACCTTTGTGTTAATCTTTTGCTATGGATTTAATCCAAGGGAGAGCTTAGAGAAGGAAGAGGGGGAGCTTGAGAGAGAGAGAGAGAGAGAGATCCTTGTGAGGGAGAGTTTGTGAAGGAATCACAATGGTTACTTCTTGCAAGGTATTTATTATATTCTTAGAGTTGCTCCACTTATTCCTTGGCATCTCTGAGGAGATTATCTTCTGCATTAGATCAAGGTTCTCTTCCTAATCTAGGAGGGAGTAAAAAGATTCCTAGTTTCTCTTCCTACTCCAAGAGGGAGTAAAAGTATTCAAGGTTTTCTATATCACCGTGTCAATGGAAATATTTATAAAGGATTCTCTACCATTTTATGGGAACAAAAGGAGAGTCAATTCAATTTAGTACAATACTTGGAGAGGGAGCTTCTAAGTGGTGGACACATGTTAGATTTGACCAAACCACTATAAAACTATGTTTATTCTTTCTTTTTAGTTTCATCGCCTTTTATTTCAGCACTTTTTTGTGATTTGTTCTTTGATTGAAATATCTGATCATATGACGATAGTGAAAAATGTTTTTTCTTCCACATTATGAGTTAATCTTTTATTTTAAAATATTTAAAAATTCAAAAAGATATTCTTTTTGTTTAAGAATTTTTAAAACTACCAATTCACCCCCTCTGTGTTAGCCTCGGGCTAGTTCTTTATTGTTTAACACCCCTCACAAATTTTTAAGTCTTTGGGTATGTGATTGTTGATGATTACTCAAGGTTTACTTGGGTTAGATTCCTTTCTCATAAAGTAAATCATTCAAGGAATTTAAATCATTCTCCAATTCAA
The DNA here is from genome assembly GCA_022539455.1 of Dendrobium nobile. Lineage (NCBI taxonomy): Eukaryota > Viridiplantae > Streptophyta > Magnoliopsida > Asparagales > Orchidaceae > Dendrobium > Dendrobium nobile. The sequence continues at coordinate 57,147,283 of CM039735.1, forward strand.
TTCAGGGGAAGCTAGGTTGTGAAATTCTTACAATTCAAAGTTATCATTATAGAGAGTTTGAGAATGAAATATTTTAATCATACTATAAGGAACAAAGGATAGATCACAACTTTTTTGCTCCTATAATCCCTCAGTAGAATGAGATAAACTAATGAAAGAATAGAACTTTGATATAAATCTCTAGAGCCATATTAGTTTAATTCTCACTTCCTAAATACTTTTAGGTAGAAGATATATTCAAACCCTATTATGTTCTGAATAGGTTTAATGTTAGATCCAAGCTAAATAAGACATCATAAAAAATCATTAATTATAGGACATCCAACCTCTCTCCACTTCAGGTCTTTCAATGTAAATTGTTCATTTTAAGTAATGGGAAATCTCTATCAGGAAAGTTTGACCCCAAATATAATAAAGGAGTCTTCTTAGGATACTCAATTGTTTAAAAATCCTTTAGAGTTTTCAATAAATGGACACTAGTGGTAGAGGAGACAACTCAAAAAATTTTTGATGAATCTGATAATTTAATAGTGTCTAGGGTAGGAGAAGAAGAAGTAGTTGAAGTTATCCAAGGAGTAGAATCTACAAATCTAGAAGCAAAGGTAGAAGCTAAAAATTTACTTCCCATAAAATGGAGATATTCTAAAATTCTTCGTAAAGAATTAATCTTTGGAGACCCATCTGATGGTATTAAAACTAGGTATGGACTAGGGAAAGAAGAGAATCACTTTGACTTTATCTTAATAATTAAACCCACAAACCTAAATCAAGCACTATCTGATGAATTCTAGATCCTAGCTATGCAAGAAGAATTAAATTAATTTGTGAGAAATGATGTTTAAGAGCTAGTTAAAATACCTAAGGACTAAAGTGTTTTTAGAACTAAATGGGGTTTCAAAAACAAAATGAATGATTATGGTGTGGTGGTGAGAAATAATGCAAGATTAGTGGCTATGGGGTACAACAAGATAGAAGGAATTAATTTTAAAGATACCATCACCTTTGTAGTAAAATAAGAAGCCATAAGAGTATTACTAGCTTTTATCTGCTTTAAGAGATTCAAACTGTATCAAATGGATGTCAAAAGTGTTATTTTGAATTGGGTAATAAATGAATATGTGTTTTTGAATAATCCCCACGCTTTGGAAATTTATAATTTCCAAATCACATGTTAAAATTAAAAAAGGTATTGTATGGAATGAAATAAGAACCTAGAGTATAGTATGAAAGGCTATGCAAATTTCTACAGGATAAAACCTTTGTTAAGGGGAGCGTAGACATTACCATTTTATTAAAAAGAATAGGAGATGAACTAATCATTATCTAGATATATATTAATGATTTTTTGTCTTGATCTTCCAACAAAAAGCTATGTGACAAATTTTCTAAAATAATGTGTAAGGAGTTTGAGATGAGTATGAATGGAGAACTAACCTACTTTCTTGGATTTAGTATAAGGAAGAAGGATGATGGGATTTTTTTTAGTCAATCAAAATACATTAAGAACATCCTTAAAAAGTATGAAATGGATGAGGCAAATGCAATAAACACTCCCATGAGTTCTATTGTTCAGTTAGAGAAGGACTCAAATGGAAAATTAGTTGATTAGAAAAAATTCAAGGGAATAATTGGACCACTTCTTAACTTGAGTACTAGTAGACCTAGTATTATGTTTAATGTATGTATTTATGCTAGATTTTTGGCTTAACCAAAAGAGTCCCACCTTAGTACTGTTATGAGAATCCTTAGATATCTCTTAGGAACCCAAAATTTGGGACTATGGTATCCAAGGTACAACACTTCCTTTGAAATCATAGAATATTTTGATTCAAATATTATTAGATGCAGGGTGGATAGAAAAAACACTTTTGGAACCTACCAATTTATAAGTCAACCTTTAATCTTTGGTCTAGTAGAAAATAAAACTCAGCCCTATCTATAGTAGAAGATGAATACATAGCCTTATAAAGTTGTGAATTATAGATTCTTTGTTTAAAGCAACAAATCTTAGACTTAGGACTACCTGTAGGCACCATTCAAATCTTATGTGATAATACTTATGCCATATGCATATCAAAGAATCCAATCCAATACTCCATGACCAAACACATAGATATATGGCATCATTTTATTAGGGGCCATGTCACTAGAGGAGATATAGAGCTACATCATGTAGTAACTAAAAATAAGCTTGCATATATCTTTACATAACCACTAGCTTTTGAAACCTTCAGTATCATAAGAACCATTTTAGGTCTCATAGATAATCATGCTTAAAATTGAATGCTTTGAAATTCTAAAATTTGAATGATGTTTTCTTGTTTTGGTTCTTTTATGTTTTATGTTTTAAATTATCTATTTTGTTTTTTAATATTTTATGATTTTTTTCTTCTTATGCATATATTATTTGTTTCTTTTAAAAATTTAAGAATCTGATCACTACTCTTTTTTTTTTTGAAGAAATGCAAACTGCATTAAAAAAGAAATAAATATTACAAACTAGAAAACAAAGACAAGCCCTTTAAAACTATCATAATGGATATGCGATCTACTAAATTCCATTTGAAATCCCATGGAGGGGATGGGGACACCAAATATTAAAACAACCTAAAAGGTTAGTTAGTATCCCAGAGTTCACAAGAGGTAAAAAAATGAAATCTAGTAAAAATCTCATATTTCATTACAATAATTTCAGAAATGATAGAAAACCCTACAAGAAAAAAAAAACTACAATAAGAAAAGGAATAACTAAAACAGATGCCAAAACATCAAAATGACCATCTTCAACATCCTTAGAGGCCAACAAGCTCCAATCAAGAGATTAATCCATTGAAACCTCAATGCATCCAATAACAACAATTATGGATGAACAAAGCAAAATCGATGAAGCAATAACACCGACACCCTCCTAAAGAGGCCAATAATCAGCCTTATCAATGCCAAAGTCATACAAACTGATAATCATCACCACCCTCATCACACTGGCAAGAGAAAAACCAGTAAACTTCAAACCCTTCAATTCTTTAACTAATAAGACTTGTACTTCAAAGAATCAAGAAGAATCCATCTTATGCCTTGATAAGAAAAGCCCCCACCAAGATCAAGCTCCAATACATCTTTTATGATCCAAACAACTTTCCAAAAACAAACCAAACAACAATAGGACATTAACCTCAATACTTCTATCTTCACCGTAGCAATTATCCGAACTATCTTCCTTAGAAAATCCACTCAAAGCCATCAAAGAAACTGCATGAAGATCAAAATAGCCTTCTATATTCAAACAAAATAACATTAGATCAATCACTTCAATAATTTCAGCAATCTCAAACCATAATTCTGAAATATCTTCCTTGGAGGATCCAAATAAAGCTATCCAAATGGCTGCAAAAGTAGGAGTAGCAACATCATCTCCAAGTTTCTTCAAGAAACATGAACCCGGTTCTTCATAATAGAGAGATCCAACTCTACAATCCAAACAACCATCCACCAACAAATTCTTAAACACAACAAGATATCACACACCAAGAACACTATCAAACCAAATCTGGAATCAAGAAAAAACCAAAACAAATCTAGAACATAGAATTACTGTAGTTAACATCGAACCAAAATGTAAACTTTTTCAAAATCACCTTCAGACTTGAATTTTCACCAATATCAATCAATAATAACTTTAATCTACCACCTGTTGAAACATAATAATCGCAATCAATCTACAAACCAAGCCGACTGAGTTTCGCCGTTAGGCAATCCTTCACCAAAAACAATTTCGAAACAGTCGCTACACCAAAATCATATTCAAACAAAGTAAATCCAATAATAAAATCAACAGAAAATCTAAACCAAGAGAAGTCGTCAGTCGCACCAGACCAATTGAGCACCTCTACTAACCAAAATGAATGCTCAATTGGTGGATGGTTGTTTGAATATGATTTTTATGTAGAGGTGCTCAATTGGAATTAAGGGAAAAAATTGGAGATTTTCTCTCTTCCTCTAACTCATTTAGGGATGTAATTTCTTTTTGAATCTAAATTTATATCAAAATTATAATTTGACCAAGAAATAGTGATCTATTAAATTTTCCTATAGTACTCTATCCCATTTGAATATTTTTGCAAGTTAATGAATCTATTTCAATTTTTTTATTCAAGCTATTTGTCTATATCAGATGGACCAGGCATTTGTTTGTGGTTTACTCTTTTTTTTATAAGGGAGTGAGTTATTCTTCTCTCAAATTTGGAAGATAATCTCACAACTATAAGTTTTTAAACTCTTAGATAGGAAGCAAGTTTACAAAAGCTAAAAAGAGGCATAAAATGAGCCTAAAAGCTAAAAATATAGAAAATAAATGCCAAATAATTGAAAGATTCACAAAGTGTATCAAATATCAAAGAAGCATAAAGTTTGCTAAATAAGGATAAAAGAGGCATAAAATAAGACCACAATGAATTAACTTCCTTTACTTTCAAATCTCTAAATCTTAGACAAATCGATGTGCAAATTGATATCATCAACACCTAAATTTCAAAATTATATTTTTGGCTCTTCGCTTAAAATGTTATTCTCTTAGATATATTTTTATAAAGAAGTTTGAAAATATCAAATTTCCTTTCAAATTTATTTTCTAAATTAGATTTCTGTTCAAAAAGGATTTTAACCCGTAAGGGGCCTAAGCTAGGGTTGAGAAAATTCAAATTTCTAACCATTCAGAAGCTTTGGAAACCTACTTTTCTTACTTGGTATTCTTCTCTACTCATAATGTAAAATTTCATTCAATGCATGTGATCATTTCTTTAAAAAAAATTGATTTTGTTTTATGATTGTTTGAATATTTTTTTGATTTATTTTATATCTTAATTTTGTTTTTGGATCCTTCATGATCATCACATTCCATTCCATATCTTTTATAATTTTTGTTCATATCATCCCGTATGAATGATATGATATTGTATGATCTAATTTTAGCACTTTTATGTGATTCACTATGTGGTTGAAAATTCTGAATTATTTTTTTATTATGAAATTAATCTTCTTTTGCATCGGTGGATAAAATTAATATTTTTAGATATTTTAAAATTTTATAAAAAGGGTAGGAATTTTCTTCTTGATTAAAGAAGTTTTTAAAATTAACTATTCATCCCTCCCTTTTGGTTAGCCTTTGGCTAGTTCTTAGAGGTATAATAACCTTCAAAAACTTCCAAAGTCTCCCTAAAAATTAAAAATAGAATGGTCAAGCATGGCTATGATTGTAATTTAAATATTTTTACATATTAACTTCTTAGGATGTCATATTGATTTTATTTGCTTAGGATAATCCTACAGGTTTTATTTATGCCTAGATTTTTTATTTTATGTGATGTAATTGAATTTAAAATTGAGCTACAATATTTAAAGTGATTTTGAGATGAACAATTTGCTATTCAACTTAGAATCTAAAGAGAAGGGAACATCTCTTAAGGGAGAGTTCCTTTTTATTTGATGATCTTACATAAGATACTTTGAGAATCCAAAGAGAAAAGATAACACCCCTAAGAGGGGAAAGTTTTTTTTTTTTTCATTTTGATATCTAGACCTGATGAATCCAAGGAAGTTGAAGAAGGAAGAATAAGTGAAGATTGAGAAGAATCCTATTGGTACACGATCACTTTAAAAGTCTATAGACTCTAGGTTGCAGTATTAAGTGATATTTCACATGGAATTTTTAATTTAATTAATTAATTAGATTGATTTATTTAAATTGATTGTGCAGTAAAAATTATTTTTTCTATACCAATTTTTTATTGCCACAGTTTTGTTTTAGCTTGGAATGATAGAAGGCACATGAGGCTACATTCAAAATTTTTTTACTCAAAATTAATTAAAACTATTAAGCTCACATAGAAACTCTAATGATTTAAGAAGTAAGCTCATGACCTCCAAGAGTTTTTCATGCATAATATTAAATTGCTTCTCTTTCTTGATAGGCATCTCCCCGCTTGCGGGTTTTAGAAGGCCACCTGATCTATTAGGGTGTAGTACTATAAATGATAAGTTGTGAATTACTTCGGATAAAATCTATTTTCTAAGCTTTATTTTTAAAACCTCTTCATACAAATTTTATTCTTTTATCAAATCAATTTGCATGCATTTCATTTGAAATTAATAAAAGTGTATAAAGTTCTAATTGCATTTTATTTCAAGCATCAATTACCATACATGTGTCAAGGGGCCAATTAGGATATTCTGTAGATGTCAACCCCAACTCCTCAAAACTTTAATAGATAAATATACCTATATTTCATAAAAGAGTTCAAACTCATGAATTTTAAGCACTTAGATGGTTTGTTGGATCCCAATCTTGGTCGGGGTTAGTCAAGATTTACACTACATTACCTAGATTTCAGTTACTTTTCTCTAGTTTTAAATTTACGTCTAGGATGCAGGGCAGACCCAAAATTATAAGTCCCCAAGCTCTGAGAATATAAGCCCAACTTTTTAATAAATATTTAACTTAAATCAAATTGCTTTTCAAGTCAAAACTTAAAGCCTAATACATAGGACAGGCTGAGGTGTTTCTAAAGTGTTTCAAAATTCTAAAACACTTCCTACTTTTACTCCTTTAATGTCCATAAATAAGTATCTCAAAATTTAAATAATTAACATTGGGAAAAAGCAATGTCAATGATCATTATCATCATATTCTAATGATTAATAATAAATGATATATTTTTTCTTAGAAAGATATATTATTTAATTTTCATGATTTTAAGTATGAAATTATTGGCCTCTTATCAAGAATATTACAATCAAATATTTGATCAAATATCATTTTGACCTTTGAAGGTCATATTTGGTTCTTCCTTGAGTTTCATAGTGATAATAAAAATAGAATCAATGCTTTGTAATATAAACCTATTGGAGATTGATATTCTCTCCTTTCAAGGTGATATATCATTCATAATTACATATTTAATTTCAAAACAAAAATCAAAGTAATTAAACTCTCCCAAAGAAAATTAACATTTCAAAAGCAATTTTTTTGAACTCAACTTTTTACACAAACAAAAAATGGAGACTCCGCTAGGGAAAAATCACTCTCTCCATCTTTAATAATTATAGAAATTTTATTGTAATAATAGTTTTGACTACCTTTCTTCTGTTGGTCCCTCCACCCATTTGTTCATTGGGGAAAACATCAAAATTACATGTCAAAATAAGAGGTTGGTAAGGAAACCTTTGTCAAAGTTGGGCTTTAACATTTTTCCCGTAACTCAATTAGTGGAGTGAAAGAGTCAAAGCTAAATCTTTTAACATCTTTGTGCAAATGCTATAAACCTACATATTCAAATAAATTTCAATAAGTTGAATTTTATAATATACAAAAGATGCTTCAACTCCAAATTTAACACTTAAGTTCTTAGTAAAGTTCAAGATTTTTGATTTTACCCCCAAGTCAATTGGCAAAGTAAAAGAGTCAAGTCAAAATTCTCCAAATTTTCTATGTCAAATTTGTAAATCCTCTTGTTGAGTGTAAATTCAACATATTGAGTTTCAAAACTCAAAGAAATTCGTTATGCTTTATCATCATACATTGGGTTATGATTTCTATAATTAAATATATGTGATAAAATGTAATATCTCTTATGATTTTCTAAATTAAATTTCAACATTTCTAATTCAAACTTTTCCTCTTCAATTGGAGACAATCAAAATTTGAAAGAAAGGTGGTAAAGTTAATCTTCTTAATTGACCATGACCTGTATGTTGAGTAACTCATCTACAATATATTGATTCTATTTGGGAGGGTTTTTAAGACCCTGAACTTTCTAGAGAATGGGGGGACCATTATGAATTGCATCTAGGAGGTTGATATGGAGGCTTCTCAGTAGGATGTTGAGATAATTTCCTCCTAGTAGTTGTTTGAACTATTGTAATCACTAAAAATGATAAGAGAGATATTTCTATAAAGAAGAAATATTTTGATGAGAGATATATCAAAGTGGTGGATGGTTGCATAAAACCTCAATACACATTGATTTTATCTGACTTTTACTTTATCCTATCAAAGGCAAAGGGTAAAAAATAAATAAAAATATATCCTTATGCAAAAAGCTTTAAGTTTACCATTGAAAATGAAATTCCAAGTTACACTTCTGTTGATGATAATCTAAACTTAGCTAAGATCATTGAAGAAGTTTAAAAACTCAATTCTCCAAATTTGACCTCTCAAGGGTGAAATGAATTGAAGTCTTATCAGATGGTGACACCCCCAAAATTAACTTTCAAGGGATTCCTATCATGATAGATTTTCATATTTGAAATCTCCTTCAAAACATAACACTATATCTTCTAAGGAGAGAATAGATCGTACTATAGTTTACCCTCCTAAGGATTTATGGAGGTGCAACTATGAGGCGGTAAATGTTTTCCCTCTAGGCTTATTCAACGAGAAAAAAAAGTAAAAAAGTTGTTTCCAACGATCTAATTCAAGTCTCCACTAAAAAATAAAACCCACCTTTCAATCCACCGGGTGCTTTTCCTTATCTTCCCAATGTTAATTATAATGTCTTTACTAATCTTAGGATGTTTCCTTCTAATTTGAGCATCTATAATGCCCTGATTCTCTCAAAAGAGGTGAGGGAATACGTAATTAAAGTACTTCCTAACCCATAGAGTTGCCTAGCTCAATTAACTTCAATTTCTCGAAAAGAAGCTTTATACTTCAAGGAAATCCCATGAATAACTTTCTCTATCAAAGATTTACTTCTTAGTACTACCGATGATAATCTTTCAATTTTCATTATTATGAATGTGAGAAATTTTAAGTTATCCAGAGTTCTTATTGCTATGGGTGCATCAGTAAATGTGATGAACATAAAAACTCTCATATACCTTAGAGTTTATACCCATAGGCTCTCTACAAATAAGTTGGTAATATGTTGGTTCAATGAAAAAGGAGAGAAGGATTTAGGTTTAATCATTCTCCTTCTAGAGATACGAGAGTTGAAAGTAGAAACAAATTAATTTCATATAATTAATTCAGTGATACTTCAACATGCTTCTAGGAAGGCTCTGGATCCATGAGTAAAAGATTTTTCTACCTATCCCACACCAATGCATCAAGTACCAATGATATAATAATATGTGTAAAATTAAGGGTGATCTATAACAATTCTCTTTTCACAAGATTTAAATCTACATCATTAGTTTTAACATTTTATTTGATCATAACAATGGCTCTCTGCTTTTTCCTCTAGATATTCTTGGGTTCCACTTCAGCGTTCATCAGGTAGCTTCCTAGTTGGCTTTATTGTGTTATATTCCTTTGGTTTTTAATGTTGTGGTTTCCTGCTTCCTTGGGCTTTCGGTTTGTGCACTCTGGTTTGCCATGGTTTCTAGTTTCGGGTTATTTTCAGTGCCGCCTGTGGCTTCTCTGCAAGGTTCTTCCCTTCTTCTATGTTCTTTGTCTTTTTTGTGGTCACTTTGAAGTTCTGTTTTCTTTTGTCCATTGATTTTCATTTGTTTCGGGGATGACGACCTCGTCTTCATCATTCCCTTCGGTGGCTTCTATCCCGAATGGCAAATCCCACTCATTTAAGGATGTGCATGCCGGTTCCTCTGCTTCTTCCCCTCCCCTCCATTTTGTTCACTAATTATTTAAAGGTTGCCTAACCTTAATTTTTAATGATACATTTGGGCAAGTTTGTTCTGAGGCGTCCTAACCTTGATGTTATCCGTAATTTTTTCATTAATTTGTAGCTCTTTGGTTCCTTTCATATTGGATTACTTTACCCCAAGCATGTGTCTATTCAACTGAGCAATGATTTGGATTATAGCCAAATTTTTTTGAGGAGATCTTATTATATTCAGGCTTAGAAAATACGACTTCTTAAATGGACACCTGAATTTGATGTCCATCTGGAATCGCCTATTGCTCCAGTTTGGGTTTCTTTCCCTAATCTAAGGCTTCATTTTTTCAACTCTCAAATTCGTTTTAGACTTGCTTCCATCCTTGGCTGGCCATTAAAAACAGACTAAGCCATGACTTTGATTTCACTCCCCTCTGTGGCTCATGTCTGGTTGAGCTAAATATTTCCTAGAAGTATCGTATAGAGATATGGCTAGGTTCTTAATTGAATGGTTATTTCCAAAGGTTGAATTTGAAATTTTTCCTATCTTTCGTTCTCATTATAAGATGCATGGGCATGGCTTGATTGAATTCTTTAAATTGCACCCACACCTTAAGAATGAAAAAGAATTAGTTAAGCCTACTAAAATGCAAGAGCGAATTTAAATTTTGATGTGAATTGTACATTGGTGGAAGGTAATGGAGTTATATCTCAGGTTAAGGAAGTGGTTGCTCAGCTTGATCTTCTTCAGGTTGCCCCCACTTCTTTTGTGATAGTCAAACTGTGGAACCTACCACTGCTGTTAGGGAGGAAAAAAGTTTACCTATTATAGCTAATAATTTGTCTGATCCGTCTTCATCATCATTTGCCTATGTTTCATTACAAACTTTGCCTCATGTGGTTGTTTTGGATGTTAATACTAACCTTTTTAATCCTAGCATTTTTATGATTGAGAATGACCAGGTTATTGATCTTATTCATGTAAGAGGTAAGCCTTCATTGTTGGTGGAGGATTTGGCACCTCAGATGAATCTTCCTTCGGTCCAAATCGAGAGTGGGAAGAACTAAAGTGAAGGAATTGAGAGGAATTTTAGTACTATAGAAGATGGTGTTTTCTTTTTAAATGGTGAGCAACCTCCTCCTAAGGGGCCGTTGTTGCAACCCATGACCCCGAGTTTGAGATTTTGATGATGACAAATAATGTCGTTTGAATTATCTATTCATTGAATATTATTTTGTTTGCTATTGTCCGTGAGTACTAACATTTTAGGAAGATCATAAGCTACTCAGGATGATAGGAAGACTCAAGAATGGGTAGATTAGGAGTATGAGTCTGACAATGTATTTTGTTATTTATTTTATTATTTATTTTCAAGAGTTTGGCCAATAAATGCATAAAATTTTGAGAAACCAAGCACACACACAGGGGGAGAGGGCTTTTTAAATGTAAAATTTAGAGATTTTCATTCTCTGTAGATCATACTGTACAATGTTATTTTGTACCATACGATCAGAGATTTGTAGGACGATTCTATGAATAGATCGTACTGTACGATATGTTCAAATCAAAAACCCTAGCCATCATTTTAACTTAAGTTATTTTACGCCGTTCGTACAGTACGAACACTTTCGTACTATACGACTTATTTTAAATCCTTACTTAATTTAACCCGTGATTAGAGCAAGAAATCAAGGCCTAATTAAAATTTGAAAATCGTACTGTACGAACACCTTCGTACAATACAATGAATAGAGACGAATTATGATCCTCCTGGAGAACATCCTGGACAATCCCTTATTTTTGTCTCATCGTACTGGACGATGTTAATCGCACCATACGATGAACAGAGATGAAATTTGATCATCCTGGCCATCATCCTGTACGAACAGCTGTGTTGTCGATCGTACCGTACGATTTAGTATCATACTGTATGGATGTTTTGAACTGTTGTTACAATTTCGTACCATGGCGAAGTCTTTTTATACATATCGTACTGTACGATTATAAATCGTACTGTACGATAGTAACGGCTACTTTGAAATTTCAGGGATTTTGAAGCCCGTTTTAGGGTATCAAAATTATAATATTTTGTGTGAGTGAATTAGAGAGGAGAACGTGGTTAGAGAGGGATTCCAAGGGAGAGAGCTCTTGAGAAGTTCTTTAGGGTTTGGAAGACGAAGGAGAAGGTGAGCGTTGTGAGGGAGAAAAGGTGTGAGGGAGATCACACGGTTGCTCCGAACTTGCTGCATCTTGCTCCTCCTATTGCCCTTGAAGAATTTGTGAGAGGATCTCCAAGGGGAAGGCTCTTCTACACCAGTGACCTTGAGGTTCTCTGCCATCGCCAGGAGGCTGAAAATATAGTTTGGCACTCCGCCACGCCGGGTTGGTGAAAGGGAGTATTGTAAGGGCTTCTCCGCCTTACCAAGGGGGGCTAAAGGAGAGCTATTGCTTGTAGTAAAATTCCCAGAGCGGAGGACTCCGGGGAGTGGACGTAGGTCATGGTTTGACCAAACCACTATAAAATTCGATGTGCTTTTTCCTTATCATTTTTATTCTTGTGTGCATTTTTCATATTCAGTATATTTGCTTGGTGAAATATTATGATACAACAGGATTCCATTGTTGCACTTTATTTTCATGTTAAAACCTTAAAAAATATAAAAATATATTAGAACTCCTGTTTAGGTTTTATTAGTTGCTATAAATATTTCACAATTCACCCCCCTCTTGTCCATCTAGTAATTTCAATTGGTATCAGAGCCTGTTTTCAAAAATAGTGTTTTAGAAAACCTTGAAAAAACGATCATGTCGCATTTTGGTAATCGTAACACCGCGGAGGGTTATTCAATAACCTATCCACCACTTTTTGATAACATTTTGTTTGATTTCTGGAAAATTAGAATGTCTACTTTTTTGCAGTCTATTGATTACTACATGTGGATGTTAATGAATGATAGATATGTTGCACCTTTTAAAACTATCAATAAATTGAAAACTCCTGTATCTTTTAATGAATGGAGCAATGAGGATAGAGAATAAACCCAATTAAATGCTAAGTGTTTAAATTCCTTTTTCTGTGCATTAAAGTCTGAAGATTATATGAGAGTTTCTACCTGTGCCACTGGTAAGGAGATTTGGGATAGACTGTGCATTACATACGAAGGAACAAGTTAAGTAAAATAGTCTAGGCTTAACATCTTATTACACGATTATGAACTCTTCCGTATGAAACCTAGAGAAATAATATCTGACATGTACACTAGGTTCATCCAAATCGTGACATCCTTGCATGCATTAGGTAGAGAGATTTCAAATTCTGAGAAAGTTAATAAAATTCTTAGATGCTTACCAAGTTCCTATGATGCAAAGATAATTGCTATCACTGAATCTAAAGATAATCTTGATTAATTAGATCAAGATGAGATATGTCAACTTTCATATGAAGAATTGTTACTTATTTCTGAGAATATCCATGACTCGTATAGGAAGTTGAAAAAGATGCATGCCAAGCTTAATATTTAATTTAGTTCCTTACAAATCGAGCATGCTAAGGTATTTAAGGAAAATTCTGATTTAGATAGAGATCATATGCTACTTCTTGATGAGTATAATGCATTAAATAAGAACCATATAGAACTAACTGAAATACATGAAACCTTCAAAACCACTCATGTTGAACTAGAAGAGGCTTTTCATAGATTAGACAATCTTGCATTAGAAGTAGATCACAGTGAGCATTTGTTAAAAATAGAAGTTCATGGATTGACATATCAAAACAACACTTTTCAAGAAAGAATCAAAGAATTAGAAAAAGAAATTGCATCACTCACGTTAGACCAACCTAGTCAACCCCGAACACAGCATGCATCACATAACTTTAGGAAGAGGCACCACCACGCACATAGGTTAGTAAACCCATTTCTTGGTGTTAGGTGCTTCTCTTGTGGCATGCTAGGTCACATAGCCCGCACATGCACAATTCACCGTGGGACACACTTAGTATGGAGACCTAAACTGCATCCATCATAGCATAACATGCATACATCTCATTCATACAAGCATAAGGAGGAACCCAAACTCACTTGGGTTTCCAAATCTAATCTTTGAATGAAATTATAGGGATGCTCTCATAAAAGACCTAGTGAGAGAATGTGGTACCTTGATAGTCGCTGCTTGTGACACATGACTGGAGATATGAAGAAGTTCATCCTACTGGAGACCAGAACTGGAGGAAAAGTAACATTGGGAGACAACACTACCAGGAAAGTGATAGGCTCAGGTACTATTAGTAATGCTAAAAATTTTTTAATTTAAATTGTCTTACTAGTTGATGGTTTGAAGCATAACTTACTTAGCATTAGTCAACTGTGTGACAAAGGTTTTGATATTAAATTACCATATGATAAATGCATGATTAGTTTAAATAATAAACTAGTTTTAGAAGAAAAATGAATGAACAATGTTTACATGTTAGACCATGATTACATTGATAGTTCTAATTTGTTTTGTTTGAAAATAATAGTTGATGACTCGTGGCTATGGCATAGGAGACTATGCCATGCTAGTATGAAAACTCTTAGAAACATCACTGAGAAAAACCTAATTGAAGGAGTACCTAAGTTAGATTTCACAAAGGACCATTTATGTGATGCTTGCTAACAAGGAAAACAAGTCAAATCATCCTTTCATTCAATCAGAGATGTGATCACCTCTAGGCCATTAGAAATCCTACTCATGGACCTATTTAGACCCGTTAGTACAGCCAGCCTAGGTGGAAAAAATTATGGATTTGTGATTGTAGATGACTTCTTTAGGTTCACTTGGGTAAGATTCCTAGAACATAAGAATGAATCTTTTGAGGAATTAAAGGTATTCTCCACATGGATTCAATGAAAATTAGGTTGTAAAATATCAACAATCCATAGCGATCATGATGGAGAGTTCCAAAATGATAGATTTGAATCATTCTGTCAAGACATAGGAATAGAACACAATTTCTCAGCCGCTCTAACACCTCAGCAAAATGGTATAGTAGAAAGGAAGAATAGAACTTTGGTAGAAGCTGTTAGGGCAATGTTAGATGAGTACACCCTGCCTAGATACTTTTGGGTAGAAGAAGTCAACACAGCGTGCTATGTTTTGAATAGGGTGAATATTAGATCAAAGCTGAACAAAACTCCTTATGAACTCCTTATGGGTAGGACACCAAACCTTTCACACTTACATGTCTTTGGGTGCAAGTGCTTCATCTTAAATAATGGCAAACATCCCCTAGGAAAATTTGATCCCAAGTCTGATGAGGGTGTCTTCTTAGGTTTTTCATCTGTAGGTAAAGCCTATATAATCTTTAATAAGAGAACCCTAGTAATAGAAGAGTCCACCCATGTAGTATTTGATGAATCAGATAAGCCCTCTGAATATAGAATTGAAGATGATGAAATAAAGGCAATTCAAGGAGTAGTGACTATGACCTTAGGAGAAAGGGTAGAACCTCAGGAAGATTTGCCTAGAGAATGGAGATATTCTTCTGGTCATCCTAAAGAGTGAATTTTAAGAGACCCTTCAGAAGATGTAAGAGCTAGACATAGACTTAGGAAGGAGGTTAGTCAATCAGCATTCATCTCTATGATGGAACCTACAAGTATAGATAAAGCCTTGGGAGATGAATTCTGGATTCTAGCAATGCAAGAAGAGCTGAACATATTCACCAGAAATGATGTTTAGGAGTTAGTCAAGAGACCTAAAGAATAAAGTGTTATTGGAACAAAATTGGTCTTCAAGAATAAGGTGAATGATTCAGGAATAAAGCCAGATTAGTAGCTAAGGGGTACAACCAAATTGAGAGAATAGACTTTGAAGAAACCTTTGCCCCTATTGCTAGACTAGAAGCCATAAGAGTGCTCTTAGCTTTTGTTTGCTTCAAGAACTTTAATTTATATCAAATGGATGTAAAGAGTGCATTTCTGAATGGGGTAATTAATGAAGATGTCTATGTTGAGCAACCCCCCGAATTTGAAAGTTCACAATTTCCAAACCATGTATTCAAATTAAAGAAGGCACTTTATGGATTAAAGCAAGCACCTAGAGCATGGTATGAAAGACTTAGCTCATTTCCTATTGGATAGAGGATTTGAAAAAGGTAGTGTAGACACTACACTTTTTTTACAAAAGGTCAAAGAAGAAATTCTCATTGCACAGATTTACGTGGATGACATTCTATTTGGATCTTCATATAAAATGTTATGTGATGAATTTTCAAAAATAATGAGTAATGAGTTTGAAATGAGCATGATGGGAGAACTTAATTACTTTCTTGGCTTTAGTGTAAAACAAATGGATAACGGAACTTTTCTTAGCCAAACAAAGTATATTAAGGATATTTTGAAAAAAAATATGAAAGGGATAGTGCTAAACCCATGAACACTCCTATGAGCTCAACAATTCAATTAGACAAAGATCCTAGTGGAAAATCAATAGATCAGAAAAAATATAGAGGAATAATTGGGTCCCTTCTTTACCTGACTGCCAGTAGACCGGACATAATATTTAGTGTGTGCCTTTGTGCCCGTTTTCAAGCTGATCCTAAAGAAACTCACTTAACTGCTGTCAAGAGAATTCTTAGATATCTAATAGGCACCCCAAACTTAAGAATTTGGTATCCTAGGCACAACATCTCCTTTGAAATCTTAGGGTACTCTGGTACATGCCAATTCATAGGATAATCATTAGTTTCTTGGTCCAGTAGGAAGCAAAACTCAGTAGCACTTTCCATAGCCGAGGCAGAATATATTGCAGTTGGAAGTTGTGTGCTCAAGTACTATGGTTAAAACAATAAATTCTTGATCTTGGCCTATCTGTAAGAACCATTTCAATGTGTGTGACAACACAAGCACAATTTGCATCACTAAGAACCCAATTCAGCACTCTCGAACAAAACACATAGATATTAGACATCATTTCATTAGAGATCACGTTGCTAAGGGAGATATAAAATTGCATCACATCGCTACAGGAGATCAATTGGCTAACATATTCATAAAACCTCTAGCATTCGACACCTTTAGCACCTTGAGGACTAGATTAGGTGTCATAGACATAACAACATTAAAAAAAAAAGAAATCACTTCTGAGGCTGCTCCTGATCATCACACACTCACTACACAAAAATCACTAAATTTGACTTTGTGTTATCGTACCATACGATACTCTGATTGTACTATACAATAAGCTTAATCTGCACAAAACACACCAATTGCTAAATTTTGTCTTTGTTGATCGTATCATACGACCTACATCGTAATATAGATACATTATTGCTCATCGTACGGTACGATACCTCCTCTTCGTACTGTACCATCCACGTCATCAACGGATTGGGACAAATTAATGCTTGCTGGTGCGTTATTATTGGTGTTCATACTATACGATAGATCCACTTCGAACTGTACGATCCACCTCAGCAAACGGATGAGCTCGATATAAACGAGTTTGGTATGATATTAATGTCATTCGTACTGTACGATACACCTGTTCGTACAGTACGATACTTTTGGTCAAAAGTCGTACTAACTGAAAGTTCGTTAGGGATGTTAAGCCCTATAGAACTGACCCAAGCTAACCAAGAGGGGGGTGGGGGTGAATTGGTATTTTAAAATTTTTCTTCTAACAAAGAATAAAAAACATAAACCAAAATCACACCACAAAACATAAATGCGGAATTAAAAGGGCGGAAGCAAGAAAATAAGAACACAGAAATTTATAGTGGTTCAGTCAACTCGACCTACGTCCACTCCTTGAAGCCACCCTCCAAGTATTGCACTACAAAATGTGACTCTCCTTTAGCCCCTTCGGCTAGGCGGAGAAGCCCTCACAAGAACCTCCTTTTTGCCACCCCGGCAAGGCAGAGAACCTACCTCCTTTTTCTTCCTCCTGAAGCTGGCAGAGAACCACAACCAAAAGCTAACTCCTTACCTCTACCTATCCTTCCACAGACGAGAAACTCTAGACGAAGAAGAAGCAGAGTGATCCTTGAAGTAACCCTTGTGAATCCCCTCACCAGCTCCCCCTCACAAGATCCTCTCTCTCTCCCTTTCTCTCTTTCTCTCCTGAAGGCCTTCTCAGGTCAAGGCAGCAGCCAAAGGTTTTTCAAAACGTTGAACAAGAGCTCTTAAATAGAAGAGCTTCAAAGGAGCTCATTAATTGCAAGTTGCCGACAATATCGTCCAGGCCGATATGGACGTCGGCCTGGCCGATCAGTACAAAACTCAGAAGATCGGCCTGGGCATCGCTTTGTTTTGGGTGCTGGACGATTGAAATTTGACTTGATCGTCCTGGCCGATCATACAATCATCCAGGCCGATTAGTTCAATTCTGAGGAAAATCATCCTGAGCATCACCGTGTTTTCATGCTGGTCGATCCCGATTGTTCAGGAGTGACCAATGATATTGAATATATCGTCCTGGCCGATCCTGCGATCATCCAGGACGATGTGATCGTATCAATCATCCTTAATTACTTCCCTGATTTGTCTGTTCAATTAAGGCATAATTGTGAATATCGTCCGGGCCAATCAATCATCATCCTGACCGATAATTTAAAAATACAGTATACCTTAATTGTCTATGGCGGCTACTTCTTTCTGTTTTGAGCTTATCGTCCTGGCCGATACACGTATCATCCAGGACGATATGTTAATGTCGGCTGCCTTAATTAAGAATCCTTAATCAGACTTTCTGTTTTAAGCTTGATCGTCCATGACGATGTTAATATCGTCCTGGCCAATATGAGCAAAAATAAAAATTCTAAATCTCTCAAGTGTGTGTGTGTAGGGTTACTTAGCATCATTCTCTTTGACCATTACATGTAGACTCAAAAAGTGAAAACAAAAGTACAGACTAACTCAACCCTAAACCTACGCAATTCTGAACTGGCTTCGTCTTGTTTGTCCGATCTTCGATTCCAGAAAAGTTAGAAGCAACAAGTAGTCCAAGAGATATAGTGTTTGGCAATCATCAAAACATAAGCCATGAAAATAGATTTGCAACAATCTCCCCATTTTTGATGATGGCAAAACACAAGTAGGAAAATATCCAAAAAAAGTCCATTAGAATTTCAAAGTTACAAACCCGACAACTTTTCCTACCTTACCCTACTCCCCCTTTTGTCATCACAAAAAAAAGGTCCGGATAAAAAAGAAAACACCACTACAAACAAATACTAACAAGCAAACTACATAAAAATAGGAAATAATCATCAGAAAAACACAGGTTAGAAAAACGAGGGGCCCTGATCATTAGATGGAGGTGGTGGAGGTGGCTGCTGAAAGTAGTTGGCAAGTGAAGTAAACTGAGCATTGAACCAGGCAATGTCCTGGTCATGCTGCTGCTGCTGTTGAGTCGTGTAACTGTCAAAGCGGGCTAAGTCCTCCGCGTGATTCTGCTCGTAGCGAGAAATGTCCTCAGAATGTTGCTGCTCCTATGCAGCAACGTAAGCATCGAAGCGGGTCTCCCAACGATCAAACCTCTCTATTAACTGATCAACTGGTGAGTGCTGGTGTAGAGGAACAGGGTCAGGAATGGGAGCGGGAGTGGGAGCCTCCTCCTCTCCAGCCCCCCGATGTTCCTCAGGGAGGAGACGAGCACTATGAAGGGTACTGAAGGAACTGTTTGAGTAGAAGTGGATTGGGAGGTCGGGAGGTGTAGGATATTGGAGTTGATATTTGATTTCAAGGACATAGGCTATGATGTGTCCTAAGGCTAGATTGGGTTTTCTCATATGACCTGGATTGCGAATTGTGGTTAAATGATCAATGTACCGAAAGAGCAAGTCGACAGAATTAAATTTTCTATGAGCCATGATGTAGAAAGTAGTCAGGGAAAGTAAAGGGATGATGTGGATTCGGTCACCGACTTTTGGGATTATGGAGGTGTGAAGGACATGCTGGATTGTCCTAGCATCTTTGACTAAAGAGCAAGTCTCTCCAACATGAAAAGGTACATTGGTCTGGCGAAGGAAGTGATTCGTTGTTGACCAGTCAAAGTCAGGATCTGTTATGATTATATGCAACTTATCCCCGGTGGTGAATAGTTGCAACAGTTCAACACAGTCCTGATATGCGATTTCGAAAGGATGTCTATTCACATAGGAGGTCAGGGCTGTGAAAGTAGGGTTGATGCGAAGATTTGCAAAAAGTTCAAAAAGAAGCTCAGTGTGAAAAGGAAAGGCGAGAGAAAGAATGAAGCAAAATGAAGTGTGAGAAAAGAGATCCTTTACCGGGTATGAGATGTGGGCAGGATTGATGATTCTGGAGACAGTTATCCCACACTCTTTATAACGATGGTAGGCGGCTTCATCTTCTGCTTCCCTGAAATGAGGGTCAATCCTAGCCCTCGAAGAACTCCCAGAAGTTTGTCGGACACGTTTCCCACCAGTCATAGAAGGAAGTTAGCAAGAAAACATAAGAGGAGAAAGGGTGGAAAGTGAGAAATCATGGCTGGAACGGCCAGAATTTAAAGAAACGGCCATATCGTCCAGGCCGATCAAAGAATCGTCCAGGCCGATATGGCTCAATAATTACGTACAGGCCGATTGGTCAAAAAGGCGGTCCGATGGTCCGGGCCGATCAGATATCGGCCAGGCCGATTAGACACAGGCGATCGGCCCGAGGAGTCAATCCGGACGACCGTTGTAAAAATAGATCGGCCGGGCCAATTAGGTGTATCGTCCAGGATGATGCATAATAATTGATTGTACCGGCCAAAGTTAAAACATTTTAAATTCTTGCCACGTGTATCGTCCAGGACGAACAGTGGATCGGCCAGCACGATTATCTAATAATGTATCGTCCGGGGCCGAATTTAAAGATTCAAACGTGTTGACACGTGGATTGTCCAGGATGATCCAGTGTATCGGCCAGGACGATGCACATAAATTACATCGGCCAGACGAAATATTCTATCGGCCAGGACTATCTTCATGATTGCAACAGAGTTCGATCAAATCGTCTAGGATGATATAGGATCGTCCAGGATGATGAGTTACAGCAAGCATAGAAAAGGTCAGCAGATGGATTTTGAAGAGAATTTGCCATATCGTCGAGGACGATAAAAATATCGGCCTAGACTATGTGACTAGAAATTGAAACCAATAAAAAGATGGTGATGATCAAGGCCCTAAAAAAATAAAAGAAAAACAGTCAAAAAGCACAGTAAAAGAAAAGCAAAAACATAAGGAAAATAAAAAAACAAATATTTTTGGATTTTAATATTTCTAATTTTTTGTTTTAGCAAAGCATTTCATATGATAAAATCTCAAATAGTTTTAAACTTTAGAGTTCCAAGAGATCAAGGAGTTTAACAAATTCCAATCAGAAGAAAGGTAGAACATCCAATTCTGTTAATCCCTAGATCGGACATCCTTCAGGGTACAAAATTTATTTTGGAAAACAGAGGCCTAACTCAGAATAACTAAATAAAATAAAAAGAAGATCCATTCAAAACTTGTTTACAAGAAAATATCTCATAATTAATAAACCAAGGTAGTTTGTCTCAATCATGGAAATTGAAATCAAGTTTTTGAAAGTATCACATAATCAATGAGTTCTCTAAGTTTTAAGAGTTTTAGCAAAGAGAGGATAGCTTGCTTTTAGTGGGCTCATTTTATGCCTCTTGTCACTTCGAATGGCTCTTTGAGCATCTTTTGATTCTTTGATACACTTTTGTGTATATAGCTTTCTTTTCAATTTGGTTTCATTTGCCTCTTTCCTTTTTAACTCTTGCAAGCTAGAAACTCTTTAATATACCCTTAAAAAAAAACTTAGTTGTGAGTATATCCTCCAAATATTAGAGAATAGGAGCTCTCTCTCTAACATAGGGAAGAACAATCCACAACACAAAATCAAAATCATGTGATAAATGCAATGGCAAGATTTCAAAAAAACTTGAAAGATATATAAGAACTTTGGCTATTATGCATAAGATAAATTAATGTAGCAAGATAAGGAAAGGATCTTAATCAAAAAACCATTGGTTTGACTGAGTTTAGACTTTTGTTTAGAAAAGAAAATCATACCACTAAACAAGGTCAGAAGAAAGAAAAATATCAACAATATTTCTCCCTTTAACCAATTTAGAAAAGCTAACCACTATCTCCAAAAAACTCCAAAATCTAAAAGATTGACAAGATTTACCATATGTGACACCAAACAAAAAGAAAAAAAAAAAAACAAAGCAAACTAAATCAACACAAAGCAAGCACAAAACAAAAAAAACACAAAACTAAAAATTTCAAGCAAGTGATAAGGCAGCGAGTATAAGCAATTTTGAGCTGCCAGCCTCCTTATGTTCAGTTATCCTATGCTCCCACGAGGTCTTTGGTGAGAGCACACCTGCAAGGCATAACAACAGTCAGATTTAGGAACCCAAACAGGTTTAGGCCCCTTCTTAGGAAAAGTAAAGTGTAATGCAGATATGGTATGCTGTGAATCATGCATCTTAGGTCTCCACACCCAATGTGTACTACGGTGAATGGTGCAAGTGTGTGAGATGTGTCCTAGCATGCCAAATGAGAAACATCTAACTCCAGGAAAAGTGTTTCTTAAATGGTTTGAGTTATAATGCCTCTTCCTAGGTTCTAGCTTATGATCAAAAGTAGATGTCATCCAATTTTTCTTACATGTATCCAAAATCATTTTGAATTCTCAAGTTAGTTTTCTTTAATGTATCATTCTCAATCCTAAAATTTTTCTCAATCTCTTTAGATTTCTTAAGATCAAAATTAAGTGAGGTGTGTGAAACTTTTAATGCCTTATGTTCATCAATTAATTCTGAATGCCTTTTGTTCAACTCATCAAATTCATCAAGAAGAGCCATGTGAATAGAATCAATCGTTGAATGATCTTTAAGAATGACTTCATACTCTTTCTGCACATTTATAAGTTCCACTTTTAAGCTAGTATGTGTCTTCTTAAGTTTTTTGTATGATGCATGGATTTTTTCACAAATTTCAAACAATTCATCATAGGTTGGTTTACATACATCTTCCTCATCACTTTGATCAAGATGATCTTCCCCTATTAAGCATAGGTTTGTAGTCTCTTCCTCCGGTTCAGTCTCAGAGGAATCAGTACCAGATTCTGCCTAGAACGCCTTTTGGATTCTCTTCTTCTCCTTCTTAAACTTAGATTTTTCCTCAATCTTTTCCTTGCTTGTGTTATCCTAAAGTGTTGGGCAATAGGCTCTCACATGTCCAGGCTTCCTGCATTTAAAACAAACAACATCAGAAGATCCTTTAACATGTTTATGATCCTTACCTTTTCTCCAATTTTGATGATGCTTTTGTTTCTTCCTTAGAAAGTTTTTGAATTGCCTTATGATGAAGGCAACTTCATCGCTTTCAGACCCGAAAGATTTAGAATCTAATTTGTGCGCCTTCAGTGCAATTGTTTTCTCCTTTTTCTTTTCACCTGCATCAAGATTTCTTTGATTCACCCCTTGCTCGTAAGCAATGAGTGAGTCAAGTAAGTTATCAATTGAGTAGGTGTTCAAATCCTTAGATTCGGTGATTGCAGTGATTTTAGCATCATGTGATGAAGGCAAGCATCTTAAAATTTTGTTCTTTTTTTCATAGTTCGAAAGCTCTTTTCCTAAAGCATGCAGTGAAGTAACAATCTGAGTAAACCTAATGTACATGTCAGAAATCGATTCATGAGGTTTCATATGAAAAAGTTCGTAGTCATGCAAGAGAATGTTCAAACGGGATTGTTTAACTTCATTAGTACCTTCATAGGTGATGCACAATTTATCCCAAATCACTTTACCAGCTTTCCAAGTGGAGACACGGATGTAATCCTCAGATTTTAAAGCACAGAAAAAACAGTTCAAATATTTTGCATTCAATTGAGCTAAATCTCGTTCATCGAAAGTCCATTCAGTAAAAGCAACTTTAGTTTTAACACCATTAATTTCACGAGAAGGTGGAGAATAACCTTCTTGAATAAGCATTCACATGCGATAATCAGTAGATTGTAAAAACGTTGACATGTGGGTTTTCCAAAAATCAAAGGGTAGGTTATCGAACAGGGAAGGTCGGGTAATAGAGTACCCTTCCGTTGTGTTGTGATTCCCAAGGTTAGCCATGGATCAAATTTAAAAAGTTTTCAAACTTAAATTTTCGAATCCCGCTCTGATACCACTTAAAAGATTGTTAGGGATGTTAAGCCTTATAGAACTGGCCCAAGCTAACCAAGAGGGGGGGTGAATTGGTATTTTAAAAATTTTCTTCTAACAAAGAATAAAAAACATAAACCAAAATCACACTACAAAACATAAATGCGGAATTAAAAGTGCGGAAGCACGAAAATAAGAACACAGAAATTTATAGTGGTTCGGTCAACTCGACCTACGTCCACTCCTTGGAGCCACCCTCCAAGTATTGCACTACAAAACGTTACTCTCCTTTAGCCCCTTCGGCTAGGTGGAGAATCCCTCACAAGAACCTCCTTTTTGCCACCCCGGCAAGGCAGAGAACCTACCTC
Organism: Dendrobium nobile; assembly: GCA_022539455.1. Lineage (NCBI taxonomy): Eukaryota > Viridiplantae > Streptophyta > Magnoliopsida > Asparagales > Orchidaceae > Dendrobium > Dendrobium nobile. The sequence continues at coordinate 57,171,429 of CM039735.1, forward strand.
CTTTTGCTTCCTCCTGAAGCTAGCAGAGAACCACAACCAAAAGCTAACTCCTTACCTCTACCGACCCTTCCACAGACGAGAAACTCTAGACGAAGAAGAAGCAGAGCGATCCTTGAAGCAACCCTTGTGAATCCCCTCACAAGCTCCCTCTCACAAGATCCTCTCTCTCTCCCTTTCTCTCTTTCTCTCCTCAAGGCCTTCTCAGGTCAAGGCAGAAGCCAAAGGTTTTTCAAAATGTTGAACAAGAGCTCTTAAATAGAAGAGCTTCAAAGGAGCTCATTAATTGCAAGTTGCCGACAATATCGTCCAGGCCGATATGGACATCGGCCTGGCCGATCAGTACAAAACTCAGAAGATCGGCCGGGGTATCGCTTTGTTTTGGGTGCTGGACGATTGAAATTTGGTTTGATCGTCCTGGCCGATCATACGATCGTCCGGGCCGATTAGTTCAATTCAAAGGAAAATCATCCTGAGTATCGCCCTGTTTTCATGCTGGCCGATCCCGATCGACCAGGAGTGACCAAGGATATTGGATATTTCATCCTGGCCGATCCTGCGATCGTCCATGACGATGTGATCGTATCAATCATCCTTAATTACTTCCCTGATTTGTCTGTTCAATTAAGGCATAATTGTGAATATCGTTCGGGCCGATCAATGATCGTCCTGGTCGATAATTTAAAAATATAGTATACCTTAATTGCCAATGGCGACTACTTCTTTCTGTTTTGAGCTTATCGTCCTGACCGATACACGTATCGTCCAGGACGATATGTTAATGTCGGTTGCCTAAATTAAGAATCTTTAATCAGACTTTCTGTTTTAAGCCTGATCGTCCAGGATGATGTTAATATCGTCCTGGCCGATATGAGCAAAAACAGAAATTCTAAATCTCTCAACTGTGTGTGTGTAGGGTTACTTAGCTTCAGTCTCTTTGACCATTACAAGTAGACTCAAAAAGTGAAAAACAAAAGTACAGACTGACTCAAACCTAAACCTACGCAATCCTGAGTTGGCTTCATCTTGTTTGTCCGATCTTCGATTCTTGAAAAGTTAGAAGCAATAAGCAGTCCAAGAGAAATAGTGTTTGGCAATCATCAAAACATAAGCCATAAAAATAGATTTGTAACACTAACGACCCCCGGAACAATCGATATTCATCTAATTGTACTGTACGATACTGATCGTACTGTACGCTTTGACCACCTTTTCCCAAAATGCCCCGTTAGAACAATTATTACCATATCGTACTGTACGATATACTATTGTACTGTATAATGTGAGGAAAACTCTATAAATTGACTGGATAGGCAGATATCTTCACTTGCAACTCACTCCACTTGTTTCTTCTCACCTCACACTCAGCCTCTACACGATATCTAGTTCCAGCAAGAGAAGTCGTATGGTAGCGGGAAGCTCGTCTTCCTCTCGCTGCCACAGCGCTCGGTTCTTGAATGCAGGAAATGAGGATGCATACCACAAGTTCAATGCCTACAAAATTACGCCATCCAGATTGCTAAATCAAGAGGCTCTGAACTTTGAGGTACTAAACCTCTTTGCTTCCACCACCCTCCAATTCTTTCTCACCCTGGCCTTCCCTTACAACTCTGAACTCCTTTTAGAATTCCTAGCAAATCTAACCTACACCGTCAATAACCTCACTTTCCACTCCTTTGTTTGTCGTCAAAATGTCAAAATTACCAAAGCTGACATCGCCCAATACATTGGGCTATTTACAGAAGGGCCTATGGTTCGTTCTTTTCTCACGAACGACTTTGACTAGAGTGATGTTAATCGAGTCCTTAGGAACACCGCATTCTATCAGCACCAACCTCTCATTCAATCACTAAATAAAAATGCGTGCATAATTCAACATGTCCTTCGAACCTCCATAATACCCTAAGGTGGTGACCGTGTCAACTTGACCCCGACCTTATCTGTCACTACCTACCTTATCATGACCAACACCAAATTCGACGAGATCAATTTGATTATTAACTACATTCGCCATATTACCTTCGTTCGCCTCCTTGCTACTCGATGAAAATAAAATATAGCTCTTGGTCATCTTGTAGGATATATCATCCAAAATAAATATCAAAGGACCTATCCTGGTGAACCCGACAATCTTCCAATCTTTTATACGGATGCCCCTTTCCGTATTCTTTTCCATCGGGGATACAAGCCTGAAGAACTTGTTTTTGACGAAGAAGAAGGGGAAGATGCCCTGGCCGCATCTCAACCACGTCCATGATGACATGCACCACCCCGAGCACCTGCACCAGCACAAGATGATTTGGTCGAACGCTTCGACCAACTTCGGACTCGTCTCGACATGCACATTCAAGAGCAACACCAGCAACATGAGACTGATATGCAATGGTTTGGGGAACACTTTACTGCTATTGATGACCGCTTTGACGGTCTCCTTTAGTACTTCCAACCAAGCCCTCCTCCACTACCAACTGATCAGGATCCTCCATTTTAAATTATCTTTGTACTGTAGTTTTATTTTCTTGTTAGTGTTTGCTCCTCTTTTTGGTGCTGTCAAAAGGGCGAGAAGGTTGTTGTAGTTTATTCTATGCTTAAATGCATTTCTTTTTATTTTGTACTGTATTTTCTTTTTTTTGTACTTTTCTTGTTCTTCTGTTTAAATTAAAAAAAAGGCATTAAAACTTGCTTACAACAAACATTATTTGACATCATCAAAAAGGGGGAGATTGTTGCAACCCATGACCCCGAGTTTGAGATTTTGATGATGACAAATAATGTCATTTGAATTATCTATTCATTGAATATTATTTTGTTTGCTATTGTTCGTGAGAACTAACATTTCAAGAAGATCACAAGCTACTAAGGACGACAGGAAGACTCAAGAATGGGTAGATTAGGACTATGAGTGATCTTTTTTTTATATTTTTTTTTTGAAGAAGCACAAGGCTAAACTTTATTAATCAAAGAAAAACTAATTAGAAACTAGATTCCTTCTTTAGCAAATTGCTAAATAATATAGGAATCTTATTAGAAGAAAGATCTTCCCAACAAAAATTTGAAAAAATTGCATAGCTAGTACATAGATTTGCTAGCTTATTACCTCTTGTATTGACCCAATTGAAAATAATGAATTTATGATCTTTTAAAAGAAGAAATTCATCTTTCCACTTGCCTTCCGATTTTTGCAAAAACTTGATAAAATTGATATTGTCTCCCTCTTTGATTATACCTTGGTAATCTTTCATCCAATCCCTCTTTATCTCCTTTATGAACTAAACCAAAAATAGTTCAAGCCTTGCAATATCCCAATGGGTACATGAGTGACCGTAAGCCAAAAGCATTCTACCTTTGCTATGTCGAGCAACTTCACCAATACCAGCTTTTTGAGATTTTAATAATGATGCATCAACATTAATCTTTAACCAGTTTGGAGGAGGAGGGTACCAACAATTTGACAGTCTAAAAGATTGATTCGTACCCTAGTTTCCCAACTTTCTTTTAGCAATGAATGATATAGAGGCCAAGCTTACTACATAAGAAGCTAAGAAGACCGAACCATCCTCCTTTTCACTATGAACCTGCTTGTTCGTGGAATTCCAAGTAAGATATAGAGCATTGCAATAAATGCTCACTATGAAGCCTTGAGAACTATAACTTCCTTCCATCCATTCCAAGAATGAATGAAAAGAATCAAAATTGTGGAACTAGAAGCCACAATTTTTCAAACAGGTAACCACTTCCTTCAACTTGCTGCAGTTTACTGTGATATGGTCCAGATTTCCCTATTGGCCACAACCTCTCGGACAGCTATCATCCTCTTACATTCTCCTTCGAAATAAGAAACCATATGCAGGTAAAGCATTGTTGAACAACCTCCACCAATAGGTTTCAACAAGGGCATTTAATTTGGTCCTCTTCAAGCATTTCCAGAAACAACTACCTTGCTCTTGTATACTTGACCTCCTGCATATAAGTGTAGAAATTGTAGCTCGAGAATTTTGATAGATGAGTTCTAAAAAATTAGAAACTCTATCCGAATGAATAACTATCAACAGGATAATCTTTATAAGTTCAATTCCAAACATTTGTTTGAGTTTTTGCATGTTCCATTCACCATTAGAAATCAAGCTATCCACTTTGTTTTCCCCTGCTTCTTGTATATATACAAATGTAGGACATAAGCTCAATTTCTTGTCCAATATCCAGGTATCTTCCATAATGCTGATAGCTACTTCCCATTTCACCATAGTTTTTAGCTTCCTTACCACTAGCAAGGATTTTACTAGTTGTTGACGATCCTCCACCATTTACTGAGTCCTACATTCATTGCCCATACTTTTGATTTTACATTTGATATAGTAGAGATTCCTTCTCTTGAGTTACATTCCAAGCCAATTTGGCTCCTAGAGCATCCGCAGATTCAATGCAAGATCTTATTCCTCTGCCTCCTTGTTCTTTCAGTTTACACATTCTATTCCAACTAACAAAGTGTAAACCCAAGCTTCCATCTTGTTTATTCCAAATAAAATCACAGCAATACTTCTCAATATCTTTAAGAATAATTTTTGGAACTAAATAATAAGTATAGTAGAAATTTGGAATAGTTACCAGAACCATTTTGATCAGCATAATTTTTCTAGCCAGAGAAAATTATGTAATGTTCCTGACCGTCGTGAGCTTACTAGCTATGTTAAACTGGAAATCTGCAGCTCTAAGTCATCTCAAAGCTTTAAAGCCCATAATTCTTTCCACAACCTTTCTCCTTCTTCTGTTAACATGCTTTCCAAACATCATTACAGATTTCTCAGGGTTAATCTTCTGCCCTGTTCAGCTGCAGAATTCCATAATTGCTGATTTGATTTCTTTCACTTCCTTGACATTAGCATTAGAAAATATAACAATGTCATCTGCATATAAAAGATGTGAAATTCTAGGCAAATTTCTACCTATTACAATTCCCTTTGCTACCTTATTTTGGTTGAAACGATTTGTCAACAACTAGGCACTTAAAATGAATAGATAGGGTGAAAGAAGACACCCTTGTCGAAAGCCACTCTTTGCATGAATCCATCTTGAAATCCTTCCATTAATGATCAATGAAAATCTTAGACCTTCCACACAATTCGTGATCTACCAAGAGAATCTATCTGGAAATCAAAAGTATTCCAAAATACTTTTAAGAGTATTCCAACTCAAGCTATCATCGGCTTGTGCTAAGTCAACTTTGAATGAAACCAAGCCCTTGGATAATTTTGAAGTCTTCAGCTTCTGAAATGCTTCTTGAGCCATTAGAATGTGATCCCCCAAGCTTCTCCCATTAATAAATGTAGCTTGCTCCACATATACAAATTTATGAATCATTGACTCCATTCTATTCAGCAGGATTTTTGCAACTACCTTGTAAATGGATCTACACAAGCTTATTGGTCTGTAGTGGCTCGATTTAGTAGGCTCCAAGATGTTGGGAATGAGTACCACTAGTGTTTTTTTCCATTCAACATTCATACTACCCATTGTGAAGAAATGGTTTACTGCATTCCAACAATCCTCCTTTATTATGTTCCAATAAGATTTCATGTAGGAGTATGAAACTCCATTATTACCTGGAGCTATGCCATCTGTATTTTGCAGTATTGCCATCTTCAATTCCTCCAAGGTAAGACTTCTGGTTAACAATTCTTTTTCACTCTCATCCACTGAATTGTTTCTAACTGGCCAACCATTCAAAAAGCCTTAACTTTTTTTCCACTTTCCACTAAAAAACTTTAGAAAAGTTTCAGAAATCTGGTTCTGGTCTTCCGTAAAAGACCCATCATCTTTTTTAATTCTGTAAGTACTATTTGAATTCTTCATAGCTAAAGCAAAAGAGTGAAAGAAACCAGAGTTTGTGTCTCCCTCCATCCATCTTACCTTTGCTCTTTGTTTCCACCAAGTGTTCATCCGAGCCAAAACAATATTCAGCTCAACAATATATGAACGAAGAGTGAATATTTCTGCATCAAACAGCGACCCCTCATACGATTCTTTAACTTATAATTCCAGAATTTTCCCTTTCAACAATTCCCTTTGCTTATCAAAATCTTTGAACTTGGCTCTACTCCAGTAAAAGAGGGCTTTAAGAGATCTTTAAACTTTGTGGTTCAAGGCATCATCATAATTTCCATTTATCTTCTTGATCCAGGCTGCTTTAACCGCTCCAATAGAAGCTGGATATGAAGCCCATACTTCATCAAACCTTATGATCTTATCTGAAACAAAATTACCTTCTGAAAAGTTCAATAAGATTGGGTTGTGATCAGATGCAACCCTTGAAAGGTGCCTTAACACCATCCGGTTATTCTCCAAAGCAACTGAATTAACATAGCATATATCCAATCTTTCAAGTATTCTAGCATTGCCATCTTTGTTGTTGCACCAAGTGAATCTTGGTCCAATGAAACTAACCTCATGAAGATCACTCCTAGCAAGGAATGAACTCATTTCTCTAGCACCTTGAGAGAATTGAAATGGTCTTCCTCTCTTGTCTTCCTTAGCCAAAACACAATTGAAATCTCCTCCCAATATAAGAGGATTACTGTTAGATCCGAATTCTTCTAGCTTCTCCTAAATGAGTCTTCTATGAACCGAATCTCTACCACCATAAGTTGTAGCTACTCTCAATATCCCCTTCTTCGTAATTTCTAGGTCCCCTATGACAACTTGATTAGAAGAAGATAAACAAGTAAATGCAGCTAACTTATACTTCCATAATACAATTATCCCCCCGAATAACCAACAGCAGGAACTTGAAAAAACTCCCATTCTTTTCCAATTAAGTTTTCAATTTCATATTTGCTAAAATTAGAGACTTTTGTTTCTAAAAGTCCCACAAATAACACCTTATAGTCCTTCACCACCTCCTTTAAGTATAGAGAAGCTTGCTTCTTCCTAGCTCCTCTACAATTCCAAAATAAGATAGATGCCATTCTAGAATAAAAGGGGATGAGATCCCATTCTTATCCTTCATCTCAATCTCTAGTTTCCTTCCCCTTGGCAAAAGCTTTATTGGACCGAGACTTATTAGCTCCTTAGCTAGCTTAATCTTTTTTTATAAGGTGATGTCATTTGGTCTTAAAAATGTCAGTGCAACATACCATTAGGCCATGACTCAAATCTTTGATTACTTATTCTACAATCAAGTCGAATGCTACATCGACATTTTAGTTGTCAAGAGCAAAGTCAAAGAGGCCCATCTTTATGACCTAAGAATCATCTTCAAGCTGTTGTGCCACTATAAACTTAAGATGAATCCCGTGAAATGTGCTTTTAGCATCATATCAACGAAATTTCTTTGTTTTAGAGTGGGGCTCGACAAAATTGAAATTGTTTCCTGCGAAAGTTGAAGCTATCTTAGATATAGCGCCTTCTAAGAGCCATACTAAATTAGGGTCTCTTCCGGCAGACTGTTGTATATAAGAAGATTCATTTCTAACCTCTCTAAAAGATGTCAATTTTTCTTCGTCTTGGCTAGAAAGGATGCAAAATTCATATGGGATGAGAAATACCAATCTTCTTTAAAAAACATTAACCAATAATTCTAAAATTCACTTAATTTGGTTGCCCCTATTTTAGGAAAACCTTTAATCCTTTACACTTTTTCCCTCAACGGTGTCTCAATGCCTTACGAGCTCAAGTTAACGGCAAAGGGAAAGAGAATTCTCTCTACTACCTGAGTCAAAAACTTTTTCCTATAGAAATTTGATACCCTTCAATCAAGAAGCAATATCTTTCTTTAGTTTTTCCAACCCAAAAACTAAGGCATTATATTCTCTCTCCAGGTAAACTAGATTTCCAGTGTCAATCACCTGCAATAACTTATGACACTTCCTACATTGTCAAGATATTTAGCACGGTGGTCTATGATATTACATCAGTTTGAAATCATTTTCATTTTTCTACTTGCTATGAAAGGACATGTTGATGTTAATATCCTTAAGACACATAAGCAGCCAACATATTCTCCTCTAAATAAAGATTTACTATATAAGCAAATCACGAGTTTCAAGAAATCTAATAATCAATTCTAAAAAATACATTTTGATGGTGCAATATAATCCTGGCAAAGTAATGCACACTAATCTACTATTCCCAAAAAGGTTGGAATTCGCATAGTTTTTATAACACCAGATAAGGGACTTATGCACTTTTCCTACCATTTATTAGATCATTGCATGAACAATGAGGCTGATTACAAAACTCTAATAATAGGCCTGGAATTTGGAATCCTGATGAAGATTAAAGGGATTATTATCTTTGGTAACTCTCAATTGGTGATCAACCTTATTGCATGAACCTATAAGATTTTGAGATTTTGAATCCTAAACTCCTTAAGTACCACTTGTACACCAGCACACCAACCATTTTTATGAGTAGATTCATGTCATAACTCTGAATAGGATTCCCCATGGAAGAAATTCTTTGATGGATGGCCTAGTAAAATTTACATAGGAATTTTCCTTTCCATAAGAAGACTCCATTCTTATGGTTAGGGTCATCAAATCCTTTCTCTTATAGATTTGGAGCGTATAAAAAAAAAATTTTCCATTGTCCTCTCAGCTTCTTTAAAAATTGATGAAGAGGCAAATGAAGACAACTTCTGATTAATTTCTTTAAATAAATCAAGCTCCCGTACGATAGGTCACTTGCAAATCAAATCAAGATATGTGATCTATCATATGAACTATTGAATAATATATTGTACCATCAATTGTTTGATCAAATGTGGCTATGTTATCTAAACAAATGAGAGGCCTTGAAGATTGTTAATAATCTTAATGCAAGACTATGTGGTCCTCACCAACCGTGTTCTAAGATGAAGTTAAAAATCAGATGACTTGGTCACTACTAGCGTACAATAATGAAAGATTACATGAATGTTGCAAAATGTTGTAATCAATACAACGTTCATTGTGTACTTTTACATTAACTGCTTAGTATATTGCTTCCAACGATAAGTTTCATGGGCCATTAAGAGATGGGCCATAGATCTTATCAAGCTGATTAACTCTCCCTCTCCAAGAGGTCATTGCCTTAATTTAGCCGTAGCTGACTACTTTTCAAAGTGGGTGGATGCAATTCCATAACATAATATAACATAACACCATGTTATGAAGTTCTATCATAAGCTTATCGTATATCAATTTGATGTGCTCTGCATAATCTTATTTAATAATGGGTCTACTTTTAAGTCTAAAAAAATCAATAATTTTATAAGTCACCACAGTATTAATTGGAGATAATCCATAATCTATTACCAATGGGATAATGGGTTGGTTCAGGCCTTTATGAAAACCCTGGTGCAAATCATCAAAAGATGTTAGATGATAACAAACGTTAGTGGTATGAGAGGTAGGTGGAAGCTTTATAGGCCTATCATACGACATGCAAAAGCCCAACCAAATCCACTATATTTTCCCTTGCGTATGGGTCTGAGGTCATACTCCCTTTGGAAATCACACAAAATTGTCTGTAATGGGAATTTCCTAAAGAAATACTATGCTTGATGTAGCACGAATATCAAATCAATAAAAAATTCTTCAAGTTATGAATCAAGTTGAATTAGTTTAATTTAATTTTAAAGTTTCAAATTCTAGTTTTCTCTTCCTTAACATTAGATTTTAGTCATTGTGCTTTCTTTTCATAGGATTAGGTCTAGTGATGAAGTACACCCTCTTTGGCACCATCCTAGCTTCAAATTTCAAAATCTAATCTTTTGTGGGAAACAATTCCTTCCCACATTATTATCCAATTTTATTCTATTTAGGATACATGCAAGTCATTATACATGCTTTCCTTAGGATTAGAGGTTCTAGTGAAGGAGCATGACCTCTATGGCACCATGTTAGCTTCAAATTTCAAATCAGATCCTTTATGGAAAGTAATGCTTCCTTCCCGTATGATCTTCCAACTTTCCTATCCTTAAGGTTAGATGTGAGTCATTATTTTATCTTTCCTTAGGATTAGGTCTACTAAAGTTGGAGCACGCCCTCTATGGCACCATCCTAGTTTCCTTATTAGGAATTTATTCTCCATTCAAGTTTAAATGCATTAGTGATGGAGCCCACCCTCTCTGGTACCATCCTAACTTCAAAATTAAGACCAGGCCTTCCATGGGAACAAATTCTTCTTTCCCATAATTCATCATAATTATCTTTTCCTTGAGGTCAAATATGTGTTGTCTTGCTTTCATGTCTTAGAATTAGACGTCCTAGTGGTGGATAATGCCCTTTGAGGAACCATCATAGCTTCAAACATTAAACCAAATCCTCTGTTAGAAGTAATGTTACCTTCCTATAATATCTTACAATTTTCTACTCCTTAAGGTCAGAAGTGAGTCATCGTGCTTTCTTTACTTAGTACTAGATCTACTAGTGGTAAGAACACCCTCTATGGAATGTTGGTGGAAGTTTGGAAAAAGGATTTTTGAAAATTTAGATTTCTTTGAGAATTGAAATTGACTTTAAATTTTAATTCTAAAATCAAACAATCCATTAGAATAAATTATACCACCTCGAGGGGTGGGAATAAGATTTCAAAATGGGATTCAGAATTAGAATTGCAAATTCCACCTTGAATATCATAAGTAGATTTAAGAAAGAACTATATATGGCCTCGGATGGTCAAAGTAAAATTCGATCTAATATATGGCTATGATAATATTGAAAAATTATAGTTAATTCCATATCAAAAATTTTATTAACAAATTATATAACACCCCAAAGGAAGAAAATATAATTCCTTAACAATTATTTTGACATGATGATAATGATCATTGTCTATTCACTTTTTTATCAAAGAAGACTAATTTGAATTTTTAAAAATTATTTTGAAAAGGTGGATATGGATTCTAAATCTCCTACGAGCGTAAGCCCTCATAATTGATTACATCATAGGAAATTAGAATCTTCCATAAAAACTCTTGATTAATTTTGAATACATGTATCCAGACTCAAAGACACTTTCACAACTCAATACATAACCAAATTACAATGATATATATATATATATATATATAAAAAAAGTTATCCTACCATCAAGATTAGAAGACCTCGACCGTGTCCTAAGCATTTAATAATAAAATAATCCCAAGTAGTTATATAAAGAAATTAAAGTTCTTATTCTAGCCATGCTTGGTTGTGCTCTTATTGTTTTAGGGGGCTATGCATTTGAAGCACTTGTAGCATTTATACAAAATATTATTTTTGTATCCCCTTTTATTGTCCAGCATAAGCATGGCCACTTGTAGAAAACTCAAAAATCATTAAGATATCTCCTAACCTAATGGTAATATAATCACCCATCACATCAATCAAAAAAGTGTAGTAAAATTAAATAAAAACTCACTTAAAACATTTCAATCACAACATGTAAAGAAATCTCATAAAGACTAACACACAACAGTAAATTAGACACCAGCCAATCCTTGACTAAAGTCGGTTGCCCTAAAAAACCATCTAAAATATTTGTAAAAGGTCATGTGGTTGGGGTAGGTCCTAAATTGGGTTGTTTATTAAAGTATGTAATATTAAAGTTGGTTAATGGTCAAAGGGAAAAAGTATGTTTGAGTTAAGTATTAATGTTTTATATTTTTACTTAAGTTATCTTTTAAGGGTTATTTGATTGGATGAAGTTAATTATTTAAGGATTAAAAATGTAGTGAATTACAAATAATTTAGTTAATGGATGATTTTAAAGGTAAAGTTAATTTATATTTTCCATCAATCAATTCGCGACATTGTGCCACCAGGCTCGAGGAACTAAGCCTCTTAGGACACCTAGCCCCACAACTAGGAGCAGTCCATCCTAAAAACCTTATCGATTTAGTTGAAGTAAGTATTTTAGTTTAGTTAAATAATTTAAAATTATTTGATTTAAAATTTTTAACTTCATTGAATTCATTCATAATGTTGAGCAACTAGGCTCAACGAACTAGGCCTTTTAGGACACGTAGCCACATAGCCTGAAGTAGTTCATCCTAAAAACTATATCTTTAGAGTGTTTATTAAAAATTTGTTTGGGATGTTAAGCCCTTATGAACTATCCCGAGGCAAACTAAGAAGGAGGGGTGAATTGGTATTTTAAAAATTCTCAAATTGAAATCACAATCTTTTGAAATATTTTAAAATCACAAACCAACAATCATTCACCACAAGAATAAAGTGTAGAAATTAAATGTTGAAATACAGTAAGAAAGAAAATCTAAAATTTTATAGTAGTTCGGTTAACTTAACCTACATTCACTCCCTAGAGCCTCTCCTCTATGTTTTGTACTAAACTTAATAACCCTCTTTTTTCTCCCACAGTAAGGAAGAAGCCTGTCCAAACCTCCTTTCTACCAACTCCGGTGAGGATGAGAAACACGACTCCTTTCGCTTCCTTTTGAAGTAGGCTGAGAATCCAACTCTTTTTGCTTCCTCCTAAAGTAGAGAAACACGACTTTACCTATTTGGATGATGAAAAAATAACTTTTCATCTAGGATGATTTTATGATCATCCTCGATGATTAGTTTTAGATGTTGAATATCGTCCAAACAATAGCTCTATTTGGCAATACTTTATGTGTTCGGATGGTAGAAAAAATAACTGATCATTCATGACAATTCGTGATCGTCCCGGACAATTAGTTCAAATCAATACATGTCATCTAGAACATCATTCTGGTCATCTAGTAAGAAACTAAATTTATCTAATAGATCATCCCGAATGATCTTGCTATTGTCCAGGATGATACAATTGATCAATCAAACCTTAATTGCTTTCCTTAATCATCTAACAAATTTAGGCATAATTATAATGCATCATTTAAGATGATGTCCTAGACGATGTCTAAAAATAATAACACGCCTAAAAGAGTTAGCATCTATTTCTTTCTAATTTGAGCATTCATCTAGGAAGAAGATAATATAGCCTAGAACAATTTACTTAATTTTAACTTCCTTAACCAAGATGTCCTAATTAGGGTTTCTATTTCTAACTGATCGTCTAGGATAATTTGTGATAGTTTTGGACCATCTGATCAAAAATAGATAACTCAAAAACTGATAGAATTTTTTCCTCAACTATGTGTGCAAGATTACTTAGTATCAGGACCCATATTGTTACATTTGACTCAAGAAAAGGTAAAGACACTTGACGTACACTTACATACTCACTTATTCCTATTCTACCAAATCTCGAGCTAGCTTGATTTGCAATTTGATCTTGTTGACCTGAAACGTTAGAAGGAAAGGCATTAGTAGAAAAAATAGAAATGTCTGAAATGTTTGCTGATGTTAAACATTTGATATAAAGTTCATCTTATACAGTTAACATAACATAAAGGGAAATAATAAACAAAATGTGAAGCAATTCAAATTTTACAAAACTTGAACATACGGTACAAACACTAAATAAAAGTAGTAAAAAAAGTACAACAAAACAATATAAATACTACCACTACTCCCACTTTTGACATCACAAAAAGAGGAGAAAACTAGAAAAAAGAACATAAAATATAAAAAGAAAATAAACAATATCACAGAGAAAATGACACAAGGAAAAACAAACTAAAACTATGACGAACCCTAATCAATAAAAGGAGGTGGTGGTGGCTGAAAGAAACTAGAAAAATCCATAAACTATTCCCCAAACCAGGACTTGTCCTGGTCATGCTGTTGTTGTTGGTGAGTCACATACAAATCATATCTAGCAACATCATCTACATGCTACTGCTCCTGTGCAGCAACATAATCAAACCTGGTCTCCACTGGTTAAATCGCTCTACCAGCTGATCCAGGTGTGAGTGCTAGCAGATCAGAGCATGTGCAGGAATACTAGCATCATCCTCTTCAGCTCCCTTAGCTTCCTCATGCTCCGAGAGGAGATGAGTACTATAAAGAATGTGGAAGGAGCTATTGGTGTAGAATGCAGGCTAAAAATTTGATGGAGCTAGATATTGAAGATTGTACTTAGATTCTAGGACATAGGATATGATGTGTCCTAAGGTAAGGTTAGGCTTCCTTCTATTCTAGATCCCTAATGCTAATGAGATGCTTAATGTAACAGAAAAGAATATTAACAACATTAAATTCCCTATGGGCCATGATGTAGAAGGTGGTGATTGAAAGGAGAGGAGTGATGTGGACACGATCACTAGCTTTGGGAAAAACTGATGTGCGAAGTACATGTTTGATTATCCCAGCATCTTTGAGTAAGGTGTTAGACTCTCCAACATGATAGAAGATAAGAGTGTTTCTTAGAAGGTGATTAGCCGGAGCCCAGTCACAATCAGGATCTTGAGATAATAGGTGAAGCTTGTCTTCAATAGTGGACAATTGGAGGAGTTTTCATGATAGTTCTGATATGTGATTTTAATTGGGCATTTTTTGACGTATGATTGAAGTGTAGTGTAAGAAGTGTTGATCCAAAGACTTGCAAAAAATTTCAGAGAGCAATTCAGAATTAAAGGGGAAGGTGAGTGTAAGGATTAAGGTGAGGTAGGTGTGCACAAAAAGATCAAGGATAGGATAAGTAAGCATACGTGGATTGACAGTCCGGGACAAGGTGATCCCAACTATTTTATAGAAAAGGTAGGCGGCTTGGTCAACCGCCTTAGTAAAATAAGAGTCAACAGTGGCCCTCGAAGAACTTCCAGACGACATTTTGGATCGTTTGCCACCTGTCATGAATAGGAAAATTAGAGAATGAGTAAGAGCAAAGAGGATAAGAAGGATTTGGGGTGAGAAAACTATTTGAAAGATTTTATTTATAAAGAAACGACCCAATCATCCTGGATGATCGCAGAATCGTCTAGGACAACCAGGCAAAATTATTTCATTTAGGATGATTAGTAAAAAAGGCGGTAATATCATCTAGGATGATCATATATCATCCGGGATGATTAGAAATAAATGATCATCTTGAGGAATCATCTTGGATGACCATTATAAAAGTATATTATTCATGATGATTAGGTGGATCATCCAGGATGATCAACAATATTGGATCGTACTGGACAAATTTAAAACATGTGTCATTTTAGGCCATGTTGATCGTCCCTAACGAACTAGTGGATCATCGGGGACAATCACCAAAAATTGAGTATAATTTTAGAAGATAGTCCAGGTTAAAGAGTATCATCTAGTCCGATCACAAATAATTGAAGAAGAATATGATCAAATAGTCTAGAATGATAATGGATTATCCAGGATGATCTTAAATAGAAAAGTCATATCAACCGCCAGATGGACGATGAAGGGTGATATGAAGATATCATATAGGATGATATGAATATTATATAGTATTGTGAATCTGAGATTATAGATTAGACTTTTGATGATAGCAAACATTCATGTTTTTCTACAACTGCCCACAAGATCGAACACAACTCAAGACCAGCTCAAGATTGAGTATATTTAGGTTGAGTCAGTTTGTAATGTTTTTCTTTTTCTTGAGTCAATTGTAAAAGTGGTTCCTGCTGTTAGGTAACCTTGCACACACACACTTAAGGGGTTTTCTAAGTTTTTTTGTTTTGAGTACATCGGCCTAAACGATGTTCATATTAGCCAGGGCGATCCAACTAAAAATAGAAACCCTAATTAGGGCATTTTAGTTAAGCAGCCATTATTAAGCAAATCGTCTTGGATGATCCTTATATTGGTCAGGACGATAGGCTCAAATAAAAAAGAATTAGCCGCCATGATCAATTTAGGTATTCTTTATTTTAAAACATTGGCCAGGACGAACTCAACATTGGCCTGGATGATGTAGAATAGTTATGCCTAAATTAATCTTGCAGTTATGGAAAGAAATTAAGGCTAATTGATATGATCACATCGGCCGGGCCGATCGTAGAATTTGCTGGGATGATGTACTTAATGACTGACATCAACCAGACTCTACTCATGGCGATGTTCAGGACGATTGTACTCAGATTTGAACTAATCGGCCAGGACGATATGGTATCGGCCTGGATAATGTAACCAATTTTCTTTTCATCATCCCAAATTGTCCTGACTATTAGAGCTTATTTTGTACTGATCGACCAGGATAATATTTCTATCGACCTGGATGATAAAGTCAACAAGTTGCATTAATGAGCTCGTTTTGAGATCTTCTATTTAAGAACTCTTGTTCTTCACTTAGAGGGATCTTTTCATGCTGTCTTGACCTAAGAGAACCTAGAGGAGAGAAAGAGAGGATTTTGGGAGGGGGAGCTTCTGAGGGGGATTCGCTCCAAGCATTATTCCACTTCTTCTTCCACTAGAGTCTCTTGTCCTTGGAAGGGCTGAGAGAGGTGAGCTTTAGCAATCGATCAAGATTCTCTACTGGCTTCAGGAGGAAGGAAAAGGAGTTGGGTTCTTTGCCTTATCGGGGTTGGCGGAAAGGACGTTTTGTAAGGGCTTCTCTATCTTGCTGTGGGAGCAAAAGGAGAGTCACGTTTATAGTGCAATACCTGGCGGGCTCCTCCAGGGAGTGGACGTTGGTCGAGTTGATCGAACCACTATAAATCTCTGTGATCTATTTCTACTGCTTCTGTACTTACTTATTTTTTCGCACTTTAATTTCTTTGGTAATTTTGGTTCATGATTATTGTGCTTTGGTTAAAGAATTTTTAAAATACTAATTCACCCCCCTCTTGGTTAGCCTCAGGCTAGTTCTTAAGGGCTTAACATCCCTAACAAACTTTCATCGAAGACGATGTGATCAAAAATTAAAGATTTTATGGATGGATAGAGATGATCAGAGAAGGCCCAAAAATAAGAAAAAATATTAAAAAATAAAGATAAAATAATGAAAAAGATGAGAAAAAAGGACAAAAAAAAAACAAATTTATTAAACGAAGTACAAATATGATAAATTTTCTATGTGATTGAATTTAAAATTTAAAAGAATCAATAAGTTTACATCATAAAAATCTAAAAAATGGTATAACAACTGATCCCATTATCTCTAGCTCGGACTTCTCATGGGACAAACCATCTTTTGAAAATAAAGACCTAACTTAAAAAAATTAATTGGATAAGAAAAATAGAACCATTAAAAATATGGTTCTAGAAAAATAGATCTGGCAACTGATTTTTTTTATTTGAGTATATCATCCCGGCCGATAAAGATTTCATCCACGATGATATGCTTAATGATGACTGCTTTAACTATGATGCCCTAATTAGGGTTTTTATTTTTGATCGGTCGTCCAGGACAATTTTAAGATCATCCTGGACAATGTATGCAAAATCAGAAAACTCTGTCTGACAGAAAAAATTCATCCAAGTGTGTGTGTGTGTAGGGTTACTTAGCATCATGCACCACAAAAATTATAATTTACTCAAGAAAAGGAATAAATATATTACAAACTGACTCATACCTAATCTACCCAATCTTGAGCTGGCTTAAGTTGCACTTGATCTTGTTGATTTGAAATGTTAGTGGGAAAGGTAGTCGTAGAAAAAATAAGAATGTTTTCTATCATCAAAATTATAATTCATTAAATAAGATTTATAACAATCTTCCCCTTTTTGATGATGGAAAACTAAAATTAATCTAAGCAATTCAAGATAGTGAACTGGAAGCACTGCAATCATAGAAAACATAACAGATTCAAAAAATAGAATAGTACAAGTACAACACACTTGTCCCCCTTTTGATATCTCCAAAAGGAGGAAAATAGAATATAAATACAGAAGAAACAAAAATAAAAAGAAATAAACTAGAATAAAAGTACATAAAAAGAAAACTAATAAAAAGACAGCCCCTGATCATCTAAAGGAGGTGGTGGTGGTGGCTACTGAAAGAAGCTAGATAGTGAGGCGAAATGTGCTCCAAACAAGGTCATGTTCTAGTCGTGCTGCTGCTGCTAGTGTGCAACGAAGGGGTCAAAGTGAGCTAAGTCCTTAGCACATCGTTACTCAAAAAGGGATAAGTCCTCAGCATATTGCTGCTCCTATGCAACAATGTAAGTCTCAAAGCATGCCTCCCACTGATTTAACCGCTCGACCAGCTCATTTAGTTAAGAGTGCTGGCAAAGCAGAGCAGGTGCAGCAACAAATGGGGGAGCCTCTTCCTCTACTACCGCTGAGCTTTCCCATCTCCCGGGTGAAGATGAGTACTGTGAAGGACATTGAAGGAATTGTTGGAGTGGAATGCAGGTTGGAGATTTGGAGGAGCATGATATTAAGGGTTATATTTGGATTCTAAGACATAAGCAATGATATGTCCTAGAGCTAGGTTTGGCTTCCTCCTATGTCCCGGGTTACGAATAGTGGTTAAATGTTCAATGTAATGGAAAATCAAATCAGTAGCATTGAATTCACGATGGACTAAAATATAAAAGGTGGTGATCGAAAGAAGAGGAGTAATATGGATGCGATCACCAGCTTTGGGAATAATAGATGTGTGAAGGACGTGTTGGATCATCCTAGCATCTTTAAGTAAAGAGCTAGTTTCTCCAACATGATAGTGGGCAGTGGTGTTGCGAAGAAAGTGGTTGGCCGGAGCCTAGTCATAATCAGGGTCAGAACAGAGGGTGTGAAGCTTATCCCCTATGGTGGAGAGTTGTAAGAATTTCGCCTTTACTTCTCTTGGATTGTTAATGAATCGATGCCCCATCAAGATCACATACCAGGACTGCACATGGTTAGACGATATTCTCTGATACCACTTGAAAGTTCGTTAGGGATATTAAGCCCTTATAAACAAGCCCAAGGCTAACCAAGAATGGTGGTAAATTGGTGTTTTAAAAATTCTTTCAATCAAAAACTCAAAATTTAAACCAAAATTCACCACAATGATAATCAAAGTGCAAAAAAAAAAAAAGTAGAAGAAAATAACATAACATAAAGATTTATAATGGTTCAGTCAACAAGACTTATGTCCACTCCCCGGAGGCGCCCTCCGAGTATTGCACTAAACTCAGTGACTCTCCTTTTGCTCCGATAGTAAGGCAGACAAGCCCTTACAAAACCTACTTTCCACCGACATCAGTGCGATAGAGAACTGACTCCTTTTGCTTCCTCCTGAAGTAGGCAGAGAACCTCGATTAATTGCTGAAGAAGACCTCCCATGAGCCTCCAAGAATGAGGGACGATGATTACAAAAGACACCTTAGACCCTTGCTTGGAGCAACCCTTGTGAAACCCTTCACAGGCTCCCCCTCACAAGTTCCTCCCTCTCTCTCCCTCTCTCTCTCCCTTTCCTCTAGGCTCTCTCAGGTCAAGACAGAAGCAAAAGATCCTTGTGCTTGAGAAAACATGAGTCCTTTAAATATATTTTTAAGAACCGACTTTATCATCCAAGATGATATTATTATCATCTAGTATGATTAGTACAAATTAAGCTCAATCAGCCCAGACGACTTGGGATGATTAGAAGATTTTTTGTTCCTATCGACTAGGATGATAATATATCATCCTATACGATTAATACAAATCAGGGAATATTATCTAGAACATCGCCCTGGATTGGAGTCTGTATGAAAACAAAATGACTTGATCGTCCAGGCCGATCTCGTGATAATCCTGGCCGATCTTGTGATCATCTTGGCTGATTAGTTCAAATGTGCACAAAATCATCCTGAATAGATGATTTACGATTTTTGGTTATTGAAGAGAAATTAAGGTTTTTAAACTGATTTTCCTGGCCGATCCTGCGATTTTGTAGGATAATATAATCGAATCAACCAACCTTAATTACTTTCCTTAATCACCAGATAAATTTAGGCATAATTAAACCCCATTGTGCAGGCAGATCTCTTGGATGATGATTTAAAAATAAAACTTCCTAAATAGATTTGGTGGCTGATTCTTTTTTATTTGAGCATATCGTCCCGGCTGATTCAAATATCATGCAATATGATATGCTTAATGATGGTTGTCTTAACCAGGATACCCTAATTAGGGTTTCTATTTTTGATCGATCATCCAGGATGATTTTCGGATCATCCCAGATGATGTTAGCAAAATTAGAAAACTCTATCAGATAGAAAAAATTTACCCAAGTTTGTGTGTGCAAGGTTACTTAGCGTCAGGCACCACAAAGATTACAATTAACTCATGAAAGGAAAAAAATACATTACAAACTGACTTAGACCTAATCTACCCAATCTTGAGATGGCTTGAGTTCCACTTGATCTTGTTGACATGAAATGTTACTGGGCAAGGTAGTTGTAGAAAATATAGGAATATTTGCTATCATCAAAATTCTAATTCATAAAACTAGATTTGCAACATAACCTACGTCCACTCCCCAGAGCCTCTCCTCTGGGTATTACAGTAAACTCAGTGATTCTCTTTTTGCTACCACAATAAGGAAGAGAAGCCTGTACAAACCTCCTTTCCAACGACTCCGAAGAGTAAGAAAACCTAACTCCTTTCGCTTCCTCCTAAAGTATGCAGAGAACCCAAGTTCTTTTACTTCCTTCTGAAGCAGGAAGAGAACCTTGATCAATTAAAAAAGTAAACCTCTCTAAAACCTCTAAGAAATCAGGGATGATAATAGAAGAAGATAATGTGGATCCTTGCTTGGAGCAACCTTTGTAAAACCCTCATAAACTCCCCCTCACAAGATCCTCTCTCTCTTCTAAACTCTCCCACTCCTTTTAGCTCTCTTAGGTAAGGACAATAGTAAAAGGTCTCATATTGAGTAAACAAGAGATATTATAAAGAAAGGCTTCAAATTTTCCATAATATATAATTAATCGACAAAGATCATCCAAAGTGATCAATGGATTGTCCTGTACAATTTGTACAAATTTAGTGCAATCACACAAGATGATCGAGAGGAGGATGGATGATTAAAGGATTTGTTTGTTCTATTTATCTGGGATGATTATACATCATCCTATATGATTAGTTCAAAAACATTGAGTATTATCCAGACCATCGCTTTATTTGGCTAGACTTTACCTGTCTGGATGATACAAAAATAACATGTGATCTAGGATGATTTCATGTTTATCCTAAATAATTAGTTCAAGGCATTGAATTTTGTCCAAATAATCGCTCTGTTCGGCTAGAATTTATATGTTCAGATGATAGAAAAAATAATTGATCGACCAAGATGATTTGTTATCATTTAATATGATTAGTTCAAATTAATACATTTTATCCAGAACATTATTCTTGTCATCCGGCAAGAAACTAAGGTTTGTTTAACAGATCATCCCGGATGATCCTGTGATCATCCAGGATGATATGATCGATCAATCAAACCTTAACTGGTTTCCTTAATCATCTTACTAATTTAGGCATAATTACGATGCATCATCTAGGATGGTGTCCTTGATGATGTCTAAAAATAATAACATGACTAATTGAGTTGGTGGATGATTCTTTCTAATTTGATCATTTCATCCAAGATGATGATAAAATTGTCCAAGACGATTTGCTTAATTTCAACTGCCTTAACCAGGATGCTCTAATTAGGGTTTCTATTTTTAATTGATCATCCCAGACAGTTTGGGATCATCACAGATGATATGAAAAAAAAAAACTCTAAAATAGACAGAATTTTTCTCCTGAGTGTTTGTGTACAAGGTTACTTAGTATCAAAACTCACATTATTACATTTGACTCAAGTAAAGGTAAAGAAACTCAACATACACAGATAGACTGCCTTAGACAAATTATACCCAATCTTGAGCTGCTTGATTTGCAATTTGATCTTGTGGACCTGAAATGTTAGTAGGCAAGGCAATAGTAGAAAAATAGAAATGTCTGAAATGTTTGCTATCTTCAAAATTATATTCCTTAAATCCAGATTAACAATATTTATTGTGTATTAGAATGTTAGTTACATGGTTTTATAAATAAAATCAAAATTTCTGGAATTTTAAATGAATTATTGGATTTTTGAAATTGTTGGAATTATTTTAATTACATTAATTAAGATCCCAAAATTAACTTTTTAATTAAAGTTAATTTTGAAGGTTTCAGATTTTTAATAAATATTAGATCTTATGACAAGAGTTAGAATATTAGTTTACTTAATTTAGAATTTTCTACAAAATTTATGATTTTTTTAAGTTTGATCCTTAAATTTAAATTATTATTGACTAGAAAGTTAATTTTTTTACTTTGACTTAATTTGGGAAATTTGGCATTTTTAGAAAATATTATATTTTATTTAAAGTTGAATAGATTTTTGTTTTATTCATTTGAATTTTTCTTGAATTATTTATAATTTTTTTAAAGTTTGAGTATTTTTAGAATTTTTAAAACTGCCAAAATTAAGAGGATTTTTTTATTTCAATCCAAATTAACTCCAAACCTCATGGATTCATCTCCAACGTTAAGAGATGACCTAAGAAGGTGTTTCAAAAAATTTGCAGAATTTGTTTTCAATTTTTAAGTATTTTTAATTAATTATTTGAATTAAATATTGATTTTCCCTAGAAATTAAATTTTGATTAAGTTAGAGGCTATCTAATAGGGCTTTTATTTTTCAATTATAGTATTTATCTTAATTTTTAGGAATAAATATTAATTAATTATGTTTTAATTAAGGCTCAAGGTTAAATTTAAAGAGAGGTATGTGGGGCTCATAATTGGTGAACCAAATGTGTTCCAAATCCAGTGAATTCTAGACCAAGAGATTACCTTATCCCATGGACCATACTTCATGAATTTTGGTCTAAATGGAGCTGTCTACGGTGGCTAACCAAGCCACCAAAGGCAACCTATAGGTTACCATAGAAAAATCCTAGTTTATTACCCTATGTTGGTTTGACGTGCAATCAGTGGCCCTAAACTCCTTAAGACTAAGCAAAATTAACACTCTAAAAATAAGATCTTAAATTTTATTGGAATGATTGCAGCCACAAGTAGAATTTTAGGGTCAAACAATAACGTTTAAACCCAAATTTGCTAAAAATGCCCTTAAACTTCTCAAATAAAGGGGGGAAATTTGGACATGGCAGAAACATGCCCAGATTCATTCCCCCGTAATCCCAAGTCATGGTGACTTAAACTGAACACATATATGCAATAATACTTAAAACATTCAAATAGAAATAACATTTATATAGAACTGATCAAGGCTTAGGACCATGGGGAATTTGAAGATCTCACTACGATCTTTCCATTGAGTCTAAGAACTGCTAAATCAACATAGTGGATAGAGAGATATGAGTTTTCAAAGTTTCTTTATGTTTTTGGAGATTTTAATTCCAGATTTACCTAGTTAGTCACTCTTTTCAATGTGGGCGGCACACGATTGGCTGACCAATCATTGGCTAATGATTAGCTAATGGGGGATTAATCATGGTCGTCTGATTGTGTATAAATGGCTATGATCAAATGCACTCTGAGACCGCAGGATCTAAACAAATTTGTTGAATGAGATCAATAGTTATGATTGTGTCCTCCACCTCTCGTGAGATCTTGTAGTCGTAAAGCTTTTCAGTAAGATCTGGGCGATCCCACTTGTGAAATCCCCTGAAATTTCTTAGGAAGCATCAAGGCAATTGAAACCCTCAATAAAATTGTAGAATTCATTAGAGTGATAGTTTCTATCACACTTTATTGGACCACCTATCTAGGGATATTTGGATAGAGTTCTCACCATGTAGAAACCCTAAACAAATTGCTTTTTTTATTAAAAAGCTTGAGGAGATGATGGAAAAGGCTTTTCCTTCATAAGCCAAGGTTAGAGCGTTGTCGGAGGTATGGCTTTGAGTAGAGGGCGCATGGACTTTGTTGAAGTTGGGTCAAATGAATGGTTAGAAAAGTTTGGGCGACTAGGAAATGGGAAAGGAATGCTCATGGTGGCTTGAAGAGGGTTCTAAAAGATCTAACCGTAAATGAGGTGCCTAGATCGAGCTAACCTATTCATAATCCCCCTGCGAGCTCGGACATCTGAGATCAATCTAGGTAACTATTTGATGTCCTTCAAGTGGTAGGGGAAACTTCCTTATTGGTCTGTAATCTCAAAGCTGGTGAGCCCAGGATTTTGAAGCCATTGGATGAGGCTCAAGGTGAAGGGGCCAACCTGAGATGAATCTCTATTGATTTTGGTCACTGCAGGCTAGGGACTGAGCTAGCTCAAGATAAAAGTTTATTGGAGATCTGGTGAGTTAATCCTATTGCAACATATAATTGAAGATTGAGTTTTATGTAATGTATTTTTTATGATAAAAAAAATATTATTGTTATAATTTATGTTTTCTCCTAAAATACATTGGATATATTTGTATTTATTCTTTTTATACTAACATTTAAAGGAAATCATACTCTAGACTACTGAAGACTTCAAGATAGAGTAGAATTGGATTTCATGTAATGAAGTCAGTTATTTTTTATTTTCCTGAGTCTAAGCGAGTGTGATTATAATTAAAAAACTATGCACACACACACACATACATAAAGTGGGAGAGTTAAAATGAAAATTGAAAATTTTTTAACCCTTTTTATACTATACGATGCCAATTCGTACATATGACTGACAGTGTATGAGATTAGCTTTGTATTAAATCATCCACATTAATTTTAACTGTTCATACAGATGATCTAAATATCATATAAATGATTGAAATTGTATGAGATAGGATTCGTACCAAATCATCCAAATGAGTTTTAGCTATTTGTACAGATTATCCCAATATCATACACACAACTGACATTGTGTGAGATAAGCTTCATATCAGATCATCAATACAAATTTTAACACTTCTTATAGATGATCTCAATATCGTACATACGACTAATAATGTATAAAATAAATTTCATACCAGATCTTCTAAACAAATTTCACTTGTTCATAAAGTTGATATATAAATCATACAAATAACTATCAATATACAAAATAGTGTTTGTCCAAAATCAGCCTATGATTTTTTAACTATTCGTACAGATGATTCACGATTGTACTCTATGATCTGACTCAATTTCACGTTAAAATTTTAGTTTATGGATGGATTTTTATGTGTCTCATATATAATGAGTTTTAGAAACTAAATTATAATCTATTTGCTTCGAATTTCTCTTACAAGTGGAAAGGAGAGTGATTTGGGAGAGTGTCTGGGAGTGGAGAGAGAGATTTTGTAAGAGAAAATTATGAGGAATTCACAAAGTTGCCCAAAGGTGAGGATGTCTTAGTTTCTTTTCAAAACTCTGGCCTAGTTCTTTGAAGACTATTGATAGAACATCTCCAGAGTAGATTGAGTACTCTGTCTTCGCCAGGAGGGTGAAAAAGGATGATGGTACTCTGCCTTCACAAGGAGGGTGAAAAAGGATAATGGTACTCTACCTACACCAGGAGGGTAAAAAAGGATGATGGTTCTTTATCACATCGGGTTTGTGGAAGAGAGGATTCGTAAGTGCTTCTTCACCTTGCTGTGGGAGCAAAAGGAGAGCCGCTTGTGTTTAGTGCAATACCTGGAGAAGGACTCTCTAGGGAGTGGACATAGGTCAATTTGGACCAAACAACTATAAAATTTGGTGTTCTTCAATTATTTTACTTTTTACTGCATTTTTATTTACTACACTTTATATTACTATGGTTGAAAAATATTTTGTGAAAATTTATCATTGTGTAAAATTTCTTAAAATAGTTTTTCTAAAATCTAAGAGATTTTTAAATTATCAATTCATCATCCTTCTTGGTTAGCCTTAGGATAATTCTATTAGGTCTAACAACCTGTACAAACTTTCATATGGTATAAGAGCCCATTTCAAAAATTATGGTTTAGATAACATATTGGAAATTAATCTAGGCTACTTTGGAAATTTGAACTGTCCTGAAGAATATTCGATCATTATACAACCTCTATTTAAAAACATTCCTTCTAACTTTGGAAAACTCGTATATATACTTTTCTGTAATCACTTAATTACCTGATATGAATTTTAGTATAGGAAGGTTTCACTAGACCCACTAAACGTGACATTAAAATTGAAACACAATTGACTGATTGGATATTAGAGGAAAAAGGCTTAGCTCACTTAAACGTAAAATGTTTAAATAGTTTTTTTGTGCCCCAAAATCTAAAGACTATATACATGTTTCAACATGTACAACTGGAAAAGAAAATTTTGATAGACTTTGCATAATATATGAAGGAACTAAATGTTGCAAATAAAGAATTAGGAATCTTAATTTTTATGATAACAAATATTTTTTATACTTCTATTTTTCTACGACTCCCTTGCCTACTAATGTTTTAGGTCCACAAAGTCAATTGTAAATCAAGCCAGCTCATGATTGGGAAGATTAGGATTGAGTCAGACTGTAAACTATTGTTAAGTATTTTTTACCTTTTCTTGAGTCAATTATAATAAGGTGGGTCCTGCTGCTATGTAACCTTGCACACACACACTCAGGGAAAAATTCTATTTATTTTTAGAGTTATTTATTTTTGAACACATAGTTTGGGATGATCCATTAAAAATAGAAATCGTAATAAGGGCATCCTTATTAAGGAAGCAACAACTAAGCAAATCATCCTGAATGATATTAGCATCATTCAAGATAATAGGCTCAAATCAGAAAGAATCAACTGATAGATCCTTTTAGGCATGTTTTATTTTTGAACATCTTCCTGGACATCTTCCTTGATGATGTAGTGTAATTATGCATAAATTAGAATGGTAATTAAGAATGTTATTAAGTTTTGTTTGCATGATCATATCGTACTGGATGATCGAAGGATTGTTCGGGATGATCAGTTAAACAAATATTAGTTTCTTCTTGGATGACCAGAATGATGTTCTGGATGATATATATTATTTTACACTAATCGTCTGGGATGATAAGTTATTTTTCCATCATCCAGACATGTAATACGGGTGATGTTCTAGATGATATTTGACATTTTAAACTAATCGTACGGGCGATCAAGAAATCAGCCTAGCCGATAAGTTTAATTTTTCATTATCCGGACATATATTAAGGGCGATGTTCTAGATGATACTCAATAATTTGAACTAATCATATAGGACGATCTGTCGATCATCCTGGATGATATTGTCGATTTGTTGCAATTATGAGCAAATTTGAAGCTCTTTTATATAAGACCTCTTGTTTACCCAGAATTACATCTTTTGCTGTTGTCCTGACCCGAGATAGCCAAAAGGAGAGGGAGAAAAAGGTAGAGAGAGAGAGAGAGAGAGAAGATATTGTGAGGGAGATTTTATGAGGAGTTACATAAAGGTTTCTCTAAGCAAGGATCCAAGTCATCTTCTCTGGTCGTCATCCCTAGCTCCTTGGAGGTTAGAGAGAGGTCTACTTCAGTAATTGATCGAGGTTATTTGATTTCTTCAGGGGAAGTGAAAGGAGTAGGATTCTCTGCCTCACCAGAGTTTGTGAAAAGGAGGTTTGTATAGGCTTCTCCGCCTTGCTATGGGAGAAAAAGGAGAGTCACTAAATTTAGTGCAATACCCAGAGGAGAGGCTTCGAGGAGTGGACGTAGGTCAAGTTTACCGAACCAATATAAAATTATGTGTATTATTTCTTATTGCTTTTCTGCATTTAATTTTTGCACTTTAATTTTCTTAGGGTGATTATTGGTTGGGTTTAAGATTATGTTTTTATTTGAGAAATTTTTAAAACACCAGTTCACCCCCCCCCCCCCCCCCCCCCCCCCCCTCTTAGTTAGCCTTGGGATAGTTCATAAGGGCTTAACATCCCTAAAAATGAGTTTTTGAAAACTTTTGAATTTTGATCCATAGCTATTTTGGTAATCTTAATACTGCAAAAGGGTATTCTATTACATGACCACCTTTGTTTGAAAACATACCTTTTGATTTTTAGAAAACTCGCATGTCAACCTTTTTCAATCGATTGACTATTACATGTGGATGCTTGTTAAGGATGGATATTCACCACAAACTCGTAAAATTAATAGCACAAAACTAAACTTTCTTTTACTGAGTGGATATTTGATGATAGGGATTTAGCACAACTTAATACAAAATGCTTGAACTTTTTTTTTATGTGCTTTGAAATCTGAATATTATATATGTGTCTCAACTTGTGCAACTTGTAAAGAAATATGGGATAAATTGTGTATTACTTATTTAGGAATAAATGAAGTTAAGCAATCAAAGTTAATATTTTATTGCATGACTATGAACTTTTTCGTATGAAACATACTGAATCAATTTCTTACATGTATACTAGGTTTACTTAAATGTCATCTCACTATATGCCCTAGGAGAGAGCTAAAAAACTATGAAAAAGTGAATAAAATTTTGAGATACTTGCCTTCTTCCTTTGATGCTAAGATTACTACAATTACTGAATCCAAGGATTTCAATATTTTTTATTTTGATAACTTACTTTGGTCACTCATTGGTTACGAGCAAGGAGTGAACCAAAGTCAACTTGATGCTGGTGAGTGAAAGAAGGAGAAAACTATGGCGCTGAAAGCTAACAATAAGGATGCTGATTCTTCTGAGTCTGAAAGTGATGATGTTTCCTTGACACTAGGCAATTCAAAAGATTTCTAAGGAAGAAGCAAAAGTTTCATCAGAAGTGGAATAAATATAAGGGTAGCAAAAATTTCAAAAGTTATAATGATATGATTTGGTTTGAATGTAGGAAGCCTGAACATGTTAAAGCAGATTGTCCTACACTTAAGGCTCACCCATGTAAGGAGAAGTGTGAGGAGAAACCCATGTTTAGAAAGAATAAAGAAAAGAAGTATTTTCAAAAGGTGTTATGGACAGATTCTGCATCTGACTCCTCTGGGACTGAAGATGAAGAGGAGAAAACAAACCTGTGCTTGATGGCAGACCATCATCTTGGTCAGTCTGACCAAGAAGAGGTTTGTGAACTAACCTACAATCAACTATTTGAAGTTTATGAACAAATTCATCCATCATATAAGAAACTTACAAAATTGCATTCTAGCCTAAAATTGGAATTATTAAATTTCTAAAAAAGAGTATGAAATTTTACTTAAAGATCACTCTACACTTGATAGCAATCATATGTCACTACTTGAAAAGTTTGATGAGTTAAATAAAAAGTATTCTGAGTTGGTCATTGAGCATGATTCATTTATAGAATCCCACACTATACTTGAAAATGATTTAAAACCTATATTAATGAATCTGAGCATTGGGAGCTTTATTTATAAGTTAATAATGCTATTTTAGAAAGTGCTTACTCATTTTTTAAAGCTCAATAGAATGCACTTGAGAAAAATAACATTCCACCCACACCTGATTAGTTTTTCAATCCTGACTGAAAGCCAAAAGTTTTGAAACCTAGGAAGATGCACTATAACTTGAATAAATTAATAAACCCTTTTATTAGCATTAGATATTTTTCATATGACATGTTAATACACATTTCATACACTTGCACTGTTCACAGTAGTATAAATTGGGTATGGAGACTTAAATTTCATGATTTATAGCATAACACAGATGCATCAAATTCTTCTTTCAATAAGAAGGCACCCAAACTTGTTTAGGTTACTAAATCTAAAGTTTGATAATTTTGTAGGTGTGCTCTCACCAAAGAACTCGTCAGAGAATGTTGTACCTAGATAATGGATGGTCATGACACATGACTGGAGATGCCAATTAATTTATTTCACTGGAGGCCAGGGCTGGAGGCAAGGTCACTCTTGGAGATAATACCACCAGAAAAGTGATGGGAGAAGGTATAATTGTTTGAATAGTTGCTATTTGAATGAGTTATATTTATGCAACTTACGTAGTTTTGAACATTGTTGTTCAAATGTATAGTTATCTCCTAACAATTTCAGAAGATTTGCACTTGATCTTGTGTGTACTAACATTTCAGGAAAATCAGACTCCAGACTACGAAAAGTTCAATTCAAATTCAACATGAGATATTTTGTTTAATTAATGTTTGTCTTTTCCTTGAATTAATTTTGAAAGGGAGTGATTGTAATTGAGTGAATAAAATCTCACACACACAAATAAGGAGATCTTGAAATTCTATTCTGATCGTACAGGACGATATTTATCGTACTGGACGATCTGTCAGTTATCTCCTATAGAGCACTTGGAACGAATAGGAACTTGCTTTGAAAAATTTTCTAAGTCCTATTCGTCCAGGACGAAATTTATTATCGTACCAGGCGATGGGTTCTCTGTAAAATTTTCGTCCAGACGAATTTTACCATCGTACGAGGCGACGAGTCCTCTGGAAAATTTTCGTCCAGACGAAAATAAATATCGTACAGGACGATCAGCTCTCTGGAAATTTTTCGTCCAGACGAAACCAAATTATCGTCCGCGGCGATTGGTTCTCTGGAAAATTTTCGTCCAGACAAAATAAATAATCGTCCAGGACGATCGGCTCTCAGGAAAATTTTCGTCCAGACGATCACATTTTCGTTCAAACGATAAACCGACTTAGAACAGTTTTCAGCAGTTTCTAGAACCGACCTTGTAATAACCGTTCGTACTGGACGAACCAAGTTCGTACAGGACGATCAGCTGTACGAAGTCAGTTCGTACACATATACAAATTGGGTCGTTTCAGATCGTTTAAGTAAAATCGTCCAGGACGATCCATGATCGTACAGGACGATCCACTGCGTACAGAATTGAAAATTTGCAGTTTTTGGGCGGTTTCACTTGTCTTTTATATAAATAGTCCAAATTAGACTGCCACCCAATCTTTTTGTCATTTGATCTTCGTGCCTCTTGAGAGAATAGCCAAGGAGAGAGTGGAAGAGAGCATTCAAAGGAGGATTCCTACCACTGGAGCGAGAAGGCTTCACTTGGATTGCTAAGGTAAGAGTCTCTACTTGTGGAATTAGATTTCTTCACTCTTTTTCTTTCTTCCTTCTAGATTCTTGTGAGAAGATCATTCAAGAAGGTCCGGTTCTCTGCCGACACTTGGAGAGTGTGAACAGACGAGGGTTCTCTGCCCACACTAGGAGAGTGTGAAAGGAAGAAGGTTCTCTGCCTACACTTGGAGAGTGTAAACAGCCGTAGGGTTCTCTGCCCACACTAGGAGAGTGTGAAAGGACGAGGGTTCTCTGCCCACACTAGGAGAGTGTGAAAGGAAGAAGGTTCTCTGCCTACACTTGGAGAGTGTAAACAGCCGTAGGGTTCTCTGCCCACACTAGGAGAGTGTGAAAGGACGACGGTTCTCTGTCGCACCGGGTAGTGGTGAAAAGAGTGTTTTGTACAGGCTTCTCCGCCTTGCTGTGGGTGCTAAAGGAGAGTCACTTTGTGGTATTAGTGCAATACTCAGAGGGTGCCTCTGAGGAGTGGATGTAGGTCTGGTTATAGACCGAACCACTATAAATCTGGTGTCATTTACTTTATAGCTTTTACGTTTCCGCACTTTAAATTTCAGTTTTAACAACTCTGTGGTTGAAAAACATTTTTCTACTAACTTTAAAAGAAAATTTTATTTCGGTTCAACTTTATTATTAAGAGGGTTTAAAATTTTAAAAACTACCAATTCACCCCCCTCTTGGTAGCCTTGGGACACTTACTTAGGCTTAACAACCTAATTACTGGACTCAACAATAATCAAAAACTCTAAGAACTTATCATTGAAAAAGTTTTGCTTGTAGATAGACTGAAACACAACGTTCTAAGCATCATTTAGCTATGAGATAAGGGCTTCATCAAAACAATTTTGATGACTACATGCATTATTAGCCTGAATAACAACTCTGTTTTGTAGGGAAAGCAGATTAATAAGGTTTACATCCTTAATTTAAATAACATTAATTGTGTTTTTTTTTTCTATTTGCTTAAAATTTGTCACTGAGGAGTCTTGGTTATGGCACGGGAGGTTATGTCATGCCAATATAAAAACTGTTAAGAGAGTGATCCAAAAAGACATAGTTAGAGGTATCCCCAAGCTTAAGTTCACTAAAGACTACCTATGTGATTTCTGTCAGCAAGGGAAACAAGACTAATCCTCTTTCCATTCTATTAAGGACATTAGCATCTCTAGACCTTTAGAAGTCCTTCACATAGATTTGTTTGGACCTATTAGCACTACCAACTTAGGGGGAAAAGTCTATGGATTTGTGTTTGTCGATGACTACTCGAGTTACACTTAGATTAAATTTTTATCTCATAAGAGTGAGTCTTTTGATGAGTTTAGATCCTTATCCATTTGGATTCTTAAAAAGCTAGGTTATGAAATCTTGACCATCCATAGTGATCATCGGGGAGAGTTTGAAAATGAGAGGTTTGGAGACTTCATAGCTCTTAGGAAACCGCAGTAAATGGGGTATCTAAAAAAAAGAATAAAACCTTTGTTGAAAGCACTAGAGCCATACTTTCTGAGTATTCACTTCCAAATTACTCTTTGGGCTGAACTGAATAACAATTCTTGTTATGTGTTGAATAGGATGAATGTTAGAGCCAAACTAGATAAGATGCCCTATGATATCATTAAGTGTATGACACACAACAGTTCCCACCTCATGTATTTGGCCATAAGATTTTCATTCTTAACAATGGGAAGTCACCCTTAGGAAAATTTGACCCAAAATCTAATGAAGGAGTGTTCTTAGGATATTCAAGTGTGGGAAAATCCTTTAGGGTGTTTAACAAGATAATATTGATGGTGGAGGAGTCTACTCATGTAGTGTTTGATGAATTTGAGATTACCAAAGAAGTCTAGAGTTATGGATGATGATAAATTTGGAGAGATTACCTGAGGAGTTGATAATTTGGAGAAGATGGTAGAGGCCCAAAACACTGAATGAGTAGGTCAGATTACCCAAGGAGTAGAAAATGCATTTCTTGAGGAAAAGGTAGAACCTACAAACACTTTACCAGAAATTAGAGATATTATTTAAGTCATCCCAAAGAACTAATCTTAAGAGACCCTTCTGAATGTGTTAGAACTAGGCAAGGACTTAGGAAGGAAGTGAACTACTCTGCCTTTATATCAATGACTAAACCCACCAACATGAATCAAGCCTATCTGTTGAGTTTTGGATTTTAGCCATGCAAGAGGAATTAAACCAATTTTTTAAGAATGACATTTGAAAGCTTGTAGAAAGACGAAAGGGATAAAGTGTAGTTGGAACCAAATGGGTCTTTAAGAATAAAATGAATGATTCTCGGGTGATGGTCAGGAATAAGGCAAGATTGGTGACTAAGTGGTACAACAAAATAAAGAGATTGACTTTGAGGAGACTTTTACCCCTATAACTAGATTGGAAGTCATTAGAGTGCTACTAGACTTTGCCTATTATAAAGGATTTAAGCTTTTCTAAATGGATGTTAAGAGTGCCTTTTTAAATGGGGTAATAAAAGAGTATGTATTTGTAGAGCAACCCCTAGGTTTTGAGAGTTCCCAATTTCCAAATCATATTTATAAATTAAAAAAGGTCTTATATGGATTAAAATAGGCACCCAAAGCTTGGTATGAGAGGCTTAACACATTCTTACTAGAGAAGGAGTTTGTTAAGGGGAGCATAGACACCACCCTTTTTCTGAGTAATGTAGGAGACTAGTTACTCATTATTCAGATCTATATTAATAATATACTTTTTGGATCTTCTAATAAAAGGCTATGTGATGATTTTTCTATAATATTGAGTAAGGAATTTGAGATGAGTATGATGGGAGAGTTTTCCTACTTTTTGGGGTTTAGTATAAGATAATTGGATGATAGAACCTTTTTAAATTAATTGAAGTACATAAAGGACATCTTGAAGAAATATGAAATGGATAGAGCCAAGCCAATAAATACTCTCTTCACCTTTAGTGTTCAATTGGAAAAGGACCCAAATGGAAAATCTATTGAACAAAAGAAGTACATAGGGATGATTGGATCTTTAATTTACCTGTCTACTAGTGAACCTGATATGATGTTTAGTGTTTGCTCTATGCTAGATTTTAAGCTGATCCTAAAGAATCCCACCTGACTACAATTAAGAGAGTCCATAGATATCTCTTAGGGCCCAAAACTTAGGAATATAGTATCAGAGGCATAGCACTTCTTTTGAGATTACTGGATATTCTGATTATGAGTTTACATGATGTAGGGTGCATAGAAAGAGCAGTTATGGGACTTACCAATTCATAGGATAACCTTTAGTATCCTGGTCCAATAGAAAACAAAACTCTTTTGCACTTTCCACTACTGAAGATGAGTACATTGCCTTATGCAGTTATGTGGCCCAAGTCCTTTGGTTAAAGCAACAAATTCTAGATTTAGGAATACCTATAGGCATAATTACAATCCATTGTGATAATACTAGTGCCATCTACATATCTAAGAATCCTATCCAACATTCAAGGACCAAACACAATGACATAAGACCTCACTTTATTAGAGACCATATAACTAAAGGAGATATTGAGTTACACCATGTGGCAATTGAGAATCAAATGGTTGACATCTTTATTAAGCCACTAGTATTCAACACATTCATCATCATAATGACCAGATATGGTGTGATTGATATAAATGCATGAACTTGATGATTATTGAATTTTGAATTTTATTTTTTGATATGTTGTTTGTTATTTTCTTTTCTTTAAGTTGACTTTAGTTCTATTTGTTTATATTTATCATTCTTTATGTGTTTTCATTTATGTAGTTTTAATTTAATTTTTTTTTCCTCTTTTTCCTTTTTCTTTAATCATTGCTAAAATGAAATTTTGTGCCTTATTTTTTTTTTTTTGAAAATTTGTTTTCAATGTTTGACATCCCTAAATCAGTTAAAGAGAGAAACACTGTTGATTATTTCCTTTTCTTTAACTTCTTTGAGTGGTATAATATTCTTTTCTACATAAAATTCTATATCAAATTAATAATTGGACTTTAAGATTAAGATCTTTTTTATCTTGCTACAATAATCTATCTTATATAAATAATATTCAAAGTCATTAAATCACTTTCAAGCTTTCGTAATCTTTTCGTTGTATTTATCATATGAATTTGATTCTGCTTTGTGGTTTACTCTTCCTTATATTAGAGAGTGAGTTTTTCTTCTCAAATATCTAAAAGATATTCTTACAACTTAGAGTATTTAAAATTTTTGAAAGGGATCTAGGTTGCAAAAAGAAAAAAATGACAAGGGCATAAAATGAGCCTAAAAATAAGAAAAATTAAAAAGTTGCGCAATGACCACCAAAAATTGAAAGATAGACAAAGTGTATCAAAAATCAAAAGATGTACAGAGTGTGCCAATAAATTGACAAGAGGCATAAAATGAGCCCATAAAAGCAAGCTTCCTTCTCTTTCAGACATTTAAATCTTAGAATAATTTATATGTCACTTGATATTTTTATGAAATTTATGATTGTGACTAATTACATTTGTATATTATTCAATAAGATTTTTTTTTAAAAAAAGTTTTGAACGGATCTCTTTTTCATATTTAATTAATTTTTTGAGTTAGATCTTTTTTTTCAAAAGATGGTTTATCCTGTGAGAAGTCTGAGCTAGGGCTAACAGGATTGGCTATTCAATTATTTTTTTATTTTAATGATGTTAACTCATTGATTTTTATAAAGTTTTAATTTAATCACATGGAAGAACATATCATATTTGTCCTTTGATAAAAAAAAACCTTTGTTTTCATTCCTTTTGGTCATTTTTATAACCTTTTTCTTCATTTTATTTTTATCTTCTATTAATTTTTTTTTTGTTTTCGGCCTTCTGTGATCATCACCATCCAACTCCAGAATTTCAATTTTTGGACACATCATCCCAGACGATATTCATAACATCCTAGATGATATATTCAATCCACTCTTAACCTTCCATCTGATGGCTAATATGCCTTTTCTGTTTATGATCATCCTGGACGATACATTATCATCCGAGATGATATGATCATATTCAGCTTCAATTTTTTGTGATCATCCTGGATGATCATCCTCATCCTAGATAATCTTCTCAATATCTAATCAATTATTGGTGATCATCCTAGATGATCCACCTGATTGTCCTAGACGATCAACGTGGCAAAAGGCATTAAACATTTAAAATTTTGCCGATATGATTAATTATTGTCAATCATCCAGGATGATCCACCTAATTGTCCTGGTTGATATACTTTTTCAACGGTCATTTAGCATGACTCCTTGGGATGATCACCTATGTCTTAACATCCCGAAAGATGTCTGATCATCATGGATGATATAACTGCTTTTTTTGACCAGTCATCTTAGACCCAATAATTTCACCTAATAGTCCTAGACGATTCTGCGATCATTCTAGATGATTGGTTCATTTCTTTATAAACTGAAGCTTTCAAATGTTTTTTTCTCATCCAAACACCTCCATTCATCTCTGCTCTCATTCCTTCTCTATTTTTTGTATTCATGGTGGGTGGCAAGCAATCTTGTATGCCTACTGGAAGCTCCTTGAGGGCCAACATTGACCCTCATTTTACTTAGGAGACCGACCAAGCCACCTACGTGCATTACAAGATAGTCGGTATCACCTTATCCCGGACATTCAATCCAAGTAAGCTTCCTTACCATATTCTTGACCTTTTTGCGGACACCTCTCTCATATTCATCCTTACCCTCATTGTTCCTCTCAATTCCAAACTGCTTTGTGAAGTTTTTCTAACCTCCGAATAACCTCTTCCCACACTGCACTTCAGTCTTATGTCAACAAGCATCTTGTCAAAATCACTTATCAAGATTTTCATGAGCTCATCCAATTGTCCACTACTGGAGACAAGCTTCACTTCTTATCTCAAGACCCCAATTATTACTGTCCTCCGAAAAATCACTTTCTTAGAAATACTCTTATCTTTGATCATGTTGGGGAGTCTAGTAGATTACTCAAAGATGCTAGGACAATCCAACATGTCCTTCATACCTTATTTATTCTAAAAGCTGGTGATTGTGTCCTCATCACTCCACTTTTTTTGGTCACCAATTTCTACATCACGGCCCACTGTGAATTTAATGCTGCTGATCTTATTTTTTGCTACATTGAGCACCTCACTAGCATTAGGGATCTAGGACATAGAAGAAAGCCAAACCTTTCCTTAGGACACATCATAATATATGACTTGGAATCTAAGCACAACCTTCAATATCCTACCCCACAAAACTTTCAGCCTGCCTTCTACACCAATAGCTCTTTCCACATTCTTCATAGTACTCATTTCCACCTAGAGCATGAGGAAGCTGAGGGAGCTGAGGAGAAGGTGGCTACTACACCTGTTCCTGCACCTGCTCTACTTTGTCAGTACTCATAGTTCGATCAGTTGGTGGAGCAGTTCGACTAGAGGGAGGCTAAGTTTGACTCCTATATTGTTGCACATGAGAACCAACCATGTGGAGGATGTTGATAATTTTGATTACTATGTGTCTCACCAGCACCACCAGTATGACCAAGACATGGTCTGGTTTGGGGAGTAGTTTACTACAATCTCTAGCATCTTTCAGCTGCCACCATCACCGCCTTCTAATTATCTGGGACTGTCCTACTTGTAGTTTATTTTCCATGTATCTTTTTTTTATATTGTAATTTATTTCTTTTTGATAGTTTCTATTTTGTGTTTTCATTTATAGTTGCCTCCTCCTCTTTTGTGATGTCAAAAGGGGGATTAGTGGTAGTGTTTTATATTTTTTCGTTGTATTATTTTCTATTTAGTGTTTATAATATTAGTTTGTTTTTAGTAAATTGCTTAAATTAGTTTTGTTTGCCATAATGAGAAAGGGGGAGATTATTGTGAATCCTGGATTCATGAATCTTAATTTTGATGATAGCAAATATTTCTAACACTCTTATTTTTCTACGGCTTCAGATCCACAAAGTAATTTGCAAATCAAGCCAACTCAAGATAGGGTAGATTAAGACTGAGTTAGATTATAAACTATCGTTATGTATTATTTTACCTTTTCTTGAGTCAATTGTAATAATGTGGGTCCTAATTCTACATAACCTTACACACATAAGAAAACATTTTGTCTATTTTTAGAGTTTTTTTTGTTTTTGACCACATTGTCTAGGATGATCCTAAATCATCTTGGACGATCCTTTAAAAATAAAAACCCTAATTAGGGCATCCTGGTTAAGACAGTTATAATTAAGCAAATCATCCTTGATGATATTAACATCATCTAGGATGATAGACAGAAATCAGAAAGAATCAACCGCTAGATCCTTTTAGGCATGTTTTAATTTTGAATATTGTCCAGAAGATCATCCTAGATGATGCAGAGCAATTATACCTAAATTAGTGTGGTAATTAAGGAAAGTATTTAAGGTTTGATTGTACGATCATATTAACCTGGACGATCAAAAGATTGTTCGGGATGATCAGTTAAACAAACCTTTGTTTCTTCCTTGATGACTAGAATGATGTTCTGGATGATGTGTATTATTTTTCATTAATCATCTGAGATGATCTTAAAATGTCCGGGATAATCAATTATTTTTCCATCGTCTAGAAAAGCAATTAGGGCGATGTTCTGGATAATATTTAACATTTTGAACTAATCATCCAAGATGATCATGAAATCGGCCTGGCCGATCAATTTAGTTTTTCATTGTCGATACATGCATTCAAGGTAATATTCTAGATGATACTCAACAATTTAAACTAATCATATAGGATGATCAGTCGATCATCCTTGATGATATTACTGATTTTTTATAATTAAGATCAAATTTGAAGCTCTTCTATATAAGACCCCTTGTCTACCCAAGATTGCATCTTTTACTACATCCTGCCCTAGGAGAGCCAAGAGGAGAGGGAGAGCAAGGGAGAGATAGAGAGGTTCTTGTGAGGGGGAGTTTATGAGGGATTTTATAAAGGTTACTCCAAGAAAGGATCTGAGTCGTCTTCTCTGATCTTCATCCCTGGCTTCTTGGAGGTTCGAGAGAGGTCTACTTCAGCAATTAATCGAGGTTCTTTAACTGCTTCAGGAGGAAGTGAAAGGAGTCCATCTCTTTGCCTCATTAGAGTCGAAGGAATGGAAATTTATACGAGCTTCTCCGCTTTGCTGTGGGAGCAAAGTAGAGTCGCTAAGTTTAGTGCAATACCCAGAGGAGAGGCTCCAGGGAGTAGAAGCAGGTTAAGTTGATCGAACTACTATAAAATTTGGTGTGTTCTTTCTTACTACTTTTCCACATTTAATTTCCACACTTTAATTTTCTTGAGGTGATCATTATTTTGGTTTAAGATTTAGGTTTTTGTTTCAAAATCTTTTAAACCAGCAATTCAACCCCCCCCCCCCCCCCCCCCCCCCCCCCCCCCTCTCAGTTAGCCTTGGGATAGTTCATAAGGGCTTAAAATCCATAAAAAACTTTTATTAAAGAGGTGAAATAATCCAGATTGAATATTCTATTACATGACTATGAACATTTTTGCATGAAAACAAATGAGTCATTCTCTAATATGTATACACATTTTACTCAAATAGTTACTTCATTTCATGCTTTAGGTAGGGAACTAAAAATACATAATACTTATGATGCAAAGATAATTTTCATAACAGAGTCAAAAGACCTAAGTTTATATTATGTTGACTATCTGCTTGTATCACGGATTACTTATGAGAATGGAGTTACTCAAAGATAGATTGATGTAGGTGACAAGAGGAAGTAGAAGTATATCACATTGAAATTGGATGATTCAAAAAGTGATCAATCACTTGTTGAGGATGAAGAAGATATTACGCTCATGATGAGGCAATTTAAAATTTTCCTAAAAAGAAAGTATTGGGGACATCAGTAGTGGAAGAAGGGAAAGTTCGAAAAGAATGACAAAATTTCTAATGATATCATTTGCTATGGATGTAGGAAGCCTGGAAATATTAATTAAAACTAATTGCCCAAATATTAAAACTAATCCTAGCAATGGTAAAGTTAAGGAGATAACAAATTTTAGGAAGGGCAAGAAAAGACTATAAAGAGCTTTCTAGGCTGACTCATCTTTAGATTCCTAAGAAATAGAAATAGAAGAGAAAGTCACTAACTTATGCTTAATAATAGACAAAATTAATCATTCAAATCAAGAGGAGGTATGTGATTTATCGTATGATAAATTTTTTGAAGTTTTTGAGAAAAAAACATACAACATATAGGAAACTCAAAAAATTGCATTCTAAACTGAACATAAAATTTTTAAATTTATAAAAAGAGCATAAAATACTTAGGTAAGATTATGCATCCATAAATAATAACCACATGGCGTTGTTAGATGAATTTAATGATTTGAATAAGAAACATGATTTATTAAAAACATCCTATGCTATTCTTGAGAATGAATGTAAGGTTTTTATAGCTGAAGTGAATCAAAGAGAACATGAGTTGAAAGTTGACAATGCAATTTTAGAAAATGTGAACTCATATCTTAAAGAAAAATTGAAAGTGTTTCAGGAAAATACGACACCCCCCTACACTTGAACAATTTTATAATCCTAATCAAAAGTGTATAATTTCAAAACCTAAGAAAATATATAATAACTCACATTGTTTGGTAAATCCTTTTCCTGGTATTAAAGGTTTTTCATGTGGAATGATAGGACACATTTCTCATACTTGCACAATTCATAGAGAACACATCTAGTATGGAAATCTACGATGAATAAATTACAGCATATCAAACATGTATCTAGCTTATAATTGCCAAGAGGTGAACCCAAATTCATTTGTGTTCTCAAGTTTAACATTAAATAATTTTATAGAAATGCTCTCATACATGCCCTCATTAGAGGATTGTGTACTTGGACAGTGGATATTTGAAGCATATAACTAGAGATACAACTCAATTCATATCATTGAAAGCTAGGAATGGAGGCAAATTGACACTAGGAGATAATACCACTAGGAAAGTGGTAGGTACAGGTGTGACTGGCAATATGAATAATTTTTTTATTCAGAATATACTAATTATTTAAGGCTTAAAACATAACTTGTTAAGTATTAGTCAACTTTGTGATAAGGGTTTTAGCATTAACATTTTACCTACAAGTTACATTATAAGCCAAAATGGAATTGATGTGTTGCATGAAAATAGGGTAAATAATATATACATGCTTGATTTAAATTATGTTAAATATTATAATGCTTTTTGTCTCAAAACTATCACTGATGAATCATGGTTATGGTATAAAAGACTTTATTATTCAAGCATAAAAATCTTAGGAAGATTTTTCAGAATGAATTGGTTAGATGAAAACCTAAATTAGACTTCACTAAGGATCACCTCTGTGATGCATGTCAATTAGGAAAATAATTTAAGGCCTCCTTTAATATAAATAAGGAACTTAGAACTAGAAAACCTTTAGAAATCATATACATGGATCTTTTTGGACCAGCTAGCATTGTAAGTCTAGGAGCAAAAGTTTTTTGGTATGTAATTGTTGATGATTTCTCATGATTTAATTTGGGCTAAATTCTTATTACATAGTAGTGAATCATTTGATTAATTTAGAAATTTTTATACTTATATTTAGTGGAAGCTATGGTGTTAAATTCTATCAATTCAAGGTGATTACATATGAGAGTTTAAAAATGAAAAATTTGAAATTTTTTGCAAAGAGAAAGGAATTGATCTCAACATTTCAACACCTAAGACCCCTCAGCAGAATGGGGTTATTGAAAGAAAGAATAAAACTTTGATAGAAGCCACTAGGGCCATGTTGGCTGAATATTCACTTCCAAAATATTTTTGAACTTAAGTGGTAAGTATGGCTTGTTATATTCTAAATAGGATAAATATTAGATCTAAGTTAAACAAGACACCCTATGAACATTTTAAGGGGAGAACACCTAACCTTTAATATTTACATGTCTTTGATTGTAAATTGATCATTCATAATAATTGTAAAGCTCCTTTAGGAAAATTTGATCCTAAATCTGATGAAGGAATTTTTCTAGGATATTATAGTATTGGTAAATCCTATAGAGATTTTAATTAGAGGACTTTGGTAGTTTAGGAGACCATACATTTAGTTTTTTATGAATATGGTATTTCTAAAGAGCTAAGGTCAGAGGAAGAACACATTGAAGAGATCTACCAAGGAAATGAAAAAATAAATCTTGAAGAGAATATTGGAACAGAAAATACATTGCCTAGAGAATGACAATATTTGGGAAGTTATCTTAAAGAATTAATTTTCAGTGAACCAAGTGAAGGTGTTAGAATTAGGCATGGACTTAACAAAGAAGTGAACCACTCAACTTTTATTTTAATGATTGAACCCACTAGTATAAATGAAGCACTTTTTGATGAATTTTGGATTATGGCCATGCAACAAGATTTGAATCAATTTGTTAGAAATGATATTTGGGAATTGATTAAAAGGACTAAAGATTAAATTATAGTTAGAACTACGTGGGTGTTTGAAAATATAATGAATGATTTAGGTGTAGTGGTTAGAAATAAGATAAGATTGGTAGCCAAGAGGTACAATTAAATAGAAGGAATTAATTTTGATGAAACTTTTTCCACTGTAGCCAGACTTGAAGTGATAAGAGCACTACTAGCCTATACATGTTTTAAAGGTTTAAAATTATTTCAAATGTATGTTAAGAGTGCCTTTCTTAATAGGGTGATATAAGAGGATGATTATATCAAGCTACATCCAGGTTTTCTAAATTCAAAATTCCCTAATCACGTGTTTAAATTAAA
The DNA here is from genome assembly GCA_022539455.1 of Dendrobium nobile. Taxonomy (NCBI): domain Eukaryota; kingdom Viridiplantae; phylum Streptophyta; class Magnoliopsida; order Asparagales; family Orchidaceae; genus Dendrobium; species Dendrobium nobile. The sequence goes on from CM039735.1 coordinate 57,213,955, forward strand.
AAAGGCATTATATGTACTAAAATAGACACCTAATGCTTGGTATGAGAGGCTAAGCAGATTCCTACTAGAAAGATCATTTGTTAAAGGAAGTGTGGACCCCACTCTGTTCTTAAAAAAGGTAGGAGATGACATACTCATTATTCAAATGTTTATTGATGATATCTTATTTGTATCCACCAATAAAAATATTTATAATGATTTTTCAAAAATAATATATAGTGAATTTGAAATGAGTTTGATGGGAGATTTGAGTTATTTTCATGGTTTTAGCATAAAGTTGATAAAGGATAGAAAATTTCTTTGCCAGTCCAAATATATTAAGGACATTCTAAAGAAATATGAAATGAATAAAGCTAAACTAATGAGTACAACAACGAGTTTCCCAGTTTTATTAGGTAAGGACTCTAAGAGAAAATATGTTGATAAAAAAATTTAGAGGAATAAGTAGATCATTACTTTACTTTACTGTTAGGGGAAAAGATATCATGTTTAGTATTTATTAGTATGACAAATTTAAAGCTGGTCCAAAGAAATCACATTTATTTACTATTAAAAGAATTTTGAGAAATCTTTTAGGAATTCAAAACATAGGGATATGGTATCCTAGGCATAAATCTTCTTTTGAACTCATTGGATATTATGATTTAGATTTTGTAGGATATAGGGTTAATTGTAAAAGTACTTTGTGGAACTTATTAATTCATTGGAAACTCTTTAGTTTCTTGGTATAGTAGAAAACAAATTTAGCATTCCTTTCTACTACAAAAGCAGAATATATAGCATTAAGTAGTCGTGTGGTACAAGTTCTTTATTTATAATAATAACTTATGATGAATTTTCCTAATGATAGTTATTTTTAATGATCATAAGTATGAAATCACAATTCATATGTACAATCTAGTTGTCAGTTAGTATATGGACATTCTCAACTGCTTGGTATAAAAATTATTACTGATCATCCCAAACAAACACATGTTCTTCTATATGAATGATTTGATCAAAACATTGTATGATATGACTCCTCAAGAATTATGTATTATAAAAATTTATTTCATAACATTAACTATTTTATAATGTTTCTATTACTACGTATGAAAATATTTTTATGCAGCATGAACATAAAATTATACATACGAACCTCATGTTGTACTGTATAAATTTTCCTAATTTCTTTAAGTTCAGGGCCATTCTTTAAATTTTTCATCAACCCTTGGCTTTCAAAACTTTCTTCTACTTCGTTTATCAAAAATGGCTAGTAGTGGCAAGCATGCTAGGCATTGTAAGGGTTCTTTATCTCGGTCCAATCAACTAGATGAAAATTGACATTCTATAGAGAATAAAGAAGTGTACCAACATTACTTTAAAGCAAAGATGACTCCATCTCATCATCTCATTCAAGAAGACATCAACTTTACAGTGTTGCAAATCTAATTTCAGGGAATAAAATTTTAATTATAGCAAACACTTCTATTTTCTTTACAGCTATCTTGCCTACTAACATTTCAGGTCTCAAGATCAAATTGCAAATTAAACTAGCTCAAGATTGGGTAGATTAGGACTGAGTCAGTTTATAATGTACGACATGTGTCTTTCACCTTTTCCTGATTCCATTGTTTCAATATAGGTCCTCAAGCTAAGTAACCTTGCACACACATACGTGGGGGAAAATTTTTGACTGCTTTAGAGTTTTCTATTTTTGATCACATCATCTGTGATGATCTACAAATTGGCCTGGATGATAAGTTCAAAATAGAAACCCTAATTAGGGCATCCTGGTTAGGGCAGCCACAATTAAGCACATCGTCATGTACGATATTAGTATCGACCGAGAGGATAGACTCAAATCAGAAAGAATCAGCCATCAGATCTATTTAGGTATCATTTAATTTTGGATGATTTCCTAGACAATACATTATACTTATGCCTAAATTAATCTAGTAATTAAGGAAAGCAATTAAGGATTGATTGTTCTATCATATCATTCTGGACGATCATAGGATCAACCAGAATGATCAGTTCACAAACCTTAGTTATTCCTGGATAATCAAACATCATCCTGGTTCTATTCAAGGTGATGCTCTGGATGATATGTACTAAATTGAACTAATCATTTAGGACGATCATGAGATCAGCTTAAATAATCAAGTTATTTTTATATCATCCAGAAATCTATTCAAGGCGATATTCTAGATGGTATTCAATGACTTGTACTAATCGTATAGGATAATATCCTATCATCATGGATGATATGAACAAAAAACTTTCTAATCATCTCAAATCATTCTAGCTGATTGAGCTAAATTTGTAATGATCATACAGGACAATATTTACATCATCCTAGATGATAAAGTTGGTTTGTTTTAATTAAGAGCTATTTTGAAGTGCTTCTATATAAGACCTCTTACTCTACCCAAGATAGTATCCTTTGATGCAGTCTGGACCTGAGAGAGCCTAGAGGAGAGGGAGAGAAAGGGAGAGAGAGAGGATCTTATGAGGGGAAGTTTGTGAGAGGTTTCACAATGGTTGATCCAAGCAAGGATCCAAGTCTTCTTCTTCAATCATCATCCCTAGTCCTTGGAGGTTCGAGAGAGGTCAACATTAGCAATCGATCGAGGTTCTTTGCCTACTTCAGGAGGAATTGAAACGAGCCAGATTCTCTACCTCACATATGTTGGTGGAAAGGAGGTTTTTAAAGGTTTCTCTGCCTTACTATGAGAGAAAAAGGAGAGTCACTAAGTATAGTGCAATACCCAAAGGAGAGGCTCCAAGGCGTGGATGTTGGCCGAGTTGACTGAACCACTATAAATTTTTGTGTTCTTTATTACTACATTTTTAGCATTTAGTTTCCACACTTTGATTTTCTTTGTGGTGAAATTTGGTTTAAGTTTGTATTTTGATTAAAAAAATTTTAAAATACTAATTCACCCCCCTCTTGGTTTGCCTTGGGCAGTTCAAAAGGCCTCACATCCCTGATGAACTTTTAAGTGGTATCAGAGTGGAAAGTGATATCAGAGCGGGATTCATAAAATTTAGTTTTTGAAAACTTTTGAATTTTGATTCATAGCTAACTTTGATAATCGTAATACTGCGGAAGGATATTCTATTATACGGCCACCTTTGTTTGACAATATTCCTTTTGATTTTTGGAAAACTTGCATGTCTATATTTTTATAATTGATTGACTATCGCATGTGGATGCTTGTTAAGGATGGTTATACACCTCTATCTTATAAAACTAATGGCATTACTATTGTACTTCCTTTCATAGAATGGACTCTTGATGATAGAGATTTACCTTAAATAAATACAAAATACTTGAACTATTTTTCTGTGCTTTGAAATCAGAAGATTATATACGTTTTTCAACTTAAGCTATTGATAAAGATATTTGGGATAGATTGTGTATTACTTATGAAGGAACCAATGAAGTTAAATAATGTAGGTTGAATATTTTAATGCATGACTAAGAATTTTTTCATATGAAACCTACTGAATTAATTTCTGACATGTATACTAGGTTTACTCAAATTGTTACCTCATTGCATGATTTAGGAAGAGAGCTAACTAACTATGAAAGAGTGAATAAAATTCTGATATGTTAGCCTTCTTTCTTTGATGCTAAGATTACTGTAATTGCTGAATCTAAATATTTGAATACTTATTTGATAGATAACTTACTTGGATCACTCATTGCTTATGCACAAGGGGTGAATTAAAGAAACCTTGATATAGGTGAGAAAAAAGGAGAAAATTATGGCACTGAAGGCCAATAACAAGGACACTGATTCTTCTGGGTCTGAAAGCGATGATGTTGCCTTAATGATGAGGCAATTTAAAAACTTTCTAAGGAAGAATCACAAGAACCATAAAAAATGGAATAAAGGTAAAAGTAGAAAAAATTATAAAAGTTCTTCTAATATTATTTATTTTAAATGTAGGAAGCCTGGACATGTCAAAGCTGATTATCCTAAATGTAAGAATCACCCAATTAAGGAGAAGGGCGAGGAGAAACCCAAGTACATGAAGGATAAGAAGTGGTTCCAAAGGCTTTTTTGGCAGATTTTGGATCTGTCTCATCTAAGACTGAAGCAGAAGAGGAAACAAGAAACTTGTGCTTAATAGGTGATCATCTTGGTCAGTCTGACTAGGAAAAGGTATGTGAACCAACCTATTATCAATTACTTAAAGTTTATAAGAGCATTCATGCATCATATAACAAACTTAAGAAAACTCATGCTAGTCTAAAATTGGAATTCTCAAATTTACAAAAAGAGCATAAAAGTTTAAGTAAAGATTACACTCAAATTGATAGCAATCATATGTCATTACTTAACGAATTTGATGAATTAAATAAAAAGCATTCTGAATTTGTTGTTGATCATGATTCTTTGAAAGCATCCTACACCTCACTTGAAACTAATTTTTAAACTTATATTGAAGAATCTGAGCCTATGGAGTATTATTTGAATGTTGATAATGTTATTTTAGAAAGTGCTAACTAGAGGTTTAAAGCTGAATTGAATGAACTTGAGAGAAATAGGAATACATCCACACTTGATCTAAAGCCAAAACCTAGGAAGAGGAATTATAACATGAACTGATTAGTAAATCCTTTTCCTGGAGTTAGATGTTTTTTATGTGGCATGCTAGGCCACATTTCACACACTTGCACCATTCACCGTAGTATACATTAGGTGTGGAGACCCAAATTACCTGATTCACAATATAATACACAATCATTGCATTCTTCTTTTCCTAAGAAGGGACCAAAACCATTTTAGATTTATAAATCTGACATTTAATGACTTTATAGGTATGCTCTCACTAATGACCTCATGAGAGCATGTGGTACTTGGACATCGGAGGCTCGCAGCTTTTAATTGCATAAGCTTGCTGCTTAATAAATTTTGATTTGCATGTTTACAACTATGTTGATTGTTGTTATTTTCTATTCTTTCTATTTTAGTTTTGAGTTAGTTTTTTATTTTTGTTGTTATTTTGTAGTTGTTTCATCTCTGTTTTTTTTTATTTATTTATTATTATTTTTTGGTTATAGCTGAAATAATATTTTATGCCTTATTTTTATTCTTAAAAATTTGTTGTCAATGTATGACATCCCTGAATTAGTTAAAAGGAGAAATACCGTTGATTGTTTCCCTCCCTCTAACCTCTTTTAGTGGTGTAATTTTCTTTTCTAAATAAAAGTCTATCTCAAATTAATAACTGGACTTTGCAATTAAAATCTTGCCTATCTTACTACAGTAATCTATCTTATATATATAATGTTCAAAGTCTTTATTTTACTTTCAAATTCTTTGAAATCTTATTGTTGCATTTATCATACGAATTTGATTTGATTTTGTGATTTATTTTTCCCTTTATTAGAGAGTGTGTTTTTATTCTCTAATATCTGGAAGATATACTCACAACTGAGAGTTTTTAAGAGTATTAAAAAAGAGTCTAGCTAGCAAAAATAATTGACAAGGACATAAAGATAGCCCCAAAAAGAAAAGAAAAGTGAAAAGATGCACAATAACAGCCAAAAAATTGAAAGATACATAAAGTGTATCAAAAATGAAAAGATGTACAAAGTGCACAAATCATTTTACAAGAGGCATAAAATGAGCCCACAAAAAGCAAGCTTCCCTCTCTTTTAAACCTTTAAATCTTAGAAGAATTCATGTTCCACTTGATATTTTTAAATGCTTGATTTCAAATTTCTTGATTGTGAGAAATTATTTTGGTATATTTTTCTATAAGATATTTTCTTTCTAGAACTAAGTTTTGAAGGGATCTCTTTTTCTTATCCAATTGGTTTTTTTTGAGTTAGGTTCATTGTTTTCAAAAGATGATTTTGCCTTGAGAGAAGTCTGAGCTAAGGTTAAAAGGATTGGATATTCTACCATTTTCAAATTTCAATGACGTTAACACATTGATCTTACAAGTCTTTAAATTCAATCACTTGGAGAATTTATCATATTCGTGCCATATTTATTCTAAAAATAAATAAATAAAAATTAAAATAGTAAAAATTTTCTTATTTTCATTTCTTTTTATTTTAATTTTATTTTTTACTATTGTTTTAATATTTTTTGAGCCTTCTCTGATCATCTAAATCCACCTCTTGAATTTAGTTTTTATTCTCATCATCATGGATAACTTTTATATCATCATTGACGATACATTCAATCTACTCCAAACCTCTAATCGCTTATTTTTCATCTTAGATGAAACATTATCATCCTAGATGATCTGATCATATCCTACTTTACTTTTTGTTAATCAGCCCAGATGATTCTCTTTATCCTGGATAATGTTCTTTATCTTTGCTCAATTATTAGTAATCAGCCCGTATGATCCACATGTTTGTCCTAGATAATACACATGGCAATGCATTTAAACCCTTTAAATTTGGTCGATCTGATTAATTATTGGTGATCATCCTCGATGATACACCTATTTATCCTGGACAAAACTGGTGGCAATGCTTTAAACATTTTTAAATTCTGCCAGTATGATCCATAATTGTACATCATCCTAAACGATCCACCTAATCGGCCAAGAAGATCTTCTTTTTTAATGGTCATCTGGCTTAACTCCTCAGGATGATTGCTTGTGTCTTATCCTCCTGGACGATGCCTGACTGTCCTGGATGAATTTACAGCCTTTTTGACCAATCATCCCAGACAAAATTATTTTACCTGATCATATTGGATGATTCTGCAATCAACATGGATGATTGGTCTGATTCTTTTTAAACTGAGGTATTCACACAAATTTTTCTCACCCAAGCCTTCTACGTTCATACTTGCACTCCAAGTTTCTTTATTTTCTTAATCATGGCTGGCAAAAAAAGGTCTCACATGGCCTCTAGAAGCTCCTTGAGGGTAACTCTTGACTCTCATTTCATCGAGGCAGGCGACCAAGCCACCTATTGGAGGTACAAGATGCCTGGGATCCCTGTATCCTAGATTGTCAACCCTCACATCCTTTCTTAACTTGTTCTTGACTTATTTACTCATAGGACATCAACAGGTTTGGGAGCAGTTTCGAGTATTTCCAATTTCTTTTCGCTGCCGCCACCACTACCTCTTTCGGATGATCAGGGGCCATCTTTCTTCTAGTTTGGTTTTGTGATGTTATCCTTTTCTCGTTGTAGTTTCCTTTTCATTTGCTAGTTTCTATTTTGTTTCTTTTTTCCTTTCCCTCCTTTTTGTAATGTCAAAAGGGGTAGTAGTCGTACTATTATATGTTGTATTATGATCATTCTTTTTATGTTGATTAGTTTTAGTATTTTTCTCCAATAGTAAAATTTGAACTTCTTGATTCATGCTATTTCTATTGAACTGCTTTGATTATTTAATTATTTTCCATCATGAAAAAGGGGAGATTGTTGCAAATCTAATTTTAGGGAATAGAATTTTGATGATACCAAAAACTTCTCTTTTCTCTAAGACTGCCTTGCCTACTAACATTTCAGGTCCACAAGATCAAATTGCAAATTTAACCAGCTCAAGATTGCGTAGATTAGGATTATGAAAGTTTGTAATATACGACATGTGTCTTTTACCTGTTCTTGAGTCCATTATATCAATGTAGGTCCTAGTGCTTAGTAACCTTATACATACACATGTGGGGGGAAATTTCTAATTATTTTAGAGTTTTTTTTTATCACATCGTCTGGGATGATGCTCAAATTATCCTGGACAATCAGTTAAAAAGAGCATCCCTAATTAAGGCAGCCATAATTAAGCACATTGTCCTTGATGATATTAGTATCAGCCAGGATGATAGGCTCAAATTAGCAAGAATAAGCTGTCAGATCTATTTAGGTATCTTTTATTTTTAGATATCATATAGGGCATTATCCTAGACGATGCAGTATAATTATGCCTAAATTAATATGCTAATTAAGGAAAGCAATTAAGGTTTGATTGCTTGATCATGTCATCCTGGACAATCACAGGATGAGCCAGGATGATCAGTTCACAAACCTTAGTTATTCTTGGATGATCAAACATCAGTCTGGTTCTATTCAGGCCGATGCACTAGCTGATATGTACTGAATTGAACTAATTATCCGAGATGATCATGAGATCGGCTTGGACGATCAAGTTATTTTTATGTCGTTCATACATCTATTCAGGGTGATGGTCTGGATGATATTCAATAACTTGTACTAATCGTACAAGACGATATCCTATCGTCATGGATGATATGAACAAAAAACCTTTTGATCATCCCAAATCATCCTAGCTGGTTGTGCTAAATTTACACTAATCATATAGGATGATAAAGTTGATTTGTTGCAATTAAGAGCTATTTTGAAGCACTTTTATATACGACCTTTTGCCCAAGAGAGTATCCTTTATTTTTTTCTTGACCTGAGAGAGCCTAGAGGAGAGGGAGAGAGAGAGAGGATCTTGTGAGAGGGAGTTTGTGAGAGGTTTCACAAAGGTTGCTCCAAGCAAGGATCTAAGTCATCTTCTCCAATCGTCATCCCTAGTCCTTGGAGATTTGAGAGAGATCTACTTCAACAATCGATCGAGATTCTCTTCCTGCTTCAGGAGGAAGTGAAAGGAGTCAGGTTCTCTGCCTCACCAGTGTTGGTGGAAAGGAGGTTTGTAAAGGCTTCTCCGCCTAGCAATGGGAGCAAAAGGAGAGTCACTGAGTTTAGTGCAATACTCGGAGGAGAGGCTCCAAGGAGTGCATGTAGGTCAAGTTGACTGAAGCACTATAATTTTTTGTGTTTTTTTTACTTTGTTTTTTTTTTCATTTAATTCCCACACTTTTATTTTCTTTATGGTGAACTTTTGTTTAAGTTTGTGTTTTGATTGAAAATTTTTTAAAATACCAATTCACCCCCCCCCCCCCCTTTTTGGTTAGCTTTAGACTAGTTCATAAGGGCTTAACATCTCTAACAAACTTTCATACTATAATGCCTCTTTTTGCTTCTACCCAATTTTCCTTCTTTCTCACGTTGATCCATGCCTTACATTCTAATACCTCTTATTACTTTGTTGCTAATCTTAGAATGCAACAGAACTACACAATCATGTCTTCTTTTATTTTTGGCCAAAGTGTAGAGATAACTATGAAAGATTTCGGCACATATTTACACTGAAGAATTAAGGTGTTAGGCACACACTATGACATCTAGAGAGGATTTTGAGTGGTCTACTATAAATCAAACTATTAGAGGTGTTCCTTCAGTCAATCACTTACCTCGTGTGTATGCTCTAAATCAAAATGCCAAGATTATCCAGCATGTTTTGAGAACTTCAATTATTCCTAAAGCTGGTGATCTTATAAACCTTACTCCTTTGATTTATATAGTCAATTACCTTATAATGTCGAATACTCAAATTGATGAAGCCCAATTAATTCTGGACTACACCTATAAACTAATAGATATTAGACTTCCTTCAATTAGAAGGAAAGAAAATGTGGCTTTAGTACATCTAATGGCCTATAACCCTAAGAAGAAAGTTCAATCTAATTTATCCTAATTCCTGAAAAAATTATCCAATCTTCTTTACTTATACTTCTTTCTATTCTTTTTAAAAAGAACTGGGAGATGAGGGAGATGTGATGGGAGGAGAAGAACAGGCTCCTACCCCTGCACTTGCACATGCTCTCAGACTTGAGTATCATTTCTATCAAGAAATGATCCAGAGATTTGATTGACTTAAGTCTCACTTTCATTAATGATTTGATCATATTCCGACTCAACTAGACTAGCAGAATGCCAGATATAATGAAGATATGTGCTGGATCAAAGGATAGTTAGGCTTAATCAACACTCAAATAGCTACCATCAATAGTTACTTTATGATGTTCACCCCTCCTTAGCCTCGTCCAGATCAAGATCAACCAACATATTAGTTTTCACTTTCTATTGTAGTGTTGTATGTTTTTTCTTCTAAGTTTTGATATAATGGAATTTGATTGTTTAGATTATTGTTTTAGCTGTATTTGTATTTGTATCCTTAGTTTGTTTATTTTTTTTAACAATGGAATGATGTTGTTTTTAGGTTTTCTTTCTTGAATTATTTTAAGTTTCTATTAACTAATCAAATGTAGTTTATATATGGAATGAAATTTTAAAATACTTTGCTTTACAAATTAATTTCCTTGAAAATTTAATTTCTCAAAATTTTAAATTAAATTATGGTTAGATGTGGATTAGAAGATCATCTTCATGTTCTTATAGACAAATATTATTTAACAATAATTATTACAAAAGGGATATTTGATTTTTTAATTTTATTTATTGTTCAATATATATTTTTTAATTATTAGATTTTTTTTAAAATTTATTGATATCAAAAAGCCAAAAATGTAAATGATGCACAAAATGTGCCACTAGTTTAAAAGATGTGCAATATTCACCAAAAATGAAAAGAGGCACAAAATTATTCCAAACTAAAAAGATGCACAAAGCCTGACAAAAATTAAAAAGATGTATAATGTCACCAATTTAAAGTATAATATAGTTCTTTTGTTTATCTCTCTATTTCTTACACAAATCCATATAATCAATAATAATCTCCACTATTGAATTGGAAACTATTTGATATTTATTTCTTTATTTTTTTAATAGTTATATTTTTAATAGGTCTAGAATGAATAGTAATTCTGGTTAACTTTTCTTATCTTAATTATTTTTTGATTTAAAATATGAGACTTTTCTTTTTGCATAAGGATGTTAATATTATCTTTGCAAATAGTTTAAAATCCTCTCCTCATCATCTATTAGATTTTTCAATAGCAACATACTTTTTCAATAGGTACTTCCCTTTTTGTTGTTGTTAAAAGAGGGAGTCATTATTTATTATTTATTTGTTTATTTGTTTTAATCATGTGTGTTTGTTGTGTTTTGTGTGCATGTTTATTTTTTTGATGAGTTATTGTGTTTGGATTGTATGTGTTTTGTTTTTGAATTCATGTTGGTTTTCAAATTCATTGTGATCTTGTGTTTTTCATAAATCCCTTGCTTTTTAATTGAGCATTCATTGAGGGGAGCTTAGCAGAAAAAGGACCTTTAATGTTAATTCAAACAATAATTATTTTATCATCATAAAAAAAGGGAGATTGTTGCAACTTAGAATTCAAGATTGAGTTTTATGTAATGTGTTTTTTTATGATAATAAAATATTTTTGTTATGATTATTATTTTCTCCTAACATATATTGGATATATTTATGTTTATTTTGTGTGTACTAATATTTCAAGAAAATCATTCTTTAGACTGCTAAAGATTTCAAGATAGAGTAGAATAGAATTTCATATAATGAAGTCAATGATTTTTTATTTTCTGAAGTCTTAGAGAGGTTGATTGTAATTTGCTAACTATGCACAAAAACATAGGGGGACAGAGATAAAATTAAAATTGAATTTATTTTAACTCTTTTTGAACTGTACAAAGTCAATTCATATAGACCACTGATAGTATACGAGATAGATTTGTACCAGATTGTCTAGACAAATTTTACCTATTCATACAAATGATCTAAATATCATACTGATAATTAACAATGTCTTAGATAAGCTTTGTACCAAATCATCAAGACAAATTTTAACTATTCGTATATAGGATATCAATATCATACATAAGATTGACATTGCATGAGATAAACTTCATACCAGATCGTCCAGATGAATTTTAACTATTCATACAAATGATCTCAATATCGTACAGATGACTGATAGTGTATGAAATAAACTTCATACTAGATCTTCCAGATGAATTTTAACTATTTGTATAGATAATTTATAAATATTATAGATGACTAACAGTATACAAAATAATCTTCATACCAAATAATTCCATGATTTTTGAACTATTCATACAGATGATTCAAGATCATAATGTACAATCTAACTCATTTTCTCTTTAAAATTTTAGTTTATGGATGGTTTTTTATTTGTCTTAGATATAATGAGTCCTAGAAACTTACTTATGATCTATTTGCTATGAATTTCTATTGAGAGTGAAAAGGAGAGTGACTCAAGAGAGTGTTTGCGAGTGGAGGCGAGAGATATTGCAAGAGGAAATTGTGAAAGATTCACAATGGTTCCCAAAGGTGAGGATCTCTTTGTTTCCTTTTAAAACTCTATCCTACTTCTTTGAAGACTCTTGAGAGAAGATCTCTGGAGTAGATTGGGTACCTAACCTTCACCAAGAGGGTGAGAAAATATGATGGTACTCTGCATTCACCCTGAGGGTGAAAAAGGATGACGGCACCTTGTCTTCACTCTGAAGGTGAAAAGGATGATGATTCTCTATCACACTGGGTTGGAGGAAGAGATGTTTCATAGATAAGTCTGATTAGGGTGTTAGACCTAAAGTAGTTATGCCAAGGCTAATCAAAAGGTGGGGGGTGATGAATTATTAATTTAAAAAATTCTTGGAAGACTAGGAAAGCCATTTTTATAATTTTATAAGCATAATGAAAATTTATCAAAATAAAATTTTCAATCACAAATTAACTTGCAGAAAATCAAAAATAAGAAAAAGTAAAGATAGAAAGAACACAAAAATTTATAGTGGCTCCGTCTAACAAGACCTACGACCACTCCCTGAAGACTCCCTCTTCAGGTATTACACTATACCAATCTGACTCTCCTTTTACTCCAGTAATAAGGCAGAGAAGCCTTTATAATTAACCTCTCTTCCACTAATCCCCAGTGCGGTAGAGTACTGTCATCCTTTTCCATCCTCCTGGTGTCAACAGAGAACCGTCATCCTTTCACACAATCCTGATATAGATAAAGAACCATCATCCTTTCATACCCTCCGGGTTTTGGAAGAGTACTATTGTCCTTTCACTTCCTCCTGGTGTCAATAGAATACCAGTGTACTTTCACACCCTCCTATTATTAGCAGAGTGTCGTCTCTTCTTTGAAAAATTTCTTCCAAGAAACTTCAAGAGAGAAGGGAAGACCTTTGAAGAACAAGCAAGAGATACTCACCACTGAGCAGCCTTGTGAATTCCCTCACAATTCCATCTTTAGAAATATCTCACTCTCAATTTATAAAAACTTTTCAAACACTCTCCAAGTGCATTTCAAAAGTAGTTTGTAGAATAAAATTCATAGGATTCTTCTTGACAATAAGGTTTTTGGACCTTATATATGAAAGACATGAAAAACTATCCAAAAAACTAAAAATTTCAAATCAACCATCATGAATAGTATAGGACAATCATACATCATACATACGATCAATTCAAAAATTGCTCAAATGAATAGTATAAATTGATTTCATACTCTAGTTGGCATAGATAAGAACTAACATTGTATAGTACGATCAGCTCAAAATGAAACCAATTCATCCAGTACGATTCTAAATGAATCTTTTTTAAACTCTCGATAACATACTGTACAAAATTAATATCATACAGTATAATCTATTTTACCAAAATTATGCTTCCGTTGGTATGAAAATGAATAAGTCCATTTCATACTCTGGATGTTATCTATGAGAACCTAAGATTATACAGTATGAATAGTTTAAAAAATTTACCTGTTTATATGGATGAATTGGAATGCACCAATTTCGTACTTTAGACATCGTATGTATGAACCTATGATCATACAGTATGATCAGTTTAGAAAAATTTTGAGTTTGTTTGGGATGAATTGGTATGCGGCCATTTTATACTCTAAACAACATTTGTACTAATATAACTTTATACATAATGAACATGACTTAGAAAATATTCAAGGCATGATTCGATTAACTCCATTATAGAGGAACACTTAGGAAAAATCATCCCATACGATCCATGATCGTACAATATGATTAGTTTAAAAAACATAAGTTTTTACACTCACCCAGTATATGTGTGCCCTGTTACCCAATTAAAATCACACTCTCTCAGACTCAAGAAAATTATAAAAAAGTATAGACTTCAATTATGATAGACCCTAATCTAATATGTCTTGAAGTCTTCAACAGTCTAGAGTATGAATTTCCTAAAATGTTAGTTGACACAAAGAACAAAAACAATATTTCTAATATATATTAGGAGAAATAGTAATCAATACAGTAATTATGAAAACTAAGTTGCAACAATCTCCCCCTTTTTGTTAATGGCAAAATATGTATTATTTGAGTTAACATTTAAAATAAATTTTCTCCTTAGCTCCCCCTAAATAAACGACCAATTTAAAAACAAGGGGTTCCCATGAAGATAAAAAAATAGAAACCTAAAAATTAAAAAAGAAACAACAACTACTAAAATTAAAAATAACTTGAAAAAAAAACACAAAACACTAACAAAAATATACACATATTCCAAATATACACACCATCTAAACATACTCACAACACACATATATCAAAAAAATAATCAAACACATCAATTACCAAATAATATTATGACTAACCCTTTTGACAACAACAAAAAGGGAAGAAAATCTTGAAAGGAAAAGTTTTCAAAGATAAATAAAAAAGTTTAATGAAGAAGAAGATTTTAGACTAAATGCACATACAACATTAACTTCCTAATATTAAAAAGAAAAATTAAAAGTTTAAATCAAATAACAACTATGATAAGAAAAGTCTACCATGTTCTCTATTCATTCTAAAAAATTAAATAAAAATAGTTATTACAAAAATGATGAAATAAAGATTCAACAGATTCTAATTCAGTAGTGAAGATGATTGTTAATTAGAGATATAGTGATAAAAGAAAGGACAATGCTAATTTTTTCAGTTGGTGACATTGTGTATTTTTATAAATGTTAGTGGCTCACTTTGTGCATGTTTTCTATTTGGGTTAATTTTATGCCTCTTTTCACATTGCAAACCATTACGCATCTTTTCGATTTTTGCTTGCTTTGTGCATTCTTTTTTTTATTTTATTTTTTAACTTTTTTGGTCTTTCCAATATCAATAATCTTAATTAAAATTCCACTAATAACGAAAATAAATACATTGAAAAAGAATATAAATAAATAAGATATCTATTTTGTAATAATTATATCAAAATAATATTATCTATACAAATATAAAAATTATCTTTTAATCTATATCCAATTATAAATTTAATTTAAATTTTGAAAGAATAAATTTTGTAAGAAAATTAATTTATAGAAAAAAAATAATTAAAAATTTTATCCAAGAGATGAACAACAAATGATATTTTTTAAAACAAAAATTTACATTTCAAGAAATGAAATTCCATTTATGTCAACAAAGCCTTTCATCATTTCATTTTTCATTCGAAAGCACATACGAACACTTTTCTTCATCTAACATCATCACAAGAAATATAATATGAGATATAACACATGAAATAACTAACACACAAGATCACTAAAATCCCATGAATACATCTAAAAGGTAAATACAAATACTCATAAGCAATAACAACATCACATAAGTACATCTAGTAATTAGAGGGGCCTTAATTTGGAGGAGGTGGTTGGTTGAATAATGAAAAATAACTACTTATCATAGCTACATTCATGTTCAGAGAATCAAACTGCCCTCGAATCCAACCCATGTCTTCATTATATCTAGCATCCTAATAATTAAGGAGATTCTCAATTTGATCAAAGCATTGATTAAATTGAGTTTTCATTCTGTCAAAGTGATGGGTCATTTCTTGTTAGAAGTTCTGATCAGGTCCAAGTGTAAGTGTAGGTAATAGAGCAGGAGCTCCTCTTTCTTCCTCAGAATAATCTCCCACAGAGCATTGATCCCACCAAAAGAGTGCCTAAAAAGAGGCATCAATAAAGTAAATAGGGAGTTCCGCGTGAGGATCAAGATGTATAAGATCATACTTCTTTTCTAAGATATAAGAAACTAGATATCCTAAAGCTACATTATTCTTTCTTTTACGATGAGGAAGTCCAATCTCAAAAGGATTAAAAATATAATCCATGATAAGTTCACTTCATCAAAAGGTTTTTCAGTCATTATCAAATAAGTGACTGTGGACAAAAGAGGAGTCATGTTTATGCGATCACCAGCTTTTGGAATAACTGAGGTTCTCAAAATGTGCTGAATAATATGGGTATTTTGATTGAGAGTGTAAGCCTAAGATAAATGACTCACTTGGGCAACACCTCTAAAATCTTCCTTTATGATTTCCACTCATTGCTTGAGAACATAGGAGGTAATCCTACTGTAGTCTTGATTTACATTCATGTTAGCCATAAAATTTTGGAATATCTTTTTATGGTAGGCAGAGATGAGAGTTAGGCAAGACAGAGAAATGGATATCACTCTAAATGAGGAGTTGGGAAGGGGTAATTTTTGCAGCTAAATACCTAAAGAAATCATGCTCATTCTCTTTGGATAGAAAATTGTCATCCCTACCAGATCTTGAGAAAGATCCCTTAGAGAAGCAGGGTTGTTTTCTACTAATTGCAATTCCTGAGATGTGGACTCAAGAAGATTTGGAATGGATGCATAAATGTTGAGAAATGTATCCAACCACAATTCGATTTAAAGAAAATTGACTTATCATAAAGTACAAAATTATGATCATACGATACAAAAATAATTTCGTACATACAAATGGATATGACCAAAAATGAAATAGCTTTTCTTAAAATGCCATTTTAGAGGCATCCTTTTGTACATACATTTTGACCATACGATCGTACAAATGAATATTTGTTTTTCTGGGAAAATTAAAATATTATAGATTTTTTAATGATGATTAGGTTTGTTCCCAACAGAAATTGATAACAGGATCGTATAGATGAATTGCAATTTTAGATGTATGATTTGTAATCAATAATTAACATTAACTGGAAAACCAATCCCACTCATATAAATGAAACAACACATATTGTACATTATGATGATTTAATCTTACAGTACGAAATCATATGAATAATTAAATTTCGTGTGCTTAACTTAGAAACCTATTTCTATAAGCTACATAATTCATACAGTACAAAAAAATTTTGTACATTATGAAAAGGACACATAGAAAATAAGACATGATAATAAGAAAATCTTCTCAAAACCAATCACCTTAAATCAAATGACTTGTTTCCAGTAAAACAAAAAAATAATCTGAAAAACACAAAACTTAACACACAAAAATAAACAAAATAAATAATAAGTAAAAATAAAGAAACAAATAATTACATAACAAATTAAGTTTCTAGAATTTTAATTTAAGCATTAAGATCAATCACACATAATCTAGTCCTTAAAGTGCTAAATGTAGCAAAGGCCACTAGTTTTGTAAAAATGTCTACAAGTTGATTCCCTGTAGTAATATTATACAATTCAATCTCTTCCTTAGCTATATGATCTCTATTAAAGTGGCGGCTTATGTCTATTTGTTTGGTTCTAGAATATTGAATAGGATTCTTTGAAATGCACATGACACTAGTATTTTAATTAAAAATAGGAATTATGCCAATAGAAAAATCCTAGTTTAATCAATTATTATTTTAACTAACTAACTTGTGCCATACAACTACCTAAGGCAATGTAGTCTACTTCAGCAGTAGAAAGGGATACTAAATTTTGTTTTCTATTAGACCAAGAAACTAAAGAATTTCTAATAAATTAATAAGTTTCAGCTGTACTTTTTGATCAACACTATATCCTACAAAATTTGAATCAGTATATCCAACTATTTCAAAAGAAGAGTTGGGCTTAGGATACTAAATCCATAAATTCTAAGTTCCCAAAATATATCTGAGAATTCTTTTAACTGCTGCTAAATGTGATTCATTTGGATCAGATTGAAATCTATCATACAAATAAATATTAAATATTATATCTGGTTTGCTAGCATTCAAGCAATGAAATGATCGAATTATTCCTCTAAATTCTTTTAATCAATAGATTTTCCTTTAGGGTCCTTATCTAACTACACTGAGGAACTAATTGGTGTAGTCATTAGTTTAGCATTATCTATTTCATATTTATTTAGGATATCCTTAATATACTTCAACTGACTAAGAAAATTTCCTTCCTCATTTTTCTTTATGCTAAAACTAAGAAAATATCTAAAATCTACCATCAAACTCATCTCAAATTCACTACTTATTATTTTTTAAAAATCACCACAAAGATTTTTACTTGTAGATCTAAATAAGATATCTTTAACATATATTTGAATAATGAGTATGTCATCTCCTATCCTTCTTAAAAAGGGAGTAGTATCCTCACTTCCTTTCATAGATGATCTCTCTAATAGGAAAGTGTTTAACCTCTTATAACAAGCCCTAGGTGCCTATTTCAATCCATATATTACCTTTTTTAATTTGAACACAAAATTAGGGAATTTAGAAATTTCAAAACCTAGAGGTTTTTCAACATAAAAATCCTCTTGTTGTTTTGATTAAAAAAAATATATATTGTATTTAAATATATATAGTTTTGAAAATATTTAATTATTTTTTGGGAATATTGAATTTCCCAAAGATAATTAATTGAAGTTTTAAAAGATATCAATTTTAATTTTGAAAAATTAAATCTGAGTTACTAAATCTCCTACGAGCGCAAGCCCTCGTAGTTAATTACATCGTAGGAAAATTAGAGATTTTCCTACGAAAACTCTCGATTAAAATAGCGATATGAATTTTATTTAGAATTCAAAGTTAAATATCAAAGGAAGTTAAGGTTTGCATTTCAAGGGGGATTGGTTCAAGATTGAACACTTATTTTCGAAGCCAAAGGAAGAGGAGTAGGGAGTGTTTTGAGATTCTGAATTACTTCAGAAAACACTCCAATCTATCCTAAGTGTTAGGCTTGTATTTGATTGAAAGAAAAATTTTTAGTTTGAGTGATCAATTTTATTAGAATTTTGGGATTCAATTCCCGAAAGTTGAGGTCTTATGGCCCGAGCCAGCCTCAGAACCTAAGTCTAAATTGGGTACTGAAAATTAGCACCCCGAACCTAGCTAGTGCAATGCAATTCTGGTCTTATCCCGGCCTGGATTGGGGAGCCAGCTAAACCACCTAAACGATTTTAAAATATGAATCCGGTCTTTTTATGTAGAGTGATAGGAACGTTATTTAAGATATGTTTTTTGAGAGCGAGGCCGACATCTAGAGCGGATCCTAATTGGCCCCTCAGACTCATGTTGGGTATTCGATGTCTAAATAGATGCAATTAAATATTAAACTCTTTTAAATTTGTTACTAATGCGATGCATGCTAATTGACTCGATTGAATGCAAAGTTTGTATGTAGCAGTTTAAAATTTTTGGCTTAGAAAATAGGTTTTATCCTAGAGATTGCATAACATCCCCTTGACAGATCGGCACCCTCATAGGTCAGGTGGCCTGCCAGAACCCGCAGGCGGGGAGATGCCTAACAAGGTTGAGAAAGTATAATATGAATGCATGAAAAACCCTCGGCGAGTCCGAGCTTACTTCTTAGGACCGTTTAGAGTTACTATCTTATCCTAAAATTTTTATTTAATTAAAATAGAAGAATTTTTTTGACAGACCCCTAAGAGCCTAAATTCGTATTCCAGACTAAATCAAAGACGACATGCATATAAAAAAGACTAGAAAAGGTAGGAATTCTAATGCACACTCAATTAAATAAATTAACTATATTAAATATATCAAATTGAATGTCCATATGGCAAGTGCCACTTATTATTACATCACAGAAATGACAATAAAGTAAAGTGGCCGGGCACCACTGACTACAACCCGGATTTCTAATCCTAAATTAAATGAATTTGAAATTTGGGATTCTTCTCGTTGTTCATTTCTTCGTCTTCTCACGAACATCTCGATTCGTCGGTTCAGGATATCCAAATGGAAAGAAACTCCCCCTTGATCAGGGTGTTATCTTTCCTCTTTGGATATTTGCAAAGTATCCTAATTTGAATTCCAAATGGAAGAAGACTCTCCCCTTTAGGGATGTCTTCACCTCTTTGGAGTTCAAATTGGATATTTATATCCCAATCTCAAATCATTTTAAATAAATACAACCTTGACTGAATTAAATTTACACTGAGAGAAATAAGAAAATCTAGACTCGATCCTGCAAGGTTATCCTAATAATCAACAGTTGTATGTTCATTCCCAAGCAGTTATAATATAAAAATTTGGAATACATTTCTTTAGCCACACTTGGCCATGCTCTTTTTATTTAAAGGGGGTCTTAAGCGCGGCAGGTACCTGTGCAAAGAGTTATATTTTTTTATTAACTGCCCCCTTTAATTTTTGGCTCCTTGTATGAGCATGGCCACCTGCATAAGATTGCACAAGTATAGTTCGCTCCTAACCTAGGGGTAAGTCTAACGTACAATCAATCACAGAATGCAGGAAGTAAGTAAATAAACACATCAACTCTACACTAGCAAACAGCATGCAGTAAAAACTCGGAAAACTCGGCACACAACTGCAGAAAGTAAAACACCGGCCTATCCTAAGACTAGAGTCGGTGATCCTAGCAAACCATCTAAAGTGTGTGGGGTAGGTCGTGTGGTTTTGATGTACCCTAATTAGGATTATTAGTTAAAGTTATCTAAAGTTTGATTGGTTAGAAGGTTTAAGGGATTTAAATTTGAATTCAAATATTAATAGCTTAAGATTAATTTTAAGACTCATTTAATTATTTGTTGGATATCACCTTTGTTTCACACCGAGGCCGTGAAGTTTATTTCACCCTCCTTGGGGCTAAGTTAATAGCCTCGTAGGCCTGGGTTACCCAGTGGTACCCGATATAATTAAGTGGCTTAAGAATTAATGAATTTTATAAGAAATGTTTGGTTGCTGATTTTTAAGATTGACTTATTTAAATTTGCCATTAATTGATTCGTGGCGTTGTGCCACCAGGCTCGAGGAACCAGCCTCCTTAGGACACGTAGCCCCGCAGCCCGGAGTAGTCCAGCCGATAAACCAAATTAATGTAGTTAAATTAGAAGTTTTAAAAGGTTAGATAATTAATAATTAATCTATTCTTAAGGTTTAACACCCCTTGGAATCCATTCGTGGCGTTGTGCCACCAGGCTCGAGGAACCAGCCTCCTTAGGACACTTAGCCCCGCAGCCCGGAGTAGTCCAGCCAATAAACTTCATCTTTAGGATGATTGTTGTGTTTTAAAAGGTTTGTTGAATGTTTTAAACATTAAGTTAACATTTTCTGGAATTTTAGAATATTTTTGAATTTTGTGAATTTTTTGAATATTTTAATCATTTAATTAAGGGGTTCAAAAATTGACTTTTTGATTAAGTTCAAATTCTAGAATGATTGTATTTTATTAAAATACTAGACCTTACTACGATCAGTTAGAAGGTAAGTACGTTGAAATCGGATTTTTCTACATTTTATTACAAAGGTTTGAAGTTTTGAACTAGTTTTGAACTGTGGTTGACCGATTTGTTGACTTTTTGAAATATTACAGATTTCTGGAATTTGATATTTTTAATAAATATTAGACATTATTAAGAGTTGAATGCAAGTGAGTTTGTTCAATTTGGATTTTTCTGGAATTAGTTATGAAGGTTTGAAATTTAATGTATTTAAAGAATTTTGAAAATTACTTAATTAGAGGGCCATTTTGTGATTTTGCTCCAAATGAGATCCCCACTCCTTGAAATCAGCTCCAAAGGTCAGGAATGACCTAAGGAGAGATTCCCAAGTGTTTGGGACATTTTTAGAATTTTTAATATTTTTTAATTAATTATATTAATTAAACATTGATTTTCACTTAAAATTCAATTAGGGTTTAAATTGCTGTCAAATAATTTTGGTTTTAATTTTCATTGGTTAAGGGCTTAATTATGGCCAGTTAGAGGGGTTATACATATTTTCAAGGTTTAAAATAGATTTATTACATTTTCCGGAAGATTTAATGGCTTAATTAAGGCTTAATCTTAGGAAAATTAATTAAGAGCCTTAATTATTTCCAAAACCAGTAAAGATTTCTCTAAGGGTTGTAGATGTCACTATGTTCAAGTGGTTCAAATTTCATATTCAAATAATGTATATCCTAATTCCTAGGATTTCTCTAAGTTTCCTAAACATGCCCTTAATTCTTGTCCTTAACGATGTCACTAGGTTAATTAGGTTCGAATCAAGGTTCCAACTAACCCTCAAACTTTAACATATAAATAAACACGCATAATCAAACAAGTCCTTAGATTTAGGAGAACCTAGACTAAGTGGTGTGTGCATCCTAAGCATGCAAAGTTCGATATTAGTTAATTTGGTGATATTTGGATTAGTGAATGATTAGAACATAATCATTCACTAATCATTCCCCAACGAATTCCATTCATCTTTCCAATCTATATTTAAGATTTCAAAGGAATTCCTCCAATCATAAAAAAAAAGGTATTTCAAAATAGATTAAAAAAAAAAAAAGGGTATATATAGTCTAATTTAAATTAAACTTTAAATAAATTTTTGAAAATTAATTTAAATATTTGCAATAATTTCAAATTCCAAGATAATTCTTAAATTAAATATAATTAAAACTTAATTATTCCTGAAAATTTTCAATTATGAAAGTAATCTTATAAAATAATTACTAAAATATTATATAAATTATTAATTATTCAAGAATTATTTAAACTACCAAATACATGTTGATTAGAAAATTAATAACTGCCCAAACATAACTCCAACAACTATATGAAAATTACTGGAAGTCAGGTATGTGCTCAATAATATTCATGCCAAATTTCAGGGTAAAATAATGTTTGTACATTTAATTAAAAATAAAATAGGTTCTACTGTATTTTTGAAATATTTTATTAAATAATAATAAATATAATTTTATCTTATTTTTAAAATAAAGTAGACATAAATACGAACAGATTGATATATTATACGCATTTTTTGGTTTTATATTTTATTTATTATGATTTTTTGAAGTTCTGTTAATTAAAATGTAATTAAAATGATTTATTTTATTTATAAAAGAAAAAGCGGCGCCGGCGGGACAGATGGCACGACGGGGTTCGTCCAGCGTGAAGGCGGCGGTCATCCAGGTGTCAAACGCGGGAGCTATCACGCGTTTTCCACTTAAACACGTCAGCGCCGCTTTGCAACCGTCGGATCCTCGCGGGAAAGAGATCAACGGTTCAGATCGAATCCCGTGATCCGATCTGATGAGGAAAGATCGGACGGTTGGCGTCAATCCCGCGGTTCAGAATAGACGGTCTGGATGCCGTTGGACGGATGATTGAACCAATGATCGAATACACGGCTGAATCAAACCGCGGGATGGCTCGATCTGGGCCGTTGATCGAGCAATCAACGGTTCAAAAAAACGTGCACCTGAGCCAAACCGCGAAAACGCCCTAGGATTCGTTTTTTGGCTTGTTCTTTTGATCGGATCAATCATTTTTAATGAAATTTTAAGTATAGATTAAAGAGATGAACAGAAACAATGGGGAAATGGTCTCATAGCCTAAGATGCATTAAATAGAAAGCTATTTAAACTAGATGTCCTAAACTAGGGTTAGAGTTTTACATCGATTTAACGGACGGATTGAACCGTTTTTGGATTCTCTGAACTTGTAGATTGTCCACGATTAAGTTCCTAGTTGGATCCTAGCTCCGACGCTCCACGAATCGCCTGGTACAAGCCTTGGACGGATTGGGTGTTGAGTTCGCCGGAATGTACTCGCCGGCGAGGTTTGACGGCCGGGTTTTGATCGGGACGTGAAGAGGAGATGGTTGGAGAGTCGAATGAGCAGAGAGCTCGGCTAGGGTTCCTTGAGGTGGTGAGAGAAAGGCTAGGATAGAATGAGGCTCATTAGGGCATTTTTTCTATTCAAAATATCTCCAGATCAAATGGGTGGATGAGATTGTTTAAGAGGGCTCCTGGATGATTGCCACCTGTCCAGGGAGTTGGTGGGAGCAGGAGGAATCAAGGACTAAAGGACGTCCTATGTGGAAAGCCATTTTTGTCCCCATTTGGACACATGGAGGGATGGGGACAGTTTGATCTGGATTCAAAGGTCAAGATTAATCCTAGGAAGCTTCTAGTGAATGTTCAAATGGCTGTAGGGGTTTTTAATTAAAGTGGATTAGCTTAAGGGGGTTAATTTGGCTTATTAAAGGGTATTTTGACCATTTGTTGACTGGTTTGACCAGTCAACAGCCAAGTGGACAGCTGAGGTGGCAAGGAGTGACCTCTTGGAATCAAATAAAATTATTGGGATGAATTGTTGTGGAATGAGCTAGCTTAGGCCAAACCAAATGGGGATTTAAACCCCTTAAAGAGCCTTGTTGACCATGTTGACCAGTCAACTGGTCAACCCAGGGTGAGGTGGCAGCTAGGGTCACTTAAAGGATTAATTAGAGTAGCTTA
The DNA here is from genome assembly GCA_022539455.1 of Dendrobium nobile. Taxonomy (NCBI): domain Eukaryota; kingdom Viridiplantae; phylum Streptophyta; class Magnoliopsida; order Asparagales; family Orchidaceae; genus Dendrobium; species Dendrobium nobile. Next base: position 57,238,226 of record CM039735.1, read on the forward strand.
AAAGGGTTTGACAAGAATTTGCATTCATTTGAAATTTAATTCAAAGTGGAAAGGGTTAAGGATTGATTTTGGTCAAACTAAGTTGACTGGGTCAACCAGGTGGGTCCAGGGTTTGAAAATAGGTTCAACAGATTCAAAATAACATTTTGAGTCTAAAGGATGTGGTCTCAAGGTATAGGGAGGTCATTTGGTTCAAAACACCTGTTTGAACCCTTAAAGGGCCTTTTGGGTCAAACCTGTTGACTTGGTCAACCAGGTTGACCCAAGGGTCAGGAATGGGTCCAACAGATCTGAAATGACATTTGCAACTTGTTGCAAGTGATTGCACTCAATTTGGAGTTCATTTGGTTTGAAATCACCATTTGAACCCCATAGGGGTATTTTGGTCGTTTTGACCCCTGGTCAACTGGGGGTCAAAGCGGGTCCAGAAAATTGCAGTTTATCACTCAACATATCAATATTAAGGGTCTGGAAGTGTCTAGAGGATTTGATGAAGGCTCTAAGGTCAAAAACTTCACAGTGATAGGTCCAGTGGCATGGGCTGTAAATATTTGAAGGTTTTACAGCCCTTGGATTTTAATTAAGTTTATGAGGTTAGGGGCCTCAGAGTGGGTTCAAATTTGGAGGGTTGCCTCCAGAGACATGTCCCATCAGTATGCAACTGACAGACTCTGAATCGGAGGTCATTTGACTAGGTTTCAAAGTGTTCAAAATTTCAACGAAAAAGGCCTTTAGGATAAAACCTTTGGGCCTTGGATTTGGCTTGATTGACCTAAGATCTAGATAGATCCTAAGGTCTAAGCTCTAGAAGAATCCTAGGATAGACCCTAGGGTCAGGATTCTAAGAGGATCCTAGGATTCGAATTGATTTGAAAATTAAATCAATTTAGGGTCAAGAATAATTCAAGTGACCTCATACAAAAATGAGGTCAACAAATGGACCCCCAATATGTGTAATAGAATGAAATTCTATTGCACATATTGGCGTTGACCGAACTCAAAGGTCAAGTGTGAAATTTTAATCCTGAGGGAATGAAAAATTCATTCATAAGGAATCAAGATTTAAATTTATTAGGGTAGTGCCACTGAGGGCATACTCTACCACTAATCGCTTAACTCAAATGCTAGGGTAGTGCCACAAAGGGCATGCTCTACCACTAGCAGATAAGAATTAGGATGGCGCCACGAAGGGCACGCTCCATCACTAATCATTTAACTCAAATGTTAGGGTGGTGCCACAGAGGGCATATTCCACCACTAACGGATACGAATTAAGATGGCGCCACGAAGGGCACGCTCCATCACTAATCGTTTTTAACTCAAATGTTAGGGTGGTGCCACAGAGGGCATACTCCACCACTAACGGATACGAATTAGGATGGCGCCACGAAGGGCACGCTCCATCACTAATCGTTTTTAACTCAAATGTTAGGGTGGTGCCACAGAGGGCATACTCCACCACTAACGGATACGAATTAGGATGGCGCCACGAAGGGCACGCTCCATCACTAATCGTTTTTAACTCAAATGTTAGGGTGGTGCCACAGAGGGCATACTCCACCACTAACGGATACGAATTAGGATGGCGCCACGAAGGGCACGCTCCATCACTAATCGTTTTTAACTCAAATGTTAGGGTGGTGCCACAGAGGGCATGCTCCACCACTAACGGAAATTAAATTCGAGGTAGGAAGACGTGAGAACTCACATCTAGACTTTAAGAAAAGAGACATGAGATATTGAAATTAAAATGATTTGCAACAATTGAAACAATTTGATTTAAAACTTGAAAATTTTTATTAATTGAAAATTCAAGCTACATCAAGCATAGTATCTCTTAAGGAAACGCCCGTTTACAGGAAGCATCGGGTGATTTCCCTTACAATCCACTAGCTGATACGAGCCTCCTTCGTAGGTTGTTTTCACTACGAAGGGTCCTTCCCAAGTTGGTTCAAACTTTCCACCGAGTTTTCGGTGCGCTAAGATAGGCCTCCGAAGAACCAAGACCAAGTCGCCTACTTGGAAGGTTCTAGGTCGCACTAACTTATCATGAGCTTGAATCATTCGGGCTTTATACAACTCTAAATTTTGCTGAGCTTGAAGACGACATCCTTCAAGGCTTTCAAGTTCTTCTAGACGGAGTTGTGCATTTTGTTGAGTTGTAATCTGGTTCTGAATTGCAATTCTGAGTGAAGGGATTTGAACTTCCAGAGGGAGTACGGCCTCGGATCCATACACTAGTGCAAACGGTGTGGATTGGGTCGGGGTTCGATAAGTGGTCCTGTAGGCCCACAAAGCTTCCACCAACCTCTCATCCCACTGACGTTTATTTTCATCGAGGGTCTTTTTAATGATTTGAACCAAAGTTTTATTGAAGGCCTCAGCCAATCCATTAGCCCGTGGATAATAGATTGTTGAGTATCTCCAATCGATACCATGGCGATTTGCAAAATTGTTGATCTTTGTAGACTTGAAAGCGGACCCATTATCGGATATGATTCTGCGCGGTACGCCGAATCTATAAACGATATGGTCACGAAAGAATTTCATTACATGATATGATGTTACATTTCTCAATGGGATTGCTTCAGCCCATTTTGAAAAATAATCAGTCGCTGCTAAAATGAAGCGGTGACCCTTCGAGGAAGGAGGGTCAATTGGCCCAATGATATCCGTGCCCCAACTTTCGAAGGGCCACGAGGCTATCGTGGGATGCAACACGTTAGGCGGCTGATGTAAAACCACACCATGTACTTGGCACTGATGACAACACTTTGCAATTTTCATGCAATCGTCAATCATCGTAGGCCAGTAGTATCCAAGTCTTTTGATCTTCATTTTCATCTTTGGACCCGATTGATGAGCACCGCACAGTCCAGCATGGACTTCGTTAACGATCTTCAGGGCCTCACATTTGTCTAAACAACGGAGCCACATCTGACCGAACGATCGTCGGTACAACGTATTATTGACTAGTGCGTAGGATAGGGCACGTTTCTTAATTTGATGGGCAAGTGATCTCTCGTGAGGGAGCTTGCCTTCTTGAAGGTATTCAATTATCGGTCGTCTCCAATCTGTTTCTTCATTGACCGCTGAAGAGGTAGAAAGGACTTGGAAAATTTGTTCGTTGATGTGCTCCAAATCTATAGGAGACAGGACTTGGCGACCCTGCACCTCTATAGGGATGGAGTCTTCTTCTGGACAGGCAAATTCCTTTGCAAGTTTTGCAAGGGCATCCGCCGAAGAATTGCTTCCACGAGGAATCCTATACATAGTTACAATCGGAATTTGCTCGAGCAAGTGACAAGTGTACTGATGGTACTTCAGGAGTTTAGGATTCAAAACTTTATAGGTTCCTGCAATCTGGTTGATCACCAGTTGGGAATCACCAAAAATTTTAATCTCTTTAATCTCCATCAAAATTGTAAGTTCCAAACCAGTTATCAGAGCTTCGTACTCGGCCTCATTGTTCGTACAAGGTTCTGATAAATGGTAGGAAAAGTACATCATTCCCTTATCTGGTGTTATGAATACCAGGCCAACTCCGGCTTTCCCAGGAATAGTAGATTCAGGTGTTTTGCCCCGTTGAGAGGACGCAGCACCATCAAAATACATTTCCCAGGTTTGAGTAGTGGCTTCCTCAAAACTCATGATTTGCTCATCAGGTAAATCATCGTTTAGAGGAGATTCCGCCGGCAACGGGTGTGCCGCAAGGAAGTCGGCGACGGCCTGCCCTTTCACAGCACGCAGGGGAATGAAAGTGATTTCAAATTGAAGCAATATCATAGACCAACGAGCCAAACGTCCTGACAACGTAGGCCTGGTCATAAGGTATTGCAAGGGGTTGAAACTAGAAATCAAGTTGATTTGATGAGAAAGCATGTAATGTCTTAGTTTTTGAGCTGCAAAGACTAAGGCGAGACAATGCTTCTCAATCGTTGGATATCGAATTTCCGTTGGTAAGAGTCTTCGACTTAGGTAATAGAGAGCATTCTCTTTCCCTTCGTCATTAACTTGAGCAAGGAGGGCCCCGAGAGACTCGTCAAGGGCCGCAGTGTAGAGTATTAAAGGTCTCCCCGGAATAGGGGCTGCCAAGACTGGAGGATTTGTCAGGTATTTTTTGATATTTTCAAAAGCAGATTGACATTTCTCGTCCCAAATGAATTTGGCGTCCTTTTTAGCGAGGACCGAGAATGGTTGACATCTTCCGGAAAGATTAGAGATGAATCTTCTTATATACGCTAGTCTACCTTGAAGAGATCTTAATTGAGTAAGACTCTTAGGAGGCGGCATATTTAAGATAGCTTCGATTTTAGCAGGATCAATTTCAATTCCACGGTGCCTCACTACGAAACCTAGAAATTTCCCTGACGCGACACCGAAGGCGCACTTCAAAGGATTCATCTTAAGATCATAGCAACGCAACCGCTCGAAGACGATTCTTAAGTCATAAAGATGAGCCTTTTTAACTTTACTCTTGACAACTAAATCGTCGATGTAACATTCGACTTGATTGTGGATTAAGTCGTCAAAGATTCGAGTCATAGCCCGCTGGTAGGTTGCACCGGCATTTTTAAGGCCAAATGGCATCACTTTATAACAAAAGATCCCTATAGGACTTCTGAATGCAGTGTTTCTCTCATCTTCTGGGGCCATCTTGATTTGATTGTAACCAGACGAGCCATCCATAAAGGAGAAAACAACATGCGAGGAGGCGATGTCCACCATTAGTTCTGGAATTGGCAAAGGAAATTCATCCTTAGGACATGCCTTATTCAGGTCTCTATAGTCAACACAGACCCGGATTTGACCATTTTTCTTTCGAACGGGCACAACGCTGGCTACCCAAGAAGGATATTGCTCCTCTCGGATAAATCCGGCTTCGGCCAATTTCTTAACTTCAGAAATGACTTGTTGTTCGATCTCTAGACGCATGCGTCGTGGAGCTTGTTTGACAGGAATAGCATCGTGCCGGATTCCAAGTTTATGAACTGCTATATCGGCGGACAAGCCCGGCATTTCGTCGTATGTCCAAGCGAAACAGTCCTTAAACTCGGATAGAAGTTGAATTAAATCCTTAGACTCGTCCTCACTCAACAAAGAACTTATGAACGTGGGGCGAGGGTCATCCTCTGTTCCAAGGTTAATTTCTTTAAGTTCATCAACTGTCGATTTAATTTCTTCTTCAAATTCAGGGGGTGCATCCCGAATTTGAACTTCATCTGAATCGTCTAAGGTCTCCAAACAAAGTCTGTCGAGCGAATCGGCGACTTCAGTAGGGACATTTTCAGATTCAAGATGGATGGTTATCATCAAGCAAAATTCGTCATCGTCAAACGAACTAACGGTACCAAAGCCGATACCACTCGTCCAATTTTTATTAAACTTGGAATTCCAAATACTTTGGTGGTATCTAGCTTGACCCTTAGTCCATTGACTTGGAGCAAAACCTTTAGAAATAAGAGCTTTAACACCAAGAGGAAAGTAGCCGAAAGGTAATTCCATTAATTCGTTGAAATCTGCCTCTTCAAGGGTTACATCAGCTTCGTTCCTTGAAGAGGAGGTGCCAGGGAAGAACCTCTGGACTTTCCTTACTTCTCCATCTAAGTTAGGGGAATCCTTAGTTACTAACCCTGAGACTCTATCAGTGGACAGTGGGGTTAAGGCTAAGGATTTAACTACCCTATTAAGCTTTTCATACATACTCAATTCAGGCTCATCACTTTGAGGTTTAGAATTGTTACCCTCCTGGTCACTATCTGAATCTAAAGTGAGATCAAACTTTGGGGGAAGATTAGATTTTTTGTAGTCAAAAGCAATTCTATCACCCCTCTTTCTTGATTCTTCATCAGAACTTGTTTCAAGTTCGATATACATTGGGGGATTTCTCTTTTCAACGGAAGGGCGACCTCGGCCGCGTGCTCTTTGGGCCATCCTTCCACCTCTTTGAGGTAGATTGATTGGAGGCCTAAAAACCACGCGCTCGACGTCGTCTTCACTACTAGAATCGTCTCTTTTTTGATTCTTGACCTTTTCTTTTCTCAGCTCTTGAATTGCTTTTGAACTATGATCTTCTTTCTTTTCTTCCTTAACATTGATCTCTACCTTAGATTTGATAGTGGACCCTTTGGGAACATAGTATGCAGCATCCTCGTAGATCCCGATCTCGTGAATAGAGAATGGTTGCAAATCACCCCTGATTTCGAACTCAATGCCATCTCGTTGGTACTTGATGCACTGATGTAGGGTGGAAGGAACCATCCTATACTCATGGATCCAGGGCCTACCTAGAAGCGCATTAAAGGACGTAGCCGAATCAATTATATGAAATTTCGCTTCAGTTTTTAACTCTCCTATCTCTAGAAGAAGTGTGATCGAACCTAAAGCCTTCTCGCCTTTTTCGTTGAACCCGCGAAGCACTAACTTATCGGTTGAGAGCTTGCTAGTATCAATTCTAAGGTATGCGAGAGTCTTTATGTTCATCACGTTGACCGATGCACCCGGATCAACAAGAACTCTTGATAACTTGAACTTTCCCACATTTACAGTAATGTAAAGTGGGCGATTGTGATCGGCAGTTCCAAGGAGTAGATCTTCATCGGAGAAGGTAATTCCTGGGATTTCCTTGAAGTACAAAGCTTCTTCCTCAGAAGTTGAAGCGAGTTGAGCTAAGCAAATCTCTGGGTCGAGAAGTGCTTTAATTAGAGTCTCCCTCATCCCTTTTGAAAGGACAAGGGCGTCGTAAATGCTCAACTTAGCAGGCAACTTCCTAAGGTGAGCTAAGACGTTATAATCGACGCTTGGAACATTAACATCGGGACCCGGTGGATTTGTAAGAGAAATTGGTTGTTGAGCAGGGACTTGAATCGGATCAGTGGAAACAACTTGTTTTCCCTTTTCCTGAGGGGGAAGCCTAGGGGGTAAAACCTTTCCACCACGCAGTTGCACTTGCACGATTTCATTGGAAGGACAAACTACGGGGAGGTCCACGCTCTCCTCAGGCGATTGATTGTCATTTTCTGAATGAGAATCTGAATCTGAAAAGTCTATCACGACGGGACTCCCTTGAAAATTAATTTCAGGGGTATCACCATCTGATACGATATTAGATTCATCTTCCCCTTGAAGGGTCAAATCTGGAGAGTTGGGTTTTTGAACTTCTTGATTGTCCTCAGCTGACTCCGGATTAATTTCAATGGAAGAGTCATTTAAAACTTCATTCTCAACACTAATCATCAAAATATTTGCAGAAGGATATTTCTTTTTATTCAATTTTTGACCCTTTGCCTTTGATGGGGCAAAGTAAAAGTCAGATAACTTTAATGGGGCTAGTGGTTTTGAGCCACCATCCACCACTTGTACAAATCTCTCATCAACAAATTTCCTCTCTACAAAAGGTTCACTCTTTTCATTTTTATTTAATACAGTAGTTCCTACAACTACTGGAGAGGAAATCGTCCCAACATCCTCCTGCGATGCCTCCAGCTCAACCTCCCAGATCGGGCCACGGGCTCTCGTCGGTAACTGTTGAGAAAGACGAAAAGATTGGTTAATCGACTTTTTAAACGCCCGGGATAGTGCTATATCCCAACCATCTTCAATGGACAAAGAAAGATTAGAATTATTACCTGAGATTGATTTGACAGATCCCTGATCCGGATTGACCAAGTATTCTTTTGGAATTATGATATTACCTTGACGGAAATTCCAATCGAGCCAGTCCTTAAAAGGTATGCAGTCTTCAATTGTGTGGCCCAACATGCGATGGTAGGGGCAAAAGGTCGGATCATCCTTTTTATTTGCCTCTTCCGGCTTCTTGGCCTCCGGCAATCGAAAATCTGGCTTCTTTAAAAGGCTCTTGAAAATTTTCTTCACCGACTCCCTTTTGAATGGATACGGACGAGCCAATCTCTCTTCAAAAGTGGGCCGGTGATATGCTCTAGTAGGTTGAGAAGTTACCTGAAACGGTTGAGGTTTCTGAGTCTGCTGAACAGTAGGATTACTTGATTGAATGTTAATCGGTTTCTTCCCCTTGTCGACTGCTGAAACCATTGCTGTTCTCTTTTCAAAGGACTTCAATGGTTTACTAACCTTCTTATCTTCAGTAGAATCCTTCAAGAATGACATTTTGGGAGCCTCTTCTTGTAGATTACTAGCTTTGTTAAGAAGCTTTTCGAAGGTTTTAATTGTAAACCCCTTTAACATAAAAGCAATAGGCCCGTGGATATTCTTTAGAAGAATTTCCACTGCATGTTGCTCTTGCAGTTGGGGTTCACACTTCATCGAGAGGTTTCGCCATCTCAAGATGTAGTCGACTAAAGACTCGCCCGGCTTTTGCTTTTCGATGACGAGATCACCGACGGTTACACGTTGTTGAGCTCCTGAGAATCTCTTTAAAAAGAGACCCTCGAGCTCTGTGAAAGTTTTTACTGAACCGTTTGGTAGATCTGCGTACCACTCAAAAGCAATACCGGACAAACTACTCACAAACTGACGAAAGAGTAGAGCATCCGACCCTCCTGCATTGCAACAGCTTGCTCGGAAATGGGCCAGATGCTGTCTTGGGTTTTCTAAGCCGCTAAAAACTTTAAAGGAAGGTGGCACAAAACCCTTAGGATAAGGAACCAAATCATATTCCTCGGGGTAGGGTCTACCCTTTGGAATAGATACAGTTCTCTGCGAATGGGCTAAGGCCTCCCTTACCTGGGTCTCAATCATCTGACGGATATCTTTTTCTGGTGGAGAAGTGACTTCTGGAAGCTTGAGACTAGAATCAGCCTTCCTGCTGTGCTCGCCCGTTGTAAGTACTGTGGGCTGCAACTGCTCGGGTTTGGACTGCTGTGATTGCAAAAGCTGACCCTGCATCTGTTCAACTCTAATCATCATCTCTTCAACTTTTCTTTCAAGGTTTTTAATATACTCGTCCTTCTCTTTCAATCTGACAGAACTGTCTGAATCTGAGTCGACTGCTGCTGACTCTTCCTCCTTTCCAGAATGGTGCTTAGAAGGCTCGGCATCTTTAGCTGAAGCACGAGTTTCAACCATGTGGACATCCGCTACTGGTTCCTCGTCAACTAGCAAGTCATCTTCATCAGGGTTGAACTCATCAACGGCCTTTTTCTTAAGGATATCTCTTATTTCTTGTACTACTTCCTCAACCGGCCTCCCATCTATGGCTTCAGTATAAATTGGCAAATATCCGTCATATTCCATCACTTGGTCATATTCTTTCACACTTAACTTATCAAAAATATCATTAATCTTAGCATCATCTTCAGTGATTTCCTCACTGACCAATTGGTCTAACATTTCTTGATCAGAATCTTGGGTCTTCTCCTCCCCTCCGACTGTCCCGGGGTCGGTAGTCTCAAGGGTGACATCCTCAACAGGGTGAGGGACATCTGTCTCAATTGGTGATGGAGGGGCTTGAATAGCTGGGGCTCCAACATCAACGCGAACAGAGTCCTCACATCCCTGAACTGGGAGTCGAGGGAGTTCAACTGGTATCTGAATTTGAGGTTCCCTGAACTGGATTCCAATACATTTACTGAATTTCCTCCTTGCACAAGATTCTTCTGGCGACATGGGCCTCTTGCCCTTAATATCAACTGGTTGTGGTTCTCTGAAGACTTCTTTTGACTTTGCTATCACTGGGGCCAGCTTTAACAGTTTTGAAGGTGGAGTCGGAGGTCTACCACTGAAAGGGCGACTCTGGCCAGACCCAGTTAATACTATCTCCTCCGTATTTGTAGACGGGATGCGAGGCACCCAATGGCATCCATCCACTAAGACCGACGAGACAGGTTGTTTAACGAATTTCTTGTTCTTCCTCACTGGCTGAGGAGTCAGGTTCTTAGCTTCAGACTTTTCTTCTTTAAGAACTTCTTTCTCAAGTTTGTGTGAGATCACTCCCTTCAAGTGTCTCACATACTGCTCTTTAGTTTGACCTGTTTGGGCAGCGCAGGTATGGATGATATTTCTCAACATCCTGGTTTTCAAAATTTGTTTCTCCTTCGGGGTTCTCTTGACAGAATAGTCGACAGGGCTAGGCGGAGTGCTAGCTATCCGAGTAACTCTCTCCTCCCCTGCAGCAGCTGCGAGGGGGTGAAAACGACTCCCTTTAAGGAGTGGAGAAGAGGCAGGGATTGGCAGCTCCTCGGTAGCCTCAAGATCAACTTTTCCCAAGGCCTTCAACTCGGCCACCTTCTTGGTTTTGGTAATCTTCTTTCTTAACCTTCTCAGGTAGTTCTTCTTGGAATTCTTACTACCGTAAAGAGTTTCAGAACTAGAGGACCCTTTCTCAAGCACTCTTTTGGCCGCAGCGGCAGCTTCCAATTTTTTAGCATCCTCAAGAAATTCTTTTGGTGCATTGGCAATATCTAGCGCTGACCACAGGCTAGGAGGGGCATCATTCCCAGCTCCTATGGCTAATTGAACTATGGGCTTTTCTTCGCCCTCAACTGCAAGGTCCACCAGGGTGTTTCCATTCATCACCAATCTAAGGGACTTAAACCCTATTCCAAACTGAATTGAGTTCTCGTAGACTAACTCTTCAATCAACAAATCACGATCCATTGAAAACAACAGTTTGCCAGCCATTGCAGTTAATTTGATTCTCTGAGAATTGAGAAGGAGAAGATTTGAATTAGAAACTTGAATTTAAATTTTGAAAATAAATTTATATTTTATCGTATATATCGGGTTATAAGAGCTATAACCCGGTGTAAAACGATAGAATATAGAGTTTGATTTTGATTGAAATAGAGTTTGAATTGTCGTTGTATATATTCAACTACAGAAGGATTTTGTAGGCAAATATATAACAACAAAAATCTGAATTTGATTTGGATGGATTTGAAGAGGATGTTTGAATTTGGAGATGATTGAATTTTGGAAATTCAAAAATCCGGCAGCATTTCCCCTTATTTTTGGTACTCAGTGTGTTGAATTTTCATTCAACAAAAGGTTCACAAATAAATGTCGGGAAAAACACTAAGAAGGCCTAACTCTTTCAATCCCTAAAGGATGAATTGTTAATGGCGAACTTATATCGGATCAAGTTTGAAGATTTGTTGTATATGTTAACTACGACGATCGTCGTAGAAGGGCATATAACAACGATAATCGGTTTGAAATGATTTTAGAAAGAGTTTTGAAAAACTCAAAATTTCGGCAGCATCTCCCCTTATTTCGGGACTCGAGGTGTTGGATATTCATCCAACAAAAAGGTCCACATTAATTGGGGGAGATTTATTTGGAATTTACTTGACTCTTTCATTCTAGTTAGTGCACTAAGAATGAAATGTCATAGCTTAACTCCACCGATATAATTGAATTTTAAAACGGATCTTGAAAGTGAGCGTTATGGTTGATCGTATATATCGAATTGAAATTGTTACAATTCAATATACAACGATACAATCATAACGATTATCTAGAAGTTGGAAAGATTAAACTCTACTAAAAGACTAGAATTTAGATTTTGAAAATTGAGGAGATTTTCTACAAGTTATATAACTTAGCATGCCACTGGTAGCCCGAGCACGCTAGTCTCTACAATTTATAGAAAGAGATAGGCTTGACTCTTTCGCTCTACCAACCAAGTTGGAGGCAAAATGTCCAAGCCTAAAATTTAGAGGGAGGCTTCCTACACTCACCTCTCTTTTCACATGTCTTAATTGAGTTGGCCACACTCACCCAAGAGAGAAATGGGTAGAGGGACCAACGAAAAGAAAGGTAGTCAAAACTGCCGATACAATAAAATTTATACCGCTATTAAAGATGGAGAGTGAGATCTTCCCCAGTGGAGTCGCCATTTTTTGTTTTGATTAAAAAAAAATATATATTGTATTTAAATATATATAGTTTTGAAAATATTTAATTATTTTTTGGGAATATTGAATTTCCCAAAGATAATTAATTGAAGTTTTAAAAGATATCAATTTTAATTTTGAAAAATTAAATCTGAGTTACTAAATCTCCTACGAGCGCAAGCCCTCGTAGTTAATTACATCGTAGGAAAATTAGAGATTTTCCTACGAAAACTCTCGATTAAAATAGCGATATGAATTTTATTTAGAATTCAAAGTTAAATATCAAAGGAAGTTAAGGTTTGCATTTCAAGGGGGATTGGTTCAAGATTGAACACTTATTTTCGAAGCCAAAGGAAGAGGAGTAGGGAGTGTTTTGAGATTCTGAATTACTTCAGAAAACACTCCAATCTATCCTAAGTGTTAGGCTTGTATTTGATTGAAAGAAAAATTTTTAGTTTGAGTGATCAATTTTATTAGAATTTTGGGATTCAATTCCCGAAAGTTGAGGTCTTATGGCCCGAGCCAGCCTCAGAACCTAAGTCTAAATTGGGTACTGAAAATTAGCACCCCGAACCTAGCTAGTGCAATGCAATTCTGGTCTTATCCCGGCCTGGATTGGGGAGCCAGCTAAACCACCTAAACGATTTTAAAATATGAATCCGGTCTTTTTATGTAGAGTGATAGGAACGTTATTTAAGATATGTTTTTTGAGAGCGAGGCCGACATCTAGAGCGGATCCTAATTGGCCCCTCAGACTCATGTTGGGTATTCGATGTCTAAATAGATGCAATTAAATATTAGACTCTTTTAAATTTGTTACTAATGCGATGCATGCTAATTGACTCGATTGAATGCAAAGTTTGTATGTAGCAGTTTAAAATTTTTGGCTTAGAAAATAGGTTTTATCCTAGAGATTGCATAACATCCCCTTGACAGATCGGCACCCTCATAGGTCAGGTGGCCTGCCAGAACCCGCAGGCGGGGAGATGCCTAACAAGGTTGAGAAAGTATAATATGAATGCATGAAAAACCCTCGGCGAGTCCGAGCTTACTTCTTAGGACCGTTTAGAGTTACTATCTTATCCTAAAATTTTTATTTAATTAAAATAGAAGAATTTTTTTGACAGACCCCTAAGAGCCTAAATTCGTATTCCAGACTAAATCAAAGACGACATGCATATAAAAAAGACTAGAAAAGGCAGGAATTCTAATGCACACTCAATTAAATAAATTAACTATATTAAATATATCAAATTGAATGTCCATATGGCAAGTGCCACTTATTATTACATCACAGAAATGACAATAAAGTAAAGTGGCCGGGCACCACTGACTACAACCCGGATTTCTAATCCTAAATTAAATGAATTTGAAATTTGGGATTCTTCTCGTTGTTCATTTCTTCGTCTTCTCACGAACATCTCGATTCGTCGGTTCAGGATATCCAAATGGAAAGAAACTCCCCCTTGATCGGGGTGTTATCTTTCCTCTTTGGATATTTGCAAAGTATCCTAATTTGAATTCCAAATGGAAGAAGACTCTCCCCTTTAGGGATGTCTTCACCTCTTTGGAGTTCAAATTGGATATTTATATCCCAATCTCAAATCATTTTAAATAAATACAACCTTGACTGAATTAAATTTACACTGAGAGAAATAAGAAAATCTAGACTCGATCCTGCAAGGTTATCCTAATAATCAACAGTTGTATGTTCATTCCCAAGCAGTTATAATATAAAAATTTGGAATACATTTCTTTAGCCACACTTGGCCATGCTCTTTTTATTTAAAGGGGGTCTTAAGCGCGGCAGGTACCTGTGCAAAGAGTTATATTTTTTTATTAACTGCCCCCTTTAATTTTTGGCTCCTTGTATGAGCATGGCCACCTGCATAAGATTGCACAAGTATAGTTCGCTCCTAACCTAGGGGTAAGTCTAACGTACAATCAATCACAGAATGCAGGAAGTAAGTAAATAAACACATCAACTCTACACTAGCAAACAGCATGCAGTAAAAACTCGGAAAACTCGGCACACAACTGCAGAAAGTAAAACACCGGCCTATCCTAAGACTAGAGTCGGTGATCCTAGCAAACCATCTAAAGTGTGTGGGGTAGGTCGTGTGGTTTTGATGTACCCTAATTAGGATTATTAGTTAAAGTTATCTAAAGTTTGATTGGTTAGAAGGTTTAAGGGATTTAAATTTGAATTCAAATATTAATAGCTTAAGATTAATTTTAAGACTCATTTAATTATTTGTTGGATATCACCTTTGTTTCACACCGAGGCCGTGAAGTTTATTTCACCCTCCTTGGGGCTAAGTTAATAGCCTCGTAGGCCTGGGTTACCCAGTGGTACCCGATATAATTAAGTGGCTTAAGAATTAATGAATTTTATAAGAAATGTTTGGTTGCTGATTTTTAAGATTGACTTATTTAAATTTGCCATTAATTGATTCGTGGCGTTGTGCCACCAGGCTCGAGGAACCAGCCTCCTTAGGACACGTAGCCCCGCAGCCCGGAGTAGTCCAGCCGATAAACCAAATTAATGTAGTTAAATTAGAAGTTTTAAAAGGTTAGATAATTAATAATTAATCTATTCTTAAGGTTTAACACCCCTTGGAATCCATTCGTGGCGTTGTGCCACCAGGCTCGAGGAACCAGCCTCCTTAGGACACTTAGCCCCGCAGCCCGGAGTAGTCCAGCCAATAAACTTCATCTTTAGGATGATTGTTGTGTTTTAAAAGGTTTGTTGAATGTTTTAAACATTAAGTTAACATTTTCTGGAATTTTAGAATATTTTTGAATTTTGTGAATTTTTTGAATATTTTAATCATTTAATTAAGGGGTTCAAAAATTGACTTTTTGATTAAGTTCAAATTCTAGAATGATTGTATTTTATTAAAATACTAGACCTTACTACGATCAGTTAGAAGGTAAGTACGTTGAAATCGGATTTTTCTACATTTTATTACAAAGGTTTGAAGTTTTGAACTAGTTTTGAACTGTGGTTGACCGATTTGTTGACTTTTTGAAATATTACAGATTTCTGGAATTTGATATTTTTAATAAATATTAGACATTATTAAGAGTTGAATGCAAGTGAGTTTGTTCAATTTGGATTTTTCTGGAATTAGTTATGAAGGTTTGAAATTTAATGTATTTAAAGAATTTTGAAAATTACTTAATTAGAGGGCCATTTTGTGATTTTGCTCCAAATGAGATCCCCACTCCTTGAAATCAGCTCCAAAGGTCAGGAATGACCTAAGGAGAGATTCCCAAGTGTTTGGGACATTTTTAGAATTTTTAATATTTTTTAATTAATTATATTAATTAAACATTGATTTTCACTTAAAATTCAATTAGGGTTTAAATTGCTGTCAAATAATTTTGGTTTTAATTTTCATTGGTTAAGGGCTTAATTATGGCCAGTTAGAGGGGTTATACATATTTTCAAGGTTTAAAATAGATTTATTACATTTTCCGGAAGATTTAATGGCTTAATTAAGGCTTAATCTTAGGAAAATTAATTAAGAGCCTTAATTATTTCCAAAACCAGTAAAGATTTCTCTAAGGGTTGTAGATGTCACTATGTTCAAGTGGTTCAAATTTCATATTCAAATAATGTATATCCTAATTCCTAGGATTTCTCTAAGTTTCCTAAACATGCCCTTAATTCTTGTCCTTAACGATGTCACTAGGTTAATTAGGTTCGAATCAAGGTTCCAACTAACCCTCAAACTTTAACATATAAATAAACACGCATAATCAAACAAGTCCTTAGATTTAGGAGAACCTAGACTAAGTGGTGTGTGCATCCTAAGCATGCAAAGTTCGATATTAGTTAATTTGGTGATATTTGGATTAGTGAATGATTAGAACATAATCATTCACTAATCATTCCCCAACGAATTCCATTCATCTTTCCAATCTATATTTAAGATTTCAAAGGAATTCCTCCAATCATAAAAAAAAAGGTATTTCAAAATAGATTAAAAAAAAAAAAAGGGTATATATAGTCTAATTTAAATTAAACTTTAAATAAATTTTTGAAAATTAATTTAAATATTTGCAATAATTTCAAATTCCAAGATAATTCTTAAATTAAATATAATTAAAACTTAATTATTCCTGAAAATTTTCAATTATGAAAGTAATCTTATAAAATAATTACTAAAATATTATATAAATTATTAATTATTCAAGAATTATTTAAACTACCAAATACATGTTGATTAGAAAATTAATAACTGCCCAAACATAACTCCAACAACTATATGAAAATTACTGGAAGTCAGGTATGTGCTCAATAATATTCATGCCAAATTTCAGGGTAAAATAATGTTTGTACATTTAATTAAAAATAAAATAGGTTCTACTGTATTTTTGAAATATTTTATTAAATAATAATAAATATAATTTTATCTTATTTTTAAAATAAAGTAGACATAAATACGAACAGATTGATATATTATACGC
Source organism: Dendrobium nobile (assembly GCA_022539455.1). Lineage (NCBI taxonomy): Eukaryota > Viridiplantae > Streptophyta > Magnoliopsida > Asparagales > Orchidaceae > Dendrobium > Dendrobium nobile. Next base: position 57,254,515 of record CM039735.1, read on the forward strand.
ATTTTTTAGTTTTATATTTTATTTATTATGATTTTTTGAAGTTCTGTTAATTAAAATGTAATTAAAATGATTTATTTTATTTATAAAAGAAAAAGCGGCGCCGGCGGGACAGATGGCACGACGGGGTTCGTCCAGCGTGAAGGCGGCGGTCATCCAGGTGTCAAACGCGGGAGCTATCACGCGTTTTCCACTTAAACACGTCAGCGCCGCTTTGCAACCGTCGGATCCTCGCGGGAAAGAGATCAACGGTTCAGATCGAATCCCGTGATCCGATCTGATGAGGAAAGATCGGACGGTTGGCGTCAATCCCGCGGTTCAGAATAGACGGTCTGGATGCCGTTGGACGGATGATTGAACCAATGATCGAATACACGGCTGAATCAAACCGCGGGATGGCTCGATCTGGGCCGTTGATCGAGCAATCAACGGTTCAAAAAAACGTGCACCTGAGCCAAACCGCGAAAACGCCCTAGGATTCGTTTTTTGGCTTGTTCTTTTGATCGGATCAATCATTTTTAATGAAATTTTAAGTATAGATTAAAGAGATGAACAGAAACAATAGGGAAATGGTCTCATAGCCTAAGATGCATTAAATAGAAAGCTATTTAAACTAGATGTCCTAAACTAGGGTTAGAGTTTTACATCGATTTAACGGACGGATTGAACCGTTTTTGGATTCTCTGAACTTGTAGATTGTCCACGATTAAGTTCCTAGTTGGATCCTAGCTCCGACGCTCCACGAATCGCCTGGTACAAGCCTTGGACGGATTGGGTGTTGAGTTCGCCGGAATGTACTCGCCGGCGAGGTTTGACGGCCGGGTTTTGATCGGGACGTGAAGAGGAGATGGTTGGAGAGTCGAATGAGCAGAGAGCTCGGCTAGGGTTCCTTGAGGTGGTGAGAGAAAGGCTAGGATAGAATGAGGCTCATTAGGGCATTTTTTCTATTCAAAATATCTCCAGATCAAATGGGTGGATGAGATTGTTTAAGAGGGCTCCTGGATGATTGCCACCTGTCCAGGGAGTTGGTGGGAGCAGGAGGAATCAAGGACTAAAGGACGTCCTATGTGGAAAGCCATTTTTGTCCCCATTTGGACACATGGAGGGATGGGGACAGTTTGATCTGGATTCAAAGGTCAAGATTAATCCTAGGAAGCTTCTAGTGAATGTTCAAATGGCTGTAGGGGTTTTTAATTAAAGTGGATTAGCTTAAGGGGGTTAATTTGGCTTATTAAAGGGTATTTTGACCATTTGTTGACTGGTTTGACCAGTCAACAGCCAAGTGGACAGCTGAGGTGGCAAGGAGTGACCTCTTGGAATCAAATAAAATTATTGGGATGAATTGTTGTGGAATGAGCTAGCTTAGGCCAAACCAAATGGGGATTTAAACCCCTTAAAGAGCCTTGTTGACCATGTTGACCAGTCAACTGGTCAACCCAGGGTGAGGTGGCAGCTAGGGTCACTTAAAGGATTAATTAGAGTAGCTTAAAAGGGTTTGACAAGAATTTGCATTCATTTGAAATTTAATTCAAAGTGGAAAGGGTTAAGGATTGATTTTGGTCAAACTAAGTTGACTGGGTCAACCAGGTGGGTCCAGGGTTTGAAAATAGGTTCAACAGATTCAAAATAACATTTTGAGTCTAAAGGATGTGGTCTCAAGGTATAGGGAGGTCATTTGGTTCAAAACACCTGTTTGAACCCTTAAAGGGCCTTTTGGGTCAAACCTGTTGACTTTGTCAACCAGGTTGACCCAAGGGTCAGGAATGGGTCCAACAGATCTGAAATGACATTTGCAACTTGTTGCAAGTGATTGCACTCAATTTGGAGTTCATTTGGTTTGAAATCACCATTTGAACCCCATAGGGGTATTTTGGTCGTTTTGACCCCTGGTCAACTGGGGGTCAAAGCGGGTCCAGAAAATTGCAGTTTATCACTCAACATATCAATATTAAGGGTCTGGAAGTGTCTAGAGGATTTGATGAAGGCTCTAAGGTCAAAAACTTCACAGTGATAGGTCCAGTGGCATGGGCTGTAAATATTTGAAGGTTTTACAGCCCTTGGATTTTAATTAAGTTTATGAGGTTAGGGGCCTCAGAGTGGGTTCAAATTTGGAGGGTTGCCTCCAGAGACATGTCCCATCAGTATGCAACTGACAGACTCTGAATCGGAGGTCATTTGACTAGGTTTCAAAGTGTTCAAAATTTCAACGAAAAAGGCCTTTAGGATAAAACCTTTGGGCCTTGGATTTGGCTTGATTGACCTAAGATCTAGATAGATCCTAAGGTCTAAGCTCTAGAAGAATCCTAGGATAGACCCTAGGGTCAGGATTCTAAGAGGATCCTAGGATTCGAATTGATTTGAAAATTAAATCAATTTAGGGTCAAGAATAATTCAAGTGACCTCATACAAAAATGAGGTCAACACTTGTATCACCCCATTTAGAAAGGCACTCATAACATCCATTTGCTATAATTGAAAACCTTTAAAACAGGTAGAGGCTAATAAAACCCTAATTGCTTAAAGTCTGGCTACATGGGAAAAAGTCTCTTTAAAATCAATCCATTCTATTTTATTATACCCCTTTTCCATCAATGTTGCCTTATTTCTAATTAAAACTTCTGAATAATTAATTTTATTTTTAAAACACTTACTTAGTTCCAACAACAATTTGATTCTTAGGCCTTTCAATCAAATCCCTAACATCATTTCTTATAAATTGATTTAATTCTTCTTGCATGGCCAAAATCTAAAATTCTTCTGCAAGTGTTTGATTTATATTAGTGGGTTCAAACATTGATATAAAGCCAAAATGATTCACCTCTTTACTAAATTCATTCCTAGTCCTAACACCGTCAATAGGTTCGCCTAAAATAAATTCCTTAGGGTGATTCTTAGAAAATCTCAATTCTCTAGGCAAAGAGTTTTCTAATCCAACCTTCTCTTTTAAATTTGTCTTCTTAATTCCTTGGGAGATATTTTCAATATGATCTTCTTCCAACCTTGGATCTTTCAAAATGCTTGATTCATTAAACTCAATGCTTAGTTTCCTCAACTACCAAAGTTCTCTTCTTAAAAACTGTATAAGATTTTTCAATACTAGAATATTTAAAAAAAACTGCCATCAAATTTTGGTTCAAATTTTCCTAAAGGAGTTTTGTCATTATTATGAATGAACACCTTACATCCAAAAACATGTAAATGTGACAAATTAGGTGTTCTCCCTTTAAGAAATTGATAGATTTTTTTGTTTAATTTGGATCTAATGTTTGCCCTATTCAGAACAGAATAAGTTGTACTAATCATTTCAGCCCCAAAATATTTTGAAAGTGAGTATTATGCAAACATGGCTATAGTGGCTTAAATTAATGTTGTGTTCTCTCTTTCTACTATGTGATTATTCTTAGGGATCCAAGGTGTAGAAACATTAGGATCTATTCCATGTTCTTTACAAAAAACTTCAAATTTTTTATTTTCAAGTTCTCCTTTATTATCACTTTGAATTGATAAAGTCTTGCACCCTAAATTCCTCTAAATTCAAGTGCAAAAATTATTAAATTCCTTAAATGATTCACTCTTATGAAATAAAAATTAAACCCAAGTGAATCATGAAAAGTCATCAACTATAATAAATCCAAACACATTACCTCCAAGAATTACAGTGTTAATCGGTCCAAAATGATCCATATGAATGACTTCTAATGGTTTGCTAGTTTTAAGATCCTTAATGATATGAAAAGAGGACTTCACCTATTTTCCTAACTAAAATGCACCACACAAGTGATCCTTAATAAAATCTAGTTTGGATATTCCTCTAACCAAATTTTTTTAGGTAATTTTCCTAAGATTTTTCATGCTTGCGTGACAAAGTCTCCTATGTCATAACTATGATTAATTAGTAATTGATTTTAGACAAAAGGCATTATAAGATTTAAAACAATTCAAATCAAGCATGTACATATTATTTACCCTAATTCTATACAAACATAAATTAAATTTTTGCTTATTATGCAACTAATGGGAAAAATTTTACACTATAACCTTTATCACATAGCTTACTAATACTAAATAGGTTAGGTTTTAAGCCTACTACCAATAAAATATTTTCAATGAAAAAATTATTCAAATTTCCAATCATACCTATGCCTACCCCTTTCCTAGTGACATTATTTACCAATATAACCTTGCCTCCATTCCTGACTTTCAGCGATATAAATTGTGTCATATCTCAAGTAATGTGCTTTGAACATCCACTGTCCATGTACTAAATGATCTCACAACGTCTTGTATGAGAGCATTTTTACAAGATAATCGAGCATTAGTCTTGGGAACCTAAATAAGATTGGGTTCTCATCTTGACAAAAATAATCTAGATGCATGTTTGATATGCTTTATTTTATGCATCGTAGGTCTCCACACTAAATGAGTTTTATTATGAATAACACAATTGTGTGAGATATGCCCAATTAATCCACAAGAAAATATTATACTCTAGGAAAAGGATTTATCAATCAACGTGTATTAAATTGCCTTTTCTTTAAGTTTTAATATTTTAGGCTTCTGTTAGGATTGTAAAATTGTTCAAGTGTGGGTGGTATGCTATTCTCCTTAAGTGATTTCAATTTAGTTTTAAAAAATTATTTAGCACTTTCTAAAATAGCATTGTAAACTTTAAAATAGTGCTCTGTACTATCAGATTCATACATTAATATTTTAAAATCATTTTCAAGTTTAATATGTGATCATTTCAATAGTTCACGTTATTTGTTCAACTCATCAAACTCTTAAAATAATTTTATGTGGTTGCTATCAATCAGTGTGTGATCATTCCTAAGGATTTCATTCTCTGTTTGTAATTCTAAAATTCTATGTTCTACCTAGCATGCATCTATATAAGTTTTTTATAGGTAGTGTGAATTTTCTCAAAAATATCAAATAACTCTTCATAGGTTAAGTCATATACCTCTTCTAGATCTAACAAATCAAGCTTATCATCTATTAAACAAAAATTATTAACTTGCTCCTCTACTTCTTTTTTTGGGAATCTGAAGCTGAATCTGCCCAAAATGCTCATTATAATCTCATCTTTCCCTTCCTTTCAATGCTTTTCTCCTAGACCTTTTCCTTTTTAGGATTGGCTATAAGATTTTTGTATTTATATTTGACGTGTCTAGGCTTCCTGCATTCATAACAAATTAAATCATTAGAAGCCTTAGCATTTTTTTGGAATTTACCTTTATTCCACAGCTGATGTTTCATTTGCTTCATTTTAAGAAAACTTTTGGATTTCCTTACAATGTCATCTTCATCCTTAGGCTATTACTGATCACTCTCTGAGTCATCCACTTTCAATGTAATGTTTTTTCTCCTTCCACTCCTCACTTGCATCAATCTGTCTTTGAGTCACTTCTTGGACATAAATAATTTGTGCCCCAAGAAGATTATTGATAGAATAAACATTTAAGTCTTTCAATTATGCTATAGTGATTATCTTTGCAACATAAGTAGTAGGTGAACAATAAAAAATTTTATTTACTTTTTCAGCATTCGTTATTTCACTACCTAAAGCATACAATGAGGTGACTATTTATGTGAAATGAGTGTATATATCTGTGATAGATTCATTCAGTTTCATGTAGAATAGTTCATAATCGTGTAGAAAAATATTCAATTTTGATTATTTTACCTTGTTGAATCTATTCAACATTCAACTGAATGAAGGCAACGGAGCCTTATAAATTGGAACACATTGGACCCAATAACTAGGTTTGGTCAAATCTGGTTGACCAAGCTTGCCATATGGTCATCTCTAAGAATCTAAGTTATATATGTTAACCCATTACTCCCAAACCCGTTAGAACAGTTCATTGAATTCCCAAGGTTCTGGCCAAGAAAATTTAGCCCATGGGCCTACCTACATTAACCACATAGGTTGACTCAAGCAAACCAAAATGGTTTTCATTGAGCCAAACTAAAAGAATTATAAATTAATTAAATCAATACATGTAATAGGTGCCTAGGGACCCCATGCATCAATCCCAATAGACCTGATGCATGGGCTAGCCTAGGTTAGCCAAATCGGCTAACCCATGTTACTAAATTAATCCTCTCCTTAGCCTTTTTTATAACTCAGGTAAAATTAAAATGGCAAACCCAAGGTTCCAAATAAAGCCTTTCTTGATTCATTTTGTATCCCAACTATAATTAAACACATTTAATACATGCATCATATTCCAAAACATTCCAAATAATTTTCAACATCACCTTTGGCCAGGTGGCTGCTTGAGGTGGATGAAATCTCATGAAATAATCAACTTAATCATTGATTCAACTATAATAACTTGCATACCTGATAATATGGGTCCTAACTTCCGTACAAACCTATTAACTCCTAGATAGGCATTCCCTAACTAAATAAATACCATGTAGGGACTCACCTATCCTAAATTCCAACTTGGTTGAGTTATAAATACACTACAATTACTATTAAAATTAAAGAATGATTCTATCTCTTAGTTTTAAAATTATCCCTGTAAGTTCCTCAATCGATCTTTAGTCTTCCCAAATCCCTATCCCTCTCAAATAAAAGATTAGCAAAGCACCATCGAGATACTTCAGGTCAAAGATCCCTAACTCAATCTATTATTTCTAACTAGTAAAGTCTGAAGGAGATTTGCATCCTGCTCTACTGGAATTCAATCCAATCAGAACCCTCTTCAATTAGGGTCAATCTAGAATGAATACTTAAACTTGATCTCTTGTTTTGCATAGGCTTGGTCAAGTATGAAGTGAACTTCCAATAAACTAAAAATAAACCATTGGATTGGATGTTCTGGTTCAAATGATCCTTAAGGAATAAATTTAGCAAGTTTCACTAGCTAGATTCTCTTGATCAAACCAAAATTCATTCATGACAAAAAATATATTAAAATTTATTGAGTGTAAATTATATACTTTGTATTATATTTATAATCAATAAAAATGTGTACTTTTAGTTGTGTTTATACAAAAAATATTCAAAAATGGAAAAAAAAATTACTAGTGTTAAATAGCACTTTAACACCAGCATGCATAACATCGAAGCGTGGATTGCTAATGCACCATAATACAAAATTTTATCATTGAAGTGCTAGCTTCTCTAAAATTTTTTAGAAGGTCAGCACCTTGATGAAGAGTAAGTGAACATCACAGCACTTGAATCTCAAAAAAAAAAAAAAAAAAAAAAAAAAATTTAACATTGAAGTGCTAATGATCTAGATATTATAGTTTTAGATAAAAGAGGCAAGTGCTCTAGTACTAAAAGTTTATAACACCATGGAGGAGCAGTTGCTGGAATAAGGCATCACATCATTTCAACCATAAGATACAATAGTTTGCCCAACAATGCAGAGGAGCATATATTTCAACTTTGAGGTGCTAGTTAAATTTACTTCAACATCGTGCTATCTTGTCGAGCACCGTGATAGCTGAACCAATTTTTATGCATGTATAAATAGTTTTTAGTTAATATTTAGGGATCTCCATCATTTTTATGGAGCCTTATAATTTATTATTTCTTTTTTTACTTTCCCATTAAAGTAAAGTCTAGGGGAGGCTAGGGAAGTGCTAGATAGTTTCTTTTAGGAGATTATAGATTCTATTGTGCAAGAAAGTTATAATGGCATAAAGAAGGATTATGGAGAATGTCAATTGTTCCTTGTAGGTGGTATTTATCTTATTCATTTTCTAGTATCTTTTTTATATGAACAAAATGGGAAAGAGTTTGCTTCTTTTTTATACATGCCTTACTAAATCCCTAGTTTTTGGCTAATGATGTAAACATGTAGTAAGTACTAATATAGACTCTTATACTAAATTATCTTATAGCTGTTTTCAATATTTTATATTCTTCATTTAATGCATATAATGGGTATGTACGTATTTAATATCTAGGTTAATGTATAACCTCAATGGACGAATATTGGCATTGTTAAACTTTCTAGGTTCTATAGAGTTAATACAATTGTAGGAAGGCCTTAAACCTCCCATTTTCCCCCTATATTCTCGACAAAGGTCGAGGGAAGCATATACTATAATCCATGTAAAAAATATAGAGTTTTGTTAAGAACTCTATGTTGTCAAATACTCATTAGTCCAAAACATTTTCTTTCCATTAAAAAGAAATTTTTACCTAACTAAAACACCAAATTATCCATTTTTTTTTAGTCAGATAAATTGTGCAGTTAGAGTAAGCACTAGTAGTTCAATTACAATTAAGAAAAACACTTCCTCTTGAGATTGAGAGACTTCTGTATCTCTTTCTTACTTGATTTGATATAAATACTTGTGTCTCTTGTGGACTTTCATGAATTTATATCAAATAAAACCTAAGTCCCATTAGGATGTGTGGAAAAGATGCTGCTCATGGGTTTAAAATGTAGGGTATGACTGTACTAGCCCATAGGAGAAATGAAATGTAGGCCTTTACACTCTACGCAACCAGACCAAGAAACAAGTAGATGGAATCATACATATGATTATCCATAATAATTAAAAACTTTTCCTTATACATCTAAATGGATAATGATATTTATAACCCGATAATCTTGAGATTTCCCCATATAATATATCAGCTCGAATGGGATTTATTTGAAATGGGTGTTGATTTATAATGGGCATAATCCCTCATGGTTAATTTTTTATTAGGCCATCACTCAAGAATACTCTTGATCTGGGATGATATTTTATTCTCTTGTTGGTTTAGTGCGTAACGAGATCTCTAAGCTTTCCTATTTCAAAGAAGGATAGGCACAATCAGGCTATTAAGCATATCTAGATTATCTAAGGACTCATCAACTTAGAAAGGAATAAATCATAGGAGAAGAATGTTAAGATAGTTGCTATTTGCATGCTTTTCATTTTTGCAACTTATAAAGTTTTGATGATTTCAAACATTATTGTTCAAATGTGTAGTTATCTCCTAACAATTTTGGAAGAATTGTATTTGCTCTTGTGTGTACTGACATTTCAGGAAAAATGAACTCCAGACTACGAAGACTTCAAATTAAATTCAGCATGAGAAACTTTGTAAAATTTGAAGCTTGCACTTTTCTTAGAAATCAAATTGAAAGGGAGTGATTGTATGTTGAGAAAATAAAAACATTCACACATAAGGAGATCATGTAGAATTTATACTGATCGTACAGGACGATCTTCAGTTCGTACTGGACGATCAGACAGTTATCTCCTATAGAGCATATGGAACGAATAGGAACTTGCTTGAAATTTTTTCTAAGTCCTATTCGTCCAGGACGAAATAAATTATCGTCCAGTACGATTGGCTCTCTGGAAAATTTTCGTCTAGACGAAATTAATTATCGTCCAGGACGATTGGGTCTCTGGAAAATTTTCATCCAGACGGAAATAAATTATCGTCTAGGACGATCAGTCCTCGGGAAATTTTTCGTCCAGACGAAATAATTTATCGTATAGGACGATCAGTCCTCTGTAAAAATTTCACCCAGACAAATCTATTTTCGTCGAAACAATTAACCGACTTAGGACAGTTTTCAGCAGTTTCTAGAATCGACCTTGTAATAACCGTTCGTACTGGACGAACCTAGTTCGTACAGGACGATCAGCTGTACGAAGACATTTCATACACATATTCAAATAGGGTCGTTTCAGATCGTTTAAGTAAAATCGTCCAGGACGATCCACGATCATACAGGACGATCCACTGCGTACAGAATTGAATACTTGCAGTTTTTGGGCGGTTTTTCTTGTCTTTTGTATAAATAGTTCAAATTAGACTGCCACCCAATCTTTTTGTCATTTGATCTTCGTGCCTATTGAGAGAATAGCCAAGGAGAGAGTTGAAGAGAGCATTCAAGGGAGGATTCCTACCACTGAAGTGAGAAGGCTTCACTTGGATTTCAAAGGTTAGAGTCTCTACTTGTGAATTGGGATTAATTCACTCTTTTCTTTCTTCCTTCTAGATTCTTGTGAGAAGATCTGTCAAGGAGATCTGGTTCTCTGCCGACACTTGGAGAGTGTGAACAGCCGAAGGATTCTCTGCCCACACTAGGAGAGTGTGAAAGGACGAAGGGTTCTCTGCCCACACTAGGAGAGTGTGAAAGGACGAAGGGTTCTCTGCCTACACTGGGGATAGTGTGAAAGGACGGACGGTTCTCTGCCAACACTAGGTATTGTGTAAAAGGACGGACGGTTCTCTGCCGCACCGGGGAGTGGTGAAAAGAGTGTGTTGTAAAGGATTCTCCGCCTTGCTGTGCGTGCAAAAGGAGAGTCACTATTAGTATTAGTGCAATACTCAGAGGGTGCCTCTGGGGAGTGGATGTAGGTCTGGTTATAGACTGAACCACTATAAATCTGGTGTCATTTACTTTACTGTTTTTACGTTTCCGCACTTTCTATTTCAGTTTTAAAAACTCTGTGGTTGAAAAACCTTTTTCTACAAAATTTAAAAGAGATTTTATTTCGGTTCAATAATATTTAAAAAGGGGGTCTTAAATTTTAACTTTGTTTTTTAAAACTATCAATTCATCCCCCTCTTGGTAGCCGTGGGACATTCACTTAGGCTTAACAACCTAATTACTAGACTCAACAAGTGGTATCAGAGCTTCGTTTCAATATCATAAGTTTGAACTACTTTTTGATTAACGTAGATGGCTACTTTTAGAAACCGGAACACACCTGAGGGTTACTCTATTACTAGACCTCCACTGTTTGACAATATTTATTTTGATTTTTGGAAAATACGCATGTCTACTTTCTTACAGTCACTTGATTATCGCATGTGGATATTAGTCCAGGATGGCTACACAAAACCAATTAGATTAGTTGATGGAGTAATGGTAGAAATACCTTTTACTGATTGGACTGTAGAAGAACGTGACTTAGCACAATTAAATGCCAAATGTTTAAACAGTTTCTTTTGTGCTTTAAAATCTGAAGACTACATGCGGGTTTCCACTTGCAAAAGCGGAAAGGACATATGGGATAGACTTTGTATAACTTATGAAGGGACAAATGAGGTTAAACAATCAAGGCTCAATATCTTGTTACATGACTATGAATTGTTTCGCATGAAACCTAATGAATCTATTTTCGACATGTACACAAGATTTACACAAATTGTCACTTCTTTGCATGCACTTGGTAGGGAATTAACTAATGCTGAAATGGTCAATAAGATTCTTCGTTGTTTACCTACTGCTTATGATGCAAAAATTACTGCAATTACAGAGTCTAAAGATTTAAACATTTATTCTATTGACAATCTTCTTGGTTCACTCATTGCTTATGAGCAAGGAGTAAGTCAAAGGAAGATTGATGCAGGTGAACCACGAAAGGAGAAGAATATAGCACTAAAAGTCGAAGAGTTAGAGAGTGAAAACTCACAACCTGAGGATGAAGATGATGTTGCACTAATGACTAGACAATTCAGAAGCTTTTTAAAGAGGAAGCAGAAGAAACGCCAGCTATGGAATAGAGGTAAGTTTAACAGAAATGGCAAGGTTTCTAATGAAGTGATTTGTTATGAATGCACGAAACCAGGTCATATCAAGACTGATTGCCCAAAAATCAAAGCCACTCCTACTAAGGAGAAGGTGGAGGAGAAACCTATGGTAAAGAAGGGCAAGAAGAAGTTTCAAAGAGCTTTCTGGGCGGACTCAGCTTCAGACTCATCTGAGATAGAAAAAGAAGAAGAAGTCACTAATCTTTGCTTGATGGCAGACAATGTGGATCACTCAGATCAAGAAGAGGTATGTGACTTATCCTATGATGAATTATTTGAAGTTTCTGAACACATGCATGATGCATATAGGAAAATGAAAAAGATGCATGCTAGTTTAAGTTTAGAATTTGAAGAGCTCAAGAAGGAAAATGAAATCCTTAGAAAAGACCATGATTTAATAGAAGACAACCACATGAAACTACTTGATGAATATGATGACTTGAATAAGAATTTTGAAAATCTAAAGTCATCCTATACTGATCTTGAAAAGGAATTTAAAAATTTTAAGGATGAATCTTAGAGCAAAGCATATAGAATCAATTATACCAATCGAATCTTGGAAGATATGAATTCATTTTACAAACTAACAATAAGAGCTCTCGAGGATAATAGGAAACCCCCCAGACTTGAAGATTTTACAAATCCTAAATATTATCCTAAATTCATGAAATCCCTCAGAAGAAAATCACATGGAAGAAAACTTAGGAATATTTTTCCTAATGTTAAATGTAATAATTGTGGATTTTTGGGACATATAGATCACACCTATACCTTGATGATGAAATCTAATTTGGTGTGGAGACCGAAGATGCATAAACCTAGACATATCATACATGCATCTGATTATAAATTGCTAAAAGGTGAACCCAAACTTGTTTGGGTTCCCAAGTCTAACATTTGATATTTTTGCAGGATTGCTCTCACACAAGACCTCGTGGGAGCATATGGTACCTGGATAGCGGATGTTCAAAGCATATGACTTGAGACACTACACAATTCATATCGCTAGAAGCCAGGAATGGAGGCAAGGTTACACTTGGAGATAATACCACAAAGAAAGTGGTTGGATCAGGTATGATTGGTAATTTCAAAAACATTTTTATAGACAATGTGCTATTATTGGTTGAAGGCTTAAAGCATAATTTATTAAGTATAAGTCAGCTATGTGACAAGGGTTATAATGTGAAATTTTTACCTACTAGCTGCATATTAAGCCTAAATGGGAAAGAAGTTTTAAATGGAAAAAGGGTAAACAATGTTTACATGCTAGATTTGAATTCATTTCATACTCCTATTGCTTTCTGTTTGAAAACTGTTTTTGATGAATCTTGGCCTTGGCATAGGAGACTTTGTCATTCTAGTATGAAAAATCTTAGGAGAATTACCCAAAAGAATTTAGTAAGAGGTATACCAAAATAAGACTTTACTAAGGACCATCTTTGTGATGCATGTCAATTAGGAAAATAAGTGAAGTCCTCTTTTAAGTCCAATAATGATCTTAGAACTAGTAAACCATTAGAAATTCTTCACATGGATCTTTTTGGACCAGTAGGAACTGTAAGTCTAGGAGGGAAGGTATACGGATTTGTTATTGTGGATGATTTCTCTAGGTTCACTTGGGTTAGATTTCTTTTTCATAAAAGTGAATCATTTGAGGAATACAAAAAATTTTCAACTTGGATTCAGAGAAAATTAGGATGTGAAATAATGTCTATACAAAGTGATCATGGAGGAGAATTTGAAAATGATAGATTTGAAAATTTTTTTAAAGAAAAAGGGATTGATCACAACTTTTCTGCTCCTAGAACCCCTCAACAAAATGGGGTAGTTGAAAGGAAAAACAGAACATTAATAGAAGCCGCCAGAGCAATGTTGGCAGAATACTCTCTTCCTAAATATTTTTGGGCTGAGGCGGTTAGCACTGCATGTTATGTTCTGAATAGGGTGAATGTGAGATCAAATTTAAATAAAACACCCTATGAGTTACTAAAAGGTAGAACACCAAATTTGTCTCATTTGCATGTTTTTGGTTGCAAGGTGTTCATTCATAACAATGGAAAATCTGCCTTAGGAAAATTTGATCCAAAATCAGATGAAGGAATTTTTGTTGGATATTCAAGTGTTGGAAAATCTTATAGGGTATTCAACAAAAGAACTTTAGTTATTGAAGAAACCACACATGTTGTATTTGATGAATCTGAAAATTTAGAAGAGCAAAATATTGTTGAAGAAGAAATTGAGGATAACTCCCAAAAGATTGATAGATTAAATTTGGAAGAAAATGTGGAAGAAAACTTTGAAAGAGAAAACCCTTTGCCTAAAGATTTGTGATTTTCTAAAAACCACCCAAGAGAATTGATTATAGGAGAACCTAGTGAGGGTGTTAGAACTAGGCGTGGATTAAATAAGGAAGTCAATCATTCAGCCTTTATTTCAACCATAGAACCCACTAATATTGATCAGGCACTTTCTGATGAATTTTGGATATTGGCCATGCAAGAAGAGTTAAATCAATTTGTAAGAAATAAAGTTTGAGAATTAACTACAAGGCCAAAAGATCAAAGTGTTGTTGGAACAAAGTGGGTGTTCAAAAATAAAATGAATGACTCAGGAGTAGTCATTAGAAATAAGGCTAGATTAGTTGCTAAGGGGTATAATCAAATTGAAGGAATTGATTTTGAGTTGACCTTTGCCCCTGTAGCAAGACTTGAAGCAATTAGGGTTTTACTTGCCTTTGCATGTTTTAAAAGTTTTAAATTGTTTCAAATGGATGTCAAAAGTGCCTTTTTGAATGGTGTTATTGAAGAAGATGTTTATGTAGAACAACCTCCAGGATTTGAAAATTCAAAATACCCAAATCATGTTTTTAAGTTAAAAAAGTCATTATATGGATTGAAACAGGCACCTAGGGCTTGGTATGAGAGATTGAGCACTTTCCTACTTGAAAGATCTTTTGAAAAAGGAAGTGTGGATACAACTCTCTTCTTAAAAAAATTTGAAAAGGAAATACTCATTGTTCAAATTTATGTGGATGATATAATCTTTGGATCTTCAAATAAAAATCTTTGTGATGATTTTTCTAATACAATAAGTAGTGAATTTGAAATGAGTCTAATGGGAGATTTAAATTACTTTCTAGGTTTTAGCATCAAGCAACTTGAGGAAGGGACATTTCTTAGTCAAACCAAATATATTAAGGACATCTTCAAGAAATATGAAATGGACAATGCTAAACCTGTTAGTACACCAATGAGTTCCTCAGTTCAGTTAGATAAGGACCTTAAGGGAAAATCTGTTGATCAAAAGAAATATAGAGGGATCATTGGATCTTTGCTTTACTTGACTGCTAGCCGACTAAATATTATGTTCAGTGTTTGCTTATTTGCTAGATTTCAATCAGATCCAAAAGAATCACATTTGACAGCAGTGAAAAGGATTTTAAGATACTTACTAGGAACTCAAAACTTAAGAATTTGGTATCCTAAGTTTAGCTCTTCATTTGAAATTATTGGTTATTCAGATTCTGACTTTGCAGGCTATAGAGTGGATAGGAAAAGCACTTCTGGAACATGTCAATTCATTAGAAATTCATTAGTTTCTTGGTCCAGTAGAAAACAAAATTCAGTAGCCCTATCTACTGCAGAAGCAGAATACATTGCATTAGGAAGTTGTGTGGCACAAGTACTTTGGTTAAAACAACAGTTGATTGATTTAGGATTATCTGTAGGCACTATTCCAATTTATTGTGACAATACTAATGCTATTTGCATTTCCAAAAATCCTATTCAACATTCTAGAACCAAACACATAGATATAAGACATCATTTCATAAGGGATCATGTATCCAAAGGAGAAATTGAACTCACACATGTTTCAACTGAAAATTAACTTGCAGACATTTTTACAAAACCTTTAGCCCTTGATACCTTCAGTACTTTAAGAACAAGGATAGGTGTTATTGATTTAAATGCCTAAACAAAATGTCTTTGCAACATTGATGTTTATGTTTTTGTTTTGTTTTTGATTATGTGAATTTTTGTGTGTTTTGAATGAATTTGTTTTTGAGTGTAAGTTTTTTTATTATATGTTTTCTGTGTTTTTTTTTAAGTTTGGTTTGATTTTCTTAAATTAAAATTCAAAAATTGAAAAATTGGAGGAAATCGTCTGGGACGACTTTTGGTTCGTACTGGACGATGTGAGAAAAATTGGTTTGCGTGCATTTTAACAGTTTTGAGAGCAGTTTTTAATTAAATCGTCTGTACGATCTGAATATCGTCCAGGACGAACTTTTTCCTTTTCTCAAACGTCGGGACGATTGAATGCAGCGGTTGAGTGGATAAGACAGTTTTTAATATGGATTTCGTCTGTACGAAATTTTGGTTCGTCCAGACGAACATATGTCGTTTCAGTGTAGGGGACGGTTTTCAAAAGACATTTAAACGAGTTATTTCTAGATCGTCTGTACGAACTTTTGTTCGTATGTACGATCGGTCAAGTCAAAGGTCTGTACGAAGGGACGCATCGTAAGTTGTGTTGATTACGAAAGGCCGTTACATTTTGGACGAATTTGATCGTCTGTACGAAAAAATTTTCGTCCAGACGAACGATGATTTTCGTCCAGGACGAACCTTTTTCGTCCAGGACGAACGTATCGTTTTCTTTAAATATGAAGGCTTTCTAACTCAACAATCACAATTTCAAACTTCTCTTTCAATCCCTTTCTACTTCAAATTGTCAATGGCCTCCTCAAGCAAAAGACAAAAGGTGTTAGCGAAGAAGCCAAATAGGAATGCCTCGGAAAACTTCCTTTCTAAGGCAAATGAGGAATCATTTCCTCGTTTTGCTTCTGCAAAAATAACTCCATCTCGCATCTTAATCCAAAGCGAGATAAATTTTAAGGTAATACTCCTTTTTGCCTCAACCCAATTCCATTTCATACTTTATCTCGTCCATTTCTACAACAAGCAAACATTTCTCTACTATCTAGCCAACATGAGTTTTAACTCCGGCCACTCTTCCATTAGTTCCTTTGTATTCAAGCAAAAAGTAGAAATCACCAAGCATGACATTGGTGCATTTCTAAACCTAAGGACTGAAGGATATAAAGCTCACACCCTTATGACCGAAAACACAATCAGATGGGAAGATGTCAATATGGTAATTAGAAAAAGTGGCGTAACCTATCATATTGCTAGAGTATCTGGGATGACCCAAAATGCCCGTATCATCCAGCATATCCTTAGATCTTCAATCATTCCTAAAGCTGGTGATAGGATAAACATTACTCCTCTCCTTTCTGTTATAACCTTTTTGATTATGGATCGTCGCCCTATCGACGAAGCCCAACTTATCATAGATCATCTCTATAGGCTTTTAGAAATAGGACATGCTGAACAGAAGAGGAAAAAGAATATTTCTTTGGGACATTTAATTACCTACATTTTGGAGAAGAAATATAATTTGGTGCATCCTGATGAAGAATATAAAGAGCCAGTTTATTATAATGACGCATCCTTCAGATTGCTCTTCAGGGAGGAAAAAGAAAAAGAAAAAGTGCATGCCAGTGCTTCAGAAGAAGAAGAAGAAGAAGGAGCGCAAACCTCTGCACCTCAGTCAGATTATCAGAATCTGATTGAGAGATTTGATAGATTAGAGACTCATATTGATCAAAGGTTTGATCAATTTGATGCTCAACTTGTGCAGCAACAACATGACATTGGTATAATTAGAAATGAAGTACATGATATCAATACCAATGTAATGTTGATGGCCTCCTACTTTAACCTTTTCGGTGGCATTCCTCCTCCTCCTCCTCCAGAACAGTAGAGATGAATTTCTGTGTCTTTGTTGTACTCGTGTTGTAGTTTTTTATGTCTTGTTGTGTTAGTGTTTATGTTAAGTGTTTGTTTGTCTTTTCTTTTAAGTTGTGTTTAGATATTGTGAAATGTGTAATCCTGTCATAAATATCAATGCATTTCGTACTTGTTTCAATGTTGATTTATTATTGAAATGTGGTTAATTTTTATGAATTTCATTAGTATTATTTAATCTTCATAGTGCTTAAATTAGATTGTAATTTGAGATTATCTACATTAGAAAATCTAGTCTTTCTAAATTTAAAAGTTGTTTATAACTTGTTGTAATTAGAACTTTTAAATTCATGTCTATTCATTTAGACTACATAAAAGTTAATATTATTATTGCAATTTAGATGTTGTCTTATTTTGTATTTCCTAGCTCAATTAATATTTATGCAATTAGAAAAATTTGAGATTCTAGATTATTGTCTTTGGAAAGAATTCAATTACTCTTGAAAATTATACAAATGTACAAAATCAAAAGGAATGCGCAACAAAGTTGCAAATGTGAAAAAGAGGCACAAAATAAGCCCAATAAAAAAAAATGGACAAAAATGTGCCACCTATATGAAAAAGATGCGCAAAGCGCCACTTGTGGTAATTCTCTTCTTTCCAAATTATTTCAATCTCTTAATTCAAATTGATCTTATGTTCATTTATATTCTTTTGAACTTTGAAATATCGAATTTTTCTTCATCTCTATAGTAATGATTTTCTACATTGGAATGTCTAAATTGATTCATGTCTTTGCTAAATTCTTCTTACTTACAATGTTATATCACTTTTTAAATTTCATGAATTTCTATGATTGACCTAATGTTTTTAGTTTAAAATTGCATACCTTGTATCAATCACCAGTTAGATTAAATGTTCAAATGAATTTCATACAATTACTTACATTTCTTGTCTATTTCTTCTTCACTTTTTGTTGTTGTCAAAAAGGGGGAGAAATCATTGTGTTTGTATGTTTTGTTTGTTCATATGTTTTATGTTTTGTTTGTTTGTATGTTTGAGTTTCTAGTTTATTTTTTTTGAAAAATAAATTTTTTTTATGCTTCAAATTGCCTCCTTATTTTCATGTATTCATCAATTCAGGGGGAGTTTAAAAGATAGAAAGATTTGTTTAAATTGAAATCATACAAACAATAATTGTTTTGCCATCATCAAAAAGGGGGAGATTGTTAAGATAGTTGCTATTTGCATGCTTTTCATTTTTGCAACTTATAAAGTTTTCATGATTTCAAACATTATTGTTCAAATGTGTAGTTATCTCCTAACAATTTTGGAAGAATTGTATTTGCTCTTGTGTGTACTGACATTTCAGGAAAAACGAACTCCAGACTACGAAGACTTCAAATTAAATTCAGCATGAGATACTTTGTAAAATTTGAAGCTTGCACTTTTCTTAGAAATCAAATTGAAAGGGAGTGATTGTATGTTGAGAAAATAAAAACATTCACACATAAGGAGATCATGTAGAATTTATACTGATCGTACAGGACGATCTTCAGTTCGTACTGGACGATCAGACCGTTATCTCCTATAGAGCATATGGAACAAATAGGAACTTGCTTGAAATTTTTTCTAAGTCCTATTCGTCCAGGACGAAATAAATTATCGTCCAGTACGATTGGCTCTCTGGAAAATTTTCGTCCAGACGAATTTAATTATCATCCAGGACGATTGGGTCTTTGAAAATTTTTCGTCCAGACGGAAATAAATTATCGTCCAGGACGATCAGTCCTCGCGAAATTTTTCATCCAGACGAAATAATTTATCGTACAGGACAATCAGTCCTCTGTAAAAATTTCGTCCAGACGAATCTATTTTCGTCCAAACGATTAACCGACTTAGGACAGTTTTCAGCAGTTTCTAGAATCAACCTTGTAATAACCGTTCGTACTGGACGAACCTAGTTCGTACAGGACGATCAGCTGTACGAAGACATTTCATACACATATTCAAATAGGGTCGTTTCAGATCGTTTAAGTAAAATCGTCCAGGACGATCCACGATCGTACAGGACGATCCACTGCGTACATAATTGAATACTTACAGTTTTTGGGTGATTTTTCTTATCTTTTGTATAAATAGTTCAAATTAGACTGCCACCCAATCTTTTTGTCATTTGATCTTCGTGCCTATTGATAGAATAGCCAAGGAGAGAGTTGAAGAGAGCATTCAAGGGAGGATTCCTACCACTGAAGCGAGAAGGCTTCACTTGGATTTCAAAGGTAAGAGTCTCTACTTGTGAATTGGGATTACTTCACTCTTTTCTTTCTTCCTTCTAGATTCTTGTGAGAAGATCTGTCAAGGAGATCCGGTTCTCTGCCGACACTTAGAGAGTGTGAACAGCCGAAGGGTTCTCTGCCCACACTAGGAGAGTGTGAAAGGACGAAGGGTTCTCTGCCCACACTAGGGATAGTGTGAAAGGACGGATGGTTCTCTGCCAACACTGGGTATTGTGTAAAAGGACGGACGGTTCTCTGCCGCACCGGGGAGTGGTGAAAAGAGTGTGTTGTAAAGGCTTCTCCGCCTTGCTGTGGGTGCAAAAGGAGAGTCACTATTGGTATTAGTGCAATACTCAGAGGGTGCCTCTGGGGAGTGGATGTAGGTCTGGTTATAGACCGAACCACTATAAATCTGGTGTCATTTACTTTACTGTTTTTACGTTTCCGCACTTTCTATTTCAGTTTTAAAAACTCTGTGGTTAAAAAACCTTTTTCTACAAAATTTAAAAGAGATTTTATTTCGGTTCAATAATATTTAAAAAGGGGTCTTAAAATTTAACTTTGTTTTTTAAAACTACCAATTCACCCCCCTCTTGGTAGCCGTGGGACATTCACTTAGGCTTAACAACCTAATTACTAGACTCAACAAAGAAATCATACACAAAGCATACATGACAGAAGGATGTAAGATATGTTGTCAGTGTGACATAGATAAGTGGGATTCATGGCCTTCATAGAATGAAGAGCTCACACAATGTAAGACATATCATGATATAACCGTACCACCATCTTTTGATCATAGATCTAAAAGGGTTATACTGTAACCCAAGTACTAACACCCCTAACCTAATTAATGTAAGATAATAAGGGGACTTATAACTTAGTCCCTCCTAGGGATCTAAGAAAGCTTAATATGCATTTACCACCCTGCTCAAAAAGGGGTACCAACTAAACTCCACATAGTAACTCAAATCTATATAATGTAATATTATGCAAATACAAGAGTTGTGGGAGGTGCAGAAGATGAATGGACCTTTGGCCCAACCATAACTAATACTATATTATACAATGATGAAATATCCCTCTATGTGGTAAAAGAAAATCTATATGATTGACTCAGGTTATGCAAGTATGGTAGGGCTAATTAAAATTAACAAGTAGTCATTGTAAAGTGGACTTAGTTAGAAATATCAATTAAATTTTAAAGAGTGACCCAAGTGGAGTCATGTATAATTTAGAAGAAATTTGGTTTATTTTAAGTCATGTTTTCATTTTTATCTTGTTTAAGAAAATGTTTATATATAGAAAGTTTAATAACCTAAGAGACTAATGTTAAATCTGTTAGAGCCACCTCCAAGCAAAATAAAGTAAGAAACATGGAAAAAACATGTAATTCTAATGTTTAAGCAATGTAAAAAATATAATAATCAAATAAAAAATAATAGTTAGAGGCCATAAATGCAGATGGGTTTAGTAATGCACTAATGAAAAAAAAAAAGGGTACCTGAGCTAACCAAAACAATAACATAGCCTAGATCTATATAAAAATGAAACGTTATGTGGAGCCTTGATTAATCTCCAATTGTTTGGCCTCCTACCTTCTAAACCACACACATATATGTCTTTCCTAACTAAACTTATATTTTAAAAAAATAAATTTATAATAATTCCCTACAAAAACATTTGTTAGAACACTTAAAATATTATATATATAATCATCCAGATATTATCATTAGGGCCATATTCACAAGGGATTAACAATCCTCATAGTACTTTTATAACGTGCATTAGGTCAATTATTTGAGCATTTTTATTAGCCTTCGAGAATATGGCCACCAGCAAAAAATATCTCTACACAAATTCTATCCAATTAAGGGTAAATGCCCACTCATCAATTTATATAATAGTAAAAGAAATAATTAGAAACAAGTCTAGCCAAAAACACATCATCATATTATCACAAATGAGAAGTATAAAACAAAGAAATTGAAATTGTTACCTTAGCTATACCCTACCCTAAGATGCCAAAAAAAAAGCCATTTCCAACACCTAAGTGTGTGAAAAGTTAGTGTTACTTAACTACCTATGATTAGGTGAAGGTTAAAAATGTAAGATTAGGTTAATATTATACAATTTATTACCCCTCGGATTTTTATTTAAGTGATTAGTCATTTTTTGGTGAATTGATTAACACATAATTTTAGAGTTATAGTTTTGATCATTAAATTATGAAGATCCCAAATACATGGGCCTTAACATATGCTAGAGTTGTAAAGAAGTGAGGGGAAAATTGCTCATCCTCATTACCACACCTAATCATGGTGAAAATAACTACGAGGAAGAAAGGTTGGTTAATCCTCCCTTTATTTTCTAAGAATTGAGATGAGGTGAATGGGTGATATACTAAAGTGGACCTATTGCCCACCGAAATAAGAGACAAAAACATAGGCTTCCTATTTCTAAGTTGGATTATTTTAGAAGGCTAAAATTGTTGGCCTCATTTTTATTTTTCTTTTTAAGGTTGACTAAATCTAACTCAAATCAAAATTCAGCTCAAATTTCCTCAAGTAACATCCACATAAAGGCTATCAATTAATTTCTTCTACTCCAATATTAATAATAACCTAAATGATTATAATTGGAATTAGTAAATTAAACTCAATTTATCTAATCCAAAATCTAAAATAATATTCAAAATTTAAAACCAAAAGTCAAGAACAAAGTCCCTTATCCCATAACCCTTTTTTTGGTGATTTTTCAATCAACTCAAAACCAAACCAAATGACCTTAGATTCATGGTCTATCAGTTGCATATTAATTAGGCATGTATTAAAGGAAAAAAAACCTAATTTCAGGTCAATATGAACCCTCTAACCCATAAATATGAATTCATTTCAAAAGGCTATAAAACCTTTAATTAATTATAACTAATCTCACTATATTTTGCATCTTATGGAATTTGACATTGGGACATTCCCCCAAAACATTTAAACATATTCATTATCATCCATATGAATTGTTAAACCAATAATTGAACCTCTGGTGGACCCTAGTTGACCAAAAGTTAATCATGGACTGACTTGACCACAATGCCCCTTAAATGGGAAATATTATATTTTCCCTAAACTCAATATGTCTCAAATCAAACCAATATAAGGAACTTCCACCATTATATCCAAGATATCATTAGGCATGTATTGAAATAAAACCCAAGCCTTGTTTATGCTTAGTTGACCAAGTCAACCCATTAACTAAATTCCCTCTTAAAGGTTTAAATATGCATTTCAAATAAAATAGCCTCCAATGGCATGAGACCACTTCAAAACATGTTGGAACTAAATTTAACCCTTTGTTGACTTCATAGGACAAGTCAATCATTGTTGGCTTAATCAACCATAAGCCCAAACCCTTCCCAAATGAAATCTTATAACCATTACTAGACCAATCTAGAGCCCAAGAGTTACTCATTAGGTTCATGCGAGTTTCCCATAAAATTTCAAACCCTTAGGTCTACTCGATTTAGCTATATGGTTCAACCCAAGTGATTTTAAGTCATCCTTTGTGAGCCAAAACCTAATTTAAGGAAAATTAAACCAAACCAACACTTGCTTTAGATCTCTAATGACCCAATGAACTTTCCAAGTTAGCCTAGCCCTTAGGTAAACCCATGATAAAAATTAACTATATGCAAAGTGACCTAAATCACCTTGGGTCAAGCCAGATATGAACATAGGCCATATAGAACTTAATCAATGCCTTATCTTAATCCTCCATGGCACAAAACTTCTCCCCTATTAAGTCTAACCCCTGGCTTGAGCAGGGTTAGGACCTAAAGTGATCCAAACCATCTTTGTTTGGGTCAACCCCAACCTCCTTGGGAAGTTCGGCCACACCATGCCAAATTGTGCTCACTCCTAACCTCACCAACTCCCCAGGCTATGTTCCACCACAACCTGACCCCAGGAGTGGCCATTAACGGCTAGATCAGGAGAAATTGATTATGTGAGGTCCCCCAATCACATAAGCCAATCCCAAGCACTTTCAATTTAGGTTTGCCTCCTTTTAGCTCAGAATACTCTATGTAGAACCCCTCTAGCTGGCAAGCATCTATAGCCTCCAAGGTGTGATCATTATTATCCATCACCATAAGAGTTGAGCTGAATATGTAACCCAAGTAGAGACTCTCCCATTTTCTTCTAGTATTTTAGTAACTTCCCTCAGATCCCTTAAAGTAATCCCCAAGTATCCAAAGCTTACTTATGGTCTCCATAGGCTATTTCTTAGCCTTTTGCATGAATTCATACATCTCGTGCTCATATAGCTATGGTTATTAAAGGAGAGTCTTCCTCATCATTACCTAAAGCAATTTGATAAAAGTCGTAGGGATTTGGAGCTCTATGTTAGGTAGTAACTCTATCACGAGCTCTTAGTAAGGTAGTTTTTAGAAAGTAAGAAATGAACTATCAAATCATCAAAATTTGAAAATTAGAATAACCTAGAATGTCATGGTGATGTTATCTGTTAAATTTGTATTGATTTAATCAGCATGATCTCTTGGATCACACCATGATGTACTTACAACAATAGAACTTTGTGAGAAATGGAAGACATAATCTGAGTCATTAATTTCTATTAACAGTTTTAATCAGATCCCATAGTCTCAGAGCATGGTTAATCTTAGTGCTCAATATCGCATTGGATGGCTAAGGTTAATCATGTATTTTACTATTAGTAGCCAATCATTGGCCAACCAATTACATAAAGTCAAGTGGTAAAGTGCACTAACTATGTAATTGGTAGAACTAAAAATTATAGAAAACACAACAAACTTCAAAAATAGATATCTCATCACAAACTTTTCCAAATAGTCTTATCTGAGGATCACTATAAAGGTCTTAAGGAGACCTAAAAAACCCATATGGTCTCGAGCTATATTCTTACATCAAACTCAAGTAATATTTATAATACCCCTAGTCGTAATTTAGTAATTTCTCATTAAAATGTGTTTATCAGGGCTTGGGACTTTGGAGATTAATCTTAGGCATGTCTATAATTTGTTCAAAATTAATCCCCCATGTTTAAAATGATTAAGGGAATATTTAGGATAATCAAAGCTGAAGGGTCATTAATTGAACTTAAGTTTGAATTAACATAACTACTTATCTAATCAGTATTAGGACTTATGCTGTGGAGTGTTATTAGTGCTTAGGGCATGGTTAAGAAAGTAGTGATTGCACCCTCATCCTAACTCTAGGGAGCCCATTTTATATCCCTTAAGGTGAACATATATTTATCTTAGGTGACTTGGTTTATAACCTTAGAGTGTCCACAATGGGGTAAAATTTGGTGAGTATGAACCTTGTGGTTTAGTATAACCATTGGCCAAATTTTATTGAATTAGGACACCATTTGACCCACCACTTTTGCAATCTAAGTTTTAATTACTTAATTTAAATAGGATTTTATTTAAATAATAAGTAATTCAATTTAAAAACTAAAAATACTAATTAAATTTATAATAATTCATAATTGAGTATATAATAAGATAAAATATAAGCCCCTTTTATATGAATATAAAATAAAATTTTAATTAATAATTATGAAAAATCATTAATTAATTAACTAAAATAATTAAAAATAAATAAAAAACACCAAAATTGTTCAAAAAATTTGAATTTACTCCTGAGAATCATTAGTGTCATTTGGAGAGTTTCCAAGGAGTTTGGGATTTATTTGGTACCTAAATAATGAAAACTCTCTTATTTGTTAAATAAATAATTTAGTTAAATCACCAAACTTCCCAAATTCACAACTAATCCTAGAAACTCCAAATTGAGCAAACCCAAAAGCATTGGACTCCTCTATGGGTCTAATATTTATCAAAAATATCAAACTTCTTGAATTCACTTAAATTTGGAAAGCCAATATTTTGGTCAACCATAGTTCAAAAATCCACCTAAACTTTAAAACATTATAACTAATTATAGAAAGCTCCAAATCAAGTAAACTTACTAACATAATTCTCACCTCCAAGTCTAATATTTAAGAAAAATAAGAAAACTCTAAAAATAAAATGAAATCATAAAATAGACCCTTTAATAAATGCATTAAAATATTCTAAAAATATAAAAATTTAACAAATAGGTGAAATTCCAGCAAATCACTAATCCAACAAATTAAATAAGATAACCAACATTGAAATATATTACCAACTCTCCATTTATGAATGTCTTAGGATGATCAACCTCGAGAAGTGAGTGGGTTTATGTGTCATTAGAGGCATTGAACTTGTGCTCGTTGTGACAACACAACAAACAAATTCAATGGAGTAAAAAATAATAAGTTAATAAATCTTTACCTAATTAACTAGAATTAAATTATTAATACAACAACATTATGAGAGGATATGTGTCTTAAGGTGGCTATTGTCCTCATGCCCTTTTTGAAATTTCTTTGAACTAGTTGATAGTAAACATTAATAATCAAAATAAAAATCATCAACAAGATAATCATAGAATTATATAACATATTTAATAAATTAAATCAAACCTTAACACAAAGATAACTATTATGTAACCCATGTCTATGAGGTTATTAAGCTAGCCCCAATGATGATGAAATAAGCCTCAAAACTATGGTGTAAATAGAGGCAATTATATTCAATCAAAGTAATTAATCATAAATCATTAATTAATGGAAGCCTCCATACCTTATGTAGATTCCATCAAGGGTGTGCGAATAAAGAGGCAGAGAAATAAAGGAGAGTACCCATTTGAATTAGGCTTGTTTCAGGTGAAGGTAAATGACATCACTCAAAAAATGGAAGCGCATTCTTATTTTTTCTTCATATGAATCGTTCAAATACATGCAAATAGAGCCTACACACTGTTGGTGTTCATGGATATCAATGATATGAGATATAAGGATTGTTGCCAATTCAATTCAAGCAGCTTGATTGAACTTCTTGATTTAGAAATATTTTTGAATTAATGGAAAATCAATTGGAGTTTATCTTGAATCAATTAGACTAATTGGGTTTTAAATTGAGCCTAAATTTTCCTTAGTATGAATTGAATCAAATCATTTTGAGTCCAATATTTTTTATTAGGTTAATTTGACAATGTTGAACCCATATTAACATTGAGTTCAATAAAATTGGGTTTCAGGAGGCCAGCATTAATTAATCAAGCTTAATTGAAAATAATCAAGTCTAATTTGACACAATTTGAGTTGATTTTAGTTCAAGCAGTTAAGATCAAGTTAATTAAATTAAATTAAACTTGAATCAACACTATTGAATAAGAATCATCACCATTTTGAATTGAAATAGGTCTAAGGGAAAAATGCATGAAAACAGATGTAAAATGTAAGTTGAAGACATAATCACAACTATCAATCTGATTTAAAATAGATAAATTTCACTTATTTAGTTGGATTAGATTCAATATTTTCATCTTATAGTTTTGAGTCAATTATCTAAGCTATTCGATATATAATCAAATGATTGAGATTAGTTCTATCAATCTATGAGAGCCTACCTTTTATTAACAAGCTAAAGAGTTTAAATGTATGTCTGACTTAATAAACCTAAAGAATTTAAAAGGAGGAAATTAACTCAAATTTAAAAAATCCATAATTCCTTATCCACTTGGCCAAATAGAGAGTTTAAGGACTCTATGGATTTAGCTTGAGCAGTATTATACTAGTCATATGGTTATGAGATCTAATTTCAATTGTATTAAATTTAATTTCATAAATATGTTTTTTTTCTATTTATGAAATTATTCAGTCAATTCAATTTTAATTGAGTTCAAAATTCTAGGGTTGATTCTTGGACTTGTTTAACATATGCCCAATATTAATCAAGCAAATTTGAATCCAATACATATCTCAATTGAAATCTTAAATTTCTAGGCTAGGTTTGACTTAACAATTAAAAATTCAATAACATAAAATCCATTTGGCAGGTAAGGTTGTGCATGTGGAGTTTTTAAAAAAAATAAAAAAGGCTTAGTTAGCCACTAATTGCATGCCTCTTTTTGGTCTAAGTAGCCTACAATTGAATTTTCAAAGTATATACGCATTTACTTTCATTAGTCTCAAATTGGGGTGACTTAATCTTTGAATTAGGAATAACTTAAAATTTTAATTCCAAGCTAATTGGGGTTCATTTGGCCTCTAATTTAGTAAACTTTAGTTTGCAATACAAAAATGATTTCAAAATTCAATTAAATCATTAAAAAATAAATGTAAATTCTAAAAATCTAATTAAAATTGCATTCAATGATAAATTAGTTAACCTTTAAATTGAAAATAAAATTTGTTTGATAAAATATAAAACTAAAATTAATTAAAATTTCGAAAAGAATTAATAAATAATTAAAATTAAAAAAAATCTCAAATGACTTCTAACTCTTGATATCATCATTTGTAGTCACACATGAACATTGGTGATAATTTTAAGTTGATTGGAACTAATTTGGTTTAAAAAATCAAAATAGCTTACTAACCCTAATTAAATAAATCCATTAATTTGGATGAGTTTTAGTAAATCATAACTAAATAAATAAAAATAATAAAAATAAAAAGTAAATTTCATTTCAATATCAATAGAACATAGAATTAAAAAAAAAAAAACTTTGAAAATTTGAAACAAAAACAAAAGTAAAACTTTAGTCAAACTACTTAATAAAGGATAAAACTTTAATTGAAGATTAAAACATAATGTAAAAATAAATAAGTAAATAAAAAAATAAATTAAATTATAAAAAATAATTATTTAAATAAATTAGAAAATTAAAAATCAAAATTAATCAATTGAATAAATCCAAATTAAATAAATAGTATAAAATTAAATTTAAATAAAATTTTGTTATTTAAAATAAAAAAAGAAAGAATTAAGTCAAAAGAATTAAAATTTTTTAAATAAATTTAAATTTACTAACTTTAAATAAATTTTAATTAAAAATATAAAGTTCAAAATTATTAAGAAAAAGTAGAGAACATTAAAAAAAATTAAATGATTTAAATTAAATAAACCTTAAAGGTAAATCAAATTAACTTAAAACCAATAAAATGAATAAAATTAAATGGATTTAAATCAATAAATCAAACCTAATTAAGAACTTATAATATGAAAGCTTTATGTATTTTCTCTATTCTTCAAAGTAAAAACAAATGCATTACTTTTGCAGTCTATGACATTTTGATTAAGGGATTCAAGCTTTGAATTGATTAATTAACATGATTCTTTAAAACATAAATCCAATAAAACCTTTATTAAAATAAAGGATTCATATGTTTGCTTTATCCTTAGGGATTAAACAAATTAATTCGTTCATAAGCCTACGACTTAAAAATTGATGATTCCAAGCACTATGTAGTTGTTGATTATTTAGATTATTTAAAACCTAAACAAAACTACTTAAAATTTTTAAAACATATTAACAAAAATTTAAAGCATATAACATAAAATTAAGCTAAATCCTTTAAACTTAAACAAATAAATCTACTTTTTTTTTGAAAGAAGCAAGTAGCAATTTGCATTAAAATGAAAGCTATTACAATCTACTTGATAAAAGCATCACATTCCTTCTTCAATAAAGAACAAAAAGAAGAAGGAATGTTAGAGTAATCTAAACTATCCCAAAGGAAATTATTACTCAAAGCAAATGTGGCACACCAATCCGCCACATTATTACAACTTCTAGGAATAGAATGAAATAAAACATTATTAAAGTTACACAAAAACAATTGGTCATTATTCTAGAAGCTCTCATTCTTCCAATTGGAATCCTTCATCGAGTTGCAAATGAATTGGATAATATTTACATTATCTCCTTCCACAACCACGTCTTTATATTCAAAAAGCCAATCTTAAAGGGTTTCTCGAATGAAAATGATCGATTGCATTTCTGATTGTGCTATATCCCAATGATTCAATTGTTTTCCAAAAGCCAATAAAAGTCTCCATTTGTCATCTCGGATTACTCCTCCAATCCCTCCAAGATTTCAATTTTGCAAGGATGCATCTATATTTATCTTAATCCATCCTAGCAATGGGGGATGCCAGAAATTAACAAACACCTGATGGAGGCTAACATCCCAGTCTTCTAGTAATGGATTGACACGATGTTGCATAGCTATAAATAAAGCATTTGCTGTTGTTACAGAAACTGAAGCTGCCTTCTCTCCATGCTTTATCGCATTCCTATTCTTCCAGGAAAAGTATACCACAGTCAAATAAAAACATACCATGCTCGAGTACTTGAAAGATAACCATCTAAGTTCCATAATGCCTTCCTCCAATGATTGAAAAACTGGAACATTAAAACCCCAATATCTGAATTTCATAATTATCTCCACAAGAAACTTGCACCTCATAGTAATATGAGATATGTTCTCAATATCATCACAACCTCTAGCACACGATATATTTTCACCAAGTTTTATGTAATGCAAATATTCATTCGTAGGTATTGCATCTTTACTTAGCCTCCACAAAAAATAATAGATTTTAGGCTTTAGTTTAAACTTTAAAATCCACTCTAGTAATTCAACATTATCTCCCACCGAAGCTTGTTTCATCCTAGCAAGAGAAGCCATAGACAAAATAGACTTACCCGAATATTGGTGCATTAATTCAACATAATCTTCCTCCTTATTAGAACCAATAGGAACCTTCATAATCAATGAAGCCAAGTCTTCATTGAAGTATTTTTGGATTTCTGCAATACTCCACCTCCCTTCAACATTAAGAAGATTACTCACTTTCAAATCATGCAAAGCCACATGATCCACAAATGTAGGCCATTTATTCAATTCTCTATCCATTATCCAATTATCATCAAGAATGCTAACATTCTTACCATCAACTACCTTCCATCTTATGATTGGCTTCAGACAAGATGCACCATTAAGAATAATTTGCCAGGTCGGTGAAGCTCCTCTTTTAGTATGCTCATACCATGGCTCCCTACCGTATTTAATAGAAAGATTATGATTAAGAAGATTGGAATTGTCATGAACAAAATTCCAAGCCAGCCTAGCTCTGAAATCTCCAACCTTGTTAATGATTGATTGGATTCCTGCACCTCCTATTAGCTTTGGTTTACACAGCTCATCCCATGCCACATAGTGTAAACCATTCTTTCCTTTCTCCTTGTGCCATATAAACTTTCTACAAAACATTTCAAGCTTCATTAACACACCTTTAGGAAACAAAGAATGTGTTGCAAGGAATATCGGAAGTGATAAGATGGAAGCATTGATTAGCTGAATTCTCCCAACTAGTGGTGATAGACATTTGCTACCCCAAATATTGAATGTTTGTAAAGCATGATCCAGAATTTCACTGAAATTCACTGACTTCAATCTTCTCAAAGCAATCTTCATTCCCAAATACTAAACTCCTTGACTTGTCTAAAGCCCAACATTTTGGAAATACGCCATCTCAAAGCTATATCCACTATTTTTCCAAAAACAACAAAAGAATTTTTAGAATTAATAGCTTGTCCATTCCATCCACAATATTCTTGAACAATCTCCTTCATATTGTCCACCGCTTTGAAAGAAGTATTAGAAAAAAGAAGGACATCATAAACATATAATAAACAAGAAATTTTCTCTATTTGAGGCACAACCTTCACACCCAACTCCACACCTTTCTTAAGAATAGTATTAGCAAAAATTTGAGAACACATAATAAATAGAAATGGGGACAGCGGGCAACCCTGTCTAAAATCACTCTCAGCATTAATCCAGTTGGACATTCTTCCATTAACAATGATAGAAAATCTGGCCTTAAACACACATTCAATGATCAACTTTGCAAATCTGCAATGGAACCCAAACTATTCCAATGTTTTAATAAAAGCAGGCCATCCCTTATTTTCATACGCTTGCTCCAAGTCTATCTTGACTGTCATAAGTCCCTTTCTAGATGTGGAAATCCTGAATTTATGAAAGATTTCCTGTTCTAACAAGTAATGGCTTAACATGGATCTTCTAGGAATAAAAGCTACCTCGTCTTAAGAAATTTGTTAAGGAAGAACCCATTTTAATCTATTCAATAGCATTCTAGTTGAAATCTTATAAACAGTTTAACACAAACTGATAGGCCTGAATTGGTAAGGATTCAAAGGATTTTTTACTTTGGGAATTAAAACAATGAGAGTATCCTTCCACCTTGGTTCTATTATTTGCTGCTTGTTGTCCTGGGTTTGGTTCATTTTGGTGTTTTCATACTTATGTTGCTGTCCCATGTCTCCTGCACGAGTAGAATATTTTGTCTTTGGTTGGTTGGGGTATTGGGTTTGTTCTGCCATGCTTTATTAGGACTTCTCCCAATTTTGTGCTTAATTGTGATAGTGATTCTCCTTGTAGTGATTAGTTTTTCATCAAGTTACTTTGCCCCAAGTTGATGGTTCTTTGATTTTTTTTTTTTTTTTTTTTGGGGGGGGGGGGGGGGGGGTTCCTTATGAGCTATGGTAGGATGGTTGTGTCCATGGTTTGCTTGATACATTACTATTCCAATTTTCCTTTCTTTTCTATCTCTATTAGCTTGTTAGAATTATTTTCAACTTGTCCCCGGCCCGATTTCACCTCAATGTTGTTTTCCTATGATGGGATTAATGGTGCCAGGTTCATTTCTTTAGTTTATATTTTAGCTTATCTTACTATGGAGGTAAACAAGGATGGTAACCAATTTTGCATTTTTAGGGGTTATGCTCTTATGTTTCATAAGGTGCATGGTTGTTTCTTGCAATGGTCTGATATTTTTACTTTGCTATATTTTGTGGTTATCACTCTTTTGTTTAAGTCTCTCTTAGTGTAGGTGTTCGTGCTGGTGACTAGTTGGAGAAGGAGCTAGCAGGAGCTGGATCTCATAGCCTTTTTTGTTGTCTTCCACATTTTTGGGTGCTCGTTCTTGTGCACCATAGAATGTATCTAGGCTTTTGTATAATTTTGCTTAGATGAGAATTCAAGTTTTTAAGTTATTTTATTTTATTTTTGTAGCTCCTTCGAGCAATTGTAAGCTTAATGTCCCATTAAAGACTTTATACTTTTTGTTCTTAATTAACACGTAGGCTCCTCTGTGGGTTTCAACTAAAACAAAATTTTAAAATCTAAATCAAAATTCAAGAGCCCTCCTCTCTCTCATGCCTAGACGGATGGACCAAACCCCCCTATTCCTTCTTCTTTCATCCTTATTTAAGCTAACTTTGATTGGAGCACTGCCATGTTTGTGCTCCTGTTTAGACCGAACCATTAGCTGAAACCCTCATTAACATGATTTGATTTTATGATTGATTTCTCCTTATCGATGAGCCGCATCCTTTACTGCAAAGTTGGGTGCTCGATGGCTAGGATTTTCTCCTTCCTCCTCTGTGTATCCTTTGATCATTTCTCATGTGTAAACTCTCTCCTTGCTCCTTAATACCTATTTTTTCTTATGATTGGCAATTTGATGGCTGGTAATCATTTAAGTGATTCCAATTTTTTGGCGGGGAAGTTTACTTTGCGTTCTTTTAGGGATGCTCTGTCCGGGGATTCTTCTCGGTCAGAGTTTCTAGATTATAGTATCACCTCTTACAAGTGTATTCTATCTTTGTGGTTTTGGATAAAGAAGTTAAATCCTTAGCTACTGTTACATGAAGTTATTTAAGTGGATGCCTTTGTTTGGCTGACCGTTATAAATGAATATTGCCACTTCGATTGGTACAAGGCCCTCTATTGCTTGCGTTCCTATCTAACTAGATGTTACAAAGCAATATGCTATTCAAGTTTGGGTTGGTTTTGAAATTACTAAATGACAAGAGGGGGGGGGGGGGCCCCTTTAATAACAAAATTTGAATTGTGAAAATCTTTTTCTTAATAAAAATAACCCTAAACAAGAGTTCTAATTTTTTTGTTATTTTTGAAATTTTATAACAAAATTTTAAGCAAGTTTTCTTCCAAAAATTTCACCAAGCAATAGTTATGAAAATTAAATGCAAGTAAAAAGCAAATGACGATAAGGAAAAAACACACCAAGAATTTTTATAGTGGTTCAGTCAAAATATTACCTACGTCCACTCCCCGGAGTCCTCCGCTCCGGGATTTTCACTATCAAAATAGTTCTCCTTTTCCCCCCTCGGCAAGGTGGAGAAGCCTTTACAAACCTCCCTTTCACCAACCCGACGTGGCAGAGTGCCAAACTCTATTTTTGCCCTCCTGGCGATGGCAAAGAACCTTCTCATTTTTCTCCCTTTTGGAGAAGGCAGAGAACCTCGAGGTAACGGATGTAGACGAGCCTTTCCCTTGGAGATCCTCCCTCAAATCCTTCTAGGGCCACAGGAGGAGCAAGATGCAGCAAGCTCGGAGCAACCGTGTAATCTCCCTCATACTTCTTCTCCCTCACAACGCTCACCTCCTCCTTCCTCTCTCAACCCTCAAGAACTTCTCTAGAGCTCTCTCCCTTGGAATCCCTCTCTAACCACGTTCACCCCCTCTGTGATTCTTACTGAAAAAGGACATGATTGACATTTAAAAATGGCTCCAAAAACCCTCTGATTTCAAAAGTAATCGTTACTGTTCATACAGTACGATTCAACATCGTACCGTACGATCTTTATAAACAGACGTCATCCTGGTACGAAGATGTATGAACAGTTCAAAAACAATTCGTACTGTACGATATAATATCGTATGGTACGATCCACAAAATACTATTCGTACAGGACGATGGTCTGGACGATCAGATGTCGTCTCTGTTCATCGTATGGTACAATTACTATCGTACAGTACGATGTGACAAAAACCAAGAGATCGTCCAGGACGATATCCGGGACGATCATACTTCATCTCTGTTCATCGTATGTTACGATCCGGTTCGTACAGTACGATGTTCAAAATTTAATTAGGCCTGGATTTCATGCACTAAACACGGGTTAATTTAAGTAAGTATTTAAAATAGATCGTAAAGTATGAACGTCGCAAAATCACTTACTTAAATTAAACTACGTCTAGGGTTTTGGATCTGAACATATCGTACAGTACGAAGATATTCGTACAGTACGATCTATTCACAGAATCGTCCACATAGCTTGGATCGTACTGTACGAGTTAAAATCGTACAGTACGATCTCCAGAGAAGAAATTCTATTACATTTTGCAATTAAAAACAAACTCTCCTCCTGTGTGTGTGCATGGTTGCTCTTACTCTTATGCATTTTATGGCCAGACTCAATAAAGTAAAAATAAAATAAATAGAAAAATACAATATCTGACTCATACTCCTAATCTTCCCGTTCTTGAGTCTTCCTTTTGTCCCGAGTCACTTGTGATCTTCCTGAAATGTTAGTACTCAAGGATAATAACAAATAAAATAATATTCAATGAAAAGTTGTTCCAAAACACTCATTATTTGGCATCATCAAAATCTCAAACTCGGGGTCATGGGTTGCAACAATCTCCCCCTTTTTGATGATGTCAAATAATTTGTTGCAAGTAAGAACAAAAAACATTTCTTTTGTTTTTTTTTTTTTTGTATTTATATATATATTTTTTATTATTATTATTTTTTTAAAATTAAACACAAGGAAAATAAAAAAAAATAAGGATACCAAAAGCAAGTACAAAATAAAAGGAATGCATTTAGATAACATGCATAATAACAGGTACAAAAAACTTCTCCCCCTTTTGACAGCATAAAAAGAAGGAGCAACTAAAAGCAAAACAGCAAAAGAAGAAAAACTACAATGCAAACACAAACAATCTAAGCAGATGGGTCAAGATCAGTTGGTGGTGGAGGTGGATTTGGTTGAAAATATTGAAATAGAGCATCGAAGCGGTAATCAATTACAGTAAAACGTTCTCCAAACCATTACATATCAGTCTCGTGTTGCTGATGTTGTTCTTGAATATGCATGTCGAGACGAGTCTGCAGCTGGTCGAAGCGTGCAACTAAATCATCATTAGGGTGTGCTGGTGCTGGTGTTGGTGCAGGTGCTCCGGGTGCGGCATGGCGTCGTGGTCGAGCTGGAGCTGCGGCAGGGGCATCTTCTCCTTCTTCTTCATCAAAGATTGGTTCTTCAGGCTCGTGTCCCCGATGAAAGAGAATACGAAAGGAAGCATCCGTATAAAAAATAGGAAGAATGTCAGGTTCACCAGGGTAGGACAATTGATATTTATTGTGGAGGATATATCCTACTAGGTGACCAAGAGCCAGATTCTGTTTCCGTCGAGTGGTAAGTAGACGAACAAAAGTCATGTGACGAATATAGTTGCTAATTAAATAAACCTCATCAAACTTTATGTTGGACATAATAAGATAGGTAGCGACATATAAGGTCGGGGTCAGATTGATACGGTCGTCACCTTTGGGTATGATTGAGGTTCGAAGAACATGTTGAATTATTCGGGCATTTCGTGTTAAGGATTGAATGAGAGGTTGGTGTTGATGAAAAGAAGCATTCCTAAGGACTCTATTAACATCACTCCAATCAAATTCATCGGTAAGAAATGAGCGAACCATAGGTCCTTCAATGGACAGCTCAATATATTGGGCGATGTCGGCTCTAGTGATCTCAATGGTGCGGCCACAAACAAAAGAGTGAAAAGTGGTGTTGTCGACGGTGTAGGTGAGGTTGGCAAGAAATTCAAAGAGAAGTTCAGAATTATATGGAAACGCCAGGGTGAGTAAGAATTGGAAGGTGGTGGAAACAAAGAGGCCCATTACCTCGAAATTGAGAGCAGCCTGATTAAGCATTTTTTAAGGGGAAATTTTGCAGGCTTTATATCGGTGGTAGGCTTCCTCATTTTCAGTATTCAGAAAACGATCAGGTTGGCGACTCGATGAGGATGAGCTTCTAGCAGTCATCCGACCTCGTTTAGACATTGCAAGAGGGCACGAAACTAAGTGAAGGGCTGAGCGAGGAGAGGTTTGAGTGAAAAGAACGGCCTAGGCAAGGGTACTTATAGGAAATTTCGGAAATCGTACAGTACGATCTGGGATCGTACAGTACGATGGCCAATTAATATTCTGACCGGTCGTTTCGGGAAAAGGCAGACAAATCGTACAGTACGATAGGTATCGTATAGTACGATCAGGCGAATTTTGATCATCCCGAGGCCCTCAGTACGACTTTTGACCAAAAGTTTCATACTATACAAACAGGTGTATCGTACAGTATGATACATAATTAATATCATACCAAACAGCTTTAACTCATATTTGTCCTTTGTGCTGATGTGGATCGTACCGTACAAAAGGGAAGTATCGTACAGTACGATACTCAATAATATCGTATAAACCGGATTTAATTCATCCCAATCTGTTGCTGACGTGGATCGTATCGTACGAAGTAGGTCGTACAATACGATTAACAGAGCTGAAATCTGCTTATTGGTGGACGGTATGTAGATTGAGATGTATCGTACAGTACGATGTAGGTCGTACAGTACGATGAACAGTCAATGCAGAGTTTTTGAGTACTGAGTGTGTGATGATCAGGAGCAGCCCAAAAAAATTTTTTTTTTGTTGTTATTTTTTTGTTTTTTTGTTTTTATGCATTTATATCTATGACACCTAATCTAGTCCTCAAGGTGCTAAAGGTGTCGAAAGCTAAAGGTTTTGTGAATATATCTGCCAATTGATCTCCTGTAGCGATGTGATGTAATTCTATATCTCCCTTAGCGACATAATCTCTAATGAAATGATGTCTAATGTCTATGTGTTTCGTTCGAGAGTGTTGAATTGGATTCTTAGAGATACAAATTGCACTTGTGTTGTCACACATGATCGAGATGGTTCCAACAGGTAGTCCAAGATCAAGAATTTGTTGTTTTAACCATAGTACTTGTGCAACACAACTTCCTACTGCAATATATTCTGCCTCGGCTGTCGAAAGTGCTACTGAGTTTTGCTTCCTACTGGACCAAGAAACTAATGATTGTCCGATGAATTGGCAGGTACCAGAGGTGCTTTTTCTATCTATCCTACATCCTGCAAAGTCAGAATCTGAGTACACTAGGATTTCAAAGGAAGTGCTATGTCTGGGATACCAAATTCCTAAGTTTGGGGTGCCTAGTAGATATCTAAAAATTCTTTTGACAGCAGTTAAATGAGACTCTTTAGGATTGGCTTGGAAACGGGCACAAAGGCACACACTAAACATTATGTCCGGTCTACTGGCAGTCAGGTAAAGAAGGGATCCAATCATTCCTCTATATTTTTTCTGATCTACTGATTTTCCACTAGGATCTTTATCTAATTGTATTGTCGAACTCATTAGGGTGTTCATGGGTTTTGCACTATCCATTTCATATTTCTTTAAAATATCTTTAATATACTTTGATTGGCTAAGAAAAGTTCCATTATCCATTTGTTTTACACTAAAGCCAAGAAAGTAATTAAGTTCTCCCATCATGCTCATTTCAAACTCATTACTCATTGTTTTTGAAAATTCATCGCATAAGTTTTTATCCGAAGATCCAAACAAGATGTCGTCCACATATATTTGAGCAATGAGAATTTCTTCTTTGACCTTTTGTAAAAAAAGTGTAGTATCTACACTACCCTTTTTAAATCCTCTATCCAAAAGAAATGAGCTAAGTCTTTCGTACCATGCTCTAGGTGCTTGCTTTAATCCATACAATGCCTTTTTTAATTTAAATACATGATTTGGAAATTGTGAACTTTCAAATCCGGGGGGTTGCTCAATGTAGACATCTTCCTTAATTACCCCATTCAGAAATGCACTCTTTACATCCATTTGATATAACTTAAAGTTCTTGAAGCAAGCAAAAGCTAAGAGCACTCTTATGGCTTCTAGTCTAGCAACCGGGGCAAAGATTTCTTCAAAGTCTATCCCCTCAATTTGGTTGTACCCCTTAGCTACTAGTCTTGCTTTATTCCTTATTATTGTTCCTGAATCATTCACCTTATTCTTGAAGACCCATTTTGTTCCAACAACACTTTGCTCTTTAGGTCTCTTAACTAACTCCCAAATATCATTCCTGGTGAATTGGTTCAGCTCTTCTTGCATTGCTAGAATCCAAAATTCATCTCCTAAGGCTTGATCTATACTTGTAGGTTCTATCATAGAGATGAATGCTGAGTGACTAACCTCCTTCCTAAGTCCATGCCTAGTTCTTACACCTTCTGAAGGGTCTCCTAAAATTAACTCTTTTGGATGACTAGAAGAATATCTCCATTCTCTAGGAAAATCTTCCTGAGGTTCGACCCTTTCTCCTAAGGTCATAGTCTCTACTCCTTGAATTGCCTCTATTTCATCATCTTCAGTTTTAGATTCTGAGGGCATATCTGAATCATCAAATACCACATGGGTGGATTCTTCTACTACAAGGGTTCTCTTATTAAAAATTCTATAGGCCTTACCTACAGAAGAATAACCTAAGAAGACACCCTCATCAGACTTGGGATCAAATTTTCTTAAGGGATGTTTACCATTATTTAAGATGAAGCACTTACACCCAAAGACATATAAATGTGAAAGGTTTGGTGTCCTACCCTTAAGGAGTTCATATGGAGTTTTATTCAGCTTCGATCTAATGTTTACTCTGTTTAAAATATAACAGGCTGTGTTGACTGCTTCTGCCCAGAAGTATCTAGGAAGGGTATACTCCGCTAACATTACCCTAGCAGCTTCTACCAAAGTTTTATTCTTCCTTTCTGCTATGCCATTCTGTTGGGGTGTTCTAGGGGCTGAGAAATTGTGTTCTATTCCTATCTCTTGATAGAATGACTCAAACCTATCATTTTGGAACTCTCCACCATGATCACTATGGATTGTTGATATTTCACAACCTAATTTTCGTTGAATCCATGTGGAGAATACTTTAAATTTCTCAAAAGACTCATTTTTGTGTGCTAAGAATCTTACCCAAGTAAATCTAGTGAAGTCATCTACAATCACAAATCCATAATTCTTTCCACCTAGACTGGCTGTACTAACGGGT
Organism: Dendrobium nobile; assembly: GCA_022539455.1. NCBI lineage: Eukaryota > Viridiplantae > Streptophyta > Magnoliopsida > Asparagales > Orchidaceae > Dendrobium > Dendrobium nobile. The sequence goes on from CM039735.1 coordinate 57,294,078, forward strand.
CCAAATAAGTCCATGTGTAGAATTTCTAGTGGCCTAGAGGTGATCACATCTCTGTTTGAGTGAAAGGATGATTTGACTTGTTTTCCTAGTTGGCAAGCATCACATAAGTGATCCTTGGTAAAGTCTAACTTAGGTACACCTCTAACTAGGTTTTTCTGAGTGATGTTTCTAAGAGTTTTCATACTAGCATGGCATAGTCTCCTATGTCATAGCCACGAGTCATCAACTATTGTTTTCAAACAAAATGATTTTGAGCTATCAACACAATCAAGGTCTAAGATGTAAACATTGTTCATTAATTTTCCTTCTAAAATTATTTCACCAAATAAACTAATCAGGCATCTATCAGTAAAAAATTTAACATCAAAACCTTTATCACACAGTTGACTAATGCTAAGTAAATTATGTTTCAAACCATCAACTAGTAAAACATTTTTAATTAAAAAATTCTTAGCATTACCAATGATACATGAGCCTATCACCTTCCTTGTAGTGTTGTCTCCCAACGTTACTTTGCCCCCAGTTTTGGTCTCCAATAGGATGAACTTTTTCATATCTCCAGTCATGTGTCGCGAGCAGCCACTATCCAGGTACCACATGCTCTCACTAGGTCTTTTGTGAGAGCATCCCTATAATTTCATTCAAAGATTAGATTTGGGAACCCAAGTGAGTTTGGGTTCCTCCTTATGCTTGCATGAATGAGATGTGTGCATGCTATGCTGTGATGGATGTAGTTTAGGTCTTCATACCAAGTGTGTCCTACTGTGAATTGTGCATGTGCGGGCTATGTGACCTAACATGCCACAAGAGAAACACCTAACACCAGGAAATGGGTTTACTAATCTATGTGGGTGGTGGTGCCTTTTCCTAAGGTTTTGTGATGCATGCCGTGTTGGGGGTTTTCTGGGATGGCCTACTGTGAGTGATGCAATTTCATTTTCTAGTTCTTTTATTTACTCGCTAAAAGTTTTATTTTGAGCTATCAATCCATCAACTTCTATCAATAGCAAGTGCTCACTATGATCTACTTCTAATGCAAGTTTGTCTAGTCTATGAAAAGCTTCTTCTAGTTCAACATGAGTGGTTTTCAAGGTTTCATGCTCTTCAGTTAACTCAATATGCTTCTTATTTAATGTATCATACTCTTCAAGAAGTAACATATGATCTTTATCTAAATCAGAATTTTCTTTAACTAAGTTAGCATGCTAAATTTGTAAAGAACTAAATTCAATATTAAGCTTAGCATGCATCTTATTTAAAAATTCCTATACGAGTCATGAATATTCTCAGAAATAAGCAATAATTCTTCATATGAAAGTTGACATACCTCATCCTGATCCAATTGATCAAGGTTATCATTAGCCATAAGACACAAAATTGTTACCTCCTCCTCTGCTTCTTCTTCGGATGATTCTGAGGCAGAGTCGGCCCAAAAAGCTTTCTGTGTCTTTGTCTTTCCTTTCTTGTATTTAGCCTTATCATCTCCTTTCTCCTTTGCTGGTTGACTCTTCAGATTGGGGAAATCGGCTCGAAGGTGACCTGGCTTCCTGCACTCAAAACAAATTGTATCAGATGAATCCTTATTGGACCTTGAGCTCTTTGTTATGGATCTATGGTTTATGATTTTGATGATAGAAAACATTCCTTATTTCTCTATGATTGCCTTATGTGCTAACGTTTCAGGTTCACACGATCGGACTGCAATTTAGAATCATCTCAAGATTGGGTAGACTAGGTCTGAGTCAGTTTGTAATCTTTTTCCTTTCTTGAGTCTGTTGTATTTGGTGTGGGACTAGTTGGATTGTAATTTGGAAGATCTCCTGTTGTTCCCTATATGATTTCTATTTTTGGTAATATCGGCCGGGACAATATTTATATCGTCCTAGACGATATGTCCAAAATCAGAAACCCTAATTAGGGCATCCTCATTAAGGCAGCCGTCAACAGATCGGCCTGGACGATACTTGTATCAGCCAGGATAATAATCTCAATTCAGAAAGAATCAACCGCCATAATCAGTTTTGGAAGTCTTTGTTTTAGGAAATCGGCCAGGACGATATTATTGTCGTCCAGGACGATCTAACTCAATCATGCCTAAATTGATCTGGTATCTTTGGAAAGCATTAATGGTTGATTGACACGATCACATCGACCGGGATGATCGCATGATCGGCCAGGACGATGGCCTGGACGATCTACATTGGACAGCTTGTATTCAGGGCGATGATCAGGATGATTGAAATAGGTTTTAAACTAATCGGCCTGGACGATCGTGATATCGGCCAGGACGATGTAACCAATTTTCTTCTGATCGTCCCAAATCGTCCCAGGCTGATGAGCTGAATTTGTACTAATCGGCCAGGATGATATACCTATCGTCCTTGACGATAATGTCGGCAACTTGCATTAATGAGCTCGTTTTGAGAGCTTCTATTTAAGCTATGGCATGGCACTTTGTAAGTGTCTTTGGCAGCCTTTGTAGCTTCGTTCTTGTACGGGAAACTTGAAGAGAGAGCTTGAAAGGGAGAGAGGAAAGGGTGGAGTTTGAGAGGGAGAAGATCTTGTGAGGGGGAGGAACTCAAGGGAGTGTGGTGGGGGATCCACACGGTTGCTCCAGCGAACTTGCATCTTAGTACCATCGGATTCAAGGCTTGTCTCGAGGTAAGTTCACCAAAGAAGAAGATCTCTTTGGTGTCAAAGGACCCGGCGACTCCGCCGCACCGGGGAAGGTGGAAGTGATTTTGTAAGGGCTTCTCCGCCTAGCTGTGGGGGCTAAAGGAGAGACACTTGTCTTAGTGCAATACTTGGAGGGTGCCCCCAAGGAGTGGACATAGGTCAAGGTTTGACCGAACCACTATAAATCCGGTGTGTTCTTTTCTTATTATCGCTTCCGCATTTATTTTTCTTCCGCACTTTATTTGTGGTGTTTTTGGTTGGAACTTTATCTTTGGTTTTAAGGTTTTCCAATTCACCTCTCTCTTGATTAGCTTGGGACTAAGTTCAAGAGGGCCTAACATCCCCAACGAACTTTCACTCTTACCTTTATTCCAGCTGTTCTGATGACGCTTCTGTTTTCTCTTCAGGAAATTTTTGAACTGTCGGGTCATCAGTGCTATTTCATCGTCTTCCTCCCCTGCAGAGCTTTCACTTTCTGAGTTGCTAGCTTTTAATGCCACCGTCCACTCCTTTTTCTTTTCACCTGCATCATTTTGCCTTTGGCTCACTCCTTGCTCGTATGCAATGAGTGACCCAAGGAGGTTATCAATAGAATAAACATTAAGATATTTAGACTCAGTGATAGCAGTTATCTTAGCATCATAGGAACTAGGTAGGCAACTAAGAATTTTATTTACTTTCTTAGAATTTGAAATTTCTCTACCTAATGCATGCAAGGATGTCACGATTTGGGTGAACCTAGTGTACATGTCAGAAATTGTTTCGCTAGGTTTCATACGGAATAATTCATAATCATGCAGTAGAATGTTAAGCCTAGACTGTTTTACTTCGTTTGTTCCTTCGTATGTAATGCACAGTCTATCCCAAATCTCCTTACCAGAGACACAAGTAGATACTCTCATATAGTCCTCAGATTTCAATGCACAGAAAAAGCAGTTTAAGCGCTTAGCATTCAGTTGGGCTAACTCCCTATCCTCATTGCTCCATTCAATAAAAGGTACAGGAGTTTTCAAACCATTAACAATTTTAAACGGTGCAACATACCCATCATTTACTAACATCCACATGCGGTAATCTATAGATTGCAAAAATGTAGACATTCTAATTTTCCAGAAATCAAATGGTATGTTATCAAAAAGTGGTGGACGAGTTATTGAATAACCCTCCGCAGTGTTACGATTACCAAAATTCGACATGATCGTTTTTTCAAGGTTTTCTAAAACACTATTTTTGAAAAACAGACTCTAATACCAATTGAAATTACTAAATGACAAGAGGGGGGGTGAATTGTGAAAATCTTTTTCTTAATAAAAATAACCCTAAACAAGAGTTCTAATTTTTTTATTATTTTTGAATTTTTATAACAAAATCTTATGCAAGTTTTCTTCCAAAAATTTCACCATGCAATAGTTATGAAAATTAAATGCAAGTAAAAAGCAAATGAAGATAAGGAAAAAACACACCAAGAATTTTAAAAGTGGTTCGGTCAAAATATGACCTAAGTCCACTCCCAGAGTCCTCCGCTCCGAGATTATCACTATCAAAATAGTTCTCCTTTTGCCCCCCTCGACAAGGCGGAGAAGCCTTTACAAACCTCCCTTTCACCAACCCGGCGTGGCGGAGTGCCAAACTTTGTTTTCGCCTTCCTTGCGACGGCAGAGAACCTTCTTGTTTTTCTCCCTCCTGGAGAAGGCAGAGAACCTCGAGGTAACGGATGTAGATGAGCCTTTCCCTTGGAGATCCACTCTCAAATCCTTCTAGGGCAATAGGAGGAGCAAGATGCAGCAAGCTTGGAGCAACCGTGTGATCTCCCTCACACTTCTTCTCCCTCACAACGCTCACCTCCTCCTTCCTCTCTCAACCCTCAAGAGCTTCTCTAGAGCTCTCTCCCTTGGAATCCCTCTCTAACCACGTTCACCCCCTCTGTGATTCTTACTGAAAAAGGACATGATTGACATCTAAAAACGGCTCTAAAAACCCTATAATTTCAAAAGTAGCCGTTACTGTTCTTACAGTACGATTCAACATTGTACAGTACGATCTTTATAAACAGACGTCGTTTTGGTACGAAGATGTACGAACAGTTCATAAACAATTCATACTGTACGATACAATATCGTACGGTACGATCCACAAAATACTATTCATACAGGACGATGGTCTGGACGATCAGATGTCGTCTATGTTCATCGTATGGTACGATTACTATCGTACAGTACGATGTGACAAAAACCAAGAGATCGTCCAGGACGATATCCGAGATGATCATACTTCGTCTCTGTTCATCGTATGGTACGATCTGGTTCATACAATACGATGTTCAAAATTTAATTAGGCCTGGATTTCAGGCACTAATCATGGGTTAATTTAAATAAGTATTTAAAATAGATCGTACAGTACGAATATTTTCGTACAGTACGAACGGCGAAAAATCACTTACTTAAATTAAACTACGTCTAGGGTTTTGGATCCTATTTATGTGGAAAATAATAGTCCTAGTATTATTTTGCCAATGATTGAGTTAGTTGTTTCCTTGGGAAGGGCTGCTGAGTTTGATTTGGTGATCCCTAATATTGTTGCTCCTTCAAAAGAGCATTGTGGGGTTGTTGTGTGTTGTGATAATGGTGATGTGGGTGACCATGTCTTAGTGGCTACCCCTCATGGTAAGATTGAGATTAGTCATTTTGAAATTGTTGGTCTTGTTGCTAGTAATGAGTTGTTGAATGTGGCTAATAATGAACTTTGTGATGTTAATATGGGGGTGGTGAACATTGATTCTAGTGAGTTGGATCCTTCTATTTCTTCTACTGTGGTGCCTGCTGATCTTTTCATGTTAGTCTCCTCCATGGGATTGGGACTGAATGTTCAGCTTGTTGATGTTCTAGTTGCTTTACTTTCTTTTAAAGCCTTGAATGCCCATGAGGGCTTCATATTGGGGGAAAGTATTGAGGTGCAAATAGATTGTCTTTAAGGCCCTTCATCTTCTCCTTTTGAGGTTGATGAAAATGAAGCTTTTGATCAGGAGGGATTATTTGATTTGAATGTAAGTTGTGTTTTGCATGACACTATCATTCGGGTGGGTAAACGAAGAAAGAGTAAATCCATAAAATAGTTGTTTTTTACGGTTGGCCTGTCTCCACCCTTGAATATGCTGAATGAAGAAGATAGAGTCTGTTTGGAGGCAAAAATCTCTTGGGAGGAAGTTATGGGAGTGGTGAACCAGCTTGGTGGATTTAAATCACCAGGTAATGATGGAATTTCTTATTTTTTTGTTAAGATTTATTGCAATATTATTATAAATAATGTGTGGAATGCCATTTATCATTTCTTCTCATCTAGATTTATGGATGAAAATTGGAAAGAGACCTTAGTGGTGTTAATTCCAAAGGTGGAGAACCCTTTACTCCCCTCCAACTTCAGGCCTATAAGTTTATGCAAGTCAATTTACAAGATTGTTGCAAAAATTCTTTTGAACAAAATGTTAAAGGTTGTTCCAAAACTAATTTAAAAAAACAAGCAACTTTTTTGAAAGGTCGCTCTATGTCGGAGCATTTGTTGTTGGCCAAAGAGATCTTCCACAAATTTAGATTTTCTAAATCCACAAAAGGGTTGGTTTCCTTCAAGATATATATGGAGCAAGCTTATGATAGTATGGGGTGGTTAACTTTAAAACAAGCTCATCATTGTTTTGATTTTCTCATTAAATTTTCTAATTTGATCATGGAATGTGCAGAATTTCCTACAATTTCTATTTTAATTAATGGGACCTATTCAAATTGGATCAAGGCTCAATGTGGATTTCAGCAAGGTTGACCACTATCCCCGTTTCTTTTAATCCTTTGCTCTTAATTGCTTTCTAATGCATTGGCTCGTAGAGGGGAAGAGATTAGAAATAGAATTCATTCAAATGTTCCTAGTATCCCATATTTGCTCTATGCAGATGATATTGTTATCTTTTATGATGCTTCTCTTAAAATTGCTATGAAGGTCAAGAGCATCTTGTTAGAATATTGTAGTTGGATGGGGCAAAGTATAAATTTTCATAAATATGTATTTATCTTTTGGAAATCCATAAAGAAGACGAAGAGAAGAGTGATATCCCAGTTGATGGGATTAAGAGTGGTTAAGGAGATGTATTATTTGGGAGTGAAGATTTCATTAAGGAGACTTGGAGTAGATGATTTCAATTTTCTTCTTTAAAGGTTGTTGGGTAAACTTCACACTTTTGGTAATAAGTATATTTATTTGCCGTGGAAGTTGACTTTAGTGAAATTAGTTATTTTATCTCTTCCTACCTTTCAAAGTAGTCACTCTCTCAATTCTATGAGCATACTTTCAGATTTGGAGAGAATGTATAGAGATTTTATCTGGCACAAACAGAATGGAAAGGATGGGATTCATTATGTTAGCTGGGATGATCTATGTTTTCCTGGTAAATTAGGTGGCTGTGATTTTCACTTTTGTGTGAATAAGGTTGGTCCCTCTAGAGCTAAATTCGCTTGGAAGCTTCTTAGTGGATCTTCTTCTTTATTGTACCAAGTTTAGGATGCTATGTATTTGTCATGTAATTGGAGTGCCCAGACTTAGAAAGGAGCTTCTTCAGTTGGAAGATTATATTGAAAGGTTGTAAGGCCATTACTCTGGTTATTAAGTGGAAGGTGAAGGATGGGAAGTAAATCAATGTGCTCAAGGATGTTTTGTTAATGGATAAATGTTTTATTAGCTGGCCATTTTTTTTTCGATCCATGTGATGGATAACATGGAACTGGACAAGTTCATTATTCATGGATGGTGGAATTTAGAAGAATAGAAGATTTTCTTTGGAGAAGAACTGGTAATTCTAATTTCTCAAATAAAGATCTGATCCAATCTTCTAACGGATACATTGGAGTTAATGCATTTTCAGACAAGGAAAACTCTTTCTGCTATTATTTCAAAAGTTAATTCTTCCATTGATCTAATGGGAAGAGAGACTTAATGGAATTGGCTTAGGAAACTCAAGCTTATTCCACGGGTGGAATATTTCTAGTGGAGATTTTTTCATGAAGCTATCCCAACTTTTGGATTTCTTGTAAATAAAAGATTGAGAACGAACAATGCATGTCCTATGGGTTACCTAGAGGTGGAAAATATCAACCATGTGGTGGAAGGATACTCTAAACTTATTCAGGCAATCAATGCTATTAATAAGTAGCTTTTCTTGTTGCCATTTTTTGCTTCCTTAAAGGAATGTTGTACATGGATGGTAAGAAAAGTTGCTAAGAATCCTCTACTTGTTAAACTTTATTGCATTGTGGTCTTCCTTAAGTGGAAACCGAGATGTAAACGTGTTTATAGAGATAATGAAGACTCTTTCTTGTATATAGCAACTCAAACTATTTCTCTTTCTTCTTTTGTTGGAAATGGAGCTTTCAAATTGATCTACTGGTAATTGTATATTTTCCTGTGCAAACCAAAAATTCAGTAAAAATTAACTCCGGATCCTAGTGAGAGAAAACAACGAGTTTTTGAATTCCCTGATTTCCCGCGAATCTTTGCCTTCTCCGATGATGGTGGAGGGTCGCTGACCTCCATCTTTCGGCGTAAAAAATAGTAGCATCTCTACGGTGGCACCATTGAAGATTCTTCAGCGAAGCAGTCATGGCTTTTCTCCTCCTGCTTTTGGTAATGCAAACTAGACGTTAGATCAAGATCCCAAGCTAAGGTTTCCTGCTAAACTTTTGGTGATAAGATAGGGAGGCTGCCACTCCCCAGTGAAGCATAAAGAATGTTTTGGAAAAGGTAAAAAAGTTATGGAAGATAAAGCTAAGAATCGGGATGTTGGAATATATCCCGTGACTGATAGAGTTTCAATTGATAATCATGGAAGGGAGAAATCGGAGGATCGTTAGCTGCTGAAGATTCAAAATATGAATACTTCAAAATGAAGACATCGACGGAGATATCGACGGTAGAAAAAGAGATCCTTGTTCTAGATTTACAGAAAGACAGTTCATCTAGAGCATCAGCAAAATAAGCTAAAGTAGATTGGGTAAATGTACGAATTTGTGACTCAGCTATACTGGGAAATTGCAATACTGTGGAGGATTTGAATCCTATAATACCTCAGCCAGATAAAAGGGAATTTGATCTCTGCTTGGAACATGAAGCCAAACTTCAAAGTTATCAATTCGACTACGGAGAGAATTCTGAAGGAGTGGTGAAACTTCATCAACAAAGTGAAACAAATAATACAAACAAACTTCTGAAGTCTTTGGTAGTTAAGGTATTTGGAGATGGAATCCCTTATCATATCATAGGATCGGAGTTGAGAAGACAATGGAACCAATATGGCTCTGTATGCATTTAAAGAAATGGAGGCAATGAATTCTGTCCTTAACAATGGACCTTGGTATGTGAATGGCAGCATTATTGGACTAGATAAATGGTCCCCAAAATTCCATCCATCTTCATTGAAATGTTTAACGGCTCCAGTTTGGATCATATTACCCAATCTCCCTTTACAAAGTTGGGAAAAAATCAATGTTTTTCGATTTGCTTCTAAGGTCGGAACTCCCTTTCTGATCGATGATAACATGTTCCAGTGGGGAAGGTGAGAGTTTGCTAGAATCTGTGTCAAAATCAAGTTGGACAGCAAATTACCATTAGGCGTATGGGTAGAAGAAGCTATTGGAAAATTCTACCAATGGATCACTTATGAAAGAATGCCAAATATATGCTACAAATGTGGTAAAATTGGGCATTTGGACAAATTCTGTCCATAAATGGTGAATGTTTCTACCACGGTTAATAAAGAAAAAAATATTATTTCTATGGAAGATGAAGCTGCAATCTTAAAGAAAATTCAATTAGATTCAGTTTTCAAAGAAGACTCAAACAAAAGCAAAGAAGATAGCTATGGTCCATGGATACATGTAGACTATGGGAGGAAGAGAGGGAAAAAGGCAATTTTTCAGAACAAATAGGTTCAGCAATCAGACAATGCTAAGAAGGCTATGGAAGAAGCTACAGATAATCAGAAAGAAGTTGTAGAAGGTGTACTAATCAATAATAAAACAGTTCTGGACAAATCAGACACGCTCTGTGGAGTGATTATTTCGAAGGAAATTTCTGTTGATAATGGAAGGAATTTAAAAGATTTCAACTCTGAAATCAACAAGAAGATAGAAGAATTGATCTTAGAAAACAATCCCTACAACCACAACTAGTTTGAAGTTTTAAATAGCATGATGGAGGAAGGTGAAATAACCAACTACAGTGAAAAGGCTCATGATCTAAAAGACAAATCTGGAATTATTTCTGGCAGTAGAGATAGTGAAGAACTGATAGAATGTGAAGAAATGGAAGACAGGGCTTTGCAGCTTGAAGATGGTTCAAGTAAAGTGAAGAAGAAAGGAACTAAACAATTAAAAAGTTTAGGTCCTATAAAACTGAATCTAAGGAGTAGAGAATTAGAAGGAGAGACTAAAGGAAGGGCGAGGAACCTTTTCCCCTTTGATCACTAAATGTCTTCAATTGGATTTTGGAACTGTAGAGGAGCTAGGGAATTAAAAGCTTCTCTTTATATAAGGGAGTTCTCTAAAGATTAGGGTTTGTTTTTCTTTATTTTAATAGAAACTAAGATGACTGAAGTTGATAAGAAACTAATCATTCAGATGGTAGGTGAAGGTTGGGATTATTTTACTTATCCCTCTGAAGGTCTTTCTTGAGGCATTATGGTGTTGTGGAAACAAAGCTTGGCTACTTTCAACTTGTTGGAAGCTTCTTCACAAATGATTGTTGGAGATTTTAGTGTGATCAACAAAGGAACTTGGAGAATTGCTACAATTTACGGCAACAAAGATGTCTATAAAAGAAGAACCTTATGGGAAAGACTTGAGATTCATATGATTAAAGACTTCCCTATGATCATAGGGGGGGGGGGGAGGGGAGGGACTTTAAATGCTTATTGAATAGAGATGAAAAAAAAGGTGGAAGGAAGTTTGTTTGTAGTTTGGGACTAATGGAGATGAAGGCTTTCATCTCAAACAATGATTTGCATGAAGTAGCTTGTGTTGGGCCAAAGTTTACTTGGAGAAAAAATAAATAAGAGCCGGAATTTTTTTTTGAAAAGCTGGATAGGTGCCTAATTAAATCAGCAACTTTCAATACTTCTCACAGGCTATTGGTGAGACACTTGGCTAGGTTGGCATCGGATCATTATCCGATTTTGTTAAATCTACTGGAGTTCACTCCCCCAAGGAAGAAAGCTATCAGATTTGAAGAGGTTTGGACCTCATTTCCAGCCTCTACAACAATTGTCAGGGAATCAGGGAAGAGGAAGGCTCAAGGTGATCCAGCTCAAGCACCAAACCAGAAATTGAAAAGGTCCTTAAGGGAGCTATACTATTGGAGCAAAGCTAAGTTTAAAGCTTTAAACAATTCCAAAGAAGATTTAAAAAATGATATCCTGAGATTACAAGAGTTGGAGGCTGAATCAGGTATTCTCAGTTTAGAAGATCAATGGAAACTGAAAGCCAAAATAGATGAACTCAATTCGGTTTTGGCTAGAATCAATTCATGGTGGAAACAAAGAGCAAAGATCAAATGGTTGGTGGAAGGAGATTCAAATTCCAATTTTTTCCAAGCATATGCTAGTGCAAGGAGAAACACAAACTACATTCACAAGTTAAAAAATGAACAAGGTATGATAATCAAAGATCAAACGGAGGTAGAAGATGTTCTATATCGATATTTCTGCAATAAATGGGAATCCAAAAATTGTAATTTAAATGGCTGGCAAAGTCCTATGAAGGCTTTAAAGGAAGATCATAAATTGTTGCTGAGAAAGGAATTCTCATTTGAAGAATTGGAGAAAGTCATAAAGGAGCTTGGATATAATATTGCACCGGGACATGATGGTATGTCTTACTCTTTTTTCAAGCATTATTGGCATATCATTAAGAATGAGCTATGGAAAGCTATAGAACATTTCTTAAAACATGGAAAGATGAATGAGAACTGGAAGTATACTAACATTGTCTTGATTCCCAAAATCAAAAATCCTCTTTCTCCCTCCAACTATAGACCAATTAGTCTTTGTAACTCGGTCTATAAAATTGTGGCAAAGTTTCTTCTTAATAGACTCTTGTTATTAATTCCTAAATTAATAATGGAGGAGCAAGTTGCTTTCATGAAGGGAAGATCTATATCGGACCATGTACTAGTAGCTCAAGAAGTTTTTCACAAAATTAGGCATTCCAAAGCATCCAAGGGATTAGTTTCTTTCAAGATAGACATGGAACAAGCTTATGATTCCATGGGATGGCCTACTATGATAAAAAATTTTGACTACTTTGAATTCCCTAATATTTATGCTAATCTTATGGTGGAATGTTTTACAGGTCTTAAATTTTCTCTTCCGATTAATGGTTCCTATTCTAAATGGATAGAAGCTCATTGTGGTTTTTGGCAAGGATGCCCTCTTTCTCCATTTCTATTTGTTATGTGTGCTCAATGTTGAGTCTAGTAAATAGGTTGTTAAACCTAAGTTAATGTCCCAAGGCTACCAAGAGAGGCGGGGGGGGGGGGGGGTGAATTGGTATTTTAAAATTTAAACCCTCTTTGAAAATGTGTTGAAACGAAATGAAAATTTTAATTAAGTTTTTATAGAAAACGTTTTTCAACCACAGAGTTTTTAAACAAAAGAAAAATGTGGAAAATAAAAAGCAGTAAAGTAAATGACACAAGATTTATAGTGGTTCGGTCTAAACCAGACCTACGTCCACTCCCCAGAGGCACCCTCTGAGTATTGCACTAATACCAGTAGTGACTCTCCTTTTGCACCCACAGCAAAGCGGAGAAGCCATTACAAATTACTCTTTTCATCACTACCCGGTGCGTCAGAGAACTATCATCCTTTTACACAATCCCCAGTGTTGGCAGAGAACCGTCCGTCCTTTCACACAATCCCCAGTATTGGCAAAGAATTGTCTGTCCTTTCACACAATCTTATTGTGGGCAGAGAACCCTTCGGTTATTCACACTCTCCAAGTGTAGGCAGCGAACCCTTCGGCTATTCACACTCTCCAAGTGTAGGCAGCGAACCCTTTGGCTATTCACAATCTCCAAGTGTCGGCAGCGAACCCTTAGGCTATTCACACTCTCCAAGTGTCGGCAGCGAACCGGATCTCCTTGACAGATCTTCTCACAAGAATCTAGAAGGAAGAAGGAAAAGTGTGAAGTAATCCCAATTCACAAATAGAGATTCTTACCTTTGAAGTCCAAGTGAAGCCTTCACGCTCCAGTGGTAGGAATCCTCCTTTGAATGCACTCTTACACTCTCTCCTTGGCTATTCTCTCAAGAGGCACGAAGATCAAATGACAAAAAGATTGGGTGGCAGTCTAATTTGGACTATTTATACAAAAGACAAGAAAAACTGCAAGTTTTCAATTTTGTATGCAGTGGATCGTCCTGTACGATCGTGGATCGTCCTAGACGATATTACTTAAAAGCCTTGAAACGAACCTCTTTGTATATGTGTACGAAATGTTTTCGTACAAGCTGATCATCCTGTACGAACCAAGTTCGTCCGGTACGAACGGTTATTACAAGGTCGGTTCCAAAAACTGCAAAAAAACCGTCCTAAGTCGGTTGTATCGTCTAGACGAAAATTGGTTCGTCCAGACGAAATTCTTACAGAGACCAGATCGTCCTGGACGATATTTAATTTTGTTTGGACGACAATTTTACAGAGAGCATATCGTCCTGAACGATATTTAATTTTGTCTGGACAAAAATCTTACAGAGAGCAGATCGTCATGGACGATATTTAATTTCTTCTAGACGAAAATCTTACAAAAAGCAGATCATCCTGGACGATATTTAATTTCGTCCCGGATGAATAGGACTTAAAAAATTTTTCGAGCAAGTTCCTATTCTTTCCATGTGCTCAATAGGAGATAACTGCCTGATCGTCCTGTATGAACTAATATCATCCCGTACGATCAGTATAAATTTTATATGATCTCCTTCTGTGTGTGTGTATGTTTTTATTCACTGAATTACAATCACTCCCTTTCAATTTTATTTCAAAAAAAAGTATAAGCTTCAAATTCACAAAATATCTCATCTTGAATTTAATTTGAAGTCTTCGTAGTCTGGAGTTCGATTTTCCTGAAATGTTAGTACACACAAGAGCAAATACAAATTTTCTAAAATTGTTAGGAGATAACTACACATTTGAACAATAATGTTTGGAATCATCAAAACTATACAAGTTGCAAAAATGTAAAGCATGCAAATAGCAACTATCTTAACAATCTCCCCCTTTTTGATGATGGCAAAACAATTATTATTTGTATGATTTCAATTTAAACAAATCTCCTAAACTCCCCCTGAATTGATGAATACATGAAAATAAGGAGACATTTTGATCTAAAGAACACAATTTTTTGTTTTTCAAAAAAATTTTTAAAAAAATACCAAGACAATACTAATAACACAAGCCAATTGACACAAAATAATCAAACACAAAATAATCAAAATACAAACGTACAAACACAATAATTTCTCCCCCTTTTTGACAACAAAAAAAAAGTGAATAAGAAATAGACATGAAATGTAAGTAATTATATGAAATCCATTTGAAAATTTACTCTAAAGAGTGATTGACATATGGTATGCAATCTAAAACTAATAACATTAGGTAAATCATAGAAATTCATAGAATTTAAGAAGTGATATAACATTGTAAGTAAGAAGAATTTATCAAAGACATGATTCAATTTAGACATTTGAGATATAAAAAATTATTACAAAGGAGATGAATAAAAATTCTATATTTCAAAGTTCAATAGAAATATAAATGAACATAAGATCAATTTGAATTAAGAGATTGAAAGAATCTGGAAAGAATAGAATTACCACATGTGGCGCTTTGCGCATCTTTTTCAATTATTTGGCACATTTTTGTGCATCTTTTTTATATTGGGATTATTTTGTGCCTCTTTTTCACATTTGCAAACCTTTGCGCATTCCTTTTGATTTTTGTACTCTTTGTATAATTTTCAAGAGTAATTAAAACCAATTCTTTCCAAGATCAATAATCTAAAATTTCAAATTTTTCTAAGTGCATAAATATCACTTGAACAAAGAAATACAAAATAAGAACACATCTAAATTGCAATAATAATATTAATTTTTATGTGGTCTAAATGAATAGACATGAAATTAAAAATTCTAATTATAACAAGTTATAAACAAATTTTAAATTTAGAAAGACTAGATTTTCTAATGAAATTAATCTCAAATTACAATCTAATTTAAGCACAATTAAGATTAAAAAGACTAATGAAATTCATAAAAATTAAACACAATTTAAAAACAATCCAAATTTAAAGCAAATACAATATATATTAATATTGATGAGAAAGATTACAAGATCATTTCATAATATCAATACAAAAATACTAAAAGAAAAATATACTGAACTTTTAAAACAAATACAAACAAACACAACTAAAACAACCATTAGAACAAACACTAATACAACAAACATCTAGAAGATCATCACTCAAATCTCTATTCTTCTGGAGGAGGAGGAGGAATGCCACCAAATAAGTTGAAGTAGGAAGTCATCAACATAACATTGGTATTGATTTCATGAACTTCTTTTCTTATACTACTAATGTCATGTTGCTGCTGCCGAAGTTGAGCATAGATTTGATCAAATCGTTGATCAAAATGAATCTCAAGTCTATCAAATTTCTCAATCAAATTTTGATATTTTGATTGTGGTGCAGATGACTGTTCTCCTTCTTCTTCTTCTTCTTCTTCAGAAGCACTGGCAGGTTCTTTCTCTTTTTGCTCCTTGAAGATTGCTCTAAAAGAAGCATCATTGTAGTAGACCGGCTCCTCATATTCTTCATCAGGATGCACTAGATTGTATTTCTTTTCCAAAATATATGTAATCAAGTGACCCAATGAAATATTCCTCTTTCTTTTCTGATCAGCATGTCCAATTTCAGAAAGCCCATAAAGATGGTTTAAGATAAGTTGGGCATCATCAATAGGACTTTTGTTCATAATCAAAAAAGTCACAACAGAAAGGAGTGGCGTAATGTTGATCCTATCACCAGCTTTAGGAATAATTAAAAATCGGAGATTGTGCTGGATGATTCGAGCATTTTTGGTCATTCCAGAAACTCTAGCAATATGATAATCTAGGCTATCTCCTCTAATCATCCTATTGATTTGAAACCACTTGAAGGTGTTATCGTTCATAAGAGTGTGGGCTCTAGATCCTTCAGTTCTTAAGTTTAGAAAGGCACCTAAGTCATGCTTAGTGATTTCAACTCTTTGTTTAAAAACAAAAGAACTTATAGATGAGTGGTCAGAATTAAAACTCATATTGGCTAGGAAATAGAGAAAGGTTTGTTTGTTGTAGAGGTGGACGAGAGATAAGATAAATTGAAATTGAGTGGAAGCAAAAAGGTGCATTACCTTGAAGTTTATCTCACTTTCAATCAGAATGCGAGAAGGTGTGATTTTAGCAGAGGCAAAACGAGGAAAGGATTCCTCATTTTCTTTTGAAAGAAAATTTTTAGAGGAATTCCTGTGGGGTTTCTTCACTAACACCTTTTGTCTCTTGCTAGAGGAGGCCATTGATTGTTGATTTGGAAGTCAAAAGGGATTGAAAGAGATGTTTGGAGATGTGATTGTTGAGTTGGAAAGCCTTCTAATTTAAAGAAAACGATACGTTCGTCCTGGACGAAAATTATCGTTCGTATGGATGAAACAATTTCGTACAGACGATTAAATTCGTCCAAAATGTAACGGCTATTCGTAATCAACACAACTTACGATATGTCCTTTCGTACAAACTTTTGACTTGACCGATCGTACAGACAAAAAAATTTTGTACAGACAATCAAAAGTTAATTCGTTTTAATGTCAGTTAAAAACCGTCCCCTACTATGAATCGACGTCTGTTCGTCTGGATGAACCAAAAGTTCGTATGGACGAAATTCACAATTAAAACTGCCTTATCCATTCAACTGCTGCATTCAATCGTCCCGACATTTGAAAAAAATTTCATCCTGGACGATCATTCAGATCGTACAGACGATCTACATTAAAAAAAACTACTTTAAGTCGGTTAGAATTCTAGCAAATTGAATTTTACACACATCATCCCGTACGAAAAATTTCGTCCTAGACAATTTCCACATTTTTGGATTTTTGAATTATTATAAAAGAAAATCAAACTAAACACACAAATCAAAAAGGACAATGACAAATTTATAGACTTTACAAATAAAATCACTCAAAACACACAAAAAAAATCACAAAAACACAAATCAGAAAAACATAAATATCAATATTGCAAAAACATTTTTATTTAAGCATTCAAATCAATTACACCTAGCCTTGTTCTTAATGTACTGAAAGTATCAAAGGCTAAAGGTTTTGTAAAAATGTCTGCAAGTTGATTTTCAGTTGAAACATGAGTAAGTTCAATTTCTCCCTTGGATACATGATCCCTTATGAAATGATGCCTTATGTCAATGTGTTTGGTTCTAGAATGTTGAATAGGATTTTTGGAAATGCAAATAGCACTAGTATTATCACAATAAATTGGAATAGTGTCTATAGTTAATCCTAAATCAATCAACTGTTGTTTTAACCAAAGTATTTGTGCCACACAACTTCCTAATGCAATGTATTCTGCTTCTGCAGTAGATATGGCTAATGAATTTAGTTTTCTACTAGACCATGAAACTAATGAATTTCCAAAGAATTGACATGTTCCAGAGGTGCTTTTCTTATCCACTCTACAGCCTGCAAAGTCAGAATCTGAATAACCAACAATTTCAAACGAAGAGGTAAACTTAGGATACCAAATTCCTAAGTTTTGAGTTCCTAATAAGTATCTTAAAATCCTTTTCACTGCTGTCAAATGTGATTCTTTTGAATCTGATTGAAATCTAGCACATAAGCAAATACTGAACATAATATCTGGTCGGCTAGTAGTCAAGTAAAGTAAAGATCCAATAATCCCTCTATATTTCTTTTGATCAACAGATTTTCCCTTAAGGTCCTTATCTAATTGAACTGAGGAACTCATTGGTGTACTAACAGGTTTAGCATTATCCATTTCATATTTTTTGAGAATGTCCTTAACATATTTAGTTTGACTAAGAAATGTACCTTCCTCAAGTTGCTTAATGCTAAAACCTAGAAAGTAATTTAAATCTCCCATTAGACTCATTTTAAATTCACTACTCATTGTTTTAGAAAAATCTTCACAAAAATTTTTATTTGAAGATCCAAAAATGATATCATCCACATAAATTTGAATAATGAGAATATCCTTAACAAATTTCTTTAAAAAGAGAGTTGTATCCACACTTCCTCTTCAAAAGATCTTTCAAGTAGGAAGGTGCTCAACCTCTCATACCAAGCCCTTGGTGCCTGTTTCAATCCATATAATGCCTTTTTTAACTTTAAAACATGATTTGGATATTTAGAATTTTTAAAACCTTGAGGTTGTTCTACAAAAACATCTTCTTCAATTACCCCATTTTAAAAGGCACTTTTGACATCCATGGCTCTTCCAAATTTCCAGATTCATCAAATACAACATGTGTGGTTTCTTCAATGACCAAAGTTCTTTTGTTGAATACCCTATAAGATTTTCAACACTTGAATATCCAATAAAAATTCTTTCATCTGATTTTGGATCAAATTTTCCTAAGGCAGATTTTCCATTGTTATGAATGAACACCTTGCAACCAAAAACATGCAAATGAGACAAATTAGGTGTTCTACCTTTTAGCAACTTATAGGGTGTTTTATTTAAATTCAATCTCACATTCACCCTATTCAGAACATAGCATGCAGTGCTAACTGCCTCAGCCTAAAAATATCTAGGAAGTGAGTATTCTGTCAACATTGCTCGGGCGGCATCTATTAATGTTCTGTTTTTCCTTTCAACTACCCCATTTTATTGAGGATTTCTAGGTGCAAAAAAATTGTGATCAATCCCTTTTCTTTAAAAAAATTTTCAAATCCTTCATTTTCAAATTCTCCTCCATGATCACTTCGTAAAGAAATTATTTCATATCCTAGTTTTCTTTGAATCTAAGTCGAAAAATTTCTATATTCCTCAAATGATTCACTCTTATGAAAAAGAAATTTAATCCAAGTGAATCTTGAGAAATCATCCACTATAACAAATCCGTATACCTTCCCTCCTAGACTTACAGTTCTTACTAGTCCAAAAAGATCCATGTGAAGAATTTCCAAAGGTTTACTGGTCCTAAGATCCTTATTGGACTTAAAAGAGGACTTCACTTGTTTTCCTAATTGACATGCATCACAAAGGTGGTCCTTAGTAAAGTCTAGTTTTGGTATACCTCTTACTAAGTTCTTTTGGGTAATTCTCCTAAGGTTTTTCATACTAGAATGACAAAGTCTCCTATGCCAAAGCCATGATTCATCAGAAACAGTTTTCAAACAAAAAGCAGTAGGAGATTGAATAGAATTTAAATCTAACATGTAAACATTGTTTACCCTTTTTTCATTTAAAACTTCTTTCCCATTTAGGCTTAATATGTAGCTAGTAGGTAAAAATTTTACATTATATCCCTTGTCACATAGCTGACTTATACTTAACAAATTATATTTTAAGCCTTCAACCAATAACACATTGTCTATGAAATTTTTTTTGAAATTTCCAATCATACCAGATCCAACCACTTTCTTTGTGGTATTATCTCAAAGTGTAACCTTGCCTCCATTCCTGACTTCCAGCGTTATGAATTGAGCAGTATCTCAGTCATATGCTTTGAACATCCGCTATCCAGGTACCATATGCTCCCACGAGGTCTTGTGTGAGAGCAATCCTGCAAAACACTCAAATGTTAGACCTGGGAATCCAAACAAGTTTGGGTTCACCTTTTAGCAATTTATAATCAGATGCATGTATGATATGTCTAGGTTTATGCATCTTAGGTCTCCACACCAAATTAGATTTCATCTTCAAGGTACAGGTGTGAGCTATATGTCCAAAAAATCCACAATTATTGCATTTAACATTAGGAAAAATATTCCTAAGCTTTCTTCCATTTGATTGTCTTCTAAGTGATTTCATGAATTTAGGATAATATTTAGGATTTGTAAAATCTTCAAGTTTAGGGGGTTTCCTATTATCCTCGAGAGCTCTTATTGTCAGCTTATAGAATGAATTCATATCTTCCAAAATTCGATTTGTATAATTGATTCGATATGTTTTGCTCTCAGATTCATCCTTAAAATTTTTAAATTCCTTTTCAAGATCAGCATAGGATGATTTTAAATTTTTAAAATTCTTATTCAAGTCATCATATTCATCAAGTAGTTTCATGTGGTTGTCATCTATTAATGCATGATCTTTCCTAAGGATTTCATGTTCCTTCTTTAGCTCTTCCAATTCTAAACTTACACTAGCATGCATCTTTTTCATTTTCCTATATACATCATGCATGTGTTCAGAAACTTCAAATAATTCATCATAGGTTAATTCACATACCTCTTCTTGATCTGAGTGATCAACATTATCTACCATCAAGCAAAGGTTGGTGACTTCTTCTTCTTTTTCAGTCTCAGATGAGTCTGAAGCTGAGTCCGCCCAGAAAGCTTTTTTAAAACTTCTTCTTGCCCTTCTTTACCATTGGTTTCTCCTCTACCTTCTCCTTGCTAGGCGTGGTTTTGAGTTTTGGGCAATCAGTCTTGATATGACCTGATTTTTTGCATTCATAACAAATCACTTCATTAGAAACCTTGCCATTTCTGTTAAACTTACCTCTATTGCTGGCGTCTCTTCTGCTTCCTATTTATAAAGCTTCTGAATTGTCTAGTCATCAATGCAATATCATCTTCATCCTCAGGTTATGAGTGTTCACTTTCTGACTCTTCCACTTTTAGTGCAATATTCTTATCCTTTCGTGGTTCACCTGCATCAATCTTTCTTTGACTTACTCCTTGCTCATAAGCAATGAGTGAACCAAGAAGATTGTCAATAGAATAAATGTTTAGATCTTTAGACTCTGTAATTGTAATATTTTTTGCATTATAAGTAGTAGGTAAACAACGAAGATTCTTATTAACCATTTCAGCATTAGTTAATTCCTTACCAAGTGCATGCAAAGAAGTGACAATTTGTGTGAATCTTGTGTACATGTCAGAAATAGATTCATTAAGTTTCATGCGAAACAGCTCATAGTCATGTAACAAGATATTGAGTCTTGATTGTTTAACCTCATTAGTCCCTTCATAAGTTATACGAAGTCTATCCCATATGTCCTTTCCACTTTTGCAAGTGGAAACCCGCATGTAGTATTCAGATTTTAAAGCACAAAAGAAACTATTTAGACATTTGGCATTTAATTGTGCTAAGTCACGTTCTTCTATAGTCCAATCTGCAAAAGGTGTTTCTACCCTAACTCCATCAACTAATCTAGTTGGTTTTGTGTAACCTTCCTGGACTAGAATCCACATACGATAATCAAGTGACTGTAAGAAAGTAGACATGCGTGTTTTCCAAAAATCAAAAGGAATATTGTCAAAGAATGGAGGTCTAGTAATAGATTACCCCTCAGGTGTGTTTCGTTTTCCGAATGTAGCCATCTACGTTAATCAAAAACTAGTTCAAACTTATGATTTTGAAACGAAGCTCTGATACCACTTGTTGAGTCTAGTAAAAAGATTGTTAGACCTAAGTTAATGTCCCAAGGCTACTAAGAGGAGGGGTGAATTGGAATTTTAAAATTTAAACCCTCTTTGAAAATGTGTTGAACCGAAATGAAAAATTTAATTAAGTTTTTATAGAAAATGTTTTTCAACCACAGAGTTTTTAAACAAAAGAAAAATGCAAAAAATAAAAAGCAGTAAAGTAAATGACACAAGATTTATAGTGGTTCGGTCTAAACCAGACCTACATCCACTCCCCATAGGCACCCTCTGAGTATTGCACTTATACCAATAGTGAATCTCCTTTGGCACCCACAGCAAGGCGGAGAAGCCTTTACAAATTACTCTTTTCACCACTACCCGGTGCGGCAGAGAACCGTCGTCCTTTTACACAATCCCTAGTGTTGGCAGAGAACCGTCCGTCTTTTCACACAATCCCTAGTGTTGGCAGAGAACCGTCCATCCTTTCACACAATCCTAGTGTGGGCAGAGAACCCTTCGGCTATTCACACTCTCCAAGTGTAGGCAGCAAACCCTTCGGCTATTCACACTCTCCAAGTGTAGGCAGCGAACCCTTCGGCTATTCACACTCTCCAAGTGTCGACAGCGAACCCTTAGGCTATTCACACTCTCCAAGTGTCGGCAGCGAACCGGATCTCCTTGACAGATCTTCTCACAAGAATCTAGAAGGAAGAAGGAAAAGAGTGAAATAATCCAAATTCACAAGTAGAGATTCTTACCTTTGAAGTCCAAGTGAAGCCTTCACGCTCCAGTGGTAGGAATCCTCCTTTGAATGCACTCTTACACTCTCTCCTTGGCTATTCTCTCAAGAGGCACGAAGATCAAATGACAAAAAGATTGGGTGGCAGTCTAATTTGGACTATTTATACAAAACACAAGAAAAACTGCCCAAAAACTGCAAGTTTCAATTATGTACGCAGTGGATCGTCCCGTATGATCGTGGATCATCCTGAACGATATTACTTAAAAGCCTTGAAATGAACCTCTTTGTATATGTGTACGAAATGTTATCGTACAAGCTGATCGTCCCGTACGAACCATGTTTGTCCGGTACGAACGGTTATTACAATGTAGGTTCCAAAAACTGCAGAAAAATCGTCCTAAGTTGGTTGTATCGTCTGGACGAAAATTGGTTCGTCCGGACGAAATTCTTACAGAGACCAAATCGTCCTGGATGATATTTAATTTCGTCTGGACGAAAATTTTACAGAGAGCAGATCATCCTGGATAATATTTAATTTCGTCTGGATGAAAATCTTACAAAGAGCAAATCGTCCTGGACGATATTTAATTTTGTCTGGATGAAAATCTTACAGAGAGAAAATTGTCTTGGACGATATTTAATTTCGTCCCGGACGAATATGACTTAGAAAATTTTTCGAGCCAGTTCCTATTCGTTCCATGTGCTCAATAGGAGATAACTGTCTGATTGTCCCGTACGAACTGATATCGTCCCGTACGATCAGTATAAATTTTATATGATCTCCTTGTGTGTGTGTGTGTATGTTTTTATTGACTGAATTACAATCACTCCTTTCAATTTTATTTCAAAGAAAAGTATAAGCTTCAAATTCACAACATATCTCATCCTGAATTTAATTTGAAGTTTTCGTAGTCTGGAGTTCGATTTTCCTGAAATTTTAGTACACACAATAGCCAATACAAATTTTATAAAATTGTTAGGAGATAACTACACATTTGAACAATAATGTTTGGAATCATCAAAACTATACAAGTTGCAAAAATGTAAAGCATGCAAATAGCAACTATCTTAACACTCAACTCCTTTCTAATGCCATTTTACAAGGGAAGAATGGTAGGAATTGGTATTTCTTCTAATGGTCCCAAGGTTTCCCATCTATTATACGCCGACGATATACTGATTTTCTTTGAAGCTAACCTTAAATCTGTAAAAGATGTTAAAGAAATCATCATGGATTATAGTGGATGGACGGGACAAAGGATAAATATGCAAAAATCAGGGTTCCTTTTCGGGAAATCAGTGAAGTCAAGAAGAAGGGGGAAAATATGTAAGATCATGCAATTCAAAGAAGTACAAGAGTTCTCTTACTTGGGAACTAAAGTAGCCATCAGAAGATTAAAAAAATAAGATTTCTAGTTCATTATAGATAAAGCTTTCAGCATGTTGAATGTTTGGGGAGGGAATCTTACCTCATTAGCTGGAAGAATCACTTTAGTCAAATCAGTATAACTTTCTTATCCAACTTACCATTCTACTCTTTCTTTGGTTCCTAAGAAGGTGCTACAAAAAATTGACAAAATGTGCAGGAGTTTCATTTGGAAAAAAAGAGATGGTGCAATAGGTCTTCATTATGCTAATAGGGAATTGATGTGCAAACCAAGGAATCTGAGAGGACTTGGTATCAACTCCTGTAGCAAGAAAGTTGGTCCACTCAGGGCCAAACTAGCTTGGAGATATATTCAAGATAAAGAGTCTATCATGCACAGAATTCTCTATCCTAAATACAGACTTTTTCCTGATGAAGTCTTAGCTAGAAACAGAGGTTCAAACACTTGGAAGTTTATTTGCATTTTGATGGAAATTTTTGAATCCTATAATCAGAAGGAGAATAAGCAATGGCAAATTCATTAGTGTACTATAAGACACTTGGATTTTGGATAAATGTTTGTTGAAATGGCCTAAATTTATAAATCAAATTATTGAACACAATTCCGTAGCAAACAGATTCATATCCAATGGGAATTGGGACATCTCGGAGCTGAAGAAAGTTTTTGGGGAAGAATTGGTGCTTCTCATTTCTTCTATGGAGATTCAATCTGATATTAAAGAAGATAGAACATAGCTCATTCACAATTTCTCTAGGAAAATGATAGCAGGCTTAGTTTCTAAAGCTATGAAACCCAAAAATTTTGGAGATAATTCTCTGTTTTGGTTCAGCAAGGCCAAACTAAATCCTATAGTTAAATTATTCTTGTGGTGGATTTTCAATAATGCACTACCAACAAACAAATTTCTATGCTATAGAAGATTACTAGGATTTGATAAATATCCTAGAGGTTGTGAGGAGGTCGAAGATCTAGATCTCATAGTACATGGTTGTAGAAAATTATTTGAGGTGTTTGATATTCTTAACTGTTGGGGATTCGTATTCCCTACCTTTTCTTCTGTGGAAAATTGCTATAGTTGGCATGATAAACAATGCTTATGGATGATAAATTTATTTTGTAATACAATTTATCTATCATGGAAACTAAGAAATCAGTTCGTTCATGAGAGGAAGGCTCCCAATCCATTAATTACAGCTTTTGAGGTTGTTAGCTGCACAGCAACATTCAAATCCCATATCTGTTCAAACTCAGGCTTCAAGGATGTTAAACAACCAACTAGGTTGTTCAATTCTTGGCACCCTCCTCCACCTGATTGGATCAAGGTCAACATAGACGCAGCACTACAAAAATCCTACAAGGCGAGCGTAGGAGGAGTATTTAAAGATCATCATGGCAAATTACTTTTGGCTTTCGGTAATAATCTCATTCATTGGGATTCAGCTACATTGGAACTTCAAGCCATCACTTCTTTAAAGCACATAGTCAAAGAATGGATGTTGGAGTACAAAGGCTTGATTATTGAAGGGGATAACAAAAATGTAATCAATCTCATCAAGAAAGAAATGGATGCAAGTAACAAAAGGTTAATGAAGAAGAGTTGGCACCCCCCCCCCCCCCCCCCCCACACACACACACACACCTAGTTGGCTCAAAGTAAACGTGAATGCTTCTTTTTTTATTTCCTATGAGGCTACTATTGGAAGTGTATTCAGGGACTTTAAAGGAACATAACTTTTGGCTTTTGGATTCAAGGGACCGCATTGGAATGTTACTCGGTTGGAGCTATTGGCAATTCAAGCATTGAAGGCCATTTTGCAAGATTGGATGTTGGAATATGAAGGAGTTATTATTGAAGGTGCCAATTCCAATGTCATTAATTTTCTTCATAAATTTAATAAAGATCTGACCAAGATGTTGATTACAAATGGGGTGGAAGTGATGGATTTCCTAAAAGGATTCAAGAATGTTATTTGTAGTAAAGTGAGTAGAGATTGCAATAAGTTAGCTAATATGTTTGCTAACATTGCTCATTATAATAATTTTATTTGGAATACATTTAGTTGGGGTTTAATTCCACATTCTTTTATTGGCCTCCTTAAGGAGGAATGCGATTCTTTTCTTACTTTGTAATCTCTTTTCCTTTTAATAATATTGCTTCTACATCTTTAAAAAAAAAATATTCCAACACTCATCCATTGAGGTAATGTATCAAAAAATATTTTGAATTTATATATGGATATTGCACAAATTAAATTATGGATAGGAGATATTAAAAATAATAATTTGCATTTACTCATTAGAGTAATAATTAAAATTTACATTGATTTTCACATCAACAGTCTAAAACTATAGTTTACCAAGTTATAGAAATGAAATTGATCAAAACAAATTCTGTTACATTCTCAAGAAAAGTGTAAAAATAAAAGAGATGCAGAAATTAGCACCTGGAATGAATAATCCCAAAAATATCCTACAAACAAACTCTTCTCAAAGTGATTCTCCCGTTACAGCTTCACACACCACACTCTTTTCCACTCCCATGTGTGCTTTCTCTCTTAACAAGGATTACTAGCCACTCGACAACATGCAATTCACTATCCTCATGATCCTCTCTTACAAAGAAAAAAAAAACTTTTTATGCTTAGCATAAAATGACTCAAGTTCTATATTGTTAGCTCTACAGTTTTTTATAAAACACTATAAAAAATCAATGGTGATACATTTATTTGTCCAC
Source organism: Dendrobium nobile (assembly GCA_022539455.1). Classification (NCBI taxonomy): domain Eukaryota; kingdom Viridiplantae; phylum Streptophyta; class Magnoliopsida; order Asparagales; family Orchidaceae; genus Dendrobium; species Dendrobium nobile. Next base: position 57,320,312 of record CM039735.1, read on the forward strand.
AACATGGGGACTAACATTTATATACTCCTATATCCATGAAAAATATCACTCCTTCACCATCCCAACATAATATAAATGCCACTCCATCCTTCTATTCCTCACAATAACATAGATACTGCTTCCTCCTGATGCTCTTCATAATAACATAGATATTGCTCCATTATCCTTTCCTAGATAATACCGAGTCTCTGAAAGATGGGTGATGGTTGAAAAAAATCCCAAGTGAATCCCCTTACAATCCTTAACCATCCTCAAAGACTCTCTCAAATTCACCTTCACTCCCAAAAAATTTGCTAAAGTATTTTTCGAAAGGAGAGAATTGATGGGGATGATTTTTCATTTTGTGTATGTATAAGAATTTTTATGCCTTGCGAGTGGAAAAGTTATAATCTAATGTATTTTTTACCACTGCACATTCATATGCTAAATATTCATAACTAACACAACTGCACATGCTATTAAAATAATAAAGTGTTATGATTTTGTTAGAAAACTTTATTTTTCTCAATCTCCCTTTACTCACTCCCTTGAGTGGGTGTATTCAAGGATAATTAGCTTCAAGATCTACCCTATTACAACTAACTCCATAAAATGTAGAACATGCATTTAAATTAAAATTATATACTTGAATCAGTCCTAGTCTACCTGATCTTGAGTTGGCTTGAGAGCGAGGTTGTGGACCAAAAATTTTAGTATTAAATAGAGAAAATAGATATGCAATGAACTTTAATAATTTGGAGATAACATAGTAAATAAAAATAATAATGTTTATTATCATCAAAATAATAAGTCTTGTGCCTAGATCTGCAATAAAAAGTATATAGACTTAAAAGTTGAGGATTCAGAGAGTGATCAGTCAATGCCTGAGAATGATGAAGATATTAAATTGATGACAAGACAATATAAAAGTTTCCTTAAGAGAAAGTGACAAAGATGTTTGCATTGGAACAAAGACAAGTTCAATAAAAATATAAACATTTCTAAAGAAGTCATTTTGTATGAATTCAGAAAGCGTGGACATATAAAGACTGAGTGCCAAAATCTTAAAACTAATCCTAGCAAGGAGGAAGTGGATGAGAAAACTAATGTCAGGAAGTGCAAGAAAAAGATGCAAAGAGCTTTGTGGGCTGACTCAGCTTCAAACTCTTTCGAAATAGAAGTAGAAGAGGAGATTACAAATATGTGCTTCATGGCAGACAACCTTGATCATTCAAATCAAAAGGAAGTATGTAACCTATCTTATGATGAATTATTTAAAGTTTTTGAGAAAATTCATAATGCATATAGGAAACTCAAAAAATTGCATGTGAATCTTAATATTGAGCATTTTAATTTACAAAATGTTTATGAAACCTAAGAAAAGATCATGCGACATAGATAGCAGTCATATGGCTTTGCTAGATAAATTTGATAATTTGAATAAGGAGCATGATTTAGTGAAAATAAAGTAAAATTAAAAGGTTTTAAGGAAGGTAAGACACCTGTCACACTTGAACAATTTTATAATACTGATCAAAAGTGTATAATTTCAAAGTCAAGGAAAAGATATTATAACTCACATAGATTAGTAAATCTTTTTCTTGGAGCTATATGCTTTCATGTGGAATGATGGGGCATATTTCCAACACTTATACTATTTATCTTAAAAAATATCTAGAGTGGAGACCTAAGATGCATTAATAATAGTACATCAAATATACATCTAGATTATCATTGTCAATATGATCTAATCAATTATTTCTCCCGACGAATAATTGAATGAATAGAAATGGAAATATTTTTTCTAAGTACGAATCATACAGGATGATCCCAATCTTTGTATAGGGACAAACTCCTCTATTCTGTTCTTGGACAAAGATCATATGAGATGATCTTAATTTTCATACAGGGACAAACACCACTATTTTGTTCTCAGACAAAGATCATACAGGACGATCTTAATTTTTATGCAGGGATGAAAGCCTCAATTTTGTTCTTGGACAAAGATCGTACATGATGATCTTAATTTTCATACAAGGATGAATGCCTCTATTTTATTCTCGAACAAAAAAAAATTTCAAAGTCTGGATCATACGGGACAATTCCTTTTTTATACCAGGACAAACATCTTGGGTCTGTTCTCGCTCATTTCATCATGACATTTCGTATAGGCGAAAATTAAATTTTCTAATTGTTCATCCCGGATGAACTTAGTTCATATTGAATGAAGATCAGGTATGAAATGATTTCATACTAATTCATAATAGGTTCATACGTAATAATATTAGAACTGTTCGTACGTATGAACATACGATCATATTGTATGATCGTGTGCGCCCAAAATTAAAAAATTCAATTCTTTGGATAGTTTTTCATGTCTTTTACGTAAAAGTTCCATCTTAAATTGATGTGATAATCTTCCAAGTCTTGTATTCATGATTTTTTCAAGGGCATTTGAAAGAGAGAGTGTAAGAGAGTGTTTGAGAGAGATTTCTTGTTAGTGGAGTGTGAAGGGTTCACAAGGTTGCTCAAAAGTAAGGATCTCTGTGTTATTTATACTTTCACTCTTCCTCTTGTCTTCATAGATTGCTCATGAGAAGTTCTTTAATGAAGATCTGATTTTCTGCCGACACTTTGAGAGTGTGAACATGCGATGATTATCTACTAACACTTGAAAAGTGTGAAAGGATGAAGGTACTCTGCCTCCACTTGGAGGGTATAAAAGGATGAAGGTTCTTTGCCTATACTTGGAGCATATAAAAGGATGACGGTTCTCTGCCACACTGAGAATTGATGGAAGAGAGTTTTGTAAAGGCTTCTCCACCTTACTGTGGGGGCAAAAGGAGACTCACTTTTGCTAATAGTGTAATACCTAAAGAGGGAGTCTTTAGGGAATGGATATAGATCATGTTTCAGCGAACCACTATAAATATTTGTTTCATTTTTATTTTTGCTGCTTACTTACTGCAATTTTATTTTTGTGGATGAAATTTTAATTTTAAAATAACTTCAATTAAATTGCTATAAATTATTAACTGGTTTCAAATTTTAAAATCCAAGAGAACTAACTTTTAAAATTACTAATTCACTCCCCCTCTCGGTTAGCCTTGAGACATAAGCTTAGGTTTAACAACCTATTCTAGATTCAACAAGAATCAACAAGTGCTATCAGAGCTTTATTTTAAAACTATAAGTTTATACTACTTTTTAATAAATGAACATGGCTACTTTTGGAAATCGGAACACACCTGAAGGGTATTCAATCACTAGACCTCTTTTATTTGATAACATCCCTTTCAATTTTGGAAAATACGCATGTCTATATTTTTATAGTAATTAAATTATCATATGTGGATTTAGTTTAAGAAGGTTATACAAAACAAACTAGATTAGTTGATGGTATTAGAGTTGAAACACCCTTTGCTAAATGGACTGTAGAATAACATGACTTAGCACAGTTAAATGCAAAGTATTTAAATTGTTTCCTTTATGCACTTAAGTTAGAAGACTACATATGGGTTTACACTTACAAAAGTGTAAAGGACATATGGGATAGACTTTATATTACTTACGAAGGGACTAATGAAGTAAAGCAATCTAAATTAAACATCTTGTTACATGATTTTGAATTGTTTCGCATGAAACCAAATGAATTCATTTTTGAAATGTATACAAGATTTACTCAAATTGTCACTTATTTACATGCATTGGGTAGGGAACTAATGAACATTGAAATGGTTAATAATATTCTTCATTGTTTGCTTACTGCATAAGATGCTAAAATAACTACAATTATAGAGTCTATAGATCTGAATGTTTACTTTATTGATAATCTTCTTGGTTCACTAATTGCCTATGAGCAAGGAGTGAGTTAAAGAAAGATTGATAGAGGTGAACAATGAAAGGAGAAGAACATTACACTAAAAGTGGAGGAGTCGGAGAGTAATCTATCGTAACCTGAGGATGAGGAGAACATCGCTTTAATGACTAGACAATTCAGGAGTTTTCTTAAATGGAAGCAAAAGAGACGCCAACAATGGATCATAGGTAAATTTAATAAGAATGCTAAGGTTTTAAATGATGTGATTTTCTATGAATGCTGGAAAAATGGATATAAAAAATTTGATTGCCCAAACATAAAAAGCCACTCCTAATAAGGAGAAGGTAGAGGAGAAAACAAATATGAAGAAGGGCAAGAAGAGATACCAAAGAGCTTTTTGGGCAGACTCAGCTTCGGATTCGTTAGAAATAGAAAAGGAAAGGAAGTCATCAATTTGTGCTTAATAGCAGATAATCTTGATTAGTCAGATCAAGAAGAGGTATGTGACTTAACCTACCCTGAATTATTAGAAGTTTCTAAAAGAATTCATGATGCATATAAGAAGCTTAAGAAAATACATGCTAGTCTAAATCTTGAAATGCAAGAATTACAAAATGAATATAAAATCCTTAAGAAAGATCATGCATTGATAGATAACAATCACATGAGCTTACTTGATGAATTTGATGACTTGAATAAGAAGAATGACATTTAAAAATTATCCTATTCTCAATTAGAAAGAAATAAAGAATTTTAAGGATGAATCAAAAAATAAAGAGCATTATTTGAATTATAGAAATAATGTGTTAAAAGATACTTTTCTTAAATTAATAGTAAAAGCTCTTGAGGAAAATAAGAAACCACCAACACTTGAAGATTTTACTAATCCTATTTTGTATCCAAAATTTTTATAACCCGGGAAGAGATAAAGTAATTATAGAAGACTGAGAAATCCATTTTCTAGAGTTAAATGTTATTCTAGTGGCATGATTGGACATGTAACACACACCTGTACTTTGAATAGGAAAACTCATTTAGTGTGGAAACCTAAGATGCATAAACCTAGACATATCATACATGCATTTATTTTTAATATGCCAGAAGGAGAACCCAAACTAGTTTGGGTTCCCAGGACTAACATTTGATAGTTTTACAGACACGCTCTTATACAAGCCTCATGAGAGCATTTGGTACCTAGAAAGCAGTTGCTCAAAGCATGTGACTGGAGACACTAAGCAATTTATATTGTTGGAAGCCTTAACTGGAGGCAGGGTTACACTTGGAGATAACACCACTAGGAAAGTGGTTGGATCAGGTAAGATTGGAAACTTGCAAAAATTTTTTATTGAAATATGCTACCTATAAAAGGATTAAAGCAAAATTTTTTGAGTATTATCTATCTATGTAATAAAGGATACAATGTTAAATTTTTTTCTTACTAGTTGCATATTAAGCATAAATGAATATGTTGTTTTGCATGGATTAAGGGTAAACAATGTTTATATACTAGATTTAAATTATATAAAAACTCATAATACTTTTTTTTTAAACTATTTTTGATGAGTCATAGTTATGGCATAAGAGACTTTATCACTCTAACATGAAAAACCTTAGAAAAATTACCTAAAAGGATTTGGTTAGAGATATACCAAAACTATACTTTACTAAGGATCACCTTTGCGATGCATGTCAATTAGGAACAGGTGAAGTCCTCTTTTCAAATAAGGATCTTAAAACTAGTAAACCTTTGGAGATTTTATATATAGATCTTTTTGGACCAGTTGGAAATGTATGTCTAGGAGAAAAGGTATACGAATTTGTAATTGTTAATGATTTTTCAAGATTCGCTTGGGTTAAATTCTTATTTCACAAGAGTGAATCATTTGAGGAGTTTTGAGATTTTTCAACTTGAATCCAGAGGAAATTAGGATGTGAGATTTTAACAATTTAAAGTGATTACGGTAGTGAATTTGAAAATGAGATATTTGAGGATTTTTTTAAAGATAAAGGATATGATCATAATTTTTCTGCACCTAGAACCCCTCAGCATAATGTGTCAGTCAAAAAAAAAAAGAATAAAAGATTAATAGAAACCACTTGAGCCATGTTGGCATAATATTTTCTTTCTAAATATTTTTGGGCTAAAGTGGTTAGCACTATATGTTATGTTCTGAATAGGGTGAATATTAGGTCAAAATTGAACAAAACACTCTAAGAGCTTCTTTAGGGGAGAACACCTAATCTGCTACATTTATATGTTTTTAGATGTAAGGTGTTCATACATAAAAATGGATAATCTATCTTAAGAAAATTTGATCCAAAATTAGATGAAAAAATTTTTCTTGGATACTCTAGAGTTGGAAAATCTTATAGTGTATTTAATAAAAGAACTTTGATAATTGAGGAGACCACACATGATGTATTTGATTAATCTGGAATTTTGGAAGAGCCAATTTTGGAAGAGGCTGAAATAGAAAATAACTCCCAAAGGATTGAGAAAGTTAATTTAGAAGAAAATTTGGAGTTAGAAAATTCGTTGCCTAGAGATTTGAGATTTTCTAAAAATTATCCTAAGGAATTGATTTTAGGTGAGCCTAGTGAGAGTGTTAGGACTAGGCTTGGATTAAGCAAAAAAGTCAATCATTCTAACTTTATTTCAATGATAGAACCCACGAATATAAATCAAGCACTTTTGGATGAATTTTGGATTTTAATAATGTAAGAAGAATTAAATCAATTTATGTGAATTAATGTTTGAGAATTAATTATAAGGCCAAATAATTAAAGTGTAGGTTGGACTAACTGGGTATTCAAAAATAAAATGAATGACTCAGGAGTTTCCATTAGAAATAAGGCTATATTGGTGGCTAAGAGGTATAATCAAATTGAAGGGATTGATTTTGAGGAGACTTTTGCCCCTGTAGTGAGACTTGAAGCAATTAGGATTTTGTTAGCCTTCACCTATTTTAGAGGATTCAAATGGTTTAAAATGTGAATGAATTAAATTCTATTTTGGCTCAGCTGAACACTTGGTGGAAGCAAAGGGCTAAGGTGAAATGGTTGTCTGACGCTGATTCAAATTCAAATATTTTCACTCTTTTGCTTCGGATAGAAGAAATTCGAATTGGATTCATAAAATCAATGATAGGGATGGAATGGAGGTGGAAGATCCTGACCAAATTGAGAATGCTTTTCTACATTCTTTCATGGAGAAATGGAGAGATAGGCCATTCAATCTAGATGGATGGCCGACTACTATACGTACTATGGATGATAATGATAAGTGTGGCTTAAACAAGAATCTAGAAATGAAGTAAGTGGAAGGTGTGGTGCATAAAATAAGCAGCAATATCTCTCTAGGTAATGATGGTATACCTTACTCTTTTGTGAAAAATTATTGGTGCATAATAAAAGATGATCTTTGGAATGCTATCAATCTCTTTTTCAAATTGGGAGTGATGAATCATGAATGGAAAGAAACATTGATAGTGCTGATTCTCAAAGTAGAAAAACCATCTACTCCTAATTAGTTTAGGCCGATTAGTCTATGCAGGACTATTTAGCAATTGATAGCAAAGATTCTTCTAAATAGAATGAAACTTTCTATTCATAAATTGATTTCAATAGAACAAACTGCCTTCCTTAATGGTAGATTGCTTAAAGATCACATCCTTATTGAATAGGAGATTTTTCATAAATTCAGGGTTTCTAAAGCATCCAAAAGGTATGGTTTCTTTTAAAATTGACATGGAGCAAGCATATGATAGCATGTGCTAGAAGACTTTAAGGCAAGTTTTGGAAATGTTTGGATTTCCCCAATTGTTTCCTAGTTGGATTATGGAGTGTGTAATTGATTCAAGATTTTCTCTGATGGTTAATGGAAGGCTTTCTAGATGGGTTGATACAAAGAATGGATTTAGACAAGGTTGTACATTATCACCTTATCTTTTCATTCTTTATTCTCAATTACTTTCATATGTGCTTAAAAAAAAGGAATTATCTTTGAGGATTCAAATATTCTCAAACGGGCAAAGGATCTCTCATCTTCTATTTGCATATGACATTTTAATATTTTCTGAAGCAAAAAATGAAGGATGCAAAGCGAATTAAAAAATTTCTATCTGATTTTTATGGTTGGATTGGTCAAAAAATCAATGCTAGTAAATCAACTATCCTTTTTGGGAAACAAGTGAGAAAGAAGAAGAAAAAATCAATTGAAAAGATTATGGGTTTCAAGGTAGTTAAAGAGTTTAATTATCTTGGTATAAAGGTGCCTTTGAGAAGGTTGGTGGCGGAAGACTTTCACTTCATTATTAAAAAAGCTTTGAGGTTAGTTCTTATTTGGGGAACTAAACTCATATCCATAGAAGGAAAATTCAATCTTATCAAGACTATATTCTTATCAATTCCAATTTTTTATTGCACACTTGCTTTATTTCCAAAAAGTGTGTTAAAGGAGTTGGATAAAATTTGTAGGAATTTCATTTGGAAAAAAAATGATGAAAATTTTAGCATACATTATGTGAGTTGGAGTAATCTATGCAAACCTACAAGTTGTGGAGGAAGAGGTCTTTGTTCATGTTTGGAAATGGTTGGTCCTTTAAGAGCTAAGTTGATGTGTAAAATACTTCAAGATAAAGAATCAATATTATTAAAAATGTTGGGAGCAAAATATGGAGTTCACGATGGAGTCTTCAGTGGCAGTATGGTAGTTACTCTTCTAAAATCATTGCAAGCGGTATGGAGTCCATTAAACAGCTAAGTAGATGGACGGTTGGATCAGGTAGTTCTATTGAAGTTTACAATGATTTATGGATTTTGGACAAATGTCTAAACAAATGGAAAACATTCATGACAAATCCTGAACATAATGATTTGAAGGTGGAAAAGCTAATTGCTAAAGGAAGATGGAATGTAGAGAAATTAAATAATTTATTTGCGGTTGAGCTAGTTTGTTCTGCCAAATTCCAATACTTGTGAACAAGGAGGAAGATGTGATGGAGCTCATTCAATTCAAGCAAGTCCTTTCTATTATAGTTATTGCTTATAAAGCTACGATGACAGATGAATACTCAAGTGATCACTGGGAAATAACTAAAAAATTCAAATTGATCCCTTGAGTGGAAGTTTTTTGGTGATGATTCTTTAACAATGTGATCCCTACCTTCAATTTTCTATATCAAAGAACATTGAAGGATGAATTTGGATGCCATAGAGGATGTAATGCTAGAGAGGATCTAGAGCATATTTTGATCAAATGTGCAAAACTGCGAGAGGTATGGAACTATCTTAACATCTGGGGATTTGGCATTCCTAATTTTGATTCATTTAATGAAATCTTTGAAAGGATGGATAAAGGTGCTGATAAATAAAAATACAATATAAATGTGTATTGTAATTCAATATATCTAAACTGGCGGGCTAGGAGTAAATATGTTCATTGTGGGAAGGATAATAAGTGCTATGGTGATTGTGTTAAATTCGATAAGCTTTTCTTCAATATATTTTATGGGTGATAGAATCAAACCAAACAACTTGGGTGCTAATAAGTCATATAGACTGTTAGATCATTTGTACCTTCCCCCTTCCGATTGGATTAAATTAAATGTGGATGCATCATGGTTAAAATCATATAAAGCAGGAGTGGGAGGTGTAATCTGAGATTGTAAAGGAATCTTTCTTCTTGATTATGGACATTCTTGTATTCATTGGGACATTTCACAGCTTGAGCTTTTGGTCATCCAGATTTTAAAAGATAAAAAAAAATATTTTATGGAAGAGTACAAAGGGTTGATCATTGAAGGAGACAACTACGACATTATCAACTTTCTAATACAATTGGGAGGCAATTGGAAGGAAGATCATGCATTCTTAAAAGAATTTAAATTTATTATTTTCAATTGGGTAAATAGATATTGTAATAAGTTAACAAACTTATGTGCTAACTATGCTCTTTTTAGATATTTTAGTTGGAGTGATTTTACTTCAAATAAGATTCCTCCTTTTATTCAATTGTTAAGGGAGGAATCAATTTATGGGTTTTAGTCTGTAATAGTTTCCTTATGTTTTAATGCAATCGAATTGCTTTTTCAAAAAAAAAAAAAAACAAGTCCAATAATTCACTCCCCTCTAGGTGTGCCTAGAGGAAAGTTCACTTACGCATAACATCCTTATCAAATTTCATAATCAGAGAAACTTTTAATCATCTCATTGATTCTTTCTCAACGCTCTTAAATTGACTCTCTGTCAAATTGAAAAAATAAAGTAATATCATTCATAAGCTTATCGATTTTGGAAGGTCTGAAATACTTTGGTAGGAACTTATTGGCCAACTCAATCCAGGTGGTTATGGAGCCCGGGGGTAAGAAATTTTGCAAAATTTTATCTTTTGCCATAGAGAAAAAAGAAATAGATAAAGTTTAATAGCATCATCACTAACTCTATTATATTTAAATATTACATAATTTTATAAGAAACTAGAAGAGTGTAGGTTGGGATCCTCAAAATGAGTTCTCCAAAACTAGGAATTATATACCATTTTAATAATTATATGTCTCAGTTCAAAATTATTTTTTTGATAGTAAGTTATTTCTCTATGCACCCTTAGAACTTTGTTGAGCTTACATGGATGCAAACTAAAGCTCTCCCCTCATTAAAAGGATTTTATCTACTTGAACCCTAGAATCGTTTTATCATATGTCTAAGTAAGACAAATTTTCATCTCAAATCTTCTATTTATTCAAATATTCCTCCATTAAGGAAATGAATCACACTAGATTTTAATTTCACATGTTGCCATTGTTGGATAACTATGGAACCCCAAGAGGGGGGTGAATTTGGGTTTTTAATATTTTTGTTAAAATAAGGAAATTAAAATGATTTTAAAGCTATTCTGAAAAGAATAATTAATCACACAAATTTTTTTAAGAGAAAGAAATATAGATCCAAGAAATGAAAATAAGAGGCACAATATTTTTACACAGTTCGGCCCGAATTTCAATTCGACCTACATCCATGCTAGCCAACTCTCAGACTAGAATTCACTAATCGCAGGTTTGCTTTGTAAACCTCACTTCTTTAAACCAAAGAAGTTCTTTACAATTTAAGTAGTCTCCTACATGGGCGAGTAAAACCCAATCTAATTATAATTTAAAACTTCGCTAAGTCAAATGGCTTAGATCAAGAAAATAAAAAATACAATTTGATGAAAATAATACAAGCTAAAATTATCTTACAATAAAATGTCCACAATATTTGAGATGATCTTACAAATTAAATTTAATCACCTCATTACTTGCAAATGGAATATTAAATTTGCTCACTTTGAGATAGATTTATATTTTGTTAAAAAAAAGAATAATATTTTAAATAAATTATATTCTAACAGATTTAAACTTTTACTCTTCAAATAAAAAATGAATTAGAATTTTAATGTAAATCTATGACACATTTAAAGAAAATAAAATTACTTTCTTTGCTAACTTTATGGATTTAAAAGATGTAATATATAAAACTTAATATAAAATTCCCAACACATATTTCACCAAATAATAAATATATTCAAGAAAGAAATATATGGTGTAAGCTAAAAGAATGGAAAGTAAAGATTTAGTGAAGGAAAGTAAACTCAAGAACTCCAAGAGATGTTACTAGATTTTGTGTGCTGAAGCTTTCCAACCAAGAATTCAATCTCTCAAATGAAAAGAACTCTTGGAATAAAAATCAAAGTTTCTCCTCTCAAGATTTAGCATGTAAAGAGGAAAGGAAGAATGGAAGAATTACTGGAGATTTCCTTTTTGAGCAGCCCTTACATGAAGAAGAAGATAGGTATTTAAAGGGAAATAAAGGGTAAGTAAAGTCAAATTTGAATAAAACTATTAATCTAATATTATTTTATCAACTAATAATATTATATTTGATAAGGAATTAATTTATATTAAATATATATGAGATTCAAAATGCTATAAAATGGCTAGCCACATGGGAAACTAAAAAAGTCTTCATATACATTCAAAATAAGGCAAAAACGGTTATCAGCAAATTATATTAAAATGTGATAATGTTTGGAAATTCATTATAAAATGACATGAAATTCAAATGAGTAGTATAACCTATCAATCTATATCTAAAGAATAAAAAAATCTAATGCATAAAAAATTAAACCACATTTTTGTTTAAAAACTATCATAATCAGTAAAATAAAAATTTATGCACTTTTTTAAATATTTAAGGGTATATTGAATATTAATAAAATAATATGATGTAATATATAAAATTAATCATATATAAATAAATTAATGTTAAAAAAGTTCATTTAAAATAAATAAATAATAAAAATTTTACTATATAAGCTTATTACCATTAATTTTTCTAATTATATAACTTTCCATATATGATAATATCTATATAATCATTGAAGGTTATTAAATTTATTTAAAAAATAAATCTTAAAGATTTCTATATCAAGATTAATATATAATTAATAGATATTTAGATTATGAGTAAATCAAATCATGCAAGTAAATATTAATGGACCACTAACATACTCGAACAATAATATAAAGTCCTTCAAGCTGTCCATCTTGGTCCATCTTATTGTCAACATTTGATTGAACTTAAGTTGTGCAATGTAAATCTCATAAGTAATTACTATACACATCATTACACCTGAAACACTTAACACACAAATTAGAACATCCAAGCATATATTTGTTATCATCAAACTCTCTAAAATAGGTCATGAGATAGATAATATCAACAGCCATTATATGAATTAAATAAAGTGTTGATGTAATTAAGAACAACCATAAATAATTTTGCATGCTAGAGTCAACATTATGATCAATATGCTTCATTCAAATCATAATCCCAAAAGAAAGATTTTTAGCTAGCCATAAAAGTAATTTTACAAAAAAAGATTTTTATAATAATCACATAAAATATACAAGAGTTAGGTGGATTAAATTTCATTGAGAAAAGAATTTACAAGAAATTCCAAACAATAGATGCTTCCTATATCAGTTTTCCATAAGCTTGTTCACTCTCTACTTTAAACTCCACTCCTTTTACTTCCTTGAATAATAAATAGAGGACCAAACCTTAACAAAATGAGAAGATAACTTCTTATATTAAGTACACAAAATGAGACTTCCTCCATAGTGCTACAAAGATGAGCAATGTTTTGGCAATGTGAGTATACGATGCTCAAAGGTTTAGCATAATGGTTTTTAAATATTCTTAAAATCAGTATGCCCATTGCTCCAGAAGTGGTGCTAGAACTTTGATAGATCTACAAAATAAATTGTCTTGGTATTGTGGTGCTTGAAATAATTTCTAATTTCAAGCCTTTTTTCACCCTTGGCACTGTGAGGCTTGTACCAATATCTGATTCATGCCTTTTTCCTCAAAATTATTACACAAAATCAACTAAATTAAGGATTTTTCATATGGATATATACAAAATAATAATAGAATATTTACATAACAAATTCCCCCTAGCTTAACCTGATTCTTATTCTCAAGCAATGTTATTGCACTTTTGATCAATTCATTCTTCAATATATATTTGAAAGCTCAAAATGATAATAATGTAGGAAAAACATCAATAATTTGATCTTAAATGTACTGAGTTAAAGGTTGATAATTTTAATTAAAATAATCAACAATAAATATCCTAAGTAATTATTTTTATTAGCATCCATATTTAAATTCAACAACTACATGTGTATGTTCAGTGGAAAACTACATGGTTAAGTTGAATTACTTATCATTTAAGAATGTTCATACTATTGTTAATTCTCACAATTCATTTATAAACATCAACATGTTTTTGGATACTTACACTTCCCTTTTTTAGTTTAGTAATGAGGTTTGAGGTATTAGTTTTTTATGTTTCAGTACTCATTTTCCCTCAAGATTTTTTCAAGTAATAATATTGAATACCTAATTACTCTGTTCCTTCAAGTAATCTAAATTTGAATTTGAATTAATTAAGGATTGTTATAAGGTTTCCTAATGCCATACTTGGTTTATAAGAAAACTTAAACAATTGATCAAAGTAGTTGCTTTCCTAAATTTAGTTAGATAAGATATAACTATTAGTTAAGTGCTTCAGTGTTATAGTAGTTAAATTCAATATAAAGTACTAACTTAAATGATTTGATTAGTTGTTGTTAAGATTGTCATTACTTTTAATTATTTTCCATTAGTCACTTATTTAAGAACCTATAGTGTTGTAATTCCTTAATTTTAATCTCCATTTTTAAATACAAATTTCATATAAGTTGAATGAATATCAGAGTGCTTGTAAAGTATATTGAGGGACAACTAATAATTGAGCATAAAAGAATTTTACACCAAGTAAAAACATAAGATAGCACTATAGAAAACTTATAATGTAAAGTGTTACATGACAAGAGGCAATCCATCATACCTATATTCACTTTGCAATGAGCTATACTCATTACAATAAAAAGTTTCTAAATCATACATGATCAACCATATGTAAATGCTACCAACTATACAATAAACAAACAATATAAGACACCTACTACAAAATAAACAGATGAATATCATCTCTCATGGGAATAAAAAGGGCATGATGAAAATGAATTTTTCTTAGGTATCACCTTACATAAAATATGTAGTGTTGTGGTACTAAATGGAATGGTTTTGTGGCACTGGGCTAAACTAAATGAAAAAATAAGTCTAACATAAAAGAAGGCCACAACATGAACTGGGAGACGACACCATGATTCTAGAATTTGAACTTTAAACAGCAAACTTTTTAACCAAGGTAACACCATAACAGTTGACACCTACGGGCATTGTGAAGCTTGAAAAATATATCTTCAGCTCAAATATAGCACAGTGGAACTACATCATAACAATTTTCCTAGAAGAGCGGTGCCGCAGTTCAAAGGTTTAAACTTCCAAGAAAATCTTTATCATAAATTAAAACCATAATATGTATACTCACAATATACACATATAAACACAATATTTACATACAAATAATGCAACTAATACAAACTTGAATCTAACATAAAACATAATTGGGTTGCATCTCAAGCTACATTAAGCTTATAGTCTTCAATTAGACTTTTCCAAAATTCTCATTTAGGATGGCATACATAAGTATGACTCCTCAAATGATCATTATTCTGCAACTTTGCTTTATCTTTAGGGATAATTTTTGTTTTACTAGTTAAAAACTCCTTGGGTATATTGTTCAATGACTTTGCTAGCTACCTTAATTGCTTTTCCAAATTCCTAATTGTAACAACTTTACTTTGCAATTGATTCACCAAATGTAGCACTAAATCATCCAACTATGATTTCTTTTCTTGAAGCCTAGGGGATTAGAAGGTCAGGGTTTCCAAAATCTTAATGAGGAAGGTTCCAAGTATTATCTATAGGGTTATATATACTAGCATTCCAAGAATTTCTACCATTATTATTATCACTCCAAAAAAAATTAGGTTAGTTTCTACAACCTAGATTATATGTATTTGGGAAGGGGATATTCTATATTCCAATCATATTCATATTCTCTATCACTTGTATATAAGGATTTATAGAAGGATTAAATACACTCTTCTATATAAGCATAAATAATCCTAATGCTAGACTAACTATAGGATTATCTAATTTTCAAAACATGGCAGCTACCTAGGCAATCAAAATAGATAGGGCATTAAAATCATACACATTAGATACTCTATTTAGATTCACTTTATTAGAAGTCCACTAGAAATTATTTATTATAAATTCATCTATCAAGGCATATGTCTTCTCAAAGGTCTTTAACATCAAAGATCCGTCATCTGCCACGTCAATTACAAACATATGAGATCTTACAAGTCTATTATATAAGGTATGTATCACTAACTAATCAAGAAAATTATGCTAAGGAAACTTTTTTATGCATCTCCTTAAATTTTCTCGAGTCTCATATATTAACTCTTCATTAAATTTGAATAATGATATAATATCATTCCTAAGTTTGGCTATTTTTGAAGGTGGAAAGTACTTTATTATAAACTTATGGGCCAATTTATTCCATGTTATTATAGAGCCCGAGGGAAAGAAACTCAACCACATCATTTCTTTGTAGCTTAGAAGATAAGGAAACAAATGAAGTCTAATGATTATCATTTACTTAATTTTACTTGAATGTTATGAAGATCTCCAACAAACTAACTTGATGTGAATTAGAATCTTTAATAGGAGTTTCCCCAAATATGGAATTCTAAATCAATTAGTTCGTTACAGGTTTCAACTAAAGTTGTTAGCTTGAATGGTTTATCGGTTGATACTTTGGTGAATTTCGTCTACTAAGGGATTAGTTTACTCTCAAAAAGGTCAAAGGTTGGTCCCAATATGGGTTTTGTTTGGCCAATTATAATACTAAAATATTTTATTTTATTTTTATTTTTATAAGGGACATTTTTAGCTTTAAGTCAAACACTAAAGGTCCCTTTCTTAATCTACTATTAATACACTAACAAGCACATAATTGATGAAATACAAATAAAAAAATTAATAAGAATTCCAAAACTAGATCAAGTACACAAATTATAGGTTAACAAATGCAACTAATCAATAAAAAATAAACAACACATGCAAGACTAAAAGTATTATTTTTTTAAATAATATAGGAAACATAAGCAGAGAATATAATATTACCCTGATAATGACTCCAAAATCTTGTTGGTAGCTGTTGTGTGTAGGTGACAGAAAACTAATATATTTGTACTAGTGCACATCTTTATATAGTAGCAAAGTGAATGAGATGGTTATCAGAGCTATGAGGAAATGTGTATCACTAAGAATCCTTGAAGTACTTGTAACTCAAGTAGCACAATTACCTTACTGAGTCTATTCAAAGGTGAGATTCTAAAAAACTACTGAAATGCTGAAAAGGTAAAATTCTTTGAATAAAATAATTGTTGGACTCATGTTATTGAATTTTGTAGTATTTCCCTAAGTAGACTCATCTAATTTTGTTATGAATAAGAGCATATGCAATGTTAAATTTATGTCGAGCTTGTAAGGTTGTAAAGTAAGGCTCTCACCTCACTACATTGATTTTATTTCCATAAACCTTAGAATCCTATTTATCCTATGTCTAGGTATAAAAGTATTCTATCTTAATTCACCTATTTTTCAAAACATTCCTCCATCAAGGAAAAGAAACACACTAGGTCAAAATTTCAAGCATGTCCATTACATGAATTAAATGAAGTGTGAGAGTAATTTATAACAATCATAAATAATTTTATTATTAAGAGTTTACATTAAGAACAATATGGTTCATTCCCATCATATACCGAAAACAAAGATTTTTATCCATCTATAGAATTTATTTTACACAACAAATTTTCTTAATAACAACATAAAATATACCAGAGACATATGTAGTAAATTTTACCAAAATAAGTATTTACAACTAAGTCCAAATAATATATGCTCACCGAATCAATTTCCCTTAAGCTTGTTCTCCCCCCACTCTAAACTTCTACTTCTCTTACTACTTAAATAGTAAATTAATGATTAGCTCCAAGTTTTTTTAGAAGGAGAAAATCTTATTTTTTCGAATTTCTCTGTTCGCGGGCTTTGAGCGGGCAGGGTTTTGTTGCCAACAGGTCGCCGGATGGATGATCAGTGGTTCTTCTCAGCTAGTATCATGGAAATTATTCGTCTATCTGGTGCCAATTGGGGAATTGGAAAGGCTAGCTGTGGCATTGTAATTAGGGAGGTTGTGAAACCCTTGGTTCGCCAAGATCTGGTTGAAGGTATAGGAAAGAGGGTTTTGGCTGATCGTGTTTCTGATGATGTTAATGATCTTGCAAATGAGAAGATTGTTATAGATAACATTCCCGAGGCTTCTTCATTTGCTGGAGCGATCTTGATGGTTAATAAATTTGTGTTGAACCATGAAGATTTAGGTGGCCGAGCATTAGATTCGGAGATTGATGTCTCTATTATGGAAGTGGTTGATAATATTCCTCTGAAGAAGTCAGTTTTGGAAAAGAACCTGGATTCTACTGTTCAGAGAGATCCTGCTTTAATCGATATGAAGGAGAGTTTTACTGAAGCATGGAAAAAAACCACAACATATCAAGATTTCTGTCAATAATGTGATAACAGAATTGTCTGAGGATAGGATGGCGGTCAAGCTTAATGCTGAGAAGGAGGTTTTAAATTCGGAGATTTTGAGACATTCTTTGGTTGTTAAGGTGTTAGGTGACAAAGTTTCTTCTCCATTGTGTAGGCTGGAATTGAGGAAGCAGTGGAACAAGTTCGGCAGTTTTCATATGACGTCCATAGGCATGAATTGGATTTTATGCTCATTCAAGTCTGCGAAAGCGATGGAGGTGCTGAATGGTGGCCCTTGATTTGTGGGAGGTCACATTGTTGGGATGGATAAGTGGTCTCCACTTTTCAACCCCAATTCCTTCAAGGGAATTACTGCACCGATTTGGATTCGTTTCCCCTACTTGCCGATTTATTGCTGGGATGAGGAGAACATCACTAGGATTGCTTCAACAATAGGTGTACCTATGTATTTGGATGATAATTCTTTTAAATGGGGGAAACATGAATTCGCTCGGTTATGTGTGAGAATGAATTTGGAGAATAGACTTCCAATTGGTGTTTGGGTTGATGGAATCGCTGGTTGTTTCTTCCAAAAAATAGAGAATGAGAAGATTGATTTGATCTGTTATCGGTGTGGTAAGGCTGGTCATGATAGAAAGGATTGCTCTGAATTTGAGAAGAAGGTTCCTTGTGATCATCCGGCAAGGAACACTGTTGCTGATAAAGATTTGGGTGGGATGGTTGGTACTAAAGATGCTGAAAGTGAATATGGACCGTGGATCCATGTGCAGTTTAAAAATAGAAGATTCAGGAATGGAAAGGTGGTGACAGCTGGTAGGCCTGGTAAAAATACAGTTGGTATTGATGGTCAGGCTTGTGTTCATCTTTTTGATACAGGGCAAAGTCTGATTCAACACAAGAAGGTCGAGGTGGAACTTGAAATAAAATAGCTTGATAAAACTATTTTAGATACAGTTAATGCTGTTAGTAAAGGTGAATGTGATAATGATATTGCAATGGGGGTATTACTATCTAATAAATTTGATGCTCTGTTTGAGGAGATTGAAGAAGGGGAAATGACGGACCATCCTTGTGTAGATCAACAGAAGGAGGTGGCAATTGCTGTTGATTTTCCTGAGACAGTTGAATCTACTATTTTGCAGAATAATAATTCGGTTAAGATAAAACTGGCTAAGGAACTGAAATCGCTGAGGCCCTTAGAACATGATCACAGGAAAAAGAGAAAGGAGGGTAATGGAAGTATGCCAGGTGGGGATGGCTCCCCAATGGTTAGTAAATGAATTCTTTAGTTTTCTGGAATTGCAGGGGGGCCAAGGAAAAGGAGGCTTCCTTATATCTTAAGGAGATAGTGAGGGATCATGATGTTTGTTTTGTTGGGTTGATGGAAACCAAATTATCTAGTATTGATATAAAGGATATTGATGTCCTTATTGGGAACGAATGGGATTATTTCCATTTCCCAGCTGTGGGCACTGCTAGTGGGATTTTGGTCTTGTGGAACATGAAGTTGGTTTCTTTTGATGTAGAGAAGAGCTCTTCTCAATTGGTGGTTGGTTATCTTTATACTCCTTCTTTGTGTGTTTGGAAGGTGGCAACGGTGTATGGTAGTAGATGTCACAATGAGAGAAGGAGTTTGTAGAACTTGCTTGAGATTTGTATGAAGGATTCGGGTCCTGCCATTGTTGGGGGGTGGGGACTTTAACTGCTTTTTAAATAAGGAAGAGAAGAAGGGTGGAAAGAGATTCTTATTCTCTAAAGGGCCTCGAGAGATGAAAGAATTTATGACTAATTCTGATTTTCATGTTGCAGGATTTGTTGGACCAAGTTTTACTTGGTGCAACAATAAGGAGGGTGCCTCAAGGATTTGGGAGAGACTTGATAGGTGCTTGCTCAACACCTCTACTTTACACCTGGTACTATTTGGGAAGGTTAAGCATCTTACTCGTGTGGCTTATGATCACAGCCCAATTGTGTTCCATTTGGAAGCCAAGAAGATTAATAGGAGCAAGGCTATTAGATTTGAAGATACGTGGAGGTCTTATCCGATTGCTTGGAGTATTGTCTCTAATTCATGGAAGAAGGCTAATTTTGGTGAAGAGGTGGAGGTGCTTTACAGAAAGTTAAGGAGAACGTTGAGAGCATTATTTTTCTAGAATAAAAATAAATGTTGAGATCTTTGTAAGCTGAAGGATGATTTAAAGAGAGAAATACTAGAATTACAAATTAAGGAGGCTTCGGGTTCAGGTTTTTCTTGTGATGACCTGCTTAATCTTAGAAAGAAGGTTCATGAGCTTAATGTCACTCTTAGAAGGCTTTCTCTTTGGTGGAACCAAAGAGCTAAAACTAGATGGCATGAGGAAGGAGACACTAATTCAAAGTTTTTCCATAACTTTGCTTCAGCCCGAAGGAATGCAAAATGGATAAGTCAAGTTAAGGATGCTAATGACACTCTGGTGGAGGAAGATGATCAAATTGAACAAGTTTTTTTACAGTTCTTTGAGAAAAAATGGAAGTATAGATCTTGTGACTTGACAGGGTGGCCTTATCCATCAGAAAAATAGATGATGAGTGCCTTGAATGTAGCTGATCTGGATGCAGATTTTACCATGGAAGATTGCAGAATCTCTATTTTTCAGCAAGAAAACAATAAGTCTCTTGGACTTGATGGTGTGAAATCTTTCTTTTTTAATTGTTATTGGAACTTAGTATGTGAGACTACCTGGAATGTGATCAAGAAATTCCTTAAATCTAGAGTAATGCATAACGAATGGAAAGATATGCTTATTGTCTTAATTCCAAAGATTAAGAATCCCATTGTGTCAGCTAATTACAGACCGATCAGTCTCTATCAAACCACCTATAAGATTGTGGCTACTATGCTGGTTAACATATTGAAGATTTGTTTGCCCAAGATGATTTTAGAAGAGCAGGTAGCATTCATTCTAAAGAGATCACTATCTGAGCATTGCTTGTTGGCGCGGGAGATCTTTAATAAATTTAAAGTCTCAAAGAATAAACAACGTTTGATGGCACTGAAACTTGATATGGAGCTGGCATATTACAGTATGGGTTGGCTAACCTTGAATCAAATTCTCCACTGGTTTGGATTCCCCTCTGCCTTTTCCAAGTTTCTAATGGAATGTGCGGTTAATGCAAGGTTTTTTATTATCCTGAATGGAAAATACACGAAGTAGATTGATGCTCATTGTGGATTCAGGCAAGGCTGCCCTCTCTCACCATACTTATTCATTCAATTGTTATCTAATGCAAATGAGCAAAGCGGTCATGAATTGGGGATTCAAGTTTCTCCTAGAGGACCTAGGATCTCACATCTTCTTTATACAGATGAAGTGTTGCCTTTCTCTCGGGCTACCACATCCATGGCACGTCTGTTAAAATGCATTATGGAGGATTTTTGTTATTGGACGGGCCAAAGGGAAAATGTTAATAAGTCCCAGATCATTTTTGGCAAGATTGTTAAGAATAAGAAGAAGGTGGCTAGTATCCTCGGTTTTAAGGCGGCTAAGGAACTGCATTACTTGTGAATTAAGATCTCCTTACGAAGAATGGGTGTTACTGATTTTTAGGATCTGTTATGCCATGTCACGGACAGACTTAATGTTTGGGGAATGAAATCGCTCTCTTTGGGAGTAAAATTATTCTTATCAAAACCTCTTTACTCACATTACCAAGCTATGCTATTACTCACTCTCTGGTGCCTAAGAGGGTGATTCATGAGGTAGGGAAATTATGTAGAAGGTTTATCTGGCATAAGCAAGATGGGAAGCAGGGGTTGCACTATGTTGCTTGGGAGGAAATCTGTAATCCAAGGAATGCTGATGGTTTGGCTGTTCTGTCTATCATTACCAAAGCTGGTACTCTACGGGCAAGGTTGGCTTAGAATTATATACAGAAATCTGACACTTTACTGCACCGAATGATTAAATCTAAGTTTGGTAATAATGTCTTAAATGATAATGGCTTGAAAAGTTCTTCCAGTGTTTGGAAAATTTTAAAGGATGGAGGTAAACATTTGAAATCCATTGTGAGATGGAGAGTGCGAAGAGGAGATAAAATTCAAGTTCTAAGTGATATTTGGCTATTGGATAAATGTCTCAACGATTGGCCAACCTTTGTTGACTGTGATGCTCTGAAAATTTGAAAGTCCAGCATTTCATTTCAGAAGCTGGAGAGTGGGATGAAGGAAAGCTTCTCATTTTTTCCATAAACATCTTGTCAGCCTTATCAGGAATGTGCAAATTGATGGCCAGCGGGAGGATCAGTTGGAAACCATCTGTAAGTTTTCAGGTAAAGCCATTTCTGCGTTGGCTTATGACAATGAGATGAAAGGGAGAGGTGTTAGTGATGATGAGGGATTTTACAGTTGGCTTATGAGCTTAAACCTGAACTATAATGTGGAAATTTTTTTGTGGCATTTTAGTAAGTTTCCTATTCCCACAAATCACTTTCTTAAGTTTCGAAGACTTGCAGCTAATGATCTTTGTGCTAGAGGTTGCCAGGAGGTGGAGAACTATGACCACATTATTGTTCACTGTAAGTACCATCAAGAAATCGTTAATAAAATTCGAGAATGGGGGTTTTTTATTCCTATTTTCTATTCTTTGGAGTGCTGTATAGCAGAGCTGAGAAGGAGCTCTGGCCATAATTCTGGTATGGCTAGAATATATTGTGTTGCTGTGTTTTTGAACTGGAAAAATCGTAACATAGTTAAGCATGGTAAAGCAGCTATGTCATGTTCTTCAGTGGTTGTGAATGTGATTTCTTTAGTCGTTTTGAAGTTTTCTCTATATCTAGCTAACTGGGGTGCTAATCTCCCAAGGGAGTTCTATAATACTTGGTGCCCTCCACTGCTAGATTGGATCAAGATCAATGTGGATGCATCCTTGTTGAGTTAAAATATAGGTGGTATTGGTGGTATTTTCAGTGACCATAAAGGCAAACTTCTTTTAGATTTTGGAAGGAATAAGACTCATTGGGACATTGCCCAACTTGAGTGGAGGTGATTTTGGATATTAGAGATTTTATACAAAGTTTGATGCTTGAAAGTAAAGGTATTATCATTGAAAGTGATAATGCTAATGTGATTACATTCTTACAAAATTCTTTGAAGAAAGTTGATTGGCACTTGGATAATTGGCCGGCCAAAAAGCTTTACTTCCTTAATGACTTTAATAAGGTCATTTTTCATCATGTTAATAGGGATTGTAATAAAGTAGCTGATTTTTGTGCTACTTTAGCTTTAGATGGTAGCTTTACTTTTGATAGCTTTTCATTTGGTAGCATTTCGATCCCCTTGATTGATTTAATCAAGGATGAGATGTTACCATTATAGTTTGTATCTAGGTTTGTTTCCTTTCTTTCTTTTCTAAATGCATTGCTTTTGCATGGCTTCAAAAAAAAAAATTAATGACTAGCTCTCAACAAAATGAAAAAAATATTATTTATATTAAGCACAAAAATTTAGATGGGGGTCACAACATTATAGAAATGGGCACTGTAGCATTATAATAGTGAACTAGAACATCAGCACTTAGTACTTTGCTCCACTATGGCATTGGGATAAATAAGTTCAGCACTTCAATAGATAACTACTCAAAATTTTGAGTCATGATGTTGAGGGAGGCTTGGAATCACAGAGCCATTATGGTGTTGTAATGCAGAACTAGAACTTGTGCAAAAATGCTTTGAGCATTGGGGCACTCCAGACTCTAACATTAGGTCTTTGCAAATTTATAGAACTCAAATTGCCTTAGTGGTCAAAATTATGGTGCTGTGACATTATAATGATCAACGGTCTACTATCATGCTTTTAAAAAATTCTTAAACTCTTCCTGCCCTATGCTCTAGATGTGGAATTAGAGATTTCATGGCAATATAGAAAAAAGTATTTTGGTGATGTGGTGCTAGAACCAATCTTAAACTCCAAGACTTTTTTATCAAAATTCTTACACAACATCAGCTAAAATAAGAATTTTCATAGGGATATATTTACAAAACAATAACATAATATTAACTTAACTATTGTCAAACTCATGTGTATTCATACTATTGAAACCTTCCATATCAATTTTTTTATAATTTATTTTATATATTTTTTACTAAATATGGTTCCATCTGCTCCTTGCTTTATATTAAATCTAAGAAATCAAGTCTGCTCACCTATCATACTCATTTCAAATTTACTACTCATAGTGGAAGAGGTTATTTGCATAGATCATCATCGATGTATCCAAAAGATTATCTTATATATATATATATATATATATATATATATATATATATATATATATATATATATATATATATATATATATATATATATATATATATATATATATATATATATATATATGTGCATAATGGGTAATTCATCTTAAATTCTTTTTATAAACAGTGTGGTATCTACCATTCTCTTAGAAATGGATTTCCCTCGGAGAAAAGTACTAAGACTATAATGCTTTTATAGGTTTGTATATATGATTATAAAATGTTCACCTCTCAAAACCTAGAGGTTATTCTAAATAAGCATCTTCCTTAATTACCCAAATTACAAAAATCTATTCGCATCTATTTGGTGTCATTTAAATCCCTTGAAAACTGTAAATACTATTAGTACCATGATAGCTTCTAACCTAGCTACTTGGGAGAATGTTTCCTCAAAATCTATATCTTTTCTTTGATTAAAACCCTTTACTATCAATCTAGCCTTATACCTAATGATTGGTCTATAGTCATTTAGTTTATTTTAAATTTCCCATTTCATACCAATAACACTCTTATTAATAGGTCAAGCTACTAATTCTAATACATCATTTCTTACAAACTAATTCATCTATTCTTAAGATGCTACAATATAAAAAAATTTCTTCTAATGCCTACTCTACACTAGCGGGTTCTACCATAGAGATGAAGGTCAATTGGCTAACTTCTTTCATAAGCCCATTCCTAGTCCTAATTCTTATGGATGAATCCCTTATGAAAGATCCCTAGGATGACTAGATGCATTTATCCTCTCTCTAGAAAAGTGGTCCTTATTCTCTAATATATCTTCTAAGCCTATAATTTGAATTTTATTAGTGATGACACCCTCTTCTTCTTCTCTAGGTGGAGTATCCCTATAGGTCTCATGAAATACTATATGGGTTGACTTTTCCACTACTCATATTCTATTAGTAAAGACCTTATAAGTTTTATCTACAACTTAAAATACTAACAATACAACTTCGTCAAATTTGGCATCAAACTACTCTAAATTATATTTTCCATTATTAAGCTTAACATTTGCATCCAAAGACATTTAATTGGCAAAGGTTTTGAGTTCTACCTTTTAAAATCTCATATAGGTTTTTTTTTTAAATTTGATATAGTGTTTACCCTATTTGTGACATGACTTGCCATATTTTTTACCTCATCCTAGAAGTATGTGGGTAGCCTATATTTATTTTATATTTCTCTATTTGCTTCTATTTAGATCCTTTTCTTTCTCTCTGCATTGCCATTCTTCTAGGGCCTTTTAGGCAAAGAAAAAAAATATTTTCTATCCCAACCTCATGATAAAATCATTCTCAAACTCTCCTTCATGGCCACTATGGATGGTGTCAAATGTGCATCTTAAATTTCTTTGAATCAAATTTGAAAAAAATCCTAAAATCCTCAAATGGGTCATTTTTATTAGCTAAGAGCTTAACCTAAGTAAACCTCATGTAGTCATCTACAATGATAAATCCATATGCTTTTCCTCTTAAGACTTATAATGTTGATGGTTCCAAATAGATCCATATATAAAATCTTATGTGGTCTACTAATGTTGATCTCCATATTTTAGTGAAAAGAAAACTTAACTTGCTTACCTAGCTAACACACATCATATAGATGCCCTTTAGTGAACTCTAACTAGGGTACCAATATAATGAAGTCTTAGTGTGTAATCTTTTTTAGTGTCCTCATGCTTTCATGACATTGTCTCCTATAGAACAAAAAAAATCTTATATACTATAAATTTTCAAATAATGCACCCTGTTAGACTTATTAAAACTTTTTAGATCAAACATGAAATAATAATTGACTCAAAAATCATGTACAATAGGCTTATTATCAAGCAAAATCAAATATTTGCCAAAATAAAATTAATATTAAAGCATTTATCATAGAGTTGATATACACTGAGTAGGTTATTCTTTGAACCTTCTACTAATAAAATACTTTAAAAAGTAAAGATATTAAGTTTACTTATGGTGCATTTGCCAGTTATCATCCATATGGTATTATAATCAAACATTACTTTACCATCCACTCTTTGTTTCTTGAGTGCTAAATTTATTACAAATCTTGGTGCAAGTACTATAATTTTTATGCTAACAAACATTATTATTATTTATCATTATTATTCTTGCATATCTATCTTGTTTCCCTACTCAATAACATTTTAGGTCCACAAGTCCACTAGCTGTAACTATTAGCTCAAGATTGGGTATACTAGAGTTGAGTCTATCTATAATTTCAACAAGTACCTTTTTCTTTCTTGAGTCAAATCACGTATATGGTGGACACCAAGCTGAGTAACCTTACACACACACTCAAAGGAGTGAGTTGGTGAGTTAGTAATAATATGATTTATATCATATTGGATGATCAGTTAAAAGCAAAAATCCCTAATTAGGGCACCCTTATTAATTAATAGTGATTAAACTAATCAATAAGTATTTTTGGAAAGGTTAAAGTGGGAATTCTAAAATTATCTTGTCATTTGGAATAAGTGTTGTGGCACATTCAAGGAAGGTGGTTTGGAGTGCCAGAACATCGCGGATTTAGCTCATGCTATTTCTTATAAACTTTGGTATAACTTTTATGCTAAAAATAGTGTTTGTTCTAAGTTTATGACTCAAAAGTAATGTGTTGGCAAGCACCCTACTATTTGTACTTATAAAATGGAAGACTCTAGGGTTTGAAAAGACTTTGTAGCATTAAATTAGAAGTAGAACCCTACATTCATTGGGGTAATGGATGTGCTAATATTTTCTTTTGGCAAGACAAGTGGTTGAACCAATCTTCTATTGATTGTATGCTTCAATTAGTTTCTACCTCTACTATTAAAGTTAATTATTTTATTTCTAATAATTATTGAGATATTCCAAAATTACTTCAAGCTATTTCTATGTTTATTATTAATCAAATTTTACAAATTCCTTTAAATATTGATGTTGATGATCTTTTGTTGTGTAATATAGCTAGTAATGGCATTTTTAGTATTAAGAAGGTTTGGAATACTTTTAGAACTCAACATGCCTCTTCTAAAGTTTTTCAAATGTTATGGAACAAAATCATTCACACTTCTATATCTACCTTCATTTGGAGAGTCATGCATAATTATGTTCCTAAGGATGACATTTTAATCAAACGTGGTTTTATTTTGGTTTCCAAGAGCTAATATTATCATCATGTTGAAGATATGCATCATGTGTTTCTGTCTGGACCAATTGCTTCTAAAGTTTGGATTTACTTTAAGGATATGTTTAAACTTAACTATTTTTAGGGTAATATCTCTAATAAGGAAATCTTGTATCTTTGTTTTTCTAATTCTAGAGGTCACATTACTAATCTTTTTCCTTCTCAAGTTTACTTGGTATCTCTGGATTGGGAAGAATAACTCTCTTTTTATTAATATCAATATGAATCATGATCTTATTATTACTAATGTTATAGATAAATTTTATAAGCTATTTAATGTTAATCTTCTTAATGCTAAGAGTTTTAATGGTTATTTCTTTATTGCTAAGGAGTAAGGTATTGTCCTGCATAATAAGGTTAATGATGAGGGGTTTAGACTAATTTATTGGATTAAACCTCGTCTAAATATGTTCAAGTTAAATAGTGATGGTTATGTGAAAGGGGACACTTGTGGTTGTGGTGGTATTATTAGCAAGACCCATATATGATTAATAGGTAGTGTGCTAGTTAGATTATACCATTATAGAGGTTTTCTCATATTATTAATACCTATTTAATGTCTTTGTTTGTGTAAAGCCCAAATCGACACTTCTTCTATTAGGTATAATGTTGTGGATTAATACTTATGTTTTAGAGGTTGAAGCATCAAAGGTTTGAATGTTTCATTGAGTCCAGGATAATAATTGATAATCTAATGAGATTAGAGAAGACATTTCATGGTATGTATTATCCTCTTAAGAGGAAACTACATCTCCCTATGTTTTTGCTTAATGAGCAGGGTGAGCATTAGTTGTTGGAATAGTATAAAAGAGAGATTTCAGTGGAGGTTAAATTTTGTTATTAGATGGAAGGAATTTACTAATATTTTCATATCATGATTTGCACCTTTATCTACACAAATGCATGAGATGTTTTTGAGGTTGGTTCAAGGGAGAAGGTTTGTGATGTGGTACGAGGTAAAGTTTACTACCTTAGCTAGATAGACACCATATTATGTTAACTCTTCTTAGGAAAAGTGTTACATATTTTTGAGTGGGCTCTATGATAAATTCATGCTGTCATTTATATAATTTTGCATATGTTTAATTTTTTGACATGTTGGAGAGTGTCTATATTATTGAGGATATGTCATCTACTCAATAGTGGTTGGCTACTAGTAGAATGAGATTTTGCTGGCAAAGTTTTGTGTGAAACATTTCTAGAAAGAGGACCTAGTTTGAGCATTGAGATGTTAGGAAAAGTATATCTACTATATTATTTCCTAGCAGCGGTAGTGTTATAGGTTCTTAAGTTTTTGTGAGTCGAGTGCCAACATGCAAGAGTTATGGAAGGAGACATTTGGGATAGTATAATTGGATGACTAGCTAGTGCTTCAAATATGGTTAAACTTGACACAAGGTGATGGAATGCCCACAAGCATGGCCACATATATATTTTGAGTCTAGAGTTGAGAGCTTTATTAGACTAATAGGAAGACTATGAGAAGTTCCTTCTTATGTGTTAACTAAGAGATCTTCTAATAGTGGAAATGATTATATGATGTATATAGAAAGAGATATCAGTAGTAAATAGAGAGGTGATTGGGTGGTGTAGGTCATGTCACACTGATATTTGGTCTATAGGACATAGGCTATATGATGTCCAAATGCTAGATTTTGGTTAGGGAGGACCCTAGGATCTCTATTAATGGAAAGATTTTAATTATAATAGATAATCATGTCTGTTATATTTAATTTAGTATTAGTCATAATAAAATAGGTGATGGTTGATAGAGGAGGAGTAATATTGACCCAATCACCTACTTTAAGAATAATTATATTTTTAATGATATATTAAATGTTGCACATATTTTGAACTATTGTTCAAACTAATGAAAGGTGAATTTTTCTTGGTGTGCTTTTATGGGAGAGGTTGACTTGGGTCAAATCATAGTTAACGGTAGTAGCTATGGTGTGAGCTTTTTGCCGAGTGGTAGAAAGAAGTAAAATTTAATCAAAATCTTAATAGGTGATGGATACATGGAATTGGAAAACATAAGAATGAACTGTTGCACCCTTGGTATTAACTTTTAAACTTGAAAAAAATTCAAAGAGAAGCTCGGAGTTGAAAGAAAAAGCCAAAGTGAGAAGAAAGTGAAGTGTAGTGCCTATGAAGATATATAAAACCAAAAGTTTAGGATTTTTTTAATTAAGACATTGGAAGGGATAGTGCTTGTAGCTTTATATATATGGTAGGCTTCCTCATCTGATGCATCTATGAACCATGTGTTGACCATTCATTAAAAGGAACTAACTGCCAAAGATCTTGAACACTATACCCTAGCCATTTAATAGTGCAGTAAGGAATTCTAAGGATAGAAACTAAAATGTAAAGAAGAGATGAGTAAGAATGGTGTTATTCAAATTATTAGAATTATCCTCCTTATATAGATCTAAGATTATCATAAAGAATAGTATGATCAGATTAATTCAATTCATCCTGATTGAACAGTGCAAAAAGTTTGTCAAATTACATAGTACAATCATAATTCTATTGGGTGGTCATCGTTAACACAATCTCCCTAAGGAGTTAGATTATATGATCTTTGACCAATTAACATACAATATAAAAAAGTGTTCACACATAATGTTGTCTAATTAAATATCATATCAACAAAATTAAAAATACCATCATTTATTACCACGTGTATCATACAGTATGAAGTATTGGTTTATATAGTACGACCACTAATAATTATTTTAATTAGGGCCATTGAGTGTTTTGTTTGGTAATGACGTGAGGATCTAATAAAATCATACATTATGAAGTAAATTGAATAAAATGATTTGAGTAAATATTACTTTTGTGTGTGATGATCAGAGAAAAACATATGAGAAAATTTCATAAACAATAAAAAATACACAAAACTCAAATAGAAATAAATAGATATGAACAATCATAAACACAAATATATACCATAAATAATTAAAAAAAACACACAAATTTTAACAATACCCTTACACGATTTTCTCTAAGAATTTATATCAATCATGCTTAGCCTAGTCCTAAGTGTACCGAAGGTGTCATAATTGAGGGATTTTATAAAGATGTATGACAATTGATTTTCAATGGCTACATGATGCAATTTTTTATCTCCCTTTACTACAAGATCCCTAATAAAATGATGACAAATGTTAATATGTTTTGTATCAGATTGTTGGATTATATTCTTTAAAATGCATATGGCACTAGTGTTATCACACATGATAGGGATAGTGCCTATAGAAAGTATAAGGTTAAGAATTTATTGCTTTAGCTATAAAATTTGAGCAACATAACTTCCTAATTCTATATAATCCACTTCAGTGGTGGATAGGGCAACTGAATTTTATTTCCTACTAGACCAGGAAATTAAGGATTGCCCTATGAATTGATAAGTATCAGTTCTTGTCTAATCTACACCATGTAAAGTCTGAAACTAAATATCCCAGAATTTCAAAGGTGGTGATATGTATAGGATACAAGATGCCTAAGATTTTGGTGCCTATAAGATACATAAGAATTCACTTTATGGTAGTCATATGAGGTTCTTTTAGATTAGCCTAAAATATAACATAAAGATAAACACTAACTGTAATATATGATATACTATGGATCAAATAAGAAGTGATCCTATAATTCCTCTATACATGTTTTGAACAAATAATTTTACATCTATATCCTTATTAAACTAGATGGTTGAGTTCATTAGTGTCTTTATACTTTTTAACCTTCCATATCAATTTTCTTCAAGATCTCCTTAAATGTATTTTGACAAACTAAGGAAGGTACCGTCCTTTTTCATCTTTACATTAAATCAAAAGAATTAGCTCAACTCAGCTATCATACTCATCTCAAACTCCTTACTTCTAGTATCTAAAAAATTCCTGACATAGATTTTCATATATAAATCTAAACCTTATGCCAGCAACATAGATTTGAACTATCAGACTATCATCTCTTAACTTCTTAAAGACTAGGGTGGTGTTTATTTTACCCTTATCAAATGATCTATCTAGGAGAAAGGGATTAATTACATACACTCGAGAGCCCTAGTTATGACAATCTTTCCCTTTTTAATGATGATAAATATTATTGGTTGAATTTGAAAACTAATATTATTTTCTCCTAATCTCCCCCACACTAAGAGAATTATATTTAAAAATAAGGGAAAATATTTATTTTTTAAATTGAAGAAAAAAATTTAAAGTAAATAACAAATGAATAAATACATCCAAATATCTACTCCCCCTTTTGACATCACCAAAAAGAAGAGATAATAGAACACATAAATTGAACTACATGCATGAAACTTGAAAATTTTATAGAAGGGGAAGAAAATAACTAAAACACACAACACAAGAGGAAGAAAAAAACTAAAAATTTGCAAATAAAAAAAAACTACAACATATAATCATGCATAAAACATAATTATGATATAAAAAGAGATAAATAAACACAAATAAAACTTAACATATTTATACTTGATCAGAGTTATAATTAAATCCTTAGCCATTAAGCATAAGTTTGTTAGGTCCTCTTCTTAATCCTATTCTGATGGGTCAGAGGTTAAGTCTTCTTAAGAGATTTTTTTTCTTCTTTTCATTTCCCCTATTTGTATTTAGCTTATCCTCACCCTTTTCCTTCATAGTGTGTCTTTTAAAAATGGGGTAGTCAGACTTCAAATGCAAAGGCTTCTTACACCCAAAGTAAATAATGTTAGAAGAAAACTTATCATTTTTACCATTTTTATATTTGCTCTAATTTAGTTGGTACTTATTCTTGCACTTTAGGAAACTTTTGATTTAGCCTATCATTAATGTTATCTCCTCACTCCCATCATCTCCTAAGACATTTTTATTTATGTCTTTGGCCTTTAGTGCTATTTACATCTATATTATCTTATCACCTACATCCAAAAGTCTTTGACTAACACATTGCTCATAAGAAATGAGTGAACCAACTAGATTATAAATAGAATGAACATTCAAGTCTTTCTATTCATATATATTAGTGATTTTGGCATTAAAACTATCTGGTAGCAATGTAGAATTTTGTTGACCTTCTCAGAGTTTGAAAGTTCTCTACCTAAAGCATGCAATGATATCAGTATCTGAGTAAACCTAATATACATGTCTGAGATGGTCTCATAACACTTCATCTAAAAAAGTTTTAAATCATGCAATAATATATTTAACTTAGATTGTTTGACTTCACTAGTAACTTCATATGTAATTCATAATTCATCCCAAATGTCCTTGAAAATGGTACAGGTAGAATCTCTCATGTAATATTTAGACTTAAATGCATAGAAAAAATAGTTTAAGCATCTAGCATTTAGTTGTGCAAAGATTTGTTCTTATCTACTCCATTAAATAAAAGGAATATTAGTTTTGACTCTATTAATAATACGTGATGGTACATAATAACCAATTTGAATCATATGCCATATTCTAGAATCAATAGATTGTAAAAATATAGACATGCTAGTTTTCGAAAAATCAAATGGAATGTTGTCAAGAAGTGGTAGACAAGTTATTAAATAACCCACCACGGAGTTTTTATTTCTAAAGTATGCCATGAATCATTTTTCTTAAGGTTTTTTAAACACTACTTTTGATACCAAATTTGATACCACTTGAAAGTTTAGGGATATTGTAAGACATCATTCAACTATCCCTAGGCACACTAAGAGGGGGTGAATTTGTTATTTAAAATTTTCTTTATCACAAAAAAATCTTTTTGAACATTTTTAGTAACTTAAAATAAATAATTTGGTCACCCTATGTCGAAGCTAGTAAACTTAAAAATAATTACAATAATGGTGATGATAATTTAACAAACTCAATCTCACATTCACTACATATTTTTCATCAAAAAAATTTCATGAAAATAAATTATAGAAAAGTAAATGTAAAAAATAAAATTTAAAATAAGCATATTATAATTTTATACTGGATTAGTTAAACAATAACCTACACCCACTCCCCAAAGTCATCCTCTTAAAGTAATACACTAAACCTTTAGTGACTCTCCTTTAGCCTCTATAACTAGGTGGAGAAGCTCTTATAAAATCTCTTCCAACAACCCGATGCGGTAGAGGACTGTAATCATTTCACCCCCTTTATGAAGGCAGAGAACCTAGACTCCTTTTTCACTCTCCTGGTGAACTTAGAGAACCTCAAATCCTTTTTCACCCTATTATAGAAGGAAGAGAAACTCAAATCACTTTCACCTTCCCCGGTGAAATAGAGTAGAAGGGTCCTTTGACACTAAAAAGATCTTCTTCCTAAAGCTTTCCTCAAGATAAACCTTGACACATGGAAGAACTCAGGTGCAAGTTTGCTAGAGCAACCATATGGAACTCCCTCCCACACTCCCTTGAAACCCAAAAGGATCTTCTCCCTCTCTCATAAACTCCACCCTTTCTCTCCCAATCTTTAGGCTCTCTATTTAAGCATTCTTCAGAAGAAAATAACTCAATGAATGCCAAAAAGACTTAAAAAGCCTTGTGAGAAAGCTTAAATAAAAATCTTTAAAAAATCTAAAAATTTAAA
The DNA here is from genome assembly GCA_022539455.1 of Dendrobium nobile. Taxonomy (NCBI): domain Eukaryota; kingdom Viridiplantae; phylum Streptophyta; class Magnoliopsida; order Asparagales; family Orchidaceae; genus Dendrobium; species Dendrobium nobile. The sequence continues at coordinate 57,354,275 of CM039735.1, forward strand.
AAAGCCATGAAAGTTTACACAGTACCATACCACAAATTTGATATATTAGTATGTATGATCACCAGTTAGTATAATACGATCAGTTCAAACTTTGATACTCATACTGTATAATGTTCATTTAATACAGTATAATCTAAAATATTAGTATAGTACAATTAGTTCAATTGAAGTATGTTTCATCCACGAAGAATCTTGTGATGATCAAATATCCTCTCTATCGATCGTACAGTACGATCTAGTTCATATAGTTTGATTGAAAAAAAAAATTAAGCAGATTTGATTAATTAATCAAATAAATAAATTAGGCAATATTTTAAACATCATATAATATGATTAGGTTCATTAAATATGAAAAGAAAAACATTTAAAATTCAACATCTTGCCTAATTTAGTGAACGGCTGGGTTTCTAATTATAATAGTTTGTCCAGTATGATGTGGTGTTCGTAGTGTATAATTATTTAAATTTTAAAACTATTTTCTTAAATAAATAAAATATTTAGTTAGCTTCTATAATAATAGCTTATACAGTAAGATATATATCGTATAGTATGATGTAGAGAAAAAATAGAATATTTAAAAATTAGTTTTTCTCTCCTTGTGTGCATGTACAGTTACTAGGCTAGCATAAACCCTTACAAGACTTAACTTATAAAATCAAAAATAAAAAAATAAATATTACATACACTTTCAACATACCATATTCTACCAAATTATGAGCCTTGAATCTTCATTGAATGGTGTATAATGTACTAGAAAATATTAGTACACACAAATAAGTATGTACTACAAATACTAGGAGAAATAAAGAGGCAATCAATAATGTTTGTTATCATCAAAATTAGAAACTTGGGAGCCTGAGTTGTAATAATTATGGTAGATATTATCAACCTTACTTTTTAGCATGCCCTGGTTTACATTTTATATTAATAAGAGATGAATAAATGTTCTTTTTATTTATGCACTTTTGCTTCCTACAACTTTATATTACATGCATAACATTCATATGGGTAATGGATTTGTATTAGAGGGTAGCCTTTTTATAAGTTTCTTTCATTATGAATGTTCCAATTTTTATAGGAATATGTATGATATTTTTAGGATGATATGGGGGACCCATTGCACTATGGGGTTTCATCACTTTTCCCTGTAGGTTTAAGACCTCTATACTGCCAGATTTTTTAAGAAATCTGGAGTTAAGATTTTTTAAACTTTAGAGTTTAGGGTGTCTTTATAGTAAACCAATATTAGTTGGGTGCATCTGACCCGACTCATAGTACTAAAATCTGATTTTAGATCTTAACCAGAATCATTGATTCCTTAGATATAGATTCAACCTTTCTTGCATACATAAGGTGATTCATTATTTTTAGAATGTTAGCTGGCAGCCACTCTGGGCAGGCATAAGTCTAGATTGTATACAAATATCTTTAGATCTCCTACCCATGAGGGTTATCCAATCATTCTAAAATTTAAATCTTAAATTTAAGCTCTCGAAATTGTAGAATTTAATGCCTAAATCTTTTTTTAAACCCAAACCTTCATCAACTCTTTATAAATTTAATAGTCTAGTCTTTACTTTAATTAAGATTTTTCACTTCTGAGATAAAATTAACTATAGAGGTTTACCTCTATATGGAGTCTCACATCTAATAAAAATAAACCATATCTTAGTTCCTTTCTAAGGTAAGAGAAAAATCCTAGGAACACAAACTATAGCATTATATATTGGTATAGTTTCTTAATCAAAATGAAAGTTGAATATTTCTTTTAAACTTTAGGATGAATTTAACATTCTTAATGTTGCATTTAATTATGAAAGTAAATTTTGATTCTCTTTTCAAATTGATAGTGAAATATTTGTCTATCTTTGGAGATGCTATAATATTTAGGCAAGCGAATTTGATTAAAGAAATATTAAAGCAAAATATGTTGTACATATTTAATTTTTTCGCATGATTTTTATAGCAACTTCATTAGGGATTAAAAGTTTGGGTTTACTAGATTTGTTGCATTTATAACTCCCTTATCCAAAAATTAAAGACTATTCTATAATAATTTGGTTCTAGGGAAGGTAAGAACCCTGTCAATTTTTCATCTAAAATGAAAGTAAAATTCTAGTCTAAAGTAAATCCCTCCAAGTCTAAAAGCCTTTGGACAAGGTCTAGGTTCAAATCTAACTTTAAATACAAATCCAGCTTTCCCTTGTTCCTAAGTTTTTTGGTTCAGCTAATGGTTGAAATCTAAATCCGATCAAAATCAAAGTGCTCCCTAGTCTAAAGTCTTCAAACTAGGTCCTAGTTGAAAATAAAATTTTTGTCAAATAAAATTCTTCTCAGTCCAAAGTATTTGGACTGGGTCTTGGTTTAAATTATGTTCTAAAATCCCTGTTTAAATTATAAACTATATTGGTGATTATTCTAACAAATTTTAAATCTAAATTTCTCTAAAGTTAAAAAAAAAATTAAGTTCATTTTTGTTTAAACTTATGTATGGGATTCAATAAATTTAGTTTAGTATTATATACAATGATTAAAATATCCTGCTTAAAAGTAGTAAATTCAAAAATTGATTCAGATTTCTAGTTTATTATAGAAATGTCTGAAAAGTTTATTTTCTCCTTCTCAAGTGATGTTAACATACATGTTAAGCAGTCCATTTCTACTAAGGTCTTCCAAATTATATTTGGATTTGGATTGGAGAACCTATATTTTCCTTCACTAGACCAAAACCAAAAGTGGTCAACACTGCAATCCCTACTAATTCTGCTCTTACTTAGATTATCATTGAGGGTGGGTCTATAATTGCTCCTATAATTACTGAAATAATTTTATTCTCTCACCTCATTTTCCCCATGTATACATACAAGCAGAAGCGAAAATCTATTGCTCATCCTAAACTCTCAATCTTCAGTAAGTTTAAGATTGATTCTTTGCCTGCAGTCACTAAATTTACCAAATCACATAGAAGGAATAATAATTGTCATTTGACGTGCAGGGAAGAAATGGCCAATCTCTTAGAAGAAGAAATCTATTTAAATATTTAAGCTGAGGAAGTGATAAAGAAATTACCTGAAATTCATGTTGATCTTGAAATCCCTTTACATTTGCTCTTATTAAGTATAAGCTACTTTACGTTTTAGCACCTGCTATCATATAAATGAATATTCTTTCCATAGTAAATATTAGTTCTCCAACATTATATAAAACCTCTATCCTTCCTTCCTTATTAAAAAGGAAGAGAAACTTTAAAACCCTACTAAATCGATTAATTGTTGACTTTGTCACAGCTGATGTGTAGTCAAAGGATGTTCTTTTGAAGTCCGTTAAAGATGCAATCTCAACCTGGGCTAAGCATGATCCATATAGAGAGAAAATTATCCTTCTATATACTAAAAAAAGTGCAATTTCATGATGTATGGTTTATAAAGTTAGTTGTTATTACTGATGTTAGAAGAGAACCAAAGAAGTTATTTAGCTCTAAAACTAAATCAGATCATTTTTTTTTTGGGGAAACCCACAGAGTGGGCAATGCATTAATATAAGGAAAAATTATAGAGTCCTTAAAGGGACCTCATGCCCTCTACAGCTCAAAAGAGATACAAAAAAGAAGTAAAAACAAAAAATACCTATGAGCACTTGGTCCCAATTACACAAAAGTACAATAAACCGTAGATACATTCTAAGGTGCGCAAGAGGGAGCACCCAAAAAAAGGTAAGAAAAACAAAATAAGCTTGAACGATCTACTTCCCAACAAAACTAGTACTAGTCCTGATACCTGCAAAAACGAATACCTGCAAAACCAATTGAAAATAGAAAAACAAGGAGACCAAATAACATATCTTAAAGGGCTTATAGAAATAAGAGAGGATCTGCAAGCAGAAGTCATACCACCTCCACTGAATAGAAGTAAAGGACCAACCAGAGAGGTGATCAGTCAAAAACTAATAGGCAAGGCAAAGAAAAACCAACCCAGCAATCAAAAGACAACTCCAGCTACCATAAGACATAAGTAACCAACTAATATCATCAAAACCCGAGTAACTCCCACTAACAGGCACCAACAAAAATAGCTTATAGAAAGGATGGAGCCAAACCCAAACAAGAGAAAGAAGAGGTATCCAACAACAGTTTAAGTAATAACCCACAAATAGCTTAAAGAGAACATAGGCACCACAGCGATAGGGAAATAAACTGTGTAGAACATAATCAATCCAGATATGTATAAACTCCAAGAAGCAAACCTGAATGTTAAAATAGGAGCAATAATCTGTAACACCTTAGCACGTCAAACCAACCATAAACAGCCAGAACCCTAGGTCAAGCAAAGCCACACCGAGAACCTACACCAGATGAATCACAACCCTCCAGACACCAAGTAATCCAAATGCATGAAATAAGCCACATCGCAGTAATACATAGAAATGGAGAAAAGGCCCCAAAGCAGGACCATTGAAAGGTCGAAGTAGCCAAAACCAGACAGAACCCAAAAAATAAGAAACAGGAGCCTACAAATCACAAGGTCACCCTAAAACAGCAGAGGAGAACCCCATAGCCAGAAACCGAGCACAAAAACACCAAGAAAGACACCAAGAAAGAAACATGACAGAACAACAAGAGGGCCCCAGAGAAAAGAGGAGGCCCACAGCCAATAGAATAGTAGGGAAACACCAGAATTAACATTTAACATAAGTTAAACCAATTTGATCCATTTTAGCCATTTCTTGAATTGGGACTGGCAACTGAGAAAGAGAGAACTCAGTAATATTATTACGGTTACTACCCAAATTAGCCAAAGCCTGAGCACAAGCATTGCCTCATCTAAAATGGTCGAATAAGAGCAGTTTAATGAGACCAAAATCTCCCTAATATTTCTCCGAATGTAGAAAAGGGAAGAAGAACAAGTGTTATCCTCCTTATCATGAAGAAAATTTAAATCAAAGTAAGGGCTAACCTCCAATACAATATTATTAAGATAAAGACTAGCACAAAGATTTAAACCATGAAGCACAATAGTAAAGAGGGCACAATTCCTATCACCCCGTTAACATGACCAGCAAAACCCAAAATAGAAGTCCCATTATGGTCTCTAATGAGGCCACCACCACAAAAATTGTTTCCCACATAAACATTAGCCACATTCAACTTAAGAAAGTTAGGAAGAGGCTTACACCTATTAATACACCTAGAAGACATTTGGGAATTAGCCACATCCAAGTTAATACAAAAAGAATTAATAGTAAAAAGAAAGTTATTAAAATTCTTAAACAAAAGTAAATTGGCAGAAAAAAGAGCAGACACCTTATCCTTAACTTTATGAATGATTCTCTGATGATTCATAACAACCCCATTGAAACTGGAATCATTTCTCTCCAACCAAAGGAACCAAAGAATCAGAGCAGGTATCACATTCCAAACATGACCTTTAGACCTCACCAACCAACCATCAAGCAAGTTGTAAAAAGAAATATTAGGATTATAACAGTTAAGGTGAAATAAGCCCTCAAAACAAATACCAAACCTTAACAACAATGGGCCCAGAAATGAAGACGTGATGCATATTGTGGACATGGAAACAGCATTGGCATCTAGAGGGTAGGATAAATCCTCTTTTCCTTAACATCTCATCAGTAGGAATGAACTTGTAAAGGATTCTCCAAATAAAAATAGAGATCGTAGAGGGAATGCTTTTGTGCCAAATCATTTTAAAAAGTTTAGAAGGTTCATTTTTACTTCTAAAAGAGTGCCAAGCATCCTTAATTCTAAATAAACCATCTTTAGTAAAAGTGCAAAGCAAAACATCCTTAGTGGTTATATAAATGGGAATCTTTAAAACAAGCTGAATAATAGAATCAGGAAGAGCAGCAAAAAAATTCTCCAAATCCCACCCATTAGAAGAAAAGAAAGAGTTAACCTTCAAGTTATTAATGAAAATAGTGTTTAATAAAGAATCCATTGACTGGCCATTAATCCAACAATCTAGCCAAAAGAAAACATTGCCATCCCCAAGACCCCAAACTAAAGATGGCTCCACTTTCCATTGAACCAAACAAAGCTGGTGCCACACCTTAGAGTGGACTTTAGAGAAATTACACCTGGAAGGATGAATTCCCCCACAATATTTGGCCAACATAAAGTTGGCCCAAATACTCACATTAGTTACATATTATACCACAGTTTAAAGTAAAACATAGAAGCCAGATCAAACATAGTCTTACACCCAAGAGCCCCTTCTTGCAAAGTACCATAATAGTTAGTCCAAGATGTCCAATGAATCTTTGAATTATTCCCAATACCCTTCCAAAAAAATTTATTAAAAATTCTATCAATTCTACTACACACCATCTTAGAAGGAAAAAGGGTTTGAAAACAATAAACTGGACTATAAGAAAGAACACATTTATTAAGAATAAGACAGATACCAAAGCTTAAAAAATTTGAATCCCACGAAGACAATCTATTCTGAACCACAAAAATTAAATCATTGAAAAGAAAGGACTTCTTACAGCCCTTAAAGAGAGGAATACCTAGATATTTTAAAGGCAAAGCACCTTAAGTAAAACCAGTAAGATTCTTAATCTCCATAACCTGAGTAGAACAAACATTCTTAGCAATAATAAAATAGCACTTATGCTTATTAAAAGCTAAACCACTAACAGATTCAAACTGATAAAAAAAAACTCAAAATTTTACCAATCCTATTCTTAGAAGCATTCAAAAACACAATGAAATCGTTAGCAAAGCATAAGTGAGAAATTTTAATGCCACCCAAAGTTCTAAAATAAAGACTAGGACATTTGTGAAAAAGATTTGCAAGGACCCTAGAAAGGTAATCCGCAGCAATAATAAAGATCACAGGAGAAATGGGGTCACCTTGCCTCGGGCCATGGGAGGCTTTAAAGAAACCATGACTTACCATTCATAATAATAGAGAAAAAAGGACTTTCAATATAAGATTTGACAAGAGAAATGAACTTATCAAAAAAACCAAATAAGCTCAAGATTTTATAAATAAAACACAAGTTTATATTATCATAGCCTTAGCAATATCCAATTTCATAATCATATTACCACCTCTAACCTTGACATCCAAGTCATGACAAAATTCTTGGGCCAGCAAGATATTGTTAGCAATGGCATAGCCTTTCACAAATCCCATTTGGAAAGGAGAAATAAGCTTAGGCAATAACAAAGTTAGCTAATTCATCAAGAATTTTGAAAGCAATTTATAAAAAAATAGTGCACAAACTAATGGGTCTAAAATCATTCTAATAATTAACAACATTATTCTTAGGAATCAAGACAATAGAAGTAGAAGAAAAACATTTCAGAATAGGAGAACCATTAAAGAAATCAATAACATAGGAAATAATATCATTAGAAATAATATGCCAAATTTTTTGAAAAAACTTAGTAGTGAAGCCATCCGAACCAGCCACAGAATTCGCATTCATGTCAAACAAGGTCTATTTAATTTCATCTAGAAGAGGACACTTTGATAAGCCACAATTATCCTCTTAAGAGACTAAGTTAGGAATAAAAGATAGAGTAGCAATAGTATCAAGATTAAAGGACTTGTTAAGGTGATTTTGAAAGAAATTAACAGCAAGATTAGCAATCTCATCATTATTCTCAGTAACAGATCCATTCTCCTGAGTAATTTTATGAATGATGTTAATAGCTCATTTTTTATTAACCAAAGCATGAAAATATTTAGTGTTATTATCTCCTTCCACCAAATGTTTAACCGCAGCCTTCTACTTTCAAAAGATTTCTTCCTAAGCTAGAAGCTTACAAAGATCCACTTTAGCCTCAATCAAAAGAATAAGATTGGGCTCAGAGGGATCTAACTGACAAATATCCTCAAAAGAGTTAACCTTGTCTTCAGCAAGTAAAATATTAGAAAAAATATTCTTAAAAATGTTATGATTCCACCAGTTCAAAACTTGCCTTAACCTTTTTAGCTTAAGCTAGAGTCTAGTCATGCCAGAAATAGAATAATCTGGAAAAAGAGGAGCATGCCAATTATTTTGAACAACATCAATAAAAGACTCATGTTGCAACCACATGTTCTGAAATCTAAACTAAAAAGGTAAACCCATAGTATTATAATTAATTTTGATTAAAAGAGGGGAGTGGTTAGAGAGGGTACGGCTAAGGTGTTCCACCTTAGTCAAATTAAAAGATTTAAGCCACGCATTATTAAAAAGAACTCTATCCAACCATTTCCATAAATGCCCACGATGCCAAGTAAAATTATTACTAGTAAAACCAATATCGATAAGATTGCAAGCCATAATCATTTCATTAAAATTCTCCATCGACTGATATATAGGATGAGAACCACCTATGTGCTCAGACGGGTTCGTAAGTGTTGAAATCACCACCAATCAACCAAGGAAGGTTGCAAACACTATGAAAGTTCATAATTTGATCCCACAAAATCCTTCTAGTATAATGAGAAGAAGCAACATAAACAAAAGACGCACAGCATTGGAAATTAGAACTTTCAATATTCCAATGTAAAACTTGAGTAAAGTCTCCAATGATTTCAATTCTAACAAAATCTTTCCAGAACACCAAAATTTTGTTGGCAACATTCGACTTAGCATGTTTAAAACCCAAGTATTTTACAGTGCCCAATAATTTATCCACAAAAATAAGAGGATCGAGCAAAACAAGAATAGAAAAACTATGAATAATACATAAGTTTTTAACTCTAAATTTTGAAGAAGGGCATCCAATGCCCTGAACATTTGAAATGATGGCATTAAATATGAAAAACCAGATCAATGTGAAGTATGCGAACAGATATTCCTAGGAGACTACATAAAGACATGTTTAGGTTTTCTACCTCTCTTACCACGGCCAATAGAGAAGCTCAAATCATGATCTTCTCTAGCATAACATTTAGCCATAATATTCACTTCTGTGTCAGTAAAAGCATCACAATGATAATGATCAGTTAAGATCAACTCACTATTATTTAAATTACCTGAAGGCCCCATAGGATGCCTTTAACCTTCCATATATAAAACACCATCTTCCACAGTAGAAATGTTCCTTTCAATTCCCTCACCGCATTCCTTATCACCTTTAGATTGGACAATAGTAAGGTTCCCTTGAAGGGATAAATCTTCCTTCTGCAATAGAGGATCACTTCTAACAATATTAAGATCAATAACCAGGTCATTTATAGCCATAAAATAAATACAATTTGGACAAGTAATATTTAAATCAGAAATAACTATTTGAGGTAAAACACTATAGAAAAACAAGCTTATACCGGTATACTAGATCTGTCGGAATCAGAGAAAATGCATCAGAAATTATTGTTTTTTGATGGATTTCCGTCAAAAAAACCCTCTGCCAGATTATTGTGAGTCAAAAATTTTTGCTGGGGCACAAATAGCATGAGAAACATGTTTCTGGCAATATTTCCGATGGAAAATAGGTAAATCTCACCATTGCACAAATTTTGTTTTCCGTCGTTTATTCTGCCGGACGTTCCGGCAGATCTTCTATCGCTGATAAGATGATTCGTAATCGTCAAATAATATCCATCGGAAATGTCATATCGTCGTACCAATAGAGTGTCCGGCGAAAGTTCATCTAGAAACCTGGAGGACAAGGAGAAAAAACCTTCCTTCCTTTAAAAATTAATTTCCACAAAAAATACATGCATAAAAGAACACATATGACATAATTTACATCAACACAATTTGAATTTGTACATCAAATTCTGATCAGGAACATCACCAATTACATAATCAAACATGTCCAAACAATAATTAACTAAAAATGTACATAATAAATAGAAACAAAGATGTTCAAACAACACATATATAAACATGAGATAAAACATATAGAAATAGATGTCCACATCAGTTAAATAGATAAATAACATCTACTCTGATTCAGTTTCTTCCTTAGCTGATGCTGCACTCCTCCCACTACTCAGCTGCTCCCTCATCTTTCGTATTTCTTCTAACATTTGAGCTTGATGTTGCTGCATATGCATCTGCTGCTGCTACTGCATTTGCATCTGCCAATAATTTTGTGCTTTCCTTACCTGTTCTAGCTAGGTTGTAAGGGCAGCTATTTGTTGGGTATATAATGAGTCATGTGTATTAGATGAAAAACTAGAGCCACTAGATGTCTGCCCTTCATATGCATAAGCTTGTGAGCCTAACCCATATACTTTGCCATGCTGCATTCCTCCTACCGCTTGCTGCCAAGTACGGTTGTCAGAATGTTCTGCTGATCCAGCAGAAGAGCCTTCACCTACTATAGCCTGACTTTCTTGAAGCCGTGTGTACTCCTCCTATGAAAGTTAATAAAAATTTAAGCATTTTATACATAACAACACAAAAAAGAAACTTACATACTTACATAAGCTTTCCTCGCTCGCTCATCAACCAATTGCTGGTCCTCCTACCGCTTATGGGTATGACTATGCAATTCAACAGGAGTCGATTCTCTATCCAACAACATTTTTGTGAAAGATATATGTTAGTATTCTAATTAAAGATAATTATTATATATTTTAAATTGTCTTACCAAACATCTTCTATGCTCAGTATGAGGAACAGAACCCCCTGTATGAAGGGAACTACCCAAACCACCAACATCAGAATCTCTGTTCTATCTCTTCTTATCCCTCCTAGTATAATCTGGAACTACCCAAGCCACCAACATCCAACTTCATTAAGTTCTGATATCCATAATATGACCTACATATAATCTGGATATATTAGATAATGTTGTAACATTTATTTGAACTAATATATCAACATCCGTCTGAGATCTTGGGATGGGCATCTCTCTAATCAACTAGCATAATTAGATGTCATAATTATATATGCATATCACTAGTTAATTCCCACATATTATGCATATCACTAGTTAATTCCCACATATTATGCATATCATGCTTTTTTGCTCACTGGTTTGTGGGGTAGACGTCATAGAAGATTGGCATGAAACCACAACAACAACAACATCAAGCCTTTGTCCCACTACGTGGGGTCGGCTACATGAATCCTTTTTCGCCATTGTGTCCTATTAAAAGTCAAATTCTCATCTAAATCTAATAAGGAAAGATCTTTTCTAATATTTTCTAGCCAAGCTTTTTTAGGTCTACCTCTACCTTTCTTAACATCAGTCAAATATAATACCTCAACTTTCCTAACCGGGTCATCGGAAGGCCTCCATTTAATGTGACCAAACCATCTAAGGCGACTCTCTCTAATCTTATCTTCCACTAGAACTACTCCAACATTTTCACGTATATGCTCATTTCTTTTATAACAAATGATAATGATTACTACATGCGCAACATTACAAGACAAAGAAAGAAAGTTACCTACACAGCAAGCGAGCTCCCCTTAAAATGTCGTAACAGCCGTTCCAGCAAGTGAAGTCAAACAAGTTACCTATATAGAAAATGAGCAAGCATTAATATGGAAGCTAGGTCGTCAGGCGATAATATGGAAGTTAGTTTGATGAAGTAGCAAAGTCAAATAGCACAAAAGAGAGAAAGTTACCTGAACACGATCGACGGAGCGAGGATCAGAGCAAAGTCGAACCCGGTCAAAGGAGCAAGGTTAAGTGGAAGGAGAGCGAAGTTGAACATCAATACTATCGAATGCCAACCAAGGAGCAAAGTCGAACACCATCGAAGGAGTTGAACTACGACGAAGGAGCAAAGTCTAGAAGCATCGGATCGATCAGAGCAAAGTCAAATAGCTAGCAAACAGTGCTGTCGTTGGAGCAAAGTCGAACAGACAGGACTGTCATCATCAGAGTGAAGTCGAATAGCCAGGAGAGTTCAGAGAGAAGTCGAACAGTAGCTAAGGGGCAAGAGTGGAATGAAATAGAGAAATGAGAAGGTAGCCCTAAGCTCATCCGATATATGATATTTTCCGACATATTTTTGGCGGAGTGTGCGACGGTGTTATTACCGACATTTAATCCGCTGATTTAACTTCATCGTATTTAAGTTAAGCCGACACAGAAAACCCTGGTACGCCCGTCGGTAATTACTGGTGGACCCTGCTCCAGTTAATTTATAAAATAGGCGCATGACCCGTCAATTCTCCGCCAGTAATTTTTGCGGCGGGTAGGCTGCCAGAACGTCTGCCGTAAATGTTCCATTGCACATGTTCCGCGGATAACATCATCACCATTTTGTCGATCATAGTTTCGCCAGAAAAATCTCATGGTAATAAGATATTTTCCTGTAGTGAAATATGGTGAGACTCAAAATGAGTAATAGAGGAAGACGGGTCAGATATTGTCTTAGCATTAATAGGTAAAGTTTGTTCCTCCCCATCAGACACAGCAGATATCAATGAAGGATCCATAGTTTGAGTACTAATAAGTTCCCTTCCACTAGACGATGGGTCAACCTAGACAACCTAAATAGGATTAGGTTGGCAATTGCTAATGACATTTCCCTCAGTAAGAATACCATTACCTTCAAACTCAATTTTACACAAAGGATCATTAATCGATACACTAAAATTTTCACCTTGCACTTTATAAGCCTAACCACTTATTTCACCTTCCTAAGATGAGGGTGCAATTTATAGCATTCATTCAAGACATGGACGTGCATTTTGTAGTGAGAATAAAAAATTGAAAAGTTTCCAAATTCAACTTTTTAGAGATAACCATTCAATTCAGAACCTAACCAATTTTTTGAAGGATGCTTTTTTAAAATATCTAGTTCAACCAAAACACGTGCCACAAACGGCCTAAAAACTAATGCAGCAGCCTGATCTATTTTAAGAGGCTACCAAGGATAGAAGTAAGACTAAAAAGCACTTGAGAATTAAAAAAATAGAGCCTCAAGTTAGGGAAAGAGACCCAAACAGGAGCAATAGGTGATTTCTTAGGGATGTCAAAGTCAGGTGTCCATTTGAGGAGCCTCATTTGGCAAGCTTGAATGTAATAAGATCTCCTCGAAAAACTTTGACTATAATCCAAGTCGTTTCTCAACTAAATCGCGATATGCTGAGGGTCAAGTAATCTAACATGAAAAGAACCAGTTAGCTTTAAATTAAGGAAGAATTTGAAAATAACATCAAGATTGGGACACCTAAGAACAAACTTACCCACCAGAATCAAAGAAAAAGGGGTGGCTAACTGAGCCACCACAGTATCGTCAAACATTAATGCTGGACATCCCTTGAAAGATGAATGAGTAAAATTCAAGGGAGGGGAGGAACTAGAGGACCCAACAAGCACATCTTTGAAAGACCAAGATTTACCATTTGGAATAGAAGTCAATGGAGGGTAAGATGACGATGGGGTCATTATCCCCCTAAATCACAAAAGTCGACAGCCAAGACAAACTAAGAAAACCCAAAATCACCAAAAAAAACCAACTCCTCATGAGAAGAGCCCAACCAAAAGAGAAAGCTACAGGGCCAAAATAGATAGACAAACCAAAACAAAACCACATAGAGAGCTAAGAAAACAAGGAGAGGAACTCAAACTCAATAGAGAACAAAGAGAAAAATATAAAAAAAATAAGACAAGGAGAAACACCCAAATGAAAGAAGGAAAAAACCCTGAAAAGCACCAACGAAGAAGCTCCCTAGCGATCGCACGAAAAAGCCCTAGAAACGGCTCAGAATCACCCCACAAGCCAAAGCAAAGAGATGTTAGAGTGGGTCGAGACTTAAAAACTAAGTCAGATCATGTTCTTATGAATGGTCAAAATTATCAAATTCTTATTAATTCTTTGGGTAATTGTTCTCTATCCCAAATAGGATGTAATATGATCACTTTATCTACTTCTTATGGTTACAAATAAATCCCTTAGAGTCTCTCAGCACTTATCGGTCCATAAATCTCAAAGATTTGATCGGCACCACTTTCATGGTAGCCATTATTTTTTATGCTCTATAAAAGGGGGATGAAATCTAGAAATTAGTTAAACCAGAATAAAGTTTGGCAACCTACGATGGTATCTATATTGACTGCAATGGTCAACAATAAAAGAAAGTTTAGGGAGGTTGTGAGACCTCAATGAATAATCCCTAAGCACACCAGAGGGGGGTTAATCGATACTTTAAAAAATACTACAACAGAAAACTTTTATAAACAATCTGTGAAAATAAATATAAATGAGTAAATTAACACAAGAAAAAATAATTCATAATTTAAATTTTTTTTAGGAACAAATAATTCAAATAGAATATGAAATTTCTCTTTTTTTCTAATCATAGATTAACCAAATTTCAGCTTACAATAAGAGATGAAATTCGTGTAGGAAATTTAAAGTGTAGAAATAAGAAATGTAGAAAATTTTAAAATAAATCACACATACCACACCAAAAATTTTATAGGTGGTTCAACCAACCTTAACCCACATCCACTCATCGGAGTCCACCTCTCTTCGTATTACACTAACACTACAGTGACTTTACTTTTGCCTGCATAGCAAGTTGGAGAGGCCTATATAAGATTCAATTTCACTAAACTTAGTGCAATAGAGAACCAAAAGCCATACCCCTTCTAGTAATGACAGTAGAACTTCAATCCTTTTTTACCCACTTCGTAAAGGAAGAGACCTGAAGAAATCTTTTTCACACTCCTAGAGATAGCAAAGAACCCTAATTCCTTTTTTCCCCCTCCTGGTGAAGGCAGATAATCCTAGACCATGACTTTGAAAATTCTCTTCCAAGAGCAACTCCTATTGTGAATCTATTTTTTAGGATATATAATTTTGATGATAGAAAACACTTCTATTTCTCTACGACTGCCTTGTCTACTAACATTTCAGATCTATAAGATCAAACTCCAATTTGAACAAGCTTAAGATTGGGTACACTAGGTCTGAGTTAGTTTGTATACTTTTCCCTTTCTTGAGTCTATTGTAAATGATGTGGTTCCTTATACTAAGTAACTTTCCACACACACACTTGGGGGAATTTTTTTTCTGATTTAGCATTTTCTATTTTTTCTCATATCATCCGGGATTATTCACAAATCGTCTTAAATGATCAATTAAAAATAGAAACCCTAATCAGGACATCCTGGTTAAGGTAGCCATCATTAAGCTCATCATCCTGGATAATATTTGTATCGGCCGGGATGATAGGCTCAAATCAGAAAGAATCAGCCGCCAAATCTATTTTGGTATTATTTATTTTTGGACATCATCCTGGATAAAGAAACATAATTATGCCTAAATTAATCTGGTGATTAAGGAAAGTAATTAAGGTTTGATTGCTCGATCATATCGTCCTGGACGATTGCAAGATGATTAGCTCAGAAAACCTTAATTATTTCTAGATGATCAACATTAGCCACCTTCTATTCAAGGCGATGCTCTGTATGATTTTCATGGATTTGAACTAATCATTTGGGATGATCGTGAGATCGTCCTGGACGATCAAGCTATTTTTTTATTATCTAGACATTCATTCAGTGCGATTATCTGGATGATATTCAATGAGTTATACTAATCGTATAGGATGATATTCTATCATCTTAGATGATATGAACAAAATTCTTCTGATCATCCCAGATCGTACTGGCTGATTAAGCTAAAATTATGCTGATCATATAGGATAATCTCTAGATCATCTTGGATAATAATATCAGTTTGTTGCAATTAAGAGCTATTATAAAGCTCTTCTATATAAGATCTCTTGTATCAATCATGAGGGTATCGTTTGCTACTACTTTCTTGACCTGAGAGAGCCTAGAGGAGAGGGAGAGAGAGGGAAAGAGAGAGGATCTTATGAGGGGGAGTTTATAAGGGTTTCACAAATGTTGCTCCAAACAGTGATCCATGCCATCTTCTATTATATTCCCTTGTCCTTGGAGGGTTGAGAGAGGTCCACTTCAGAAATAGATCAAGGTTCTCTGCCTACTTCAGGAAGAAGCAAAATGAGTCAGGTTCTCTACCTCACAAGTGTCACTAGAAAGGAGATTTTATACAGGCTTCTCTGCCTTACTATGGCTACAAAAGGAGAGTCACTAAGTTTAGTGCAATACCCAGAGGGCACATCCGAGGAGTGGACGTAGGTCAAGTTGATCAAACCACTATAAATTTTTGTGTTCTTTGCTATTGCTTTTTCCATATTTAATTTCCACACTTTAAATTTATTTGTCATGAATTTTGGTTTGGTTTGAGTTTGCGTTTTTTATTGAAAGAAATATTTAAATACCAATTCACCCCCGCCCCCCTCTTGGTTAGCCTTGGGCTAGTTCATAAGGGCTTAACATCCCTAATGAACTTTCAAGCAGTATCAGAGCGAGATTTATAAAATCTATTTTTTCAAAACCTTTGAATTTTGATCCATGGATAACTCCGGTAATTATAATACTGTGGAAGGGTATTCTATTATGCAACCACCTTTATTTGATAATATTCTATTTAATTTTTGGAAAAATTACATGTCTACTTTTTTATAATCAACTGACTATCGCATGTGGATGCTTGTTAAAGAATGTTATTCACCTCCATCACCTGAAATTAATGGCATTAAAATTTAACTTCCTATTAATAAATGAAATTTTGATGATAGGGATTTAGTACAACTTAATGCGAAATGTTTGAGCTATTTTTTCTGTGCTTTAAAATCAGAAGACTACATGTAAGTTTCAACTTGTGCTACTAGTAAAGAGATTTGGGATAGATTGTGTATTACTTATGAAGGAACAAATGAAGTTAAGCAATCTTAATTGAATATTTTATTGCATGATTATAAACTTTTTTATATAAAATCTTCTAAATCAATTTCTAAAACGTATATATGGTTTACTCAAATTGTTACCTCTTTGCATGCCTTAGGAAGAGAACTCACTAACTACGAAAAGGTGATTAAAATTTTAAGATGCTTGCCTTCCTCTTTTGATGCTAAGATTACTACAATTACTAAATCTAAAGATTTAAATACTTATTTGATTGATAACTTACTTGGATCACTCATTGCTTATGAGTAAGAGGTGAATCAAAGAAATCTTGGTGCATAAGAGTAAAAGAAGGAGAAAATTGTGGCATTGAAGGCCAATGACACGGATACTAACTCTTCCAGGTCTGAAAGCGATGATGTTACCTTAATCGCGAAGCAATTCAAAAGCTTTTTAAAGAAGAAGCATAAGAACCATCATAAGTGGAATAAATATAAGGGTAGTAAAAATTTTAAGAGTTTTAATGATACTATCTATTTTGAATGTAAGAAGTCAGGACATGTTAAAGCTGATTGCCCTACACTTAAAACTCATCCTATCAAGGAGAAGGGTGAGGACAAAACTAAATTCAAAAAGGATAAGAAGAGGTTCCAAAATGCGTTCTAGGCAGATTCTACATCTAACTCCTTTGAGACTGAAGCTGAAGAGGAGACTACAAACTTGTGATTGATGGCAGATGAACATCTTAGCTAAGTGACCAAGAAGAGGTATATGAGCTAACCTACGAGCAACTACTTGAAGATTCTAAACAAATTCATTCATCATATAGAAAACTTAAGAAAACACATGCTATCTTGAAATTAGAGTTTTTAAATTTATAAAAAGAGCTTGAAATTTTACTTAAAGATCATTCTATAATTGATAGCAATCACATGTCATTACTTGATGAATTTGATGCATTAAACAAAAAGTATGTTAAGTTATCTGATGCACATGATTCCTTGAAAACATCTCATGATGAGTTAGAAAAAGAGTAAAAAATTAGAAAATCTCAAAGCTTTTGAAAATAAATTAACAATGCATACATCACATAATTTTAAAAAGAAGAATCACCGCCTGAGTAGATTAGTAAATCCTTTTCCTTGTGTTTGATGTTTTTCATGTGGCATATTAGGACACATCTCACACACTTGCACTATTCACCATAGTATATATTGGGTGTGGAGACCCAAATTATATGATTCACAGCATAACATAAATGCATTGCATTGTTATTTCCATAAGAAGGGACCTAAATATGTTCGGGTTCCTAAATCTAACATTTGATGATTTTGTAGGCTAACTTTTATAAAAGGCCTCATGAGAGTATGTGGTACCTGGACAGCAGATTCTCATGACATATGATTGGAGATGTCAATCAATTCATTTTGCTAGAAACTAGGATCCAGGATAGGAGGTAAGGTTACTCTTGGAGTCAATACCACTAGGAAAGTGGTGGGCACAGGTATAATTAGAAAGTCCAAGAATCTTTTGATTGAAAATATTTTACTTGTAGATAGATTGAAACACAACTTGCTCAGCATCAGTCAGCTTTCTATTAAGGAATTCATCATAAAATTATTGGCAAATACTTAAATAACTAATATTAAGCTTAAAATAACAACACTATTTTGCAGGGAGAGTGGATCAATAATATTTACATGCTTGACTTAAATAATATTAAATGTGCTGTTTCATTTTGCTTAAAAACTATTAATGATGATTCATAGTTATGGCACAGGAGATTATATCATGCCAATATGATAACCCTTAGG
Source organism: Dendrobium nobile (assembly GCA_022539455.1). Taxonomy (NCBI): domain Eukaryota; kingdom Viridiplantae; phylum Streptophyta; class Magnoliopsida; order Asparagales; family Orchidaceae; genus Dendrobium; species Dendrobium nobile. The sequence goes on from CM039735.1 coordinate 57,372,740, forward strand.
ATAGTGACCCAGAAAGACCTAGTTAGAGGTGTCGCCAAGCTTAAGTTCTCTAAAGACCACCTTTATGATGCCTGCTAATTAGGAAAGCAAGCCCATTCCTCTTTTCACTCCATTAAGGATATTAACACCTCTAGACCTTTAGAAGTCCTTCACATGGATTTGTTAGGACCCATTAGCACTGCCAGCTTAGGAAGGAAAGTTTATGGTTTTGTGACTGTCGATGACTACTCAAGGTTTACTTATATTATTTTTCTATCACATAAGAATGAGTCTTTTGATGAGTTTAGATCCTTCTTCACTTGGATTCAAAAAAAGTTAGGCTGTGAGATCTTGATCTTCCATAGTGACCATGGGGGAGAGTTTAAAAATGAGAGATTTTGAGACTTCTGTGAGGATAAGGGGATTAGCAACAACTTTCAACTCCTAGGACCCTTCAGCAAAATAGGGTAGCTGAAAGGAAGAACATAACCTTAGTAGAAGCCACTAGAATCATGCTTGCTGAGTATTTACTTCCAAAGTACTTTTGGGCTGAAGGGATAAACATAGCTTGTTATGTATTAAATAGGGTGAATGTTATAGTTAAACTAAATAAGACACCATATGAAAACCTTAAGGGTAGGACACCTAATCTTTCCCACCTCCATGTCTTTGGTTATAAGGTTTTCATTCATAATAATGGAAAGTCACACTTAGGGTAATTTGACCCAAAATCTGATGAAGGAGTGTTCTTAGGATATTCAAGTGTGGGAAAATCCTTTAGGGTGTTTAATAAGAGGACATTGGTGGTGGAGGAGACTACTCATGTAGTGTTTGATGAATCTGATCCTAGAATTCTAGAGTTGAGGAGGAAGATGAAGTTGGAGAAAATACCACTGGAGTTGAAAATTTGGAGAAGAGGGTAGAGCCCCAAAATGTTGAAGGAGTAGGTGAGATTACCCAAGGAGTAACAAATATAGATTTGAGGAAAGGTTTGATCCTACATACACCTTGCCTAGAGATTGGAGATATTCTTTGTGTCATCCTAAAGAACTGATCTTAGGAGACCCTTCTGAAGGTGTTAGGACTAGGCATGGACTTAGGAAGGAAGTGAACCACTCTGCCTTTATCTCAATGACTGAACCCACTAACATCAACCAAGCCCTATCTAATGAGTTTTGGATCTTATCCATATAAAAGGAGTTAAACCAATTTGTTAGGAATAATATTTGGGAGCTTGTAGAATGATCAAAAGGACAAAGTGTAGTTGGAATCAAATGGGTCTTTAAAAATAAGATGAATGATTCTAGTGTGGTGGTTAGGATTAAGGAAATAGTTGTGGCTAAGGGGTACAACCAAATAGAAGGGATTAATTTTGATGAGACATTTACTCCTGTAGCTATATTGGAAGCCATTAAAGTGCTATTATCCTTTACCTATTATAAGGGATTTGAGCTTTTCCAAATGGACGTTAAAAGTGAATTTTTAAATAGGGTAATAAAAAGGATGTGTTTCTACAGTAACCCCCAGGTTTTGAGAGTTCCCAATTTCAAAATCAAGTTTTTAAATTAAAAAATGCCTTATATGGATTAAAGCAAGCACCTAGAGCTTGGTATGAGAGGCTTAGCACATTCTTACTAGAGAGAGAGTTTATTAAGGGGAGCGTAGGCACCACCTTTTTTTGAGAAAAGTAAGAGATAAATTACTCATTATTTAGATCTACGTCGATGATATACTTTTTTGATCTTCTGATTAAAGGCTATATATTAATTTTTCTAAAATAATGAGTAGGGAATTTGAGATGAGTTTGATGGGAGAGTTGTCCTACTTTTTACGTTTTAGCATAAGATAACTAGATGATGGAACCTTTCTAAATCAATCAAAGTACATAAAGAACATCGTGACATCTTGAAGAAATATGAAATGAATAAAGCTAAGTCAATTAATACTCCCATGACCTCCAGTGTTCAATTGGATAAGGACCAAAATAGAAAATTAGTTGACCAGAAGAAGTACATAGGGATAATTGGATCTTTACTCTACCTGACTGCTAGCCGACCTGATATAATATTTAGTGTTTATCTCTATGTTAGATTTCAAGCTAATCTTAAAGAATCCCACCTAACTGCAGTTAAGAGAATTCTTAGATATCTCTTAGGAATCTGGTATCCTAGGTACAGCACTTTTTTTAAGATTATTAAATATTTTGATTCCAATTTTATAGGATGTAAGGTGGATAGAAAGAACACTTTTGGGACTTATCAATTCATAGGATAGTCTTTAGTCTCCTGGTCTAATAGAAAATAAAACTTTTTTGCACTTTCCAGTGATGAAGCTGAGTACATTGCTTTAGGAAGTTATGTGGCCCAGGTCCTTTGGTTGAAGCAGTAAGTTTTGGATTTCGAATTACCTGTAGGCACAATTTTGATCCTTTGTGACAACAGTAGTGTCATCTGCATTTCTATGAATCCTATCCAACATTCAAGGACCTAGCACATAGACATAAGGCATTACTTTATTAGAGATCATGTGACTAAGGGAGACATTGAGTTACACCATGTGGCAACTAGGAATCAACTGACTAACATCTTTACTAAACCACTGGCCTTTGACACTTTCAGCACTTTAAGGACCAGATTGGGTGTGATTGACATAAATGCATGAACTTGATTCATACTGATTTATATTTTTACCTGTTATTTATTCTTCAGTTCTATTTTTGTAGTTTTCCTTGTTTATTTTTCCACTTCTATTGTTTTATTTTTCTTCATATGTTTACATTTGTTTTCTTTTTCTTTTAATCAATATTAAATTGACATCTTATGCCTTGTTTTTGTTTTTGAAAGTCTGTAGTCAATGTTTGACATCATCTCTAAATCAGTTAAAGGGGGAAACACTGTTGATTGTTTTCTTTTCTCTAACTTCTTTAGTGGTGTAATTTTCTTTTCTAAATAAAATTCTAACTCAAATCAATAATTGGACCTTGCAATTGAGATGTTTTTAATCTTGCTAAAGTAATCTATCTTATAAATATAATGTTCAAAGTCTTTATTTTACCTTTAAATTTTTTTAATCTTGTCGTTGCATTAACAAATGTTTTTTATTCTATTTTGTGATTCATTCTTCTTTATATTAAGAGAGTGAGTTTTTCTTCTCTAATATCTAGAAGATATAATCACAATTGAGAATATTTAAGAATTTTGAAAAAGGGGTCTAGCTTGCAAATAAATGAAAAAAAGTGGCCAATGATGCCAAAATAAAAAGATGCGCAATGATGCCAAATTAAAAAAAGAAAATATACACAAAGTATATCAAAAATCAAAAAGATGTGCAGAGAGTGTCAATAAAATTGACAAGATGCATAAAATGAGCCCACCAAAAGCAAGCTTCTTCCCTTTCAAAATTTTTAAATCTTAGAAGAATTCATGTGTCACTTGATATTTTTCAAAGGCTTGATTTCAGAATTCATGATCATAACTAATTACTTTGATATATTATTCTATAAAATATTTTTTTGAAACAAAGTTTTGAATGAATCTCTTTTTCTTATACAATTGATTTTTTTGATTTAAATCTTTGTTTTCAAAAGATAATTTACCCTGGGAGAAGTTCGAGCTAGGGCAAACAGGATTGGTTATTTTACCATTTTTTAGATTTTAATGATGTTAACTCATTGATTCTTATAAATTTTTAATTCAATCACATGAACAATTTATCATATTCAAGCTTTGATTCAAAAAAATCTTTGTTTTTTTTCCTTCTTTTTGATGTTTTTTGTGACATTTTTGTACTTTTATCTTTTTTGGCCCTCTTTGGCCATCTCCATCCATCCTTTGATCTTAAACTTTTTGTCACATAATCCCAGATGATATTTATATTATCTTGGATGATCGGTTCAATTCACTATTGAAATTCCATTTAACGGCTGATATGACTCTTCTATTTTTTATCATCCTGGATGATACCATATCATCTTGGATGATCTGATCATCTTCTACTTCAATCTTTGTGATCATCCTGGATGATGTTCTTACTCTCTACATAATTATTGGTAATCGTCCTGTATGAACCACCTGTTTATCCTGGACGATACACGAGGCAATGCATTTAAGCCCTTTAAATTTGGCCAGTATGATCAATTATTAGTGATCATCCTGAATGATCCACTTGTTCATTATGGATGATAGACTTGGAGAATGCTTTAAACATTTAAAATTCAGCAAAATACGATCCATTATTGTGCATCATCCTGGACGATCCACCTAATTATCCTGAATAATCTGCATTTTCAACGATCGTCCAGAATGTCTCCTTGAGACGTTCGTCTGTGTCTTGTCATCCCGGATGATATCTAATCATTTTGGATGATATCACAACCTTTTTAGCCAATTATCTTGGATGCAATTACTTCACCCAATCATCCTAGATGATTCTGTGATCATCTTGGATGATCGGTCCAATTCTTTAAAATTTGAGGATTCTAAACTTTTTTCTCCCACACTCTTCTTCCATCAATCTTGCACTTCCTATTTCCTTGTTGTTCTTGATCATGGTAAGTGTAAAGAGATCTCACCATCCTTTTGGGAGTTCCTCAAGGGTGAATTTTGACCCTTGCTTCACCTAGGTAAGCGACAAAGCTGCCTATTTGATGTACAAAATAGACGGGATCTCTCTATCCAAGACTATCAACCCTTGAATTTTCTCCTATCCTATCCATGATTTATTTGTGCACACTTTCTTGGCCTTCCTCCTCACTCTCTCTATCCCTTTCAACTCTAAGCTTCTCTTTGAATTTTTCCCTAGCCTCTGCATAAATTCCTCTTTCACTTATCTTAGGTCCTATGTGAATCGATGTCCCGTCAAAATCACATATCAGGACAATCAAGAGCTTTTGCAACTTTCCACCACAGCAGAAAAACTCCACACCCTGTGTTCTGATCCTGACTATGACTGGCCTCCGGCCAATCATTTTTTAAGAAATACTAATGTTGACTTTCACATTGGATAGTCTAGCATCTTACTCAAAGATGCTAGGACAATCTAGCATATCTTTCGCATCTCAATACTTCCAAAAGCTGTTGATCATATTAATATCACTCCTCTTCTTTCGATCACAACTTTTTACATTTTGGTACGTCATGAATTCAATTCCACTGATTTGATTTTTGGCTATATTGAGCATTTGACTAGTATTCAAGACCCAGGATATAGAAGGAAGCCCAATCTTGCCCCAGGATATATCATTGCCTAAGTCTTAGAATTAAAATACAACCTCCAATATCCTGCCCCTCAAAACTTTTAGCCTACCTTCTACTCAAATAACTCCTTCCATATTCTTCACAGTACTCGTCTCCACCTAGGGCAAGAGGAAGCTAAGGAGGAGGCAGCTCCTATACCTATTCCTATGCATGCTCCACTCTGCCAGCACTCATAGCTGAATCAGCTGGTGGAGCATTTTGACCAGTGGGAGACACGGTTTGAGATAAACATTACTGCACAGGAGCAGTAACATGCTGAGAACATTGCTTATTTTGACTCCTACATGGCTCACCAGCAGCAGCAGTACGATCAGAATATGGCCTGGTTTGGAGAGCAGTTTGCCACTCTATCTAGTTACTTTCAGTAGCCACCACCACCACCACTTCCTCCTTCAAATGATCAGGGCCAGTCTTTCTTTTAGTTTATTTTTTGTGATTTTGTTTTCATTGTTTTAATTTTTTCCTATTTTATAGTTTATTTTTTTTTTCTTTCCCTCCTCCTTTTTGTGATGTCAAAAGGGGAGTAGTTATACTAGTTTGTACTATTCTAGTATGTTTTCATTATTCTATTTTATTATGTTTTTATGTTAGTTAGTTGAACTATTTGAACTGTGTTTGTTTCTTCCCCTATTTCCTTTAAAACTACTTTGAACTGCTTCAATTATTTTTTGTGTTTGCCATCATCAAAAAAGGGGAGATTATTGCGAATCTATTTTTCAGGATATATAATTTTGATGACAGCAAACACTTCTGTTTCTCTATGACTGCCTTGCCTATAAATATTTCAGGTCCACAAGATCAAACTGCAATTTGAACTAGCTCAAGATTAGGAAGACTAGGACTGAGTTAGTTTGTAAACTTTTCCCTTTCTTGAGTATATTATAAACAATATGGCTCCTAATGCTAAGTAACCTTGCACACACAAACACACTTGGGGGAATTTTTTCTATGTAATTTAGAGTTTTTTTATTTTTGCTCACATCAACCGGGATGATCCACAAATCATCCAAGATGATTAGTTAAAAATAGAAACCCTAATTAGGGCATCCTGGTTAAGGCAGTCATCATTAAGCTCATCATCCTGGATAATATTTGTATCATCTAGAATGATAGGCTCAAATCAAAAAGAATAAGCTGCCAAATCTATTGAGGTATTATTTATTTTTGTATATCATCCACGACATCATCCTAGATGATGCAATATAATTATGCCTAAATTAATTTGGTAATTAAGGAAAGCAATTAAGATTTTATTGCTCGATCATATCATCTTGGACGATTGCAGGATTGGCCAAAATAATCAATTCAAAAAACCTTAGTTATTCCTAGACAATCAAAATAGACCACCTTCTATTCAGGGTGATGCTCTGGATGTTTTTCACGGATTTGAACTAATCATCTAGGATGATCGTGAGATTAGCCTTAACGATCAAGCTATTTTTCCATAGTTTAGACATCCATTCAGTGCAATTATCTGGATGATATTCAACAAATTGTACAAATCATATAGGATAATATTCTATCTTCCTAGACGATATGAACAAAAATCTATTGATCGTCCTAGATCGTCCTGGCTGATTGAGCTAAAATTATACTGATTGTATAGGATGATCTCAAGATCATCCTAGAAAATAATGTTTATTTCTTGTAATTAAGAGCTATTCTGATTCTCTTCTATATAAGATCTCGTGTATCACATATGAGGGTATCTTTTGCTACTGTCTTGACGTAAGAGAGCCTAGAGGAGAGGGGGAGAGAGAGAGAGAGGATCTTACGAAGGGGAGTTTGTGATGGGTTTCACAAAGGTTTATCTAAGCATTTATCCACATCATCTTCTATCAAAGTCCCTTGTCCTTGGAGGGTTGAGAGAGGTCCACTTCAGCAATCAATTAAGGTTCTCTTCCTGCTTTAGGAGGAAGCAAAAGGATTCAAGTTCTCAGCCTCACCGATGTCGATGGAAAGGAGGTTTTGTACAGGCTTCTCTGCCTTGTTTTGGGTGCAAAAGGAGAGTCATTGAGTTTAGTGTAATACCAGAGGGCACCTCTGACGAGTGGACGTAGGTTGAGTTGACCGAACAACTATAAATTTCTATATTCTTTACTATTGCTTTTTCTACATTTAATTTCCATACTTTAAATTTATTTGTGGTGAATTTTGGTTTAGTTTGAGTTTGTATTTCTATTGAAAGATTTTCCTAGGGCAACAATATAAATACCCCTCACTCTCCTTCTCTCTCACACACAACCTCACCTTCTTCCAATCTAAGCCAAACTCACTGTTAAAAAATTCTCCCGCAAAGTTCCTTCAATAGCCAAAAGTCTTTATAAAAATACATTAATAATATTTTTAGATGCAAGGCTTCAAAAAAACCCAAAATGTTTCAATTTGTGTATCTATGTTCGTATAGTATGATATTAGTTCGTACAATATAATTAATTAAAAAATAGGTCCCATCCAATATAATGAAACAATCGTTTAGATGAGCTAGTCAAATTCAACAAATATATCATGTAGTATGATTATAAGTTTCGAAGGTACAATTTGTCTAAATCCACTCTATTCATATTGGGTGATTATGGGGATTATTGGAAATCATCTCTGATGATCGTATAATATGATTTACATTATACAATATGGTTAGTGTGATATAAACCATTTGTACAGTACATTATATTTATATATATATATATATATATCACACAATATGATTAGTTAAAAAATTGAAGTTTTCATCCAGTACAATCATTCAGATGACCAAATTTCATCTCTATTAATTATATGGTATGATCTTAATCATAAAGTATAATTAGCCATATTTATTAATCCTTGATATAATTGACTAATCATTAGGGATAATTAAGTAAGATTTTAAATATTATATAGTACGATTAGGTTTATACTATATGATTAGTTCAAAATTCAATTTTAAATATTCTTACTTAATTTATCTGGTGGCTAGGTATACAAATTATAATAATTTGTATATTATGATTTACATCATACAGTATGATTAGTTCATTAGCATTAATATTTAATTAGAACTTAACCATCTTTTTCATATAACTGAACGTATAATGCAATCATAATTGTAGGGTATAATTAGTTCAAAAAATTTCATCTCAAAATTTCATACACCCTTATATGGACAGACTCAAGAAATAGAAAATAAAAAAGTAAAAATTACATACTCTTTTAAATGACATCCTATTCTACCCAAACTTGAGTCTTGATCAATCTTGAGTGGTGTATGATGTACTTGAGATGTAGGTTGTGAAAATCGGACCGGACAATGAACCGAAAGAGGGAAAGGTTCACAGTTTGACTGGTTTGACCGTTGAACCGGGGTATAACCGGATGACATAAGAAATAATAATATTATTAAAAATTAATAAAATAAAAATCATATAATATAAGTATATCAGCATTTAATAATATTTATAAAATATATATATATCTATATATATATATATATATATATATATATATATATATATATATATATATATATATATATATATATATATATATATATATATTATTTAAGAATAATATATTTATAAGAATAATACTTAAAATAATACATAAATTTATAATATATTATAACATAAATTTATAATATACATAAATTTATGTATTATAAATTTATAACATAAAAAATTTATGATCATTAATATAATAGAAATAATTAAATATATGACCATTTAATAATATTTATGAATTTAAAAATATATATAATACAATTATAAATATAAATATCATTTAAAAATAATATATTTATATATTTATAATTAAATATATATAAAAATAATATTTAATATAATATATAAATTTATAATATTAATATGTTATAATATATATTATACAAATTTATAATATATATTATATAAATTTGTAGCCCAATTAAGCAGAAATTTAAAGCCCAACTAGCCCAAATTCACATTCTAAACTATTCATGCAACATTTTTAGTCCCACATCATAGGGAGAGTTTGAGGATGTTTCCTTGAACCCTTTATAAAGTGAGAAGTACACTCTTTTTATAAAATTAATTATGTGAGGTATTTAAGATAACTTACATGTATTATGGTGAAATTATTCATCATATTTAATAAAAATATTTTAAAAAGTTTAAAAAAATTTAATAAGCTAAAATATATTTTTTAAATATTTATTAAAATAAAAATAAAATATTTTTATAAACTGGCCAGTTCTTTCCAAACCGGACCAGTTCAACGATTCATCGGTTGAACCGCTGTTTCAATCCGATTTGATCCGGTTCGGTGCAGAGCCGATTATGAAGCTTGATCGGACCGGCCACCAAAATGGTTCACGATTGAACCGACCGGTCCAATCTGGTTTTCAAAACAGTGCCTGAGATATTAGTGTATGGAAAAAAATAATATCAAATATATATATGCTAGAAAAAAAAATCTCAATCAATAATGTTTGTTATCATAAAAATCATAAGCTAGAAATCATTGATTGCAATAATCTCTCTCTTTTTTATGATGACAAATATTTTTGAATGAAATAGTAAGTTAATGTTCTTTTCTTCCAATCTCACCCTCATTAGGTCATTGATTTGAAAATAGGGGTAAGAGTATTTTTAATTTTAATTTTTACCTATTTTTTTGTTTTTATTTTAAAATAATAAGATAAATCAAAAGCAAATAAAAGAACATAAAAAAATTATAAACAAAAAGAGAACAACTAATTAAAAATAAACAAACATATAGAAAACTAAACATTTACTCCCCTTTTGACATTACCAAAAAGGAAGAACAAATAGGACATTAAAAACTACAAATTAAAAAAACTTAGAATATAACACATAAAGCCTACAAGTAGGAAGGCCCTTGATAAAGTGGAGGCTATGGTTAGATGTATTTAAGAATAGAGGATAATTGTTTTCCAAACCACACCATGTCTACCACATATTGTTATTGCTGCTACTGAATATGAGAATCTAGGCGGGACTCTAGTTAGTCAAATCTTTGTATCAGCTTCTCATAAAGGTATGATTGGTATGCTAGTACATGTGGTGTCACTGGTGCTGGTGTTGGTTTAGGTGCTAGTGTTGGTTCAGGTGCAGGTGCAATTTTAGGTCTAGTTGTAGGACTAGCTCCCCCTTCTTCATCAAAATTTGGTTTTCTTGCTCTTGCCTCAAGTGATGAAGGAAAAGAATATGAAAGGAACCATCAGTGTAGAAAATAGGAAAATGATCAATAGTTGTAGGGTAGGTAAGATCATACCTTTTTTCTAAAATATAGGCAATTACATGACTAAGAGAAATATTTTGCTTTCTTCTAGTGGAAGGAAGTTTAATGGTATTCAGGTTTGAATATAATCGATAATCATTTAAGCTTCATTAAATTGGGTGTTGGACGTAATAAAGTAGTTGACCAAGAAAAGGTGCGTAGTAATAATGACATGATCTTCAGCTTTAGGATTGATTGAAGTTTGAAGGACATACAACATAATACATGCATTTTGATTTGAGTGGAGTAGGGGTTGGTGTTGATTTAGGCCAACATTTCAAATGGTTAAATTGACCTCACTCCAATCAAAGTCACCCCAAAAGGCCATTAATATGAGTCTAGGTCCTTCTGTAGAAAGGTGGAGGTATTCGCCTAAATCTTCTTTGGTAATTTCTATGGGACAGTGATACACATAGGATCTCATAATGGGTGTCATGACAAAAATCTTCAATTTGACAAAGAATTAGTAGAGAAGCTTAGAATTGAAAGGAAATGTAAGAGTGAGGAGGAATTGGAGAGTAGTGGATGCAAAGATATTCATCACCTCATAGTTCAATGCTTGTTGATTCAACATCCTAGAAGGGTGAAGCAAGCTTCCTTATACCAATCATACGTAGCTTTAACCTCAACAGATTCAAAATGATCATCAACTAGGCAATGAGAGGAAGAGCCTCCTCGGCTCAGTCGACCTTGCTTGCTGCCTCTGAACATTTAAGTATATAACAATATGAGAGTATGAGTCAAAAAGGAAGAAAATAAATTGAAGGATTGAGTTAAATAATAGAAATCCCTCCAATTTATAGATATTTCAGCCAATCATACATGACGACTTGAGATCATATAATATGATCAAACGAAGTTAAATCATCTTGACAACTTGTTAGAAAAAGAGGTCAAATCATAAAATATGATCAACATCTTACTGGATGATCTTAAGGAATTGTATCCATCCTGAGGAGTTATCTTTACAATTTTTAACTAAATTGGTCATATAATAGAAACTGGTGTTCGTATAGTATAATAGGCTAATTATTATCATATCATCTAACTTAAATTCATCCAATAGCTTTCGACACGTCTAACATACAGTACGAAAGGTATTCATATGGTACAATCATCAATAAATGAACATATTTGGACTGTTGATTTTATTAAGGGAAAAGATTTGTGTAGAGGTGTATAAATCGTATAGTATAAAGTGAATAGTATAGTATGATATGAATAATTTTAATATCAAGATTTTTTTTTTTCATTTATTTTTTTATTTAATATAGTGAAGGGTGTGTGATGATCAGGGAATAATCTACTAAACAAAACTATATATAAAAATAGAAAATATACACAAATAATCAAATAGTCACACAATTTCAAAATGATAAATATTTAAAGCATACAAAATGAATAATTAATTTTAAATGATAGAACAATTTTGATTCATCCTAAATCAAGCATGAATGTCTATAACACCTAGTCTAGTCCTCAAAGTGCTAAAGGTGTCATAGGAAAGGGTTTTGGTAAAAATATCTGCCAATTATTCTCCATATATGATGGAGTTCTATATCCCCTTTGGCTATATGATCTCTTATGAATGATGCCAAATATTTATATACTTTGTACAAAAGTGTTGGATTGGATTTTTGGAGATGCAAAAGGTAATAGTATTGTGACAAATAATAGGAATGGTGCATACAGGTAGTCCAAGATCTAAAATTTATTGCTTTAGCCATAAAACTTGAGCAACACAGCTTCCTATAGTTATGAATTCTGCCTCAGTAGTGAATAGGGCTATTGAATTATGCTTTCTACTATATCAGGAAATAAATGATTAGCATATAAATTGACAAGTTCCTGATGTTTTTTTCCTATCTACCCTATATCCTGTAAAGTCAGTGTCATAATATCATATGATTTCAAAGGATAAGCTATATCTAGGGTAACAAATACCTATGTTTTGGGTGCCTAATAGGTATCTAAGAATTCTCTTAATAGCAGTCATTTAAGAATCTTTGTGACTAGCCTAAATCTATCAAAGAGACATACACTAAACAATATATTAGGTCTACTCAAAGCCAAATAAATAAGTTATCCAATAATTTCTTTATATTTCTTCTAATCAATTAATTTTCCATTTCGATCCTTATCATCCTGAGTAGTAGCTTATTGCCTTAGAATTACCCAACTCTTTTTTTTAAGGATATCCTTGGTATATTTTGATTGGCTAAGGAAGGTTTCATCATGCCTTTGCTTCACACTAAATCCAAGGAAATAATTAAGATCTCCCATCATGCTCATCTCAAACTCTTCACTCATTTTCTTTGAAATTTCATTATAAATATTTTTATTTTTGGATCCAAAAAGTATATTATTGATATAAACCTAAAAAATGAGTAGATCTACTCCTACTTTCTTAAGGAATATGGAAGTTTCTACACTACTGTTAGTAAAGGCTCTATCTAGGATAAATGTGTTTAGCCATTCATTCCAAGCTCTAGGTGCTTGCTTTAATTTATATAATGCCTTCTTTATTTGAATACATAATTGGGATATTAAAATTTCTTTAAAACTGGGGGTTGCTCTCAACATACACATCTTCTTTAATCACCCCATTTAGAAAGGCACTCTTAATGCCCATTCGATATAACTTGAATCCCCTAAAGTAAGCAAAGATTAGTAGCACTCTAATAAGTTTTAGTCTAGCTAAATGGGTAAAGGTTTCCACAAAATGAATTCCATCAATCTAATTGTACACCTAAGCTACTAATCTAGCATTATTCCTCAACACTATGCCATGGTAATTCTATTTTTAAAAACCCGCTTAGTTCCTATAACACTTCAATCCTTAGGTCCTCTAACAAGTTCCTATACATCATTTTTATCAAACTAATTTAAATCTTCTTGTATTGTTAGGATCCATGATTCTTTGGCTGGGGCTTGATCTATATTTGTGTGTTCCATCATGGAGATAAATGTAGAATAACTAACCTCCTTCATAAGTCCATGTCTAGTTATAACACCTTTAGATGGGTCTTCTAGGATAAGTTCTCTAGGATAACTGAATGAGTATCTCCATTCTCCAAGAAAATACTCCTAAGGTTCTATTTTAACCCCTACATCAATGGATTCTACCCTTTATATAACTTATACTTCTTCTTCTTCTAGTCTAGGTTCAAAGGTTTTATATGATTCATCAAACACATAAGTAGATTCTTCTACCACTAAGGTCCTCTTATTGAAAACTACTGAATTTTACTTTTTGTAACATCATGACACATCATAGGAATGGTGCCTACAGTAGTCCAAGATCTAAAATTTATTACTTTAGCCAAAATACTTGAGCAACACAGCTTCCTATAGTGATGTATTCTACCTCAGCAGTAGATAGAGCTACTGAATTTTTCTTTCTACTAGATAAGTAAACTAATGATTAGAATATAAATTGATAGGTTCCTGATGTATTTTTCTTATTTACCCAATATCCTACAAAGTTAGAGTTTGAATATCATATGATTTCAAAGGATGAGCTATATCTAGGGTACCAGATACATAGGTTTTGGGTGCCTACTAGGTATCTAAGGATTTTCTTAATAGCGGTCATATGAGATTCTGTTGGATCAGCCTGAATCTAGCATAGAGACATACACTAAACATTATATTATGTCTACTCAAAGTCAAAGTCAAATAAAAAAGTTATGTAATAAGTTTTTTATATTTCTTCTAATCAACTAATTTTTCATTTTGATCCTTATCGAACTGAATAGTATAGCTAATGGGAGTACTTATTACCTTAGCGTTACCCATCTCTTATTTTGTAAGGATATACTTAATACATTTTGATTGGCTAAGAACGATTTCATCATGCCTTTTCTTTATACTAAATCCTAGGATATAATTAAGCTCTCCCATCAGGCTCATCTCAAATTCTTTACTCATTTTCTTTGAAAATTCATCACAAATATTTTATTTTTGTATCCAAAAAGTATATTATTAATATATATCTAAACAATGAGTAGATCTTCTCCTACTTTCTTAAGGAATAGGGTGGTGCCTACACTACCCTTAGTAAGGGCTCCATCTAAGAGGAATATGCTTAGCCTTTCATACTAAGCTCTAAGTTCTTGCTTTCATTCATATAATGTCTTCTTTAATTTGAATACATAATTAGGATATAAAAATTTCTCAAAACCTGGGGGTTGTTCTAAACATACACATCTTCTTTAATCACCCCATTAAGAAAGGCACTCTTAACGCCCATTCAATATAACTTGAATTCTCTAAAGGAAGAAAAGGCTAGTAGCACTCTAATAACTTTTAGTCTAGCTACGGGGGTAAAGGTTTCCTTAAAATCAATTCTTTTAATCTGATTATACCCCTAAGCAACTAATCTAGCCTTATCGTCACCACTATGCTAGGGTTATTTAATTTTTAAAACCACTTAGTTCCTGGAATGCTATGGTCCTTAGGTCTTCTAACTAGTTCCCATACATTATTTCTATCAAACTGAGTTAGATCTTCTTGTATTATTAGGATCCATAATTCATTTGTTAGGGCTTGATTTATATTGGAGGGTTCATTCTAGAAATAAATGTTGATGACTAACCTCCTTCCTAAGTCCATGCCTAGTTCTAACACCTTTATATGAGACATCTAGGATACATTCTCTAGGATGACTTGATGAGTATCTCCACTCCCTAAGAAAATACTCCTAATGTTCTATTTTATCCCCTAGGTCAATGGATTCTACCCCTTAGATGACTTATACTTCTTCTTCTTCTAATATAGCTTCAAAGGTTTTTATTTGATTCATCAAACTCATAGGTAGATTCATCTACTACTAAGGTCATATTATTAATAACTTTATAGGCCTTACCTATAAATGAATATCCTAAAAAACTCCCTCATCAGAATTGGGATTAAACTTTCCTAGAGGTGACTTTCTATTGATCATCATACAACTTCTATGTCCAAATAGATGCAAGTGAGAATGGTTGGGTATCTTGCCCTTAACGAGCACATAGGATGTCTTATTTAACTTAAATCTAACATTAACCCTATTTAGTACATAACAAGCAGTATTTACTGCTTCTATCCAAAAGTATATAGGGAGAGAATATTCAGCTAGTATGGCCCTAGTAGCTTCTACTAAGGTTTTATTCTTTCTTTTAGCTATTCAATTTTACTAATGGGTTCTAGGGACAAAAAAGTTATGCTTTATCCCTATATCCTGATAAAAAAATTCAAACTTATCATTCTTAAACTCTCGACCATGATCAATATGAATAGTTGATATTTCACATCCTAATTTTCTCTGTATACAATTGGAGAAGGCTCTAAATTACTCAAAAGATTCTTTCTTTTGTGCTAAGAAACTAACCCATGCAAATATATAATAGTCATCCAAAATTAAAAATCCATACGGTTTCCCTCCTAGGTTGGATGTATTGACATCCTTGATTGAATGATGACTTAATTTGTTTTTCTAGGTTTCATGCATCACATAGGCGGTCCTTAGTGAATTCTAAGTTAGGTATGCCTCTAACTAAGTCTTTGTAGGAAATATTCATAACGATTTTATTGCTTGCATGACAAAGTCACCTATGTTATAGCAAGAATTCATTAATAATGGTTTTCAAACATAGAGAGTTTGACTATTTAATGCAATTTAAATCAAGCATATAAACATTATTGCTTTTCCCTTCTAAAATCAATTTACCATTCAAACTAATCATGAATTTTGTAGATAAAAATTTAATATCAAACTTTTTTGTCACTTAACTGACTAAGTCTAAGTAAATTATGTTTAAAACCTTCTATAAGCAAAACACTTTCAATTATTAAATTCTTGAGTTGTCAATTATACCTGAGCTCCCACTTTCTTAGTGGTGTTGTCTCCTAGTGTGACCTTGTCTCCTGACTTGAACTGCATAAAATCTCTAGTCTTATGCCTTAAACATTTGTAGTTCATGTACCACGATTGACCTCATTTTTGTATGAGGCCATAAGGACACATCCAAATTTTTACATATTGATTTGATGTTTGATAATCAACTATATTTCAATTATCTAGAACTCAATCTAAACTTAAATCCAGACTTCAAATCATACTCTTCAATCAATCCATATTTCAATCCAGACTATAAACCAGACTCTTCAATCAATCCAAATTTTAATCTAGAGTCTAATCCAGAATTTAATAAATTTAACCCTCAATCAATCCAAACTTTAATCAATTCAAGCTTCAATCAATCCAGATTTCGTTTAATTCAGCACTCAGCCAATGTTTAATTAAACCTGAATTAATATTCAATCCAGATTCAAATCAATCCTTGATCAATCTTCAATCAAGATTCAATGCCATCTAATCACTAACAATCATTTAATTAATTAAGATTGATTAAAATAATTCAAATTCAAACAATCAAGTCCAAAATCCAACTAAAATCCTAAATTCCAAACCAAAATCTCGGGCCAAAGGCTTTTATCCTTAAACCCTTTTTGAGTGATTTTTCAATCACTTTAAAAACCTACTTAAATGACCTCAAATTTATGATCTATAAATTGTACATTTATTAGGCATGTCTCTAGGGCCAACTCTCCAAATTTAAATTCCAAAGGCCACAAAACTAAACTGAATTTCGAAGGCCACAAAACTTTAAATAATTATAGCCTATGCCACCGGACCTTCCACCTTATCAAATTCAAATGTGGGACCTTCCCCAAGATCCTTGATCATGTATATAGCATTTGTTATGATATGCTAAGTATTAAAATAGATTTTTTTAACCCAATTTAATGCCTAGTTGACGAGAAGTCAAAATGACCAAAATGCCTATTAAGGGAAAAATTGAAGTTTTAGTTAAACTTCAACATGACCCAGTCAAATAAAAACCTAAAACATTCTCTAATACATCCTAAACACCATTATGAGTTTATTGGATGCAAATCCAGACCTTGTTCAATCCTGGTTAACCAAGTTAACCTATTTTGATCAAACTACCACTTAAGGGTTCAAATTGTCATTTCAATCCAACCGGCCTCACCATTGCATGGGACCACTTCTATTAAACTCAAAATTTCATTTTGAATCTACTTGACCCAAACCTAGTCCCTGGTCTAACCTGATTAACCAAGTAAACCTAGGTTGATCAAATAGCCTCTTGAGGATCCAAATGGTAATTTTAAACAAAATGATAATTCTAATTCATGAAACTACTTCCATTTGTTTCCATTGATTAAATTAAACCTGTCGAGCTCAAACACAACCCCTAGTTTGACCTAGTTAACCAAGTCAGCCATGGTTTTTCAGATCAACATGGCTGACCAGATTAATAATTATGCTCTTTTTATATTACACTAAGCTCCAAGTGCATTCAAATATCATCAAAACCCCTTAACCTCCTTTCCAAGTGATGAGGAATTGATTGAGCCCTTTGACTCTGTTAATAATTGATTTGGACAACTAGACATAGGATTGGTCAAATTTGATTCATTTGACTCAAATCATTTCACCCAATCATGGCCATTCATTCGACCACGGGTCATTTGAATTGGCCAAAGACTTAAAATAAGTTTGATTCTCATTTGAGCCTTCTCTCATGTCACTCCAGCTCTTAAGACTTGGCCTCTTTTCATTTGAGCTTCTACGATCCTTCTCTTCTTTTCTTTAGTTCAAATCCACCACCCCAATCTCGATAGTGGCAAGTTTTTCGGCAAACCAAAGAGAAACTTTGTCCAAACTCAAGAATGCTTGATTTGAAGATTTGTATACTACAACTTCAACTAGAAAAAATTATGAGGACAATATACAAGCTAAGAGAGTTTGAGATCTCCAAAATCTAATGGTTGGATTAATAAAAACTCAACCCCAAGCCCAAGACACTAAGGGCCAAATAGATTTCTATTATTTCTTTCTAAAACATGCAATAAATCCCTCATCATTGATGTTCATGTATATGAACTAGGTTTAAAATTTCATCCAAAATGATTTCATATTTTTGAAGAATGAATAAATTTTTATTTCCAGGGTTTATTCTAAAACATTGTTAAGCTATACAAAATTTCATGCATTGAGATCTCATCTTCCAGCCATTTATTCGATGTTGTATTAATTGCTATCGGATCAATGCTCGTCCATCTTCAGTAGAGCCATTGATTCCAAACTAAATGGAAACAAAGGTGCTAATATAATTTCATGAGGTTTAGTGAAACTGTGTGAAGTGGCCCGTGGCTGATGCATGGATGATTTCAACCATAATAATTGCACATAATAGCGCAATCATCCCAAATATTTATCGTTGCAATTTGTTTTCATTTCCAAGTATGAGAGAGTGAAGCGAGTAAAGCCACCACCTCGATTTTGATCTGTCAAATCAGAGGGAGACGCGTGGCCTCGCGATGCATCCATTTTGTTTTAATTAATTAAAAAATAATATAAATCTTTTTTAATTCAAAAAACTTAATAAATCATAGAAAATGCATTTTAAATACAAAAATTAAGTTTAATATATCATTTTGCTCAAAATTTTAAATTTTTTTTTAATTTGAATTCATTTTAAAATATTTTATATATTTTAAATAATTTTAAATATTAAAATTTTGAAATTTAATTAATATTTTATTAATTATAGTTTAAAATATTTTACAACTTTGAGGAAAAGTATTTTAAAACCTTTATATTATCCACTGAATTTTTCATAATTATTTTAATTTAATTTTAAATTTTTTTTAATTTTCAAAATTTAGAACCTATTTTTTAGTATTTATTTTTTTTAGATTAGTTTTAATTATACTTTTAAAAATACTTGCATGTATTTAGCTTTGTTTTGATATTTTAAAAAAACAATATGTTTGAATAGATTTAATGGGGAGTGATCATTGAGCAATTATCCCTTAATTACTCTTTTATTAAGTTTCCAACTATTATAATTATCCTTTAAATTTCAATGCATAGGATTTAACATGCATCTAATTTTAAGGCTCTTTTAATGTTGTGATGTGTGAACACTTTGCTCTTGTTCAAGGGTTAGTTGTTGCAAATCTATTTTCATGACTTATGTTTTGATGATTGACAAACACTATTGGTTCTCTTGGACTGCCTGTTACTTCTAACTTTTCAGGAATCGAAGATCGGATGAACAAACGAAGCCAGTTCAAGATTGCGTAGGTTTAGGGTTGAGTCAATCTGTACTTTATTTTTTCTCTTCTTGAGTCTATTTGTAATGGTCAAAGAGACTGATGCTAAGCAACCCTACACACACACACACTTGAGAGACAGAATTTCTATTTTTACTCATATCGGCCAGGATGATATTTACATCGTCCTGGACGATCAGGCTTAAAATAGAAAGTCTAAATAAGTATTCTTAATTAAGGCAGCCGTCATTAACAGATCATCATGGACGATACGTGTATCGGCCAGGATGATAAGCTCAAAACAGAAAGAGTTGCCGCCATAGATAAATATCGGCCAGCTCATATTCAGGGCGATGCTCTGGATAATTTTTTCTCTGATTTGAAATAATCGGCCGGGACGATTGTGAGATCGGCCTGGATGATCAAGCCAATTTTAAATCATCCAGTTTGAATTCAGGGTGATGCTCTAGCCGATCTTCTGAGATTTGTACTCATCGGCCAGGCCGATGTCCATATCGGCCTGGATGATATAGTCGGCAACTTACAATTAATGAGCTCCTTCGAAGCTCTTCTATTCAAGAGCTCTTGTTTAACGTTTTGAACAATCTTTTGCTGCTGCCTTGACCTGAGAAGGCCTTGAGGAGAGAAAGGGAGAGAGGGAGAGAGAGAGGATCTTGTGAGGGGATTCACAAGGGTTGCTTCAAGGATCGCTCTGCTTCTTCTTCGTCTAGAGTTTCTCATTCGTGGAAGGGTCGGTAGAGGTAAGGAGTCAGCATCTAATTGTGGTTCTCTGCCAGCTTTAGGAGGAATCATAAGGAGATAGGTTCTCTACCTTGCTGGGGTGATAAAAAGGAGGTTCTTTGTGAGGGATTCTCTGCCTAGCCATGGGGGCTAAAGGAGAGACACGTTTTGTAGTGCAATACTTGGAGGGTGCCTCCAAGGAGTGGACGTAGGTCAAGTTGACCGAACCACTATAAATTTTCTTGTTTTTGTTTCTTGCTTCCGCACTTTAATTTCAGCATTTATTTCTCTCATGGTATGATTTTGGTTTATGTGATTTTTGTTCTTCGTGAAAAGAAATTTTTAAAATACCAATTCACCCCCCCTCTTGGTTAGCTTGGGCCAGTTCTATAGGGCTTAACATCCCTAACGAACTTTCAAGTGGTATCAGAGCGGGATTCAAAAATTTGAGTTTGAAAACTTTTTGAATTTTTATCCATGGCTAACCTTGGAAATCGTAACACTACGGAAGGTTATTCAATTACACGACCTCCCTTGTTTAACAACTTACCTTTTGATTTCTGGAAAACTCGCATGTCAACGTTTTTTCAATCTACTGATTATCACATGTGGATGCTTATAAAAGAAGGTTATTCTCCACCTTCTCGCGAAATTAATGGTGTTAAAACTGAAGTTGCTTTTACTGAATGGACTTTCGATGAACGAGACTTAGCTCAATTAAATGCAAAATGTTTGAACTATTTTTTCTGTGCTTTGAAATCTGAGGATTACATGCGTGTTTCAACTTGCAAAACTGGTAAAGAGATTTAGGATAAATTATGCATCACCTATGAAGGTACTAATGAAGTTAAGAAATCCCGTTTGAACTTTCTCTTGCATGACTACGAACTTTTTCGTATGAAACCTCATGAATCGATTTCTGACATGTACACTAGGTTTACTCAGATAGTTACTTCATTGCATGCACTAGGAAAGAAACTTTCGAATTATGAAAAAGTTAACAAGATTTTGAGATGCTTGCCTTCGTCTTATGATGAAAAAATTACTGCCATTACTGAATCTAAAGATTTGAACACCTATTCTATTGATAACTTACTTGGCTCACACATTGCTTACGAGCAAGGGGTGAATCAAAGAAATCTTGATGCAGGTGAGAAGAAGAAGGAGAAAACAATTGCATTAAAGGCGCATAAATCAGATTCTGAATCTTTCGGGTCTGAAAGCGATGAAGTTGCCTTCATCACAAGGCAATTCAAAAGCTTTCTAAGGAAGAAACAAAAGCATCATTGGAGAAAAGGTAGGGATAATAAACATTCTAAAGGATCTTCTGTTGTTGTTTGTTATGAATGCAGGAAGCCTGGACATGTGAGAGCCGATTGTCCTACACTTTAAGATCACTCGAACAAAGAAAAGGAAAAAGGTGAGGAGAAACCTAAGTTTAGGAAGGACAAGAAAAGAGTCCAAAAGGCATTCTGGGCAGAATTTGGTACTGATTCCTCTAAGACTGAACCAGAGAAAGAGACTACAAACCTGTGCTTAATGGGGGAAGATCATCTTGAGCAAAGTGATGAGGAAGAGGTATGTAAACCAACCTATGATGAATTGTTTGAGATTTGTGAGAAAATCCATGCATCATACAAAAAAACTTAAGAAGACTCATGATAGCTTAAAAGTGGAACTTGTAAATTTGCAAAGAGAGTATGAAGTCATTCTTAAAGATCATTCAACAATTGATTCTAATCACATGGCTCTTCTTGATGAATTTGATGATTTGAACAAAAAGCATTCAGAATTAATTAATAAGCATGATGCATTAGAAGTTTCACACACATCATTGGATCTAATTTCAAGAAATCAAAAGAGAAAGAAAAAACCTTGATGAGTGAGAATGATGTTCTAAAAAATACAAACTTGAGGATTAGAAATGAATTGGATACACTTAAGGGAAATTGGAGGACTTCCACTTTGAATCCAAAGCCAAAACCTACGAAGAGGCATTATAACTCAAATCATTTAAGAAATCCTTTTCCTAGAGTTAGATGTTTTTCTTGTGGCATGCTAGGACATATCTCACACACTTGCACTGTTCACCATAGTACACATTGGGTGTGGAGACCTAAGGTACATGATTCACAGCATACCACACCTGCATTGCACTCTACTTTTTCTAATAAGGGATCCAAACCGGTTTGGGTTCCTAAATCTGACTGTTGTTGAGTTTTGCAGGTATGCTCTCACCAAAGACCTCGTGAGAGCATAGGATAACTGGACATATGGAGGCTTGCAGCTCAAAATTGTTTAAACTCGCTGCTTCATAACTTTGCTTGAAATGTTTTTTTTCTTTAATTAGTTTTGTGTTATTTTTGTGCTAGTTTTGTGCTTGCTTTGTGTTGTTCTAGTTTGCTTTGTTTTCGTTTTATTTTTTATGTTTGGTTTCCTATATGATTATTTTTTTAAGCTTTTTAAATTCTGAAGTTCTAGAGATTATGTTTAGCATTTCTAAATCGGTTAAAGGAAGGAATACCGTTGATGCTTTCCCTCCTTCTGACCTTGTTTAGTGGTATAATTTTTCTTCTCTAAACAAAAGTCTAACTCATTTTAGCCAATGGTTTTTTAAACTAAGATTCTTTTCTTCTTGCTACAAAAAAAAATCTATCTTGTGCATAATATCCAAAGTTCTTATATATCTCTCAAGTTATTTGAGACCTTGCCTTTGCACTGATCATATGATTTTTAGTTTTATTTTAAGGGTTATTCTTCCCTATGTTAGAGAGAGAGCTCCTATTCTCTAATATTTGGAGGATATACTCACAACTAAGGTTCTTTTTAAGGGTTTTTGTTAAAGAGCTTTAGCTTGCAAGAATTAAAAAGAAAAGAGGCCAATGACGCCAAATTGAAAAAAAAATAAAATAAAATATACACAAATGTGTATCAAAAATTAAAAGATGCTCAAAGAGCCAATCAAAGATTCAAGAAGCATAAAATGAGCCCACTAAAAAGCAAGCTATCCTCTCTTTTCAAAACTTTTAAAACTTAGAAGAACTTATGGGTTATGTGAGATTTTCAAAGGCTTGATTTTAAATTCCATGATTGAGAAAAATTACTTTGACATATTATTTATGAGATATTTTCTTTGTAAACAAGTTGTGAATGGATCTTCTTTTTAACCTATTTAGTTATTCTGAGTTAAGCCTCTATTTTTCAAAAGATAATTTATACCATGAAGGATGTCCGATCTAGGGTCAACAGAATTAGATATTCTACCTTCTTCCGATTAAAATTTGTTAACCTATTGATCTCTTTGAAACTCTAAAGTTTAAATTATTTAAGAAATTATCATATGAATTATTTTGATTAAAAAAAATGTCTTCTTTTTAAATTGTTTGTTTTTAGTTTTTTTACTGTTCTTTTTCCTTTTTTATGTTTTTTTCTTTTGTTGTATTTTTTTGAGGGCTTTGATCATCACCATCCTTCATTGTTTTTCAAATTCTAGTCATGTCATCCTGCCCGATACTTTTATCGTCCTGGATGATAGGGCAAACTCTCTTCAAAATTCCATTTGCTGATCTTTTTTGTGCTTGCTGTAACTCATCATCCTGGACGATACTATATCGTCCTGGACGATCTGATTGAACTCTGTTGCAATTCTGATGATAGTCCTGGCTGATAGAATATTTTGTCTGGCCGATGCATTTTATGGGCATCATCCTGGTCGATACACTGGATCATCTTGGACGATCGACGTGTCAGCACGTTTAAATCCCTAAAATCAGCCCCGGATGATCCATTATTGGACAATCGTCCTGGCCGATCCACTTCTCATCCTGGATGATACACGTGGCACAGATTTAAAACATTTTAACTTCAGCCGATACGATCAATTATTGTGCATCATCCTGGATGATACACCTAATCGGCCCGGATGGTCTGCTTTTTTAACGGTAGTTCGGATTGACTCCTCGGGACGATCTCCTGTGTCTAATCGTCCTGGCGACCCGGACAAAAGGACCACCTTTTTGACCAATCGGCCTGTACGCAATTATTGTTCCATATCATCTTGGACGATTCTACGATCGGCCTGGACGATATGGCCGCTTCTTTAAATTCTGGCCATTCCAGCCATGGTTTTTCACTTCACATCCCTTCTCCTCTGGTGTTTTCTTGCTAACTCCTTTCTATGGCTGGTGGGAAACATGTTCGACAAACTTCTGTGAGTTCTTCGAGGGCTACGATTGACCCTCATTTCAAGGAGGCAGAAGATGAAGCTGCTTACCATCGTTACAAAGAATGTGGGATAACTGTCTCCAGAATCATCAATCCTACCCACATTTCATATCCGGTAATGGATCTTTTCACTCACACCTCCCTTTGTTTCATTCTATCTCTTGCTTTCCCCTTTAATACTGAGCTTCTTCGAGAATTCTTCGCAAACCTTCGCATAAATCCTTCCTTCACAGCCCTGACCTCCTATGTGAATCGACGCCCTGTCGAAATCACATATCAGGACTGTGTTAAACTTTTACAGCTATCCACCATCAGTGATAAGCTGCACCTAATCGCTTCAGATCCTGACCTTGACTGGTCCACAGCGAATCACTTTCTTCGCCAGACCAATGCACCTTTTCATGTTGGAGAGACTAGCTCTTTAGTCAAAGATGCTAGGACAATCCAATATGTCCTTCGCACCTCCATAATTCCAAAAGCCGGGGACCGAATCCACATCACCCCTTTACTTTCCCTAACTACTTTCTACATCATGGCACATACATAATTTAATACTGCAGATTTAATTTTTCGGTACATTGATCACTTAACCACAATCCGTGATCCAGGTCATAAGAGAAAACCCAATCTAGCTTTTGGACACCTCATAGCCTATGTCCTTGAAACCAAATACCAACTTCAGTATCCTATTCCACCTAACCTCCCAACTCTCTTCTACTCAAACAGTTCCTTCAGTACCCTTCACAGTACTCGTCTCCACCCTGGGGATGAGGAACCTCGGGGGGCTGGAGAGGAGGAGGCTCCCGCTCCCACTCCCGTTCCTGATCTTGTTCCTCTCCACCAGCACTCACTGATTGATCAGTTGATAGAGAGGTTTGATCGATGGGAGATCCGCTTTGACGCTTACGTTGCTGCACAGGAGCAGCAATATTCTAAGGACATTGCCCGCTACG
This sequence comes from Dendrobium nobile, assembly GCA_022539455.1. Lineage (NCBI taxonomy): Eukaryota > Viridiplantae > Streptophyta > Magnoliopsida > Asparagales > Orchidaceae > Dendrobium > Dendrobium nobile. The sequence goes on from CM039735.1 coordinate 57,398,277, forward strand.
AGCAGCACCGCACAGAAGATTTAGCCCGATTTCACAGCTACATTACTCACCAGTAGCAGCAGCATGACCAGGACATCGCCTGGTTCAATGCTCAGTTTACTATGCTTGCCAGCTACTTTCAGCAGCCACCTCCACCACCTCCATCTGATGATCAGGGTCCCTCATTTCTCTAATCTGTGTTTTCTGTTGTTTGTTTTCTATTTTCTGTAGTTTGTCTTTTAGTTTGTTTTAGTTTCTGTTGTGTTATTATTTTTTTTCCTTTGTGTGTCTAGGACCCTCTTTTTATGATGACAAAAGGGGGAGTAGGATGTGGTAGAAAAAGTTGATGTGCTTGAAATTTTAATGAATTGATGTTTTTTTTTACTGAGTTTTTTTCCTACTTGTGTTTGCCATCATCAAAATGGGGGAGATTATTACAAATTTATTTTCATGACTTATGTTTTGATGATTGACAAACACTATTGATTCTCTTGGACTGCCTGTTACTTCTAACTTTTCACGAATCGAAGATCGGACGAACAAACGAAGCTAGTTCAAGATTGCGTAGGTCTAGGGTTGAGTCAGTCTGTACTTTATTTTTTTCTTCTTGAGTCTATTTGTAATGGTCAAAGAGACTGATGCTAAGCAACCCTATACACACACACTTGAGAGACTTAGAATTTCTATTTTTACTCATATCGGTTAGGACGATATTTACATCGTCCTAGACGATCAGGCTTAAAATAGAAAGTCTAAATAAGGATTCTTAATTAAGGCAGCCGTCATTAACAGATCGTCCTTGACGATACGTGTATCGGCCAGGATGATAAGCTCAAAATAGAAAGAACTTGCCGCCATAGACAATTAAGGTATACTGTATTTTTTAATAATCGGCCAGGACGATCATTAATCGGCCTGGACGATATTCACAAATTATGCCTTAATTGATCAAAAAATCAAGGGTGTAATTAAGGATGATTGATACGATCATATCGTCCTGGACGATCACAGGATCGGCCAGGACGATTTATTCAAAAAAACCTTAGTTACTTCAGGACGATAAATATCGGCAAGCTCGTATTCAGGGTGATGCTCTGTATGATTTTCCTCTGATTTGAACTAATGGTTCAGGACGATCGCAAGATCGACCTGGACGATCAAGCCAATTTTAAATCGTCCAGTTTGTATTCAGGGCGATGCTCTGGCCGATCTTCTGAGATTTGTACTGATCGGCCAGGCCGATGTCCATATCGGCCTGGATGATATAGTCGGCAACTTGCAATTAATGAGCTCTTTTGAAGCTCTTCTATTTAAGAGCTCTTATTTAACATTTTGAACAATCTTTTGCTGCTGCCTTGACCTGAGAAGGCCTTGAGGAGAGAAAGAGAGAGAGGGAGAGAGAGAGGATCTTGTAAGGGGGAGCTTATGAGAGGATTCACAAGGGTTGCTTCAAGGATCGTTCTTCTTCTTCTTCGTCTAAAGTTTCTCGTCCGTGGAAGGGTCGGTAGAGGTAAGGAGTCAGCATCTTGTTGTGGTTCTCTGCCAGCTTCAGGAGGAAGCAAAAGGAGATAGGTTTTCTACCTTGCCGGGGTGACAAAAAGGAGGTTCTTTGTGAGGGCTTCTCTGCCTAGCCGTGGGGGCTAAAGGAGAGACACATTTTGTAGTGCAATACTTAGAGGGTGCCTCCAAGGAGTGGACATAGGTCAAGTTGACCAAACCACTATAAATTTTCGTGTTTTTGTTTCTTGCTTCCGCACTTTAATTTCCGCGTTTATTTCTCTCGTGGTGTGATTTTGGTTTATGTGATTTTTGTTCTTCGTGAAAAGAAATTTTTAAAATACCAATTCACCCCCCCCCCCCCCCTCTTGGTTAGCTTGGGCCATTTCTATAGGGCTTAACATCCCTAACGAACTTTCATTAGTAACCTTGATTTGCAAACTTATATGACTTAGTGATATTTAAGGACAATAATTAAGTACATATCTTCGAAATCTAGGAAAAATTCTAGAAAACTAAATGTGAATCCATTAAGAATGAAGCTTAAAATATTTAAACTTAGTGACATCTCCTACCATAGGATGAATTCTAATTAATTTTAAAAAACATTAAGATAATTATTTAATTCATTTAGTAATTAATTCACTAATTAACCATAAAAAATCAAAAAATTCAAATAAATTTAAATAAATCTTAAAAATAAAAGTAATATGCCAAATTTACTAGAATTAAAACCTTAATTTAAGAAAATTAAAAGCCCCTTGAATAGACCACAATTTTAAGTTTAATTTATTTTTAAATAAAAAATAATATTTAAATAGTTTAATTAATTAAAAAACAAACTAAATTCCAAAAAATTCAAAAACACTTAAGAACTTTTCCTTGGGTCTTTCCTGGCCTTTGGGAGTGATTTCAAGAAGTTTAGAATTAATATGGATGAAAACTCTTAAAACTTAATTAATTAAACAATTTAAAAATTCAATTAAATACACAAACTTTAAAAGTTTATAAGAAATTCCAAAAAATTCTAAATTGAGCAAATTAAAAGGCATTAGTCTCCATTAAGGGTACAATATTTATTAAAAATGTTAAAACTCTAAAATTAATTCAGTCAAAAAGTTAATGTTCCAGTTAACTCTAGTTCAAATTTTAACACAAACATAAAAAATTCATAATTTAATCTAGAAAACTCAAATTCTAGCAAACCTAGTGTTTAATTACTCAAATTAGGGTTAAGCATTTAAGAAAATATCAAAACTCTAGAATTCACTTTAATTTAAAAAGTCAAATTTTGATCTTTTAATTTAATGAATTAAAAAACACATAAAAATTCAAAAAAATTAATAATTAGCTAAAATTTCCAAAAACATCAACTCAAATTTTAAAATTAGTAATCAATTAATCTCATTAAAATTTATCAACTTTTACACTTTAACCAATTAAATAAATTAATTCATACCAATTACTACTGGGTATACCAAGGCTATGAGGCTATTAACTTAGCCTTAATAAAGGGAAAATAAACTTCACGACCCTGGTGTAAATAAAGGTAGTAATCAATTAATTTTAAAATGCATTTTATAATCTACATCAAAATATTAATACATAAATTGAAACTAAAAAAATAATCCTTTAAGCCTTTCAATCGATTAAAACAATATAAAACTTTAATAAATTACCCAGAATGATATCCAAACCACACAACCTACTTCACACACTTTAGATGGTTTGCTAGGACAACCAACTTTAGTTTTAGACTATGCCAGTATTTACTTCATTGTTTTTGTGTGCCAAGCTTTTTTATATATTTTTTTATTATTATTATTATTTTAATTTTTTTTTATGTGCTAAGCTTTTTTATAGTTTTCACTGTATGTAAGTTATTATAAGTAATTGATGTGATTCTTTATTTAAATATTTATTTAATCTATAAATTGATTTAATGAGTGGTAGATTTCCCCTAAATTAGAAACAATCTGGATGCACATAAAATCTTCTACAAGTGGTCATGCTCTTGTAGGGCTGAATTAAAGGGAGCAATATTAAGATTTAATTAACAAATTTTTTGTAAGTGCTATAAGCATGCTAAGCCCCCTTAAAATTGAAGGAGCATAGACAAGTTTGGCTATTAATTTAATTTGAGCATTTTAATATATGCAACCGCTTAAGATGTTAATTTAAGTTATAATTGCTTAGGATAACCATGTATGTGTTCTAGAGTTTTTGACTTTTTTTAAGACTTCATATAATTTAATTTGAGTAAAGTGTTGTAAAAGTTATGTTTTAAGATGGAATATTAATTATCCTACTTGAAATCCAAAGATAAGTTTAATATCCCCTAGGAGAGAGTTCCTCTTCATTTGGAGATCTAGGTCAAGATGCTTTGAAAATCCAAAGAAAAAAGTAAACAACCATTCAGGGAGGAGTTTCTTTTCATCAAGATTTCCGGACCAAATCTAAGGAGCTTGCGAAAGGATGAAGAAGTGAAGATAAAGAATATCCCACTCCCAAAAATCACTTGAATCATTTTGAGGATTAAAATCTGGGTTATTTTTAGTGGTACATAGCCACTTTTAATTTCTACATACCCTCAGTTATACATTAAATGGCATTTTCCAAATGGACTTTTCATTTAATTTTATGATATAATTAATTTATTTACATTGATTACATAGTATAAATAGCATTCTTTTTCAAATTTCTTTCCCGCATGCCAATCTTTGTTTTAGCCAAGTTTCAATCGGAGGCTCGTGAATGCAAGAACAAATTTTTTCGCTCTAATTAAAATAAAATTTTTAAGCTCACATTAAAATCCAACAATTTAAGAAGTAAGCTCAGGATTAACAAGAGCTCTCATGCATATATTTTGTTTTCTTCTCTTCCTTTATAGGCACCTACCCGCATGTGTGTTCTAGTAAACCACCTGAACTATTAAGGTGTAATTTTATTAAGGGGATATTGTGCAATCTCTAGGAAAAATTTTATTTTTAATCCTTTTTATAAAACTGCTTCATATTCAATTTTATAAATTCAAACTGTCTATTAGCATTCATTACAACAACAACAACAACAACAACAAGCCTTTATCCCACTACGTGGGGTCGGCTACATGAATCCTTTTTCTCCATTGTGTCCTATTAAAAGTCAAATTCTCATTTAAATCTAATAAAGAAAGGTCATTCCTAATATTTTCTAACCAAGTCTTTTTAGGTCTACGCCTACCTTTCTTAACACAAGTCAAATCAAATCTACTCTCCTAACTGAGTCATCGGAAGGTCGTCGTTTTATGTGACCAAACCATCTAAGGAGACTCTCTCTAATCTTATCTTCTACTGTAGCTACTCCAACCTTTTCACGTATATGCTCATTTCGCATCCTATCTCTAAGGGTAAAGCCACTCATCCACCTGAGCATCCTCATCTCTGCCACACTTAACTTTGTATTATGCTTCTCTTTTAATGGCCAACATTCGGCACCATAAAGCATTGCAGGCCTCACTACCATTTTATAGAATTTTCCCTTAAGTTTGAGGGGTACATTTCTATCACATAACAAGCCTGATGCATTCCTCCACTTCAATTATCCAACTTGAATTTTGCTGATAATATCTCCATCTATTTCACCATCACTCTGAACAACAGATCCAAGATATCTAAAACGTGTACTCTTATTAATGACTTGGTCACCCAAAGTCACAATCCCCTCACTAGGTCTATTACTACTAAAATTACACTCCATATATTCCGTTTTAGATCTACTCAAGCGAAAACCTTTAGACTCTAAGGTTGACCTCCATAATTCAAGTTTACCTTCAACTCCCTCTCTAGTCTTATCAACAAGAAGAATATCATCAGCAAAAAGCATACACCAAGGTACATCCTCTTGCAAATGTCTAGTGAGAACATCCATGACTAAAGCAAAAAGATATGGGCTTAAGGCTGATCCTTGATGTAACCCAACCGAAATAGGAAAATACTTGGTCAATCCACCTTGTGTTTGAACACAAGTAATAGCTCCTGCATACATATCTTTAATTATTTGAATATAAGCATTATTGACTCCTTTCTTTTCAAGAACTCTCCATAGCACTTCTCTTGGAACTTTATCATATGCTTTTTCTAAATCAATAAATATCATATGTAGATCCTCCTTATTTTCTCTATATTTCTCCATCAAACCTCTTAATAAATGTATGGCTTCCATAGTCGACTTACCCAGCATGAATCCAAATTGATTTTGAGAAACGACAGTATCACGCCGCAGCCTATGCTCCATAACTTGCTCCCATAGTTTTAAAGTATGACGCATTAACTTAATACCTCTATAATTCGTACAATCTTGTGCATCACCTTTATTCTTAAAAATAGGAATTAACACACTCATTCTCCACTCATCTGGCATCTTTTAGTCTTCAGAATAGTATTAAAAAGTTTAGTAAGCCATGAAATTCCTTCATCTCCTAAGCATTTCCACACCTCTATTGGAATATCATCAGGTCCAACAGCTTTTCCACCCTTCATTTTCTTTAAAGCCTCTCTAACTTCAATTTTACTAATACGCCGATAAAAACAGAAATCTTTATTTTCATTTAGGGTGTTAAGATCACTATAGTCAATCTTATTTTCATAATCTTCATTAAAAAGTTTAGCAAAATATCTCATCCACCTGTGTTGAATATCATCTTCTAAGAAAAGTATTTTTTGATCTTCTATTAGCATTCATTACATTAGAAAAAAATTAAAAGAATTAAAATTTTAATTGCATTTTACTTTCAAGCACCAACCAACCTATAGGTGTCAACGGGCCAATTAGGATCTGCTCTAGATATTGTTCCTAATTCCTCAAACATAATTAAATAATATTCTTGCCACTCTTTCATAAAATGACCAGACTCATGGATTTTAAAGTACCTAGGTGTTTAGCTGGCTCGCCAAACTAGGCGGGGTAAGTTCAAATTTTCACTACATTAGTTATGCTTGGGTTACTATTATTTAGTGCTCAAATTTAGACTTAGGGTTGGGGCAAATTTAAAATCTTAAGTCTCTCAACTTTATGGAATATAATCCATAATCTAAAAAATCAACAGTTTGAATCCAAATCTCTTCAATCCAAAATTTAAACCCAATCTATAGGGTAGAATGAGGAATTTTTGAACTATTTTGGAATTTCAAAATGCCTCCTACTTTTTATCTATTAACCTCCAGAAATAAGTGCTCAAATTTGATCCAGTTCTAGTTGAAATTCTAGCCTCACTCCTTTGATATCACTCTTTAAAAATCTCAAAAAATAAATTTTTTGTTGTTATTTTAATTAAGAATTTTCATAGGAAACTTAAGCTTCCTACGATGTGATTAATTATGAGGACTTGCGCTCATAGAAGAATTAAGAACCCAGATCAATTTTTAAAATTCAATTAATTTTCTTTAGAAAACATAAGAGAATCAATGATGATCGTTATCCTCAAATTTAAATAATCGACAAGGGGTGATACCTTCTTCCCTTGAGAAGATTTATCATTCTTTATGACTTTGAATAAGAGATTAACAATAACATATATAGATTATCATAATTAAACATTTGATTGAATGTTATTTTGATATTTAGGGTCATATGTAGTTCTTTCTTGAATTAGGCTATAATATTCGAGATAGAATTTGTAATTCTAAATCTGAATCAATTAAGGAATCTTAATTCCACCTCTTGAGGTGGTATATCATTCACAATGGATGTTTGATTTATGAATTAAACTTCAAAAGTCAATTTAAAATCTTCCAAAGAAATTTAATTACAACTTGCTTTGCCTCTTTTTAAAGCAAAACTCCTTTTTCAGTAAACAACCACATGCTCTCACTAGGCCTTTTTAAGAGCACTCCTACAAAGTTAAGCAGATATTAGATTTGGGAACCCAAGTGTGTTTTTTTTTTTTTCAACCTTATGCCTTGATGAATGACCTACATATATGCTATGATTTGGTACATGTGATTTTGGCCTCCATACTATGTATGTCCTACAATGTATAGTGCAAGTGCGGGATCTATGACCTAGCATGCCACAAGAATGAAACCTAATACCAGGAAATGGATTTACCAATTTATTTTAGGGGATGTGCCTCTTCCTATGGGTGTATGATATATGCATTTATGTGGTATTGTACCAATATATTAGTGCAGGTGGTGTTCTATTTTGTTTCAATGCATACATTTTTTTTCTTTTAAAAATTTATTTGCACTTTCAAGGCTTGCAACTTCTAGTTTTAATGCATGCTCATTCCTATCTAGTTTAGATGCACATGTCTCTAATTATTTTTAATAAATCTTCTAACTCAATATTCTTTGCTTTAAAGGAGTCATGTGCATTGGTTAGATTGATATGCTTCTTGCATAATGCATCAAATTCATTAAGTAAAGACATATTTTTACTATCTAAGTCAGAATGTTTAGCTATAAAATAGTTATCTTTTTTTCTAAGGAGTGGAGTCAAAAAATCATTATTTAAACTGGCATACATCTTTTTGGGCTTTCTATATGAATCAAGAAATTTTTCAGATATAACAAAAAATTCATCATAAGATAGCTGGCATACCTCATCTTGATCTAATTGATCAAAATTATCATTAACCATGAGACACATGTTTGTTACCTCCTCCTCTGCTTCTTATTTAGATGATTCTAAGGAAGGTTCAGCCCAAAAAGCTTTTAGTATTCGTTGCTACCCATTTCTAAACTTAGTCTTTTCTTCACCTTTCTTCTTGATTAGATGAGTTTTAAGATTAGGGTAGTCTATTGAAGGTGTCCTGGCTTCTTGCTTTTAAACCATATCATGTAAAATGATGCTTTAAAATTTTATTATTTTTATTTTTTCTCCAATATTGTTGATGAAGTTGCTTCCTTTCAAGAAATTTTTGAACTAATGGCTCATCAATGCAATGTCATCATCATCCTCAACTACAAAGCTATCATTGTCTGAGTTATTTTCTTTCAAGGCCACTATCTTCTCATTTTTCCTATCACCTACATCAAGTAATATTTGGCTCATATCTTCCTCTTAAGAAATGTTCAAGCCAAGCAAGTAATCAATTGAATAAACATTTAAATATTTTACTTTTGAGATTGCAGTGACCTTAGCATCTTAAGCATTAAGTAGGAAACATAAAATCTTGTTAAATTTTTTAGGATTAGAAAGTTCTCTACCCGATGTATGTAGAGATCTCACCATATGAGTGAACCAAGTGTATATTTCAGATGTAGTCTTGCTAGGTTTTATACAAAATAGTCCATAGTCATGTAGAAGAATGTTTAATCTAAACTGTTTGACTTCACTAGTTCCCTCATTTGCGATACATAATCTATCACATATTTCTTTCCCTATAGTATAGCTAGACACTCACATATAACCTTTATATTTCAAAACACAGAAAAAAACTATTCAAATATTTAGCATTCAACTAAGCAAGTTCTCTATTCTCATGATTCAGTTTAGTATAGAAAATATCTATTTTGACTCCATTATATGTTCTAAATTGAAGTGAATAACATGTTTGAATCATATGCCAAATTCTATAGTAAATGGATTTTATAAATATAGACATGCAAATTTTTTAAAAATTTAAAGGAACATTTTCAAAAAAAGGTGGACGGGTTATTGAATAACCCTTTAAAGTATTTATATTTCTAAATTATGTCATTTAATCTTTACTTGGGGATTTTAAAATTGAGAATTCCAAAACTCACTCTAATACCACTTAAAATATATATATATATATATATTATTTATTCAAAACTCAAGATTTTTGTCCAATATAATCTCCGAGAGAACCTAATTTCATCTCTATTAATCATACGGAATGATCCTAAATGTATAGTATGATTTGCTATATTTATTAAACATTAATTTAATTGATTAATGATGGGGAATAATTTAAGTAAGATTTCAAATATCGTACAGTTTGATTAGGTTCATATTGTATGATTAGTTCAAAATTTAATTTTAATTTTTTTTATTAAATTTATCTGGTAATTAGGGTTTACAGATCAAAACAAATCAAACAAAATTATTATTTCATTGGCATTAATAATTCAATTAACCATTAACCCTCATTTTAGTATAACTTATCATACAATATAATTGTAATTGTACTGTATGATTAGTTCAAAAAAATTTCATCTCAAATTTTTCTCACTCCCTTATGTGTGTGTCCACGGTCGCCAATTTTTCATACACCCTTACATGGTCAGGCTCAAGAAATAGAAAATAAAAGAAAGTGAAAATTATAAACTCTTTTGAATGACATTCCATTCTACCTAAACTTGATTCTTAATCAATCTTGAGAGGTGTATGATGTACCTAAGATATTAGTATGCACAGATAAAAATAATATCCAATATATATGCTAGAAGAAATAAAATCTAAATAATCAATATTTGCTATAATCAAAACCACAAGTTAGGGATCCTGGATTGCAACACTAAAACCATGTAATGAAGGAAAAAAAGAAAGAGATGTTAAGCTCTAATACAACCCTCTCCTATTAAAGTATATACTCCAATCGACCCACACAATGTGGATGGAAAATCAATAAAGAGATGATGCATTATCTCAAGAGTATAAAGAAAATTGATGACTAAAAAATCAAAGAAAGGGCTACAAGAGGATTTTATAATGAAGAGATATCAAAAATATTTTTATGGTAGACACTCGGAAAGAAAAGGGTAAAGTAAATCCCTTAGACACTAATTTAGAAGAGGAAGATACACCAAATCTAATTCAAAAACTGCTAGATTAGTTAAATTCTAAAGATGAACAACTCATTAGAATGGAAAAAAGAGTGGAGTTAACGGCCACTATGGCTATTTTATAAAGTAAAGAAACTTTTTCCTCTAAATCTCAAATAGAATTAGTTCCTAGAAAAGTATTTTAGTATTATATTTAGTAGAAAGAAATAATAAAAGAAAAACAAACTAAAGTTTGAGAAAGAGTCTAAATAGTTTGTAAAAATAAAGAAGCTGGTAAAGCAGCTACTAAGAAATACTTTAGCACAATCATAAGGCACTTCTTTTATTCTAAAGGGTAGAATATACCCCAATGATTATGATATGGTCCCTTATTCTAAAGGATTTTTTCTACTTTTTTTAACAAACTTTAATGGTATTAGAAACCCTAAACAACATTTAGCACACTTTTGGGCCAATTTTTGCATTATAGGAGACTACGATATATTATTATTCACTAAGCTTGATAGCAGCTTATCTAGGGTAAATTTTTACTAGTATGCAGAATTACCAAATATTTTAGTTTATACCTTTATTGAATTAGAATAATTATTTGTAAAAAGATTTGTCACAGCATGTCATCATGTGACAGTTGGGGATCTAGTGGTCCAAAAATAGAAACTCATTGAAAATATAGTATAGTGCATTCTATGATGGAGGAATCTTAGTTTGAAGTATAAGCCTTAACTTTATAGTATCACATTATAGAGATACTCCTCAAGAATATATAAGGCTTTCTGTCCATTTCTTTAAAAGGATTCCCCATAACTATAAATAAAAAATTTTGATCATGACCTTCCAATTAAATAAACTCGTCAATTAGTAAATCAAAAATCAGTTTCTTCTATGTATTTACATAATTAAAAAAAAAACATCCGGCCAACATTGGTAGTTTACTTGTTTTTAATTCTTTTATTTTAATATTTTCTTTATTAAAACATATTTTTGGTGATTATTTTAAAAATTTTATCCTTGCATGCTAAAGATATATAAAAATAAACAGAAAAAATATGACATCTGGTTAATCAAATGGTTATTTTTTGATAATAAAAGTCATTAACATGTTATGTCATCCCACCACTTTCTCCTCCATATCTCTCAATTTAATTTGTTTTAATAATACAAGTTACTTATTAATTTTAATATAAATTACCATTAATAAATTATAACTATAAATAATATAGTTATAAACTAGTTTAATTATTAAATAATTAACTAATACTATTATTATTATTTAGAAGACCCATTATCTAATTTAACTAATAATTTAACTTAGATATATTAACTAGTATAATTATCTAATTATTATTACAAACATTAATAATTTAACTAATTATATAACTATTGATACGTTACCCAAAAATGCCTTCATCTGGCACAAATCTCAATGCAAATATGATATTAATGCTTCAAAAATTAAAATCAAGACCATATGATCTCCAATTTCAGCAAGCTTATAGATAAGTTTAATGACTCAAGGGGATAAACCCAACGACATCAAATTCGATCCAATCTGAGCCAAAATGAGTGTTTGGGGGTGAATTTTAAAAGATATTTTGAGAAGCTTAATCTTCCTTGCTAAATTTTGGAATTGACTTTAAATTTTAATCCTAAAATCAAACATCCCATCGAAAAAAGATATATTACCTCAAGGGGTGGAATTAAGATTTCAAAGTGGGGTTCATATTTAGAATTGCAAATACCATCTTGAATATCCTAGCCAATTTTAAGAAAGTACTGCATATGGCCCCAAAGGGCCAAAGTAAAGTTTATCGAATATCTAGCTACAATAATCTAGATAAATTATAGTTAATCTCATATTCAAAATTTTGTCAACAAACGATATAGCTCCTAAAGGAAGAATATATCATTTGTTATCAATTGTTCGACCATGAAGATAACGATCTTTATTGATTTTAATTTTCTCAAAGAAGACTAACTGAATTTTGAAAATTAATCTTTAAAAAAGTATATGTGGGTATTAAATCTTCTAAGAGTGCAAGCCCTTGTAGTTAATTACATCATAGGGAGGTTGAACTCCCTATGAATACTCTTGATTAAAATAACATCATAAATTTTGTTTAGAGATTTCAAGGATTTGAATCAAAGAAGTTGAATTTAGAATCTCAATTGAGACTGGATCAAATTGGAGCACTTATTTTTATATTCAACGAAGGAGAGGTAGGAGACACTTTGAGATTTTGAAATAATTCTAAAGTGTCCCAACCTAATCTAAGTGTTGGACTATAAATTTTAGGTTAAGAAAAAAAAAATTATTTAAGTTTAATAATTTATTAGAAAATTTGGAATTATATTCCTAGAGATTTAGGTTTTTTTATTCAAAATTTACCTAGATCCTAATTCTAAATTTGGCACTGGACCACAGTGGCTCGAACCTAATTAATGTAATACAAAACCTGGAATACCTCGGCCTAGATTTGGGAACCAGCTAACCACTTAGTCGATTTAAAATCCATAAGTCTGATCAGTTTATGAAAAAGTGGTAGGGATGTTGTTATTAAAGTTTGTGGGAATTAGGACCAACATCTAGAGTGAATCCTAATTGGTACCTTGAGTTATATAGGGTAAAAATGCATAAATCAAATGAGATAAAAATTTTAGACTCATTTAATTGATTTCTAATGCAATGCATGCTTATCGACTCAATTAAATGTATAAAATCAAATTTAGCAACTTTTTTAAAAAGGCTTAAAATTTATTTTTCCTAATGATTGTACAACATCCTGTTGATATATTTTCACCCTTAAAGGCTAGGTGGCCTGATAAAACATGCATGTGGGGAGGTGCCTAACAAGGAAGATAAGCAATTAATATGATTATGCAGATTCCCAGTAATCTCGTGCTTTCTTCTTAAGTCATTAGAGTTTCTACGTGACCTTAAAAATTTTCATTGATTGAAGTAAAAAGAAATTTTTAGAATTTTCATTGATTGAAGTAAAAAGAAATTTTTAGCGTACCCTCACAAGCCTCCGCATATTAAGGATAAAATAAAAACGACGTGCAAATCATCAAAAAAAATCTTGGAAAAGCTAGCAACCATAATCGATATCAATTTAAATCAAGCAAATTAATAAATAAATTAAATTAAATAAATATCCTTAGGCAAACTACTTGTTTATTACAACCCCAAAAATTATACAAATTAAAAGTGGTCGAGCACCACTAACCACAAACCCTGACTCTAATCCTAAAATCGACGCAAGTTGACTTTGAGAGGGCTACTATTTATCTTCAACTCCTCATCCTCCTCTTCTTTGGACTTCTTGGATTCATCGTATCTGGATACCCAAATGAAATAAAAAATTCTTCCCCCAAATGGGAGGTTATTCTTTTCACTTTAGGTAGTAAAATGATTCAAATTTGGGTTTACAAATTGAAGAGGACCTTCCCTTGAGGGGTTTCTTTTTTCTCTTTGGAATCCAAGTTTGGATCTATGTATCTTGACTCAAATGTCTTACTTTTATAACTCTTAACTTTAAACAAATTACATTCATATTAAAATAAAAAAATATACACTCTCCTATGGGGTTATCCTAAGAATTTAAAAATGAAACAAATCCCAAGAAATTTATATATATGTCATGAATATAAATCACACATGGCCATGAACTTATTTTTTTGGGGGCTAAGTGGTAGCGGTACCTATAGTATTTATAGTTATTATTAATTTAACCCCAATTTTATTGCCCCTATATGAGTGTGGCCATATGTAGAAAATCTAGTGAGCAACCAGATTGGTCCTAATCTAAGGATAGACTATCACCCATCACATTAATTCAAAAAATACTATTAAAATAAATGAACACTCACATTAATCAATTTTCAATCACAGCATGCAATGAAAACTTTAAAAATATGGTACACAATAGTAAAAGTAAACACCAGCCTAGCATATACTAGAGTTGGTTGTCCTAGAAAATCATCTAAAGTGTGTACAAAAAGATGTGTGGCTGAGGTAGATCCTAACTTAGGTATTTTGTTGAAGTGATCTATTTCTTGGGTTTGTTAAAGGTCAGAAGGGAAATTTTGATTAGATTTTAAATATTAATATATTAAGGCTTATTTTAAATACATTTTTAAGGTTTGTTGATTAAATGAATTTAATTAGTTAGATATTAAAGGATTGATGAATGTTGTTTAATTTAATTAATTTTATATTTTAAGGATTAGATTAGTTTAGATTTTTCTCCAACCAATTCTTGGCATTATTATAATGGGCTCGAGGAACTAGGCCTCCTACAGATACTTATCCCCGCAACATAAGGTAGTTCAGCATATAAACCAAGTTGATGTGGTTGGATTAAAGATCTTAATTTAGTTGAGTAAGTAAGATTCACTTAATTTTAAGGTTTTATACTCCATTGAATCCTTTCGTGACATTGTTATAGTGGGCTCGAGGAACTAGGCCTCCTCAGAAACACCTAGCCCATCAGCTCAAGATAGTCCATTCTAAAAACTCCATATTTGGAGAACTTTTCATATATTATAATGTTAGCTGACTGGTTTTATTAATCAAGTTATAGTTTTTTGGAATTTTAGCCAATTATTGACTTCTTGGAATTATTAGAATTATTTAGATATGTTAAGTAAAGGGCTCAAGTTGAATTTTAAAAATAAGATGACTCATAAATTTTAGCATTTTTCTTAATTACTATACCTTAATATGAGCAATTAAACTAAAATTTTGCTCAATTTCGAATTTTCCATGTTAAGTTAAGATTTTTTTGAAGTTTTGACCTAAATTTGAACTAATGTTGATGGGAGAGTTGACTTTTTAACTTTGGCTTAATTTTAGAGGTTTGATATTTTTGAAAAATATTATTTTTAAATATAGTTGAATGGCTTTGAGTTTAATTGAATTAGATTTTTCCATAATTATTTATGATTTTTCAAAGTTTAGGCATTTTTGGAATTTTGAAAATTACTTAAAGGGGATTTTAAGATTTGAGTTCAAATGTACTATAAACTTCTTTAAATTACCTCCAAAGATTAGAAATGATCTAAGGGGGTGTTCTCAAGTGTTTGAGAATTTTTTAGAATTTTTTAATTATTTTTAATTAATTAAATATTAATTTTTATTTAAAATTAACTTTAGTTTGAAATTAAGTTCGAGTTAAGGGGCTTTTATTTTTATTTAATCAAGGGTTGAATTTTAGTCAGTTAAAGGTATTATTTGTAGTTTT
Organism: Dendrobium nobile; assembly: GCA_022539455.1. Lineage (NCBI taxonomy): Eukaryota > Viridiplantae > Streptophyta > Magnoliopsida > Asparagales > Orchidaceae > Dendrobium > Dendrobium nobile. Next base: position 57,413,725 of record CM039735.1, read on the forward strand.
TTTATTTAATTTAAATTAGTTAGAATTTTGAAAAATTTTAAGTCTTAATTAATTATTTAATCTTAAGTTAACAACTAGCGGCTTAGTGATTTTTAAAATCAATGGAAATTTTTTCTAAGGCAGAGAATGTCACTAAATTTAAGTGTCCCAAGTTTCATCCCTAATGGATAATTATTATAATTTCTAAAATTAATCTAATTTTTCTTGACAAATATTCTTAATTATTGTCTTTATATGTCACCTTTTTTTTGTTAAAACCCATGGAGGGGCCTACGTGTTAATAACAAAAATCAATTACATAGTCCTTAAGGGAGTATCAGTTCACTATGCTCCAACGAGCTGTTGAAACTCGTTCACTATGAATTAGGTTGTTAAGCCTAAGTTTATGTCCCACGGCTAACCAAGCGGTGGGGGGTGAATTGGTATTTTAAAAATTAATCCCTCTTTTGAGTATTTTAAACTGAAATTAAACTTTAATGATTTTTGTAGAAATAGTTTTTCAACAACAGTTTTAAAACAGTAAATCAACAAAATAAAAAATTAGCAGAAAAATAATGACACCAGATTTATAGTGGTTCGGTCAAAACCAGACCTACATCCACTCCCCGGAGGCGCCCTCCGAGTATTGCACTAATACCAGTAGTGTCTCTCCTTTTGCATCCACAGCAAGGTAGAGAAGCCTTTACAACAAACTCTTTCCACCACTACCTGGTGCGGCAGAGAACCGTCATCCTTTTACACTATCCCCAGTGTTGGCAAAGAATTATTCGTCCATTCACACTCTCCTAGTGTGGGCAAAGAACCCATTATCCTTTCACACTCTTCAAGTGTGGGTAGAGAACCCTTCAGCTGTTTACACTCTCTAAGTGTCGGCAGAGAACCAGATCTCTTTGACAGATCTCCTCATAAGAAATCTAGAAGGAAGAAAGAAAAGAGTGAATTAATCCCAAATCACAAGTAGAGATTCTTACCTTTGAACACCAAGCGAAGCCTTCACGCTCTAGTGGTAGGAATCCTCCTTTGAATGCACTCTCACACTCTCTCCTTGTACTTCTTTTAATAGGCACAAAAATCAATGAGCAAAAAGATTAGGTGGCTGTAAAAATTGGACCTTATATAGGAGAGACAAGAAAAACCGTCCAAAAACTGCAAATATTCAAGTCAACACGAAATGGATCATCCCGTACGATCGTGGATCGTCCCGGACGATTTTACTTAAAGTGTCAGAAATGATCCTAATATATATTGGTAGGAACTATGTTCATACACGATCATCATCCCGTACAAACTAGGTTTGTCTGGATGAATAGTTATTTCATAGGTCGGTTCCCAAATAACTACAGGATGTAACCAACTTTCTTAAGTCGGTTTCCATCATCCAGGGACGAACAGGATTTCATCTGGATGAAATTTTCACAGACCCTAGCTCATCCATGGATGATTATTATTTTGTCTGGAAGAAAATTTTACAGAGCCTAGATCGTCCGGGGACAATTATAATTTTGTTTGGACGAAAATTTTACAGAGCCTAGATCGTCCAGGGATGATTATAATTTTGTCTGGACGATCAGGACTTGGAAAAAATTTTCTCCAAAAACTGTTCATTCCATTGCTCTTACACGGAGATAACTGACCTGATCAACCTGCACGAATTGAATTCATCCCATACGATCAGTACAAAATTTTTAAGATCTCCTCAAGCGTGTGTGTAACTCAATTACAATCACTCCCTCTCAAACTTAATTCGTACAAAAATTACTAGCTTCAAAATACAAGATATCTTATGTTGAATTGAATTTGAAGTCTTCTGTAATTTGGAGTTTGATTTTCTTGAAATGTTAGTACACACAAGAGCAAAAACAAATCTTCCAAAAAAGTGTGAGGAGATAACTACACATAAAACAATAATATTTGGAATCATCAAAACTATACAAGTTGCAAGAATGTAAAATATGCAAATAGCAACTCTCTTAATAATCTCCCCCTTTTTGATGATGGCAAAACAATTATTGTTTGTAGGATTTCAAATTCTAAGAATCTCCTAAATTCCCCCTGAATTGATAAACCCATGAAAATAATGTGGTAATTGAATTTAAAAAAAAAAATTATTTTTCAAAAATTTTAAACAACATAAAAAACAAAACAAAAATAATCAAACACACATACAAAAACATACGATAAAAATACACTTGACACAAATACACAAGACACAACAAACAATTTCTCCCCCTTTTTGACAACATCAAAAAGTGAAGAAGAAAAAAACTTAAAATGTAAGCAGTAATATGAAGTTCATTTGATAATTTAACCTTGAAAGTGATTGAAATAAGTTATGCAAATAAAATTAAAATATTATACAAATCATAGAAATTCATACAATTTAAGAAGTGATATAACATAGATAATAAAAAGAATTTATCAAAGATATGAGTCAATTTAGACACTAAGATAGAGAAAATCATTGCACTAAGGATGAATAAAAAATTGTATATTTCAAATTTCAATATCAATTATAAATGAACATAAGATCAATTTTAATTAAGAGATTAAAAGAATTTGAAAAGAAATAATTACCACATGTGACGCTTTGCACATTGTTTTTACATTTGTGGCACATTTTTGTGCATCATTTTTATTTTTGGTTTATTTTGTGCCTCTTTTTTACATTGTGAACCTTTGCGCATTCCTTTTGATTTTTTGTACTTTTATACAATTTGCAAGAGTAATTTTATTCTTTCTAAAAATAATAATAAAAAATTTAAAATTTATCTAAGTGCATAAATAATGATTGATAAGTGAAATATAAAATAAGAAATCATCGCAATTGCAATAATAATATTAATAATAAGGCAGTCTAAATGAGAGACATGAAATTGAAAATTCTAATAATATCAAGTTATAATAAAAAATTAAACTTAGAATAATTAGATTTTCTAATGAATTTAATTTTAACTTACAATTCAGGTTATAGCACAATTAAGATTAAAAAATCTGATGATTTTCATAAAGACTAACAAACATATCAAAAATAAGTTCAAATCAAAACACAAGAACTAATATTGATATCACTTTGAAGATATTACAATGATACATCAGGATATCAATACATAATAAAACATCTGAAAAAAAAAATACATCAAACTACTAAAAATAACAATAACTAACACATAAAGTAAAAATAATAACAACACAAACACATAACATCAAGTGCATCTATCACTCAGATGGCCCCTGATCTGGAGGAGGAGTAGGAGCACCACCAAAGAGGTTAAAGTATGTACTCATCATAAGTACATTGGTACTAATATCATTCATTTGCTCCCTCATATAACCCATTTCATTTTGATATTGAGCAGCCTGCTGCTATAAATGAGTCTCAATTTGATCAAAGCATTGATCAAAATGAGTCTCTAACTGATTAAATCTTTGAACCAAATCCTGATAATTTGGTTCATTAGCGGGAGCAGGTGCACCTTCTTGCTTTTCCTCCGTATCACTTATGACATGTGCTTTACCTGATTCCTCCTTGAAGATAGCTCTAAATGGTCCGTCATTCTAGTAGAACAGTTCTTCATATTCTTGATCAGGATGAAACAAGTTGTATTTTTTCTCCAGAACATAGTTAACTAAGTGTCCTAAGATAATATTCCTTTTTCTTTTCTATTATGCATGGCCAATTTCAGAAAGCCCATAAAGATAGTCAAGAATAAGTTGGGCTTCATCTATAGGTTTATTGCTCATGATGTCACCATGGAAAGAAGGGGGGTAATATTGACTCTATCACTAGCTTTTGGAAAGATTGAAGTTTTAAGAACGTGCTGGATGATACGTGCATTCCGGACAAGACCGGATACCCTAGTCACATGGTCATCTAAACAATTTCCTCTAATCACCCTATTGATTTCATGCCATTTATATTGATCATTGGTGATTAAGGTATGGGCTCTACCTCCCTCCGTCCTTAAATTTGGAAATGCTCCTAAGTTATGCTTGGTGATTTCAACTTTTTGTTTGAAGACATAGGAGCGAATTATAGAGTGGTCAGAATTGAAGGACATGTTGGCAAGAAAGTAATGAAATGTTTCTTTATTGTAGGTATGGATGAGGATAAGGATAAAATGAAACTGTGTCAAAGCTAATAAATGCATCACTTAAAAGGTAATGTCATCTTGGTTTAGAATTCTGGAGGGGGTGATTTTGGCTGCAGCAAACCTAGAAAAGAATCCTTAATAGCTTTGGAAAGAAAGTTCTTGGATGAATTCCTATGAGGTTTCTTCGCTAGAACCTTTTGGCGCTTGCCTGAACTTTCCATTTGTTAAAGATCAAGAATACAAAAGGGATTGAAAGTGATGTTAAGAGTGTGACTTAAGGGATTGAAAGTAATGAAATGTTTCTTTATTGTAGGTATGGATGAGGATAAGGATAAAATGAAACTATGTCAAAGCTAATAAATGCATCACTTAAAAGGTAATGTCATCTTGGTTTAGAATTCTGGAGGGGGTGATTTTGGCTGCAGCAAACCTAGAAAAGAATCCTTAATAGCTTTGGAAAGAAAGTTCTTGGATGAATTCCTATGAGGTTTCTTCGCTAGAACCTTTTGGCGCTTGCCTGAACTTGCCATTTGTTAAAGATCAAGAATACAAAAGGGATTGAAAGTGATGTTAAGAGTGTGACTATTGATCTAAAAAGCCCGCCTATTTATTGAAAATGACATGTTCGTACCAGACAAAAAATTTGTCCTGTACGATATTTTCGTTCGTCCCGTACGAAAATATTTTCGTTTGTCCCGTATGAAAATATTTCGTACAGACGATCCAATACGAACATAATGAAATGGATTTTCGTAATCAACACGACTTACGAAGCATCCTTTCGTACAGACTTTTGACCAGTCTGATAGTACAGATGAACACGTGTTCGTCCAGGGACGATCATAACTTATATTGTTTTAATGGCAGTTGAAACTGTCCCCTACATTGAATCGGCATGTGTTCGTCCAGATGAACCAAATGTTCGTACGTACGAAGTTTGTATTAAAAACTGCCTTATCCATTCAACCACTTCATTCATTCATCCCGTCGATTAAAAAACAAATAGTCATGTACGATTATAACGATTGTCCAGATGAAGTGACCATTTAAACACTGAAAACTGCATGCAAACGGTTTAAAATATGACACTTTGACAAATTACACAAATCGTCCCGTACGAAAATATTTCATCCCGGATGATGATGACTTAAAAAATTTGATTTTGCACTAAAACAAAAACTAAAATTCAAAAACAAAACAAAATAAATACCAAAAACAACGATGAAACACAGACTCTAAAAGGAAAAATCACACAAACAAAATCATAAACACATAAAAACATTTAATTAATAAACAAACATCAATGTTGCAAGAACATTTTTATTTAACCATTCAAATCAATCACACCAAGCTTTATTCTTAATGCACTAAAAGTATCAAAGGCTAAAAGTTTTGTAAAAATATCTGCAAGTTGATTTTTAGTTGTAACATGAATGAGTTCAATTTCTCCCTTGGATACATGATCCTTTATGAAATGATGCCTTCTGTCTATGTATTTGGTTCTTGAATGTTAAATAGGATTTTTAGAAATGCAAATAGTACTAGTATTATTACAATAAGTTGGTATAGTGCATATAGTTAATCCTAAATCAATTAAATGTTATTTTAACCAAAGTACATGTGCCACACAACTTCTTAATACAATGTATTCAGCTTCTATAGTAGATAGGGCTACCAAATTTTCTTTTCTACTGGACCATGAAACTAATGAACTTCCAATGAAATGACATGTTCCAGAAGAGCTTTTTCTATCCACCCTACAACCTGCAAAGTCAGAATTTGAATAATCAATAATTTCAAATGATAAGCTAAACTTAGGATACCAAATTCCTAAGTTCTAAGTTCCTAACAGATATCTTAAAATCCTTTCACTGCTGTCAAATGTGATTCTTTTGGATCTGATTGAAATCTTGTGCACAAGCAAACACTAAACATGATATAGGGTCGTCTAGCAGTCAAGTAAAGTAAAGATCCAATTATCCCTCTAAATTTCTTTTGATCAACAAATTTTCCCTTAGGATCCTTATCCAACTGAACTGAGGAACTCATTGGTGTACTAACAGGTTTAGCATTATCTATTTCATACTTTTTGAGGATGTCCTTAACATACTTTGATTGACTAAGAATTGTACCTTCCTCAATTTACTTAATGCTAAATTCTAGAAAGTAAGTCAAATCTCCCATTAGACTCATCTCAAATTCACTACTCATTATTTTAGAAAAATCATCACAAAGATTTTTATTTGAAGATCCAAAAATGATATCATCCACATAAATTTGAACAATGAGTATATCCTTTCCACATCTTTTCAAAAAGAGAGTTGTATCCACACTTCCTTTTTCAAATGATCTTTCAAGTATGAAGGTGCTCAACCTCACATACCAAGTCCTAGGTGCCTGTTTCAATCCATATAATATCTTTTTCAACTTGAAAATATGATTTGGGTATTTAGAATTTTCAAAACCTGGAGGTTGTTTTACAAAAACATCCTCTTGAATTATCCCATTTAAAAAGGCACTTTTGACATCCATTTGATACAATTTAAATCCTCTAAAACAAGAAAAGGCTAGCAAAACCCTAATTTCTTCAAGTCTAGCTACAGGGGCAAAAGTTTCCTCAAAATCAATTGATTATACCCCTTAGCTACTAACCTAGCCTTATTTCTAATGACTACTCCTGAGTCATTCATTTTGTTTTTGAATATCCACTTAGTTCTAACTACACTTTGATCCTTTGGCCTTGTAGTTAATTCTCAAACTTTATTTCTTACAAATTGATTCAACTCTTCTTACATGGCCAAAATTCAAAATTGATCAGAAAGTGCTTGATCAATATTAGTGGGCTCTATAGTTGAAATAAAGGCTGAATGATTGACTTCTTTGTTTAATCCACGCCTAGTCCTTACACCCTCACTTGGTTCACCTATAATCAATTCCCTTGGGTGATTTTTAGAAAATCTCAAATCTCTAGGCAAAGGATTTTCTATTTCCAAATTTTTTACCACATTTTCTTCCAAATTTATTTTATCAAACTTTTGGGAGTTATCTACAATCTCATCTTATACAATATTTGGCTCTTCCAAATTTCCAGATTCATCAAAAATAACATGTATGGTCTCCTCAATTACCAAAGTTCTTTTCATGAATACCCTGTAAGATTTTCTAACACTTGAGTATCTAACAAACATTTCTTCATCTGATTTTGGATCAAATTTTCCTAAGATAGATTTTCTATTGTTTTGAATAAACACCTTGCAACCAAAAAGATACAAATGAGATAAATTAGGTGTTCTTCCTTTTAGCAACTCATAGGGTGTTTTATTTAATTTTGATCTCACATTCACCCTGTTCAGAACATAACATGTAGTGCTAACCGCCTCAGCCCAAAAATATTTAGGAAGTGAGTATTCTGCCAACATTGCTCGGGCGGCTTCTTTTAATGTTCTATTTTTTCTTTCAACTACCCCATTCTGCTGAGGGGTTCTAAGTGCAGAAAAGTTGTGATCAAATCCTTTTTCCTTACAAAAATCCTCAAATTTTTCATTTTCAAATTCTCCTCCATGATCACTTTGTATAGTCATGATTTCACACCCAAGTTTTCTTTGAATCCAAGTCAAAAAAATTTATAAATTCCTCAAATGATTCACTCTTATGAAATAGAAATCTAACGCATGTAAATCTTGAGTAATCATCATAATCACAAATCCATATACCTTCCCTCCTAGACTCACAGTTCCAACTGGTCCAAAAAGATCCATATGCAAAATCTCCAATGGTTTACTAGTTCTAAGATCCTTATTGGACTGAAAAGAGGACTTCACTTGCTTTCCTAGTTGACATGCATCACAAAAGTGGTCTTTAGTAAAGTCTAGTTTAGGTATACCTCTCACTAAGTTCTTTTGGGTAATTCTCCTAAGGTTTTTCATGCTAGAATGACAAAGTCTCCTAAGCCATAGCCATGACTCATCAGATACAATTTTCAAACAAAAAGCAGTAGGAGAATTAATGTAATTTAAATCTAGCATGTAAACATTGTTTACCCTTTTACCATTCAAAACATTTTTATCATTTAGGCTTAATATGCAGCTAGTAGGAAAATATTTTACATAATAACCCTTATCACATAGCTGGCTTATACTTAATAAATTACACTTTAAGCCTTTTACCAATAACACGTTGTCTATGAAAAAATTCTTAAAATTTTCAATCATACCTGATCCAACCACCTTCCTTATGGTGTTATCTCCAAGTGTAACCATGCCTCCACTCCTGGCTTCCAGTATTATGAATTAAGTAGTATCTCCAGTCATATGCTTTGAACATCCACTGTCCAGGTACCATATGCTCTCACGAGATCTTGTGTGAGAGCGACCCTGCAAAATTATCAAACGTTAGACCTGAAAATCCAAACAAATTTGGGTTCACCTTTTAGCAATTTATAATCAGATGCATGTATGATATGTCTAGGTTTATGTATCTTAGGTCTCCACACTAAATTAGTTTTCATCTTCAAAGTATAGGTGTGAGCTATATGTCCAAGGAATCCATAATTATTACATTTTACTTTGGAAATGGTTTTCTAAGTCTTCTAACATTCATCTGTCTATTCAGGGATTACAAAAATTTAGGATACATAATAGGATTAGTAAAATCTTCAAGTTTAGGAGGTATCCTTTTATCCTTGAGAGCTTTATCTTTAATTTGTAAAATGAATTCATATCTTCCAAAATTTGATTTAAATAATTGATTTTATATAATTTGCTCTCTAATTCATCCTTAAAGTTCTTAAAATCTTTCTCAAATTCTGCAAAGGATGATTTTAAATTCTCATAATTTTTATTCAAGTCATCAAACTCATTAAGTAAATTCATGTGGATGTTGTCAATTAAGGCATGATCTTTCCTAAGGATTTCATGTTCCTTTTTAAGCTCTTCCAATTCTAAACTAAGGTTAGCATGCATTTTCTTCATTTTCCTCTATGATTCATGCAAGTGTTCAGAAACTTCAAAAAGTTCATCATAAGTTAAGTCACATACCTCTTCTTCCTCTGACTGATCAAGATTGCTGGCTATTAAGCATAGATTAGTGACTTCCTATTCCTTTTCTGTTTCTGATGAGTCCGAAGCTGAGTCTGCCCAAAAAGCTCGTTGAAACTTCTTCTTGCCCTTCTTCACAACTGGTTTCTCCTCTACCTTCTCCTTGTTAGTATTGGATTTAATTTTTGGGCAATCCATCTTTATATGTCCAGGTTTCCTGCACTCATAGTAAATAATTTCATTTGAAACCTTGGCATTTCTATTGAATTTACCTCTATTTCACTATTGATGTCTCTTTTGCTTCCTCTTCAAAAAGCTTCTGAATTATCTAGTCATCAATGCGATGTCGTCTTCATCATCAGGTTGTGAGTGTTCACTCTCAGACTCTTCCACATTCAGTGCTATGTTTTTCTCCCTTCGTGGTTGACCTGCATCAACCTTTCTTTGGCTAACTCCTTGCTCGTAAGCAATAAGTGAACCAAGAAGATTGTCAATATAGTAAATGTTTAAATCCTTAGACTCTATAATTATAATAATTTAGCATCATATGCAATAGGTAAGCAACAAAGAATCTTATTAACCATTTCAGCATTTGTTAACTCCCTACCTAATGCATGTAAAGAGGTGATGACTATTTGTGTGAATCTTGTGTACATATCAGAAATAGATTAATTTGGTTTCATGCGAAACAGTTCATAATCATGCAACAAGATATTAAGTCTAAATTGCTTAACCTCATTAGTCTCCACATATGTTATACAAAGTCTATCCCATATGTCCTTTCCACTTTTGCAAGTGGAAACCCGCATGTAGTCTTTTGATTTTAAAGCATAAAATAAATTATTTAAGCATTTGGCATTTAGTTGTGCTAAGTCACGTTCTTCTACTGTCTAGTCTGCAAAAGGTGTTTCAACTCTAACTCCGTCAACTAATCTAGTTGGTTTTGTATATCCATCCTGGACTAAGATCCACATACGATAACCAAGTGACTGTAAAAAAGAAGACATGCGAGTTTTCCAAAAATCAAAAGGTATATAGTCAAATAGTGGAGGTCTAGTTATAGAGTAACCCTCAGGTGTATTTCGGTTTCCAAATGTAACCATCTACATTAATCAAAAAGTAGTCTAAACTTATGATTTTAAAATAAAGCTCTGATACCACTTGTTGAAACTCATTCACTATGAATTAGGTTGTTAAGCCTAAGTTTATGTCCCACGGCTAACCAAGAGGGGGGGTGAATTGGTATTTTAAAAATTAATTCTTATTTTGAGTATTTTAAACCAAAATTAAACTTTAATGATTTTTGTAGAAATAGTTTTTCAACCATAGTTTTAAAACAGTAAATCACAAAAATAAAAAATTAACGAAAAAATAATGACACCAGATTTATAGTGGTTTGATCAAAACCAGACCTACATCCACTCCCCAGAGACATCCTCCGCGTATTGCACTAATACAAGTAGTGTCTCTCTTTTTGCACCCACAGCAAGGCAGAGAAGCCTTTACAACAAACACTTTCCACCACTACCCGGTGCGGCAGAGAACCGCCATCCTTTTACACTATCCCCAGTGTTGGCAGAGAATCATCCATCCTTTCACACTCCCCTAGTGTGGGCAGAGAACCCTTCGGATGTTTACACTCTCTAAGTGTCAGCAGTAAACCGGATCTCCTTGACAAATCTCCTCACAAGAAATCTAGAAGGAAGAAAGAAAAGAGTGAAGTAATCCCAAATCACAAGTAGAGATTCTTATCTTTGAACACCAAGCAAAGCCTTCATGCTCCAGTGGTAGGAATCCTCCTTTGAATGCATTCTCACACTCTCTCCTTGAATCTTCTTTTAATAGGCACGAAGATCAATGAGCAAAAAGATTGGATGGCAATAAAAATTGGACCTTATATAAGAGACAAGAAAAATCATCCAAAAACTACAAATATTCAAGTCAACATGAAATGGATTGTCCTGTACGATCGTGGATCGTCCTGGATGATTTTACTTAAAGTGTCAGAAACGATCCTAATGAATATTGGTATGAACTATATTCGTACACGATCATCATCCCGTACGAACTAGGTTCATCCGGACGAACAGTTATTTCATAGGTCGGTTCCCAAATAACTACAGGATGTAACCAACTTTCTTAAGTCGGTTTCCATCATCCTGGGATAAACAAGATTTCGTCTGAATAAAATTTTCACAGAGCCTAGCTCATCCAAGGACGATTATAATTTTGTCTGGATGAAAATTTTATACAGCCTAGATCATCCGGGGATGATTATAATTTTATCTGGACAAAAATTTTACAAAGCCTAGATCATTCGAGGACGATTATAATTTTGTCTGGACGATCAGGACTTGGAAAAAATTTTCTCCAAAAATTGTTCGTTCCATTGCTCTTACACGGTGATAACTGACCTGATCGTCTTGTATGATTTGAATTCATCTTGTACAATCAGTACAAAAATTTTAAGATCTCCTCAAGCGTGTGTGTGTTTATTCACTCAATTACAATCACTCCCTCTCAAACTTAATTCATACAAAAATTACAAGCTTCAAAATACAAGATATCTCATGCTAATTGGATTTGAAGTCTTCAGTAGTTTGGAATTCATTTTCCTGAAATGTTAGTACACAAAAGAGCAAAAACAAATCTTCCAAAAAAGTGTTAGGAGATAACTACACATAAAACAATAATATTTGGAATCATCAAAACTATACAAGTTGCAAGAATGTAAAACATGCAAATAGCAACTCTCTTAACATGAGCTATAAAATAAAATAAAGAAAAATCCTATAAGCCAATAGTCTCTATTAAGTAAAATTACAAAAACACCTAGAAACAATCTGCCTATGCTATAGGGAAGCATCCAAAAAAGAAAGATAAAGATGAAGAAATGAAGCTCGATCTTTCTACAAAAAGAAAAGAAAATTTCTTGAAGCCTATGCACCTACAAAACAAAAAGGCTGCTGATCAAAGAGTATAACAATAAAATTTATAGGTAAGGCAAAAAAATTGCAAAAACTTAAATTAGAAAGGGAATAATGATGATAAAAGCCACTAAATAGATATGATCAAGTCACCACTGAAAGTCAAAGCATGGATACAGAGTATTAGAGCTTAGGAATAAAATAGAATAAGTAGCTTCATCAAGAATATCTGCATGCCACTCGATCCAACCCTCAGAAGCATAAACCATCCAGTTATCTAAGTAACCCAAGCGTAAGTGGTAAGCAGGAATATCATAACTCTAAAATATGTAAAAAGAAGCATCCATCCCAAAGGAACATCAGCAAAATAATAGAACACCAAAACCCAAGCATAATAACTTCAAGCCTTCAATAATGGCCAAACCCTCCATAGAATAACCACAAAGAAGACCAAAGACATTACAGCATCTAACATGAAGCACCGGCCAACCCATCTTCCCAGCTAAGAGAAAGATAAATGCAAAGTAGACTAGGACCCCAACTAAATGGATATAAACACCCCCAGCATCCCAAACCAGCATCCTGAAGGAAGGAGAGCACCAAAGGGAAAAACTCTCAGCATTAGTAACATTACAATCATAGCTCAAGTCCATAACCAACCAAACAACAGCTACAATGAACAAATCTAAGAGGTGTAAACAATAAAAAGAGTCCAAATTCCCGTAAAGAACAGCAAAGCAGTAGAGCCACTTATTAAAGCAGATATCAAAATCAAGTAAAATAGAGAGCCCAAAGAAATAAAAATGATATATAAGATCATCAGGGTAAGCAGGCATAATAAACATAATAACCCCATAGTCATTCAACCAATAAAAATAGTGCTCCCCGAAATCAAAAATGAAATCCCAACTAATATCAGTCTGCACCAGAATAGTTTCCAGCATCTAGGCGCTAAAATCAGTACCAAAAAAAAGATGATGAAAGAAATTCTCACCACCAAAAACCAAAAGCAGAGCCAAAATAGACCTAGTGAACAGCCATAAGCAACAATGACTGATAGAACAACCCCATAACTTGCTAAACAAGTCAAGGTAGAGAAAATAAAAATAGCTATTCTCATACATCAAATAGAAGAACTGGCACCACCTCATGGGGCTAATAAGGCCAACAACCAACCACAAAATACTAGCAAAAGAAGCAAACCACTACAACCATCTAATAAATACAATACAAAAATAGAAAATGAAAAAAGAAATAACCAAAATATCCCACCACCAAAACACCACAATAAACAACACCCCATCAAGGACAAAACCCAACTAGGAAAACACATAAGGGATACCAAGCTCATCCAGCTTCAGCAAATCATGAAGAGGAACCGATAAAGAAGCCCCAATAACATCAGTAAAATAATCTAGGCTACAACCCTAATTAGTAAGGCAAGAGGCACATTACCCTCTTTGCACGTGTGAAGAAATGAATAATTCAAAAAGACCAAAAGCTGTTTAATTTCTCTAATGTGGTAGAAAAGGTCAGGGGGATAAATCGTTTCCCCATCAACTAATAACGTTAGATGTCACTGTGTTAAATAGGTTTGAAATTAAGGTATCTAACCCTTGAACAAATATATATAAACATCACACAAACATAATCAATTTCTTAAAACTAGGAGAGCCTAAGCTAAGTTGTTGCAGACCTATTTTCTTGACTTATGTTTTGATGATTGACAAACACTATTTCTCTTGGACTACTTGTTGCTTCTAACTTTTCAGGAATCGAAGATCGGACGATCAAGAGGAAGCCGGTTCAAGATTGCGTAGGTTTAGGGTTGAGTCAGTCTATACTTTTATTTTTTACCTTTTGAGTCTACTTGTAATGGTCAAAGAGACTGATGCTAAGTAACCCTACACACACACACCTGAGAGACTTAGAATTTTTGTTTTTGCCCACATCGGCCAGGCTGATATTTATATCATCCTAAACGATCAGCTTAAAACAGAAAGTCTAATAAGGATTCTTAATTAAGGCAGTCGACATTAACATATCGGCCTGGACGATACGTGTATCGGCCTGGACGATACGTGTATCGGCCTGGACGATACGTGTATCGGCCTGGACGATACGTGTATCGGCCTGGACGATACGTGTATCGGCCTGGACGATAAGCTCAAAACAGAAAGAAGTAACCGCCATAGTCAATTAAGGTATACTGTAATTTTAAATTATCGGCCAGGACGATCCACGTATCGGCCTGGACAAAATTATCAAATTATGCCTTAATTGATCAGGAAATCGAGTAATTAAGGATGATTGATACGATCATATCATCCTGGACCATCGCAGGATCGGCCAGGATGATCTATTCAAAATCCTTAAGTTACTTCAGGACGATAAATATCGGCCAGCTCAAAAACAGGGCGATGCTCAGGATGATTTTCCTCTGATTTGAACTGATCGGCCGGGACGATCATGAGATCGGCCAGTACGATCAAGCCAAATTTCAATCATCCAGCACCCAAAACAGGGCGATGCCCAGGCCGATCTTCTGTGATTTATACTGATCGGCCAGGCCGATGTCCATATCAGCCTGGACGATATTGTCGGCAACTTGCAATTAATGAGCTCCTTTGAAGCTCTTCTATTTAAAGAGCTCTTGTTCAACATTTTTTAGAGACCTTTGTCTGCTGCCTTGACCTGAGAAGACCTTGAGGAGAGAAAGAGAGAGGGAGAGAGAGAGAGGATCTTGTGAGGGGGAGCTTATGAGGGGATTCACAAGGGTTGCTTCAAGGATCGCTCTGCTTGTCTTTCGTCTAGAGTTTCTCGTCCGTGGAAGGGTCGATAGAGGTAAGGAGTTTGCTTTTGGTTGTGGTTCTCTACCAGCTTCAGGAGGAAGCAAAAGGAGGTAGGTTCTCTACCTTGCCGGGGTGGCAAAAAGGTGGTTCTTGTGAGGGCTTCTCCGCCTAGCCGTGGGGGCTAAAGGAGAGTCACGTTTTGTAGTGCAATACTTGGAGGGTGCCTCCAAGGAGTGGTTGTATGTCGAGTCGACCGAACCACTATAAATCTCTGTGTTCTTTTTCTTGCTTCCACTTTTGGTTTATGCAATTTTCTTTCTTTGAGAAAAGAGTTTTTAAAATACCAATTCACCCCCCCCCCCCCTCTTGGTTAGCTTGGGACTAAGTTCATAGGGCTTAACATCCAGAACAAACTTTCAAGTGGTATCAGAGCGGGATTTGAAAAATTAAAGTTTGAAAACTTTTTGAATTTGATCCATGGCTAACATTGGAAATCGTAACACTACGGAAGGGTATTCCATTACCTGACCTCCCCTGTTCGATAACCTACCTTTTGACTTTTGAAAAACTCGCATGTCAACATTTTTACAATCTACTGATTATCGCATGTGGATGCTTATTCAAGAAGGTTATTCTCCACCTTCTCGTGAAATTAATGGTGTTAAAACTGAAGTTACTTTTACTGAATGGACTTTTGATGAACGCGATTTAGCTCAATTAAATGCGAAGTGTTTGAACTATTTTTTCTGTGCTTTGAAATTTGAGGATTACATGGGTGTTTCAACTTGCAAAACTGGTAAAGAGATTTAGGATAAATTATGCATCACCTATGAAGGTACTAATGAAGTTAAGAAATCCCGTTTGAACTTTCTCTTGCATGACTACGAACTTTTTCGTATGAAACCTCATGAATCGATTTCTGGCATGTACACTAGGTTTACTCAGATAGTTACTTCATTGCATGCACTAGGAAAGAAACTTTCGAATTATGAAAAAGTTAACAAGATTTTGAGATGCTTGCCTTCGTCTTATGATGCAAAAATTACTGCCATTACTGAATCTAAAGATTTGAACACCTATTCTATTGATAACTTACTTGGCTCACTCATTGCTTACGAGCAAGGGGTGAATCAAAGAAATCTTGATGCAGGTGAGAAGAAAAAGGAGAAAACAATCGCACTAAAGGCGCACAAATCGGATTCTGAATCTTCCGGGTCTGAAAGCGATGAAATTACCTTCATCACAAGGCAATTCAAAAGCTTTCTAAGGAAGAAACAAATGCATCATCAAAGTTGGAGAAAAGGTAAGGATCATAAACATGTTAAAGGATCTTTTGATGTTGTTTGCTTTGAATGCAGGAAGCCTGAACATGTGAGAACTGATTGTCCTATGCTTAGAGATCAATCAAGCAAAGGAAAAGGTGTGGAGAAAGCTAAGTCTAGGGAGGACAAGAAGAAAAACCAAAGGAGCTTTTGGGCAGAATCTGGTACTGACTCATTTGAAACTGAACCAGAGGAAGAAACTACAAACTTGTGTTTCATGGGAAAAGATCAAAGTGATCAAGAAGAGGTATGTGAACTTTTCTACGATCAACTTCTTGAAGTTTCAGAAAAAATCCATGCATCATATAGGAAATTAAAGAAAACACATGCTTGCTTGAAATTAGAATTTTTAAATCTACAAAAAGAGCATGAAATTTTGATTAAAGACCATCAAACAATTGATTCAAATCACATGACTTTACTTGATGAATTTGATGAGTTAAATAAAAATCATTGTGAGCTAGTTGAAAATTTTGATGCATTAAAAGTCACACACACATCACTTGAATCTGATTTTGAGAAGTCTAAGGAGATTGAGAAAAATTTGAGGATTGAAAATGAAGTTTTAAAAAGCACTAATTTGAAGATTCAAAATGATTTAGAAACATGTAAGAAAACTAGGATGACATCTACTTTTGATCAATTGCCAAAACCTAGGAAGAGGCATTATAACTCAAATCACTTAAGAAATCCCTTTCCTGGAGTTAGATGTTTTTCATGTGGCATGCTAGGACACATCTCACACACTTGTACGATTCACCATAATACACATTGGGTATGGAGACCTAAGGTGCATGATCCACAGCATAGCACACATGCATTGCATTCTTCTCTTCATAAGAAGGAACCCAAACCAACTTGGGTTCCTAAATCTAACATTTCATAATTTTGCAGGAGGGCTCTCACAAAAGACCTCGTGAGAGTATGTGGTACCTGGACAGTGGATGCTCTCGACATATGACTGGTGATGCTAGCCAGTTTGTTGTACTAGAGTCCAGGACTGGAGGCAAGGTTACTCTTGGAGACAACACCACCAGGAAGGTGGTAGGAGCAGGTATAATTGGTAATTCCAAGAACCTTATTATTGAAAATGTTTTGCTTGTAGATGGATTGAAGCACAACTTGCTCAGCATCATTCAATTCTGTGACAAAGGCTTCATCGTGCAATTCTTTGCGGATTCATGCATTATAAGTTTAAGTAACAACACTATTTTGCAGGGAAAGAGGATCAACAACATCTACATGCTTGATTTAAATAACATTGAATGTGCTGCTTCTTTTTGCTTAAAAACTGTAATTGATGATTCTTGGTTGTGGCACAGGAGGCTTTGTCATACAAGTATGAAAACCTTAGGAAAGTGACCCAAAAGGACCTAGTTAGAGGTGTCCCCAAACTTAAGTTTACAAAAGACCACCTTTGTGATGCCTGTCAACTAGGAAAGCAAGTCCACTCCACTTTTCACCCCATTAAGGACATTAGCACCTCTAAACCTTTAGAAGTCCTTCACATGGATTTGTTTGGACCCATTAGCACGGCTAGTTTGGGAGGGAAAGTCTATGGTTTTGTGATTGTTGATGACTACTCGAGGTTCACTTGGACTAGATTTTTTTCACATAAAAATGAGTCTTTTGAGGAGTTTAAAACATTTTTTACTTGGATTCAGAAGAAGCTAGGATGTGAGATTTTGACCATCTATAGTGATCATGGGGGAGAGTTTGAAAATGAAAGATTTGGAGATTTTTGTGAGGATAAGGGGATTAGCCACAATTTTTCAGCCCCAATGACCCCTCAGTAGAATGTGGTAGCTGAAAGGAAGAACCGGACCTTGGTAGAAGCTGCTAGAGCTATGCTTACTGAGTATTCACTTCCAAAATACTTTTGGGCTAAAGCGGTTAACACAGCTTGTTATGTGTTGAATAGGGTGAATGTTAGAGCCAAATTAGAGAAAACACCCTATGAGATCCTTAAGGGTAGGACACCAAATCTTTCCCACCTTCATGTCTTTGCTTGTAAGATTTTCATTCATAACAATGGGAAGTCTCACTTGGGAAAATTTGATCCTAAATCTGATGAAGGAGTATTCTTGGGATATTCTAGTGTTGGGAAGTCTTTTAGGGTGTTTAACAAGAGAACTTTGATGGTGGAAGAGACAACCCATGTAGTTTTTGATGAGTCTGATCCTAAGAAATATGGAGTAGGAGATGATGATGTTGGAGAGATTACAAGTGGAGTAGAAAATTTGGGGAAGGAGAGTGAGCACCTAAGAAATGAAGGAGTAGAAGGAGTCACCCAAGGAGTAGAGAACTTTGTTGAAAGGGGAGAAACTTCACACACTTTGCCTAGAGATTGGAGATACTCTACAAGTCACCCCAAGGATTTGATCTTAGGAGACCCTTCTAGTGGAGTTAAGACTAGACATGGACTTAGGAAGGAGGTGAACCACTCTGCCTTTATTTCTATGACTGAACCCACCACCATTAACCAAGCCCTTTCTGATGAGTTTTGGATTTTAGCAATGCAAGAAGAGTTGAATTAATTTGTTAGGAATGATGTTTGGGAACTTGTGGAAAGACCTAAAGGACAAAGTGTAGTTGGAACAAAGTGGGTCTTTAAGAACAAAGTGAATGATTCAGAAGTGGTGGTGAGGAATAAAGCAAGATTGGTGGCTAAGGGGTACAATCAAATAGAAGGGATAGACTTTGAGGAGACTTTTGCCCCTGTAGCTAGATTGGAAGCCATTAGAGTGCTATTAGCCTTTGCCTGTTATAAAGGATTTAAGCTTTTTCAAATGGATGTCAAGTGTGCCTTTTTAAATGGGGAGATAAAAGAAGATGTGTTTGTAGAACAACCTCCAGGTTTTGAGAGCTCCCAATTTCCAAATCATGTGTTTAAATTGAAAAAGGCATTGTATGGTTTAAAGCAGGTACCAAGAGTTTGGTATGAGAGGCTTAGCACATTCTTACTAGAGAGGGAGTTTGTCAAGGGAAGCGTAGACACCACCCTTTTTCTTAGAAGAGTTGAAGATGATTTACTCATTGTTCATATCTATGTGGATGATATACTTTTTGGATCTTCTAATAAAAATTTGTGTGATGATTTTTCTAAAATAATGAGTACAGAGTTTGAGATTAGTTTGATGGGAGAATTGTCCTATTTTTTGGGGTTTAGCATAAAACAATTGGAGGATGGAACTTTTCTAAATCAAACAAAATACATAAATGACATTTTGAAGAAATATGAGATGGACAAAGCCAAGCCAATTAACACTCCCATGACTTTTAGTGCTCCATTGGATAAGGACCAAGTGGTAAGTCTGTTGATCAGAAGAAGTATAGAGGCATGATTGAATTTTTACTTTACTTGACTGCGAGCCGACCTGACATCATGTTT
Source organism: Dendrobium nobile (assembly GCA_022539455.1). Classification (NCBI taxonomy): domain Eukaryota; kingdom Viridiplantae; phylum Streptophyta; class Magnoliopsida; order Asparagales; family Orchidaceae; genus Dendrobium; species Dendrobium nobile. The sequence goes on from CM039735.1 coordinate 57,433,284, forward strand.
AGTGTTTGCCTTTGTGCTAGGTTTCAAGCTGACCCTAAGGAATCCCACATGACTGCTGTTAAGAGGATTTTTAGATACCTTTTGGGGACACAAGGATTAGGGATTTGGTACCCTAGATATAGCACTTCTTTTGAGATTAAATGTTTTTCTGACTCTGATTTTGCAGGATGCAAGGTGGATAGAAAGAGCACTTCTGAAACTTGTCAATTCATTGGACAATCTTTGGTCTCTTGGTCTAGTAGGAAGCAAAACTCTGTTGCACTTTCCACTGCTGAAGCTGAATACATTGCTCTTGGAAGTTGTGTGGCCCAAGTCCTTTGGTTGAAACAACAGGTATTGGATTTAGGATTACATGTAAGCACCATATCAATCTTTTGTGACAACACCAGTGCTATATGCATCTCTAAGAATCTTATCCAACATTCAAGGACTAAACACATTGACATTAGGCATCACTTCATTAGAGATTATGTGACTAAGGGAGACATTGAGTTACACCATGTGACAACTGAAAACCAACTGGCGGACATCTTTACTAAACCACTGGCCCTCGACACTTTCAGTTCTTTAAGGACCAGATTGGGTGTGATTGACATAAATGCATGAAACCTTTTTATTTTCTTTTCTTTTGCTTTTTATTACTTTTGTTTCCAATTTGTTGTTTTATTTTTTTTTGTGTTTTATTTTTCCTTTTGTCTCTCTTTACTTAGTTTTCAAAATCATCGCTAATATGGTATTATATTCCTTGTCCTTGCTTTTGGAAATTTGTAGTCAATATGTTTTTATCTACTCAATCTCTTAGATAGGTAGAAATATTTTGTGATTGTGTCTCTTTCTCTAACCTATTTTAGTGGCATAATTTTCTTTTCTAATCAAAAGTCTATCTCAAGTTAAAAATTGTTTATGGAATTGAGATCCTTTCTTAAAGCTTGCTTAAGCAAATCTATTTTATACTTATAATGGTTAAAGTCTTTATGTCACATCAAGATTTCTCGTTACTCTTGTCTTTGATTATTAATTCTACTTGTGGTAACTCTTCCTTATGTTAGAGAGAGTGCTCCTATTCTCTAATATCTGAGAAGATATATTCACAATGTTTTTTTAAAAGATTATAAAAGAGAATATAGCTTGCAAAAAGAACAAAATTTGACCAATGATGCCAACAAAAGATGCGCAAAGATGCCAAAAATTGAAAAATCTATAAAAAGATGCGCAAAGCGCCACGAAATTGACAAGAGGCATAAAATGAGCCCACTCAAAAGCAAGCTATTCTCCCTTTTTAAATCTTTTAGAACTTAGAAGTGTTGGTTATCAAAGGCTTGATTTCGATTATTTTGCGATTGTGACAAATTTACTTTACTTCATTATTTTATAAAGATGTTTTTTCTTAAGCCAAGTGACGGGTGGATTCATTTTCTCATATCCAATTAATTTCTTGATTTAGGTCATTGATTTCAAAAGACGATTCTACCCTAAGAAAATGCCTGAGCTTAGGGTAACCATGATCGGATATTCTACTATTCTATAGATTGATGAGCTTATTAACACATTAACTCACAAATTTTTAAATCAATCACATGGAATTCTATATCATGTTCATGCCTTGGTTTTAGAAAAAATGAGAGAAAAGGGGGATCTCTTTGCTTTGCTTTCTTGTACCCTCCTTTTTGATATGTCAAAAGGGGGAGAAGTCTATGAGATTTATTTTTTCATCAATCCTAAATTTTTGCTATTAATTATTTTCGTAATGTTTTGCCATCATCAAAAAGGGGGAGATTATTGCAGACTTATTTTCTTGACTTATGTTTTGATGATTGACAAACACTATTTCTCTTGGACTACTTGTTGCTTCTAACTTTTCAGGAATCGAAGATCGGACGATCAAGAGGAAGCCAGTTCAAGATTGCGTAGGTTTAGGGTTGAGTTTGTCTGTACTTTTATTTTTTACCTTTTGAGTCTACTTGTAATGGTCAAAGAGACTGATACTAAGTAACCCTACACACACACCTGAGAGACTTAGAATTTCTGTTTTTGCCCACATCGGCTAGGCCGATATTTATATCGTCCTTGACGATCAGCTTAAAACAGAAAGTCTAATCAGAATTCTTAATTAAGGCAGCCGACATATCGGCCTAGACGATACGTATATCGGCAAGGATGATAAGCTCAAAATAGAAAGAAGTAGCCGCCATAGACAATTAAGGTATACTGTAATTTTAAATTATCGGCCAAGACGATCCACGTATCGGCCTGGACGAAATTACCAAATTATGTCTTAATTGATCAAAAAATCAAGGGAGTAATTAAGGATGATTGATACGATCATATCATCCTGGACGATCGCAGGATCGGCCAGGACGATCTATTCAAAATCCTTAAGTTACTTCAGGACGATAAATATCGGCCAGCTCAAAAATAGGGCGATGCTCAGGACAATTTTCCTCTGATTTGAACTGATCGGCCGGGACGATCGTGAGATTGGCCAGGACGATCAACCCAAATTTCAATCATCCAGCACCCAAAACAGGGCGATGCCCAGCCCGATCTTCTGTGATTTGTACTGATCGGCCAGGCCGATGTCCATATCGGCCTTGACGATATTGTCGGCAACTTGCAATTAATGAGCTCCTTTGAAGCTCTTCTATTTAAAGAGCTCTTGTTCAACATTTTTTAGAGACCTTTGGCTGCTGCCTTGACCTGAGAAGACCTTGAGGAGAAAAAGAGAGAGAGGGAGAGAGAGAGAGGATCTTGTGAGGGGGAGCTTGTGAGGGGATTCACAAGGGTTGCTTCAAGGATCGCTCTGCTTGTCTTTCATCTGGAGTTTCTCGTCCGTGGAAGGGTCGGTAGAGGTAAGGAGTTTGCTTTTGGTTGTGGTTCTCAGCCAGCTTCAGGAGGAAGCAAAAGGAGGTAGGTTCTCTGCCTTGTCGGGGTGGCAAAAAGGAGGTTCTTGTGAGGGCTTCTCCGCCTAGCCGTGGGGGCTAAAGGAGAGTCACGTTTTGTAGTGCAATACTTGGAGGGTGCCTCCAAGGAGTGGACGTAGGTCGAGTCGACCGAACCACTATAAATCTTTGTGTTCTTTTTCTTGCTTCCGCACTTTTTAAAATTTCACATTTTATTTCTGTGGTGTGATTTGGTTTATGCAATTTTCTTTCTTTGAGAAAAGAGTTTTTAAAATACCAATTCACCCCCCCCCCCCCTCTTGGTTAGCTTGGGACTAAGTTCATAGGGCTTAACATCCCGAACGAACTTACATAAGTGTAAGTGCAACCTAAATATGCATGTTAAGATATATTAACATAAAAGAAAACATGATTGGTGAATAATTATAACACAATTTTTCACTATTGCTTCCCCGTCACATCAATTCAATCAAAAATAGCATATATTTAAGGTTTCAAATCCCTCACTCTAAGCTCTAAATGGATTTAACATATATATAATTATAAATCCAAAATTTTATATAAATAAATAAATAATTTTTTTTAAATTTTTTTTCAAAAACTTAAGATGATGTTAAAATGATATCTTAAAATATCTTAATAGAAAAAAAAAACAATTTTAAAAAGAAAATTTACATTTTTGAAAGATATTTAAGTCGATATTTAATTAAATGTTCAAATATTTAAATATATAAAATTATTTAATTTATACTAAATATCTTAAATTTATTTTAATTTCAAGTTAACATATTTTAAAATAATTCTCTGATTATCTAAATTATTTAAAATAAATATTTTAATTCTTAGAATGTTTAGTTTAATATTTAATCAAATATTGATTAAATAGAAAAATGATTAAATAATTAGAAATAGTAAAAATAAATTAAGTTTTATTTTTGAAATTATATCTAAATTGAAATATTTAACATTCTTAAAATTTTGATATATTATCTTAAATTATTTTATATAATTTATATTTTATTTGAATTTTAAAATTTTTTAGTAATTTAATGTATTTAAAATAATTTAAAATATTAATATTCAAAATAAATTTAATTAATTTGAATGTTCTATGATACTTTAGAAAATTTAAAATTTTTCTGAAAATTTAAAATTTTTTCTTAAAATGTTTTCAATATTTATTTAAAATTATTTTAAATAAATATTAATTAAATATTTAAATTTATTAAAAGTATATAATATATCATAAAATAAATTTATTTTTTAAATTAAAATAATTTTTTTGATTATATAAAATATTTTACAAATATTTTCATTTTAAAAATATTTAATTTAATATTTAATTAAAATATTAAAAAATTTCAATGATTAAATAATCCAAATTATTCAAATTATTTTAAATATTTTAAAGTAATTTCAATTTTAGAACATTTAAAGATATATATATTTTTTTTAACTAATGATAACTTGTAGATAAGATTTTAGATTTTAGAAAAGTATTTAAATTAATATCAATCAAAGCTTATTTAAATTTTAAATTACTAAATTTATTTAAAGTGTTAATAGAAAATAAATTAAATTTTATTTTATTTTAAATAGTATCAGTGAATATTTAAAACATTTAAAAAATTAAATTTTTGAAAATATTTATTTTACTACTTAATTAAATATTAATTAAATACCTAAAAAATAAATGTTTTAAAATTATTTTGTATATGTTAAATATATTATAATAATTTTAATTTTAATTTTAAAGATTTATTTTTTTTTTAAATTATGTTTTATATGTATTTTTAATTAAAATTAATGTTATATAATATTATTTGAAATTTTTTGTGATTAGATGTTAAAAATTAGATTTATTAATTAAAGTTAAATAGTTTTTGCGTTAGGGTTATGGTGGGCCACGCGACATAATTCAAAGCGTCCAAATGACACCGTGATATGGGAGGGGCCACATGGCAACATCTGGACCATCGGATCAAAATGTGTTAACAGATGAGCATTAATGACTAATGATTGTGCTGTAGTAATCATTGGTCTTTAATACGGGATGCAATGCCATAGGGTCGAGAGTCACTTATCCGAGTCAGCATTCGATAAGGATTATTCATCTATGCATAGTTTGGAAGGGTGGTCTGGATCAAGCCAAACAAGGAATAGAATCGCAACAAACCCATGATTATATAACCCTAAGTATTATTACTTAGGAATAATGATTTTGAGAAACTTTACCATTAGATCTTTGGGATTTTGATATGGTTGAGCTAGTAGACTATCCTCATATAATCTTCTAAAAGAAATTCACCATTGAAATTGCCTAGATCAATGGCAAATTGAGCTGGATGGAAATGCACCTTGGTTCGTCGGTGAACTTGTCACCATTGGCATTTGGGTGGTGGGTTTGGACTAGTTAAAAGAATGGGGAGATGTGTGGAGTTTAGAGAGCTATAAGAAAGCTTTAGCTCTCATTTGAGATTAACCCGGCAGCCAAAATTAGGGGGAAAAGGATCAAAGTGTCCATTTGACCATTTTGAAGGGTCTAAGCTTGGATTGACTTCTTTGACTAGTTAACTAGTTAAGGGAGGTTAAGTTGGTAAGGAAGGAAGGCTCAAGTTCTGGTTGGAGTTACTTGGAAGGACATGGCATGTATTAGACTTGAATGCATTTAAACTCTAAAGTAGAGTAGGATCAAGGGATTGATAGGCTTTGAATGAGTTAATCCACTAAGAGTCATTGATTTGACTCAAATAGTTCTATTTTATTGGACATGGGCTCAGTTGACTTAGTCAACTATTGATTGGGTTTGGGTGACCAATCAAGCCCAAATCATTATAGGAGATATTTAAGAAGTTTTGAAAGAGTTTGAGTTTCTTTAGGTTTTGATTCAATGCAACGTGACTTAAGATTTAGTCTGGTCAACCTAGGTTGACTTGGTCAACTAGGTTGACCCAGGGCCATGGTTTTAGCTCAATAGGTTTGAAATGATATTTTTAGTTTATTAAAGGTGGTCTTAAGGTTTTGGGATGTCATTTCAGTCAAATTGACTATTTAGCCCTTAAAGGATTTCTAGGACAACCAGGTTGACCTAGGGCGGGTTTAAATCCAATAGATTTGGTTTGAGGTTTGGAGACAATGGAGGTGGTGTCATGGTTTGGTGGGGTAATTTGGTCAAAAATGGGTATTTAAACACTTAAGGGGTATTTTAGTTAACCATAATTGACTTAGTTAACCAAGGAAAACCAAGGCTTGAGTCTAGGTACAATGGATCTCATATGGTATTTGGAATTCATTGGAAGAGTTTCAAAGGTTGAATAGATTGAATCATATTGAGTTTTGGTCAAAAGTCTAAAAATCCTCTTAAATGAGATTTTGGTCATTTTGACCTCTAGTCAACTCTAGGTCAAACTAAGTCTAGCAAAATATTAGATTTTGGACTTGATTGATTGGATTAGATTTTTCATATCAATCTCAGACATATGAATGGTTGAGAGTAATTAAACTTGATTAAAACTTGATTGAAAGTTCAAAGGAATTTGGGCTAGAGGTTAATTGACAAGTGGAATTAGAATTAACTCGAAATTTAACTGGGACCTAAATGAATAAAAAGTGGACACCTTTCAATCATTAGGTCTCCAGAAAGAATCCCAAGTAGGTCCTAGTGACCTCATATATAAATGAGGTCACTAATGAGCCCAAATCAATGGTCTAAAATCTATTTGTAAGCTTCAAAGAAGTAATTGGACTACCAAATGATCTCCAAATATGACAAACTTATATTTGAATCGAGCGGCTCGATGAGAAGAATCCAATGAGCCAAAATTGGCTTCTCAAGTAAATCTAAATTCTTAATAAACTCTTTATGATCAAGGGTATCAGTATGAGCTATTTGATGGAACACTCCCAACATGCCAAGATCTTCTCCATATTTCCTAGTCATGCCACTCCCAAAAAGCTATAAATAACCTCCCATTCTTCACATGAAAGTGGGGAGGAAGAAGGGAAAAATATTGAGAGCTCTCTAGAACTCTCCATCTAATGATGCCACTGCTAGTAAACTTCTATCAACCACCGCTCAGCTGCCGATTGCTACCGGACCACCACCCAGCCATTGATCATCAAAGGATTTCCACTTGGACACCAACTACTGTCAGAATTCTACTTGACCATCCTTCTAATCACTATTTTTTGCCAACTAAGGTCCCCCCAATCTCAGCTGCCCATTGGTTATAGTCCCTCTAACTACCATTTCCTGACTATAGTCCTACCAACCTCTTCCATCCTCCAATTAATTTTCAATCCCCTCCAACCATTGTCATCCATCAACAATGATCCGTTCAACCTTCATTGTACTTCAACTATGATCACTCGAATAATATTTTCTTGACTATGGTCCTTCCAACCAACATCGCCTGCCAACTACATAATGTTCTCTCTATAATGTATATTTATTTGAGCAAACACCCTCCTCCTAAGAGTGGCATTATTTGTAATCAACCATATACACTATTGGATTCATTTCAACTAGGCAAGGACATATAGTATTTTACCTCTTTTTCAAGGGTTTCCATGAAAGTTTGAATAGGTTGTTGGACCTATTAAATTTATCCCAAGGCTAACCAAGAGAGGGGGTAAATTGTTAATTTAAAAAACCTCTTGGAAATTAAAAAAAAAAGTGATTAGAATTTTTAAAGCATAATGACAATTTTCTCAAAATAAAATTATTTACCACAAAATTAAAAGTACAAAATAATAAAAATGCAATAAAAATAAAAATAAAAGAATAAAAAAAAATTCTAGTTCTTTGGTCCAACTAGACCTACGTCCACTCCCTAAAGACTCCCCCGTCATGTATTTCACTATACTAAAGTGATTATCCTTTTACTTCCACAGTAAGGTGGAGAAGCCCTTACAATAACCTCTCATCCATCAAACCCTAGTACGGCAGAGTACCATCATCCTTTCTCATCCTCTTTGGTGATAGCAGAGAAGTGGCATCCTTTCACACCCTTCTAGTGTCGACAAGGTACCATCATCCTTTCACACCCTCCTTGTGTTAGCAGAGTACCGTCATCCATTTCACCCTCCTAGTGATGGTAGAGTACTGGTGCTCCTTTGAAAATCTTCTTCCAAGAGTCTTCAAGAAAGTAGGGAAGAACATTGAAGAATAAGCAAGAGGTACTTACCATTGGGCAACCTTGTGAAACCCGTCACAAATCCCTCTTATGAGATCCCTCACTCTCCAATCCCAAGAAACTCTCTCAAACACTCTCTAAGTGCACTCTCAAAATAAATTCACAATAGGAGATCTTTCACAATTAATTTTTGGAACTCTTATATATGAAACTCATGAAAAACTATCAAAAAACTGAAAATTTTCAATTGATCCATTTTGGATCATATAGTATGATCGCACATCATATGTACGAACAATTTAAAAAAAAATGCTCACAAGATCCTGTACGAACCAATTTCGTACTCTGGAAGTCGTATGTATGAACTATCATCGTTTAGTATGAATAGTTTAAAATTGAACAGCTTCATCTGGTATGATTATGTACAAACATATTTCATACTCTAGTTAGCATACTATACAAACCCTACATCATACAATACAATCAATTTAACCAAATCAAGCTTCGTTTGGTACAAAAATGGATGAGTCCATTTAGTACTCTAGACATCATCTATACGAACCTAATTTCGTATAATACAAATAGTTCAAAAAATTTACCTGTTCATATGAATGAATTGGTACGCACCCATTTCGTACTATGGACATTATCTATACAAAACTCAATTCATATATTATGATCAGTTCAGAAAATGATGATTTCAATAAGGATGAACTAGTATGTAGTTATTTCGTATTCTATAAGACATCTATACTAATATAACTTTGTACAGTACGAATAGTTCAATTAAAAATTTCTAAGGCATGATTCGATTAACTGCTTTCTGGAGGAATACTCAGGTCATATCGTCCCATATAATCCCATAATCATATAGTACTATTAGTTTTAAAAATATAAGTTTTTATCTAACTCCCTCAGTGTGTGTGTGTGCATGGTTATCCAATTAGAATCACACTCTCTCAGACTCAAGAAAAATAGAAAAAGTATATACTTCAATTACAATGAACTCTACTCTAATCTATCTTGAAGTCTTTAGCAGTCCGAAGTATGATTTTTCTGAAATGTTAGTACACATAAACAACACAAATAAATTTTCCAATATATGTTAGGAGAAACAGTAATCAACACAATAAGATTTTGGAATCATCAAAAACATAATTTTGAAAACTAAGTTGCAATAATCTCCTTCTTTTTTATGATGACAAAATAATTATTATTTTAGTTAACATTTAAAGTAAATTTTCTCCTTAAATCCCCTTAAATGAATGACCAATTTAAAAACCAGGAGTCCCCATGAAAATAAAAAACTCAAACCTAAAATTAAAAAGAACCAAAAACATACCTAAAATTAAAAAGAACCTAAAATTATTAAAGCAATTACAAAAACTATTAAAGCAGCAAATACATACACACATCCACAATATAACACATACATACACACAACATACATACATCAAACAACAAACATCAAATAATAACTATTGACTCCCCCTTTTGACAACAACAAAAAGGGAAGTGGCTCTTGAAATGATAAATTTACTAATAAATCATAATAGTTTATGAAGATGAAGACTATTAAAGTAATTGCAAATACAATATTAACTTTGTAATGCTAAAAAAGAAAAACTAAAATTTTAAATCAAAGAACAACTAAACTAAGAAAAGTTAATCAGGTTCATTGTTCAGTCTAGCAGATCAAAAAATAATAATTATTATAAAAATGACAAAATAAATAGTAATTATTTTCTAATTCAATAGTGAAGATGATTTCAAATTATATGGATTTGTATATGAGATAGAATAATAAAAGAAAGAATAGTATGAATCTTTTAATTGGCGACATTGTGCATCTTTTCAATTGTTTGTGGCACACTTTGTGAAACATTTTAGTTTACACTAATTTTGTGCCTCTTTTCTCTTTGGCGAACATTGCGCATCTTTTCAAGTTTAGCACACTTTATGCATCTTCTTTTTTTTACTTTTTGAGTCTTTCCATTGTCATTAAATCTTAACACAAATTCCAATAATAAAAAAAAATAAATATATTGAAAAAAAATAAACTAAAAATATGCCATCTATCTTACAATAATTATAACTAAGTTATAATTATCTATAAAAACATAAAATTGATCTTCTAATATATATCAAGTCATAATTTTAATTTAAATTTTTAGAGATTAAATTTTTCAAAGGAATTAATTTGTAGAGCAAAGTAATTTAAAATCCCTTTCTAGATATCACTATAAATGATTTTTCTCTAAAAACATAAATATTTCAAGAAGAGAAATTTCAATGCAAGTCAACACAACATTCCATCATTTCATTCATCTTTTGAAATATAAGAACAACAACATGAAGACACTATCACATGAAATCACTAAAATAACATGAAAACATCTTAGAAATGCAAAAAAAAAAATACATTAACTTATCAGCAACTACAATATAGAAGTATAACTAATAATCAGAGGGGCTAGATCTGAAGGAGGTGGTGGGTTGAACATTGAAAAGTAACTACTAATGATAGTTATATTGGTGTTAACCGAGTCAAATTGCCCTTGGATCTAACCCATGTACTCATTGTATCTAGCATCCGGTAGATTTAAGTGATTCTCAATTTGATCAAAGCATTGATATATATGAGTTTCCAGTCTATCAAAGCATTGGATCATTTATTGATAGAAATTCTTATTCGGTCTAGGTGTAGGTGTTGGTGTTAGAGCTGGGGCTCTTTCTTTTCTCTTTGAACTTTGATCCCGCACAAAGAGTGCATGAAAAGAGGCATCAATAAAGAAAATATAAAGTTCAATGGGTGGCTAAGGATGAATTAGATTGTACTTTTTCTCTATAATATAGGCAACCAGGTATCCTAAGGCCTCTCTTTTCTTTCTCTTATTATGAGGAAGTCCAATATTAAAAAGTTTATAAATATAATTCATGATAATTTAGGCTATATCAAAGGTTTTTCAATCATTTTCATGTATGTGATAGTGGACAAAAGAGGAGTTAAACTTATGTGATCACCAGCTTTGGGAATGATAGAGGTTAGCAAGACATGCTGGATAATCCTGGCATTTTGATTAAGAGTGTATACACGGGACATATGACTTACTTGGGCAACACCTCTAAGAGCATGATTTATTTTTGACCAGTTAAAATCTTCTCAAGAGGTTAAAGTGTGCACTCTAACTCCTTGAGTTCTAAGGTATAGGAAGTTGACTAACTCTTCCTTAGTGATTTCTACATGCTGATTAAAAACATAAGAGGTAATCCTGGTGTGATCTTGGTTTACCTTCATGTTAGCCAGAAAAGTTTGGAATACCTCTTTAAGTTAGGCATAGATGAGGGTTAGGATAAAGGAATACTGGGTTCAGGAAAAAAGTAGAATAACATAAAAGTTAATGTCACTTTGAATAAGAAATTGAGAGGGGGTAATTTTTGCAGCAAATATTTATCAATAGCTTCCTCATTCGCTTTGGAAAGAAAGTTGTCATCCCTACCAGATCAGGAGGATGTGCCCTTAGAAGTGCGAGGTCATTTGCTATTGTTGGCCATTCTTGAGATTTGGACTCGAGAAGGTATCAAACGAATGATAATGTAAAGAAAAACTATCCAAAAACCTTCTATTTAAAGAAAAAATGACCTATCATATAGTATGAAATTGAACTCTATGTAAGATTTTAAAATCATACAAGACAAAAACATTTTCGTGCGTACAAACGGATATAGCTAAAAATGAAATGGCTTTTTATAAAATGTCATTTCTGATGTGTCCTTTTGTATAGACTTTCTTACCAAATGATCATACAGACAAACATATGTTCATCTGGGATGATCGAAAAAGTAAAGATAAATTTATAACGGTTAGGTTCATCCACATAAAAACTGGCAACAAGATCATACAGATGAAATGCAATTTCATATGTATGATCTGACAAAAATAGTTGACTTCCTCTGGAAAACCATACCCAATCATACAAACAAAATAACACATATCATACAGACGATGACATCATCGTATAAAATGAAAATCAATGAAAAACATAATTCAATGTGCTCAACTCAGAAAATTATCATGTACATTCTATAGAATTTGTAGAGTATAAAAAAAATTTTACTGGACGAAAAGAATACTTAAAATAAAACATCTTAAATAGAAAATCTTTTCAAAATCATTCACCTTAAAACCAATAACATGTAAAAATTAAAAAACAAGACCAATGATAAAATACTAAAAGAAAAACAAACAAAAAAACAAATAAAACAAAAACACACAAACATACAAACTATAACAAATAACCTAAGAAAATAAACAAATATATAATTACACAGGAAATCAAGTTTGCAAAATTTTAATGTAAAAATTAAGATCAATCACACCTAATCTGGTCCTTAAAGTACTAAACGTGTCAAAAGCTAAAGGTTTTTTGAAAATGTCTGCAAGTTGATTATGATTAGCAATGTGATGCAATTCAATTTCTCCCTTATCTACATGATCACTAATGAAGTGATGCCTTATATTTATATACATGGTTCTAGAATATTGAATGGGATTCTTTGAAATGCATATGACACTAGTATTATCATAAAAAATGAAATTTTTCTAATAGAAAATCCTAAGTCAATCAGTTGTTTTTTTAACCAAAGAACTTATGCCACAAAACTACCTGAGGCAATATATTATGCTTCAGTAAAAGAAAGGGCTACTGGATTTTGTTTTTTACTAGATCAAGAAATTAAAGAATTTCCTATCAATTGACAAGTTTTAGATATACTTTTCTAATAAATCGTACATCATATAAAATTTGAATAAGAATATCCAATAATTTCAAAAGAAGAGTTGTGCTTAGGATACCAAATTCCTAAGTTATGAGTTCCCAAAAGATATCTCATAATTCATTTAACTATTGTTAAATGTGATTCCTTTGGATCAGATTGAAATCTAGCACACAAATAAATACTAAACATGATATCTAGTCTACTAATAGTCAAGTAAAGCAATGATCCAATTATTCCTCTAAATTTCTTTTAATCAATAAATTTTATCTTAAGGTCCTTTTCTAACTACACTGAGGAACTCTTTGGTGTAGTCACAAATTTAACATTATTCATTTTTTATTTCTTGAGTATGTCCTTAATATACTTTGACTAACTAAGAAAATTTCCTTCCTTATTTTTCTTTTTGCTAAAACTAAGAAAATAACTCAAGTCTTCCATCAAACTCATTTCAAATTCACTACTCATTATTTTAGAAAAATCATTACAAAGATTTTTATTAATAGATCAAAATAAGATATCATCAATATATATTTAAATAATGAGTATGCCCTCTCTTATCCTTTTAAAAAAGAGATTGGTGTCCATACTTCCATCCAAAAAAGACCTTTCAAATAAGAAAGTGTTTAATCTCTCATACCAAGCCCTAGATGCCTGTTTTAGTCCATACAATGCCTTTTTTAATTTAAACACATGATTAAGAAATTTTAAATTATTAAAACCTGGAGGTTACTCAACATAAACATCCTCTTATATCACACCATTAAAAAAGTCACTCTTAACAGCCATTTGACATTTTAAAACCTTTAAAATAGGCAAAGGATAATAAAACCCTTATCGCTTCATGTTTGGCTACAAGAGAAAAAGTTTCTTCAAATTCAATCCATTCTATTTGAATATACCCATTGGCCACCAATCTTACCTTATTTATAATCATAACTCCTGAATCATTCCTTTTATTTTTTAACACCCACTTAGTTCCAACAACACTTTGATCCTTAGACCTTTTAATTATTTCTCAATCATCATTTCTTACAAATTAATTTAATTCTTCGTGCATGGCCAAAATCCAAAATTCATCTAAAAGTGCTTCATTTATATTAATGGGTTCAACCATCGATATAAAGGCAAAATAGTTCACTGCTTTGCTAAGTCTATGCCTAGTCCTAACACCCTCACTAGGTTCACCTAAAATCAATTCTTTAAGGTGATTCTTAGAAAATTTATATTCTCTAGTAAAAGGGTTTTCTTTTCCAACATCTTCTTACAAAATTTTCTTTTGAATTTCTTTGGAGTTATTTTCAATATAATCTTCTTCCAATTTTGGCTCTTCTGAAATTCTAGCTTCATCAAACACAATATGTGTGGTCTCCTCAACTACCAAAGTTCTCTTATTAAAAACTCTATAAGATTTCCAATACTAGAATATCCAAGAAAAATTTTTTCATCAGATTTAGGATCAAATTATATTAAAGGAGTTTCACGATTATTATGAATGTTCACCTTATATCTAAAAATATGCAAATGTGAGAGATTTTATGTTCTACCCATAAGAAGTTCATAGGGTGTCTTATTCAACTTGGATCTAATATTCATCCTATTCAGAATATAACAAGCTGTACTAACTACTTCAGCCAAAAAATAATTTAGAAGTAAGTATTCTACCAACATGGCTCTAGCGGCTTCTATTAGTGTTTATTCTTCCTTTCTACTACCCCATTATACTGAGGGGTCTCAGGTGCTGAAAAATTTTGATCAATTATATATCTTTACAAAAAATCTTTTAATTTTTTTTTTTCAATTTCTCCTCCATTATAACTTTGAATTGATAAAATCTCACACCCTAATTTCCTTTAAATCTAAGTACAAAAGTTTCTAAATTCATCAAATGATTCACTCTTATGAAATAAAAACTTAACCCAAGTGAATCTTGAAAAAATCATCAATTATAACAAATCCAAACACTTTATCTCCTAGACTTACTGTGTTAACTGGTTCAAAAGATCCATATGAATAAGTTACAACGATTTGCTAGTTCTAAGATCCTTAATGGAATGAAAGGATGAGTTCACCTATTTTCCTAATTGAAATGCATCACACAGGTGATCCATAGTAAAGTGTAGTTTATGTATTCCTATAACCAATTCTTTTTGGGTAATTTTACTAAGAATCTTCATACTACATGACAAAGTCTTCTATTTCATAACCATGATTCATCAGTAAATGTTTTAAGACAAAAAGCATATAATATTTAATAAAATTCAAATCAAGCATATACTAATCATTTATCCTATTTCTATGCAATACATAAATTCCATTTTAACTTATTATACAGCTAGTGAGAAAAAAATTTATAATATAATCTTTATCACATAGATGATTAATACTAAACAAGTTATGCTTTAAGCCTTCTACCAATAAGACATTTTCAATAAAAAAATTATTCAAATTCCTAATCATACATGTGCCTACCACTTTCTTAGTGTTATTATATCCTAGTGTAACCTTGCCTCCATTTATGGCTTCCAACGATATGAATTGTGTCATATCTTTAGTCATATGCTTCGAACATCTATTGTCTAGGTACCAAATGCTCTCACGATGTCTTGTATGAGAGCATTTCTATAAGATAATTAAATGTTAGACTTAAGAACCCAAACAAGTTTGGGTTCTCCTTATAGTAATAATAATCTAGATGTATATTTGATATGATTTATTTTATATATCTTAGATCTCCACACTAGTTATAATTTACTATGAATAGTGTAAATGTGAGAAATATGGTCAATCATTCTATAAGAAAAATATTTAACTCCAAGAAAAAGATTTACCAATCTATGTGTATTATTTTATCTTTTTCTAGATTTTAACAATTTTAGACTTCTGATTAAGATTAGAAAAGTCTTCAAATTTGGGGGTATCATATTTTCCTCAAGAGTATTTATTTTCTCTCTAAAATATGAGTTAGCACTTTTTAAAATTGAATTCTCAACTTTTAAAAAATGATCTCTACTATTAGATTCATCCATAAATGTTTTAAAATCATTTTCAAATTTATTTTGTGATGATTTCAATAGTTCATGCTATTTGTTCAAATCATCAAACTAATCCAATAATTTCATGTGGTTGCTATCAATCGATGCATGATCATTCCTAAGGATTTTATACTCTTTTGTAATTCTAAAAATTTTATGTTCAACCTAGCATGTAGCTTTTTGAGTTTCCTATAAGCAGAATGAATTTTCTTAGAACCATCAAATAACTCATCATAGGTTAACTCACATGCCTCTTCTTGATCTGAATGATCAAGCTTGTTAGCCATTAAAAACAAATTTGTGACTTCCTTCTCTGCTTCTAATTCTGAGGAACTTGAAGCTGAATTTGCCTAGAATGCTCTTTACAATCTCTTCTTGCCCTTTCTTACCTTGCTTTTTTCCTTAACCTTCTCCTTGTTAGGATTAGCTTTGAGATTTGGGAAATCATATTTAATGTTTCCAGACTTCCTACATTCATAGAAAATTATATCATTAGAAGCTTTAGCAATTTTGTGCAACTTACCCTTATTCCACTGTTGACGTCTCATTTTCTTCTTCTTACGAAAACTTCTAAATTGCCTTGTCATTAAGGTAATATCATCTTCATCCTCAGGCTGTGACTGATCACTATCTAAGTCATCCATTTTCAACATAATGTTTTCCTCCTTCCACTTCTCACATGTATTAATCTATCTTTGAGTCAATCCTTGTTCATAAGCAATTTGTGATCCAAGAAGATTGTCAATAGAATAAACATTTAAGTCTTTTGATTTTGTTATAACAGTTATCTTTGCATCATAAGTAATAGGCAAATAATAAAGAATTTTATTTACTTTTTCAGCATTCATTAGTTCCCTACCTAAAGCATATAATGAGGTGACTATTTGTATGAAATGAGCATACATATCAATGATTGATTCATTCATTTTCATGCAAAATAATTCATAATCGTGTAATAGAATGTTCAATCAAGATTGTTTCACCTCATTAGTTCCATCATATGTAATGCAAAGCCTATATCAAATTTCTTTTCTAATTCTACAAGTTGAGACACACATATAATCCTCAAATTTTTGTATACATAAAAAACTATTTAAATATTTAGTGTTTAAATAAGCTAAGTCTTTTTCTTCTACAGTCTAAACAGTAAATGGTGTTTCAATTATAATGCCATCTACAAATCTAGTTGGTCTAGTATAGCCTTCTTATACTAAAATCCACATGCGATATTCAAATGATTAAAGAAAAGTATGCATACATGTTTTTCAAAAATTAAATTGTATATTATCAAACAATAGGGGTCTAGTGATTGAATATCCTTCAAGTGTGTTACGGTTTCTAAATATAGCCATGATCATTTTCAAAATGTTGTCTAAATCTATGTATGATACCTCTTGAATGTCCAAATAGGTTGTTAGACCTATTAAATTTGTCACAAGGCTAACTATGAGGGAGAGGGTGAATTTGTAATTTAAAAAACCTCTTAGAAATTTTAAAAAACCAATTAAAATTATTAAAGCACAATGAAAATTCTCTTAAAATAAACTTTTTCAACCATAAAATTAATTGTGTAGAATAATAAAAATGCAATAAAATAAAAATAAAAGAATAGAAAAATCTATAGTGGTTTGTTCCAACTTGACCTACATCTACTACATGAAGACTCCCTCTTTAGGTATTATACTATATCAAAGTGACTCTCATTTTGCTTCCATAACAAGGCAGAGAATCACTAATAATAACCTCTCTTCCATCAAACCCCAATGCGGCAAACTACCATTGTCAGGTGTATGATTTCCCTTAAATGTTAGTACACACAAATAACCCAAAAAAATTTCTAATATATGTTAGGAGAAACTGTAATCAACACAATAAGATTTTGGAAACATCAAAAGAACATATTATATAAAAACATTGTTCTGAAAACTAAGTTGCAACACTCTATATAAAAACCTTGGACTCTCTTATGAACATCGATCCCTTATCTTTTATCTATTTGTGTGTTGGATCTTCATACAAAGCTAGAACGGTAAATTTTATATCTCCACTGCTACAAATTTTCTCGGACGCAATAGTTTAGATCAGTGTGTGGAAAATAATTTAAAGCTGGGGATAACCTTTGTTATAATTTTGGAAGTCATTCACATCAACTTACTAGGTTGAAGCAAGATAGTCCCTTTATTATGATCTATTATAAAGTTCAAAAGGAGTCATTCAATATTAAGGGCTAAATGAAAAAAATATGCATTATCTCCCATTAATTATAAGCCATCATTACATTAATTATGTTGCAAATGATTCTTAGCTCAGGGGAAAACCTTATTCAATTTTCTATCACCCATCAAGTATGAATCACGTTGAATCATATTTGTGTAAGCAAATTTTTATTTGGGGGGGGGGGGGGGGGGGGGGGGGGAAGGAGTGGGGGTGGGCTTCGGCTGCAACTTTCAATGCTACTGTAGCCAAGAAAATTTCCTCCAATATTTTTATCATCCAATTAAATATCATTGGCAATCATTTTTTAAATCTCCCAATAAATGCAATGGTACCTCAAGCTCTATATAGTCCCTAGTTGGACTTCTACTCCTTGGTCAAGATCTTAATCCCAATCTCATGAAGGGAAAAAATGGTTTAAAGATAGACCAATATTCACCTTTGATTTGAGATACATGCAGCATTTTCCCTGTAAAAATTAAGGTACAATCAATCCTTGGGGGATTTAATTTAGCCTTTTATACACATAATAATGTCATTGAACAATGCTTTGACAAACAACTTTGGATAGGTCAAACATCACCAAAAAAAACTATAAATAAGCCCCAATTCTTCACCTAAGAGGGGGAAGGAAGAAGGGAAAAAGCTTGAGATCTCTCTTTTACTCAATATCTAATGCTGCCACTATTGATAAAGTTCTATCAACCAATGCTCAGTCACCGATCGCTACTGGACCACCACCCAGCCAATGATTATTGAGGGATTTCCATCTGGACACTGACTACTATCACTACAAGAAATTCATTAATTACCGGTGGTCTGGACTGGTTTTTTTCCAGCCACCAGTAATAACGGCAGCTTAATCAGCGGTGTGACTGCCAGTTCTTACCAGCAATCTAACAGTCGTTATGTAAAAAAATGCAGCCAAAAATAGCGGCGGTCCAAAAATTGTCAGTTAACTCATCTTTATTAAATCTTACCAGCACGTTATTGGCAGCTTGAACTGCCGATGTTAAGTAAATTTATTTTTGACAGTCTTAACCGCCAGAGACACCGAAAAATGCCCTAGAATCAGCTGCCCTAACCCTTCCATTTCATTTCATTGCCTGCTCTCTCTTTCCTGCCCGGCGCTCACCCCCGTCTCCTTCGCCCTCTTGCAATCAAGATGCATCCTTCAACTATCGATGAGGTTCATCTGGCTGTTGAAAAGTTCCTCCAAATGAAGATCTTGCCACCAATTGCAAGGCCAAAGGCTCTCCCTGCTCCCATGCGTGAAACTGACCTCCGAGGTCTGCGTTTTTAGTTTTTTTTTTCATTTTTTCTTTAATGCATTTTATTGCTATTTTGGTTAGATTACATCAAGGATCAGCCTTAAGCCAATATCTTTTTTACTTTAGTCATGGATGTTCTCACTAGACATTTATGAGAGGATGTACCATGTTGTATGCTTTTTGTTGATGATATTCTTCGTGTTGATAAGACTAGAGAGGGAGTTGATGGTAAACTTGAATTATGGAGGTCAACCATAGAGTCTAAAGGTTTTCACTTGAGTAGATCTAAAAATAAATATATGAATTGTAATTTTAGTAGTAATAGACCAAGTGAGGGGTTTGTGACTTTGGGCAATCAAGTCATTAATAAAAGTACATGTTTTAGATATCCTGGATCTATTATTCAGAATGTTGGTGAAATAGAAGGGGTTATTATTAGTAGAATTAAAGTTGGATGGCTAAAATGGAGGAATGAATCGGACTTGTTGTGTGATAGAAAAGTCCAACTCAAACTTAAGGGAAAATTTTATAAGATGGTGGTGAGATCTGCAATGATTTATGATGTCAAATCTTGGTCATTAAAAGAGAATCATAATACTACGTAAGTGTCGCAGAGATGAGGGTGCTCAGGTGGATGAGTGGCTTTACCCCTAGAGATATGATACGAAATGAGCATGGATGTTCTTTTTGCTTTAGTCATGGATGTTCTCACTAGACATTTATGAGAACAGAAACCTTGTTGTATGCTTTTTGTTGATGATATTCCTGTTATTGATATGACTAGAGAGGGAGTTGATGGTAAACTTGAATTATGGAAGTCAACCATAGAGTCTAAAGGTTTTCGCTTGAGTAGATTTAAAACTAAATATATGAAGTGTAATTTTAGTAGTAATAGACCTAGTGAGGGGTTTGTGACTTTGGGCAATCAAGTCATTAATAAAAGTACACATTTTAGATATCTTAGATCTATTATTTAGAGTGATGGTGAAATAGAAGGGGATATTATCAGCAGAATTCAAGTTTGATGGTTGAAATGGAGGAATGAATCGAGCTTATTATGTGATAGAAAAGTCCCCCTCAAACTTAAGGGAAAATTCTATAAGATGGTGGTGAAATCTGCTATGCTTTATGGTGCCAAATCTTGATCATTAAAAGAGAAGCATAATACTAAGTTAAGTGTTGCAGAGATGAGGGTGCTCAGGTGGATGAGTGGCTTTACCCCTAGAGATAGGATACAAAATGAGCATGGATGTTCTTTTTTGCTTTAGTCATGGATGTTCTCACTAGACATTTGTGAGAGGATGTATCTTGTTGTATGCATTTTGTTGATAATATTCTTCTTATTGATAAGACTAGAGAGGGAGTTGATGGTAAACTTGAATTATGGAGGTCAACCATAGAGTCTAAAGGTTTTCACTTGAGTAAATCAAAAACTAAATATATGAAGTATAATTTTAGTAATAATATACCTAGTGAGGGGTTTGTGACTTTAGGCGATCAAGTCATTAATAAAAGTACACGTTTTAAATATCTTGGATCTAATGTTTAGAGTGATGGTGAAATAGAAGGGGTATTATCAACAGAATTCAAGTTGGATGGTTGAAATGGAGGAATGAATCGGGCTTGTTGTGTGATAGAAATATCCCCCTCAAACTTAAGGAAAATTTCTATAAGATGGTGGTGAGATCTGCAATGCATTATGGTGTCGAATCTTAGTCATTAAAAGAGAAGCATAATGCTAAGTTAAGTGTTAAAGAGATGAGGGTCCTTAGGTGGATTAGTGGATTTACCCCTACATATAGGATATGAAATGAGCATGGATGTGATAAGGATGGAGTAGCTCTAATGAAAGATAAGATTAGAGAGAGTCACTTTAAATGGTTTGGTCATATTAAAATGAGGCCTTCTCATGGCCCAGTATGGAAAGTTAAGGTATTAGATTTGATTTATGTTAAGAAAGGTAGAGGTCGACCTAAGCATCCTCATCTATGCAACACTTAACTTAATAGTATGCTCCTCAACATAAGCATTATTAACTCCTTTCTTTTTAAGAACTCTCCATAGCACTTCTCTTGGAACTTTATCATATGATTTCTCTAAATTAATAAATATCATATGAGATGGTTGTGAGATCTATAATGTATTCCAATTCAAGTAAAGTACACTTATTCGACAGTATAGCACGTACACTTGTTATGGGTGCATATCTTCTAATAATTATTTTCATAACTAGCGAGGATAACAAACTAATCATCCTCTACAAGTTAAAAAGAAAATTCCATCGGGATTTTTTATTTCTATGGAACATCTTCCAATCCATTTACCTTATGAAGCTAGATTTGGTGGACCTGTACAATATCGTTGGATGTATCATTTCGAGAGGTAAAACATATTTTTATTAAGTCTCCAATATTTTTGAATAAGTTGAAAAAATATATGTTTATTAACTTGATAATTGTAACTATTTAATAGATATTTGAACAAGTTAAAAAAATATGTTAAGAATAAAGCACGAACAGAAGGATTGATATGTGAAGCATATTTGTCTCAAAAAAATCACTCACTTTTTCTCCTACTACTTCGAGCCCCGTGTAAGGAGTACAAGAAGAAAGATTAATCGTAATATGGACTTTGATGTAGAAAAACAATCACATGCTGCACTATCAGTATTTAGAAGTCATGAAAAGCCTAGTGGAAAATGTGTTGAAAGATTTCCCATTGATTTAGAAATTAAAATAGAAAATTTATATGTGCTACTGAACTCTGAAGAAGTTGAACCAATCTTAGAGTAAGTTCTTTCATAATATGCATAATGAGTAATGTTTATTTAAAACACTGGAGTATTATTTGGTTGATTTATCACCAGGTATTTCGTAAACAATTTGCCTCTAACAGATTCTAGGGATATTGAGCAAGTTGTTGCAAATAAATTCCCAGCTTGGTTTAGATCATATGTGAGCTTATAAGTTTTAAAATTTTAATTTAAATTACATCTTATTTAATACCAAAATTACTAATATTTAAAAATATTTTTAGGTACAAAACCCTGATAACAATTATTTCGATAAAGGTTTGCAAGCACTAGCATGGGGTCCAATATAAATAGTAAAGATCTGGCCACAATATATACTGAATGGGTTCAGATTTCATACCAAGTCGTGGAGTAAAGTAAGAAAAAATGAAAATTGTTGAGTATGTGTTAGAGGGAACACTCATGTAGAAGATGAGTGTGATTATTATGGTTTTGAATGAGGTTCTTGACCTCGAGTATCCAGGAGAAGATGAGAACTTTGTATGCTTGTTTAACTGTCAATGGTATGATCCAGTACAGAATAGATGCACAAGGGTTCTTCTGGCGTATGGTTTAGTAGATATAAAATATAGTAGAAGATACGAAAAGTTTGATCCATTTGTGTTAGTAAGTCAAGCTATTCAAGTATATTTTAACAAATATCCAAGTAGTCGTAGGGATAAATAAGATTGGCTAACTGTCATAAAAACAAAGGCACGAGGAATAATTAATCAACAATACATTGTAGCAATTACATATCAAGAGGATGAGATGTCAAGTTATAGTGTTGCAGATCTATGGTTTATGGTTTTGATGATAGCAAACATTCCTTATTTCTCTACGATTGCCTTATGTGCTAACATTTCAGGTCCACACGATCAGACTGCAATCTGGAACCAGCTCAAGATTGGGTAGACTAGGTCTATGTCAGTTTGTAATCTTTTTCCTTTCTTGAGTCTGTTGTATTTGGTGTGGCTATAACTTGGTAGAAATTCTCTTGCTCCCTATATGATTTCTAGTTTTAGTAATATCGGCCGGGATGATATTTATATCGTCCTGGACGATATGTCCAAAATCAGAAACCCTAATTAGGGCATCCTCATTAAGGCAGCCGTCAACAGATCGGCCTGGACGATACTTGTATCGGCCAGGACGATAATCTCAATTCAGAAAGAATCAACCGCCATAATCAGTTTAGGAAGTCTTTGTTTTAGGAAATTGGCCAGGACGATATTATTGTCGTCCAGGACGATCTAACTCAATCATGCCTAAATTGATCTGGTGTCTTTGGCAGCCATTGTAGCTTCGTTCTTGTGGGGGAAACTTGAAGAGAGAGCTTGAAAGGGAGAGAGGAAAGGGTGGAGTTTTAGAGGGAGAAGATCTTGTGAGGGGGAGGAACTCAAGGGAGTGTGGTGGGGGATCCACACGGTTTCTCCGGCGAACTCGCACCTAAGTACCATCGGATTCAAGGCTTGTCTCGAGGTAAGTTCACCAAAGAAGAAGATATCTTTGGTGTCAAAGGACCCGGCAACTCCGCCGCACAGGGGAAGGTGGAAGTGATTTTGTAAGGGCTTCTCCGCCTAGCTGTGGGGGCTAAAGGAGAGACACTTGTGTTAGTGCAATACTTGGAGGGTACCTCCAAGGAGTGGACGTAGGTCAAGGTTTGACCGAACCACTATAAATCTGGTGTGTGCTTTTCTTATTATCGCTTCCGCATTTATTTTTCTTCCGCACTTTGTTTGTAGTGTTTTTGGTTGGAACTTTATCTTTGGTTTTAAGTTTTTCCAATTCACCCCTCCTCTTGATTAGCTTAGGACTAAGTTCATAGGGCTTAATATCCCACAAGAACTTTCAAGTGGTATCAGAGCCGTTTTCATAAAAACAAGTTTTTAAAAGCTTTTGAATTTTGATCCATGGCTAATCGTAATGTTGCGGAAGGTTATTCAATCACCAGACCACCTTTATTTGAAAATATGTCATTTGATTTTTGGAAAACTCGCATGTCTATTTTC
The DNA here is from genome assembly GCA_022539455.1 of Dendrobium nobile. Taxonomy (NCBI): domain Eukaryota; kingdom Viridiplantae; phylum Streptophyta; class Magnoliopsida; order Asparagales; family Orchidaceae; genus Dendrobium; species Dendrobium nobile. The sequence goes on from CM039735.1 coordinate 57,457,418, forward strand.
TTGCAATCGATTGATTTTCGCATGTGGCATATGATTTTAACTGGTTATTCATCACCGTCACGCATTGTTAATGGAGTTAAAACTGATATTCCTTTTAATCAATGGAATAGGGAAGAACAAGTAAATGCTCAATTGAATGCAAAATCCTTAAACTGCTTTTTCTGTGCTTTAAATTCTGAAGATTTTATGTTAGTATCCACGTGCACTACTGGTAAGGAAGTTTGGGATAAATTGCACACCATATACGAAGGCACTAGTGAAATCAAACAATCCAAGCTGAATTTGTTAATGCATGATTTTGAACTGTTTTCCATGAAACCTTTTGAAACGATCTTAGACATGTACACTAGGTTCATTCAAATTACTACATCATTGCATGCCTTAGGAAAAGATTTTTCAAATTTTGAAAAAGTTAACAAAATTCTTCGATGTCTACTAGACAAATTTGATTCTAAAGTTGTTGCTATTTGTGAATCTAAATATTTGAATATATATTCTATTGATGATTTGATTGGCTCACTCATTGCCTACGAGCAAGGTTTGGGTCAAAAACTTTTGGATGCAGGTGAAACGATCGTTCTAAAAGCTGAAGATACGGAAAGAGGAAGCTTAGTTGGTGACGATAGCAATGACTTGTCAAGCAAATCACAAAGCTCACCAAAGCATAAGCCAAAGTGGAAAAAAGGTAAAAATTATAAGGATGTTAATATTTCCTCTGACATTATTTATTTTCGATGTAGGAAACCTGGACATATGAAAAATTAGTGCCCTAATTTAAGAATTCTTCCTACAAAAGAAAAGGGCAAGGCGAAACAAACTTTGAACTGGGGAAATAATGAAAGGCAAAAAATCTCATGGGCAGACATGGTTTCTGAAGAATCAGACCAGGAAAGAGATAATGGCTAAATGGGCTTTTTTATGTTTTCCTTTTTGTTTTTTGGTTTTATTTTTCTTTCTCCTTTTTACTTTTTCTTTTTCTTATTCGTATTTGTTTCTTTGATTCAACACACGCTCACCTTTCTAAAAATGAAAAATCTACCTTTTTTTTTTTGAAAACTTTGGTAAGTTGTATTTGACTTCTCTAAAACAGTCAAAGGAAGGAAACTCATGATTTGTTTTTACTCTCAATCTCTATTTCCTAAAAGAGGTTATCCTACTTTTAATTTAAAATCTCTTTCATCTTTTAAATTAGTTTTTGAAACAAATTTTTTTTCTCTCCCTACATTTTATTTATCACATAGGAATCTTTTGCAAGTCGTTGAATCTAACTCATAATTTCCTTAATCAAGCAATTCGATTTATCACTAAGATGGGTTTTCCTTTGTTTTTTTTTTAGATTTAAGAAAGGAAGCATATTCAAAAATTTGGCCAATGATGCCAAAATAAAAGATGCGCAAAGCGCCAAATTGAAAAACATAGAATACACAAAGTGTATCAAAAGATGCGCAGTGCGCCAACCAATTGTCAAGAGGCATAAAATGAGCCCACAAAGTTAATGCTTACCATTCTTGTATTTCTTAAAAAAGCCTAAGAAAATCCTTGATACTTTCGATACTTGACTTTGAAAAACTTGATTCTTGATTCAACAATTCGTGCATTGATCTTCTATTAGATATATTTTATGGAAGGAGTTTTTGAAAAATGATTGTTTCTTTCTCTAATTTATTTCTTGATTTAGATATTGAATTAAAAAGTTTTTGAGCCTTTTTAAAGAACTTGAGTTTGGATTATCAAATTCTATTTTTCTAACCTTTATTGGACTATGCGTTGTCATTTTTTTTTTACTAAAGTTTTGATTAAAACCAAGAGGTAACTTTCTCGTTTTAAGAATACTTTTTATTTCACAAGATCAGGGAATGTTTTTATTTCATTTTGTTCTCTGTGCCTTCTCTCTTTTTGATAATGTCAAAGGGGGAGAACGTACTTGTATCCCTTATTTTCTTTTCAAAAATTTAAAACTACAAAAAGATTTTTATCTATTTTTATCTCCCTTAGTTTTTTAAGCGATATTCAAGTAAGGGGGAGATTTTTTAAAAATTCAAAGAGAATTGTTTGCCATCATCAAAAAGGGGGAGATTGTTGCAGATCTATGGTTTATGGTTTTGATAATAGCAAACATTCCTTATTTCTCTACGATTGCTTTATGTGCTAACATTTCAGGTCCACACGATCAGACTGCAATCTGGAACCAGCTCAAGATTGGGTAGACTAGGTCTATGTCAGTTTGTAATCTTTTCCTTTCTTGAGTCTGTTGTATTTGGTGTGGCTATAACTTGGTAGAAATTCTCTTGCTCCCTATATGATTTCTATTTTTAGTAATATCGGCCGGGACGATATTTATATCGTCCTGGACGATATATCCAAAATCAGAAACCCTGATTAAGGCATCCTCATTAAGGCAGCCGTCAACAGATCGGCCTGGACGATACTTGTATCGGCCAGGACGATAATCTCAATTCAGAAAGAATCAACTGCCATAATCAGTTTAGGAAGTCTTTGTTTTAGGAAATCGGCCAGGACGATATTATTGTCGTCCAGGACGATCTAACTCAATCATGCCTAAATTGATCTGGTGTCTTTGGCAGCCATTATAGCTTCATTCTTGTGGGGGAAACTTGAAGAGAGAGCTTGAAAGGGAGAGAGGAAAGGGTGGAGTTTGAGAGGGAGAAGATCCTGTGAGGGGGAGGAACTCAAGGGAGTGTGGTGGGGGATCCACACGGTTGCTCCGGCGAACTTGCACCTAAGTACCATCGGATTCAAGGCTTGTCTCGAGGTAAGTTCACCAAAGAAGAAGATCTCTTTGGTGTCAAAGGACCCGGCGACTCCGCCGCACCGGGGAAGATGGAAGTAATTTTGTAAGGGCTTCTCCACCTAGCTGTGGGGGCTAAAGGAGAGACACTTGTGTTAGTGCAATACTTGGAGGGTGCCTCCAAGGAGTGGACGTAGGTCAAGGTTTGACCGAACCACTATAAATTCCGGTGTGTTCTTTTCTTATTATCGCTTCCGCATTTATTTTTCTTCCGCACTTTGTTTGTGGTGTTTTTGGGTGGAACTTTATCTTTGGTTTTAAGTTTTTCCAATTCACCCCCCCCCCCCCCCCCCCTCTTGATTAGCTTAGGACTAAGTTCATAGGGCTTAACATCCCCAACGAACTTTCATATAGGCCTGTTGAAATTGAGGAGATGCCAACTACAACCCCTTGTGTATTGAAATGCAATTAGAAGATGTGAATAATTCAATTAGCTCATCAAGTGAGAATGATGATGAAAGTGAAGATACCCTTGAGAGCAATAAAAATTTTTCTGATTCTGAGTAGTTTTTGTAATTTAGAATTATAGTTTTTATAATTTAGAATTGTAGAACTATAGCTTTTATATTATTTCTAAATAGTTTTGTACGTATAGAATTATACTTTTTAAATTCTAAGCAATAAGATTATTAATCATTATTTTGTATTCTCTCACTTTTTATTTTCATAATTTATTAATGTGTATTCTATATTTTTTATTTTGTATATATTGTAATGCTTTACTAATTGCTTCTTTTAATACAGATGACTTTGAGTGACAATCCTCCTCGTAGATCCTTTGCCTCAAAGTTTTCTCAAAAAAATTGAGTGTTAATCCTAACAGATCTAGACAGCCTGGTGAAAGTGAGGGACAGAGATCAGTTCCACCAGTTATACCTTCACCACCACCACCCAGGAGACAACAGGAGTCCCCTAGTGAGCAGGGTCAGGGTTAGTCAGATCCACCTGCTGTTATACCACCACCCTTTTCTGGGTACTCCCCTCCTCTGTCGATGAGTCCTCACTTTCCCTCACTAGATTAGGCACATGCATCTCCATTCTATCCATAATACCCCCAACCATCATCATAAGCTGCAGGTCCATCCACCGGTCCTTACCCTCCTTACCCTCACCCATATTATTACCCATATCTGGTGCAGCCAGAACACAGTATGAAAGTTCGTTAGGGATGTTAAGCCCTATGGAACTGGCCCAAGCTAACCAAGAGGGGAATGAATTGGTATTTTAAAATTTTCTTTTCACAAAGAACAAAAATCACACAGACCAAAATCACACCATGAGAAAAATAAATGCGGAAATTAAAGTGTGGAAGAAAGAAACAAGAAACCAGAGATTTATAGTAGTTCGGTCAACTCGGCCTATGTTCACTCCCCGGAGGCACCCTCCGAGTATTGCACTACACTTGTGACTCTCCTTTAGCCTCCACAGCTAGGCGGAGAAGCCTTTACAAAGAACCTCCTTTTTGCCACCCCGGCAAGGAAGAGAACCTATCTCCTTTTGCTTCCTCCTGAAGCTGGAAGAGAACCACAATCAGATGCTGAATCCTTACCTCTACCGACCCTTTCACGGATGAGAAACTCTAGACGAAGAAGAAGCAGAGCGAACCTTGAAGCAACTCTTGTGAATCCCCTCACAAGCTCCCCCTCACAAGATCCTCTCTCCCTCCCTCTCTCTCTTTCTCTCCTCAAGGTCTTCTCAGGTCAAGGCAGCAGCAAAAGCTTGTTCGAAACATTGAACAAGAGCTCTTAAATAGAAGAGCTTTAAAGGAGCTCATTAATTGTAAGTTGCCGACAATATCGTCCAGGATGATATGGACATCATCCTGGCCGATCAGTACAAATCTCAGAAGATCGGCCAGAGCATCGCCCTGAATACAAACTGGACGATTTAAAATTGGCTTGATCGTCCAGGCCAATCAGTTCAAATCAGAGGCAAATCGTCCAGAGCATCGCCCTGAATTTGTGTTGGCCGATATTTATCGTCCAGAAGTAACTAAGGTTTTTGAATAGATCGTCCTGGCCGATCCTGCGATCGTCCAGGATGATATGATCATATCAATCATCCTTAATTACTTCCTTGATTTGTCTAATTAATTAAGGCATAATTGTGAATATCGTCCAGGCCAATCCAAGATCGTCCTGGCTGATTACCAAAAATTACAGAATACCTTAATTGTTTATGGCGACAACTTCTTTCTGTTTTGAGATTATCGTCCTAGCCGATACACGTATCGTCCAGGACAATCTGTTAATGACAGCTGCCTAAATTAAGAATCTCGAATAGAATCTTTGTTTTAAACTAAATCGTCCAGGCCGATAAAGATATCATCCTGGCCGATGTGAGTAAAAAATAGAAATTCTAAGTCTCTCAAGTGTGTGTCTGTAGGGTTACTTAGCATCAGTCTCTTTGAATATTACAAAAAGACTCAATAAGAGAAAACACATTACAGACTGACTCAACCCTAACCTACGCAATCTTGAACTGGCTTCGTTTGTTTGTCCGATCTTCAATTCCTAGAAAGTTAGAAGTAACAGACAGTCCAAGAGAATCAATAGAGTTTGTCAATCATCAAAACATAAGTCATGAAAATAGATTTGCAACAATCTCCCCCTTTTTTATGATGGCAAACACTAGTAGGAAAAACTTAGTAAAAATAGCAGTTCATTAACATTTCAAAGTTACAAGCACATCAACTTTTTCCTACCACATCATACTCTCCCTTTTGTCATCACAAAAAGAGGGTCCTAGACACACAAAAGAAAAAGGAAAAATAAAGAACAACAAAAACTAATACAAAGTGCAAGACAAACTACAAAAAATAGAAAATAGAGAAAAAAACTAAAAAAATGAGGGACCATGATCATCAGATGGAGGTGGTTGAGGTGGCTGCTGAAAGTAGCTGGCAAGCATAGTAAACTGAGCATTGAACCAGGCGATATCCTGGTTATGCTGCTGCTGGTGGTGAGTAACGTAGCTGTCAAATCGAGCTAAGTCCTCTGTGCGGTGCTGCTCGTAGCGGGCCATGTCCTCAAAATGTAGCTGCTCCTGCGCAGCAACGTAAGCGTCAAAGCGGGTCTCCCATCGATCAAACCTCTCCACTAACTGGTAAAGCTGAGAGTGCTGGCGAAGAGGAGTAGGATCAGGAACAGGAGCGGGAGCGGGAGCCTCCTCCTCCTCAGCCCCATCTCCTGGGTAGAGACGAGTACTATGAAGGATAGTGAAAGAATTGTTTGAGTAGCAAGGAGGCTGAAGGTCATGACGAGCAGGATATTGAAGATTGTATTTGGTTTCAAGAATGTAAGCTATGAGATGTCCTAAAGCAAGGTTAGGTTTCCTTTTGTGGCCTGGATCGTGAATAGTTGTTAAGTGATCAATGTAGCGAAAGTGTAGATCAGTGGAATTAAATTCTCTCTGGGCCATGATGAAAAAGGTAGTCAAGGAAAGTAGAGGAGTGATGTGGATTCGGTCCCCGGCTTTTGGAATAATTGAAGTGCGAAGGACATGTTGAATTTTCCTAGCATCTTTGACTAAAGAGCTAGTCTCTCCAACATGAAAGGGTGTGTTGGTTTGGTGAAGAATATGGTTTGTCATGGACCAATCAAAATCAGGATCTGAAATGATTAAGTGCAGCTTACCCCCGGTGGTGGATAGCTGTAAAAGTTCCGCACAGTCCTGATATGTGATCTCGACCGGGCATCGATTCACATAGGAGGTCAGGGCTGTGAAAGTAGAATTTATGCGAAGATTTGCATAAAATTCTAGCAGAAGTTCAGAAGAAAAAGAGACAGCAAGGGTAAGAATGAAACAAAGAGAAGTGTGGGCAAAGAGATCCATTACCGAGTATGAAAGGTGTGCAGGATTGATTGTTCTGGAAAGGGTAATTCCACACTCTTTATAGCGACGGTAAGCTGCCTGATCCTCTACCTCCCTGAATCGTAGGTCCAGAGTGGCCCTCGAGGAACTTCCAGAAGCCTGTCAAACTCGTTTCCCACCAGCCATAGTAAGGAGTTAGCAAGGAAACACAAGAGGAGAAGGGATGTGAAGTGGAAAACATGGCTAGAATGGCCTGAATTTAAAGAAACAGCCATATCGTCCAGGCCGATCATAGAATCGTCCAGAACGATATGGTACAATAATAACGTACAGGCTGATTGGTCAAAAAGGCGGTCCGATTGGCCGGGCCAATCAGATATCGGCCAGGCCGATTAGAGACAGACGATCGTCCCGAGGAGTCAAGCTAGACGACTGTTGAAAAGCAGATCGTCCGGGCCGATTAGGTGTATCATCTAGGATGATGCATAATAATTGATCATACCGGCCGAAGTTAAAACATTTTAAATCTATACCACGTGTATCATCTAGGATGAACAGTGGATCGGCCAGGACGATTGTCTAATAATGGATCGTCCGGGGCTAATTTTAAGGATTTAAATGTGCTGACATGTGGATCATCCAGGACGATCTAGTGTATCAGCCAGGATAATGACCATAAAATGCATCGTCTAGGCCGAAATATGTTATCGGCCAGGACTATCATCATGATTGCAACAGAGTTCGATCAGATCGTCCAGGAAGATAATAGATCGTCCAGGACGAAGAGTTGTAGTAAGCACAGAAAAGTTCAGCAGATGGAAATTTGAAGAGAATTTGTTCTATCGTCCAGGACGATAAAAGTATTGGCCAGGATGATGTGACTAGAATTTGGAAATCAATGAAGGATGGTGATGATCAAAGCCCTCAAAAATAAAATAAAAGAAAAGCAGAAGCAAAGAAAAAGAACCGCGATAAAAAGCTAAAAAACAAACAATTTGAAAAGAAGTCAAATACAATTTTTTTAAAAAAATTTATCAAAGCAATCCATAAGAGAATTTCTCAAATAATTTAAACTTTAGAGTTTCAAGAGATCAGTAGGTTAACAAATTTCAACCGGAAGAAGGTAGAATATCCAATTCTATTAACCCTAGATCGGACATCCTTCAGGGTATAAATTATCTTTTGAAAAACAGAGGCCTATCTCAGAATAACTAAGTAGGATAAAAAGAAGATCCATTCAAAACTTGTTTACAAAGAAAATATCTCATAAATAATATGTCAAAGTAATTTTTCTCAATCATGGAATTTGAAATCAAGCCTTTGAAAATCTCACATGACCCATAAGTTCTTCTAAGTTTTAAAAGTTTTGAAAAGAGAGGATAGCTTGCCCTTTAGTGGGCTCATTTTATGCCTCTTGAATCTTTGATTGGCTCTTTGAGCATCTTTTGATTTTTGATACACATTTGTGTATATACTTTTTATTTCAATTTTGGCATCTTTTCCACTTTTCCTTTTTATCTTTTGCAAGCTCAAATCTCTTTTGCAAACTCTTAAAAGAAGTTCTTAGTTGTGAGTATATCTTCTAGATATTAGAGAATAGGATTACTCTCTCTAACATAGGGAAGAACTACCCACGAAATAAAACTAAAAATCATATGATCAGTGCAAAGGCAAGATCTCAATTAACTTTAGAGATATATAAGAACTTTGGATATTATGCACAAGATAGATTTTTGTAGCAAGATAAAAAGAATCTTAGTTTCAAAAACCATTGGCCAAAATGAGTTAGACTTTTGTTTAAAGAAGAAAATTATACCACTAAACAAGGTCAGAAAGAGGGAAACCATCAACGGTATTCCTCCCTTTAACCGATTTAGAAATGCTATACATAATCTCTAAAACTCCAAAATTTAAAAGCTTAAAAAATAATCATATAGGAAAACAAAATGAAAACAAAGCAATCTAGAACAACACAAAGCAAGCACACAACAAAAATAACACAAAACTAATTAAAGGAAAATTATTTCAAGAAATTATGAAGCAGCGAGTTTAAGCGATTATGAGCTGTGAGCCTCCATATGTCCAATTATCCTATGCTCCCCTGAGGTCTTTAGTGAGAGCACACCTGTAAAACTCAACAACAGTCAGATTTTGGAACCCAAACTAATTTGGGTCCATTCTTAGGAAAAGTAGAATGCAATGCAGGTATGGTATGCTGTGAATCATGAACCTTAGGTCTCCACACCCAATGTGTACTATGGTGAACAGTGCAAGTATGTGAGATGTGTCCTAGCATGCCACATGAAAAACATCTAACTCTAGGAAAAGGATTTCTTAAATGGTTTGAATTATAATGCCTCTTCCTAGGTCTTGGCTTTAAATCAAAAGTGGGTGTCTTCCAATTTCCTTTAAGTGAATCCAATTCGCTCTTTAGTCTCAAGTTTGTATTTTCCAAAACATTATTATCAATCCTCAACTTTTCTTCTATCTCTTGAGATTTCTTAAACTTAGACTCAAGTGAGGTGTGTGAAGCTTTCAATGCAACATGCTCATCAATTAATTCCAAATTCTTTTTATTTAAATCATCAAATTCATCAAGTAGAGTCATGTGATTTAAATCAATCGTAGAATGATCTTTAAGAACAATTGCATACTCTTTTTTGTAAATTAGAAAGTTCTAACTTTAAACCAGCATGAGTCTTTTTATGTTTTTTGTATGAAGCATAAATTTTCTCACAAATTTCAAATAATTCATCATAGGTTGATTTACATACCTCTTCCTCATCACTTTGCTCAAGATGATCTTCCCCCATTAAGCACAGGTTTGAAGTCTCTTCCTCTGGTTTAGTCTCAGAGGAATCAGTACCAGATTCTGCCCAGAACTCTTTTTGGACTCTCTTCTTGTCCTTCTTAAACTTAGATTTCTCCCACCTTTTTCTTTTTCTTTGCTCGAGAGATCTTGAAGTGTAGGACAATCAACTTTCACATGTCCAAGCTTCCTGCATTCATAACAAACAATATCAGAAGATACTTTAGAATGTTTATGATCCCTACCTTTTCTCCAATGATGCTTTTCCTTCTTCCTTAGAAAGCTTTTGAATTGCCTTATGATGAAGGCAACTTCATCGCTTTCGAACCCGGAAGATTCAGAATCTGATTTGTGCGCCTTTAGTACAACTGTTTTCTCCTTCTTTTTCTCACCTGCATCAAGATTTCTTTGATTCACCTCTTGCTCATAAGAAATGAATGAGCCAAGTAAGTTTTCAATAGAATAAGTGTTCAAATCCTTAGATTCAGTGATTGCAGTGATTTTAGCATCATATGACGAAAGCAAGCATCTCAGAATCTTGTTTACTTTTTCAAAGTTTGAAAGTTCTCTTCCTAGGGCATGCAATGAAGTAACAGTTTGAGTAAACCTTGTATACATATCAGAAATAGATTTAGAGGGTTTCATACAAAAAAGTTCGTAGTCATGCAAGAGAATATTTAAACGAGATTGTTCAACCTCATTAGTGCCTTCATATGTGATACACAATTTATCCCAAATTTTTTTACCAGTTTTGCAAGTGGAGACATGCACATAATCCTCAAATTTTAAAGCACGGAAAAAACAGTTCAAACATTTTGCATTTAATTGAGTTAAGTCTCTTTCATCGAAAGTCCATTCGGTAAAAGCAATTTCAGTTTTAACACCATTAATTTTACGAGAAGGTGGAGAATAACCTACTTTAATAAGCATCCACATGCGATAATCAGTAGATTGTAAAAACGTTGACATGCGGGTTTTTCAAAAATCAAAAGGTAAGTTGTCAAACAAGGGAGGTCGTGTAATTGAAGAACCTTCAGTAGTATTTCTATTCCCAAAGTTAGCCATGGATCAAATTCAAAATGTTTTCAAACTTAAATTTTTGAATCCTGCTCTGATACCACTTGAAAGTTCGTTAGGAAAGTTAAGCCCTATGGAACTGGCCCAAGCTAACCAAGAGGGGGGGTGAATTGGTATTTTAAAATTTTCTTTTCACAAAGAACAAAAATCACACAAACCAAAGTCACACCATGAGAAAAATAAATACGGAAATTAAAGTGCAGAAGCAAGAAACAAGAAACCAGAGATTTATAGTGGTTCGATCAACTCGACCTACGTCCACTCCCCAGAGACACCCTCTGAGTATTGCACTACACTTGTGACTCTCCTTTAGCCCCCACAGCTAGGCGGAGAAGCCTTTATAAAGAACATCCTTTTTGCCACCCCAACAAGGCAGAGAACCTATCTCCTTTTGCTTCCTCCTGAAGCTGGCATAGAATCACAATCAGATGTTGAATCCTTACCTCTACCGACCCTTCCACGGATGAGAAACTCTAGACAAAGAAGAAGTAGAGCAATCCTTGAAGTAACCCTTGTGAATCCCCTCACAAGCTCCCCCTCACAAGATCTTCTCTCTCTCCCTCTCTCTCTTTCTCTCCTCAAGGTCTTCTCAGGTCATGGCAGTAGCAAAAGCTTGTTCAAAATGTTGCTCTTAAATAGAAGTGCTTCAAAGGAGCTCATTAATTGCAAGTTGATGACAATATCGTTCAGGGCGATATGGACATCGTCCTGGCCGATTAGTACAAATCTCAGAAGATCAGCCAGAGCATCGCCCTGAATGTAAACTGGATGATTTAAAATTGGCTTGATCATCTAGGACGATATCACGATCGTCCAGGCCAATCAATTCAAATCAGAGGCAAATCGTCCAGAGCATCGCCCTGAATTTGTGCTGGCCGATATTTATTGTCCAGAACTAACTAAGGTTTTTGAATAGATCGTCCTGGCCGATCCTGCAATCATCCAGGACGGTATGATCGTATCAATCATCTTTAATTACTTTCTTGATTTGTCTGATTAATTAAGGCATAATTATGAATATCGTCCAGGCCGATCCAAGATTGTCCTGGCCGATTACCAAAAATTATAGAATACCTTAATTGTTTATGGCGGCAACTTCTTTCTGTTTTGAGATTATCATCCTGGCCGATACACGTATCATCCAGGACAATCTGTTAATGACAGCTACCTTAATTAAGAATCTCGAATAGAATCTCTGTTTTAAACTAAATCATCTAGGCCGATAAAGATATCGTCCTGGCCGATGTGAGTAAAAAATAGAAATTCTAAGTCTCTCAAGTGTGTGTGTGTGTAGGGTTACTTAGCATCAGTCTCTTTGAATAGTACAAAAAGACTCAAGAAGAGAAAAAACACATTACAGACTGACTCAACCCTAACCTATGTAATCTTGAACTAGCTTTGTTTGTTCGTCCGATCTTCGATTCCTAAAAAGTTAGAAGTAACAGACAGTCCAAGAGAATCAATAGAGTTTGTCAATCATCAAAACATAAGTCATGAAAATAGATTTGCAACACGGTGGACCATCTAAACCAGCAGAGTTTGGTGGTGGGGATCATGCAACTGCAGCAGATAAGTGTCAATATATTGAGTCTGAGGGCGATAAGTAAGTTCAGTTTATATTATTACATTTCTTGTATTTTGATATATTATATGTTGTTGACAAAAAAATTAACCTGTAGCTTTAATACTTTAAGGCCATCTACTCACAAGATTCGGGATATTATAAAGAACAAATATGATACTCCTTACTTATCATGGAAGAAGATCCCAAAGAAAATTAGGGATATATGGTTTGGAGAATTTCAGATATACTTATTTGACATCAATTCAAATATTTGATTTAATTTGTATTAATATTTTTTGTTATGTCTATATTATTTTACATAAAGAATTTAGGTGGTTGCCTGAGCATAACATAAAGATCAGAATAAATTTTGAGAGGAGAGGAGCGACCCATCTAAGGGACATGTTTATGGATATTAGAAAGTTCAGGCAGCATCCAATATGGATTGGAGAGGGCGTATGGGCAGGTCTGAGTAGAGCTTGGGCAACCCCTGAGTTTACAAAAATAAGAGAGCAGAATAAGTAGAAAAGAGCATCTAACTGTGGGGTTTTAGGAAGCTCTCTTCATACTAGTGGATTTGTTCCTCATACGAAACATAGATAATAACTGATAAAAGCTTTAAATTAGTTTATTAAATATATTTATTTTATTATAACAATATCTTATATTTTTAGAAAGAGTTTCTTGGTTGGGAGCCAACACCATTGGAGTTGCATATGAGAACTCATCAACATCAAGCTGACCATCACTGCGTTGATGAAAAGGCTAAAAAGGGCTTATGTGAGTATAGTTTTTTGGAGTTCGGGAATAAAATTTTATTATAATAAAACTAATTCTAACATCAATATATTTTATGGATTTATTCTCGTAGGATGATTTCGTATGAGCTCAGGAAAGTCATCAGTCCACTAGTGAGGGATCATCTTCAAGATCGACCTAGATTTCTAAGTATCATACATGGTCAAATGTTATTGGAGAAAGGCATAGGGAGAGGGTATATGGCTTGGGTTTGCAAGGCTATGCTTATGGGGGCAGTTCATCCACCTCAGCATTTTATGATCTTAGTGGAGCTGAAGAAAGTGTAAGCTAGAGGGTTGCAGCACTAACGAGAGAGATAGAAAAGATGAGAAAGGTTCAAAATGAGATGTAGGTAGAGATGCGATCCTACGGAGATGAAAATCAAAAGAAGAAAGAGAAAGAGAAAGAGCAAGAGCAGCCACATGCATCACCAGATAGCGAGAATATAGATGAGGATTAGTACTCTTTTTGTTCAATGAACTTATGATAAACTTATTATAAACTTATTTGGTTATAAACTTATTTGGTTTTAGTTATTTAACTTAGTTATGAACTTATTTGGTTGAACTTATAAACTTATTTGGTTTCACTAATTGATTTATTTTAATGAATATATTTTTGATAATTATTGTGATTGACTATAGTGGCGTGTTGCCCAAATTTGTGGAAATTACTGTATTTTCTGTGGGTTTAGAGTTTAGGGTGAAAATTAGTAAAATAGAGGGGAAGCTGTCAATTTTTTTTCCAAATGCTACAAGTTTTCGACAGCCAACCGGCAGTTTGGCAACCGGAAACTTCGATACTTGACACCTAATTAAAGCCGCTGGCAAACTACTAAACCTGTTGGTAAATATCGGTGATATTTTGATGGTGTCCGGCGATACATCAACGGTCACACCGACAGCACTTCTTTCTGTTTCAACCACCATTCAGCCTCCAGTAAATCATCAACGGCATATTGGCGGTCAACACTGTAATAATGATGATACTTTATCGGCAGTTGAACGGCCGATATGCCACCGGTACAAATCCAGTGATCACCGATGCTTTGACCACCGGAACCTAACCGGCGGTATACACCGTCGGAAAATTGCCGGTGAAAAAAATAGCCAGAAAAATACTGTTGGAAAAGGTAAAATATAAAAAACAAAAAATGTATACCATAAATTTTTATAGTGGTTCGGTCAACCTTGACCTATGTCTACTCCACGGAGTCCTCCACTCTGAGAGTTGCCCTACTCAAAAGGGACTCTCCTTCTTCTTTCATAACAAGGCAGAGCCTTTACAAAACTTACTTTCACCTTCTCCGATGTGGTGAAGTGCCAGACGCTATGTCAACGTCCTAGTGATAGTATTAGACCTTCTCATTTTTCGTCCTCTTAGAGAAGGCAGAGAACATTGAGGACATTAAACTAGAAACCTCTCTCCCTAGAGAGCTCCCACAAGGATCACCAAGGCCATAGGAGGATCAATTGTGTAGCTAGCTTATAGCAACCATATGATTTCCTCACACAACTTCTCCCTCACACTCAAGCTCACCCTCTCCTTCCTCTCGCAAACCCTGAATCTCTTCAAAATCTCCCTCTCAAGAGTTCCTTTAGTTGTCAAATTCCTCTCTCTTTTTTTCTTAATGAATAAACCATTATGTTTGTAATAGGCTTCAAGAAACCCTAATAAATTTAAATTATTCATTACTATTCATGCAGTATGATAAAAAATTAAACAATATAATCAGTTCAAAATAACTCATGTCCTAGAACGAAGGAGGACGAATAGGTCATAATTTTTTAATACATATAATATGATAAAAATATCATCCAGTATAATATACTTTATTTCCTCTGATCATATGGGATGAATGTTAGGATGGCTGAATGTCATCTCTGTTCATCATCCCATATTATTTAATCATGTAATATGGATAGTTGTGTTTATCCAATTCGTCCTATATAATGTATTCATTGTACAATATGTTTAGTTCAAAAATTAAGGTTTTGTCTGATAAGATCTTTAATACGACCAAATTTTTTCTCTGTTCATCGTACAATATTATCTTATTCATATAGTATGATTATCAATCATTAATTAAACAATGACTTAATTGACTAGTCATTAGGGTTATTATTAGTAAGATTTCAAATTTTTATACAGTACGATTGACATTGTATAGTACGATGTGTTCAAACTTTTAAATTTAAAATTTTACTTAAATTAATCTGCAATTAGGGTTTGAGGTTGAAAACAAATTATATTGTATGATCAAGATTGTATAATATGATTAGTTCACAGAAACTAATATTTCTAATTAGTCGGTAAGCCTATTTCTCGATACCATACTATATAGTATAATTGAAAATCATACATTATAATATATACAAAAATAATTTGGACTTAAAAAAACTCTCCCCCTGTGTATGTGCATTGTCACTCAATTTGCATACGCTCTTTTGTGGCTAGACTCAAGAAATAAAAAATAAAGAAAATAAAAATTACAGACTCTTTCACATCCTATTATACACAATATTAAGTCTTCATTAGTCTTGAACAGTATGTATTCTCCCTAAAATGTTAGTACTTACATACAAAATAATATCTAAAATTTTTAAGAAAGAATGAAATAATTCAATCAATATTATTTATCATCACCAAAATCAGAGACTAGTGATCCTGGATTGTAACAATCTTTCCCTTTTTTATGATGTCAAATAATGTTAGTTGATAAGCAAGATAATACATTTTATTTTCTAAGCTCCCCTTTTCTTCCTAAGCTCCCCCTTACTATATGATGGATTTTTTTAATAAAAAGAATAACATAAAAAAACATGAACAGAAAAATTTCATTTAAATGATATAAACTAAAATACAATTAAAAAAATAAGACATACAACTAAAATAAATATAAACTAAAAATCGATAACTTCTCCCCCTTTTGACATCACAAAAAAGAGGAGTATCTCAAAACCAAAGAAACAAAATAGTACAGTAAAAAGGCACAACAAATAAAGACTAGTCAAATAATGGATCTTGATCAGGTGGTGGTGGTGGTGGCTGAAAGAACTGATAGATGAAGGCAAATTGATGATCGATCGAGGTAAATCTCTCGCCAAACCATTGCATGTCATTCTAGTGCCGCTGGTGTTGTTGCTAGATATAAGAGTCAAGTTATGTTTCGAGTTGGTCGAGTTATTGAATAATATTAACTTGAGGATAGACATGTGCAAGTCCTCCTGCTAGAGCAGCCTCCCCTTCTTCATCAAAATCCAGCTCAGCGTGCTCTTGCCAATGATGAAATAGGATACAAAAGGAGGCTTTTATATAGATGATAGGGAAATTATCAAATTCACCAGGAAAGGTCAGTGATATTTATGGTGAAGAATATATATTATGAGATGTCCTAAGGCCAGATTTTATTTCTTATAGGTACTAAGATGGCCAATTTGAGTCATGTTACGGATATAATCTATAATCAAGTCAGCTTCATTAAATCTAGTATTGGATATAATTAGGTAAGTGATGACAAAAAAGTGGGGTCATTTGTTTCCTATCTCCAACTTTGGGTATGATTGATATCCTAAGAACGTGTTGGATGATGTGGGCATTCTATGTTAAGGATTGGAGAAGGGGTTGGTGTTGGTTTAAAACAACATTCCTAAGTAACAAATTAATGAAACTCCAATCAAAATCTTTACAGAGAGTGGGAGCGAGGTCCTTTAGTATAAAAATCGATATATTCAGCTAAGTCTGCTTTAGTGATTTTGATATTCTACAGCAGACGTATGAATTCACGGTCAAGTTTTATAGGTTGATCCTAAGGTTTGCAAGGAACTCATAGAGTAGCTCAAAATTAAATGGGAAGGCCTGGGTGAGAAGAAATTGAAGTGAAGTGGAAGCAAAGAGGCTCATCACCTCAAAATTAACTGTGGCTTGATTAAGCATATGAGGAGTGATTTTGTATGCTTAAAATTTTTGGTAGGCTTCTTCATATCTAGCGAAAAGGAAAGGATGATCACAATAATGAAAGGAAGAGGAGCTTCCTGGAATCCTTCGTCCATATTTACTTCCACCATCCATTGCATATAGAAGATTAAAAAGTAAAAGTTTGAAGAAGAGTTGAATGGATTGAGCAAATTAACCATCCTATTTATAGTGTTTTTTACTGTTCATACAGTATGATTTATGATCGTACATTATGACCAAGGAGTTAATTTGTCTGGATGATATGTCAAAAAAAGTTGGTCAAATCATAAATACGATCAGGATCGTACTGGATGATATTAAGGAAATCTGTTCATCCCGAGTGGATAGCAGTATGATCTTTAATGAAAAGTATCATACAGAATGAATGAGTGTTCGTACAATACAAATGGTAATTATTATCATATTGGCTGAGTTAAATTTATCCCAATCCATTTAGATACGTGTATCATACCATACGAAGGTAGATATCATTCAGTATGAATGGAAATAATGTCATACCAAATGGGTGGATTGCCTTGATGATCTGTAAAATATAGATCATATAGTATGGCTAGTTATTCGTACATTATGATGTACATATCAATGACCTAATCTGCACTATTGGTTAAATAGAGGTTTGTGATTTGTGTTACAAACTTGGACTCAAGGATTATAATTTTTATGATAGTAAATATTTTCAGTATGTTTGTTTCTCTATTATTTCCCTACCTACTAACATTTCAAGTCCACAAGGTCAGTTGCAAATCAAGCCAGCTCAAGATTGGGTAGGTTAGGACTAAGTCAGTTTGTAAGTGTAATTCTAGTATTTTTACCTTTTCTTGAACCGAATATAATAATGTGGATCCTGATGCTAAGTAACCTTGCACACACACACACTCATGGGGAGAAATTCTATAGGCTTAATATTTTTTCTATTTTTGATCATATCATATAAGACGATACAAAAATCATCCTGGACGATCAATTAAAAATAGAAACACTAATAAGGGCTCCTATGTTATGGAAGCCAAATTAAGCAAATTGTCTTGGACGATATTAATATCATTATAGATGATAGGCTTAATTCAAAAAAATTAGCTGCTAAACCCTATTATGTATGATATTATTTTTAGAAATTATACAAGATGATTCCATATCTTCCTAGATGATTCATTACAATCATGCCTAAATTAGTTAGGTGATTAAGGAAAGCAATTAAGATTTGATTGACCGATCATATCATCCTAGAAGATCGTAGGATAGGCATGGATGATTAGCTTAAAAAAATCTTAGTCTTCTCCTTGATAACCTGGACGACCAGAATAACATGCTCGATGATTAGTTAAAATTATCCATCATCTTGGTGTATCACCTGGACGACTAGAACGATGTACTAGATGATAATTCTTATTTTTGAACTAGTCGTATGGGACAATTCAAGAATAATTCTAGACAATATGTTATATGTTTTCATTGATCAATATATATCTTATGGATGACCAGAATAATGTCCTAGACGATATGTATGGTTTTGAATTTATTATGCAAGATGATGTCCACATCAACCTAAATGATCAAAACAAATAAGGCTTCTAATTGTCCAACCCTCCTAGATCATCTTGGCTAAAAGGGCTGAAAATACACTAATCGTATAGGATAATTTGTCAATTGTCTTGGAAAATCTTTGGCGGCAAGTTACAAATTAGGGCAAATTTTAAGCCCTTCTTCATAAGATCTCTTGAATATTTAAGGAGGGATCTTTTGCTATTATCATGACTTGAGAGAGCCAAGAGAAGGAGAGACAGAGCTTGGGAGAGAGACAGAGAGGATCTTGCGAGTAGAAGTTTGTGACGGTTTCACAAAGGTTGCTCCAAGCAAGGATCTGAGTTATCTTCTGTAGTCATTGACCTTGGTTCCTTGGAGGCTCTAGGGAGGTCTTCAAGGTTTTCTGCTTATTTTAGGAGGAAGCAAAAGGAGGTCATGTTCTCTTCCTCATTGGGGTCAGTGGAAAGGAGTTTGTAAAGGCTTCTCCACCTTGCTCTGAGAGCAAAAGGAGAGTCAATAAATTTTAGTGCAATACCTAGAGGAGAGGCTCTAAGGAGTGGAAGTAGGTCAAGTTGATTGAACCACTATAAAATCTGGTGTGCTCTTTCTTATTATGTTTCCCCATTTAAATTTTTGCACTTTATTTTCATGTGGATGATCGTATGGTTTGATATTTTAAAATATTTTCAAAAAGATTATCCTTTCTGTTTAAGAATTTTTAAAACTACCAATTCACCCCCCCCCCCCACTTGGTTAGCCTCGAGCTAGTTCATATGGGCTTAACAACCCTAACAAACTTTCAATCTATGTATTTATGATATTTGTACAATATGAATATGTATTGTGTATAGTACGATATAAACATAAAGTGAAATATTTTGGTAATTCAGTGAGATGAGTGTGTGAAGATCAGGAAACATCTTAAACCAAATTTTTTTATTTAACATAAATGGCAACTTACCTAAATAAGAAAAGACATGCACAAAATAAGCAAATAAATTTTTCATTTTTTTTTATCAAGCATGAATGTCTATAAAACCTAGTTTTCGAAAGTTCATTAGGGATGTTAAGCCCTATAGAACTGGCCCAAGACTAACCAAGAGGGGGGTGAATTGGTATTTTAAAAACTTTAAGCAAAGCTCAACAAATTTCATAAACCAAAACACCACAAAACAAATAATACGGAAATTTAAGTGCGGAAGCAGTAAAAATAAGAACACAAAGGTTTATAGGGGTTCGGTCAACTTGGCCTACGTCCACTCCCCAGAGGCGCCCTCCGAGTATTGCACTATAATCGTTACTCTCCTTTAGCCCCCACAGCTAGGCGGAGAAGCCTTTACAAACACCTCTTTTTGCCACACCCGACAAGGCAAAGAACCTTCCTCCTTTTGCTTCCTCCTAAAGCAGGCAGAGAACCTCGATCACTTGCTGAAACTTACCTCTCCCAACCTTTCCAAGGACAAGAGACTCTAGGGAAGAAGAAGTGGATCAATGCTTGGAGCAACCCCTTGTGAATCCCCTCATAAGCTCCCCCTTACAAGATCCTCTCTCTCTCTCTCCCTCTCTCTCTCTCCTTTAGATTTTCTCAGGTCAAGACAGCAGCCAAGGATATTCAAAAATGTTGAACAAGAGCTTTTAAATAGAAGAGCTTCAAAATAGCTCATTAATTGCAAGTTGCCAACTATATCGTCCAAGACGATATAGAAATCGTCCTGGCCGATCAGTACAAATCAAAGAAGATCGGCCAGAGCATCGCCATGAATGCAAACTGTACAATTAAAAATTAGCTTTATCGTCCAAGACGATCTCACGATCGTCCCGGCCGATCAGTTCAAATCAGAGAAAAATCATCCAGAGTATCGCCCTGAATTCAGGTTGTCCGATCCAAATCATCCAGTACATCGCCCTGAATTTGTTCTAGCCGATATTTATAATCCAGGAGCAACTATGGTTTTTGAATAGATCGTTCTGGCCTATCCTGAGATCATCCAGGATGATGTGATCGTATCAATCATCCTTAATAACTTCCTTGATTCCTGGATTAATTTAGCCATAATTGTGTGATATCATCCAGGACGATTTTACGAACGTCCTGGCCGATTTCCCAAAATACAGAATACCTAAATTGATTATGTAAGCAAATTCTTTCTGTATTAAGCCTATCGTCCTGGCTGATACAAGTATCATCCAGGCCGATCAGTTAATTACGACTGGCTTAATAAGAAATCCTGTTTAGAACTTCTGTTTTAAACTCGATCGTCCAGGCCGATAATAATATCGTTCTGGCCGATGTGAGTAAAAATAGAGATTCTAAATCTCTCAAGTGTGTGTGTGTGTGTAGGGTTACTTAACATCAGTCACTTTAAACATTTACAATTGACTTAAGATAGGAAAAAAGAAAATTACAGATTGGCTCAACCCTAATCTACCCAATCTGTAGCTGATTCCGATTTCTGTCCGATCTTTGGGTCCTGAAAAGTCAAAAAAGGCAGTTGTAGTGAAACAAGATTTGTTTGCTATCATCAAAATCATAATCCAAAAAAAGGTTTGTAACAATCTCCCCCTTTTTGATGATGACAAACATATCAAAAATTAATTCTAAAACAGTAATGCAAAAACTAAATAAGCTTTTAAATTTTTACCAAAATAAGTACATAGCATACTAAACAAGTACAAACATACTACTCCCCCTTCTGACATCTCAAAATGGAGGAGGAAACTACAAACTAAAGCAACTAACTAAAAAAACACATTACATAAAAAAGAAAGTAATCTTAAAAAAGAAATTAAAACTAAAAAAATGAGGGATCCTAAGCATCAGATGGAGGTGGAGGTGGTGGAGCCTGCTGAAAGTAGCCAGCTAGCGTAGTAAACTGAGCATTGAACCAGGCTATATCTTGGTCGTGCTGCTGCTGCTGGTGAGTAATATAGCTGTCAAAATGGGAAAAGTCCTCTGTGCGGTGCTGCTCGTAGCGGGCCATATCCTCAGAATATTACTGCTCTTGTGCAGCAACGTAAGCATCAAAACGGGTCTCCCAACGATCAAATCTCTCCACTAACTGGTCAAACTGTGAGTGCTAGCGAAGAGGAACAGGATCAGGAATGGGAGCGGGAGCCTCTTCCTCCTTGGCCCCCTGAGGTTCCCCATCCCTTGGGTGGAGACGAGTACTGTGAAGGATATTGAAAGAGCTGTTTGAGTAAAAAGGAGGCTGAAGGTCGTGACGAGCATGATATTGAATATTATATTTGGTTTCAAGAATATAGGCTATAAGATGTCCTAAAGCAAGGTTGGGATTCCTCTTATGGCCTGGATCATGAATGGTTATTAAATGATCAATATATCAAAAAATCAAGTCAGTTGCATTAAACTCTCTCTAGGCCATGATGAAAAAGGTAGTCAGAGAAAGTAGAGGAGTGATGTGGACACGATCCCTGGCTTTTGAAATAATGGAGGTGCGAAGGACATGCTGAATTATCCTAGCATCTTTGACTAAAGAGCTAGTCTCTCTAACATGAAAGGGTGTGTTGGTTTGGCGAAGAAAATGATTTGCTGTGGACCAGTCAAAATCAGGATCTAAGATAATTATAGGCAGCTTATCCCGGGTGGTGGATAGATGCACTAGTTCAGCAATGTCTAGATATGTGATCTCGACCGGGCGTCGATTCATATAGGAGGTCAGGGCTGTGAAAGTAGAATTTATACGAAGATTTGCATAAAATTCCAATAGAAGTTTTGAGGAAAAAGGGACAGCGAGGGTAAGAGTGAAACAGAGAGAAGTGTGAGCAAAGAGATCCATTACCGGATATAAAAGGTTGACATGATTGATGGTTCTGGAAAGGGTGATGTCACATTCTTTGTAACGATGGTAAGCTGCTTGATCCTCCACTTCCCTGAATCAAGGGTCCAGAGTGGCCCTCGAGGAACTTCCAGAAGCTTGTCAGACTCGCTTCCCACCAGCCATAGCAAGAAATCAGTAAGTAAACATAAGAGAAGAAGAAGGTTGAGGTGAAAATAGTGGCTGGAATGGCCTGTATTTAAAGAAATGGCCATATCGTCCAGGACGATCGCAGAATCGTCCAGGACGATTTGGTTCAATTATTGCGTACAGGCCGATTGGTTAAAAAGGCGGTCCGATCGGTTGGGCCGATCAGATTTGGCCAGGTCGATTAGACACAGGCGATCATCTCGAGGAGTCAAGCTGAACGACCGTTGAAAAAGCAGATCGTCCGGGCTGATTAGGTGTATCATCCAGGACAATGCACAATAATTGATCGTACCGGTTAAAGTTAAAACATTTTAAATTTGTTCCACGTGTATCATCCAGGATGAACAGCGGATCAGCCAGGATGATTATCTAATAATGGATAGTCCGGGGCCAATTTTAAGAATTTAAATGTACTAACACGTGGATCGTCTAAGACGATCTAGTATATCGTCCAGGACCATGACCATAAATGCATCGTCCAGGACGAGAATCGTATCGGCCACGATGATAAAAAATGATTGTAACAGAGTTCGATCGGATCGTCTAGGATGATAATTTATCATCCAATACGATGAGTTATAGAATGCTCAGAAAAGGTTCAGTAGATGGAATTTTGAAGAGAAATTGTCATATCGTCCAGGACGATAGAGGTATCGGCCAGGACAATGTGACAAGAATTTAAAAATCAAGGAAAGATGGAGATGATCAGAGAAATCCCCAAACAAAAATAAATACAAACTAAAAACAAAAAAAAAGAAATGAAGTTTTTGGTTTTTAATTTTTCTATTTTTTTTGTTTTTAGCAAAGCAAGCATATGACAAATTTCCCAAATAATTAAATTTTAAAGATTTGAAAGATCAATGAGTTAACAATGTCACAATCTGAAAATGGTAGAAAATCCGATCCTGTTTACCCTAGCTCGGACTTCTTTCAGGATAAAAATTGTCGTTTGAAAATAAGAGGTCTAACTCAGAATAAATTGGATAAAAAGAAGATCGGTTCAAAACATGGTTACAAACAAAATATCTTATAAAATAGTATACCAAAGTAATTTGTCTCTATCATAGAATTTAAAATCAAGCCTTTGAAAATATCAAATAACCCATGAGTCATTCTAAGTTTTAAAAGTTTTGAAAAGAGATGATAGCTTGTATTTAGAGGACTCATTTTATGCCTCTTGTCACTTTGATTGGCTCTTTGAGCATCTTTTGATTTTTGATATACTTTCATGTATGTAGCTTTCTTTTTCAATTTGGCGTCATTGGCCTCTTCCGTTTTTTTTAATTTTTGCAAGCTAAAAAACTCTTTAACAAACCCTTTAAAAAGGTTCTTTAGTTGTGCTTATATCTTTTAGATATTAGAGAAGAGGGGCTCTCTTTCTAATATAGAGAAGAACAAGCCACAAAACGAAAATCAAAGTCTTATGATAATGCAACGGCAAGATTTCAATTAACTTGAAAGATATATAAGAACTTTGGATCATATATATAAGATAGACTATTGTTGCAAGAAAAAAGTTCTTAATTTCAAAAACCATTTGTTAAAATGAGATAGACTTTTTATTTAGAAAAGAAAATTATATCACCAAAAGAGGTTAGAAGGAGGGAAACCATCAACGATGTTTTCTCCCTTTAATCGGTTTAGAAATGCTAATCATTGGCCATAAATCTCCAAAGTTTAAGAACAAGGATAAATCATCATAAATAAAACAAAAGTAAAAATGACTAGAACAACTAAACAAAAATTATAACAAAAAAAACAAAACATAGCAATAATAAAAATGTAATTCAAGAATTTGTTAAGCAGCAAGTTTAAGCAGTTATGAGTTGCGAGCCTCTGTTTGTCCAAGTATCCTATGCTCTCACAAGGTCTTTGGTGAGAGCAATCCTGCAAGAATCAACAGCTGTCAGACTTAGGAACCTAAATAGGTTTGGGTCCCTTATATAAAAAGTAGAGTGTAATGCATGTGTGTTATGATGTGAATCATGCAATTTTGGTCTCCACACCCAATGTGTACTACGGTGAATAGTGCAAGTGTGTAAGATGTGTCCTAGTATGCCACATGAAAAATATCTAATTCCAGAAAAAGGATTTCTTAAATGATTTGGGTTATTATGCCTCTTCCTAGGTATTGGCTTTAGATCAAAAGTGGGTGTCATCCTATTTCCCTTAAGTGAGTTCAATTCATTTTTAAGCCTCAAGTTAGTATTTTTCAAAGCATTATTATCAATCCTCAAGTAGCTCTCTATATCTTTAGATTTCTTAAAATAAGATTTAAGTGTAGTGTGTGAAACTTTTAATGTATCATGCTCATCAATTAATTCCGAATGCTTTTTGTTTAAATCATCAAATTCATCAAGTAGAGCCATGAGATTTGAATCAATCATGGAATGATCTTTGAGAATAATTTCATGCTCTTTTTGTATATTCGAAAGTTCCATTTTTAAACTAGTATGAGTCTTTTTAAGTTTTTTGTATGATGCATGAATTTTCTCACAAATTTCAAATAATTGATCATAGGTTGGTTTACATACCTCTTCTTCATCACTTTTATCAAGATGATCTTCTCCTATTAAGCACAAGTTTGTTGTTTCTTCTTCTGGTTCCGTCTCCGATGAATCCAATGTAGAATCCGCCTAAAATGCCTTTTGGACTCTCTTCTTGTCCTTCCTTAACTTAGGTTTCTCCTCACCCTTTTCTTTGCTTGAGTGATCTTCAAGTGTAGGACAATCAGCTCTCACATGTCTAGGCTTCCTGCATTCATAACAGACAATATCAGAAGATCCCTTTGAATATTTGTTATCCTTACCTTTTCTCCAATGATGCTTTTGCTTCTTCCTTAGAAAGTTTCTGAATTGCCTTGAGATGAAGGCAACTTCATCGCTCTCAGACCTAGAAGAATCAGAGTTAGATTTATGTGCCTTCAGTGCCACCGTTTTCTCTTTCTTTTTCTCACCTGCATTAAGCCTTTGATTCACACCTTACTCGTAATCAATGAGTGAGCCAAGTAAGTTGTCAATCGAATAGGTGTTTAAATCCTTAGATTCAGTTATACCAATGATTTTAGCATCAAACGACGAAGGCAAGCATCTCAAAATTTTGTTTACTCTTTCAAAGTTCGAAAGTTCTATTCTTAAAGCATGCAATGAAGTAACAATCTGAGTAAACCTTGTACACATGTCAGAAATAAATTCAGAAGGTTTCATACAAAAAAGTTCATAGTCGTGAGAGAGAATGTTAAAACGGGATTGTTTCACTTCATTGGTTCCTTCATAAGTAATACATAACCTATCCCAAATTTCCTTACCAATTGAGCAAGTGGAAACATGCATGTAATCTTCAGATTTTAAAGCATAGAAAAAATAGTTCAAACATTTTGCATTCAATTGAGCTAAATCTCTTTCATCGAAAGTCCATTCAGTAAAAGAAACTTTCGTTTTAATTCCATTAATTTCATGAGAAGGTGGAGAATACCCTTCTTTAATAAGCATCCACATGCGATAATCAGTAGATTGTAAAAATGTTGCCATACGGGTTTTCCAAAAATCAAAAGGTAGGTTATCAAACAAGGGAGGTCGTGTAATCGAATATCTTTCAATAGTGTTACGATTCCCAAAGTTAGCCATGGATCAAATTCAAAAAGTTTTCAAACTCAGTTTTTATGAATCCCGCTCTGATACCACTTGAAAGTTTATTAGGGATGTTAAGCCCTATAGAACTGGCCCAAGACTAACCAAGAGGAGGGTGAATTGGTATTTTAAAAATTTTAAGCAAAGCTCAACAAATTTCACAAACCAAAACACCACAAAATGAACAATGCAGAAATTTAAGTGCAGAAGTAGTAAAAATAAGAACACAAAGGTTTATAGTGGTTTGGTCAACTTGACCTACGTCCACTCCTCGGAGGCACCCTCTGAGTATTGCATTACAATCGTGACTCTCCTTTAGCCCCCACACCTAGGCGGAGAAGCCTTTACAAATACCTCTTTTTGCCACACCAGGCAAGGCAGAGAACCTTCCTTCTTTTGCTTCCTTCTGAAGCAGGCAGAGAACCTCGATCACTTACTGAAACTTACCTCTCACAACCCTTCCAAGGACAAGAGACTCTAGGGAAGAAGAAGTGGAACAATGCTTGGAGCAACCCCTTGTGAATCCCCTCACAAGCTTCCCCTCACAAGATCCTCTCTCTCTCCTTTAGGTTTTCTCAGGTCAAGACAGCAACCAAGAATGTTCAAAAATGTTGAACAAGAGCTCTTAAATAGAAGAGCTTCAAAATAGCTTATAAATTGCAAGTTGCTGAATATATCATCCAAAACGATATGGAAATCGTCCTAGCCGATCAGTACAAATCTTAGAAGAACGGCCAGAGCATCGCCCTGAATGCAAACTGGACGATTGAAAATCGGCTTGATCATCCAGGACGATCTCTCGATCTTCCCGGCTGATCAGTACAAATCAGAGAAAAATTGTCCAGAGCATCGCTCTGAATTCAGGCTGTCCAATCCAGATCGTCCAGTACACCGCCCTGAATTTGTTCTGGCCGATATTTATCATCCAGGAGTAACTAAGGTTTTTGAATAGATCATCCTGGCCGATCCTCAGATCGTCTAGGATGATGTGATCATATCAATCATCCTTAATAACTTCCTTGATTCCTAGATTAATTTAGGCATAATTGTGTGTTATCGTCCAGGCCGATGTTACGATTGTCCTGGCCGATTTCCAAAAATATAGAATACCTAAATTGATTATGTCGGCAAATTCTTTCTATATTAAGCCTATCATCCTCGCCGATACAAGTATCATTCAGGCCGATCAGTTAATTACGGCTGCCTTAACAAGAAATCCTGTTTAGAACTTCTATTTTGAACTCGATCATCCAGGCCGATAATAATATAGTCCTGGCCGGTGTGAATAAAAATAGAGATTCTAAATCTCTCAAGTGTGTGTGTGTGTAGGGTTACTTAACATTAGTCACTTCAAACATTTACAATTGACTCAAGAAAGGAAAAAAGAAAATTACAGACTAACTCAACCCTAATCTACTCAATCTGTAGTTGATTCCGATTTCCGTCCGATATTTGGGTCCTGAAAAGTCATAAAAGGCAGTTGTAGTGAAACAAGATTTGTTTTCTATCATCAAAATCATAATCCAAAAACATGTTTGTAACAGTTTTATCCTCAAGGTTCTAAATGTGTCATAGGCTAGTGGTTTCATGAACATGTCTGCCAATCGATCTCCTATAGCTATATGGTATAATTCTATATCTTCTTTGGCTACATGATATCTTACAAAGTGATGTCTAATGTATATATGTTTTGTGCAAAAGTGTTGAATTAGTTTTTTGGATATGTAAATTGCACTAGTGTTGTCACACATAATTGGGATGGTTCTTGCAGGTAATCCATGATCTAAGAGTTGTTATTTCAACCATAAAACTTGTGCAACACAACTTTTTACTGCTATAAATTCTATCTTGGCAATGTAAAAGGGCTATTTAATTTTACTTTCAACTGGACTAGAAAACTAAGGATTGTCCTGTGAATTGATAGGTTCCAAAGGTGCTTTTTCTATCTACCCTACAACCTACAAAATTAGAATATGGATACACTAAGATTTTAAAGGAGGTGTTGTGTCTAGGATACCAAATTTCTAAGTTTGGGATGCCTAGTAGATATCTAAGAATTATGTTGACAGCAGTCAAGTGGGACTCTTTCCTAAGTTCATGCCTAGTTCTCACACCTTCAGATGGGTCTCCTAAGATTAATTCTTTAGGATGACTAGAATAATATGTCCAATCTCTAAGTAAGGGTTCCTGAGGTTCTACCCTGTCTCCTATGGTAATGGTTTCTACCCCCTAAATGATCTCTGTTGATTCCGTATAGGTTGTTAAACCTAAACTATTGTCCCACGGCTAACCAAGAGAGGGTGAATTGGTAATTTAAAATTTTCCTTAGATTTTTTAAATAGAAAACTAATTTTAAAATTTGTATCAAGTTAATTTAAGTTTTAAAATAAAACTTTTCAACCACAATAAATAGCTTGTAGTAAATAAAATGTTGAAATCAAAAGATATAAAGATTTATAGTAGTTTGGTCAAACATGACCTACATCCGCTCCCTGAAGATTCTCTCTTCAGTTATTTCACTATTACCAAAGTAACTCTCCTTTTGCCCCCACAGCAAGGCGGAGAAGCCTATTCAAAAACCTCTCTTCCACCAATCCCTAGTGTGATGATAGAGAACCATCATCCTTTCACATCCTCTAAGTGTCGGTAGAGAATCATCATCCTTTCACACCCTCCAAGTATAGGTTGAGTACCTTTATCCTTTCACACCCTCGAAGTGTTGGCAAAGTACCTCGTCCTTTCACACCCTCTAAGTGTCAGTAGAGTACTAGATTTTCTCCAAAGATCTTCTGATGAGCAATTAAAAAGAAGAAAAGAAGAGTAATTACCAAAATCATAAAGATATCCTTACCTTTGAGTAACCTTGTGAACCCTTAACACTCCAATTGTAAGAAATCTCTCTCAAACACTCTCCCGCATTCTCTTTTTCAATTGCTCTTGAAAAATCACAAAGATAAAACTTTTTCACATTAGTTCTAAAGGATCTTTTATATCAAAGACACAAAAAATCGTCCAAAAATTAAAATTCTCAATTTTCAGCGTACACGATCATATAGTATGATCGTATGTTCGTACATATGAAAAGTTCAAAAACTATTGTGTATGAACCTGTTGTGAATCTGTATGAAACCATTTCATACATGATGGTGAGAATCGAGTTCGTCTGGTATGAATAGTTAGAAAATTTTTCACCTTCGTCGGGATAAAGAGGGACTCCACAATTTCATACCCTGGATGGTGCACATACGAAGACGGCATTGTACGATACGATCAATTACAAAAATTTTCAAGTTCATCAGGATAAAAAGGGACCCATCCAATTCATACCCTGGATGGCATACGTATGATGACGCATCATACAGTATAAACATTTAGAAATTTTTCAAGTTCGTCTGGACAAAAAGGGACCCATCCAATTCATACCCTGGATGCCGTACATATGATGATGACATCGTACGGTACGAACTATTCAAAAAATTTTCAAGTTCGTCTGGACAAAAGGGGACCCATCCAATTCATACGCTGGTCGGTATATATACGATAGTGATATCATACAGTATGATTTATACTTAGAAAAATTATCTCCTATATATTCATTTAATTTCTCAAAGGAGAAAATAACTGATCAGATCGTCCCATACAAAAGGCTATCGTAAAGTACGATCAGTCAAAAAAATTTAGATTTTAACCTCTCCCCTAGTGTGTGTGTGTGCACAGTTACTCAATTATAATCAACTCTCTCAGACTCAATAAAATAAAAAATATATACTTCAATTACAATAACCTCTAAACTGATCTGATTTGAAGTCTTCATCAATCTGGTGTATGATTTTTCTGAAATGTTAGTACACGCAAACAACAAAACAATTCCTACAAAATATGTTAGAAATAAAAAGGGAAATATAAAGGTTGAATAGAAAATACAAACAAATAAAAAAACAAAACAACATCAAACAAAAAATAACACTAACACCACACCAACACCAAATGCTAACACCAAACAATATAATATTACTCCCACTTTTGACAACCACAAAAAGGGAAATAGAAAGGTTGAAATGAAAGAAGTCATATGAGAAACCGTGGTAATTGATCGTGAAAGAGATTGAACAATAATTGCAATAACAAAATTAATAACAATTAGATAAAAAAAGATTCAAAATATTTAAATTAAAGTATAACATAGACAAAAAAAATTGGTCAAGGTCATGAAGTATTCTAGATAATTAGATAAGGAGAATTATATCAAAAGTGACGAAATAAAGATTAGATAATTTCAATTTTCAATATAAGACATAATTGAATATTATATTGATTTGAATTTGAAAATTAAACGATAGAGGAAAGAACATATTCAATTGGCGATATTGCGTATCTTTTCAAATATTTGTGGCACACTTTGTGCATCTTTTATATTTGGGCTAATTTTGTACCACTTTTTAATTTATAAATTATTAAACATTCTTTCAATTTTTGTACACCTTATATATTTCTTTTTGATACCCCTTTTTAAAAAAAAAAAAATTTGATCTTTCTAAAATCAATAATCTAAAAAATCAAATTTCTCTAATTACAATTATAATTATATTGAAAAGAGAAATAAAAAATAATAAGACATCAAAATTATAATAATAATATTTAAATTATATTTGCCTAAAGAGAACATGAGATTGATAGCCTTAACTTGATCAAGTTATAATTTAACATAAATTTTTGAAAAATTAGATTTCATAATGAAAATGATTTTTGTATTGTAGTTTAATTTATTACATTTTTTAGATCAATTAAGATAGGATTAACATATAGGCAAACTTACATTTCACACAATGAATAAAAGCAACTAATTAAAATAAGATATTTTTTTATTGATATCAATTTAAAGATCAAATACATTGAACCACTTTTGATATCAATTCATAATAACAAAGATAACAGAACATCAACAACATCAACATAAAATCTAAATAAGGACAAGTGCGCAAAGCATTAAAAACATCACTAACATCATCACATCTAAAGAGGACTAGCAAAGACAACATAAAAGAAGTACATATAGAACTCTGAGGGACCCTGATCAGGAAGAGGAGGCTGGTTGAAGATAGAGAAATAGCTATTCATCATAGCTATGTTAGGGTTCACTGAGTCAAACTGACCTAAGATCCAACTCATGTCTTGTTGGTACTATACATCTTGCTGATTTAGGTGAGTCCTAATTTAATCAAAATGTTAATCAAAATGACTCTCCAACTAGTCAAAGCGTTGAACCATCTCCTAAAATTTAGGTCCATGAGCAGGTGCAGGTGCTCCCCCTTCTTCTTTAGTATCCTTACTAGAATTATCATTTTTCCCAATAAGTGCTTGAAAAGAGACATCGGTGAAGTAGATTGGCATTTCAAGTGGAGTCTCATGATAAACAATATTGTACTTCTTTTCTAAGATGTAGGTCATTAGATGTCCTAGAGCAATATTTTTCTTCCCTTATGAGAAATAAACCCAATTTTTGAAAGGTTATGAATGTAATTTAGAATGAGTTGGGCTTCATCTATTGGTTGTCTAGTTATTATTAGATAGGTAATAGTGGACAGAAGAGGAGTAATGTTTATGCAATCACCAGCCTTAGGAATGATTGAAGTCCTAAGGACATGTTGGATGACCCTTGCATTTTGATACAAAGTATACACTCTAGGAAAATGATCAACTTGAGTAACCCCTCTAAGAGTTTTATTTATTTTTTACCAATCAAAGTCGGATTTGGAGGTCATAATGTGTGCTCTAACTCCTTGAGTCCTTAGATACAGAAAAGTACATAAATCTTCCTTAGTGATTTCTACCTGTTTCTTTTGGACATAAGATCTTATCCTGTTTTCATCCTCACTAAAACACTTATTCGCTAAAAATTAGTGAAAGTCTCCTTATGATAAGCATGGATTAAAGTCAAGATAAAGGCAAATTGAGTTGAAGCAAAAAGAGGCATGACTTAAAAATGGATAACCTCATGAATTAGGAGTCTAGACGGGGTGATTTTAGCAGCGATAAACCTATAAAAAGAATCCTCATTTTCTCTAGAAAGAAAGTTTTTATCTCCACCCCTAGATGATAAACCCTTAGAGTCTCTACCGCGCATGCTAGAACTGGCCATTTTTAAGATGAGAAGGATTGGAAGAAGCTATTAAAGTGAATGAAAATAAATTCTAAAGCCCTCTTATTTAAAAAAAATGACCATTCGTACATGACAAAAATAATTTCATATGGATGAATGAATACATTCAAAATGAAATGACTTTTCATAATCATGCAAGTTACGGAACATCCTTTCATATAGACATTTGACCAGACGATCATACAGACGAACAAGTGTTCGTTTGGGATGATCAGTTATTTAAGACCATTTTAATGATGGTTGGGTTTATCCCCCACATTGAATGACACGTGGTTTGTATATACAAAATAAAGTTTTGTATGTACAATCAATTATAATAACAAATTCTACCCGCATAACCGTCTACATGCGTACTGATAAATGAATACAAATCATCTAGGATGATATAAATATTATACAGTATGATATATATTGGAAAATCAAAACTTTACTCATTCGGTCCAAAACAACGATAGACATGCTACAGAATTTATACGGGACAAAAATAATTTCATAGAGTATGAATAGAACACTTAGAAAATTCTGTACGAACAATCAGAAACAATAATTTTTATAAGAGGTTCATGTTTAAATAACACAAATTATAAATGCAAAATAAAAAAAATAGAAAAATACACACAAAAATAAAAACATTGAAAACCAAAAAATAGGAAAAACACATGAAAATATAACAAGTTTGCAGAAGATTTAATTTAAGCATTTAAATTGATCACCTCTAACCTTGTTCTTAATGTGCTAAAAGTATCAAAGGCTAGTGGTTTTATAAAAATATCTGCAAGTTGATTTTTAGTTAAAATAAGATTCAATTCAATTTCTCCTTTGGATGCATGATCCCTAATGAAATGATGCCTTATGTCTATATGTTTGGTTCTAGAATGTTGGATTTTTTTTTAAATGCAAATGGTACTAGTGTTATCACAATAAATTGGAATTATGCTTATAGTAAATCCTAAATCAACCAATTATTATTTCAACCAAAAAACTTATGCCACAAAACTTCCTTAGGTAATGTATTTAACTTCAACAGTAGATAGGGCTATGTAATTCAATTTTCACTGGACCAAGAAACTAAAGAATTTTCTATAAATTAATAAGTTTTAGATGTACTCTTTTGATCAATCCTACAACCTGTAAAGTCTGAATTTGAATATCTAATAATTTTAAATGATGAGCTAAACTTAGGATACCAAATCCCTAAGTTCTGAATTCCCAAGAGATATCTCAAAATCCCTTTTATTGCTATCAAATGTGATTATTTTGTATCTGATTAAATCTAGCACACAAACAAACACTAAATATAATATCGGGCCTACTAGTAGTCAAATAAAGCAAAGATCCAATAAATCTCCTAAATTTCTTTTGATCAATATGTTTTCCCTTTAGGTCCTTATCCAACTGAACTAAGGAACTCATAGGTGTACTGACTAATTTAGCATTATCTATTTCATACTACTTGAGGATGTCCTTAACATACTTTGATTGACTAAGAAATGTTCCCTCCTCAATTTACTTAATGCTAAAACTAAAAAGTAACTACGATCTCCCACTAAGCTCATCTCAAATTCACTAATCATAGTTTTAGAAAAGTCATCACAAAGATTTTTATTTGAAGATCCAAAAATAATATCATCAACATAAATTTGAATACTGAGCATATCGTCTCCCAATTTCTTCAAAAAGTGAGTGGAATCCACACTTCCTATTTCAAAAAATCTCATAAGTAGGAAAGTGCTTAACCTTTCATACCAAGCCTTAGTTGCCTGTTTCAATCCATATAATGATTTTTTTAATTTAAAAACATGATTTTGGTATTTTAAATTTTCAAAACTTGCAGGTTATTTAACATAAACATCCTCTTATATCACCCCATTCAAAAAGGTAATTTTCATTACAAATCTAATTTTAGGTAATAGAATTTTGTTGATATCAAACATTCTTATTTTTCTACGAATGCCTTGCCTACTAATATTTCAGGTCCATAAGATCAAGTGCAACTCAAGCCAGCTTAAGATTGGGTATTTTACCTTTTCTTGAGTTAATTGTATCATTATGGGTCCTAGTGCAAAGTAACCTTGCACACACACACTTGAGGGAAATTTTTTTATTATTTTAGTGTTCTCTATTTTTTATCACATCATCCTGAACGATCTCCATATCATCCTGGATTATCAGTTAAAAATAGAAACCCTAATTAGGGCATCCTGGTTAAGGCAACCATGAGTAAGCATATCATCCTGGATGATGTCATCATCGTCCTAGATAATAGGCTCAAATTAGAAAGAATCAGCTGCCAGATCAGTTAAGGCATGTTTTATTTTTAAACTTCATCCAAGACGATGCCCTGGATGATACATCATAATTATGCCTAAATTAATCTGGTAATTAAAAAAAGTGATTAAGGCTTGATTGAACGATCATATTATCCTGGATGATCAGTTAAACAAAACCTTAATTTTTCCTAAATAATGTTTTAATCAGCCTGGTTCATTCCGGGCAATTCTTTGGACGATATATAGTAAATTCAAATAATCATCCGGGATGATCGAAGATTGGTTTAGATGATCAAGTCATTTTTCCATCGTCTAGACACCCATTCAGTGTGATGGTTTGGATGATATTCATTAATTTGTGCTAATCGTCTCGGATGATCATGAGATCTTCCCAAATGATATAGAAAAGTTTTTATCATCCAGACATCCATTCAGGGTGATGTGCTGGACAATATTCTATAGATTGAACTAATCGTACAAGATGATATACTATCGTCTTGGATGATATGAATAAAAAACCCTTTGATCGTCCAAGATTATCCTGGTCGATTGAGCTAAAATTATACTGATTGTATAGGATGATCTTTAGATCATCCTAGACGATAATGTCAGTTTATTACAATTAAGAGCTATTCTAAAGCACTTTTATATAAGATCTCTTATTTCACCCAAGAGGGCATCGTTTGCTATTATCTTAACCTGAGAGAGCCTAAAGGAGAGGGAGAGAAAGTGGGAGAGAGAGAGAGGATCTTATGAGGGAGAGTTTATGAGGGGTTAAATAAAGGTTGCTCCAAGTAAGGATCTAAGTCATCTTCTTTGATCATCATCCCTTATCCTTGAAGGTTAGAGAGAGGTTCACTTCAGCAATCGATCGAGATTCTCTACCTGCTTCAGGAGGAAGCAAAAGGAATTGGATTCTCTGCCTCACTAGTGCCGATGGAAAGGAGATTTGTAAAGGCTTCTCCGCCTTATTCTGGGAGCAAAAGGAGAGTCACCGAGTTTAATGCAATACCTGGAGGAGAGGCTCTGGGGAGTAGATGTAGGTCGAGTTGACCGAAACACTATAAATTTTATTGTTCTTTACTACTGCTTTTTCTGTATTTAATTTCCACATTTTGATTTTCTTTGTGGTAAACTTTGGTTTGATTTTATGTTTTGATTGAGAATTTTTAAAATACTAACTTACCCCCCCCCCCTTCTTGGTTAGCCTGGGGCTAGTTTATAAGGGCTTAACATCCCTAATGAACTTTCAAGCAGTATCAGAGCGGGATTCATAAAATTAAGTTTTTGAAAACTTTTAAATTTCAATCCATGGCTAACGTCAGTAATCGTAATACTATGAAAGGGTATTTTTTTACCCGACCACCTTTGTTTGACAATATTCCTTTTGATTTTTGGAAAACTTTTATGTCAATATTTTTGCAATCAATTGGCTATCGCATGTGGATGCTTGTTAAAGATGGTTATACACCTCCGACTAGTAAAATTATTGGTGTTACTATTCCACTTCCTTTCACTGAATGGACTCTTGATAATAGAGATTTATCACAACTTAATGCGAAATGTTTGAACTATTTTTTCTGTGCTTTAAAATTTGAAGATTACATGCGTGTTTCAACTTGTGTTACTAGTAAAGAAATTTGAGATAAATTGTGTATCACTTATGAAGGAACCAAAGAAGTCAAAAAATCATGGATGGATATTTTATTGCATGACTACAAACTTTTTCATAAGAAACCTAATGAATCGATTTCTAACATGTATATAAGATTTACTTAAATTGTCATCTCACTACATGCTTTAGGAAGAGAACTCACAAATTATGAAAAGGTTAATAAAATTTTGAGATGTTTTCCTTCTTCCTTTGATGCTAAGATTATTGCAATTACTAAATCTAAAGATTTGAATACTTATTCAATTAATAACTTACTTGGATTACTCATTGCTTATGAGCAAGGGATAAAATAAAGAAACCTTAATGCAGGTGAGAAAAAAAAAGTAAAAAATTATGGCACTGAAGGCTAATGACATGGACACTAACTCTTCCAGGTCTAAAAGTGATGATGTTGCCTTAATCATGAGGAAATTCAAAAGCTTTCTAAGGAAGAACCATCAAAAGTGGAATAAAGATAAGGGTAATAAAAATTTTAATAGTTCTTATAATAAGATCTATTTTGAATGCAGGAAGACAGGACATGTTAAAGCTAATTGTCCTTCACTTAAGGCTCACCCAA
Organism: Dendrobium nobile; assembly: GCA_022539455.1. Lineage (NCBI taxonomy): Eukaryota > Viridiplantae > Streptophyta > Magnoliopsida > Asparagales > Orchidaceae > Dendrobium > Dendrobium nobile. The sequence continues at coordinate 57,494,069 of CM039735.1, forward strand.
GCAAGGAGAAGGGTGAGGAGAAACCCAAGTTCAAAAAGGATAAGAAGAGGTTCCAAAAGGCGTTCTGGGCAGATTCTGCATCAAACTCCTTTGAGACTAAAGCTGAAGAGGAGATAATAAACTATTGCTTGATGGCTGAAGATCATCTTGATCAAAGTGAAAAAGAAGAGGTATGTGAACTAACCTACGATTAACTACTTAAAGTTTCTGAACAAATTTATCCATCATATAGGAAACATAAGAAATCTTATGCTAGTTTGAAATTGGAGTTTTTAAATTTACAAAAAAAATCATGAAGTTTTACTTAAAGATTACTCTATAATCGATAGCAATCACATGTCATTACTTGAAGAGTTTGATGCATTAAATAAAAAGCATATTGAATTATCTAATACACATGATTCCTTGAAGTCATCTCATGTTAAGTTAGAAAGAGAGTTTAAACAATTAGAAAATCTCAAAGCATTTGAAAATAATAAATCAACATTGCATGCATCACATAATTTTAAAAGAAAGCATCACCACCTGAGTAGATTAGAAAATCCTTTCCTGGTGTTAGATATTTTTCATGCAGCATGTTAGGATACATATCACACACTTGCACTATTCACCATAGTATACATTAGGTGTGGAGACCCAAATTGTATGATTCACAGCATAGCACATATGCGTTGCATTCTTCTTTCCATAAGAAGAGACCCAAACATGTTTGGGTTCCTAAATCTAATGTTTAATAATTTTGTAGGTTAACTCTCACAAAAGGCTTCATGAGAGCATGTGGTACCTAAATAATGGATGCTCATGACATATGACTAGAGATACCAATCAATTCATTTTGTTGGAGACTAAGATAGGAGGTAAGGTTACTCTTAGAGATAACACCACCAGGAAAGTGGTGGGCGCAGGTATAATTAGAAAGTCCAAGAACCATTTGATTGAAAATGTTTTGCTTGTAAATGGACTGAAACACAACTTACTCAGCATCAGTTAACTTTGCGATAAGGGCTTCATCATAAAATTTTTAGCAAATACTTACATTATAAGCTTAAATAATAACACTATTTTATAGGGAAAGCGAATCAATAATATTTACATATTTGACTTAAATAATATTAAATGGGCTGCTTGATTTTTCTTAAAAATTACTACTGATGATTCATGGTTATGGCACAGGAGGTTATGTCATGCCAATATGAAAACCCTTAGAAGAGTGGCCTAAAAAGACCTAGCTAGAGTTGTCCCTAAGCTTAAGTTCTCTAAAGACCACCTTTATGATACCTGCCAACTAGGGAAGCAAGTCTAATCCTCTTTTCACTCCATTAAGAACATTAGCACCTCTAACCCATTAGTACTGCCAGCTTAGGGGAAAAAGTCTATGGTTTAATGATTGTGATGACTACTCGAGGTTTACTTAGATTAGATTTATATCACATAAGAATGAGTCTTTTGATGAGTTTAAATTTTTCTTCACTTGGATTCAGAAAAAGCTAGGTTGTGAGATCTTGAGCATCCATAGTAACCATGGGGGAGAGTTTAAAAATGAGAGATTTTGAGACTTTTGTGAGGATAAGGGGATTAGCCATAATTTCTTAGCTCCTAGGACCACTTAGAATAATGGAGAAGCTGAAAGGAAGAATAGAACCTTAGTGGAAGACGCTAGAGCCATGCTTACTGAGTATTCACTTCTAAAATACTTTTTGGCTGAAGCAATAAACACATCTTGTTATGTGTTAAATAGGGTAAATATTAGAATCAAATAAGATAAGACACCCTATGGGATCCTTAAGGGTAGGATACCCAATCTTTCCCACCTCCATGTCTTTGGTTGTAAGATTTTCATTCATAATAATTAGAAGTCACACTTAGAGAAATTTGACCCAAAATCTGATAAATGAGTGTTCTTAGGATATTTAAGTGTGGGGAAATCCTTTAGGGTATTTAATAAGAGGATATTGGTGGTGGAGGAGACTACTCATGTAGTGTTTGATGATTCTGATCCTAAGAAGTCTAGAGTTGAAGATGAAGATGAAGTTGGAGAGAAAATCCAAGGAGTTGAAAATTTGAAGAAGGTGGTAGAGCCCCAAAACACTTAAGCAGTAGGTGAGATTACCCAAGGAGTAGAAAATATAGATCTGGGGCAAAGGGTTGAAGCTACACACACCTTGCCTAGAGATTGGAGATACTCTTCAAGTTACCCTAAAGAACTGATCATAGGAGACCCTTCTGAAAGTGTTAGGACTAGGCATGGACTTAGAAAGGATGGAACCACTCTGCCTTTATCTCAATGACTGAACCCACCAACATCAATTAAGCGCTATCTGATGAGTTTTGGATCTTAGCTATGCAAGAGGAATTAAACAAATTTATTGGGAATGATATTTGGGAGCTTATTGATAAACCAAAGGGATAAAGTGTAGTTATAACTAAAAGGGTTTTTGAAAATAAGATGAAAGATTATGGTGTGGTAGTTAGGAATAAGGCAAGATTAGTGGCTGGTACAACCAAATAGAAAGAATTGATTTTGAGGAGACCTTTACCCTAGCAGCTAGATTGGAAGTCATTAGAGTGCTACTAGCCTTTACCTATTATAAAAGATTTAAGCTTTTCCAAATAGATTTTAAGAGTGCATTTTTAAATGGAGTAATAAAAGAGGATGTGTTTGTAGAGCAACCCCTAGGTTTTGAGAGTTCCCAATTTTCAAATTATATTTTTAAATTAAGAAATGCCTTATATGGATTAAAGCAGTCACCTAGAGCTTGGTATGAGAGGCTTAGTACATTCTTACTATAGAGGCAGTTTGTTAAGGGGAGTGTAGACACCACCCTTTTTTTGAGGAATGTAGGAGATGAATTACTTATTTTTCAGATCTATGTCGATGATATAGTTTTTGGATCTTCTAATAAAAGGCTATGTGATGATTTTTTAAAAAATAATGAGTAGGGAGTTTGAGATGAGTATGATGGGAGAGTTGTCCTACTTTTTGGGGTTTAGCATAAGACAACTGGAGGATGGAAGCTTTCTAAATCAATCAAAGTACATAAAGGACATCTTAAAGAAATATAAAATTGATAAAGCCAAGCTAATTAACACTCCCATGACCTCCAGTGTTCAGTTGGATAAGAACCCAAATAGAAAATTAGTTGATCAAAAGAAGTACAGATGGATGGTTGGATCTTTACTTTTTCTGCTGCTAGCCGACCTAATATAATATTTAGTGTTTGTCTCTATGCTAGATTTCAAGCATATCCTAAAGAATCTCACCTGACTATAGTTAAGAGAATTCATAGATATCTCTTAGGGACCCAAAACTTAGGAATATGTTATCCTAGGTACAACACTTCTTTTGAGATTATAGGATATTCTAATTCTAATTTTACAGGATGTAAAGTGGATAGAAAGAGCACTTCTGGGACTTTCCAATTCATAGGATAGTTTTTAGTCTCCTGGTCCAGTAGAAAGCAAAACTCTATTGCACTTTCCACTATTGAAGTTAAGTACATTACTTTAGGAAGTTGTGTGGCCCAAGTCCTTTGGTTGAAACAGCAAGTTTTGGATTTAAGATTACCTGTAAGCATAATTTTGATCCTTTGTGAAAATAATAGTGTCATCTACATTTATAAGAATCCATCAAACATTCAAGGACCAAGCATATAGACATAAGCCATCACTTTATTAGAGATCATGTGATCAAAGGAGACATTGAGTTAATTACACCATGTGGCAACTAAGAATCAATTGGCTGACATCTTTTCTAAACCACTAACCTTTGACACTTTCAGCACTTTAAGGACCAGATTGGGTGTGATTTACATAAATTGCAAGAACTTGATTCTTACTGATTTCTATTTTTTATCTATTATTTGTTGTTTCTTTTTGTAGTTTTTTCTTGCTTATTTTTATTGTACTTTTCATCTATCTCATTTCTGTTGATTTTTTTTGTTGTTTTATTTTTCTTTTAATCACAGCTGAATTGATATCTTATGCCTTATTTTTATTTTTAAAAATTTGTAGTGAATGGTTAACATCTCTAAAATAAGTTAAAGGGGAAACACTGTTGATTGTTTCCTTTTCTATAACTTCTTTTAGTGGTGAATTTTTTTTCCTAAACAAAAGTCTATCTCAAAGTAACAACTGGACTTTGCGATTGAGATTTTTTCAATCTGGCCATAGTAATCTATCTTATATATACAATGTTCAAAGTCTTTATATTATCTTTAGATTTTTCATAATATTATTATTGCATTTATCATATGATTTTTTATTCTGTTTATGATTCATTCTTCCTTTAGAGAGTGAGTTTTGCTTCTCTAATATCTAGAAGATATAATCACAACTGAGAATATTTAAGAATTTTATAAAAGGGATCTAGCTTGCAAAAATAAATAAATAAATGGCTAATGATGTCAAAATTAAAAGATGTGCAATGATGCCAAATTGAAAAAAAATATATACACAGAATGTATCAAAAATCAAAAGATGCGCAAAGAGCCCCAATCAATTGATAAGAGGCACAAAATGTGCCCACCAAAAGCAAGCTTCTTTTCTTTCAAAATTTTTAAATCTTAGTAGAATTCATGTGTTACTTGATATTTTTCAAAAGGCTTGATTTTAGAATTTATGTTATGACTAATTGCTTTCATATATGATTCTATAAAATATTTTTCTGAAACTAAGTTTTAAACGGATCTTTTTTTCTTATCTAGTTGATTTTTCTGATTTAGATCCTTATTTTCAAAAGTCATTTTCCCCTAGGAGAAGTTCGAGTTAGGGCTAACAGGATTGATTATTCTACAATTTTTTAGGATTTTGATGGTGTTAACTCATTGATTCTTACCAATTTTTTAATTCAATCACATGAAGAATTTATCATATTCAAGCTTTGATTTAAAAAAAAAAACCTTTATTTTTTGTTCTTTTTTTGGTTTTTTGTCTTTTTTGTATTTTATTTTTATCCTTTTTAAGATTAATTTTCATATTTTTGGGCCTTCTCTGATCATCTCCATCCATCCTCTGATTTTAAACTTTTTGTCACATCATCTCAGATTATATTTATATTATTCTAGATGATTGATTCAATTCACTCTTGAAAATCAATCTACTTATTGTTTTGAATCTTCTGCTTTTGATCGTCCAGGACGATCCACTATCATCCTGGACAATCTGATCATCTTCTATTTTAATTTTTTAAGATAGTCCTGGACGATCTTCATAATTTCTGCTCAATTATTGGTGATCATCCTGGATGATACACCTATTCATCCAAGACAATCCACGTGGTAAAATTTGGTACACAACTTTAATTCGACTGGTACGATCAATTATTGCTTATGGTCTGATTTAGAGAGAAGTTTGCCACTCATTCTAGTTACTTTCTCCAACCACCACCACCTCCTTCAGATGATCAGGGGCTATCTTTCTTTTAGTTTATTTTTTGTGATGTTATTTTTTTTCTTGATATTGTTTACTTTTGTTTACTAGTTTTCTATTATGTTTCTTTCCCTCCTTTTTGTGATGTCAAAAGGGGGAGTACTTGTACTGCTTTATGATGTTTTGATATGTATTGTGTTCATTTGCTAGTAAAATTTAAACTTTTTGATTCACTATTCTTTTATTGTGATTTGAACAACTAAAATTTGATTGTATGTTTATCATCATCAAAAAGGGGGGAGATTATTACAAACCTGATTTTGGGGAATAGAATTTTGATGATAACAAATATTCCTTCATTTTTATGACTGCCTTGCCTACTAATATTTCAAGTCCACAAGATCAAGTCCAACTCAAGATAGCTCAAGATTGGGTAGACTAGGACTGAGTCAATTTGTAAATCTTTTACTCTTTCTTGAGTTAATTGTATCATTGTGGGTTTTGGTGCAAAGTAACCTTTCACACACACACTTGATGGAAAATTTTTGATTATTTTAGACTTCTCTATTTTTGACCACATCATCTTGGACAATCTCTATATCGTCCTGGATAATCAGTTAAAAATAGAAATCCTAATTAGGGCATCTTGGTAAAAGCAGCCATCATTAAGAACATCTTCCCGGATGATGTTATCATCATCCTAGACGATAGGCTCAAATCAGAAAGAATCAGCCACCAGATTAGTTAAGGCATATTTTATTTTTAGACATCGTCCAGGATGATGCCCTGGATGATACAGCATAATTATACTTAAATTAATCTAGTAATTAAGGAAAGCAATTAAGGCTTGATTGAATGATCATATCATCCTAGATGAACGCAGGATTGTCCGGGATGATCAGTTAAACAAAACCTTAATTCTTCCTTGATAATGTTTTAATCGATCTGGTTCATTAAGGGCAATTCTCTGGACAATATATACTAATTTTAACTAATCATCCGGGATGATCAAAGATCAGCCTTGACAATCAAGTCATTTTTCCATCGTCGAGACACCCATTTAGTATGATGGTCTAGATGATATTTATCATTTTGTGCTAATTATCCCGAATGATCGTGAGATTATCCCAGATGATAAAAAAAATTTCTATCATCCAGACATCCATTTTGGGCAATGTGCTAGATGATATTATATAGATTGAACTAATTGTATAGGATTATATACTATCGCCCTTGATAATATGAACAAAAAACCCTATGATCATCCCAGATTGTCCTAGCTGATTGAGCTAAAATTGTACTGATCATACAGGACAATCTTTAAATTATCCTAGATGATAACATTGATTAATTACAATTAAGAGCTATTCCAAAGCTCTTCTATATAAGATCTCTTGTTTCACCCAAGAGGTCATCTTTTGCTGTTGTCTTGACCTAATAGAGCCTAGAGGAGAGGGAGAGAAAGGGAGAGAGAGAGAGAGAGAGAGGATCTTTTGAGGGAGAGTTTGTGAGGGGTTTCATAAAGGTTGCTCCAAGTAAGGATCAATGTCATCTTTTCCAATTATTATCCCTTATCCTTGAAGGTTAGAGAGAGGCTCACTTCAGCAATCGATCGAGATTCTCTGCCTGGTTCAGGAGGAAGCAAAAGGAGTCGGGTTCTCTGCCTCACCGGTGTCAATGGAAAGGAGGTTTGTAGGCTTCTCTGCCTTGATGTAGGAGCAAAAGGAGAGTCACCATTTAGTGTAATACCTAGAGGAGAGGCTCTAGGGAGTGGACGTAGGTCAATTTGATTAAACCACTATAAATTTTTGTGTTCTTTACTACTGCTTTTTCAATATTTAATTTCCTCACTTTCATTTTCTTTGTGGTGAACTTTGGTTTGAGTTTGTGTTTTGATTGAGAATTTTTAAAATACCAATTCACCCCCCCTCTTGGTTAGCTTTGGGCTAGTTTATAAGAGCTTAATATCCCTAACAAACTTTTACTTATAATATCCATTTGATACAATTTAAATCTTCTAAAACAGGCAAAGGCTAACAAAATCCTAATTGCATCAAGTTTTTCTACAAGGGCAAAAGTCTCCTCAAAATCAATCCCTTCAATTTGATTATAACCCTTAGCCATCAGTATAGCCTTATTTCTAACAACAACTCCTAAGTCATTCAATTTATTTTTGAATACCTACTTAGTTCCAAATACACTTTGATCCTTTGGCCTTGTAAATAATTTTCAAATATCATTTCTTACAAATTGATTTAATTTATCTTGCATTGCTAAAATTCAAAATTTATCCAAAAGTATTTTATTTACATTTGTATGTTCTATTATTATAATAAAGGTAGAATGATTGACTTTTTTGCTTAGTTCACTCCTAGTTCTAACACCCTCACTAGGTTCACCAAAAATTAATTTCTTAGGGTGGTTTTTAGAAAATTTCAAAACTCTAGGCAAAGGGTTTTCAATCTCTAAATTTTCTTCCAAATTAATCTGAAAGTTCGTTAGGGATGTTAAGCCCTCTTGAACTTAGTCCCAAAGCTAATTAATAGAGAGGTGAATCGGTACTTTAAAACAAACACAATCCAAAACCAATATTCACCACAACAAAAACCAATGCGGAAGAAAATAATGCGGAAGCAATAAAAAGAAAAGAACACACCGGATTTATAGTGGTTCGGTCAAACCTTGACCTACGTCCACTCCTTGGAGGCACCCCCTAAGTATTGCACTAACATAAGTGTCTATCCTTTAGCCCCCACAGCTAGGCGGAGAAGCCCTTACAAAATCACTTCCACCTTCCCCGGTGCGGCGGAGTCGCCGGGTCCTTTGAAACCAAAGAGATCTTCTTCTTTGGTGAACTTACCTCGAGACAAGCCTTGAATTCAATGGTACTAAGGTGCGAGTTCGCCGGAGCAACCGTGTGGATCCCCCACCACACTCCCTTGAGTTCCTCCCCCTCACAGGATCTTCTCCCTCTCAAACTCCACCCTTTCCTCTCTCCCTTTCAAGCTCTCTCTTCAAGTCTCTCCCACAAGAATGAAGCTCCAATGGCTGTCAAAGACACTTACAAAGTGCCATGCTATAGCTTAAATAGAAGCTCTCAAAACGAGCTCATTAATGTAAGTTGCCGACATTATCGTCCAGGACGATATGTATATCGTCCAGGACGATATGTATATCGTCCTGGCCGATTAGTACAAATTCAGCTCATCAGCCTAGGACGATTTGGGATAATCAGAAGAAAATTGGTTACATCGTCCTGGCCGATATCACGATCGTCCAGGCCGATTAGTTTAAAACCTATTTCAATCATCCTGATCATCGCTCTGAATACAAGCTGTCCGATGTAGATCGTCCAGTCCATCATCCTGGCCGATCATGCGATCATCCCGGACGATGTGATCGTATCAATCAACCATTAATAGTTTCCAAAGATACCAGATTAATTTAGGCATGATTGAGTTAGATCGTCCTGGACGACAATAATATCATCCTGGCCAATTTCCTAAAACAAAGACTTCCTAAACTGATTATGGCGGTTGATTCTTTCTGAATTGAGATTATCGTCCAGGCCGATCTGTTGACGGCTGCCTTAATGAGGATGCCCTAATTAGGGTTTCTGATCTTGGACATATCGTCCAGGATGATATAAATATCGTCCCAGCCGATATTACCAAAAATAGAAATCATATAGGGAACAACAGGAGATCTTCCAAATTACAATCCAACTGGTCCCACACCAAATACAACAGACTCAAGAAAGGAAAAAGATTACAAACTGACTCAGACCTAGTCTACCAAATCTTGAGATGATTCCAAATTGCAGTCCGATCGTGTGAACCTGAAACGTTAGCACATAAGGCAATCGTAGAGAAATAAGGAATGTTTTCTATCATCAAAATCATAAACCATAGATCCATAACATAATCTTCTCAATCCTCTAGGAGTTCTTTTCTAAATCATGTTCTTCCAAAATTAGCTCTCTTAAAATCCCAGATTCATTAAATACAACATGTATGATCTCATCAACTACAAAAGGTCTTTTATTAAATACTCTATAAGATTTTTTAATATTAGAGTATCGAAGAAAAATTCCATCATCAAATTTTGGATCAAATTTTTCTAAAGAAGATTTTTCATTGTTATGTATGAACATCTTATATCCAAAAATATGCAAATGTGACAAATTAGGTGTTCTCCCCTCTGGTTGTGATTGATTACTATCTAAGTTCTCCACTTTCAATGTAATGTTCTTTTTCTTTAGCTATTCACCTGCATCAATATTCCTTTGACTCACTCCTTGCTTGTAAGAAATTAGTGATCCAAAAATATTATCAATAGAGTAAACAAATAAATCTTTAGACTCTATAATTATAGTTACTTTAGCATCATAAGCAGTAAGAAAATAACGAAGAATTTTATTGATCATTTCAGCGTTCATTAGTTTCCTACCTAATGCATGCAAAGAAGTGACTATCTGAGTGAATCTTATATATATGTCAGAAATAGATTCATTTAATTTCATGTGAAATAATTCATAGTCGTGTAATAAGATATTTAATCTAGATTGCTTTACTTCATTAGTCCCTTCATAAGTAATATAAAGCCTATCCCATATATCCTTTCCACTTTTGCAAGTGTAAACTCGTATATAATCTTCTAACTTAAGTGCATAAAAGAAACTGTTTAAGCATTTTGCATTTAGTTATGCTAAGTCACATTCTTCTATAGTCCAGTCAGTAAACAATGTCTCAACTCTAATGCCAGCAACAAATCAAGTTGGTTTAGTATACCCTTCTTGAATTAAAATCCACATGTGATAATCTAGTGATTACAAAAAAGTAGACATGAGTGTTTTCCAAAAATCAAAAAGAATATTATCAAATAATGGAGGTCTAGTGATTGAATACCCTTCAGGTATATTTCAGTTTCCAAAAGTAGCTATTCTCATTTTTCAAAAAGTAGTATAAACTTATTGTTTTGAAACAAAGCTTTGATACCACTTGTTAATTCCATATAAGTTGTTAAGCCTATGCTATTGTCCCAAGGCTAACCAAGAGGGGGTGAATTGGTAATTTAAAAATTATCTTGAATTTATTAAAAAGAAAACTAATTTTAAAATTCATAGAAAGTTAATTTAAGTTTTAAAATAAAACTTTCAACCATAGTAAATAACATGCAGTAAATAAAATGCGGATATTAAAATACACAAAGATTTATAGTGGTTTGGTCAAACACGACCTGCATCTACTCCCTAAAGACTCCCTCCTCAGGTATTGTACTATTACCAAAGTGCTCTCCTTTTGCCTCCATAGCAAGGTGGAAAAGCCTTTACAAAAACCTCTCTTCCACCAATCCCCAGTGCGGTAGAGAACCGTCATCCTTTCACACCCTCCAAGTGTCAGCAGAGAACCGTCGTCCTTTCACACCCTCCAAGTGAAGGCAGAGTACCTTCATCCTTAAACACCGTCCAAGTGTCGGCAGAGTACCATCGACCTTTCACACCCTTTAAGTATTGGCAGAGTATCGGATCTTCTCCAAAGATTTTCTCATGAGCAATTATAAAGAAGAAAAGAAGAGTAATCACCAAAATAACAAAGAGATCCTTGAAATTATGAGATGCGTCAAGAGGGGGGGTGAATTTGAAATTTGTTGTAATAAAAAGATAATCTTAAAAAGAAGTTCTAATTTTTTTATGTTTTTAAATTTTAAATAAGAAAATTAATTCATATGGAGGCAAATGCTTAAAATACAAATTGCAATAATAGGTAGTGAAAAATTAATATGCTCAACAATGAATTTCACTTTGATTTTCACCAAGAAATTTTAACGAAAATAAAATACAAAATGTAAATAAAGTGCAGTAAGGAAAAAATTGCACCAGAGAATTTATAGTGGTTCGGTCACTTGACCTACGTCCACTCCCAAGAGTCCTCAACTCTGGAAATTTCATTATAAACAGTAATTATCCTTTTTCCCCCATAACAAGGCGAGAAGCATTTACAAACCTCACTTTCACCAACCTAGCGTGGTAAAGTGCCAAGTGCTTTGTCACCCTACTAGTGATGGCTGCGTACCTTCTCTTTTTTCTCCCTCCTGGAGATGGCGAAGTACCTTAGAGGACACAAATGTAGAAGAATCTCCCCCTTAGAGAGCCTCCCATAAGATCTTCTCGGACCACAGGAGGAGCAACATGTAGTAAGCTAAGAGAAATTTTATGATCTCCCTCACACTCCTTCCCCCTCATAAAGCTCACCTTCTTCTTCCTCTTACAAATCCTAAAATCTTCTTAAGAGCTCTCTCTCTCTAAAGGAATTCCAATCACGTTTCTCTCTCTCACATATTAATTTCAAAAAATAAAAATTTAGATATTTAAATCAGGCTCCAAGAACCCTAAAAGTTTTCAATTTAGCCATTATGATCGTACAGTATGATCCAATATCATACAGTACGATCAGTACAAAATAGCCTTCACCCTGGTACGAAGGATTATGATCAGGTAAAAATTTTAAATAATATCGTATAATATGATATAAACTCGTACAGTATGATAGGTAAAATCCTTCTGTTTTTATAGGACAATTGTTGGGATGATGAAAACTCATCACTATATGTCATATAGTACGAACCACTTCATACAGTATGATTAGTTCAAAATTAAGGGATCATCCAATATAATGTCCTGGATGACTAAAAATAGCCTCAATTGATCATACAATACGAATGGTGTCATATAGTATGATAACCAATCAGAAATTAATCCTTAATTTATGCACTAATTATGTGGTTAATTTAAATAAGTATTCAAAAATATCATACATTACGATAGTATATTACAATACAACAGTATTGTACAATACGATCAATTCAAAAGTTATGAATTAAGAACTTAAATTAATTTGGAGGCTATAGTTTTTAATTAAAAGCACATCGTACAGTATGATATCCATCATACAGTACGACTTGTGTACAAATAGCCATTTGAGCCAGATAATATCTTATAGTACAATTTGAACTCGTATATTACGATTGACAGAGAGAAAAAATTCTTCATTTTAAAACCCACTCCCCCTGTGTGTGTGCATAGTTACTCAGCCTTGCATATAATTTATGGCCAAACTCAAGAAAAGAAAGAAAAATAATAAATGAAAAATTATAATAATATAAACTCTAACTCCTACTTTACCCAGTCTTGAGTCTTCTTATTATCTTGAGTAACTTGTGATCTCCCTGAATTATTAGTACTCACAGACAAAAGAAGAAATAAAAAATATTCAATGAATATTAATTAAATTGATATTATTTGTCATCATCAAAATCTCATATTAGGGGTCATCGACTGCAACAATCTCCCCCTATTTGATAATTTTTTGTTGTTTTTCTTTTTATTTTTATTTTTTAAAAAATTTAATAAAATAAAAAGAGTAAAAATAAAAATATAAAGAAAATGCAATTCATTTGAATTAAAGATAACAATATAAATAAGACAAGACATACTATCTAAAGCACACAACAAGATTCTCCCCCTTTTGACATCGCCAAAAAAAGGAGGAACAACCAACACTAAGAAAAATTGCACAAAACAAAAATATGTCAGAAAGTAGGATCCTGATCAGGTGGAAGTGGAGATGGTTAGAAGTAGTGGTGGATGGATGTGAATTATTAATTAATTGAGGAAACATGTTCTTTAAACCACCGGATGTCATCCTCATATTATTGATGTTATTCTTGTATGTGAGCATCAAGGCAGTTTTATAGTTGATCGAATCGTTTCACTAAGTCATCATGAGGATAGGGGTATGTAGGTCATCAAGGTGGTGCATGTCATCTTGGTCAAACAAGAGCTCCTGCTAGAGAAGCCCCTCCTTCTTCATCAAAATATGGTTCATCCAGCTCTTTCCCCTGATGGCACAAAATATAAAAGGAGGCAGCCATATAAAAAATAAGTAGATTGCCGGGTTCACCAGGATAGGTTAATTAATATTTATTTTGAAGAATGTAACCTATGAGGTGGCCAAGGGTTAGATTTTTTTTCTACGGGTGGTAGGGAGAAGAACTAAGGTCATGTTTCAGATATAATCAATAATTAAATTTGCCTCATCTAATTTGGTGTTTGACATTATAAGGTAGGTAATGATGGATAAGATTGGAGTCATGCGGATTCTATCACGAGCTTTGGGTATGATTGAAGTTCGAAGAACGTGTTGAATAATTCTTACATTCCGGGTTAGGTATTGAACAAGTGGTTAGTATTTGTAGAAAGCTGCATTCCTAAGGACTAGATTTGTGGCACTCTAGTCGAATTCATTTGTGTTGAAGGAATGAGCTCTAGGACCTTTAGTAGATAGCCCAATGTATTAGGCTAGGTCTGCCTTAGTGATTTTTATGCGTTGTCGGCAGACAAAAGAGGTGAAGGTCAGGTTTTTGACATTCATGGTTAGGTTGGCCAGGAATTCAAGTAGAAGTTTGGAATTATACGGGAAGGCTAGGGTAATGAGGAATTGCATAGTGGTGGATGCGAATAAGCTCATTACCTCAAAATTTAAGGCAGCTTGATTTAGCATCCGAGATAGTGTAATTTTTCATGCCTTGTATTTATGGTAGGCTTCTTCATTTTTGGGGGTCAGGAAACAGTCATTAGGATGGCGAGAGGAAGACGAGCTTCCAAGGATGAGATGACCATGCTTACTAGAGCTTGTCATTTAGTGAAAGCAGGTGAGAGTGAGTGTGGTGGCTAAAGAGTGAGTAAAATGAGCTTTGGATTCAACCAATTTATTGAGTTTTTGACATATCGTACAGTACGATCTAAGATCATACTTTATGATGGAAAATAATGTCGTCTAGACGAATGGTTGGGAAAAGATGGTCAAATCGTACAGTATAATGAATATCGTATAATATGATATGAAGGAATTTCGATTATCCTAGGGTCATCGGTACGACCTTTGACAAAAAGTGTCGTACAATACAAATGGGTGCTTGTATAGTATGAATTGCAATTATATTATACCAACCCACATAAAGTCATCCTAATCCATTTGGCTGGCATGAATCATATAGTATGAAGTGCAATTATATCATACCAAACGGTTTGAATGCATTGCCACATATATCAAACATTATGATGTGACATGTACAGCATGATATGCAGAGATCAAATTGAGGCTGGGTTGTGATTTGTATAGTTTTAATGTATCATACAGTATGAATGTGAATCATACAGTATTATGGGGAAAAATTTTGTCAAGTTTTTTAGTTTTTTTGTGGTGAGTGTGTGATGATCAGGAAGCACCTTAGACAAAAAAAATTATTTTTGATTGGTTTTTTTATTGTTGTTTTGGATTATGCATTAATGTCTATGACACCAAGTCTTGTCCTCAATGTGCTAAAGGTGTCGTAGGGTAGTGGTTTCATAAAAATGTTTGCCAACTAATCTTCTGTAGCTATGTGATGTAATTCTATGTCTCCTTTAGCTACATGATCTCTAATAAAGTGATGTCTAATGTCTATGTGCTTTGACCGAGTGTGTTGAATTGAATTTTTAGAAATGTATATTGCACTTGTAATGTCGCACATGTTTGGGATGGTTCCTATGGGAAATCCAAGATCAAGAAGTTGTTGGTTCAACCATAGTACTTGTGCAATATAACTTCCTTTTGAAAAATGTTCTTCCTAAAAATATCTATGAAGGGTGTACTCGGCTAACATTGCCCTAGAAACTTATACCAAAGTTCTATTCTTTTTTTCTTCTATTCCATTTTGCTAAGGAGTTCTAGGGGCTGAGAAATTATACTATATTCCTATCTCTTTATACAATGATTCAATTTTTTTTTATTTTAAAACTCTCTACTGTGATCACTATAGATTATTGAGATTTCACATCCTAATTTTTGTTGAATTCAAGTGAAGAAAATCTTAAATACCTCAAATGACTCATTCTTCTGTGCTAGGAATCTTACCCAAGTGAATCTAGTGAAGTCGTCTATAAATACAATTCCATAATTTTTTCCACCTAGGCTAGCTGTGTTAACTGGTCCAAATAAGTCCAAGTGAAAGAATTCCAATGGCCTAGATGTCTTCACATCCTTGATTTGTTGAAACTTATTCAATATGAATTAGGTTGTTAGACCTAATCTAATATCCCAGCGGCTAACCAAGAGGGGGTGGTGAATTGGTAATTAAAAAAAATTACCTCTCTTTTGAAATTTAAACCGATAATAATTTTAGTGAATTTTTATAGAAAAAGTTTTTCAACCACAAATTAAGCAATACAGTAAAGTAAAAAACAAAAGTAGCGGAAAATAAAAAGACACAAGATTTATAGTGGTTTTGACAAACACGACCTACATCCACTCCCCGGAGGCACCATCCGATTATTACACTAATACCAATAGTAACTCTCCTTTAGCACCCACAGCAAGGTCGAGGAGCCTTCACAAAAACTCTCTTCCACCACAACCCGGTGCGGCAGAAAACCATCATCCTTTTAACCTCTCCAAGTGTTAGCAAAGAACTATCATCCTTTTACACTTTTCAAGTGTTGGCAGAGAACTGTTCGTCCTTTCACGCTCTCCAAGTGTGGGCAGAGAACCCTTCATCCTTTTACACACTCCAAGTGTAGGCAGAGAACCCTTCATCCTTTCACTCTCCAAGTGTAGGCAGAGAACCCTTTCGGCTGTTCACACTCCACGAGTGTCGGTAGAGAACCGAATCTCCTTAACATATCTTCTCATGAGAAATGTAGAAGGATGAGAGAAAAGAGTGAAGTAATCATAATTAGAGATTCTTACCTTTGAGTACCAAGTGAATTCTTCATGCTCCAGTAGTAAGAATCCTCCTTCAAATACTCTCACACTCTCTCTCCTTCACTCTCCCTTCAATTTACAAGAAGACCAATAAGCAAAAAGATTACAAGACAATTTTAAGTGGACCTTATATAGGAAAGACACAAAAAATTGTCCAAAAACTGCTGATTTTCAAGTCTGTACACAGTCGATCGTCCCGGATGAACGTCAGATCGTCCCGGACGATCGTTAGATCCTCCCGGACGATCGTCAGATCGTCCTGTACGAATATTGTAAAAACAATTACATACGAACCTAATGTATATTGGTATGAATTGACTTTGTACCCGATCATCATCCTGTTGAACTAAGTTCGCCCTGAGACGAACTGTAATATCAAGGGTTCGTTTGAAGGAAACTGCAGGATGGTCCAAACTTTTCAAGGAACAGAGGACATCATCCTAGGACGAATATGAGTGTTCGTTTAGACGAATAGTTCATGTCATGTGTCCAGAGAAATTCATCTTGATACAAACAGGATGAATCATCTGGACTATCAGCATAAAGTGAGAATTCATAACACATCATCCTGGGATGAATTATACACTTCGTCCGAATGATCAATACAAAATGAGAAATCTAGAGCCCATCATCCAGGAATGAATGGTACACTTCGTCTGGACAAATAGTTCAAAGTGAGAATCCAGAGCATGTCATCCCAAGACGAATCAGGAAATTCGTCTGGACGATTAGGACTTAGAAAAAATTTTCCCACTTCATGTTCGTTCCATTACACTACCGAGCGAATAACTGACCTGATCGTCCCTTATGAACTTGGTTCATCCAGTACGATCAGTATAAGAAAATTTTATTTTTAAAGATCTCTCCAAGTGTGTGTGTGTGCTAAGTTACTTAATTACAATCACAATCTCTCAAACTCAATAGAATGAAAAATACATACTTCAATTTATGTGCTTAATTTGATTTGAAGTCCTCAGTAGTCTGGAGTACGATTATCCTGAAATGTTAGTTCACACAAGAGCAAAAACAATTCTTCCAAAAAGTGTTAGGAGAATAATACTTAAAACAATAATATTTAGAATCATCTAAACTATACAAGTTGCAAGAATGTAAAACATGTAAATAGCAACTCTCTTTACAATCTCCCCCTTTTTGATAATGGTAAACAATTATTGTTTGTATAATTTTCAAATTCTAAGAATCTCCTAAAATCCCCCTGAATTAATAAACATGTGAGAATAAGGAGGCATTGCACGATAATTTTATCTCTCTTTTTTTTAATATGAACTACGATACGAAACAAAAAAAAACAAAAATATGATACTGAACAAAAATGATACAAACACAACAAAAATGATACAAACAAAAAATATTTCTCCCCCTTTTTGACAACAGCAAAAAGAGAAGAAGAAAAAGAACAAAAAGAGAAATGTAAGAAGTCTTTTGATTATCCTTTGATAATTGATCCATCAAAGTGATTGAAATAAATTTGCAAATAAAATTACATATCATCAAACAAATAAAATGATTCAAAAAATTTAAGAAGATATATAACATCGATAACAAAAAGAATTATCAGAAATATGAGTCAATTTAGACATTGAGATAAAGAATATTATTGCAAAAAGGATGAGTATAAAATTTATATACTTCAAATTCTAAATACCAAATAAAATCATACAAAAGATTAATTTGAATTAAAAGATTGAAAGATTAAAGAAAAAATTAACTACCATATGTGGCGCTTTGCACATCTTTTTTAATAGTTGTGGCACATTTTTGTGCATCTTTTTACTTGTGGGCTTATTTTATAACTCTTTTTCAAATTGCGAACCATTGCGCATTCTATTTGATTTTTGTACTTTTATATATTTTTCAAGAGTAATCTTGATCTTTCCAAAATCAATAATAAAAAATTTTAAATTTCTCTTAAGTATAATAATATTTATATTGGAAATAGAAATACAAAATAAATAAATCTCACAATTGCAATAATAATATGAAAATTTAAATTAGTCTAACAAGAGACATGAGATTGACATTCTTAATTACATCAAGTTATAAGCACAACTTAAATTTAGAAAAATTAGATTTTCTAATAAATTTAATTTTGTGTTGCAGTTCAATATATAGCACTTGTAAAATCAAAAATTTTAGGGATTTTCATACAGGCTAACAAACATTTCAAAACAAGATTAAAAGTAAGACAAGATAACTTATATTGATATCATGATGAAGAATATTACAATTAGTAGAAATGATATCAATATACTTACAATCTGAACTTAAAACATAAAACTTAAATGCTAACACATTAAATGATAATAACACATTAAATGATAATAACACATAACTAATACAAAACACAACACATCACAATCACATCACATCAACTAGAGAAGATCATAAGGAAGTAAGTCACTCTGAGGGGCCTTGATCTGGAGGAAGTTGCTGGTTGTAGAAATTAAAATAACTGCTCATCATAGTCATATTTGAGTTTATACTATCGATTTGAACTCATATCTTGATGGTACTGAGCATCCTGCATTTGTAGATGAGTTTCAATTTGATCATATCCTTGATCAAAATCAGTTTCTAAATGATCAAATCTGTGAACTCATATCTTGATAATTTGGTTAACTAGCAGGTGCAGGTTCCTCCTCTAAGTCACTAATAATATGTTATTCACGTGGTTCATCTTTATTAAAGATTGCTCGAAAAGATCCATCGTTGAAGTAGAGATGTTCTTCGAAATCTTAAACTAGATGAACTAGATCATATTTCTTCTCTAAAATGTGAGTCACAAGATATCCAAAGGCAATGTTTTTCTTTCTCTTGTGGGAGACATGGCCAATCTCAGAAAGTCCACAAAGGTAGTCAATGATTAATTGGGCTTCATCTATAGGTTGGCTTATCAGAATCAATTAGGTCACTGTAGAAAGAAGAGGAGTAATGTTTACTCGATCACCAGCTTTAGGAATAATAGAGGTATTAAGAACATACTGGATGATTCGGGCATTCTGATTTAGAGTGGCTACCCTAGGCAAATGACTTACTACTCTAATTCCTCTAAGGACATTACTTATTTCAGACCAGTCAAAATTAGAAGTAGTGGTCAAGGTATGGGCTCTAATCCCTTGAGTCCTTAGATTTAAAAAGATTCCTAAATCCTTCTTTATAATTTCTACTTTCTTCTTAAACACATAGGACCTAATCACAGAATGATCAGAGTTAAAGGACATGTTCGCAAGAAAGTAGTGAAAGATCTCCTTATTGTAGAAGTGGATAAGAGTGAGAATGAGGCCAAATTGAGTGGAAGCAAACAGATTCATTATCTTAAAATTAATTTTCTCTTGTAGAAGGACTCTGGATGGAGTGATTTTGGCTGAAGCAAACCTATGGAAGGACTCCTCATTGGCCTTGGACAGGAAGTTTCCACTAGAGTTTTTGGGTGGTCCCTTAGCCAGTACCTTTTGTCTTTTGCTAGAGCTAGCCAAGGAGAAGATCTAGTTGAATAGGGGTTTAAAAGGGATATTTGAAGTAATGACATTTGAGTTCAAAAGCCTTAAATTTAAAGAAAAAATGAGTTTTAGTACAAACAAACTTAATTTCATCCCATATGAATTTGAGTTCGTACGTACGAACGAAATTTTGTATGGACGAACGAATGAGTCCAAAAATGAAATGGCTTTTCGTAATCACATAAGTTACGACGCATCCTTTCGTACAGACTTTTGAATAAGACGATCGTACAGACGAATAGGTGTTCGTCCAGGACGATCAAAATTTTAAGATCATTTTTATGACAGTTTGGAACGTCCCCGACTTTGAAATGCCACGTGTTCGTATGGGCGAACCAAAGGTTCGTACATATGATCAGGAATAATTAATTTGATCTTATCCATATAACTACCTTCTCGCATACATACGATTGAATACACATCGTCTGGACGATCGCCACGATCGTACAGACGAACAGTGAAAGGAAAACTGAAAAACTGTATGCAAACCGTTCAAATCCAACAGTTAATATACAACTCAATTCATCCCGTACGAAATGAATTTCATCCCGGACGATTTTCACTCTATTTTCAAGCATGGATTCAAAAATCTAGATGTGAGAATTTTTTAAAAATAAAACACAAACACAATAAAAAATGATTGAAAACACAGAAAATCACAATTTGAAAAACACACATCAATGTTGCATAATCACTTTAATTAAGCATTCAAATCGATCACACCAAGCCTGGTTCTTAATGTACTGAAAGTATCAAAGGCTAGTGATTTTATAAAAATGTCTGCAATTTGATTTTCTGTTGAAACATGAATGAGTTTAATTTCTCCTTTGGATACATGATCCCTTATGAAATGATGCCTGATGTCTATATGTTTAGTTTTTTAATGTTGAATAGGATTTTTAGAAATACAAATAGCACTAGTGTTATCACAATAAATGGGAATAGTGCCTATAGTTAATCCTAAATCAATCAACTGTTGTTTCAACCAAAGTACTTATGCCACACAACTTCCTAATGCAATGTATTCAGCTTCAATAGTAGATAGGGCTACTAAATTTTATTTTCTATTGGACCAAGAGACTAAAGAATTTCCAATAAACTAACATATTGTATAAGTGCTATTTCTATCAACCCTACAACCTGCAAAGTTAGAATTTGAATAACCAATTATTTCAAATAAAGAGCTAAACTTACAATACCAAATTCCTAAGTTCTGAGTTCCTAACATATATCTTAAAATCCTTTTTACTGCAGTTAAATGTGATTCTTTTGGATCTGATTGAAATCTAGCACACAAACAAACAGTAAACATGATCTCGGTCCGTCTAGCTGTCAAGTAAAACAAAGATCTAATAATCCCTCTAAATTTCTTTTGATCAACATATTTTTCCTTAGGGTTCATATCCAACTGAACTGAGAAACTCATAGGTGTACTAACGGGTTTAGCATTGTCCATTTCATATTTTTTGAGGATGTCCTTAACATATTTTAACTGACTAAGAAATGTACCCTCCTCACTTTGCTTAATGCTAAAGTCTAGAAAGTAACTTAAATCTTCCATTAGAATCATCTCAAATTCACTACTCATTATTTTAGAAAAGTCATCACAAAGATTTTTATTTGAAGATTCAAAGATGATGTCAACAACATAAATTTGTACAATGAGTATATCCTCTCCAATTTTCTTCAAAAAGAGGGTTGTATCCACACTCCCTTTTTCAACAGATCTCTCAAGTAGGAATGTGCTCAATCTCTCATACCAAGCCCTAGGTGTCTATTTCAATCCATATAATATCTTTTTAGTTTAAAAACATGATTTAGGTGTTTATAATTTTCAGAGCCTAAAGCTTGTTCTATAAAAATATCCTCTTGTATTACCCCATTTAAAAAGGTACTTTTAACATCCATTTGGTACAATTTAAATCCTTTAAAACAGGCAAAGCCTAATAAAACCCTAATTGCTTCAAGTCTATCTACAGGGGCAAAGGTCTCCTCAAAATTTCCCTTTAATCTGATTATACTCCTTAACTACTAATCTAGTCTTATTTATAGTGACTAGTCCTGATTCATTCATTTTATTTTTGAATACCCACTTAGTTCCAACAACACTTTGATCCTTTGGCCTTGTAGTTAATTCCCAAACTTTATTTCTTATAAATTGATTTAACTCTTCTTGCATAGCCAAAATCCAAAATTCATCTGAAAGTGCTTGATCAAAATTTGTGGGTTCTATGGTTGAAATAAAGGCTGAATAATTGACTTCTTTGTTTAGTCCACGCCTAGTCCTTACACCCTCACTAGGTTCACCTATAATCAATTCTTTTGGGTAGTACTTAGAAAATCTCAAATCTCTAGGCAAAAGGTTTTCTATCTTCAAATTTTCTTCTAAATTTTCTTCCAGATTTATCTTATCAATCTTTTGGGAGTTAATCTCTATCTCATCTTCTTCAACATTTGGCTCTTTCAAATTTTCAGATTTATTAAATATAACATATGTGGTTTTCTTAATTACTAAAATTCTTTTATTGAATACTCTAAAAGATTTTTCAACACTTGAGTATCCTATAAAAATTCCTTCATCTGATTTTAGATCAAATTTTTCTAAGGTAGATTTTCTATTATTATGAATAAACACCTTACATCCAAAAATATGTAAATGTGACAAATTAGGTGTTCTTCCTTTTAGCAACCCATAGGGTGTTTTATTTAATTTTGATCTCACATTCACCCTATTCAGAACATAACATGTAGTGTTAACCGCCTCAGCCCAAAAATATTTAGGAAGTGAGTATTCTACCAACATGGCTCGGGCGGCTTCAATTAATATTCAGTTTTTCCTTTCGACTACCCCATTTTGTTGAGGGGTTCTAGGTGCAGAAAAGTTGTAATCAATTCCTTTCTCCTTACAAAAATCCTCAAATTTTTCATTTTCAAACTCTCCTCCATGATCACTTTAAATAATCAAAATTTTACATCCTAGCTTCCTTTGAATCCAAGTCAAAATGTTCCTAAATTTTTCAAATAATTTACTCTTATGATATAGAAATCTAACTCATGTGAATCTATAATAATCATCCACAATCATAAATCCGTATACCTTTTCTCCTAAACTTACAATTCCAACTAGTCCAACAAGATCCAAATGCAAAATCTCTAATGGTTTACTAGTTCTAAGATCATTATTGAACTGAAAAGAGGACTTCACCTATTTTCCTAATTGACATGCATCACAAAGATGATCCTTAGTAAAGTCTAGTTTTGGTATACCTCTTACTAGGTTCTTTTAAGTAATCTTCCTAAGGTTTTTCATGCTAGAGTGACAAAGTCTCCTATGTCAAAGCCATGACTCATCAAAAATAGTTTTTAAATAAAAAATAGTATGAGTTTTAATGCAATTTAAATCTAGCATATATATATTGTTTACCCTTGTACCATTCAAAACATCATTTCCATTTAGGCTTAATATGTAGGTAGTAGGAAAAAATTTTACACAGTATCCTTTATCACATAATTGGCTAATACTTAACAAATTATGCTTTAGGCCTTCTACCAGTAACACATTTTCAATAAAAAAGTTCTTATGATTTCCAATCATACCTGACCCAACCACCATTCTTATGGTGTTATCTCCAAGTGTAACCTTGCCTCCACTCCTAGCTTCCAGCGATATGAATTGTGCAGTATCTCCAGTCATATGCTTTTAGCATCCGCTGTCTAGGTATCATATGCTCTTACGAGGTCTTGTAAGAGAGCGACCCTGCAAAATTATCAAACGTTAGACCTAGGAACCCAAACAAGTTTGGGTTCTCCTTTTGGCAATTTATAATCAGATGTATGTATGATATGTCTAGGTTTATGCATTTTAGGTCTCCACACCAAATAAGTTTTCTTCTTCAAAGTACAGGTGTATACTATATGTCCAAACAATCCACAATTATTACATTTAACTTTTGGAAATGGATTCCTATGTCTTCTGTGATTCATCTGTATATTCAGGGATTACATAAATTTAGGATACAAAATAGGATTAGTGAAATCTTTAAGTCTAGGGGGTATCCTGTTTTCCTCGAGAGCGTTTGTCTTCAATTTATAAAATGAATTCATATCTTCTAAAATTTGACTCGTATATTTAATTCTATAAATTTTGCTCTCAGATTCATCCTTGAAATTTTTGAATTCTTTTTCAAATTCTATATAGGATGATTTTAAACTTTCATGATTTTTATTCAAGGCGTCATACTCATCAAGTAATTTCATGTGATTATCATCAATTAAAGCATGATCTTTCCTAAGGATCTCTTGTTCTTTTTATAATTTCAGAAATTCTAAATTCAGACTAGTATGCATTTTTTTTTAATTCCTATATGCATCATGTATGTGTTCAGAGACTTCAAAAAGTCTATTGTAAGTCAAGTCACATACCTCTTCTTAATCTAACTGATCGAGACTATCGGACATTAAGCACAGATTAGTGACTTCCTCTTCCTTTTTGTCTCTAATGAGTCTGAAGCTGAGTCCGTCTAGAAAACTCTTTGGAATTTTCTCTTGTCCTTCTTCACAATTGGTTTCTCCTATACCTTCTCCTTGCTAGGAGTGGCTTTGAGTTTTGGGCAGTCTGACTTAATATGTCCAGGTTTTCTACACTCATAGAAATTAATATCATTTAAAACCTTTACATTTTTATTAAATTTATCTCAATTCCATTACTGGCGTCTATTTTGCTTCCTCTTTAGAAAGCTTCTGAATTGTCTAGTCATCAGTGCGATTTCATCTTCATCCTCAGGTCGTGAGTGTTCACTCTCTGACTCCTCCACTTTTAGTGTTATATTCTTCTCCCTTCGTGGTTCACCTGCATCAATCTTTCTTTGGCTAACTCCTTGCTCGTAAGTAATTAGTGATCCAAGAAGATTGTCAATAGAGTAAATGTTTAGATCTTTAGACTCTGTAATTGCAGTAATTTTAGCATCATAAGCAGTAGGCAAACAATGAAGTATCTTATTAACCATTTCAGTATTCATTAGTTCCCTATCCAATGCATATAAAGATGTGACTATTTGTGTGAATCTTGTGTACATATCAGAAATGGATTCATTTGGTTTCATGCAAAATAATTCAAAATCATGCAACAAGATATTAAGTCTAGATTGCTTAACTTCATTAGTCCCCTCATAAGTTAATACAAAGTCAATCCTATTTGTCATTTCCACTCTTGCAAGTAGAAATCTGCAAGTAATCTTCTGATTTAAGAGCACAAAAGAAACTATTCAAATATTTGGCGTTTAGTTGTGCTAAGTTACGTTCTTCTACTATCCAGTCTATAAAAGGTGTTTCAACTTTAACTTCGTCAACTAGTCTAGTTGGTTTTGTATACCCTTCCTGAACTAAGATCCACATACAGTAATCAAGTGGCTGTAAAAATATAGACATGCGTGTTTTTCAAAACTCAAAAGGAATATTGTCGAACAATGGAGGTCTAGTTATAGAGTAACCCTCAGGTGTATTTCAATTTCTAAATATAGCCATCTACGTTAATCAAAAAGTAGTCTAAAATTATGATTTTGAAATAAAGCTCGGATACCACTTGTTGAAAATTATTCAATATGAATTAGGTTGTTAGACCTAACCTTATATCCCAACGGCTAACCAAGAGGGGGGTGAATTGGTAATTTAAAAAATAAAAATTATCCCTCTTTTGAAATTTAAACCGATAATAATTTTAGTGAATTTTTGTAGAAAAAAGTTTTTCAACCACAAATTAAGCAATACAGTAAAGTAAAAAATAAAAACAGCGAAAAATAAAAAGACACAAGATTTATAGTGGTTCGGTCAAACATGACCTACATCCACTCCCCGGAGGCACCCTCCGAGTATTGCATTAATACTACTAGTGACTCTCCTTTGCACCCACAGTAAGGTGGAGAAGCCTTCACAAAAACTCTCTTCCACCACTACCTGGTGCGGTAGAGAACCATCGTCCTCTTACACTCTCTAAGTGTTGGCAGAGAACCGTTGTCCTTTTACACTTTTTAAGTGTTGGTAGAGAACCGTTAATCCTTTCACACTCTCCAAGTGTGGGCAGAGAACCCTTTATCTTTTCACACTCTCCAAGTATAGGTAGAGAACCCTTATCCTTTCACACTCTCTAAGTGTAGGCAGAGAACCCTTCAGCTGTTCACACTCCACGAGTGTCGGCAGAGAATCGGATCTCCTTGACAGATCTTTTCACAAGAAATCTTGAAGGATGAGAGAAAAGAGTGAAGTAATCACAAATCATAATTGGAGATTCTTACCTTTCAGTACCAAGTGAATTCTTCAAGCTCCAGTAGTAAGAATCCTCCTTCAAACACTCTCTCACTCTCTCTCCATCACTCTCCCTTCAGTTTACACGAAGACCAGAAAGCAAAAAGATTACAAGATAGTTTTAAGTGGACCTTATATAGGAAAGACATACAAAACTGTCTAAAAACTGTTGATTTTCAAGTCTGTACACAGTTGATCTTCCCGGACGATCGTTAGATCGTCCTGTACGAATAGTGTAAAAATAGTTGCATACGAACCTAATGTATATTGGTACGAACTGACTTCGTACTCGATCATTGTCCCGTATGAACTAAGTTCGTCCTGGGATGAATAGTTATATCAAGGGTTCATTTGGACGAAACTTTAGGACAGTCCTAAATTAAGGAATAGAGGACATCATCCTGGGATGAATATGAGTGTTTGTCTAGACAAATAGTTCATGTCTTGTGTCCAGAGAACTTCATCCTGATACAAACAGGATGAATCATCTAGACTATCAACATAAAGTGAGAATCTAGAGCACATCATCCTGGGATGAATTTTACACTTCATCCAGATAATCAATACAACGTGAGAAATCCAGAGCCCATCATCCAGGAATGAACGGTACACTTCGTCTGGACCAGCAGTTCAAAGTGAGAATCCAGAGCATATCGTCTCGGGATAAATCGTTAAATTCATTTGGATGATTAAGACTTAGAAAAAATTTTCCACTTCCTGTTCGTTCCATTGCTCTACCGAGGGGATAACTAACCTGATCATCCCGTACGAACTTGGTTTGTCCCATAAGATCAATAAAAGAAAATTTGATTTTTAAAGATCTCAAGTGTGTGTGTGTGTGTACTAAGTTACTCAATTACAATCACAATCTCTCAAACTCAATAGAATGAAAAATACAGAATTTAATTTATGTGCTGAATTTGATTTGAAGTCCTCAATAGTCTGAAGTACGATTATCCTGAAATATTAGTTCACACAAGAGCAAAAATAATTCTTCCAAAAAGTGTTAGGAGAATACAATAATACTTAAAATAATAATATTTAGAATCATCAAAACTATACAAGTTGCAAGAATGTAAAACATGTAAATAGCAACTCTCTTAATATGATTGAATGAAATGATGATTTAATTTATTTTCCTAGTTGGCAGGCATCACATATATGGTCCTTAGTAAAGTCTAACTTAGGTACGCCTCTAACAAGATTTTTTTAGTGATATTTCTAAGTATTTTCATACTAGCATGGAACAGTCTCCTATGTCATAGCCACGAGTCATCTATTATTGTTTTTAAATAAAGTGAATTTGAATTTTCAATGCAATCAAGATCTAACATGTAAATATTGTTCATTCATTTTCCTTCTAAAATAAGTTTGTCATTTAAACTAATCTGGCATTTATCGGAAAGAAATTTTATGTCAAAACTTTTATCACATAATTGACTAATGCTTAGTAAGTTATACTTTAAACCATCAACTAATAAATCATTCTCAATTAAAAAATTCTTAGCATTTTCAATAATACCCAAGCCCACCACTTTCTTGGTGGTATTATCTCTTAACGTTACTTTGCCTCTAGTCCTGGTCTCAAGTATAATGAACTTCTTCATGTCTCCAGTCATATGTCATAAAAAGCCACTATTCAGGTACCACATACTCTCACTAGGTCTTTTATGAGAGCACCCCTATAAAGTCATTCAAGGGTTAGATTTAGAAACCCAAGTGGGTTTGGGTTCCTCCTTATGCTTGCATGAATGATATGTATGCATGTTATGCTATGATGAATGTAATTTAGGTCTCCATTCTAGGTGTGTCCTATAGTGAATTGTGCACGTGCAGGCTATGTGATCTAGTATGCCACAAGAGAAGCACCTAACACCAGGAAATGGGTTCACTAACCTATGTGGGTGGTGATGCCTCTTCCTAAAGTTGTGTGATGCATGCAATGCCGGGGGTTAATTTGCTTGGTTAGGCTAATGTGGATGATGTCTTATCTTTTTCAAGTGATATGATTTTTTCTTTAAATGTGTTATTTTGATATTCCAATCTTGCAACTTCCCATTTTAAAAGATTTTCATTGTGATCTAACTCCAATACAAGTTTCTCTAGTTTATCAAACTCCTTTTCCAATTCAATATACATTGTTTTCAAGGATTTATGTGTGTTAGTTAATTCAACATGCATTTAATGTGATCTCTATCTAAATCAGAATTTTCTTTAACTAAGTTAAAATGCTCAGTTTGTAAAGTACTAAAATCAATATAAAGATTAACATGCATTTTCTTTAACTTTTTATACAAGACATGGATTTTCTCAGAAATAAGCAACAAATCTTCATATAAAAGTTGACATACCTCATCTTTATCTGATTGATCAAGATTATTGTTACCAATTAGACACAAATTTGTTACTTCCTCCTCTACTTCTTCTTCTTATGATTCTGAGGCAGAGTTGGACCAAATTGCCTTTTGTGTCTTCATCTTCCCTTTCTTATATTTTCCTTTCTCCTTGCCATTTTCCTTAGTTGGTTGACTTTTTAAGTTTGGGCAATCAGCTCAGAGGTAACCTAGTTTCCTACACTCCAAACAAATTGTGTCACATGAAACTTTAGTAGTTTTTGATCTTTTACCTTTGTTCTAGTTATTCTGATGATGCCTCTATTTTCTTTTTAAAAAGTTCTTGAACTATCGAGTCATCAAGGCTATGTCATCTTCTTCCTCCACTGTAGAACTTTAACTTTCTAAGTTGTTTGCTTGCAATGCCACTGTCCACTCCTTTTCTCCTGCATCATTTTGCCTTTGACTCACTCCTTACTCATACGCAATGAGTGACCCAAGAAAATGATCAATAGAATAAATATTTAAATCTTTGGATTCGGGTGATTGCAATAATTTTAGCATCATAGGAACTCGGTAAGCATATAAGAATCTTATTAACTTTTTTAGAATTAGAAATTTCTCTACCTAATGCATTCAAGAATGTCACAATTTCGGTGAACCTAGTGTACATGACAGATATAGTTTCGCTAAGTTTCATATAGAAAAGTTTATAATCATGCAATAGAATGTTAAGTCTAAATTATTTAATCTCACTAGTTCCTTCATATGTGATGCATAGTATATACCAAATCTTATTACCAGTAGCACAGATAGATACTCTCATGTAGTCCTCATATTTCAATGCACAAAAGAAACTGTTTAATCACTTCGCATTTAGTTACGCTAAATCCCTGTCCTCATTTCTCCATTCACTAAAAGGTACTTGAGTTTTTACGTCATTCACAAGTTTAAACGGTGCAATATAACCTTCTATAACTAACATCCACATACTATAATCTATATACTTTAAAAAAGTAGACATTCAAATTTTCCAGAAATCAAAAGAATATTATTAAATAGAGGTGGATGGATTATTGAATAACCCTCCGGAGTATTATGATTATCAAAATGAGACATGATCAATTTTTTAAGGTTTTTTTTAAACACAATTTATGAAACCCCACTCTGATACCAATTGAAATTACGAGATGCGCCAAGAGGGGGGTGAATTAAAAATTTGTTGTAATAAAAAGACAATCCTAAACAGGAGTTCTAATTTTTTTATGTTTTTAAATTTTAAACAAGAAAATTATATGATACGGAAGTGAATGCTCAAAACACAATTTACAATAATAGGTAGTAAAAAATTAACTTGCTCAATAATGAATTTCACATCAATTTTCACCATGCAATTTTAATGAAAATAAAATGCAAAACAAAAATAAAGTGTAGTAAGGAAAAAATTACACCAGAGAATTTATAGTGGTTCGATCATTTAACATACGTCCACTCCCCAGAGTCCTCCACTAGGAATTTTAGTACTAAATAGTAATTCTCCTTTTGTCCCCATAGTAAGGCGGAGAAGCATTTACAAACCTCACTCTCACCAACCTGGCGTAGCGGAGTGCCAAGTGCTTTGTCACCCTCCTAGTGATGCAACGTACCTTCTCATTTTTCTCCCTCCTGAAGAAGGCAGAGTACCTTAGAGGATTGGTTGTAGAAGAATCTCCCCCTTAGAGAGCCTCCCACAAGATCTTCTCGGGCTATAGGAGGAGTAACATGTAGCAAGCTAGGAGCAACCATGTGATCTCCCTCGCACCCCATCTCCCTTACAAAGCCCACCTTCTCCTTCCTCTCATAAACCCTAAAATCTTCTCAAGAGCTCTTTCTCAAGGAATCCCCCTCTAATCACGTTCCTCTCTCACATATTAATTTCAAAAGATAGAAAATTAGATATTTAAATCAGGCTCTAAGAACCCTAAAAATTTTTAATTTAGCTATTATGATCGTACAATATGATCCAATAACATATAGTATGATCAATATAAAATAGCCTTCATCCTGGTATGAAGGAATACGAACAGGTAAAATTTTTGAATAACATTATAGAGTATGATATAAACTCGTACAATAAGATATGTAAAATCCTTCTTTTTGTACAGGATGATTGCTGGGATGACAAAAACTCATCACTATATGTCATATGGTATGAACAACTTCATACAATACGATTAGTCCAAAATCAAGGAATCGTCCGATACAATGTTCGGGATGACCAAAAATAGCCTCAGTTGATCATATAGTACAAACGGTGTCATACAATATGATAACTAATCAGAAATAAATCCTTGATTTATGCACTAATCACGGGTTTAATTTAAGTAAGTATTCAAAAATATCATACAATATGATAGTATCATACAATACAATCAGTTCAAAATTTATGAATTAAGAACTTACTTAAATTAATTAGGCGGCTAGGGTTTTTAATTAGAAACACATCGTATAGTACGATATCCATCGTATAGTACAACTTGTTTACAGATAGTTATTTGAGCCAGATCAAATTATATAGTATAATTTAAACTCGTATAGTACAATTGACATAGAGAAAAAAATTCTTTATTTTAAAACCCTCTCCCCCTATGTGTGTGCATGGTTGTTCAGTCTTGTATATAATTTATGGCTAGACTCTAGAAAGAAAAATAATAATAAATGAAAATTTATAATGTTATAAACTCCAACTCCTACTCTACTTAGTCTTGAGTCTTCTTGTTATCCTGAGTAACATGTGATCTCTCTGAAATATTAATACTCACAAATTAGATCAGAAATAAAAAATATTCAATGAATAATAATTCTATCAATATTATTTGTCATTATCAAAATCTCAAATTAGGAGTCATGGACTGCAACAATCCTTACCTTTGAATAACCTTGTGAACCCTTCACACTATAATTACAAGAAATCTCTCTCAAACATTCTCCCACACCCTCTCTTTTAATAGCTCTTAAAAAATTATGAAGACAACTTTTTCACGTCAATTTTATGGACCTTTTATATCAAAGGCACTAAAAATCGACCAAAAACTAAAATTCTCAATTTTGAGGGTACACGATCGTACAGTACGATCGTATGTTCATATGTAAGAATAGTTCAAAAGTTAATGCGTATGAACCTGTTATGAATCGGTATAAAATCATTTTGTACATGATGATCGTTTGGTATAAATCGAGTTCTTCCGATACGAACAGTTAGAAAATTTTTCACCTTCGTCAAGATGAAGAGGGACTCTACAATTTCATACCCTGGATGGCATACATACAATCACAACATCGTACGGTACTATCAGTTATGAAAATTTTCAAGTTCATCAGGATAAAAAGGGACCAATTCAATTCATACCCTGGATGGCATACGTATGATGATGATATCGTATGGTATAAACCATTTAGAAAATTTTCAAGTTCATGTTACAAACATGTTTTTAGATTATGATTTTGATGATAGCAAACATATCTTGCTTCACTACGACTACTTTTTTCTACTGACTTCTCAGGACTCAAAGATCGAACGGAAATCAGAATCAGCTCAAGATGGGGTATATTAGGGTTGAGTCAGTCTGTAATTTTATTTTCCCTCTTGAGTCAATTGTAATCTTTGGTGTGACTAATGCAAAGTACCCCTACACACACACACTTGAGAGACTTAGAAATTCTATTTTTTACTCCAATCGGCTAGGACGATATTTACATCGTCCTAGACGATCTGGCTTAAAATAGAAATTCTAATCAGGGGTTCTTAATTAAGGCAGCCGTCATTAGCAAATCGGCCTAGATGATACGTATATCGGCCAGGACGATAGGCTCAAAATAGAAAGAAATTACTGCCATAAACAACTAAGGTATTCTGTATTTTTGATAATCGGCCAGGACGATTTAGGATCGGCCTGGACTATATTCACAAATTATGTCTTAATTGATCAGACAATCAAAGAATTAATGAAGGATGATTGATACGATCACATCGTCTTGGACGATTGAAGGATTGGCCAGGACAATTTAGACAAAAAACCTTAGTTACTTCTAGACGATCTGGATCAGATAACTTGCATTCAGAGCGATGCTCTGGACGATTTTTCTCTGATTTGAACTAATCGGCCGGGACGATCATGATATCATCCTAGATGATCAAGCCAATTTTCAATCGTCCTGTTAGCATTCAGGGAGATGCTCTGGTCGATCTCATGGAATTTGTACTGATCGGCTAGGACGATATCCATATCGTCTTGGATATATAGTCGGCAACTTGCAATTAATAAGCTCCTTTGAAGCTCTTCTATTTAATAGCTCTTGTTCAAACATTTTTGAACATCCTTGGCTACTGTCTTGACCTGAGAAAACGTAAAGGAGAGAGAGAGAGAGAGAGAGGGAGAGAGAGAGAGGGAGGATCTTGTGAGGGGGAGCTTGTGAGGGGATTCACAAGGGTTGCTCCAAGCATTATTCCACTTGTTCTTCTCTAGAGTCTCTTGTCCTTGGAAGGGTTGGGAGAGGTAAGTTCCAGCAAGCGATCGAGGTTCTCTGCCTACTTCAGGAGGAAGCAAAAGGAGGAAGGTTCTCTACCTTACCGGGTGTGGCAAAAAGAGGTGTTTGTAAAGGCTTCTCCGCCTAACTGTGGGGGCTAAAGGAGAGTCACAATTGTAGTGCAATACTCGGAGGGTGCCTCTGGGGAGTGGACGTAGGTCGAGTTGACCGAACCACTATAAACCCTTGTGTTCTTATTTTTACTGCTTCCGCATTTATTTCTTCCGCACGTTATTTCTTTGTGGTGATTTGGTTTGTATTTGTGCTTTGCCTAAAGATTTTTTAAAATACCAATTAACCCCCCCCCCCCCCCTCTTGGTTAGCCTTGGGCCAGTTCTATAGGACTTAACATCCCTAACAAACTTTCAAGTGGTATCAGAGCGGGATTCAAAAAAATTAAGTTTAAAAACTTTTTGAATTTAGATCCATGGCTAACTTTGGGAATCGTAATACACCAGAGGGGATATTATATTACCCGACCACCTTTGTTTGATAATATCCCATTTGATTTTTGGAAAACTCGCATGTCTACATTTTTACAATCTACTGATTATAGCATGTGGACGCTTGTAACGGATGGTTACACAACTCCAACGGGTAAACTTAACAACATTTATGTTCCACTTCCTTTTACTGAATGGACTTTAGATGATAGGGATCTGGCTCAATTGAATGCAAAATGTCTTAATTATTTTTTCTGTGCTTTAAAATTAGAAGGCTATATGCGTGTTTCCACTTGCAAAACTGGTAAAGAAATTTGGGATAAATTGTGTATCACTTATGAAGGCACTTATGAAGTTAAACAACCCCGTTTGAATATTCTCTTGCATGACTATGAACTTTTTCGTATGAAACCTCATGAATCAATTTATGAAATGTATACGAGATTTACTCAGATTGTTACTTCCTTGCATGCCTTAGGAAGAGAGCTTTCAAATTTTGAAAAAGTAAACAAGATTTTACGATGCTTGCCTTCCTCTTTTGATGCAAAAATTACTGTTATAATGGAATCTAAGGATTTGAACACGTACTCGATTGATAACTTACTTGGCTCACTCATTGCTTACGAGCAAGGGGTGAATCAAAGAAATCTTGATGCATGTGAGAAAAGAAAGAGAAAACGGTGGCACTGAAGGCACACAAATCTGATTCTGATTCTTCCAGGTCTGAGAGCGATGAAGTTGCCTTTATCTCAAGGCAATTCAGAATCTTTTTAAGGAAGAAGCAAAAGCATCATTGGAGAAAAGGTAAGGATAAAAAATATTCTAAAAGATCTTCTGATGTTGTTTGTTATGAATGCAGGAAGTCTAGACATGTGAAAACGGATTGTCCTACACTTCAAGATCACTCGAGCAAAGAAAAGGAAAAGGGTGAGGAGAAATCCATGTTCAGGAAGGACAAGAAAAAAGTTCAAAGAGTGTTCTCGGCAAAATCTGGTG
This sequence comes from Dendrobium nobile, assembly GCA_022539455.1. Lineage (NCBI taxonomy): Eukaryota > Viridiplantae > Streptophyta > Magnoliopsida > Asparagales > Orchidaceae > Dendrobium > Dendrobium nobile. The sequence continues at coordinate 57,528,397 of CM039735.1, forward strand.
CTGATTCCTCTGAGACTGAACCAGAGGAAGAGACAACAAACCTGTGCTTAATGGGGAAAGACCATCTTGAGCAAAGCGATGAAGTAGAGGTATGTAAACTAACCTATGATGAATTGTTTGAGATTTATGAGAAAATCCATGCATCATACAAAAAACTTAAGAAGACTCATGCTAACTTAAAATTGGAACTTATAAATTTACAAAAAGAGTATGACGTTATTCTTAAAGATCATTCAACGGTTGATTCTAATCACATGGCTCTTCTTGATGAATTTGATGATTTGAACAAAAAGCACTCAAAATTAATTAATGAGAATGAATCATTAAAAGTTTCACACACCACTCTTCAATATGATTTCAAGAAATCAAAAGAGAAAGAAAAAAATTTAAGGATTGAAAATGATGTTCTAAAAAATACAAACTTGAGGATTAAAAATGAATTGGATACACTTAAGAAAACTTGGATGACGCCTATTTTAGATCAAAAGCCAAGACCTAGGAAGAGGCATTATAACTCAAACCATTTAAGAAATCCTTTTCCTGGAATTAGATGTTTTTCTTGTGGCATGCTAGGACACATCTCACACACTTGCACTATTCACCGTAGTAAACATTGGGTGTGGAGACCTAAGGTACATGATTCACAGCATACCACACCTGCATTGTATTCTACTTTTCCTAAGAAGGGACCCAAACTAGTTTGGGTTCCTAAATCTAACTGTTGTTTAGTTTTGCAGGTGTACTCTCAACAAAGACCTCGTGGGAGCATAGGCTAATTGGACATATGGAGGCTCACAATACATAATTGCTTAAACTTCCTGCTTCATAATTTCTTAAAATATTTTTTTATTAGTTTTGTGTTATTTTTGTTGTGTACTAGCTTTTTATTGTTTTAGATTGTTTTGTTTTCGCTTTGCTTTTATGATTGATTTTCTATATGATTATTTTTTTAAGCTTATAGATTTTGGAGATTTAAAGCCATTGATTATCATATCTAAATCGGTCAAAGGAAGAAACACCGTTGATGGTTTCCCCCCCTTTAACCTCTATTAGTGACATAATTTTTCTTTCTAGACAAAAGTCTATCTCATACTGACAACTGGTTTTTGAAACTAAGATTCTTTTTATCTTGTTATAATAATCTATCTTGTGCATAATATCCAAAGTTCTTATATATCTTTCAAGTTAAATGAAATCTTACCATTGCATTTATCAAATGATTATGATTTTATTTTGTGGGTTGTTCTTCCCTATGTTAGAGAGAGAGCTCCTATATTTAGATGATATATTCACAACTAAGGTTCTTTTAAGGGTTTTTGTTAAAGAGAATTTAGCTTGAAAGAATTAAGAGGGAAAGTGGAAAAGATGCAAATTTGAAATGAAAAATATATATACACAAATGTGTATCAAAAATCAAGATGCTCAAAGAGCCAAATCAAAGATACAAGAGGCACAAAATAAGCCCACTAAATACAAGCTATTATCTCTTTTCTGAACTCTTAAAACTTAGAGAAATCATTAGTTATTTGATGCTTTTAAAGGCTTGATTTCAAATTTCATGATTGAGACAAATTACTTTGTTATATTATTTATAAGATGTTTTCTTTGTAACCAAGTTTTGATTGGATCTTCTTTTTACCCAGTAAAGTTTTTCTAAGTTAGACCTTTTATTTTTAAAAAGACAATTATTGCCCTGAAAGAAGTCCGAGCTAAGGATTAACAAGATCGGATATTCTACCTTTTTCAGATTTTGACTTGTTAATTCTTTGATCTTTTAAATCTCTAAAATTTAATTGTTTAAGAAATTTGTCATATGGATACTTTGCAAAAAAATAATAATAATAATAAAAAAAAATCTTTTTAAAACCAAAAACAAGAAATTTTTTCCTTTCTTTCATTTTTCTTTTATAACATTTTTTTATTATTGTTTCTAGCTTTGTATTGTGAGTCATTTATTTTTGAGAGCTTTGATCATCAACATCTTTTCCTTGGATTCAAATTTCTTGTCGCATCGTCCTGGCCGATTATTATATCGTCCTGGACGATAGGATAAATTCTCTTCAAAATTCTATCTGCTGAACCTTTTCTGAGCTTTCTGTAACTCATCGTCCCAAACGATCCTGTATCGTCCTGGACGATATGATCGAACATAATTATAATCTCTTTTGATAGTCTTGGCCGATAACATATTTCATCCTGGCCGATGCATTTTATGGTCATCATCATGGCCGATACACTAGATCATCCTGGACGATCCACGTGTCAGCACGTTTAAATCCTTAAAATTGGCTCCGGACGATCCATTATTGGACAATCATCCTGGCCGATCCACTGATCATCCTGGACGATACACGTGGCACAGATTTAAAACGTTAACTTCGGCCGGTACGATCAATTATTGTGCATAGTCCTGGACGATACACCTAATCGACCCAGACGATCTACTTTTTCAACAGTCGTCCGGCTTGACTCCTCGGGACGATCGCTTATGTCTAATCGTCCTGGCCGATATCTGATCGGCCCGGCCGATCGGACTGCCTTTTTGACCAATTGGCTTGTACGCAATAACTGAACCAAATCGTCCTGGATGATTCTACGATCGTCCTGGATGATATGGCCATTTCTTTAAATTCAGACAGTTCCAGCCATTGTTTTCACCTCAACCTTCTTCTTCTCTTGTGTTTTTCTTACTAGATTCTTGCTATGGCTGGTGGGAAGCGAGTCCGACAAACTTCTAGGAGTTTTTCAAGGGCTAGGATTGACCCTCATTTCAGGGAGGCAGAAGATGAAGCTGCTTACCATCGATATAAAGAATGTGGGATAACTGTCTCCAGAATCATCAATCATGTCCACCTTTCGTATCCGGTAATGGGTCTCTTTGCTCACACTTCTCTTTGTTTCATTCTTTCTCTTGCTGTTCCCTTTCATATTGAGCTTCTTCGTGAATTCTTCGCAAATCTTCGCATAAACCCTACTTTCACAGCCCTGACCTCCTATGTGAATTGACGCCCGGTCGAAATCACATATCAGGACTGTATTGAACTATTGCAACTATCCACCACCGGGGATAAGCTGCATATAATCATCTCAGATCCTAACTTTGACTGGTCCATAGCAAATCATTTCCTTCGCCAGACCAATACACCTTTTCATGTTGGAGAGACTAACTCTTTAGTCAAAGACGCTAGGACAATTCAGCATGTCCTTCAAACCTCCATTATTCCAAAAGTTGGGGACCGAATCCACATCACTCCTCTACTTTCTCTGACTACTTTTTACATCATGGCTCATAGATAATTTAATACTGCTGACTTAATTTTTCGGTACATTGATCATTTAACCACAATCCGCGATCCAGGTCATAAGAGGAAACCCAATCTGGCTTTAGGACACCTCATAGCCTATGTCCTTGAAACCAAATATCAACTTCAATATCCTGCTCCTCCCAACCTCCCAACTCTCTTCTACTCAAATAGTTCCTTCAAAACCCTTCACAGTACTCGTCTCCACCCAGGGGATGAGGAACCTCGGGGGGTTGAGGAGGAAGAGGCTCCCACTTCTTCTCCTGTTCCTGATCCTACTCCTCTTCGACAACACTCACAGTTTGACCAGTTAGTTGAGAGATTTGATCGTTGGGAGACTCGTTTCGATGCTTATGTTGCTGCACAGGAGTAGCAACACTCTGAGGACATGGCCCGCTATGAGCAACACCGCACAAAGGACTTAGCCCATTTTAATAGCTACATTACTCACCAGCAGCAGCAGCAGCATGACCAGGACATCGCCTGGTTCAATGCTCAGTTTACTACGCTAGCTGGCTCTTTCAGCAGCCACCTCCACCACCTCCATCTGATGATCATGATCCCTCATTTTTCTAGTTTTTATTTTCTATTTTTTATTTTTTGTAGTTTGTCTTGTAGTTTTTTTAGTTTATGCTGTATTTTTTCTTTTTTCTTTATGTGTGTCAAGGACCCTCTTTTTGTGATGACAAAAGGGGGAGTAGGATGTGGTAGGAAAAGTTGATGCTTGTAACTTTGAAATTTTAATGAACTGCTATTTTTACTGAGATTTTTCTACTTGTGTTTGCCATCATCAAAAAGGGGGAGATTGTTACAAATATGTTTTTAGATTATGATTTTGATGATAGCAAACATATCTTGCTTCACTACAACTGCTTTTTTCTACTGACTTTTCAGGACTCAAAGATTAAACGGAAATCAGAATCAGCTCAAGATGGGATAGATTAGGGTTGAGTCAGTCTGTAATTTTATTTTTTCCCTCTTGAGTCAATTCTAATCTTTGGTGAGACTTAGAAATTCTATTTTTTACTCCAATCAACCAGGACGATATTTACATCGTCCTGGACGATCTGGCTTAAAACAGAAATTCTAATCAGGGGTTCTTAATTAATGAAGCCATCATTAGCAAATCGGCCTGGACGATACGTGTATCGGCCAGGATGATAGGCTCAAAACAGAAAGAAATTGCCACCATAAATAATTAAGGTATTCTGTATTTTTGGTAATCAGCCAGGACGATCTAGGATTAGCCTGGACGATATTCACAAATTATGCCTTAATTGATCAGACAATCAAAGCAATAATTAAGGATGATTGATATGATCACATCGTCCTGAACGATCGAAGGATCGGTCAGGATGATCTAGTCAAAAAACCTTAGTTACTCCTGGATGATCTGGATTGGACAGCTTGCATTTAGGGTGATGCTCTAGACGATTTTCCTCTGATTTGAACTGATCAGCCGGGACGATCGTGATATCGTCCTGGATGATCAAGCTAATTTTCAATCGTCCAGTTAGTATTCAGAGCGATGCTCTGGCCGATCTCATGGAATTTGTACTGATCGGCCAGGATAATGTCCATATCATCCGGGATAATATTATCAGCAACTTGTAATTAATGAGCTCCTCTATCCGGGATAATATTATCTTCTATTTAAGAGCTCTTGTTCAAACATTTTTGAACATCCTTGGCTACTGTCTTGACCTGAGAAAACCTAAAAGAGAGAGAGAGAGGGAGAGAGAGAGAGAGGATCTTGTGAGGGGATTCACAAGGGTTGCTTCAAGCATTATTCCACTTCTTCTTTCCTAGAGTCTCTTGTCCTTGGAAGGGTTGGGAGAGGTAAGTTCCAGCAACCGATCGAGGTTCTCTGCCTGCTTCAGGAGGAAGCAAAAGGAGGAAGGTTCTCTACCTTGCCAGGTGTGGCAAAAAGAGGTGTTTGTAAAGGCTTCTCCGCCTAGCTATGGGGGCTAAAGGAGAGTCACGATTGTAGTGCAATACTCAGAGGGCGCCTCCGGGGAGTTAACGTAGGTCGAGTTGACCGAACCACTATAAACCCTTGTGTTCTTATTTTTATTGCTTCCGCATTTATTTCTTCCGCACGTTATTTCTTTGTGATGATTTGGTTTGTATTTGTGCTTTGCCTAAAGATTTTTTAAAATACCAATTCACCCACCCCCCCCCCCCCTCTTGGTTAGCCTTGGGCAAGTTCTATAGGGCTTAACATCCCTAATGAACTTTTAGTTCATCTGGATGAAAAGGGACCCATCCAATTCGTACACTAGATGGTGTACAAAGGATGAAAACATCATACGGTATGAACCAATTTTAAAATTTTTAAGTTCATCGGGATAAAAAGGGACCCATCCAATTCGTACGCTGGACGGCATATATATGATAGTGATATCGTATAGTACGATTCATACTTAGAAAAATTTTCTCCTATCTGTTCGTTTGATTTCTCAAAGGGGAAAATGAATGATCAGATCGTCACGTATGAAAGGATATTGTACATTATGATAAGTTTAAAAATTTTAGATTTTAACCTCTCCCCCGGTGTATGTTTGTGCACAGTTACTCAATTAAAATCACACTCTTTGATTCTCAATAAAATAAAAAATATATACTTCAATTACAATAACCCCTAAATTGATTTAATTTGAAGTCTTCATCAATTCGATGTAAGATTTCCCCAAAATATTAGTACAAACAAATAGCAAAATAATTCTTCCAAAATATGTTAAGATAAATAATAATTAAAGCAATAATATTTAGAATGATAAAAAATATACAAGTTTCAAGAATATTAACAATCATGAACTAAACAGTAACTATCTCAACAATCTCTATCTCTTCTTCTTCAAATTTAGGTTCAAAGGTTCTATCTGATTAATCAAATACTGCATGAGTAGAATTTTTTACTACCAGGGTCCTCTTATTGAAGATTTTATAGGCCTTACCTATAGATGAATAACTTAAGAAGACTCCTTCATCAATCTTGGGATCAAATTTTCCTAAGGGAGATTTTCCATTGATTAAGATAAAATATTTGCAACCCAAGAAATGCAAGTGGAAAAGATTAGGTGTCTTACCCTTAAGGAGTTCATAAGGTGTTTTATCGAACTTAGATGTAATATTCACCCTATTTAAAATATAACAAGAAGTATTCATTGCTTCTCTCTAAAAGTATCTAGAAAGAGTTTATTTAGCTAGTATTGCCCTAGTAGCTTCTACCAACGTTTTATTCTTTCTCTCAGCTATCCCATTTTACAAAGGGGTCATAAGGATAAAGAAGTTATGCTCTATTCCTATCTTTTAATATAAATATTAAAAAAAATTATTTTTAAACTCTCCATCATAATCATTATAGATTTTTGAGATTTCATATCCTAATTTTCTTTGAATCCAAGTAGAGAAGGTTCTAAATTCTTCAAATAACTCACTCTTATATGCTAAAAATCTTACCTAAGTGAATCTAGAGAAGTCATATACAATCACAAATCCATAATTTTTTCCTCATAGGCTGGGTGTGCTAACACATCTAAATAGGTCCATATGAAGGATTTATAATGGCCTAGATGTGTTCACATACTTGATTAAATGAAATAATGATTTTACTTATTTTCCTAGTTGACACGTATCATATAAATGGTCCTTAGTGAAATCTAACATAGGTATGCATCTAACTAGGTTTTTTTGAGTGATTTTCCTAAGTGTTTTAATGCTAGCATGACACAGTCTTCTATGTCATAGCCAAGAGTCATCCATTATTATTTTTAAAAATAAGAACTTTGAATTTTCCATACAGTTAAGATCTAACACATAGACATTGTTTATCCATTTTTCTTCTAACATAAGTTTGTCATTCAAGCTAATCATGTATTTGTTAGAAAGAAACTTTATGTCAAATCCTTTATCACATAGTTAACTAATACTTAATAGATTGTGCTTTAAACCATTAACTAATAAGACATTTTCAATTATAAAATTTTTAGAATTTCTAATGATACCTGAGCTCACCACTTTCCTGGTGGTGTTGTCTCCTAAAATCACCTTATTTCCTATCCTGACTTCCAATGTAATGAATTGCTTCATGTCTCCAGATATATGTCTTAACCAGCCACAATCTAGGTACCACATGCTCTAACTTGGTCTTTTATGAGAGCACCCCTACAATGTCATTCAAAGATCAAATTTGGGAACCCAAGTGAGTTTTAGTTCCTCCTTATTCTTGAGTGAATGATATCTATGCATGATATGCTGTGATGAAGGTAATTTATGTCTCCATACTATATGTGTCCTATGGTGAATCGTGCAAGTGCGGGCTATGTGACCTAGCATGCCACAAGAGGAACACCTAACACTGGGAAATGGGTTTACTAATCTGTGTGTGTGATGGTGCCTCTTCCTAAGGTTGCATGATACATGTAATATTGAGGGGTTGTACCATTGAGCTAATGAGGGTGATGGTTAATTATTTTCAAATGTTATAATTTTTATTTGCAGAAATTTATTTGCATGTTTATAGCTTGCCACTTCCACTTTTAATGCATGCTCATTGTTATCTACTTGACATGCAAGTTCATCTAAATCCTTAAATGCTTTTTTTAGCTTAATATGTGATGTTTTCAAGGAATTGTGTGCATCAGATAACTCAATATGCTTCATATTTAATAAATTAAATTCATCTAGTAGGGATATATGATATCTATCTAAGTTAGAATGTTATTTAACTAAATTAACATGTTCTTTTTGTAAAGTACTAAATTCTATGTTAAGGTTAACATGCATTTTTTTTCTATACATATCATGAATTTTTTCAGAAATAATTAACAATTCTTCATAAAAAAATTGACATACCTTGTCTTGATCCAATTGATCAAGATTATGGTTAGCCATTAGACACAAATTCATTACCTCCTCCTCTACATCTTCTTCTAATGATTCTAAGGCAGAGTCGGCCCAAAAGGCTTTCTATGTCTTTAGCTTGCCCATCTTGTACTTTGGCTTCTCCTCTCCCTTCTCCTTCATTAGGTGAGTCTTTACATTGGGTCAATCCGCTTGGAGGTGACCTAGTTTCCTTCTTTCAAAACAAATTATTTCTGATGTAACTTTAATACCCTTTAAGCATTTACCTTTATTCTAGTTATTTTGATGATGCATTTATTTTCTCTTCAAAAAATTCTTACATTGATGGGTCATCATGACTATGTTGTCATCTTCCTCCACTGCAGAACTGTCACTTTCTGAATTGTTCACTTTTAGAGCCACATTTCGCTCCTTCTTTTCTCTTGTATCATTTTTTTTTACTCACTCCTTGCTTGTATGTAATGAGTGACCCAAACAAATTATCAATGGAATAAACATTCAAATCTTTGGACTCAGTGATTGCATTTATTTTTGCATAGTTAAAACTAGATAATCATCTCAAAAATATATTGACTTTTTCTAAATTAGATCTCTTTACCTAGTGCATGAAAGGATAACACTATCTGGGTGAACCTAGTGTACATTTCAGATATAGTATCACTAGGTTTCATGCAAAAGAGTTTATAGTATGTAGCAATATGTTTAACCTAGATTGTTTAGCCTCACTAGTTCAATCGTATGTGATATATAATCTATCTCATATCTCCTTACCAATAGCATAAGTGGACACCCTCATATAGTCTTGTGATTTCAACACGTAAAAGAAATAATTTAAGAATTTTGCATTTAACTATGCCAGTTCCCTATCCTCATTTATCCATTCATTAAATGATAATTTAGTATAACACCATTCAAAAGCTGAAAGGTGCAATGTAACCTTCTTGTACCAACATCCACAAGCGGTAGTCTATAGATTGTAAAAATATAAACATTCAAAATTTTCAAAAATCAAATGATATGTTGTCAAATAAGGGTGGACGGGTTATGGAATAACCCTTAACAGTGTTACGGTTATCAAAATGTTCCATGTATCATAGTTCTATAGTTTTCTAAAACACTATTTTGAGACCCTGCCCTGATACCACTTGAAAGTATGAAATGCGCTAAGAGGGGAGGTGAATTCGTATATTTAAAAATTAATCCTAAATAGAAGTGCTATTTTTTTTTCAAAATACTTTAGAAATAAGTAATTTTGATTTTTGAATGCAGAAGCTATCAAATTAAATATGCCTTGAAAAATAATGATAATGAAATTCTAGTTGTCACGACAAAATAATAATTTTTTATTTTTCACCACACAGTTATAATAAAAATTAAAAGCAAGAAAATAATATGCAAAAAATGGAAAAAGTACATCAAAAATTTTTGTTGTGGTTCGATAAACCTTGACTTATGTCCACTCCCCGAAGTCCTCAACTTTGAGAATTGCACTACTCAAAAGGGACTCTTCTTCTACTCCCACAATAAGGTGGAGAAGTATTTACAAAACTCACTTTCACCTTCCCCAGTGTGGTGGAGTACTGGATGCTATGTCACCCTCCTGATGATAGTATCATACATTCTCATTTTTCTCCCTCTTGGAGAACGCAGAGAACCTTGAGGATTTTGACCTAGAAGCCTCTCTCCCAAAAGACCTTCCACAAGACTCAATAAGGCCACAGGAGGTGCAAGCATGCATCTAGTTCAGAGAAATCACATGATCCCCTCACAATAGTTATTCCTCATGCTCAAGCTCACCTTCTCCTTCCTCTCACAAACCCTAAATCTCTTCAAAAGCTCCCCCTTAAGAGTTCCTTCAGCAGTCACATTCCACTCTATTTTTTTCTTAATGAATAAACCATTATATTTGTAATAGGCTTCAAGAAACCCTAAATATTCAAATTAGTTGTTATTGTTTATACAGTATGATAAGTTCAAAACAACTCCCATCCTAATACGAAGGAGGACGAACAAGACATAATTTTTTAATACATCATATAATACGATAAAAATATCATCTAGTATGATCTATTTTATTTCTTCTATTCCTACGGGATGAACGCTCGGATGGTCGAATGTCGTCTCTATTCATCATCTCGCGCTATTCAATCATATAATATGGATAATTATGTTTATGCAGTTCGTCCTATACGATGTATTCATCGTATATTACAATTAATTCAAAAGTTAAGGTTTCATCTGGTATGATCTTTGGTACAACCAAATTTTTTCTCTATTCATCGTATGGTACGATCCTATTTGTACATTATAATCATCATTCATTAATTAAATCATGATTTAATTGACTAATCACAGGGGTTAATATTAGAAAGATTTTAAAATTTTGCACATTATGATGTGTTCAAATTTTCAAATTTAAAATCTTACTTAGATTAATTTAGCAGCTAGGGTTTGAGGTTGAAAATAAATTGTATAGTACGATCAAGATCATATAATATGATCAGTTTACAAAAACAAATATTTTCAATTAGCTGCCAAGCCTATTTCTCAACACTATATCGTATAATATGATTTAAAATTATACAGTACGATCTAAACAAAAATAATTTGGACTTAAAAAAACTCTCTCCCTATGTATTTGTATGGTCACTCAATCTATATACACTATTTTGGGGTCAGACATAAGAAATGAAAAAATAAAGAAAATAAAAATTATAGATTCTTTCATATCCTATTCTACTCAATCTTGAGTCTTCAGTAGTCTTGAGCAAAGTGTATTATCCTTGAAATGTTAGTACTCATAGAAAAAAATAACATCTAAAATATTTAATGAAGATTGAAATAATTTAATCGATATTATTTGTCATCATCAAAATCACAGACAAGGGATCCTGAATTGCAATTCCTAGCTTGGAGAAAACCTTATTCAATTTTCTATCACACATCAAGTATGAATCATGCTGACGGGAACTTTAGCTGCAACTTTCAATGCTACTATAGCCAAGAAAATTTCCTCCCACATTTTTAACATTCAATTAAATGTTATTGTCAATCATTTTTTAAAGCTCTAAACAAATACAATGGTGCATCAAGCTCTATATAGTCCCATACTAGACTTCTACTCCTTGGCAATGTCTTAATCTCAATCTCATAAAGGACAAAAATGGCCTAAAAATATACCAATATTCACCTTTTATTTGAGATACATGCCATATTTACCCCCTCAAAATTAAGGTATAATCGATCACAAAGGGATTCAATTCGGCCTTTTCCACACATGATAATATCACTGAACAATGCTCTAACAAACAACTTTGGATAGGTCAAACATCCTTGGTGGATTCTCTCAACCTCTTCCAATCATGTTAACGTCATCAAACAATACTTTGACAAACAACCTCAAAAAAGTTAAACATTCTAAGCGAATTCTTTTGTCATCTTTATATAAGTTAACGTCATTGAGCAACTCTTTGATAAATAACCTCAAATTGCTCTAATGTCCTCTGTTAAACATTCTTGGTAAATTCAATCAACCTCTTCCACGAACCATTTCAAAGCATCTTTTCTAGCTCGTTTACAGAAAGATTAGAACCCCACTAGGCCTCCACTTAATTAGCATTATTTTTGTGTCATTATATTATTGTGATTTTATAGTGTTTGACCCCCTCCATTAAGTTGTTTGTTGTCTGCCCTTGTTAGCATGCATAGCTACTATCTCAAACAAAATGTAGCGTGACCATTTCCATCAATTGACCACTTTATTGCCAGCATTGGAATGTTTCTTAACCACCTATGTTAGATATTCAACATTTAACCACCACTATAGGCTTACGTCCTAACTCCTTGCATCAAAGACCAGCTTATGATTGTCAAATCTCTTCCTAAACATAAACCATCATTGAGGTTCCACATATATGTTGACTATTAGATTTCGGGAGAAACAATAAGTTAAATGTGTTATCTCTTGAGGAAAAGGGAATTGAAGATGGTGAAATATTAGAAGTCAACAATGCTGAAGTTGTTGACAAGGAAGATTCCAATAAAAGTCTTAATGTGGAATCTGAATTTAAATTTGTCAGAATTTCAGAAGATTTTCAAATTGGGTTTTCAACAGAAGATAATGAGAATTGCTGGAAAAATTTCGATGATGTGGCTGCTGCTCAATCTGACAGAGTTCCAGAAGATGTTCATATTGGAATTTGAATTGAAGATAAGATCAACTTGGTAAAAAATTTGGAAGGAAAAAACTTAAATAATATTGAGAAGGTTGCTGCTGCTATTTCTTCCGAAAATAATGTTGTTTTAGATGAAACTTTCAATGATATTAGTAGTTTTAGTGGAGATATTCCCGATGTTGAACCGGAAGTTGCTACTCCAACGGTTACTGCCGAAAAGTTGTTGAACCTGAAGAGTCTTTGAAGGATATTGGAGGTTTATTTAGAGTTACTCCTGCTACTAAATTGGATATTGATACTCCATCGTCTGAGTTAAATTTAATTTTTAAAAAGGCTATGATTGTGAAGGATAAAGTTGTTGTTAATAAGGACGGTAATTCTTCCAATTCTAAATATAAGTTGTTTAAAGAACTTCAATCATTGGGTCTGTTGGAAGATACACCTAGAAGAAGGAAAGCATATTTTAGATTTAAGAATTATAAGGGGGGGCACTTCCCCTTTAGCTCATTGATATGCTTGCTTTTTCTTCCATTGACAACAGCAGGATGGAATTTTCTTTGAGGTGGTTAATGTTTGAGCTTTTATTCAACAAGTATTTCAGATTTCTCACTATGAGTGACATCCTCAGCATTTGGAATTGGTATATCTCTATTTTAGTGGATGGGAAGCTTTTTCCTACATATTTAACGGATGGCATTCGTTTATTTCAGAGATACCTATTTGAAGCTTTCTTAGGTGTTTCTTGGATGTCTAATGATCTTTTTATTTACTTTCTAGTTTATTTGTGTAGTTTTTTTTTTTTGTTTATGTTTTATATTTGTTTTATAAAATTATAGTAATTGTTTATGGGATCGATACTAGTTTTTATTTTTTAACCGGTTGGGAATTCTGGGATGTTAACAAACTTTTAGGTTGTTTAATATTTTATATCCCCTCCACCCCAAGGGTTTTAAAATAAGAAGTAGTTGATCTCACTTCAATTATGATAGTTTTATTTTAACAAATATGCTCTTCAATAAGGTTCCTTTCCTTTTTGGATTAGGAACTCTTAGTTTTATTTTCTTTCTAGTTTGTATTAGGGGTTTCTTTTCTTGCTTTTAATGCAATTTACATTTCTTAAAAAAAGTATTTATCTGATTTACCAATAATTTGTATTTTTGGATAAATTAATTATGACTAGTGTTTGTTAATTTTTAAACTACTTATTGTCAATGCCCAAGAGAAGGTCAAGCTTCATAATTATAATTATCATTCATAAGCAGCTAAGAAATGTATAATATATATATTTTAGACTTTAAAAGCTTCGATTTTTTGAAAATAATGGGGTAACTGATATGCCATTAAAAATTGCCTTGATCTGGCATGAACCTCGATGTAAACATGAGATTAAGGCTTCAAAAATTGAAATCAGGACCATTTGATCTCCAATTTCAGTAAGCTTATAGGCAAATTGAACATCTCAAAAAGACAAACCCAATGACATCCAATTCAAAAGTTTATTTGGAAGCTTCATAATATTAGTTGGACTACCAAATGATATCTAAATACGACACACTTATAGTCGAATTAAGCAGCTTGAAGAGTCAAATCCAATAAACCAAAGATCTCTCAATTCTAACATCTCTAGTGCATCTAAATGCTTGATAAATACTTCATTATCAACGAGATCGCTATGAGTCATTTCATGGAACACTTCCAACATGCCCTTGATGTTCTCCATATTTACTAGCCTAGTGAGAAGGGAGAAAGCTTGAGAGCTTTATTGCACCCTCCATCTAACTCTACCTTTGTCGACAAACTTTTGTTAACCACTGTCTGGTCACCAATTAGTACCGGACCACCAGACAACTACTTATTATCAAGGGATTTCCACCTGTCCACTGATTACCGTCGGATCATCCTTCCAAACACTATCACTCGCCGATTATAGTCGGTTCGATAATAATTACCCACTAATTATGGTCCTTCTAACTATCATCGTCCAATTATGGTCTTGCTAACCTCTATCATCCACCAATTATGTTGCCCCTCTAACCATTGTTGCCCCCTGACTAGGGTCCCTCCTACCTTCATCGCCCTTCAATTACAGTCCCTCAGACCATTTTTTCTAGACAATGGTCCTTCCAACCACTGTCAGCTGCCAACTATGATCCCTCCGACCTACTTCGCCTATTGATTATGGTCCCTCGGACCTCCTTCTCCTAACTAAATCCTTCCAACCATCATCGTATAACTACGATCATTTCTGACTATCATCATCTTACTACAACCTTACCAACCAAAGGAGCAGGACAACATTTTCTTGAGAACAACTATCATGTCATTATCTCATTATGAAATGTGCTCTCTAGAATGTAAATTTATTTGAGCAAATGCCCTCCTTTGAGAAGAAGCATTGCTTATAATCAACCACAAATACTAGTAGATTTATTTTGATTGGGCAATGCTCCATATAAAAACCATGTAGTCTCTTATGAACGTCTTAGCTCTATCATTTATATATATGTGTTGGATCTGTGTACAAAATTAAGATAATAAATTTTATCTCTGAACCACTGCAAATATTTCAGAAAGCAACAACAACCACTATTATTTTGAATAGTTATCTAATTATACTATTATTATATTGAATAGTTATCTAATTATTAATTATATAAGTTATTATTTAATTATTAATTATCTTATTATTTTTAAATTTTAATTTATATTATTTAAATTAATTAAATTAATTCCTAAATAATTACTAATAATTTGCTCCTTTCTACTATTCTGACTACAAGCTTTGTGTAAGGTAGAGTTTTGAACGAGTCATTAAAGACTTTATTTGCGTCTTTTTCTTATTTTATAAAAAATGATTTTATAAACAATAATTAAGAGAATGAAATTTTTATACGGAGAAGTAAATATGAAAAGCATTCTCAATAAAAAGAAAATGAAGTTCCTAGCATTTCTATAGAAATTTTTATTTTAAACTGCCATAAAAAAATAATTTTTTTAGAGAAAAGGAAAAAAAAATTCCTGAAACGAGGCAAAAATCTTCTTCGCCGACAACGTTCCTTCCTCTCGAATTGGAAGTCACGAAAATTCATCATTCTTCCTTGTGAGAAGGGAGAGAGCTTGAGAGCTTTATTGCACCCTCCATCTAACTCTACCTCTGCGGGCAAACTTTTGTTAACCACCGTCTGGTCACCAATTGCTACCAGACCACTGGACAACTACTTATTATCGAGGGATTTCAACCTGTCCACCGATTACGGTCGGACCATCCTTCCGACCACTATCACCCACTGATTACAGTCGGTTCGATAACAATTACCCACCAATTATGGTCCTTCTGACTACCATAGCCCGACTATGATCTTGCTAACCTCTATCATCCGCCATTTATGTTGCCCCTCTAACCATCGTTGCCCCCCGACTAGGGTCCCTCTTACCTTCGTCGCCCTTCAACTACAGTCCCTCAGACCATTTTCTCTAGACAATGGTCCTTCCAACCACTGGCACCAGCCAACTATGGTTCATCCGACCTACTTCGCCTACTGATTATGGCCCCTCGGACCACCTTCTCTTAACTAAATCCTTTCAACCATCATCGTATGACTACGATCATTTCTGACTATCATCATCTTACTACAACCGTACCAACCAAAGGAGCAGGACAACATTCTCTTGAGAACAACTATCATGTCATTATCTCATTATGTAATGTGCTCTCTAAAATGTAACTTTATTTGAGCAAATGCCATCCTTTGAGGAGAAGCATTGATTGTAATCAACCACAAATGCTAGTAGATTCTTTTTGATTAGGCAATGCTCCGTTGTTTTTTCCTCTTTTCAAGGGTTTTCATATAAAAACCATGTAGTCTCTTATGAATGTCTCACCTCTATCATTTATATATTTGTGTGTTTGATCTTTGTACAAAATTAGGATAATAAATTTTATCTCTGAACCACTGCAAATATTTCAGAAAGCAACAACAACCACTATTATTTTGAATAGTTATCTAATTATACTATTATTATATTGAATAGTTATCTAATTATTAATTATAACATTAATTATATAAGTTATTATTTAATTATTAATTATCTTATTATTTTTAAATTTTAATTTATATTAATTAAATTACTTAAATTAATTCCTAAATAATTACTAACAATTTGCTTTTTTCTACTATTCTGACTACGAGCTTTGCATGAGGTAGAGTTTTGAACGAGTCATTGAAGACTTGGTTTGGTTCTTTTTGTTATTTTATAAAAAATGATTTTATAAATAATAATTAAGAGAATGAAATTTTTATACGGTAAAGTAAATATGAAAAAACTTCTCAATAAAAAAATGAAGTCTCTAGCATTTCTATAAAAATTTTTCTTCTAAACAGCCATCAAAAAAATAATTTTTTTTAGTGAAAAGGATAAAAAAAAAAACACGCCTAAAACGAGGTAAAAACCGTATTCGCCGACGGCGTTCCTTCCTCTCGAATTGGAACTCGCGAAAATTCGCCGTTCTTCCTGTTGGATTGGACGTATCGACGGGAGCGCGCTCGCTGGAAAGTAACTATCGTTCTCCCTTTCGCTTGCTTCTTCTGCCAAATCCCGTATAACAGCTGAACTCCAGGATTTAGTAAATCCGGATTTATGGAAAAAAGAGGGAAACGGAGGATTTATTCGGCCGTGAGATCTACCGGCTGCTTAAATCTTGCAGGATTTTAAATCCTGTTGCCAAGCAGCCCCTTAAATCGAGTGGTTAACGCCAGCGTAGAGGAAGGAAGATGGCGATCCGATGGATGAGGCGAATGGGCGGGTCTTTCGGGGCATCTTTCCTCTGGATCGTATCACTTATCTATTTTACTCAGGTCTTCTTCTTTCTTGGATGATCCCTCGTTAGTTTCTCTCGTCCATGTCCTTGTCCCAATAATGTTTTATCATTCCTCTCAGTGTTAGTAGGGTTGTGTCTTGTATGTAAAGCTTCTTTGAGATCAGGATTGCTGTTATATTCTTGATGTGTCAATTTATTATTGATTAAATAATAGAGTTAGCAGCCGGTTGTCTCATCTTTGTTTTTTTTTTTTTTTTTTTGAGGAGATGCTGCCAATATTTTGCTAGGATTGTTGAGCATTGGTTTCCAAAAGGGATTACTTTTATTTTATTTTGTTTTAATTATTGAAATAGAGTTTCCGATAGGTTATGGTGCCTTTTTGCGAGATTTGAAGTCTTTCTAGATCGGGATGTTTGATAATTTTAAGGGCATATATTGCTCATGGCGACTTGTGGCCTTCGACTTCCTCTCCTGGAGGAGTCGCTGCTTTTTGGTAATTAATGTATGCGATTTTTGGTGCTGCTTTGATTGATAGCTAGGGTTTGAAAAGTGCTTTTAATATATATAAATAGTGGTCCTAGACTTATAGTTGGACACTCAATTGTATTCCGAATAAGTTTCTAGTTGCATGTGCTATTTGTTCTACTTGTGGGAATCAACAACTTGGTTAACTAGAGAACTTGCAGATGTGTGGGAGAGTTAATTTCTTTGTACAAGTGCGAGGCTTGATTCTACTATTCTGATGATCTCTTTCCTTCCACCTCTATTCATTTCTCAAAATCTTGTTATTGGATGAATGAATGATTGATTTTATTCAAATTTGATACAATATGAGCTTCAACGATTTGATTTTCAGCTAGTTTAATGAATTTATTGGTTTGAAATTACATTTTTTATTTTTAGTAGAGAATGGTTAGATTTCCAACTAAATTAATTTCTTTCATATTTCTTGTTTTCATTGAAATAAATTAATAATTATTTAAATTGAGCGTTTTTTAGGGCTAAAATTTGTGTGCTTGTTGCATGGGTTTCTACATCTTAGTAATAAATCTACCTTCGAAATAGATCCTAAGACATCTTAGATCAAAATTGATATGAGAGTTTAATATTGCATCACAATTTCTTCTGGACATAGGAGAGAATAATTGGTCCAATTAGAAAAACAATAAAATGACATTATTTAAATAAATTATGCTTTATTATTACTCTAGACATTATCAATATGACTTTTATGAGGTTAAGAACTATATTCCTATATTTAATGTGAGGCATCCTATGGTATTTTCAGGTGGGATAAGATAATCTAGTCGATTTCGTTGAAAGATACTAAGCCAGGTAAGAAGCAAAAACAAGAAACAAAGCAACAACCCATCAATTTCTAGAGTGCAATGGGATTGCCACAACCTACCTGACACTCTCTCTTACCTCCAGAATGTAATACAATTTAGGATACATAAACAGAGAACTCATAGTATTCATATATTTTTAATCTTGTTAACCGAAGGCCCTCTCATTTAGCTGTAATTGAGCTATTTATACATTGTTCCTGCTACAGATAACTACATAACTTCGTAGGACCATAGACCAGCAAAGCAATTTTTTTTAAGCTAATATTTTAACTAACAGAGTTTTATATCTAGTTAACTAGTTGAAACGGAGAGTAGAAGAATATGATAGCTCCCGCGTCAATCGGCTGGGGTAGGGGAAAACCTTATGATCATAATGGGGCGTCAAGTCCTCTACATTAAAACTACAGATACATCGTAATCACATGGTAAGTCGATTTGATATGCATTATCATTAATTTTCCTAACAACCGGAAAGGTTTGTCAGTTCTTGGTTTGAGAATTCTGAACGAACCTGTAGGGAATCTCTCCTTCCTTAACCGAATCCAATCAAGGTCTCCTTCCTTGAATACAACCATCTTTTGGCATTTATTGGTTTGCGCTTGGTACTTGACATTTTGCTTGATGAATTCTGCTCGCATTGCTGATGCAGCTTTTGAATTTCTAAGTTAGCGATGTTCTCCATCAGCACTGTAACTGAATTCAGTAATGGTACTAAGTCGAGAGGGGTTAGTGGATTGCTTCCATAAATGATTTCAAAGGGATACAACGAGTAGTTTAATTGGTTGACTGATTGAATGCAAACTTAACATGAGCCAAATTTATTTCCCACTGTCAAACGTTCTTCTCCACAAAGCAACGAAATAAATTTCCCTAACTTTGATTGACAGTCTTGGTTTGCCCGTTCTTTTGCAAATTTGACATCACGATCCGAAGTGATCGTCCTCGGAAAACCATTGAAACGGACCATGCCCTGTAAATATTGGTCTCCAATATGTATGGCATCAAGAGTTTTGTTGTAGGCCACAAAATGCGATATCTTAGAAAATTGGTCCACTACAACCATGATTGAGTTTTCATTCCATGGCGTCTGTGGCAACGCCAACACAAAATCTAGGCTGACTCTTCCCAACGCCAGTTAGGCACTAGCAATGGTAAATACAATCCCGCATTATTTCCTTGAGTCTTAGCTGTCTTGCATATACGACACCCTTTAATATATTTGTCCACATCTTGATGCAACACAGGCCAATAGAATTTTTACCTAATCAACGCCAAGGTTTTATTGTGGTCGAAATGGCTAGCGTTCCCTCCATCATGGCATTATGAAATTATAGCCAACCTGACCAAACATTTAGGAATGCAAATACGATTGCCAAGGAATAAATAACCTTTTTTTCCTAAAACCATTGGTGTTGGCCTCTTTGACATTTATTCCAAATATGTTTGAAATCATCATCAGTAGAGTATAGTTCTTTTAATACTTCAAATCCTACTATTTTTGGAATTTATTACCTGTAATAGAAAAGTACATCTCTACTAAGAGCATTCGCCACCTGATTCTATTGTCCAACTTCATGTTTTAATATGAAGTTAAAAGCTAATATAGATTACGACCAAGTAACATGCCATCCTTTTAGCTTCTTCCGGCTATTCAGGAATCAAAGGTCCTCGTGATCAATAACTAATATGAACTCATTGCTTAACAAATAATGGCTCTAGTGGTGTAGAGCATGGACGATGGTGTAGATTTTTTTTCGCAAGTAGATTATTTTTGTAGGACTCCATTTAATTTTTTTCCAAATAAAGCAATTAGCCGTCCCTCTTGACTTAAAATAGCTCCAATTCTAATGTTAAACACATCACAATCTACTTTAAATACCATTCTAAAATTAGGTAGTAACACAGGTGCGATGGACATTCGACCCTTTTGGCTGATCGAAACTTGAATAAGCGACTTTAGTCCAATAAAACTTTTTCGGCTCACAACAATTTGGTCAAAAGAGCTATAATTGTGCTGAAATTTTGAATAAATCTACAAGTGACTGACGGTAGTCCATGAAATTTCCACACTTCTATAAATCATTGAGGCCTTGGCAAACTCATAATGGCTTATACTTTAGGTGGATCAGCTTCAATACCTGAAATTACTAGATGGACAAGAGGGAGGTGAATTGTGAAAGATTTATAGCAATAAATAAAACCTAAACAGGAGTTCTAATATTTTTGATATTTTTAAGATTTTAACATGAAAATAAAGTGCAACAATGGAATCTTGTTCAATCACAATATTTCACCAAGCAAATATACTGAAAATGAAAAATACACGCAAGAATAAAAACGATAATGAAAAAAGCACACCGGATTTTTATAGTGGTTCGGTCAAACCATGACCTACGTCCACTCCCCGGAGTCATCCACTCCGGGAATTTCACTACAAGCAATAGCTTTCTTTTTGCCCCACTTGGCAAGGTGGAGAAGCCCTTACAATACTCCCTTTCACCAACCCGGCGTAGCGGAGTGCCAAACTTTGTTTTCACCCTCCTGGCGACGGCAGAGAACCTTCTCGTTTTTCTCCCTCTTGGAGAAGGCAGAGTACCTCGAGGTCACGGATGTAGAAGAGCCTTCCCCTTGGAGATCCTCTCACAAATTCTTCTAGGGCCACAGGAGGAGCAAGATGCAGCAAGTTCGGAGCAACCGTGTGATCTCCCTCACACCTCTTCTCCCTCACAATGCTCACCTTCTCCTTCCTCTCTCAAACCCTAAAGAACTTCTCAAGAGCTCTCTCCATCGGAATCCCTCTCTAACCACGTTCTCCTCTCTGATTCACTCACTGAAAACATTACTATTTTGACACATTAAAAACGGGCTCCAAAATCCCTGAAATTTCAAAGTAGCCGTTACTATCGTACAGTACGATTTCTAATCGTACTGTACGATATGTATACCAAGCTTCGTCCTGGTACGAAGATGTATGAACAGTTCAAAATTAATCGTACAGTACGATAATAAATCGTACGGTTTGATTCTCAACATTACTGATCGTACAGGACGATATTCGGGACAATCAAATGTCGTCTCTGTTCATCGTATTGTATGATACATATCGTACAGTACGAATTGTCAAAATCAAGGCATCGTCCAGGACGAATTCCGGGACGATCAAGAGTCGTCTCTGTTCATCGTATAGTATGATCTACATCGTACTGTACGACGAGGCAAAAACAATGGATCGTCCAGGACGATCTTCGGGACGATCAGAATTCGTCTATGTTCATCGTATTGTACGAACTTATGCATACAGTACGATATTCAAATTGAAATTAAGCCTTGAATTATTCCAGTAATCACGAGTTAATTTAAGTAAGTATTTACAATAAATCGTACAGTACGAAATGCTTCGTACAGTACAAACGGCGGAGAAAAAATTTAAGTTAATTTGACGGCTATGGTTTTGGATTTGAACATATCGTACAATATGATTTGGATTCATACGATATGATCTATTCACAGAATAGTCCTACAAGCTCAGATCGTACGGTACGAAAAAACGTCGTATTGTACGATCTACAGAGAAAGAAAATCTCCAAATTTTTCTTTTTAAAAACCCTCTCCCCCTGTGTGTGTGCATGGTTGCTCAGACTTTTATGCATTTTGTGGCCAGACTCAAAAAAATAAAAAAAAAACAAATAATAAAATACATTGTCAGACTCATACTCCTAATCTACCCATTCTTGAGTCTTCCTGTCGTCCTGAGTAGCTTGTGATCTTCTTGAAATGTTAATACTCACGGACAATAGCAAACAAAATAATATTCAATGAATAGATAATTCAGACAATATTATTTGTCATAATCAAAATCTCAAACTCGGGGTCATGGGTTGCAACAATACCTACAACAAACACCACAAATTCCAAGAAATTAATTCCGTGTTCCAAAAATCATCATTTATGTGGATAGCGGAATAAGCTTTGTTCCCATAACTCTTCCAACTCCTTGCACAAATGTTGTAAGTAATCACTGAAGTCATAACTGTAGACCAGAATGTCGTCAAAGTATACAACTATGAATTTAAATAATAAAGGTTGGAAAATCTGATTCATAAGTCACATAAAGGTACTTGGTGCATTGGCCAATCCAAGCAACATCACCATCCATTCATACTATCTGTCTCGCACTTTGAAGTTTGTTTTTTATTCGTCTCGTTCTCTCACCTGAATCTGATTATAACAAATCTTTAAGTCTATTTTAGAGAAAAGAGTAGCCCCATGAAGTTGATTGAAATGGTCATCAATGCAAGGCATTGATAAGCGATAATGTATAGTAAGTTTGTTAATTGCCCTCCTATCGATACACATTATATACGATGTCTTTTCTTGGGACTAAAAGTGTGGGAACGACACATGGGCTCATGTTCGGTTGAATGAATCCTTTTTTTTTATCAAATCCTCACTTCTCATGTTCATCTAGTCGCAATCTATTTGGGGGTCGGTTGTGTAATCTAGCGTTGGGTACTAACTCAACAAAATACTGAATTTTCTTTGGGGGCGGTAGTTCACCTGGAATTTCTTCAGTGAAAACATCATGATTGGTCTCGTTTACTCAAGTTGAAGACGTTGTATGTCTGGATGGTTGTTGACAACATTTATTTTGTCAATTGTTGGTAGGTTGGAGGTGGGACTTGGCTTGAAAGCAGTTCTTTTTTATGTTCTTGCACTGTTGAACAATATTTTAGAATGTTTAAGCCTATTATATTCTTTATAATTGGCATTATCTTGTAAATGAATTGTTTTTTGGTTACTTAAATATGTCTCTTCATGCAGTTCTATGTGTATGGTTTCCACTAAACCTTTTTCTCCGTCCGGAGGTTTTAGTGGAGATGAAATGCTCTCGTATATGACATAATTTAGCCTTTATCTTGTTCTAGAAGACCCTAGCATGGTTTTAGCTTTCATTGCCCTTGGGTATTGAATTGTTTGTCTTAATAATGAGATTTGGATATCCTGCAGGGTTTTAGATCCTTTGTATGGACAGCTGTTTCGTATCAGATGAAAG
Source organism: Dendrobium nobile (assembly GCA_022539455.1). Classification (NCBI taxonomy): domain Eukaryota; kingdom Viridiplantae; phylum Streptophyta; class Magnoliopsida; order Asparagales; family Orchidaceae; genus Dendrobium; species Dendrobium nobile. Next base: position 57,551,961 of record CM039735.1, read on the forward strand.
ATATACTCAAATTGTCACCCTCATCCTCTCAGTTCATGTTTTCTATTGCATTTTTCCCTTGGAGCATAAAACCAGCTTACGGGTAAATCTCTTCTAAAGAATGTCGATGAAAAGATGATTATTCATATTTTTAAACTCATTTAATTGTATAATGGTTAGATTTTGTTGTATTCATCTATAATGGATTTGTTTTTCTTTTTGTACTAGCAACAAGTTAATCTTTGGTTACATGTCATTAACTATGAAAAATAGACGTCACAGGCACGCCATGGACACAACATGTATACGATGATTTTTATAAATTATTAATATTAAATATGCAATTAAAACTTCTAATGTCAATATTTTCTAATAAAAAAGCAACACATAATGAAATATAATATTATATTTATTACATAGAATGCTTAATGATAAATGAAAATAAATTATAAATTGATTTAATTGCAATTATATTTCACTATCAAGTGTGCTTAATTATTAACAACAAACCAATATTAGTATTAACAATTAGGCTTTATTCGTCAATACGCAGGCAAAAAAAAAAGTCTAAACATTCAAAATAAATACACAAATTATAAATACATTGATGTGTTTCTAAGTAGATCAATCAAAATGGGTATCATGATCATCGCTAATAACACCAATGCACTCTGTAATAGCATGTTCACCATCATCTAGGAAAAAAAAACATGATTTTGAAAGCTACATCATTGAGAAAAAAGCACAATTCAATATCATTGCATGTCTCAGCCATTATAGGGCATGCTTCTACCATGTTCGGGCATGCCTTGCCAATTTCTGCTCTAATTATAAAAAGCACTTCAGATACAATTTTTAGCATATCAGACACATATGAGGTATGTTGTAAGTGCGTCTATATTTGACACATGTTCAACATGGGCACAAAAGGCTTTTTAAAGTGTCAATGCCTTATAGGAGTTATATCATAAAGTTGTGCAATAAGTCATAATGCAATTTCTGCTTTTGATTTATGGGCAGCAACCCCTTGTGATATAGTTGATCTGCATGTGGAAATATATTCAATACTAGTATATTTCACAATAAGAACTTTTTTAGGATGGCCAGTAGGGATGAAAGAGAGGATATGGGTATAAATAAAGAGAAATATGATGTTGAACTGAATCAGTTATGTGAGATCTTATTTATCCGTTCAAGCATCACAGTTGTAAGGGCAGGGATCTCACATCAATGGAGTTATTCATTCACCAGTAGAAAGTAACTTGTCCTTGGAATGCATCTTGTGCCTTCATATGGCTATGCAATTACTTCAAGCTAAGGAAACCACTCAAAAAATAACTAAAATGAAATATTTCCTTTTAACTAACAGAATATAGTATCCTAAGTCTTAACAAACAAAGTATTGTATTTTTATACCTAGTTGGCAAGATTTGGCTGTCTTCGTAAGGCATGGATCTCCATATATCTCAATGATTCCATTGCTTGTGAATTTGATGCAGAACTAAGTATGATTTAAATGGACATGATAAGAACTTGCACGTTTTGAAGAAGAGCACTTAGTAATTACAAACGCTAGCCAATAAACGACAATAGAAACAAAAGAGGGGTAGCTACGCTTAGGCCAAATCACATGCTAAGAACTAGAATTACCAAAGTCATTTGAATTTCAAACGATGCAAATTAAGTAGTTATTCAATAGTATCCTCAGGTTAATAATGAGAATAGAAGCATAGAAAAGCAAAACTCAAATCTTACATTTACTAAGCGAATGCAGATAACTTGGCACGATTCCTTGTGCTTGAATCACCACCTACATGATCAGAGGATTAGAAAATAAATGAATGGAGGAAAAAGTTCACCCTCATCGAGGAGCGAAAGTGATTTGCCATTGAACGTTGGCAAGCTGCTCTTCGATTGCTTCAGACAAGGTAAAGATGATGCAATCTAGGTATTCGTCGGCGTAAGTGTCAATCTCCGGGTTGACGTTGAAGAATGTTGACCGGAGAATATCGATGTTTCCTTGCTCGTTGTAGAAGAATCTGGAGTCAAGATCGGGATCGGCCATTCATCAATTTCGTAGGGCTGAAGTGATGGAGATGACGGTCTTTGCTTTCCTTAAAGACTCCTCTCGAGAGAAAGAAGTTTCTCTCGATGGTTTAAGTGGAGAAGAGGGAGGGAGGTGGCCGACCCAATGAAGGAGGCCTGAGGAAGAAAATATGTTTAGATTTTGGGAGTTTGGATGGAGGGAATTTTGGGGATTTATTTCCTCTAATTAATTCTTAACTTTGGAAAGAATTAAAGAGTGAAAGGGATGAGAGAGAGGGTGGCGGGTAGGAGAGAAGGAGTTTGAATTCTTCCCAAGGAGAGGTGTTAGTAATGTGGAAAGAAATCCAATGGAATTAGGGGGTGGGGGGGGGGGGGGGGGGGGGGGGGGGCGCTTCATTATGAGAGAGAGGGATTTAGAGAAAGGCATTTAAGGTTGTTTGATTTGGACTTGGATATTTGGAAAGTGGGGGTGGCGGCTTGGGTGGCATGACGGCCGGTCTTGGGTGAAGGGAGGTGGGGGTCGGGTGGGGTGGAGAGCTAGAGAGATAGGGATTTAGGGAAAGGCATTTAAGGTTGTTTGATTTGGACTTTGGATATTTGGAAAGTGGGGGCGGCGGCTTGGGTGGCTTGACCACCGTTCTTGGGTGAAGGGAGGTGGGGGTCGGGTGGGGTGGAGAGCTAGGGGTGCTAGCCCAAAGTTAAAGGGGAGGAGGGCTTGTGGTTTACCGGCAGTGGGAACTTGGTGGAGGTGGCCGGCGGGTTGAGGTGGGTGTGGGCCTTGGGTTGGAGGAATAAGGAGGGAGGGAGATTAGAAAGAAAAAGAAAAGATAAAACTAGCCACGAACCCGGACTCTTTCAAGGTTGGTGGGTGATCCGCTTCCCTTTCCAAGGAATCTCTCTTCAACACCTCTCAAGCTCTCACAAAAACTCAAAATATAGAAAATTTTATGATTGATTCATTAACCTTCAAAAGAAAACATAAGGGCTATATATAGCCTCGTATAATCGACGAGAAAATAAAAAGACAACTTAGCCCTTTGGGCTTACACATGACCACCCTTAAGTAAAAGGTAGAAAGGAAAAAACAACTAAAGCAAATACAAAAAACAAATAAATAAAAACAAATATATATGAGGACTTTAAAAATATGTAGGCCCGATCGTGGCTGTGGATCGGTGACCACGCCTCTGATAAACTTTCTATGTTCCGATGTCCCCATCAGAATCTCTTAATATAACTTCTCTTGCATGAAACCCCACTGTTATGAATTGATCGTAGAGTGGCTTTGAGTAATTTTCATGTTAGTAAAATATTTTCCCGTTTCCAAGTAATCATAAAGATATTGTCTTCAATAATCTTGATAGCAACTGAAAGCCAAAGGGAGAAAGAGTAAAACCAAAGTCAAGAAACAAAGTGAACCAAAGTTAAGAATGTCATACAAAGAAAGTTGGTAGAAAAAACGTGGCCTAGCAGGGATATACGATCTTTATATTGACATTTTTTAATCTTATTTTTAATAATAAATTTTGTTTGCATGCATATGGCCGACCTAATCAGAGATGGGTGAAAAATTGCTGTCATGTTTTAAAAATGAAAAATTGAATTTATGTAATTGTGCTGATTGAGTGAAGATTGATTTATACCAACAAGAGGTAACACAAATTTTTTTTTGTAGAAGTCCCAATGTAATCTCATATCTAGTGTTTGCACATGTTTAGGTTCCTATGTGTTAATTTTGGAAATCATCTCAATTGGAACATTTGTTGAAAATGTTTTTCATTTTTTGTACTCTCTTTTTGTAAGATCATATGACATTCCAAACATTGGTGAGAAGTTTTTTCTTGTGTTTTCTTCCAGCAAATTTACTTTTTATTTTTATTTGAAGGAAGGAAATTTAGTTCTAAATGAGAAAAATTTATTCATGATAGCAATTTGTATGGCTGGATAATATAATAAAGTTTTAGATATAAATAATTTCCCAAGTCAAGGAAACTATTTTACAGACAGAGGGTTAACATATTCACTCCCTAATCATCCTATTACATTATACTCACAAGCAAAATGTATATTAGCATTCCCCGCCAAAGAAACAAAATATTACACACCTCTTGATATTTCATAATTCTCTTTAATCTCCTAATATCTCAGTGTATTAGTTGCATTGGATCTCTAACCATCTAGATCTCCATGCATAACCTTTTCGTTGTTGTGAAATAGGTGGGGTTTTGAGCTTTATGGATTTTTAATCGTGTTGATAATGTTAAAGGTCATATATTAAATGTGTTTGAACAAGACTTCAATCTTTGGGCTTTGTGAACTGACATGTGTAATATGCATACGTTATTGCATGCATTGATTGTGTTCCATTGGTGGCTAGTTATAAAAAAAAAAAAAACAGAGCACACGGGTCTCCCCCTAATATAAGGACTTGGTAGGGGTTGATGCACGCAATTTCACCTTTGCATTTGCAGAGAGGTTATTTTCATGTGTCTAAACTTAGTCCTCTAGATTACGCTAGAAATAATTTAACAATTGGTCCAGGCCCATCCTCTACTGGTGGTTAGTTGTGGATTCACTCTTGCCTCTTAATATTTTGATAACTAGCATGTTAGAATGCTACCACTTGAATTTTTAAATGATTATAGAAATCCCATATCAATTAGTTAAAGGGTTAAAAAATGGCCATCTTACAAGAAAGCTCTAATTAATAATACACTTGCATTGATGAGCAAACTCTCTCTAGCTCTTAGTAGACAAAAGTTTATTCATTGGCACTTCTCCCTTCCTCGGTAAAATTGTTTTTTTTTGTTAAAATTTTAAGTTTGAGTTATTAATTTGATTTATAGTTTTCCTTTGTAGCATTCTTTCAGATTGCATTCCAATTAATGGTTGTAAACGAAAACCATACTTGGTCATAGCTACTGTACTTTCCCTTATACCTTGGCCTGTTCTAGGCCTGATATCATCACTTATGAATTCACATAATTTCCTAACTGCTTTGTTGACGATGCAAAACTTGGGATCTGCCATGGCAGATGTAGTTATTGATGCGATGATTGCCGAGGCAGTTCGATCTGAAAGGTATTTATCTTACAGTTTTTTATGGCTTTTCTTTTATTTCAAAATATTAGAAACTTATTTTGTATGAATTATTTAAGCAGAGCAGAATTTGCTGGTGATATCCAATCACTGTCTTGGTTAATGATGGCTGTGGGAGGAATATGTGGGAACTTGTTAGGAGGCTATGCGCTTTCCAGTTTTAGAATATGCTCTATCTTCCTTCTTTTTTCTATACTTCCAGGCATTCAGCTTCTATCGTGTGCCTTTATCAAGGAGGCCTCCTCAGAATATCCTGATATTGTAGACCTAAAAAATAGCAATCTACAGGAGAGATTATATAGTTCAACAATTTTACCTGTTGGTGCATCAAAATCTGAGGCTCTGAGGAGGCGAAAAAAAGAGCGTAATCATGATTGCAGTAAGCTCTCCTACGGGGAAGCTGAAGATGTGAAAGAAAAAGGGTCATTGGCTTTAAGTTTAAGACGCTTTCAATCTATGAGATCGGCTATTTATAGTTTGTACGATGCTTTCAAGAATCCTCTTATTCTAAGGTAGCCACATGTGTCATTATTCCATTCCTTTTGATTCTTAGCCTCAACCAGAAGTTGCAAATTTTTTCTTAAAACTCCAGTTATACATTTTTTTGTAAAATTTAATATTTTGCTCCCTGCATTTGCCAGACCAATGGCCTGGTTTTTTTTTTCACATGTTGCAGTTCCAAACCTCTCAACAGTCATGTTCTATTATCAGACTCAGGTGTTGCATCTGGGAGCATCATTTCTTGGGGCATCTCGCGTTATTGGTTGGTTTGGTCTTATGATTGGAACATATATTTATAATCAATATTTGAAGCGAATGAAATTACAGAGAATTCTCATGTAAGGCATGTTGATCTTTGCTGTACTTCCTAACTTTTATTTGTATTTATGAATGACGTTCAAATAGAATGACTTTCAAATAAATGAATACATAGTACATTAAAGAGACAAATTAATTATCTGGAGATCACTTAGAAATAGTGTCTTTTGCTTGTTGCAATCCAAAAACAATCTTAATTCCTAAAAGATAAAAATTACATGTTAGCATTTACTCTCTTAGGTGAATCAGCTATAAGTCTGTCCACGCAATGGTATAATCCAAATTTTATCTCAAAATTTGTTGATCTATTTTCTGCATATTGATACTGAAGGTTTAGATAATAGCTTACTGCATAGAATTGCTGATGAAGCTGTAGCTTTCATCTTTCATCAATAATATTTCAAATTTTTTTATAACCGTCCTTTTCAAATTATGGGCAACATCTCTTTTGTTTCATCCATAACATTATATATGAAGCTCAAAACATGATTCTTCTCAGCATCTACCATTCTCAGATTGCACTAGTGGCCTAGTAGTTGTAATAACATACATCATAGTTTGTCAAAATCAGTCATTTAAGACAATTTTCCTAACTTCTTTCCCCTTGATTTTCTTTTTTTAAGCACATCTCAACATCTCTGTTGAAGTGAACATAGCATCAAAAATCTGCATTGCCTTCAACATGTTCTGCAAAGTCAAAGAGACTGACAAATCTTGTTGCTGCAAGTTTAAGTATTTTTTTCTTTGAAAATTTTCTTTTAAGTATCAAAACTCAAGAATGATTATATATAAATTCAATTATCTTTTTAGTTTTTGTCAGTACATTCTTATAAAGATGAGATCTATGCAATGTTTTGCACATAGAGTCCAATATAAATATTTCATCTTCTTTATAAGTTTTGCCTTTGCATCCCTAAGAGCACTGATATTATTTGTTATCACTTGAACTATCAAGTGCTTCGCAATCTCCTCAACAACACCATGAAGAAGTCAAAAAGAAACTTAACATCTTTCACTTTATCAGATGCCTCAATGAACTTTAAGAACACAGTGTCATAAGGGTCATTTATCATTATGTTCATCAATCTTCTGCTCTTTATATCTGATCATCCGTTAGACATGATAATTATTTCTATTTTTCTTTAAGTCATCTTAATTTTCTCAATACCTCTTTCAATATTTGTCAAGCTCTCCTTCAAAGCCCATGTCCTCAAATTATACATGGATGGAGGATTAAACCCTTGCTCATAGGCTCCAACTGAACGAATCATGTTGTATTAAGAAGGTGTGGTTGCAACATTAAATGTGATAGCATTCTTATAAAAAATCTGGTTATATCTATGCATACACATATCCATGCCTCCTTAACCTTCTCTAGGGTAAGTTTCTATGATACAAAAGGCCTTTCTTCTTCTTGTTGATATTCTACTACGTTCATCATGTACTAATTCATGGGATCCCTTGCATCCTTACATAACATTTGTTGCAATGAGGAGAATGAATCCCTATCACTACGTTCGCTCCTGTGTCAGGTGCTTTGACATTACTGACTTATTCATGTATGTTTTATACTCCTCTCTCATGGAATTAGGCACTTTAACATGAAGTGCGACATTCTTGTGTGATGCATTGGTGCTCCTTCATCCTAGTGATACCACCCTCTACCACCTTCTAACAAAAATTAAATTTCAATACACATACAACTTTTCGCGGCCTCCCACATCAACTTGATTGCTAAGTTTCTACATCGGGTCTTTCCTATGACCCAAAATGGTTTTATCCTTGCTTATGGATCATCCTCTACAAAACTGTCAAAAACCTACAATAATAAGTTGAGAATAAAAATATTAAAACTCATAAAAATTAAATACATGATTTAAAGCTTGACATTTAGAAAACAAATAAGATTTTGCTGTATAATTTAGGCTCATGCAAAGCCAAAAAAACTCACGGTAAGCTGAAGAACTCACAATATCTTTATATATTCTAAGATTATCACAAGCATGATTCAACCATTTAATGAGTTCAAGTAAGCTATGAATGAAGAAGAACTTGCAAATTTCTGCTTTATCTTTCTACTTTTGTTATGTTCTGGATCCTAAAACCACATCTTATTAAATAATAGATGTAGTTTGATGGATGTTGAACGATACATCTCAATTGAATTTGCTTTCATTTTAATGCTGCTGCATATAAGATTAGTTTGTCCTGATCAAGTATTTGAAAGTGCATACATTATAATAAGTTAGGCTCATATCTCAAGACATTGCTTACATTTAATAAGTGATGCCTTGAACATAGGCACAATTTGTTCTTCACAAGTTTTCAAAGTGGTTGTAGTTATATTCGGGAAGTTGCTTAATTTAGGAGAGTTTTAATGAAATCCATTTGTTTTGTAGGCGGTCGCTTGCATTATAATTTAGATTGGAGCATTCAATTTTATTCACACTTTATATAAATTTTATGCCAAATGCTTGATTCTCAAAGAAATGAAAATTGTGCTGTTCAATGCAAGAAAAAAAATTATTTATTTGAACTATCGTGACTTACAATTCGACATGAAGGGAATGCCATGAAGAAGCGTGAGGCTCGTTCAAAACTCTACCTCACGTTCCTAATGTGAATCAAGCGTTGTCGAACAACAACTAAGAAATGACGAAGAAGAATCGAAGGAGGCAAAGAAGCTTGCCACTATTTCAAAACTCTACCTAACGAGAAGCATGCATCATCGAACAACAACTAAGAAATGACGAAGAAGAATCGAAGGAGGCAAAGAAGCTTGCCACTATTTCAAAACTCTACCTCACGAGAAGCATGCATCGTCGAACAACAACGAAGAAATGATGAAGAAGAATCAAAGGAGGCGAAGAAGCTTGCTGGTCTTTCAAAATTCTACCTCATGTGAAGCAAGCATCATCAAATTAACGAATAAACGACAAAGAAGAGTCGAAAAAAGCGAAGAAGCTTGGGGCTCTTTCAAAACTTTACCTCACGTGAAGCAGACGTCATCGAACAACAACGAAGAAATGAGAAGAGGAGTCGAAGGAGGCGAAGAAAACAACAGCTCGTTCAAAACTCTACCTCACACATGAAAGAGTTGAAGTCAAATAGACTTTTAGGTCTAGGTTTAACAAAAATTTATATGGTTACTTAGGCATGCACCTCTTTCTAGTGAGATGAGGTGCGCCTCAAGCAAATTGAGGCAAGACTTTAGCCAAATTGATGTGCACGCCTCGAGTCATTTTTCGCCTAAATTGCGCTAAGGCGTGCCCTTTATTGTGTAGTTTTAAATAGCATTTCTAACAAGTATCGACTCTAGTTTCATTTCAATACCACAAAATCTATTTGAGGCACTTGAAAACAATAATTAAAAGGGTGCTATGAGAGAAAACATGAAGACACTTGAAAAATTTACATTTGTGAAGTAATTGAACTATTGAAAGGAAAAAAAAAATTCTTAGATGCAAGTGGATTTCTTTTATAAAATTTAATAAGATAGACGAGAGTCTGGAATGGTACAAAACAATAATCTTAACTAAATGTATACTTAACCATGTGAAATTGATTATCAAGAACATTTGCTCATGTTGTAAAAAATGAATGCTTGCCTGATCTTGGATGATTTATATATATTAGTATGATATAAAGAATGTCTTCTTACATAGAGATATGAAAAAGTCTATATGAATCCTCCACTAAGGTTCAATAGCTCGTTCACAGAGAATAATTTGTGCAAATTGAAAATGGTTCTATTTGGATTTAAATAGTACTAGAGAGCATAATTTGGCAGATTTATAAAAACCATGATTGAAGCTAGATACAACAAAGCTAAGGGGATCGTATGCTCTTCATAAACTACTCCACTAACTCCGAAATTTGAATTTTCATTCTATTGTTGACGATATAATTGTTACAAGTGATGAAAATAAAGGAAAAGAGTTTATCAAAAGAAAGTTTATTAAAGAATTTGAAATCAAAGATTGATCTAACTCAATCCTCTCTCAACAAAAAAACTATCATACACTTGTTAAAAAAGATAAAAATGACTTATTACAAATTTTGTGAAACCTCAATTGAATTAGGTCAAAATTTAGTTGCAAATAAAGGAGTGGAAGCAGACATGGGACAATATTAAAGATTATTTGGAGAACTCATGTCTACTTCACACATTTCCTTAGATCACTTTTGCAGTAAGTATCATTAGTAAATTCATGCATAAACCCAAAGAATCTCACTTTTAGGCTCTTATACAGTCCTCAAATACCTTAAAAATCAAATCTTAGAAAAAGAATTCTTGACCAAAAACAAGATACTCTATAAGTTGAAGGTTATATTGACACAGATTATATATAATTAACAGTGGATAGATCCATTTTAGGATATTATATATTTTTGGCTGAAAATCTCATAATATGGAGGAGCAGGAAACAACTGGTTGTTTCAAGATCTAGCACTGTAATTGAGAGTAATTTCTTAAGGAATCTACAAACTGTTCTGCATCAAAATCTGTTTTGAAGATTTAAAAATCAAGTGAGAAGGGCTAATGAAGATATATTGTGACAATAAGTTTATCTCCAGTATTGCCCATAACCCAATATAACATGATCGTATCAAGCATATAGAGATAGATATTTCATGAAAGAAGAACTAAAAAGTGGGTTGATTTGCACTCCTAATATATCATCAGGAAATTAACTTGCTAGTATATTCACCAATAGACTTTGCAGCCCTGCGCCCAAGAATATTTTTTACAAATGTTAAATGATAGATTTATACCATCGAATATGAAGGGGAAATGTTGTAGACCGTGCGGTCCCATTGTATGGGACCCATTCCACTTCTTGCACCTGACCAAAATTTCACCCAAGAGTAGCAGTAGCATGTAGCCAATTAAAGTATGATCTAATGAGAACATTGATCGAGTAACTTAGCTATAGGATATTCTCTCTTTACCATTACATTGTAATCCATGTGCTCCTCTCTCTTCACCTAACTGCCGGCACTACTTTTTTTGTATTATTTATGTAAATTGTATTTATCTTATTTTATATTTAATGTCTTTGGAGGAGGTTAAAAATACCTCTAATCTATATAATAAAATTTAAATTACCTTTTCATAATTCTATTTTTTTACATGGCAATAAAATTTGTGAAGAAATATGTCACTTTGCTTTTGGTACATTTAGTAGATTTTCTTAGAAATATTTTAGTCAGCTGATTATACTTTTTCTTTATCTTGCAGGTTGGCACATGTTGGTCTTGGAGCTGTTAACTTTCTGGACATTGTTCTAGTGTCTGGATTAAATACTCGGTTATCCATTCCAGATAAGTACATGGTGCTTGGTGGTTCAGCAGTTGCTGATGCAATTAATCAATTCAAGTACATTCCCAAACTTTCATTCTGCTTGGCATGCTACTATTGTTATAGTTTTTCATGTTCTTTGTGTCTGCAATCGCTTGATTGATACAATTTTATTAATATAAAATATTAAAATCTTGAAATTTAGAAAGCATGTCATGTTACAAAAAGCAATTTTCTTTTGAAGTTATATTTGTATTTTGAATAACAAGCTGTTCTGTTCTAGTTAATGAATCCTATGACTGGATATTTAAAAGAACAGCTTTGTAAAAGCTTCTTTTGTTCCTCTTGATTTTTCAAAAAAATATTGAACGATATTATGCAAAAATTAAGAATATTGGTTTAATAAAAAATATTCCGTTTCATTAGGGAAATTTTTATTCTATTTCTCTTTTTCGATTTGTTTTGCTTTTGTTGTCACTTAAAATAGAAATATGTTGGTGTGTGTATTTGTTTCTTTTTGATAATAATTATTTTGAGAACAAGTGAAAATAGGTTGAATTTCAGGATGAAAAAAGATTCCGTTTCAGTTAGGGAATTTTTTACCAAACATCTTTTCTAACACAGGTAATCATTTTTAAGAACAAAACATTAAAGACAGGAAGCAAAAATATAACCTAACATGCCCTTCACGTCCTAGGAAACGAATGAAATTCATACAACTTAGGAGCTATTTGGTTGGCTATGAAGTGAATGCAGTGTAAAATAAATGCAGTATGAAGTAAATATTTTGAGGTTGTTTGGTTTGAAGTAATGTGAATGTAGGGGAACTTATTTTTCTATTTGGTTGGATTTATGTAGAGTAAAGAACAATCTGCCTCTACCAAAAATTGCTATCTTTCAGACATTTACCCAAACACCTTGAGTGCATTCACTTTTATCTACATGATCAAGATTGGCTGCATCATGAAGATTTACACACTTGCACTTGGAAGAATCATGAACAAGCAAATCCCAAGAATGTCATGTTCATTTCTTAATCGCAACAGGAAAAATTAAACCCTGATATATGTCCAAGCGCCCAAATCGAAATCAGGAACAATAAGAAAAGTTTTCAGAAAACCAAAATTTGCAAACATTTTAGGAAGCATAAAAGGGGTTTTATGGCTTCTTAGATTAGTATCAACTATGGGATAATACCTATACATGAAAGTACCAAGGCCGAGGCTATGTTTGCAGAGACCACAAGCTGTGAGGAAGGGCATGGCCTATTCTATAGAAGGATCCCTCGAGCATCTCTTTTTCATGCTCCTTTGCGGTGCCGGCAAAGGCGGTAGCTTTCCATCCCGCCTGGTATCTGCCGCCAGAGGTTGTGGAGGGATTTTTGCAGGAGAAGCTGCTGTTGCAAGATCAGGAGACAGTTCTACTATGCTCATCATTCTCTTCATTAGAGTCCATTGTCTCTTCCCCATTAGCGTACCAAACCTTTGCTCTCCCTGTCTCTCTCGTTTGGTCTCGCTGTCCTCACATGAAGCATTGAAGTCTAAGCCGCGACGAAATCGACAAGATGAAAAGCTTTAGTGGAGGAAGAAACGACGATGTTCCCGCCTCAAAAGGAAGAAACGATGATGTTTCTGCCGTAGAAGGAAGAAACGACAATGAAAAGTTTGCGTGATTTCCTTTTTCACTCAAAACGGGTGTGTTTCTTTTACTTGCAAAATGAACTATAGTGGGGGGTTCATAATACTTTAGGTTTTCGTTTTGCTTTCCCCCGTGTCAAACAAAACAAGGAAAAAACTCAAATACGCATATTTGGTTTACTTTGCACTCCGTTTACTCCCGACCAAATAGCCCCGCAATGATGTTCTGAGTTTATACCTCATTAGTTTCTCATAGATATTGTTTTGAGGTTTGTGATGTCTATTTAAATTTTTTTACTATCATATTGAGTTGCTATCTCGTTATTAAATGTTTGACGTCATGTTTGCGAATCAATGTGTTAGTCATCAGAAAATGTTGAGAGATTATGGTTAGATGTGAAAAATAGTATATTTGCATGTATGTTGTAGATCTTTTTGCAACAACATCATCAAGCCTTTATCCGGGGTCGGCTACATAAATCCTTTATATCTATTAAGTCCTATTAAGAGTCAATTTCTCATTTAAATCTAATAAAGAAAGATTTTTTCGAATATTTTCTAACCAAGTTTTTTAAGATCTACTCTACCTTTCTTAACATGTGCCAAATTTAATATATCTACCCTCCTAATAGGGTCATCGGAAGGCCGCCTTTTACCTGACCGAACTATCTAAGGAGGCTCTCTGTAATCTTTTTTGTCACTGGAGCTACTCCAACCTTTTCACGGATATGATTGTTTCATATCCTGTCTCTAAGAGTAAATCTACTCATCCAACTGAGCATCGTCATCTCAACAACACTTAATTTAAAATTTTGCTTCTCTTTTAATGGCCAATATTCTGCTCTATAAAGCATTGTAGGTTTCACCACCATTTTATAAAATTTTCCCTTAAATTTCAGTGGTACGTTTCTATCACACAACAAACCCGAAGTATTCCACCACTTCAACCATCTAATTTGAATTCTATTAATAATATCCCTATCTATTTTACCATCACTCTAAACGTTAGACCCAAGATATCTAAAATGAGTACACTTATTAATCACTTGATCGCTCAAATTCACAAACCCCTACTAGATCTATTATTACTAAAGTTATAGTCCAAGTATTCGATTTTAGATCTACTCAAACAAAAACCTTTAATCTCTAAGGTTGACCTCCATAATTCGAATTTACCTTCAATTCCCTCTTTAGTCATATCAATAGGAAGAATATCATCAGCAAAATACACCAGGTGTTTGCTTTATAATAGTCTTCAACTTCCTCTTTAGAGCTTTTTGCAGCTTTATAATATTTCATCTTTAATTTGGTGTATTCTATTTTGTTAGAAAGTATCTGACATGCATCTTGTTGATAGATCTCTTTCTTGCATTTTGTCAAGTTGGCTTTGATTGTTGCTTCATTTTCTTGAATTCATCCCTTATTTTCTTGAATTCATCGATTCGCTATGGATGAATCTCAAAACAGTCAAATATTTGTTCTAATAAAGAAGAATTAATTCACTTAAGGTAAATGGAATATCACTCAAGAAAAGTATTAAATGCTTGCAAAAATTAAATCAATAATGAAATTTTAAATTGATCTTTTAACAGCTTAATTTTTATTACATATTGATTGTAATGCAGCCAAATATATCATAAAAAAAGATGCTAAAAATTTTGCTGCAAAATAAATTTTTGCTACATGGCAAGAAGAACCATTGATTTTTTTTATTTTGATGTTGAATATATTACAGAAATATTTAATACATTTCTTGATTTCTTATCTCATGAATATTTGTAGAGACAATTAGGGGTGAATAACCCCAAAAAGGAGTCTAGTGACTCCAACTTTTTTTTATAATTGAGAGCTATTCCTTTTGAAACTTAAAACACATCCTTACTAAATTTTTTAATATTATTTTGAAGAATAGAAATATGCCAGATGATTGGAGAATGAGTGTTTTGATTCCTATTTTTAAGAATAAAGGTGATGCACAAGATTCTGTGAATTATAGAGGAGTTAAGTTGATGTATCATACTTTAAAACTTTGGGGAGAGAATTATGGAGCATAGGCTACTACGACGTGATACAAATTTTTCCTTAATTTTTTTAGCATTGGTGCAAATCCTCAAGAAATTGATACCTGTCGGTACAAGTATGGTTTATATGAAAGCAGGTGTCTGTTTTACAAACGATTTCATCAGAATTGTCTAAATAAAATGAGTTATTTTATAGATATTTTTCTATAATTTTTAAAGCCCAATTTTTTTTTTATAAATTTTATACTAACAATTATTTAAATTATATAATTATGTTTATATCATGTTATTATTTTATTAGAAATATCTTAAAGCATTATAAAATTTAATCCTTTTTTTCCTTTCCTATTTGGCTAACAGAGACCTCTTAAAGGAATTTAGAGAAAAAATTTGGGGAGAGAAAAGAAAAGCAAAAGCCTATATTTGGAGGTCGTAAAGTAATTTTTGTTAGGTGGATCTGTTGGGAGATTTGCTCGTCTCATTGTAAGGAGCCATTATCATATTTGACATTTTGATAATTTGATGTCTTTGAGATTTTCCTGATCAAATTTGTATTTCTGTTATTGAAAAATGAGGATAATTTTGTAATAATAAAACTTATGCCGCATAACATTTAGTATGTGATAGATGTCATCAATATGAGTGTTTTGACAGAAATATATTGAATTTTCACAAGTTATTTTTTATAGTTTGGGGTAAATATCATAATTTTGGTAATTTAGAAATTTGCGAAATAATTATTAAAACCATTTTAGGATTGGCCTATAGGACTAGATACAATAAAAACATCATAGATAACTGGATGTCTTCTCGTTCTTATAGTACATGTATATGTATATGACTGGAAAAGTTAAAAGATAGACTGATGAATGAATGTATTTAACTCTTGGTTATTGTATATGAAAAATGAATATTGTTTTATATTTTGATGAATATAATTTTTAATTGCTTTGGCCATTTTGATTTATATTGATAGATTCATAGAAGTTTTGGTTGGTTAATGAAGAGATTAAAATAAACAATTCTTCCAACCCGATGTAGTGGGACAAAGGCTTGATGTTGTTGTTGAAAATTTGGTCTTAGGGTGTTGCACTCCTTGTCTTACTATTTTTATCCAACATGCTCTTTTTCTTAACCATGACAATATGAACGCGTGATTATAAATAAGTTTTTTTATCTTTGAAGCTTTTCTTGCAAGTTTCATAATATAAGACATATTACTAATATCGTTGAGAATAAGATTTATGCAATATGCAGCACATAGTGACCAACATATGTTTCTAAAATTTTCATACAATAACTCACCAATTTTTTTTTTATAATTTGTTGTGTTATCTTTTACAAAATGAATTATTTTTTTTGGGCCAACCCATTCAACAACATCAGTGAATAATGAACATAATGTTTTGGCATCTTTGACGATATCAGATGCATATATATATTTTGAAAATGAAATTTCATATGGTCAATACACTAGAAAATTTATTAATGTCCTACTTGTATTTGTCCAACCATCTACCATCAATGTATAATCGGTATCTTTTCATGTTCTTCTAGAAGATTCTATTAACTTGTATTCCTCTTTACAATCTCATAATAGATTCTCTCAATCTATAGTAAGAGGGCAACTTGTAACCAGTTCTTACTGCAGCAATTGCATCAACAGCCTTTTGTGCAAACGATGAATTTATAACACTGAATGGAATATAGTTGTCATAAAACCACCTAGCAAGTTCCAAATCAGCACGATGTATTGCATCCGTAGATGCTATTACACTTGTCAAGGGTGGTTGAGATCCTAGTTTTGTTTTGGGTGTGAAAAAGTTATCTATTTTATTAATTTTTCTCTTTCCTTTAACAATCTCGTTACATTGTGCATTTGAACTTTGTTATTTTGGGAATGAGCATGAACCCCATTCTTCCTTTACTAGATTATTAACAAACACATCAACACTCGGCGACAAGTCCACTTTTGCTTGCTATTTTCTCTTTGTTATTTCATTCAAATTCTGTTGTATCTGATGACGGATGTCATGTGGCATTCTTACAAAAAAACAATATTGTCTTTAATCTCTGTCAGGTGTTTTTTCATCCTATTAACATCTTCGCCCTTATAAGTAGTTTCGCAATGAAAACATTTATATTGTTTCCCATCATTAGAAACTTTACATTCAGAAAAATGATTCCGAACGATATCTACTTTCTCCTGCATGCATTGAGTTGATGGTGAAGTTTGACTGTTTTGTTAATCCATTTTAAATATTGAGCCGAAGGTGCAATTAGAGAGCTTTGGTTTTAGTTTCTTAAATCGCAACCAAACTAAAAACTTCATGAACAAGCTACAGACCACTTACTTGCAAATTCGTTATTTCAATTAAGATCCAAGAATCTAGAAATAAAAAGGCTACCCTTTTCAAAATGAGAAGTTGATCCCCTCATTCACTATCACCTCTTTCTCTCTGAATCAATAAAAAAACAAAAGAAAACTATTCATAGCAAGCTAGCCAAATGGTTGAATTTTTTTTTTCTTTTAAGGTTGATAAAGATATGTTTTGTAACATGTACGGGACTTTCTTTTTCATAAGCAAATTAATCAGAGCATGGATCCGGTCAATGAATCGGATTGTAGAGCTATAATCCATTCACCAAGTCAACATGATAAACAACCAATAGCTCATAACACCGCAATGGATGACTAGTCCTGAACATTAGAAACCTAATAGCGTGCCGGTTCAATATACCACCGAAAAATTTTCTGTAAACAATCAAAGACATGAGCACTCATTAAATTTCAGCATGTGATGACCTCAACCAGACAGCCTCAGGACAACAACAACAACAACAACAACAACAACATCAAGCCTTTATCCCACTACGTGGGGTCGGCTACATGAATCCTTTTTCTCCATTGTGTCCTATTAAAAGTCAAATTCTCGTTTAAATCTAATAAAGAAAGGTCATTCATAATATTTTCTAACCAAGTCTTTTTAGGTCTACCCGGACCTTTCTTAACATAAGTCAAATCTATTACCTCTACTCTCCTAACCGGGTCATCGGAAGGCCGTCGTTTTATGTGACCAAACCATCTAAGGCGACTCTCTCTAATCTTATCTTCTACTGGAGCTACTCCAACCTTTTCACGTATATGCTCATTTCGTATCCTATCTCTAAGGGTAAAGCCACTCATCCACCTAAGCATCCTCATCTCTGCCACACTTAACTTAGTATTATGCTTATCTTTTAATGGCCAACATTCAGCACCATAAAGCATTGCAGGCCTCACTACCATCTTATAGAATTTTCCCTTAAGTTTGAGAGGTACATTTCTATCACATAACAAGCCCGATGCATTCATCCACTTCAACCATCCAACTTGAATTCTGCTGATAATATTCCCATCTATTTCACCATCACTCTGAACAAGAGATCCAAGATATCTAAAACGTGTACTCTTATTAATGACTTGATCGCCCAAAGTCACAATCCACTCACTAGGTCTATTACTACTAAAATTACACTCCATATATTCGTTTTAGATCTACTCAAGCGAAAACCTTTAGACTCTAAGGTTGACCTCCATAATTCAAGTTTACCTTCAACTCCCTCTCTAGTCTTATCAACAAAAAGAATATCATCAGCAAAAAGCATACACCAAGGTACATCCTCTTGCAAATGTCTAGTGAGAACATCCATGACTAAAGCAAAATGATATGGGCTTAAGGCTGATCCTTGATGTAACCCAACCGAAATAGGGAAATACTTGGTCAAACCACCTTGTGTTTGAACACAAGTAATAGCTCCTGCATACATATCTTTAATGATTTAAATATAAGCATTATTGATTCCTTTCTTTTCAAGAATTCTCCATAGCACTTCTCTTGGAACTTTATCATATGCTTTTTCTAAATCAATAAATATCATATGTAGATCCCCCTTATTTTCTCTATATTTTTCCACAAATCTCTTAATAAATGTATGGCTTCCATAGTCGACCTACCTGGCATAAATCCAAATTGAATTTGAGAAACATTAGTATCACGCCGCAACCTATGCTCCATAACTCGCTCCCATAGTTTTAAAGTATGACACATTAACTTAATACCTCTATAATTCGCACAATCTTATGCATCACCTTTATTCTTAAAAATATGAATTAACACACTCATTCTCCACTCATCTGGCATCTTTTTAGTCTTCAAAATAGTATTAAAAAGTTTAGTAAGCCAAGAAATTCATTCATCTCTTAAGCATTTCCACAGCTCTATTGGAATATCATCAGGTCCAACAGCTTTTCCACCCTTCATTTTCTTTAAAGCCTCTCTAACTTCAGCTTTACTAATACGCTGATAAAAACAGAAATATTTATTTTCATTTAGGGTGCTAAGGTCACTATAGTCAATCTTATTATCACAATCCTTATTAAAAAGTTTAGTAAAATATTTCATCCATCTTTGTTGAATATCATCTTCTAAGAAAAGAATTTTTTGATCTTCATCCTTAATACACCTCACTTGAACTAAATCCTTACTACTCCTATCTCTTTGTTTGGCTAACTTATACATAAATCTTTCTCCCTCCTTAGTATCTAATCTATTATATAAATCACTAAAAGCTAGTGCCTTTGCATCGCATATTGCTTCTTAGAATTCTTATGAGCCACTTTATATATTTCCCAATTATAAGAATTTTTAAAATTAAACCAATTTTTATAACAAATCTTCTTATTTTTAATCTTTTCTTGCACATTTGGATTCCACCACCAACTATTTTTACTATTAGGAGCTTTCCCTTTGATACTTCAAGCACTTCTTTTGCAATATTCTTAATATCACAAGTCACTTTTTCCAACATAATATTAGCATCCTCATGCACAGACAAAATCTTAAGATCTAAAATCTTATTCTTAAAAATATTTTTGTTAATATTGTTTAAATGCCCCCATCTAATCATAGAAAATCATTTTACTTTATTTTTTATTTTATGCCCCTTTATCTTAAAGTCCAAAACTAATAATTGATGTTGGGTACATAAATTTTCACTCGAAATAATTTTACAATCTTTGCAATTTAAACGATTTAATTTTCTAATAACAAAATAATCAATCTGGGTTGTACTATATCCATTTTTATAAGTGATGAGATGCTCATTCCTTTTCTTAAATAAGGTATTAGCAATTGAAAAATCATAAGCTAAACAAAAATCTAATATGGTCTTGCCACCTTAATTCGTCGTTCTAAATCCATAGCCACCATGAATGCTTTTAAAATCATCTACCTCTCTACCAACATGTCCATTTAAATCTCCTCCAAATAAAACTCTTTCTTCAAGAGATATTTTTTGTATTAATTCTTCTAAGTCATTCCAAAAATTTAATTTAGAAATCATATCCAAATCTACTTGAGGATCATATGCACTTATAGTATTAACAATCTTAATATTGAGACAGCCTCAGGACAACGATAAAACAAAATAAATTTAAGTGGAAAACGTCCAGACATGCACTACTTTGATTATTACCATGTGATTAAAGCACAAATAGGAAAAAAAGAAGATCAGTATATGCAGCCTTCTTAAGAGAATAAATAATGAGAACTTACAAAACCCATTTTCCCTAAGGCTCTACCCTTAAGAATCAAAGTAGGTTTTATAGGTCTTGATGCAGGACTACAATGCTTTTAAATGAATGTGCTAAGAACTTGTACGATTTTGATAAGAAAAAATAACAATTAAAAGCTAAAACTATTAGCAATCAAAACGATAAAATAAAACGTAAGAGGGGTAACTACGCTTAGGCCAAATCACATGCTAAGCGCTTGAATTATCAAAACAACTTAGAATTTCAACGACATGCGAATTAAATAGTTATTCAACAAAATTCCTAATCTAACATT
Organism: Dendrobium nobile; assembly: GCA_022539455.1. NCBI lineage: Eukaryota > Viridiplantae > Streptophyta > Magnoliopsida > Asparagales > Orchidaceae > Dendrobium > Dendrobium nobile. The sequence continues at coordinate 57,572,755 of CM039735.1, forward strand.
GAGATAAGGAACATAGAAAGTAAACTCAAATCCTACGTTTACTAAGCGGAGGCAAAAGGCGAAGCACGAAAACTTTACGATTAAATCACCACCTACAAGGTTAGTGGATTAGAAAGATAAATGAAGAGGGAAGAAATTCACCCTAGTTATTGTCCCGAAACAATTTGCCACTGGACGTTGGCAAGTTGCTCGTCGATGGCCTCCGAAAGGGTGAAGATGATGCGGTCCATGTACTCTTCAATGGAATTATCGACTTCCGGGTTGAAGTCGAAGGTGGAGTGGAGGATGTTGATGTTCCCTTGCTCGTCGTAAGCGAATTCCTAGTCAAACTCCGGATCGACCATTCATTGGTGTCGAAGGGTTGATGTGTGGACGAAGATCGTAGTTGCTCCCCTTGAAGATGTCTCTAGAGAGAGAAGTTTCTCTTACGCGTTGAAGTGGAGAAGAGGGCAAGGGTGGCCAGCCAATGAAGGAGAGTGAAGGATTAAGTTGGGTTCAGATTTTGTAGAGGGAAAATAACTCAAACACCTTCCTAATTAATCCCTTTGATTGAGAGTAATTAAGGAAGAGAAAGAGAGAGGGGGTGACGGGCAAGAGAAAGGGAGAGGGGGCGGCGGGCAAGAGAGAGGGGAAGAGATTTATTTTAATTTCAATAGGAGAGACTCTATCTTGGAAAGAAATTAAATGGGTGGGGGCATGGGGATTTCGGCCAAGAGAGAGGAAGAGTAGGTTTGAATTATTTCCAAGAGAGTAAGTTGGGATTTGGAAATAATTCCTAATACTATCCCAAAAGGGGCCGACGGCAATAGAGAGAGGGAAGGGGTTTAATGAAGCATTCAATGCTTACCTAAATTAAAGATTAAATTTGGAATGAAAGATTTTATCCCAATTTAATTCAAAATTTAAATAGACTATGAATTAGTAAGTTTCCTAAAATAGGATTTATAAATTTGGTAACTATTTCAAATTCAAATAGATTTGAAAAAAATATGAATTCTAATTTAGGAAAGACTTGATGGAAAGTGGGGATGGGGTAAGCCAAGGGGATGGGATGGTGGTGGGTGTTGGATCTAGCCGACGAGTGGTGTGGGAAAATTAGGTGGCCGGCGGCTTAGGGTTTTGGAAGAACCTTAGGCCGACGGCTAGGGGATGGAGGGAAAAGGAAAAAGAGATAGAGAAGAAGAACCACGAACCCGGTCACTCCCAAGGTTGGTGGGTGATCCGTTTCCCTCTCTACGGGGCTTCACTCCAATCTCTCTCAAGCTCTCACAAGAACTCAAATACTGGGAAAATTTTATCATTCACTCATTAGCATGAAAAAAAAGCATAAGAGCTATATATAGCCTCATACAAATGACTCAAAACTAAAAGACGATAATGCCCTTTGGGCTTACAAATGACCTCCCTTAAGGGGTACAAGTAGAAAATAACAAAAGCAAATACAAACATAAAATAATAAAAGACAAGTATATAATATGACTCAAAAATACATCAACTCGATCGTGGCCGTAGATCGAAGGCCATGTCTCTGATAAAATTTCCAAGCTTTGATGTCCCCATCATTGCCAAGGGGATGGGCCGGCAGTGTGGTGGTTGGCCGTGGATGGTGGTGAGTGTTGGATTTAGCTGACAGGTGGTGGGGGAATTAGGATGCCAACGGCTTAAGGGTTTGGAAGGACCTTAGGCCGGCGGCTAGGGGATGGAGGGAAATGGAAAAAGAGATAGAGAAGAAGAACCAAGAACTTGGACACTTCCAAGGTTGGTGGGTGATTCGTTTCCCTCTCCAAGGGACTTCACTCCAATCTATCTCAAGCTATCACAAGAACTCAAATACGGGGAAAATTTTATCATTCATTCATTAGCCTGAAAAGAAAACATAAGGGCTATATATAGCCTCATACAAAAGACTCAAAACTAAAAGACGACAATGCCCTTTGGGCTTACACATAACCTCCCTTAAGGGGTAAAAGTAGAAAATAACAAAAACAAATACAAACATAAAATAATAAAAGACATACATTACACGACTTAAAAATACATTGACTCGATTGTGGCCGTAGATCGATGGCCACGTCTCTGATAAACCTTTCAAGCTCTGATGTCCCCATCATTCTCCCGGGGTGGGAAAGAGCACAACTCCGTCAAGTAAGCGTCCCGAGTGCTCTCATAGATCTCCAATACGTCGGGGTCGATCTGCTGAAGCTTCTCGCGATCCAACCTCGTATCTTCTGACTCGGGTTTGCCTCTCCACCTGATCAAGTACCTCCATCATCCACCTTCCCTTGTGGAGATGATGTCATCACTCAGAATCGTGTCAACCTTCTCTGCCATGGGTGATTTGGGAATGTTTGGGAGTGGTGGTAGGTTTGGGTTCTCACACGGTGGGGTCACACAAGGCTGTTTTATGAGTAGATTTAGTGGGTTGAAATCAGGACCTTCATATGCAATTAGATCTTCTATATTAAAGGAGAGATTGATGTTGAATTATGCAGGCAGATCTACTACGTAAGCATTATCATTGATTTTCTTAATTATCTTGAATGGTCCAGTATTCTTAGCATGCGACTTCTTAATTTTTCCCTACAGGAACTATTCCGGACGAATCCCCACCATCATAGAGTCACCAACTTCAAAAATTTAAATTTTTGTTTAAGATCAACATACAATTTATAACTATTATTGTTCTTTTCAATTTGTTGTGCAATTTCTTTGTGAAGTTCATGCATATGTGATGCAAATGATGATGCATACTCAGAAATTCTATACCTAGAGCACATTGGTATGAGGTCTAGTGGCTGCCTAGGTTTGAATCCATAAACAATTTCAGAAGGACTTAGGCAAGTGCTTCGGTTCACAAAATTATTATAGCCAAACTCAGCTGTGGGGAGAATGGAATCCCAATCCTTAATATGCTCGCCTATCAAGGATCGTAACAGATTGCCTATGCTTCTATTGACTACCTCAATTTGTGGATGAATGACTGTGAAGAATTGCAATTTAGTGCCCATTTTCATCCAAAAGGTCTTACAAAAATAGCTGGTGAATTTAACATCCATGTCCGATACAATGATTTTGGGTAAACCATGTAAGTGGACGACCTCGTTGAAATAAAGTTTGGCAATGTGGGAGGCGTCGGATGTTTTGGAGCAAGATAGGAAATGGGCCATTTTGGAGAATCGATCTTCTACAACACAGATGACGTCAGTCCTACGGATAGTCTTGACAGACCTAAGATAAAGTCCATGCTAACATCCTACCAGGGACAAATAGGGACAGGCAAAGGGGTGTAAAGACCAGTGTTTTGCTTGCATTGTTTGGCCAGCTGGCAAGTGTGGCATCTGCTGACCATCCTGCCGACATCCCTCTTCATACTGGGCCAATAAAACGATACTCCACGGCTTCTATCGTCTTATCCCGACCAAAGTGCCCAGCGAGGCCTCCGGCGTGGAGTTCCTAAATAAGAAATTCCCTAAGGGAGGTGCTAGGAATGCAAAGCTTTTGAGCTTTAAAAAGATAACATTCCTCTAGAAGGAAATTGTCTATAAGGCTTGTGCTGCCAGTGAATAGGTGAGATTAAGTCTACTTATGAAGTCTGGGCATTCCAAATAGTCCCTCTATATTTGGTCAAAACTCATGACTTTAGCTCTCATCTCAGTGGTATTCATCATACGACGACTGAGAGCCTCAACAATTTTATTCTTAACTCCCGCCTTATGTCTAAGGGTATAAGTGTATTCCTGAAGGAATTCTACCCATCGACCGTGACGTGCTTTCAACTTCTTTTGGGAGGTTGGTATAATGCAGAGCCTCGTGATCCGAAAAAATAACAAACTCTTGCGGGAGCAGGTACTGTCGCTAATAACGATGAGATTTGATCACTGCGTAGAACTCCTTGTCATACTTGGAATAATGCTGCCTAATATCATTTAATTTCTCACTTAAGTAAGCTACTCGGTGACCTTTTTTACTCCAATTCCAACCCCCGAAGTGTTGCAGGTCACTTCGAAGACTTTGCAGAAATCAGGAAGTCTCATCACTAGGGCTTCCATCATGCTTTTCTTAATCTCATCAAAAGCTCTGGTGGCGGCCGGGGTCCAGTGGAACTCACCCTTCTTCAGACGGTCAGTGATAGGAGATACAATGGTGCTGAAATTTCAGATAAATCTCCTATAGAAGGCGACTAGTCTGTGGAACCTGCGGACTTCCCAGATGTTCTGAGGAACAGGCCATTTCATAATGACCCTCACCTTTTCGAGATCTGCGGAGACCCCTTTGGCCGACATAATAAAGCCCAAAAAGATAACAAGATCTATAAGGAAGGTATATTTCTTAGGATTGACATAAAGTTGTTCATTCCTTAAGACCCCACAAACTTGCCTTAAGTGGTCCAAGTGCTGACTCGCCGATTAACTTTAAATAAAAATGTCGTCAAACTAGACGACGACGAACTTACCCATAAAAGGGCACATTACTTGAGTCATGATCCTCATGAAATTACTCGGGCGTACGTTATTCAACCTGAAAGGCATGACTAACCACTCGTAGAGGCCATCCTTGGTCTTAAAGGTAATTTTTCACTCTTCACTAGGTCGGATCCGGATCTGGTGGTATCCACTCCTGAGATCGATCTTGGAAAATAGATTGACACTCGTCATCATCTCGAGTATATCGTCTAGCCTCGGGATAGGGAAACGATATTTGATGGTGATTTTGTTGATAACACTACTATCAATACACATTTGTCAAGATCCATCCTTTTTTGGGGTAAAAAGGGCTGGCACCGCGTAGGGACTAAGACTCTCTTTAATGAAACCTCACTGCAGTAACTCATCTACCTGCTTCTTGAGTTCAGCATGTTCCATGGGGTTCATGCGATAGTGTGGCAGGTTAGGAAGGGAGGCTCTAGGGACTAAGTCTATGGCATGCTGGATGTCTCTAAGTGGAGGTAGCTAAGCTTGGAGATCATCAGGGAAGACATCAACAAACTGACCCAGAATAGGTTGGACTTCCTGAGGGATTGGTTCGTCAGACTCAGTAGGAATCTCACGACCGACTAAAGCATACAGGGGTGCTCCTTGAGCAATTTCAGATTCCAAAACCATGGCGGTGTCCAGGTTCAGTCCTTTCTTGGACTTAATAAGGTTATATTTGGAGTCATTCTTAACCCAGGGCTGCGATGGTAAAAGCTTGATCTTTTTACCTGCATGTTCGAACACGCAGGTGTTTGAACGCCTGTAGATGTGGACATCGTTGTCAAAAATCCAAGGACGACCCAAAATGATTTGTCTGCATCCATAATCAGCACATCGCACCAAACATTTTCCTTATAGTCAGCAAAGGAAATATGTACGATGCTTCGTTCCTTCACCTTCAAGGAAGTGGAGTTTACCCATGCTATCTTATAAGGGTTAGGGTGAGGAACTACAGAAAGACCCAACTTGTACACCATGTTGGAGATACAGCATTGATGCAATTGCAACTATCCACGATGACCTTACAGTTCTTATCCTTGATTTTAGTGTAGGTATGAAAAATCACATTGCTATGCCAGTATTCTGTGGGAGCATGGTATGATAGTGCACATCTCACCACGCAGATGGAAGACGTGTCCAATTTCTGAAGGCAATGGAGGACAACAGTGTCATCATCCTCCTTGAAGAATTGGCCTTCATCTTCCACTTAGTAGATATGATAAACCTCGGGCTTAAAATTGTCCTCAGTGATCTCCTTGATAATCGAGACTTTATAGAGACTGGAGCACTGAGAAGCGATATGCCCATACCCCTGTCATCGAAAGCATTTCGTCATGGAACTGGACTAAGGGGTATCCGGGGTGGGATGTTTACCTCTAAAATTTGATCGAGGTCTTAGAGGACCAGTTGGTGGTCGGGTAATGCTCCCTGGGGTGTAGGCATTCTCAAGTATAGTGACGTTCCGGGCAAACAACTCATTGCGAAGATCCTCTCTCAACCTGGTACGAAACATAGACAAGATTGCACGGGGGCGGTAGAGGTCTGCCCTTTGCAGCGAATCAGGTAGTCATTAAAGGATGCGATGTACTCCTTAACTGGTTGTTGCCATTACTCAACCTATTCCACCTATCCAACAACCTAGGAAAGTACGAGGGAGGTAAGTACTTCTGCTTAAGTTCACGTTTCATGGAAGGCCAATCAGTGATGGGATACTCACTTCTGGCTTCCCTAAGGCTTTCTAGATCGGACCAAAACTAACTCGCCCTACCTGTGAGTTTCATCTTGGAAAAATTAACTTTCCTAGCCTTAGAGATGTTATACCACTTAAAAAGCTATCCATACCTTTGACCCAATCCAGGAAGAGTTGGGGATCGAGGGTGCCATAAAAGGTATGAGCATCGACTTTAATATTCTTCATTAGTGGTATGTCAAGGTCATGGTTATAATTGTGTCCATACTGTGGAGCTCGATGAGTGGCACGATGTAGCCTCTCATCCTGATAGGTATCATCCCCATACATTGAAGGAGGTCTAGATGGGGTGTAGTGGTTGGATGATCCCTAGAGGGTTCATGTGTGTTGAAACGTTCAGTTGTGTCCCTGCGAAGTTCAGCTAGATTGGCTTGGTTCTCTTTGAGTTGCTGGCTAATTGTATTCATTTGATCTACTAGTAAGTCTAAAGTCCTCCAAAGTTGTTTCGGGTCCATTAGGGTTCACTACGGGACACCTATGGTGACTAGGATGTAAATGACAACAATTTAGATGAATGAAAACACACTTATAGCTTGCAAAATGGATGCAATAAATGTATGGACAACAAACATAAAAGGTGCTAAATTAAAGGAATGCAATGTTGGAAGAACTATCAAAGCTTAACGATGGTCAAAATAACTCTATGATGGATCCTAGCACATGCACTAAGAGAAAATCATGCTCTGATATCAGATGAGGCAGGACTACAATGCTTTGAAATGAATGCACTAATAACTTGTACGATTTTGATAAGAATAAATAACAATTAAGACTATTAGCAATGAAAATGATAAAGGAAAATGTAAGAGGGGTAGATACACTTAGGCCAAATAACATGATAAGTACTTGAATTATCAGAACAACTTAGAATTTCAACGACATGCGAATTAAGAAGTTATTCAACAAAATCTCGAATCTAACATTGAGATAAGCAACATAGAAAGTAAACTCAAATCCTACGTTTACTAAGCAGAGGCAGAAGGCGAAGCACAAAAATTTTGCGATTAAATCACCACCTACAAGGTTAGCGGATTAGAAAGATAAATGAAGAGGGAAGAAATTCACCCTTGTTATTGTCTCGAAACAATTTGGCACTGGACGTTGGCAAGTTGCTCGTCGATGGCTTCCGAAAGTGTGAAAATGATGCGGTCCACGTACTCTTCAATGGAAATATCGACTTCTGGGTTGAAGTTGAAGGTGGAGTGGAGGATGTTGACGTTCCCTTGCTCATCGTAAGTGAATCCGTAGTCAAGCTCCGGATCGGCCATTCATTGGTGTCGAAGGGTTGATGTGTGGACGAAGATCGTAGTTGCTCCCCTTGAAGATGTCTCTAGAGAGAGAAGTTTCTCTCACTCGTTGAAGTGGAGAAGAGGGCAAGGGTGGCCGGCCAATGAAGGAGAGTAAAGGATTAAGTTGGGTTCAGATTTTGTGGAGGGAAAATAACTCAAACACCTTCTTAATTAATCCCTTTGATTGACTATACACAAATAAAGAGATGGAAGAGTCAAAACATAACAGAGGGAGGATCGTGACCTGGGACCTGGGAGGGGGAAACAAAGGAACTACGTACTCAGTAGCTTTTAAGGTTATACGGTCCAAAATTTGTGAAGCTCGACTTCGATTGTTCATTTTGCATTCTATGGCTCCCTTTACTCATGTTTTGAACCTGACAGCTCTTTCAAAACCTACCGGTTTGTCTGTTTTTTGGTTTAACCAGCAGCTCGTCTGGTTTTTTTGCGGTCTGATGTAGATTGGTTTTCAGGTTTAATCAAAGCGGTCAACTAATTGGTTCGCGGTTCAACTAGTTGAATCGGCCGATCCAGTTCGGTTTTAATATCCATGATTGTTATTATTATTATTATTATTATTATTATTATTAGCACTTTCAATGTATGTTATATGAAGATTATATTTCAAATCATATTAATTCAAGTTAGGATGTATTCTAAAAATTCTATCTTATAATTAAAGAAAACAAAAGGGATGTTTCCTATCTAGTTAGATAATTGATATTCATACTAAAAAGGAAAAATAAAAATTTAATTTATTGGCTAGCTTCTTCTGTGTTCAATCCAACTATAATCTTGTCTTGAAATCTTGGATTTTTTTTTTTATATTTAGACTATATGATGTAGGATGTTTTGAGATTTATTATTCTCTAATGCAGATTGATAATAAGCTGCATCAAAATTATGCAATCCCATTCAAAACTTTGCAGCCACAAACTTTTAATTTAGAGAATTTCTTGTTTCCATAAATGAAATAAAAAAAATTACAAAGAAATTGACATCAATGATAATTTAATATCCTTTTATTAAAAATAATGCGTAGATATTTGATTATCTTATGAAAATCTCCCCTAGATAATGCTTATATATAGTCAATGCACTTGAAATTTATTTTTAATAAATCTTCATAATACATATACTTAATTGTTAGTCTTCATCTTCGATTTAGTGCAACGTATATAGTGGAGATTTATAATGATAATAAAATTTTCTCTTATTAGATTTTCCTCAACTCGCTAGTATGTGGAGGGGAGCATTTGTTATTTAATGTTAAATCCAGCAGTCCCTTGGCCCAATCCCACAATCAATCCCTTGGCCCTTAATCCCACAGCCAGTATGGGGATACGTGGGAGGCTCACCTTGATAACATTATTAAATCTCAGCTGTCCCTTGGCCCTTGATCCCATGACCAGTATGAGGATTAGTGGGAGGCTCACCTGGATCACACCGATCTCCTATATTTGGTTGGATGATTTAGAAAGGATTATATTAAGGCAATTATGCATGATTATGTAATTATTTATTTCTTTATTAAGAGATTGTATGGATCTATAAATTGGGATGGTTTTGTATAATAAAATTAAGTCTTTTCCCTCTAAAATTCTCTGAATTTAAAATGGTATCATAGCCAAATTCCCACCACCGGCCCTCATTGACTTAATTCTGAGGCATACAGGTCCTTCCACCAACCTTCAATGCTGGAATAACTGAGATATACTAATTGGAGGAAGCAGAGAGGAATAAGCGGCCTTCATTGTCGGGTGAGATTGAATGAAAGTGTAGTGGTCCAAACTGCTTGTGCTCTCTATTTCCTGCTAGCAGCCAGGGCCTCTCGAGAACGACGGCATCAGGCTCGGTCTTCATTCTTGTGTGTGACGTCTAAAGTCAATCGAGTAGAAGCGAGAGAAGTTGAGTGCAGGACCTCCTCCTGCATGCATCTAAATAGCCGCTATAACATCCTAGGAACTACAACATCAAGATCAATCTTCGTCCCTGAGTGCGATAGAGAGAAGAGCGACATTTCTCTTGGTCATCTGCTTCATGCATCTCTTTTTGGAAGTCGAAGGGAGAGGAGTGAGCAGGAACCCTCGTACTTGCGGAGTTCTAGCCTCTTTGCATGCATTCTTACCTATGCTGAAGGAATCGAGCACCAAGAGGAGTCGTGTGGAGCTTTTATGCATGCATTCCTGGAAACAGCCGGACACTTGGATTGGTGGTCTTGTTCGTGCCTACATGGGACTGAGAGCTTAGAGTCCTTGTGGCCTCTCTTTTGCACATTTGTGCAAATGCCGTCTGATCATTTAATGCTGGAGGATGGGGTCAATGACATCGGGGATAAGTTGACGTCTCCTCCATCTGATTTACAACAGCTTTTGTTACTTTTTGATTAAGCTGAAAATTTGTTGTCAAGAATGGAGCAACCTCCATATATTTTAATGTTGACTGCTGCTCAGCCTACTATGAAGGCATTGATTGCTAAGTATCTTCTGGGGCACTAAGACATGGATGTGAAAGTTTCCATTATATCTTGTCTTAGTGAAATAACAAGAATAATAATACTAGATGCTCCATATGTTGATGATATAATGAAGGAGATATTTGGGTTGATTGTTTGAGCTTTCACGAATTTAGATGAGATGTCAAGTCGTTCATTTCCAAAGACATGTTTCAATATTTGAAGCTATTGCAAAGGTCCGATCTTGTGTTTTGATCTTAGATCTTGATTGTGATGATTTGATATTGGAAATATTTCAGCATTTCCTGAAGAGAATAAGGTCAAAGCATTTTGATACTGTCTTCTTTTCAAATAAGACTATCATCACTTATTTTGGAGTAGATTGAAAGTATTTCTGCCCAACTTCTTACATGTTTGCTGGATGGTGTGGAAGGTGTTGAAAATAATATTTTGCACATAGCTAAGAACCTGACTGAGAAAGTTCTTGTTAATTTTTCATTGAAGCTAAAGCCTTGGCAAAATTATTTAATGTTAATGGTGCTCTATTGAGTGATTACAAGAAAATTATTGTTGCTGCATTTAAGGGGAAACCTGAAATTTCGATACAAATAAAATGAATGCTTTTGGTGAAATCAGGAAGTTGTCCATAAATTATCTAAGCCGTTCTTTTATGACGACTCGCCTTAGGGATCTCCACAACAAGAAAGTGATATTTTTCATCCTATAAAATTTATTGCTGCTGCAGTTAAATCTTCGAAACTAGTGATGAATAGTGGATCTTTTTAGAACGTGAATGGTGATTCCATGGATGCAAAAGCAAAAGGCTGAATTTTGCCATCATAGTGGTAAATCTGGAGTTAATACTAAACATAGCTTAAATTCATGTACAACAAAGCTTGATAGAAAATCAAATCTGAGTTCTCGCAAAGGTGGAACAAATGATTCATTGTAGTTATCAATTAGCAATGATAATTTTTGATTTGGTAATAAAAAAAGATTGGAGTAATTTTGACAAAAAGCTTCCATGTAATGAAGATAGAAATTGATCTCAAAGAAACATTAGAGTGCGATTCTCATAAACCAAGCAAACTGCTGGCACCAAGAAGTAGAAAGGAGTTAAGCATGCTGAGGCTGAAGAAAAAATTGAAATTAAAGGAAGTTATCTCCTCTCAAAAGTTTATAGTGAAAGACTTGGTTAAAGATCATAACCATGTGAAAGATATCAATAAAATAAAATCAAGATGGAAGCATGCTCAGGGTGTAAAAGAGTCTTCCGGACTATAAAAGCATAGGAAATGCTTGGATGACTCAATTATTTGTTCAAAGATAAAAATTTGGTGGCCAGATGATCAAAAATTTTATGTTGGCATTGTTGTCTCTTTTGATTAAAGTACAATAATGCATAAAATTTAGGATGATGGTGATGAAGAGGTGTTGCTTCTAAAGAAAGAGCAGTGGGAGTCTATTGAAGGTGAAATCAAGATGCATGGGGTGCAGGAAAAGGATGAAATCGATGTTGCAGACATTCTTACAAAGTGACTTGATAAGTCTACCTTTCTATGACTGATTACCAAGCTAGGAATGACAAGGGAGTATTAAATCCCAACCATCCCTTGACCCTTGATCCAATGACCAGCATGGAGATCTGTGAGAGGCTTGCCTGGATCATGCTGTTAAATCTCAACTATCCCTTGGCCCTTGATCCCACAACTAATATGGGGATCTATGGGATCCCACAACCAGCATGAGGATCTGTTGGTGGCTCACCTGTATCATGTTAATGTCCTTTTATATATGTCTGACTGATTTAGAAAGGATTATATTAAAGAAATTATGCATGATTTTCTAGTTATTTATTTTTTTATTAAGACATCTTGTATAGATCTATAAATAGGGATAATTTTGTATGATAAAATTAAGCCTTCTAACTCTCCAATTCTTTAAATTTAACATTTAAAGTTGCTAGTGATATTAATAATGTTGGAAATGATGTGCTTGGATTATTAAAAGAAAAAACTCCTAATAATAAAAATAGCTGGTCATGAAATTAAAATATGCAAGAAAGACAAAAAAGAAACTTTATTATAAAAGATAGTTGATGTAAAAATTTAAAAAATTTAAAAAGATATAGAATGGTCAGTAATAAGTCTAAGAAAGTAAAATGTTATGTTTAAAATTTTGGCTTTAATGATTTATATTATAGATTAGATTTTAAGATGGGCAAAAAGTGTGTATAAGTTGGCCGAGTAAAAAGGTAGGAGAAATAAGAATTTAGTTCAAGTGAATTGCATTAAGGATGAATATAAAAAATATTTTTATTAAAAAAGAATATTCATTAAAGGTGGATGAGATATTTTGATAAGTTTTTCAATGAAGATTATGAGAATACGATTGACTTTAGTGACATTAGCATCCTAAATGAAAATAGAGAATTTTATTTTTATCATCGTATTATTAAGATAGAAGTTAGAGAGGCTTTAAATAAAATGAAGTGTGGAAAAATTGTTGGATCTAATGTATTCCAATAGAGGTGTGGAAATGTTTAGGAGATGAAGGAAGTTCTTGGCTTTTTATTATTATTTTGAATACCAAAAAAATGTCAGACGAGTGGAGTGTGATTCTTATTTTTAAAAATAAAAATGATGCACAATAGTGCGAATTGTAGAAGAATTGAGTTAATATATCATACATTAAAATTATGAGAGAGTTATTGAGAATAGGTTATGATGTGATACCGATGGTTCTCAAAATCAATTTGGATTCATGCCGGGTAGGTCTACTATAGAAGCTATATATTTATTGAGAGGTTTGATGGAGAACTATAGAGAGAATAAGGAGGATCTATATATGATATTTATTGATTTAGAGAGAACATATGACAAAAGCTTTGTTTTGGACGACTTTTTTATTGCTTCTTAAATTAGCTTTCTAGTAAAAATTTTTTTGTTCTAGAAAATTGCTTTAAGAAGTAGCAAGAAAGCTATTCCAAACAAAGCCAAAGTCATAAGAGAAGTGCTTTGGAGAGTTTTAGAAAGAATAGAGTTAAAAATGCTTATATTTAAGTCATTAACAATATGTATGTAGAGCTATTATTTGTTTTGAAACACAAGGTGGTTAGAGTATTTTCCTATTTTAGTTGAATTACATCAAGGATCAGCCTTAAGCCCATGTCTTTTTGCTTAAGTCATGAATGTTCTTACTAGACAATTGTAAGAGGGGGGTGTATGCTTTTGGCTGATGATATTCTCATTGATAAGATCAGAGGGAGTTGAAGAAAAAACTGAAATAGGGAGGTCAATCTTAGATTCTAAAGATTTTTGTTTGAGTAGATCTAAAACTGAATACGTGGTATGTAATTTTTATAGTAATAAATCTAATGAGGGATTTTAACTTAAGGTGATCAAGTCATTAATAAGAGTATATATTTTAGAGATTGCCCAAAGTTACAATCCATATATTTGCATTGTAATTTTGGACAATCAAGTCATTAATAAGAGTATACATTTTTTTATTACATTCGTTGTTTTGTGCAATAGAATATTTCTTTTTCTTATTTGGATTGATTTAATATACATCTTGATCAGTTGCCTAGCTCATTAGTTTGGACTCTGTGAATCATAAAGTTAGTTTTCGTTCAATAATTTAATGTTTTATTAAGTTGATGTCTTTGAGATCGTCAGCATGTTAGTTGGTTCCTTAATCTTATATACGGCAAATCTTAATTATGATTGAGTTTGAATGAAGATACTTGTGTTTGTTTTCTATGTCAGATAATTAATATTTTCTATGAATTCTATATGTATGTAGTTATATCTAAGAGTTGAAAAGCTGTGGAGCTGCATGTGTTAATATTTTTTGATAGACAATTTTATGGTTTAGATTAAAGCTTCATTTGAATGACTTTTTTACTGCTTTTTAAAGCAGTTTTATAGTATAGAAATTAAAATGATTGTACTAGAAAGCGTCTTTAAGAACTAATAAGAAAATCATCTCAAATGAAATCTAAATTGCAATTAAGATTTAGGGAAGAATGCAAATAATATTGAATCTGCATTTGTTGAAGCATAAAATCACATCTTGGACTGTTTTACCTCCCTCAACGTTATTTTAAGAAACATAGCGGACATTTTAATAAAGGAAAAGCAATTTTGATTATTTAACTTTTAATTTTATTGAATCAATTTTCTGCTTAAAATAGCTTTGTTTGATGATGCTAACGGTGTAATATGCAGGCTCATGCCGTTTCTAATTCTTTCTGGACAACTATGCCCTCCTGGTATTGAAGGGACTCTGTTTGCCCTTTTTATGTCTATAAACAACCTCGGCTCCTCAGTTGGCTTGTTCTATGGAGCTGCTCTTGCTTCAGTTCTAGGCATTTCAACCAATTCTTTTCGTAATATTCTCTATGGTCTGCTCATTCAACTATTCTCCACCTTCATTCCTATTGGATTGCTGTTTTTGATTCCAAAGGAAGCCACAGGATTAGCATCAGAGAAGCTGTAGTTCAAGAGCCACCCCGGCCATCCGCTCCGCTCCCATTTAAATATGCATAGAGGAATGGTAGTACTTGAGTAATTAAATCTAACCTTTTCCTTTACACAGAAAGATTGATTAATTCATTTTTCGATAGAGACAACATGAGATCATATGGTCCTATGTCTGAAGTAGAATTTTCTTCACCAATGACTGATCCATACAAATACGTCAGCTTCTGTAACAAAATATACACTTCTCCAGGTCATGATTTGACTGCTAACTATTTTGGCATTTCGTCTCGTCTCATTGTTTATTTTGGCATTTTTATATTTTTTTGAACATATTAAGCTGGAGGAAGCCGTTTGGTCTTTTTGGTGAGTTTATTGGGCTGTTTGATTTGCTGACAAGGGATGCAAAGTAAGTGGAATATATTGGTATTTGAAATATTTGAAGTTGTTTGGATGCGTATAACAAAATATAAGAGATTATTATTTTTTATTTATTTCAAATAAAGTGAATACAATATAAAATAAAATGAATGCGGTCGTGGCGGTGTTTGGTGATGGCGGCTGTTGGCTGGTTATGATGGCAATGGTGTTTGACAATGGCATGTGGTGACTGATGGTGGCTCCTAATTGATGGTGATTATGCCCAAGGCGATCGGGACTGCAGTCAGCTAGTGGAAAGAAACAAATATTTGCCCAAATTGGGGGATGTTACAATACATTAAACAATAGTTAGGGATTAAAAAAAGAATTCATTATAATTTCATTCTTTTTTTTTTTCAAATTAAACATTTAAATTTTGAGATCTCCTGTATTTCTTTTGTCTTCTTTTTTGAGCTAACCAGACAGCCCATGCATATGAAAAAAGTGTCTGATGCAGCTAATATGATGAGGTAGCAATGCTTCAAGGATTAAACCTTGTTTCAGCTCTTATTTATTTATTTAATTTCTACATGATTCGATTTGTTACAAATTAAATTTTATGTTAAACGGAAGCCAAACTGACTTATTTTATTTTATTTTAGTTTTTTGAAGCCGGACTGACTTAAAATATGAAGAGTAAGAGAAAAAGAGATCAATTTTTTTAATTCTTAAAATATACTTGATGCGTATTTTTAGTTATTTTAGAAATAGAATTATTTTAAAATAATGAAATAAAATAATAATTGTTTAAATTATTATATATAAATTTATTTTATATTAAATTATAGCAAAATAATAAAAAGATATAAATATTCAATAAAATCAGAAAGTGATACCCAACGGCTCATAAACCAATACCCCATTTATTTGAGCTGTTGTTGATGTAAAAGTTCTTTTAAATAATTCCGGGGAGATGGAGTTTAAAAAAAATGTTGTTTGAATAATGGAGTTATTATATAATGTTATTTGAGTAAATTCATTTCTAGGTGTTTATTCAAATCTAGAAACACATATTAATTGTTTGGTTAAGTGATCAGCTTTAGCATTTTTATAATAACAGATTAAATTGAACATATCTCAAATTTAAGTATATGTAATTTATTTTTATTAACTTTTTTTTTAATTATATATATGAAATTCTTAAAAACAGTAATTTAACTGTAACTTATAACATCATAAATTTTAGCAAAATATTTAATACGATTATGGTAAAAACAAATATATTACTTAATGATTATAGTTACAATATTTTGTTAGCATTTTGCCATTAAAAATAACTCGACTTGAACTACATAAATAATTTATGTTGGAACGTCAAAATTATTGTTAGCAAAATGCATTTCAATAAATTCAATAAAATTAAATTATTATCCAATTTGATAGGTTGAATAATTGTATCCATTCAGATAACTTAATTTATTTTATCTATTATTTTATAGGGGATATATCAAACATCATTAAATTTCATATCATGAATTAATTCAAATGATGATGACCAAGTACGTTCTAGTTTGTCATCATGACGAGCAACCCCTTGTAACAAGCTTATCTCAAATTAGGAACTCTTCATTTTTGCAACCTAGAATATAATGTCAATTTGAAATTCAAAAACAAGTTTTTATCCCACTACATAGGGTCGGCTACATAAATCCTTTTCTCATTGTGTCATATTAAAAGTCAAATTCTCTTCTAAATCTAATAAAGAAAGATAATTTCTAATATTTTGTAACCAAATTGTCATTCGATGTTGCTAGAAAATTATAAAATTAATATAATATTAAAACAAATTTAAATAAGTTTAAAAACGAGTAACTCATTCATTAAGAGTAGATTATTTATTTTACAATAATGAATTTGAATCACAAATTTTACAAGCTATCACTTCAAAAAATCTAGAAAAAATAATAATAATACTAAAAGAATATATAATCACACCATGAATCATTTTAAAAAATAATATATTCGAATTTTTTACATTCTAGCTATCATCTGCATAATCAAAGAAGATAGGATTATAATTTGGGCTTGGTTTGGGACGGCTTTCTCACTACTTCTTAAAACAAATTTTTAGAATAAAAATTAAAATTTTTGTATCGGAAAGCTGCTTTAAGAAGCAGTGAGGAAGCTGTTCCAAACAAACTCTTAATAAAATTCAGTTCAATAAAATTATATGTCAATTGAAAGTCACACCACAATCAGAAACTAGACTGTATAAGATTTGAATAAATCTGACAATGCAGGAAAACTAATAACTAAAATTAAGAAAATAATATATAATTAAGAAATAAATCATAGAAGTGTTAATCCTAGCCACACGCTCATAAAGGAGAAAATTTTACAAAGTATTCACATCCATCCAAAACTCAAGAAGAAAGAATTAAACAAACAAAAAATAATATTGAAAATTACTTATAGATGCCTCAAGAACCTTATTTATAATTACAAACCTAACAAAACACAAAGATAAACTGGCCATTCAAATCCAACGAAATCTAGCAACAAGCTACAAAAGTACCAGGTTAAAGAGAAAAACAATCCCACAATTCAAAAAGGGAATAAAGTCCAACTAGTTTGAACTAGCCAGTCTTCTTCCTCCACTAGAAGAAATAATGAAAATTTTATGGGTGTAAACTCTCTTGTGAGATCTTAGCCTCCACAATGGGATAAGGAAAACACTCGGCTAGGGTTTCCTGGTAACCCTGGTCACCTAGTTTTCTCTCGTTCTTCTCCTCTGCACAGCGAAAGGAACTAGCCCACCCCTTTTTTCTTTCACTTGTTTTCACCTTCTTCCCCTTGATGGGATAGTCGGAGGTTCCATATCTCCTTGGTTTTACACCGCTTATCAAGCTTGTTACCCCTTCCATAATCTCTTCCCTTGGGTCGGTGGCTGGCCCATCTTCACTTAATACGACATGATGATCAACAGCCTGAGAAGGATCATCTATTTTTCCTCAAAGTGAGATTTTGTTTTTATAAGCTTTATTTTCCTTTGATTTAGGTTTTAGTTTGAATTAATTTCTTTAAAATGTGATGGATTAAAGGTAAAGCTTATTGCTTATTTCAGTACTTAGAAACACAGGTCAGGATCCATAATAATTTCATTTATGAATCTTTAACGTCAGAATAATTGCCTACTGAGTGGTATGATATGCAAGTTATGGAAGATTCTACTACAATAACAAAGAAATTGCTGCCTTCATCTAGCATAGGAGGTGGCATAAAAAAGAAGTTTAAGACATTTGCTATCTATCAAAATATCCATGAGTGTATTTGTTTGATGGCTGATAGTGTGATTGAAGTTGATGGCTGATAGTGTGATTGAAGTTGTTAATAGCTTAATTAATACACATCAAAATATTATATATTGTAATCTAAAAAAAATTTATAATAAAATAGTGCAATAAATAAATACACTTATTTTATTTTATAACACCAAATAATACTAATTATTATAAATACACTTCTTTTATAAATATACTAGTTTTAATGCCAAAATAAATTATTACAAAAAAACAAATTTTACTTTACTCTAGATCTACCTAATCAAATAAGGGAAACAATTCTCCTACATTTATTTTACAGACAACCAAACAGTATCAAAGTATTTGGAATGCACTGCATTTACTTTACATTGTATTTACTTTACACTGCTTTTTTTTTTCAGGCAACCAAACAACCCCTAGAAGGGCAAGGAAGCTTAAATGTACCCTATCTCTTGTATCGCTCTATGACAATTTTTTTCTTGCTTTGGTTTTCCTCCCATGAGGTCTTTGAAATGGCATGATCTAGAGGGCTTTAGTTCCTTCTTGGTAAATAATTTATCTTATATAAATGGTCACCCAAACTATCCTCAAATAGGGAAGAATTCACTTCTCTTCCCTTATAAATTAAAATCCATGACCTCCTCTTCTTTTGCTGGAATCCAGAGGGTAACTCTAAAATTGCGAGCTTCATTAATTTTCCTCTAAATTGCAAGCTTCATTGGTTGTCCTCTTGTAGTCGATAAACTCACGGTGGATAAATTGTACTCACCTTCACTAGAGTATGTGTTCAAGATGACAAGAGTTCTCATCTCTTTGATGAAATCCTAATTTTAGTCGATAGTAAGGCATTCTCTCTCAAAATTTAGTATGACTAGAACTTTGTGCCTTACAAAGGTTTTGGTTCTCTCACCCTTTCTTCTAACCTTTGTTTAATTAAACCACCCATCAAAGCATCAAAAACTACCACTCATTATGGTAGAAACACTAGTCGAAGGTCTAGGAGACATATGACTAAGGATCCTTAGCCCATTCAAAAGTTAGGAACTCTGATGATGAGGACATCCGACCATGGAGGGTCTACTAAAGACGTGACCATTGATCTACAACCACGTTTGCACCACTTTATTTTTTATTATCATTATATTAATTTATTTTGTATTATGAGTTATTATTGTTTTTTTATTTCATTTATAACCATCACATGAGGGCCAAGGTATGTGTAAGCCCTAAGGGCATGTTGGCCTTTTATTTTACCCTCATTGTACGTGGCAATTTAAAGCCACCCTTTTCATATCTTAAGATGAATGGGAGATTATTACAAACTAGTTTCTACACTTGTGTGATTTTGGAGAGCTTGAGAGTTCTTGGAGAGATCAAAGTCCCTAGGTGAGGGCATCAAAACACCCACCAACTACAGGAAGCATCCGAGTTCGTGGTCGAGTTCCTCCTTCCCTTTTCTCACCTCTCTTATTCCCCTACAAGCCACCGGACTACCCCTGTTCCCCCTTCCCAATTGTTATCCTCCCTTAATCTCCCTCTAGGCAAGAACATCCCTTCACCACCTCCAATCTACCGGCCCTAAAGCCTCCTTCCCTTCCTCCTTCCTCCCCCCTCGCCAACCCTCACCCCAAATCGTGCGCTCAAATTCCTTTCCCCCTTCCAAACCACCAACCCCATCTTAACCCTAACCCTTGCCACCAGTCCCTTTCCCCTTCCCTTGCCTCAAAAATTAAAAATCTCTAATCAATCCTTTCCATTCTTGACACATCCTCAATTTGGAAAGTTCTAATTTCAAATTCCCAATCAAATTTTAAATTTGAAATATTTCCTAAAATAGGATGATCTATTTTAGAAAAATTACTTAAATCAAGCCCAATTTAATTTTAAATTGGATTTGATTTAAATCCATTACCTAAATTTAAGGTCCTTGATTAGGCAAGCTTTAAACTCACCTTCCCCTAAACCCTACCCCACCCAATCAAGCTATCGGCCCCCTCTTTCTTACCCTTTCTCCCTCTCGTACTAAATTCCTTCCTTCTTATCAACCTCAATTAATTCTCTCATTAAGGAATTACATTCCTTTCCCTTCCCTCCCCTTATTTGAAATTCAAATATCCAAACCCTAATCCCCTCTTATTCAAGTTTGAAAATTCAATTTTAGATTTTGGAAGAGGTCTTCCCATCCTAGTCTTAGCCGACCACCCAAATCCTCCTTCCACCTTTGTTCTTGGCTTGATATTCCACCTAAGGAAGAAATGATAGAAGAAGCCTCACCACACAACCTCCCCACATCTCCCCTTGGAATTATTTATTCTAATTCCCCTCTCCGCCATTAATCCCAAGGGATTTCTAATTAGTCATTTGATGCCCAGATTTCCTCGATATAGCAAATTGCTGTACTGTATTTTTGTCCATGGGCACTTGCTGTCCCAACAATCGGAGGCTTATTGTGTGCTATCTAGACGTTCTAGATTGCTTTCCAACATCTCCAACACAAGTTAATTTCCTACCCACCTCCAAGACCTTGCAAAGGTGCTATACAACAACATCTAAAATGCTCGTTATTGTTGTCCTCTTATTGTCGGCACCCAAAATGACCACACAAGAGCTTTGTATCTTCTACCTTTGGGTAAACTCTTCCCCTTACTCTTTTAGCTACTTTATCACCCTTGATTATGGCATTACAAAGGTCATGAAGACTTTCTCCACAAGACAAATTTATTAAAAAGTTGAGTGAGGGATCTATTTTTATAGTGACTATTCTCATTGTTAACTTAGGGATTTATCATTGAAACCTCCATGTATGCTATGTTTGGGTAAATAATTATTTCATGATCTTAACTTATAGTTGTGTGACTTAGCCTACGCTAGTTTCACCCCTTTCTTATTTTGTTATTTAAAATCACTACAAGTCTTTTAGTTAATATTGATTTCTATATTAAGGCGTGCAAAATTCATATTTAACATCGCTTAGGTATTTAAGTCCAGCATTATTTCGTATTAGAGCTTGGTTGCATTTAGAAGCCTCTTAGGAAAATTTTTCTTATATGGTTAGCATCTAAATTGCATCCTACACATTTTAATCCATTTACTTGTTTTCATATTAATATCTTTTTACTTTGCATAAGTTTGAGTCGCCTTAAATATTATGATGGACCCGAAACAATTATACATAACCCTAGATCAATTGGTAGGTTAGATGAACACCATTAGTTTATAACTCAATAAAAACCAAGCTGATATAGCTAAACTCCATAGAAAAACAACATAATGATTTGATACCCAAGATTGAGGTTAGGACCACCCTATCCCTTACACTCCGTCTAGATCTCCTTCCATATAAGGGGATGATACTTTTCAAGATTAGGGACCACGTTGTTCCCCTTATCGAGCCCCCCTTTATGTACATGACCATAATCCCAACCAAGATATTCCACTGATGAAAAATATCAAGGTCGATGCTCCAACTTTTGACGGTACCCTCATCACCTAACTTTTCCTTGACCTGATCAAAGGCATGGACAATTTCATTAAATGGTATAACATCTCTGGAACTAGAAAAGTTTAGTTTACTGAATTGAAACTAATAGGTAGGGCTAGTCAATTTTGGTCAAACTTAAAAAGCCTTAGAGAATCCCGAAATAAGTATCCCATTACTTATTGGTCTTTGATGGAGCTTGAGCTCAAGTAGAAGTGCATACCTCCCTCGAACTTCCTTAGGCTCCTTGATAAATGGAATATGCTAACCCATGGTAGTAAACCTATAAAGGATTATATTGTAGCCTTAGATGATTACTTGATTCGCTGCAAGGGGGAGACCTCTACTACCTCTGCCTAAATGCTATCTATATTTTATATCAGGTTACATGAGGATCTACATAATAAACTATTTCCCAGAATGTTACTACCCTAAAAAATGTCTACAGCCTAGTGTTAGACCTTGAGGAAACCCATCCCTAACATGTGAGTCGAGACCAAGACTCAAGACCTTCCTATTGACCTTCCAGTAGTTTGACCCCTCACCAATGCACTGCTTAGCCAACTAGGAAATCCTATCTAACCACCCCCACCCTGGATACCTCTAGGTCCCACCTAGAGACCAAGTGCTTTCAATGCCAGGGGTATGAACATATATCTTCTCAGTATTCTAATCCCTATAAAGTCACTATTATTGAGGAGATAACTAAAGAAGAACCTGTGCCCGAGGCTGACAAGATTCACCAAGTTGAAGATGATGGTGAATTCTTTAAGGAGGATGATGACACTGCTGTTATCCACTACATTAAGAAAATAGACACCTCTCTCATCTACGTGGTGAGATGCGCACTGTCACGACCTGTTGCCATTGATGACTGATATAGGAGTATAATTTTTCACACCAACACTAAAATCAAGGATAAGAATTATAAAGTCATAGTGGATAGTGATAATTGCTTCAATGCTGTCTCCTCCAGCATGGTGTCTAAGCTTAGCCTTTCTACTGTTCCTCACCCCAACCTTTATAAGGTAGCCTGGGTCAACTCCACTACTTTATAGGTGAAGGAACAAAGCCTCATATCAATCTCCTTTGCTAATTATATATGTTGGATAAATCATTCTAGGGTATTGTTGGCTCTTTGAAAATGATGTCCATATCTATGGTCGTTCAAGCACCTGCCTGTTTGAATATACAGGCAAGAAGATCAAGCTTTTTTCATCACATCTTAGGGTTAGGGATGATCCTAATCCTAATTTTGTCAAGCCCAAGAAGGGGTTAAATCTTGTGACTGCCAAGGTCTTGGATTCTGAGATTGCCCAAGGAGCTCCCTTATTCTCCCTTGTTGGCCGTGAGGCTCCCACTAAGTATTATAAACCTATCCCTTAGGAGCTCCAACCCATAGTAAGTAACTTTGTTGATGTCTTCCCTGATGATCTACTAGATCAATTACCTCCACTTAGAGACATTCAGCATGCCATAGATCTCATTCCAAGGGCTTCTTTCCCTATCTGCCCCCCCCCCCCCCCCCCCCCCCCCCCCCACTATCACATGAACCCCATATAACATGTTGAACTTAAGAAGTAGGTAGATGAGCTACTATAGCAGGGATTTATCAAAGAAATTCTTAGCCTTTATACTGTATTGGCTCTTCTTACATCGAAGAAGGATGGTACGTGAAGAATATGTGTTGATAGCCATACTATCAATAAAATCACTATAGAATATCATTTTTTATCCCAAGATTAGATGTATGCTTGATATGACGACAGGAGCCACTCTATTCTCTAAGATTAGCCTTAAGTGTGGGTACCACTAGATCTGGATTTGACCAGGTGATGAGTGGAAAACTACCTTTAGACCAAGAATGGTCTATATGAGTGGATGGTCATGTCATTTGGGATGAGTAAACCCCACATACTTTTATGAGGTTCATGACCCAACTACTATACCCTTTCATGAGAAAGTTTCTCATTGTCTACTTTGAGCACATCCTTATCTATAGTCAATCTGTGAGTCAGCACTTAGGCCATTTAAGACGAGTCTATGAAGTCTTAAGGAAGGAGCAACTTTATACAAATCCTAAGAAGTGCACCTTCCTTGTTAACCGTGTTATATTTCTAAGCTTTACTATTTTATCCTATGGGGTTTCTACAGACTCCTAGAAGGTGAAAGCTAATGTAGAATGGCCTATTCCTCAGAACATCTGGGAAGTCCACAGTTTCTGCACTTTAGCCACCTTTTATAGGAGATTCATTAGATACTTTAGCATAATTATATTTCCTATCACTAACTGTATCAAGAAAGGTAATTTTCACTGGACTCTGGTTGCCACGAAAGCCTTTGAAGAAATTAAGAAAAGAATGGTGGAAGCCGCAGTGATAAGACTTACTAACTTCTCCAAATCTTCGAAGTTACCAGCAATGCTTTGGGGGTTAGAATTGGAGGATTCCTATCCCAGGAAGGTCACCCTGTTTCTTATTTTAGCAAGAAGCCAAATGATATTTGGCAATGTTATTCCATGTATGACAAAGAGTTCCATACTGTGATCCAATCTTTTTATTATTGGTGACACTACTTGCTCCTACAAGAGTTATCTTTTTGGATCACGAGGCTCTATATTATATAACCTCACAAAAGAAACTTTACACATGTCAAGGCCGATGGGTAGAATTTTACAAGAATAAACTTATACCATTAGGCATAAGCATGAGTTGAAAACAAAGCTGTTGATGCCCTCAGTCGTCATCAGGTTTGAGCAAGTAAAAGAAAACTATTTGGAGTGCCCTGACTTTAAAGAGATTTACTCTTTTTTGTCCACAAGTAATACATGCCTTGTGGATGATTTATCTTAGAGGATATATATTTTTTCGAAGTCTAAAAGCTTTGCATCCCTACCACTTCCCTTAGAGAATTCCATGTTTGGGAGCTTCACATCGGAGGTCTCGTCGGATACTTCATTTGTGATAAGACTATAGAAGCCATAGAGTATTGCTTCTTCTGGCCTAGCTTGAAGAAGGATGCTGATAAAATGGTTAGTAGGTGGCATAATTGCCAGCTAGCCAAACAACATAAACAAAACATTGGTCTCTACATTCCTCTTCCTATTCCGAACTGTTTGTGATAAGATGTTAGCATGAACATCATCCTAAGCTTGCATAAAATGTTTTGTAGGAATGTCGCCATCTATGTTGTGAAGTTACTAGATGCGCCAAGAGGGGGGTGAATTGAGAAAGTCTTGTTGCAATAAAAAATCCTAAGCATGAGTTCTAAAAAGTTTTTTATGCTTTTTAAATTTTTGACAAAAAATTAACTAATGCGAAAGCAAATATTTTAACACCCACACATAATTTCACCAAGCAGTTATAATGAAAATCAAATGCAAGCAAAAGTAAAAATGGTAAAGGAAAAAGCACGCCAGAGTTTTATAGTAGTTCAGTCACTTGATCTACGTCCACTCCCCGAAGTCCTCTACTCCTGGAATTTCACTACAAAACTATAGTTCTCCTTTTGCCCCCTCGGCAAGGCAGAGAAGCTCTTATAAGACTCACTTTCACCAACCCGACGTGGCAGAGTACTAAGCGCTTTTGTCATCCTCCTGGCAACGGCAACGTACCTTCTCATTTTTCTCCCTCTTGGAGAAGGCAGAGTACCTTAGAGGACACGGATGTAGATGAGTCTCCCCATAAGAAAGCTTCCCTCAAGATCTTCTCGGGCCACAGGAGGACAAAAGTGCAGCAAGAACGGAGTAGCCGTGTGATCTCCCTCACACCCCTTCTCCCTCACCAAGCTCACTTTATCCTTCCTCTCTCAAACCCTAAAATCTTCTCAAGGCCTCTCTCCCAAGGATTACCTCTCTAACCATGTTCCCCTCTCTCTGTCACTTACTCAAAACATAACTATTTTGATACTTAAAAATGGGCTCCAAAATCCCTAAAATTTTCAAAGTAGTCGTTACCATCGTATTGTATGATTTACCATCAGACAATACGATTTGTATAACAAGCTTCATCCTGGTATGAAGGTTTATGAATAGTTCAAAAACTTCTAAATATAGTTGTACAATATGATTTATAATCATACGGTACTATCATTAACTCTTCTATTCATACAGGATGATAGCCAGACGATCAAAACTCATCTCTATACATTGTAGGGTATGACCTACTTCATATAGTATGAATAGTCAAAATCAAGCCATCGTCCAGGATGAAGTCCTGGATGATAAAAACTAATCTCTGTACATCGTATGGTATGATTTACATCATATAGTACGATTAGGCAAAAATAAGAAATCGTACAGGATGAAGTCTAGGATGATCAAAACTCAACTCTGTTCATCATATAGTAGAACATGTTCGTACAGTATGAGTACCAATCAGTGATTAAAACCTTGATTTATTTTGCTAATCACGGGTTAATTTAATTAAGTATTCAAAATAAATTGTATAGTATAAATTACTTCATACAGTACAAACGGCTAATAAACTTGCTTAAACTAATTTGGAGGCTAGGGTTTTGGATTAGTAAAACAGTGTACAGTATGATACAAATCATACAATATGATTTGTTCACAAAAATATGATTGAACCAAATCAGATCTTACAGTATGATATAAATTTATACAGTATGATCAATATAAAAAAATATACCTTTTACTTTTAAAACCCTATCCCCCTGTGTGTGTGCATGGTTGCTTAGACTTACATGCAGTTTATGGCTAGACTCAAGAAAAGAGAAAAAAAAAAATAAAAAAAAGTTACAATGTTACAGACTCACACTTCTACTCTACCCAGTCTAGAGTCTTCCTGTTGTCCTGAGTAACTTGTGATCTTCCTAAAATGTTAGTACTTATAGATAATAGTAGAAATCAAAGATATTCAATGAATAGTAGTTCAGGCAATATTATTTGTCATCACCAAAATCTCAAATTCGGGGTCATGGATTGCAACATGTAGCTGATTGCTTTTCCAAAATGGCCCATTTCCTACACTATTACAAGACATCCAATGCCTCCCATAATGCTAAATTGTACTTTAATGAGATTGTCAGATTACATGGTTTACCCAAGACCATTGTATTTGACATAGATGTCAAATTCACTAGTTATTTCTGAAAAACTCTATGGATAAAAAATGGCACTAAGTTGCAATTCTCTATAGCCTTTCACCCTTAAACTGATGGCCAAAATGAAGTGGTCAATAAGAGTTTAGGTAATTTATTGAGGTCCCTATTAGGTGAACATATTAAGGATTGAGATTCCAAACTCCCCACACTTGAATTTGCCTACAATAATTCAGTGAACTGTACAACTAGCTTAAGCCCTATTGAAATTATTTTTGGGTACAAACCTAGACATCCATTAGACCTTATACCCATGTGTTCTAAATATAGGATTTCTAAGTTTGCATCCTCATTTACATTATATTTGCATGAACTACATAAGAAAATTGCATGCCAAATTAAATAAAGTAATATTATTTATAAACTTGATGCTGATCTTAAATGAAGATTTAAAACTTTTGAGATTGGTGATTTAGTGATGGTGTAGATTCATCCAGAATGGTTTCCATAAGGAATTATTAAAGTTACATGCTAAGAGCGTGGGACCATTCAAAACAGTCAGGAAAATCAATAACAATACTTACATAGTAGATCTACCAATAGAATTCAACATTAATCCCTCCTTTAACATATAAGATTTAGTATCCTATAAGGGTACAGAGTTCAACCCACCAAATTCACTATAAAATGAGCCTTGTGTGACCCCACCGTGTGAGAACCCAAGCCTACATCAAGTCCCAAATATTCTTAAAATACCTATTACGGAGAAGGTTAACATGATCTGAAGTGATGATATCATTTCCATAAAAGAGGGTTAATGAAGAAGGTATTTGATTAGGTGGAGAGGAAAACAAGAGTTAGAGGACACCTAGCTAGAGTGAGAGGAGCTCCAATGGATTGATCCAGATGCATTAGAAATTTACAAGAGCACCCAAGATGCGTACTCGATGAAGTCAAGCTTTTTTTCACCCCAAAAGAATGATGAGGACATCCGACCATGAAGGGTCTACAAGAAGAATGGACGTCAATCTATGGCTATGATTGCATCACTTTATTTTTTATTATCATTATGTTAATTTATATTGTATTATGAGTTATTATTGATTTTTTCATTTATTCCATCACTTGAGGGCCTAGGTATGTGTAAGCCCTAGGGGCATGTTGGTCTTTTATTTTTCCCTCATTATATGTGGCTATTTAAAGTCACCCTCTTCATATTTTGAAATGAATGGAAGATTATTACAAACTAATTCCTGCACTTGTGTGATTTTGGAGAGCTTGAGAGTTCTTGGAGAGATCAAAGTCCCTAGGTGAGGCCATCCCAACACCCACCAACCCCAAGAAGCATCTGGGTTCATTGTTGACTTTCTCCTTCCCTTTTCTCTCCTCTCTTCTCCCCTACAAGCTGTTAGACTATCCCTCTTCCCCCTTCCCAAAAGTCAGCCTCCCTTCCCTAATCCCTTTCTAAGCCAAACCATCCCTTCCCCACCTCCAAGCCACCGACCATAAGGCCTCCTTCCCTTCCTCCCTCCCCCAAACTTTGGGCTCAAATTCCTTTCCCCCTTCCAAACTACCAAACCACATCCTAACCCTATCCCTAGCCGCTGACCACTTTCCCCTTCCCTTGCCTTTAAAATTCTAAATCTCCATTCAATACTTTCCATTCATGACTCATCCTCAATTTGGAAAGTTTTGATTTCAATTTCCCAATCAAAATTTGAATTTAGAATATTTCCTAAAAATAAGATGAACTATTTTAGGAAAGTTACTTAAATCAAGCCTAATTCAATTTTAAATTGGATTTGATTTAAATCCATTACCTCAATTTGAGGTCCTTGATTAGGCAAGCTTTAAACTCACCTTCTCCTAAACCCTACCACACCCAATCAAGCTGCCAGCTCCCTCTTTCTTTCCCTCTCTCCTTCTCACACTAAATTCTTTCCTTTTTATGAGCCTAAATTAATTCTCTCAATAAGGAATATCTTTGTTTCCCCTCCCCTTATTTGAAATTCAAATTTTCAAACCCTAATCCCCTCTTATTCAAGTTTGAAAATTCAATTTCATATTTTGGAAGAGGCCTTCCCATCCTTGTATTGGCCGACCACCCACATCCTTTCTCCACCATTGTTCTTGGTTTGATACTCCACCTAAGGAAAAAAGTATCGAAGAAGCCTCCCCACTCCCACATCTTGCCTTATTAATTCTTCTAATTCCCCTCCCTGCCATTAATCTTAAGGAATTTTTAGTTAGTCATTTGCTGTATAGATTTCTTGGATATAGCAAATTGATGTCTTGGAATTTTGTCCATAGGCACTTATTATCCCAATAGTCAGAGACCCATTGTATGCTATTTGAAGTTCTAGATTGTTGTCCAACATCTCCAACACAAGTTGATTTCCTTCCCACCTTCCAAAACTTGCAAAGGTGCTATCCAACAACATTTAGAAGGCTCGTGATTGCTATCCTCTTATTGTTGGCACCCAAAATGCTCACACCGGAGCTTGATATCTTCTTTCTTTAGGTAAATTCTTCGCCTTACTCTTTTACCTACTTTTTCACCCTTGATTGTGGCATCACAATGGTCCTGAAGACTTTCTTCAGAGGCCATTTTTATTAGAAAGTTGAGTGAGGGATCTATTTTTATAGTGAATATTCTCATTGTTAACTTAAAATTTATCATTGAACCTTCCATGTATGCTATGTTTGAGTAAATGATTATTTTATGATCTTAACTTATAGTTGTGTGACTTGTCCTAAGCTAATTGCACCCCTTATTTTATTTTGTAGTTTAAAATCACTACAAGTCTTTTAGTTAATATTGCTCTCTATATTAAGGCGTGCAAGATTCTTATTTAACATCACCTAGGAATTTAAGTCCTGTATCATCTGACCCTTCCCTCCTTCCCTAACCTCATCAACTATGGCCTAATGAAGTGTGGTTGTAGACACACTTATTCCCCTAACCTCTTCTCTACTTAAGCAACTAGAGGAGCAATGCAACCAAATCCAGTCTACCAATTCCTCCAACTTTGACTCCTCATCATTGGATAACCCCTCCATTCATAATCTAAACTCCCCCTCCAAAGAAGCCCCTCAAGCCTCTATCGCTACGTAAGAAAGTGACAATTGGCTAAAAATGTCAAATAAACTTGGAGTACTCAATCATGATGATGTTTATTCTGAGCCTCCAAACTACCCACCCAAACCACCAATAATAATAGATCCAAAGGGGTAAGAAAGGACCCAAAACAAAAACAACTTGCAATGATCCATACTACCATTGTATTTTGAAATGTCCATTATTTCAATTGCCCTAAAAAAGTATTATTATGCAAAACATTTGTCTGCCTTCACAATATGGACTCATTGTAAATTATTATTTAATTCCACCAACCCTTACTCCACTATTCCTCCTCATATCTCTCCTCCCTTATTATACCTGTCTCTAATGCTGAGATGAAAAAATATTTTTTTCACCAGTCGACCTAACTTTTCCACCTTCTGTCGAGATGGATTTATATTCAAATTTCATAAGAAAAATTGGTACATTAGTGGGTCTTATGTGTGTTAGTCTATCAAGCACTTCTTTAAGTATTCTTTTCTCCCTAGGAATGTTAAAGCTTCTACTTTTGCTCAAATCCCCAAAGTGCACGATGCCTCCCATATTTCTAGCTACAAAACTTTCTCCCTTTGTAATACCTTCTATAAGATCATTGCAAATATTCTTTCTTGCAGATTGAAGCTAGTTTGGCCTCATATTATCCATCCCAGTCAAGCTAGGTTCTTACAAGATCAGGTTGCCTATGATAATATAGTTTTGGCTTCTGAAATTTTATCACATTTTAAAGTCAGTGGGACGTCTAGATGGTTTTATGCAAAGCTCAATATCTTTAAGGCATTTGATATAGTTTTAAGGAGTTACCTTCTTCACAGGTTGTTGGAAGAAGGTTTTCCTCCATTATTTGCATCTTGGATAAATCCTGTACTAAGGATGTGCACTTCTCATTTTACTTCAATGGTACCTTACATGGTTACTTTAATTCCTCCTTAGGTTGGGGGCAAGGTTGCCCCCTATCCCCCTAACTATTTTGTATCATCATGGGTGCATTCTCTAACTTACTTGATGGCCGTACTTATAATTTATGCTTTCAGGGTTTCTATGAAGGTGACTACATGATCTCTCATTTAATTTATATGGATGAATTACTTATAATTGGTAAGGTTAACCCCTCTATTTCCTTACCTCTGGCTGATAGTCAAAAATCTTTTGTGATGGGAACTGGTTTGAAGGTTAACCAATCCAAAAGATTTTTTTATTTTTTTGATAGATTGGTTGGTCATGAGGAGGTTGTAAACATCTTGAATCTTCATTTGGGTGAAAACATTTTTATCTATTTAGGGATCCCTATATTTTCGGGTAGGCTTCAAGCTTCTTATACCCTACCTCTCATTCAAAGTGTCTCTTATATGTTGGAGGGTTGGAGGACAAAGTTACTTACTTTTGTGGGTAAAATTCTATATGTTAATTTTAGCATTTGGTGTTCTATTGCTTAATAGTTTAGGGGATCTAGTATACCTAAAACCTATTGCAAGCAATTTCACAAGTTATGTGCTCAAATTTTTATTTAATCAGGAAACCAATATGGGAAAGTTTAGCTAATATCTCAGAAGATAACTTGTACTCCTAAAGCTTATGGGAGTCTGGGTCTTCCCACTTTACAATTTTTATCCTATGCATTTAAATGTTTGTTCATTTGGCAGGTGCTCACTTTTGACATCCTGCTTGCTCATAGGTTTAAACATAGTTATATCTTTTTATGGAAACACCCCTCTTGGAAAGTCACCAGTTTTTGGAAGAACTTGGTCCTTATAGCAAATTTGGTTTAAGTAAACATGTCCTGCACTATATCCCTAATTAGTTGTTTATTATTGTTGTAGGATTTTTGGTATAATGAAATTTTTTTTGATGATATTATCAACACAACTTTGTTGATTATTCCCCTTGACTTTAGTCTCTTAGCTATCATTTCTAGGAAAAATAGGTCTTTTCTCACTTCTTTTCCTGAGGTTTTCTTTTGTGAAGTTGCTGCAACCAATATCTCCAATGATCTAGATTACCCTCCCTCTTACGGTGGCAAGTCGAGGCCTAAGTTTAAAGATTTTTTCTAAGTCTTTTACAGTGATGTTGACCTCTCCACGCAAACTAAAACCAGCACAAATCTAAAAAAAATTGCATATCTTGTTTTTGTCAAGGAGATCCCACAAATCCGGCATAAATCCCACTCAAATGTCTACAAAATGGAGTCAAAGTAGTCTCATCCCATAATTCTTGCTTAAAGCCCATGATGACAACCTTGATTCTACTTTCGTTCATGTTGATATAATGAGATATGCAATTACCTCGTTTACTCCTTCCACAATTGTAAGCTCCATTCTTCTTCCCTTTGTCATGACCTTCAACCTGCTTCCTCCCTCACACACGAACACCCCTAGTTAACTTCTTCTTCATTACCTTAGACCCTTTTGACTTCCTCCCTTATTCATAAATCCTTCAGACAAGAAGTCTCACTCCTTCGACTCCATCGACTCCAACTATTGATCATCTTGATTTGCATCCACTAGCATCATTCGAACCTATTATCTGTGACAATCAAAAACCACATTGGCTACCTTCTAACCTCAGTAACAATACTAGATTCAAGTCCTGGCCTCTTCAAGCCGCACCAGGCCTAACATCCTCTCTTTATCGAAGCTAACCTGACTCCTCCCGATCCCTCCTCTACCCTAGCCAACTTTGAATACCAGCCCAACACCTCCCTGCTTCATCAAATCCACCCCTACCTGTTCCCATTCGTATTAATATTAATAATGTTATCATAATTTACTATTATTATTATTATTATTATTATTATTATTATTATTATTATAGATATATGTATGTATTATTATTAAAAAAAAAGAAATAAAAAGAATATTAAAAAAAGAGGAGTGGAGGTGGAAAAAAAATAAGTGGGAAAAGTGAAAGGGAATTTTTTGTGTTTTGTGCATGATCTCACAATCGGTCATCAACATCGTATATATATAAATTTTTAACTATAAAGTCCCACACTCGACACTTGTGACGATCAGGCCTTGCTTGGATGGGGGTTCTGCAAGGGATTCGGGAGTTCTAAAGAGCTCGTGAGTTGGAGAGGATGTCACATGAAGGAAAATGAGCGAGAGGCCAGGGTGTCCTCACGTTTGAGGCTTCGGTCGCATTTTAAAGGTGAGGGTAGAGGTGTGATATGACTGCAATAGTGACGTTTATAGAATGGCGATGGGACACTGTAGCAGATATCGGGATTTTGGGCAGGATTTTAACAGGTAATGATTCTAATCTTTTTTTCTTATTTCTTTTTTTTTTTTTGCTGTTTCAATTTTGGTCAATAAATACCCCCCAACAAATATGGTTTGCATCTAGAGCGAACCACATTTGTTGTATACTGATTGACCCTGTAGATCTCTAGATATTTATTCTAGATGTCACATAGAGGGTTTTATTTTAGTGGATCTCCTAAAAGTTTATTTGGTTGTCACACTAAAATTCTCTTTCGTTACTGCTCTCTTAGATGTATTCATAGATGGTTGATATGTTAGCTTTAGTCAAGTAGAGACCCCCTGGATAGTGATGTAACACTTTATATTTGGGTCCCTAGAGCATGGCCGTATAGAATGATGATGGTGAATAGAATCGCCACCATTTGTTCTCTCTAATCACCATGATAACTTTAGTTTAAAGTATTTCAATATATTCTCAACATTCTTCTATCCTCTAGTTGTATATTGGTAAAATTTTAAATATTTATTTGGAGTTTTCGGCATGTGGCATGATATCAACCCAAATAAATATTTAAAATGGCCCCAATCTTTAGGGACATTTGTAGATGTCATCCAGGGTGCTCATTCCACAGTCTTGGCTTGAGTCCTGAGGTTTTGATTCCTTCTATCCCATACTTTGTGCTGCAGACATTGATGAAGGGTTATCTAATTTGTCTTTGATGACTTGTTAAAAGATTTATATTCCTTCTGCCCTTTGCTTCTAACTTTATTAGGCTTGATGAAGGGTTAGATGCCGGTGATCTAGAACCTTTTAGGTTTATACTAAATCAGTGGCAAGAAGTCATCAATCCATAGCTTTATGCATGACGGACTTGTTGATTACGAATCCTCTTAGTTCAGCCTAAGGCTTTTCATGAACTTTGGGATAGTTTCTTTGGTCCTTTGCTTTGTGCTTTTGACGGACTTATTGAAGAAGAGTTCCTTTGATCTGTACTTTGTGCTTTACAAATTTGTTTAAGGATTTACAGGTCTTGGATTTGATTGATAGTATCAAATATAGGTAGTATCTTGATACTTAACCAGTTTAGGAGACTTTAATCTGACTCACTTGAGTTCATCAGATCAGGAGAGTTAGGATTTTGATAGCTCTCCATCCTCTGGTTTCTGAGATGGGCTTTTCTTTACTACGGCTTTTCTTATGGCTTGTTGAGTATATGGAGCTGCCAGTGATCAGGCCATATTTGGGCATATTGGATCTAACCCCTTACACCTATTCAGGCTTCATACTTGAGCTATGGGAATGACACTTCCTAATGCTAATTGTACTGAAGTTAGCAGATTTGGAGTTCTCCTTGGTGGTTGAAGATTTAGAGCTTTTGAGCATTCAATGGTTGTTCGAGACTCATCTTTTCATTGGAACTTTGATTCTCCGATCATTTGGGAGAATTCAGTGGACTACGATCACTCGAACTGGTCAAGTCAAATTGGCCTTCATTCTTCCTACAGTCCCTACTAACAGGTTGATGAAGTGGGGGTTTATTACTTCGGCCTTTCTTATGGCTTGTTGAGTAGGCAAAGATGCTAGTGATCCGATCATATTTGGGCGTATTGGATCCAATCTTTTACACCCATTCGAATCTTAAGCTTCAGGCTGTCGAAAGACTTCAAGCTATTTCAACTTAATTTGTTGGAGTGTGTAGTCATAAAAATCTCTTTCTTGACTTTTGAATCTTGGTATGTTGGAGAAGATGGTGTCTTGAACTTTTGAAAGTTCACCTGCATATACTTTAAAAAAGAAATCATTATATTCTTCAGTATGAAAGAAAAATTATGTTTATGATTTTAAATATTTATTTAGGGATCTCAGCATGCAGCACGATATCGACCTGAATAAATATTTAAAAAGCCCCTGTCTCGTAGGGACATTTCAAAGTAGAATAAATTTGAAAATTTGAGATTTTAAATATTTATTTAAGGATCTCAGCATATATCACGATGTTGACCAAAATGAATAGTTAAAATGCTCCCTATTTCATAGGGGTATTTTGGATAGGCTTTGTATCTTTAAAATTTTAAATATTTATTCAAGAATCTTGGCACGCAGTGTGATGTCGACCCAAATAAATATTTAAAATGCCCACAGTCTGATGGGGGATTTTAAAATATATTCTTGCTACACAAGAGAATTTCAAAATATAAATGTAAGTATAGATTGATAACTATACTCATAAAATTTTGATTATTATAAATTATATTGGACATAGAATTTTTATGCATGATACTTCTTTAAATGTCAGCAATTGATAAGGGGCATAGGCCTTGACCGTTCAGATCGATCAACTGATGTGCTCTTCCTTGGTACACTTTTTTGATGATGAAGGGGCCTTCCCAATTGGATATGAATTTTCCACCGCTTTCTCGATGTGGGATGATTGGTCTTCTCAGCACCAGGACCAATTCACCTTCTTGAAATGCCAGAGGACGCACCATCTGATCAAAGGATTTTACCATTCTTCCTCAGTAGATTTCCATATTTATTTGAGCTTGTAACCTAACTTCGTCGAGTACATCAAGCTCCTCTATCCTCAAGCGAGCATTCCATTCTTAAGTGAGATAGTTCTGGATTGAGACCTGGAGTGATAGTAGTTCAATCTCCAATGGTAATATGTCTTAAACTCCAAACACCAATGAATAAGGAGTGGCTTTGGTTGGCATCTTATATATTATACTGTATGCCCATAACACTTCTGCCATCTTTGTATGCCTCTCTCTTTTGTTCTTGGTGAAGATCTTCTTCAATAATTTCACCAGCATCTTATTGAAGGCTTCTGCCAGGCCATTTGCCCTTGGATTTTATATGGATAAATATCGCCAATCAATTTTGTGCTGATCAATAAACTTATAAATTTTTGCACTTTTGAATGTCGTACCATTATCCGAGATTATGTGACATGGCACACCAAATCTGTAAACAATGTTATGGGTATAGAAATTTATCACATGCTCGGATGTGACCTCTTTGAATGGAGCTGCCTCTACTCTCTTAGAAAAGTAGTATATTGCTGCCAGAATAAAGTAGTGTCCTACTGATGACGGTGGATCTATCAGCCCGATAATATCAATACCCCAACGTTCAAATGGCCAAGATACTATTATAGGGTGTAGTAGATTTGGTGGTTGATATATAACATCACCATAAATCTGACATTCATGGCACCTCTTAGCTTGGTCAATACAATCTCTTACTATGGTCATCTAATAATAACCCATTCTCTTGATTTTAGCAACCATTTTAGGGCCTGATTGATGTGCTCCATAAATCCCTTCGTAGACTTCTACTACCACTTTATCAACTTCCTTGGTCCCTAGGCATCGTAGCCATATTTGATCAAAAGCTCGTCAATATAGCATGTCGTTAACAAACACATATCGCAATGCCCTTTTTCTAATTTGTGCAACTATTGATTTATCCATTGGGAGCCTACTTTATTTAAAATATTTGATGAAGTGTTGCCTCTAATCATCTTCTTCCTCAATGTCTAAGTAATGTATCCTTGACTTCGAGCTTCTGCTAGTTTTACATCTCTTGACTACATGATATTCTTCGGGTTAATTTTTAATAGTTATATGTTGGGGAGGTTGAGGATTAACTGGGGCTATTTTTTGCTGACTCAAATCTGGTATTCCCTCTGCCTACAGAAATTGTAAGATTGCCAGCTCAAAGATCTGATGGCCATGGACCATAATTGGTATAGGCATCTCCTCGTCGGTATTTGCCATATCCTTGTCTAATTTGGCCAGACAATCTGCCTTGGCATTCTGACCTCAAGAAACTTAGGCTATTTTAACATTTGGCACTTGCTTCAGGAGCTTGAGAGCTCGTCAGTAGTAGTGGGCCAATTCAACTTTGCTAACCTTATAAATGCCGAGGACCTGATTTATCTCAAGTTGAGAATCACAAAAAAATTAGAGATCTTAGATTCTAACATTAATTGTGATCTCCAGTCCTACTACTAAAGCTTCATACTCAGCTTCATTATTAGTCTGAGGTTTAATCAAACTAAATGAAAACCTCATTATGCCTCCATTAGGTGCTATGAAAATTAGACCGATGCCGGCTCTGGCTCGTGCAATATTTGGAGATCGGACATGCTTAATCAAGGAAGCCCCATCAAAATACATCTCCCAAAATTGCAATTTATTCTCATCCTTGATCTACATGATCTGCTCTTCAGGCAAATCATCGTTGAGTGGAGAGTCTACTGTGATTGGATGTGCAGCGAGAAAATTTTCTAAGGCTTGACCTTTTACTGTCTTTTATGGTATATGCATGATATTAAAATATAGTAATAATACTGCCCATCTAGCTTGACGACCTGTTAATGCTGGTCTTGTCTTCAAGAACTTCAACGGATCGATCTTTGATATCAAAGTAACTTTGTGAGAGAGCATGTAATGATGGAATTTTTGAACTGTGAAAATCAACGACAAATAATACTTTTCAATAAGAGAATAATAGCTTTCTGCTCCAATAAACCTTTGACTAATGTAGTAGAACGTATTTTCTTTTCCTTTTTTATTATTCTGGGCCAACAATACTCTGAGAGACTCTTTTAATGTTGTCGTGTACAGTATAAGAGGATTCCACAGAATTGATGCTACAGGAATGGGTGGATTTAACAAGTATCTTTTAATACTATTAAATACTTTTTGACATTCTTCGTCCCACTTGAAATGAACATCCTTCTTTATTAAATTTGAAAATGGCTGGCACCTACTTGACATATTAGATATGAATCTTCGAATGAAAGCTAGTTATCCTTGTAGTGAGCGAAGTTGTCGAAGGCTTTTGGGAGGAGGCGTCTCCATGATTGCTTTGATTTTATTGGGGTCAATTTATATTCCTCGATGACAAACAACATACCCCATAAACTTGTTGGAGGAGACCCCGAAAGTGTATTTGAGGGGATTCATCTTTAGATCATACTTTCTTATCCTTTTAAATACTATTATCAAGTCATCTAGATGATTTCTTCGATCCATGATTTTGACAATAAGGTCATAGCACTCAACCTTTTGATGCATTAACTCATCAAAAATATGCATCATTGCTCACTAGTAGGTGGAACCAGCATTCTTTAGACTGAAGGGTATGACCATGTAGCAGAATATGCCGATAAGCTTTATGAATGATATGTGCTTTGCATCCTCAGGCGCCATCTTGATTTGATTGTATCCTGATGACCCATCCATAAAGGAGAACATGTCATAGTTGGATGTATTGTCTACTAAAAATTTTGATACCTGGAGCAGAAAGTCATCTTTTGGGCATGCCTTATTATGATCCCTAAAGTCGATGTAGATACGAATCTGGTCATTTTTCTTCTTTATAGGGATGATATTGGCAATCCAATTAGCATATTTCTCTTCTCGAATAAAGCCTGCATCTAAGATCTTCTTTATTTCTGCAATCACTTGCTCTTCAATCTCCAATCTTATTCTCCTTAGAGCTTGTTTGATGGGTGTTGCATATGGTTTGATGGCTAATATATGAACTGCTACGTCAGGGGATAAGCTGGGCATCTCAGCATATGTCAAGGAAAAATAGTCTCTGAATTCACATAGAAGCTTCTTCATTTCTTCCACTTGCTCTTCTGGTAGAATGGAGCTAATGAAGGTTGGGCAAGTGTCCTCCTCAGAATCCAAGTTGACTTCTTTTAGTTCATCCATAGTGGTTGCCTGTCCAGCATCTTCAAGCTCTTATAGTGCAGGTTTGGCATCTACGGGTTGATCATCATAATTATCAACTTTGTACGCCTCTTCATAACCATCATCATCAAATTTAATTTCCTCACTTGTGATTGCTTGGCAAAGGCGCTTTGGTACAATGAATCCTAGACCCTTTTTTGCAAAAATATCCTTCTTCTTTAATGATTGAGATTCCTTCGATACCAGAGCCTCAAGCAGAAACAAACTTGTTGTTTGGAGAAACAAGTTTACCTCACTTCCATAACATTCTTTGAATATTTTTGGTATTATACCTAGGAAATCTCATAGGTACTAATTCCCCAGAATCGATGAGTGTATAAAACCAGTCATAATTTATTTCTTCCTTGAGTTTTTCAATTGAATAAAATAGACTAGCCAGTCCACCCTTTTATTTTAGGGGATGTACATAAAATGTCATGAGCTCTTCATCATTATACACCTCTGAGGAATGACTTCTTTGAAGTGTTGGAAGGAAACACGTGTGACTACAAGTATGCTATCTAAGATAGATAGACTATCTATTCTTCTGGAGAATACACCCTACACATTATTCATATAGATAGAGTCGTAGTCATAATTATCATTTAAAAATTCAACCCTCCCATTCCATTTTTTCATTGACTGACATATCTTCCAGGATTTTATAGGGGTGGTATCACTTTTATCTGTGTCACTCCCTAAGTGAGGTACATATCTTTTTTTCTTTAGAAAGGAAAGGTGCCTTGGGAAGAGTCGACATTGCATTATTTCTCCCCACCTGCTTCTTCTTATTTTCTTGTTTATGATGCTTTGGAGTTTCTGTGTCCAATGCTTGGGCCTCAAGAGAACTCGATAGTTTCAGCTTCTTTGGAATGAAGTACTTTGCATCTTCATATATCTTTACTTCATAAATTGCAAATGGTTGGATGTCACCTGAGATTATGAATTCCTCTACATCCCTGAGGTACTTCATGCATTGGTCTAGTGTGGACGGGATGATGCCGTACTCATGTAACCAAGGGTGGCCAAGGAGCACTTTAAAGATAGTATATATATCAATCACATGAAATTTGGCATCTATATGAAGTTCTCCAAATGCTAGAGAGAGTGTAAGTGATCCTTGGGTCTTCTATCCCTTCTCATTAAAGCCATGTGCCATTAACTTATCTGATCCAAGATGCTCCATATCAAGGCATAATAATCTTAGTACTTTTAAGCTCATTAGATTTATGGATGACCCTGAGTTGATTAGGATTCGACTAATCATCATCCCATCACTTTTTGTAGTAACATATAGAGGGTGATTATGATCCGCCATTTCGAGCATCATATCTTCTTCAGTGAAAGTGATGAACAGCTCATTTTGAGCTTGCAGGACCTCTATCATATTATGCTCATCAAAATATGCCTCGTACCTTTCAGGGTCTTTAAGAGCCTGAATCAAAGTCTCTCGAAGGTCTTTAGACATTATAAGAGCGTTATATATGCTAAGCTGTACAAGTATTTTTCTAAGATGAGATAAGACATTATAATCTACCCCCGTGACTGAAGTATTCTTTTTCTTAGGATCTTTAGTGATAATATTATTGTTGATGACTATCTCTTTTCCCTCATCTTTTTTTAAGATCCCTTTCTTTAGTGGAGGCGATAATATCTTACGACTCCTTAGTTGCACATGATTGACTTCCTCTGGCTTAAACTCATTTAATAGGACATTTTCTTTAGAGTCAGTCATTATTGCATCCATAGATTCATCTGTTGATTCAAAATCACCACCAATATTTATAGGTCCCATCTACGAAGCTATGTTCGGGTTCGACCCATCTTCGTTTGGAAAATACAAGTCCTCTTCCGAGATATAGTCCATTGACAACACCATCATACAGGATTCAGAGGATATTTCTTCAGTATATTCTTGTTTTATTAGCGTATTTAGCACCAATGTGATAACCCGACATACTTCTATAGGAATGGATTCCTCATCACCTTCTTTGGCTTCATCAATTTTAAGTCCTGACATAAAGTCAACGAGCTTAATAGGTTGCCTCACGGTCTGGTAGTATTCATCCAGACTATTAATAACCCTTTGAGTTGCAATCATTTTCTCCTTGAACTTCTTCAATTTGGCCTTTTTTTGGAATATTTCATCTTTCTAAACTTTAACGAACCAGCTTGGTTGAGGATTTTCTTTGAAGTAGATGCTCATGTCATAGGCAAGGCTTTCAAATTTAACGTTGGCTCAATAGGAGACTTCAACTTTATACCTAGAACTCCTTCAAGTTGCTTCATCATTTTTATAATTTTCTTAGAACCGTAGTCTCCCACTTCTCTTCTTGAGCTGGCTTCCTCTCATTTTCTCTTTCTTCAACTAAGGGTATAAAGGAAGTTGTAACTACCCTGGTTGATTCTTTTCTATGATTAGTCAATACATTATCTGATAATGTGATCTCTCCCTTCCGGTATTTTCTTTCGAGCCAATCTTTGAAGATGTAGCAAACTTTGATGGGATGGTTAACTACCCGATGGTACGGGCAGTAATTTGGGTCACCAGTGTGCTTCAACTCATTGGACTTCTTGTATTCTAGTAGTTTTAAGCCTGCTTTTAATGCTTGTTGAAATAACTTTGTGACACTTTTCCTCTTAAATGAATATTCTTTATTCATCTTTTCTTTGAAGGATGGGAAGAT
Organism: Dendrobium nobile; assembly: GCA_022539455.1. Lineage (NCBI taxonomy): Eukaryota > Viridiplantae > Streptophyta > Magnoliopsida > Asparagales > Orchidaceae > Dendrobium > Dendrobium nobile. The sequence continues at coordinate 57,614,180 of CM039735.1, forward strand.
TTATCACCAATTCCTATTACCTGTCTTGGGCATTCTCCTCCACCTTAGAAGGTTCGTGGCCTATTATTTTCCCTTAGTACTAGCTTTAGTTGGGGGTTAGGGTTGTAGGCCTTCTTGGTCTTTTCTTCATACTACATTAACTATTTACCTTTATCTATATTATAAACCACTTGTTTCCCTTTATCAGCTCTAGAAAAAAAGTGTGAAATCAGCCTCACCTCTCCTAGCACCTGATGCTTTAGCCTTCTTGGATTTATCTAAGTGATTTTCTTATATTGACAAGTTTAATTTCTCAAACTTAGCCACGTTGTCCAACAGCTCTTGAAATATGATAATTATAGTCATGTATAAGAAAGGTTGCATCTTGCCATCAATGTTTCCCATTAACAAATATACGTCAAGCTCTTCCTCAAGCTGTTGCTCACATTTCATACTTAAGTTATGCTAACGAGTGATGTATTTAGTCACTGATTCATCCCTTCTTCTCTTATCCAGAGCGAGGTCAGCGATCGTCATCTTCTTAGTTGCACTGGTGAATCTCTTCATGAACATATTTTCTAATTTTGCGAAAGTCTTCACAAAATCATTCAACAGTTTAGCATACCATTCATAAGTAATTACTGTTAAACTACTAATGAACTGTCAGAAGAGTAGGGCGTCATTTCCCCTTGTATTCTCATAGGTGGCTTTAAATTGTGCTAGGTGATGTTAGGGATTATTAGTACCATTAAAAGTATTGAACTTCAGTACAGAGTATCCTTTTGGATACATCACTTGGTCGTATTCAACAAGATACGGACGAGCCTTTCCCACTAGTTTCTCTGCCTAATCAACGGCTATGATGGCCTTGATCTTCTCGGTGATAATTCCTTCTAATTGTGCAGTAGTTACAGGTTTAGAAGTACTTGTAATGTTATGTAGAGTGGGTTGGTGGGTACTGTTATTGACTTCATTACTTCCTTCAGGAGCACCCTGTATTCTCGAGACTTGAGGCATTTGGAAGTTTGGAGGATCAATAGGAGGATTAGGCATGGTGCTAATAGTAGTAGTTCTCTACATCTTCTATATCATTACCCCCATTTGAGCCCTGATCTCAATCATCGTCGCATTTAACTGAGAGATTTCTCTATCTTTGGCTCTTATATGTCACCTCATCTGCCTTCTCATGTCATTGAGTGTGGCATTTTCATCATCAAGGGGATTCTCCTCTACTTCCTCTACTTCCTCTTCTTTTTGGGAATGGCTACCTCTGCTAGTGGTAGACTCCTCTCTATGATGGCACCAGTGTATTTGTCTGGGTGGCGGTTGCCAATGATCATCATCTTCATCGTCATTATAATTGGCGCCATCATTGATGTCTATATGTGTCACCATATAGACAACTTCCATATCCAAGGTGTTATTTATTTCTTGCAATTCTTCTTCTAATTTTTCCTTCATATATTCTTCGATGTTTTCTTCCCCTTCAAGATATTTTTCTCCTTCTATATTTTGTTCTTCTTCTATATTTTATTCTAGTACTTGGATCTCCAAGTGGCGACGTCACTGGATCTCCGATTTTTGGTTAGGCAAGGAGATTTCTTCTACTAGCAGACTACGATCGAAGTTAGTCTCTTCCCTTGGAGGGGATGGAGGGCGACGGGATCCCAAGGAGGATTCTCCAAGGTGTCAACCTTCAGGAGGAGTATAAGTATGGGTCTTTTTTGGGACCATTTCTAATATTATTTGTAGACTGGGGTGGATCTCGAAGAAGCCTCACTAGATGTCACACCCATATAAGTTCTTCTTTCTCTTATGTCTTCCTAATTTCTTTGAGGCTTTGGCCACTAGACTTATTTTTCTTTCCACCAGGACCTTTGAATGGTGGATCCCTGAACATATGGTTCAGGTGTCATGCCTAGATGTTCATCACATGGGACATATCTTCTTTCTTTTCTCTCCATCGCAACAGACAAGCGTTCTATTGGTGGAGGTTTTCTAGCTTTAGTTATCAAGGGCCACTAATACTTCTTTTTCTTTAGCCCTTTCTCCTTCACTATTTTTAGGACTCTGTATACTCGAGCTGAAAGAGTCTCAAGCTCTTTCTTCCTTGGAGGAATTGGGGCTTCAGGTCGTTGATCCCAGAAAGATTTCTTTAGCTCCGTAGTCGAGCTATTTTTCTTAACCCACTTCAGATTTACAAACTCATTTCGGGTTGGAATGGTAGCTTCAGACTCTTGGGTAGGTAGGTTTGAAGGGTAGGCCGGCACCAATTATTGCTGAGCTCGAAGTTCAGCATTCATCTTCCTTCTCTGCCTCCTGGTAGGCCTCCCTCAAAATGAGGAGGTTTCAGTATTATATTTGCCCGGTGTAGATAACCTAGTTGACAAGGTAGTGGTGTAAGCAGTCACCACTAATATTCTTCCTCCGGCTACGACCCTTTTAGTAATTGGGACTTCAGGTTGCAACAACCTTTCGAACACGAAAACCCTCTTACAAGGATTTTTAGTACATTTAGTAGCCCGTGATGCTGGCAAATGCGTCTGGCATGTGGAAACTTCTATAGAATGGGGCCTCCTGGCAGGCCTTTTAGTACCCATGTCATTTAGAGGAATGAAGGCAGACCTTGTAACAACTGCAAGAAAATAGAGACTACCAAATTAGATGGTAGCACTAGCATTCCCAGTTTCAATAACAGTATTTGCCAGCTGAATTCTGGCTCTTCATCCCAGCTGGACGGTCATCATGGTGTTCTATAAATCCATCTGCATAAATGAAAGGCAAGGATTAGTAATCAAAATCTGAAACATCACCTCACACTTTCAAAATGTAGAGACTTGCACATAACACAAAAATAAAAATAGATAAAAATGATTAGTATAAACAAGCAATAAAATATTTTTAAAAATTCTATTGAATGTCATATGAATTTGTTGAATGATCTTTTTGAGAGATTCAAAATCTTGAGTATGGGTTGAAATAACTGCTACTATAACACTGAGATTACTAGCCAAAAGATAGAAAGAGAATCCAATCCCCAGCGGAGTCACCATAAATATGTGGGCTATAATAATTTAGCCCTAGCCTCCGCTCGCTGTTACTTTTTCTTCGGCGAGGGAGTTTTAACAAAATTAAGTTCCAGGGTAAATTTTAGAAGGCAGATGGGTTTGTTGATAAGACACTATCGAGAGATTTTGCCCTCATTTTGCGAGGACTTTATGATATAAGTTTTGGTTTCCTATATGCGCAAGCCCCTATAGTTAATTACCCCTCCTAACAATAAAAGATAACATTCGATTAAGGCTAGTCGTCAATTAGATACATTTTATCCTTAGATATGTAGTATCAAGCATATAGTAGCAGCATAGGGCATTGATATTTGAAGAGTTTGGAGATTTGGAAAATTAATATTTAAAATAGAAATTGCACCATCTTTCACTTAAAGTGAATAATGGGGGAATGGATGATTGACCCGATCAAGATCCTATGGTTCTATCATCTCGGGCCATCGTTGTCCCTAGTCTACTTAGTCAGAGGAGATAGTCGACCCAACCTGAAAGAAGGATTCTTGTTGGTAGCCATGGGTTGCTTCGTCCAAGGATACCTTGAGACCTAGGGTGAGTGTTTTTCTAAGGGGACAAATTTAGATCCACCTAGGCTAACAAAAGGCTTTGTGCCCAATCGATCATATCCTATTGATTCATATCTCAAGGATTTGATACCACTAAGGAATGTATTGGATTTCACCATAACCGATATGTATATTGCTATTTGGTGGTAAAACTACTCGGTTTAGAGGGCCCCGAGTCATAACCGTTTATCCTACAGTGTCATTTGGTAGCAAAACTGCCTGTTAGAGGACACGTATCACATCCTTATTGACAAGAGAATGTTTGAGAATGGATCCTAGTGATATTTTTGACTAGGCATTAGCTCTATGTGAGCTGAAATAAATTTTAATTTGTCAACCCCGATAAACTATTAATTGATTTTGCTTTGAGTAGTTGATAATTGAGTTTCAATTTTAAATATTTTTGGGATTTTTAGATTTTTGAGTATTTGGGATGACATTTTGAAATATTTGGAATGAACCCCTCTGGTTGAGATATGCATTCAACACGGCCATCATCAGGGCGGACTTGGGGTTATTTCCATTTATGGATTGAACCTTATCGACTCGACCAAGTTGTTGATTGAGGATTGGGTTCCCCGTAGGCTTTGTGACTTTATTAGTGAATTCTCTTAATTATAAGCATTGAAGGCCTAATATGGATGTATTAAAATAAATATATCGGTCAGTATAACTGTATATTTATTTAATGATTCAAACCCTGTCGACTCCTATTATTCCATATAGAAGGATTAAGTTCGAAATTGAATTCACTTATTGACCCGCGCAGCATCCCTATATGTCACGTGTGTACCAATAACATGCTCGTAGGGGCCTATATGGGTGTTATATTATATTTACCCCTTTAGTATACCTATGTGTATACAAACTACGTTGTATGTGCAGGGGTATTTAGACATCTAAAGGGCCTTCTACGAACGCTTGTAGAGGTTTGTAGTCATTTGTATTTGTTATGCTTCCTCTACTTTTACTTGTAGAGAATCGGTGTGTTTATCTCTGCCTTATTACAAATTGTATAAACATCTTAGTGCTTGTCTTAGGCTCCTTATATACTTCTTCTAGGTGGCATATTATGTGTATGGCTGAACTTTTACCACTGCTAGTAGGAACTTGCATTTATTTTGTACTATCCACCTCTGCTTGAATAAGATCAGAGTAATTTACTTGATACTGAGTGGTGATCGATTACAAGATATTGTTGCATTCATTCTCCATCTTCCTTATGTGTGTGGACTGTAGAATTATTACGTTCTTTCATATGCATTTCAATATATATGGGGACTGTTGCAAATGCTTTTATATCAATTATTGTTGGCTCTAGAATACAATACTACTCATTGTTTACCAATGATCATCACTTTCAAATATATTATTGCACTTATGATGAACTTCTTGCATTCATCTCCGGCCTCATTGCAAATATCCCAAATCGCCTTTCTTTGATGGATCATTGCACTTGCAAGTTGATCGACTTTGACAGTAAGACTCCATACAGATGACTATGCATTAGTACTAACCATGAGGTGTTGATTGATATTCATTTGGATACATGCCATTATCATTCATGAATGATCACAAGTATCCCATAGCTACTTTTAAGGGATTGTCATTTTTCCTTCACTAGCTAGTCGATGTTGCTAGTATATTGTGACGTTAGTTAACATAAATTGTCAGGTGAATTGTATCCATCACCAATTCCTTCATACATGTTAATAATGAATGGCTCTGATTGTAGGCACGTTGATATATTCATCTGTATGCTGATGTAGATTGTAAGATGAGTGATATTTTTTGTATTTTCTTGATAGTAATTGCAAACTTTTCCTTCTAATTATAGGCTATATGTTGTTTGTACGGCCGATCTCCTACAAAAATTCTTAGGACTTCACATGTGCCATAGGTGTGTTGTCTTCTGCTTGCAGGTTATGTGTTCACCGACTTATAAGTTGAAGTCAACAATATGAACACCATTGCATTCATTGCATATCTTAATTATCACTCACAAGTGACCCATTGTATACACTATATGCCTTTTGTTATGCCACTGTATGATTTGCAAGTGAATTTTTTTATCACTTTATGTCAACTTGTATTGATTGTGAGAGGATCACATTCCAACTTGCACTTATTTATGTATTGCTTGAAATTGTCTAAATGATGTGGGTTCATTGATCTTCACTATCACTTAAAGCCATTCATGAGCGTTCACAGATTTCTTATGGTTGCTTTTAAATGGAACATTGTATGTGTAATAGGTCTTTTGTTGTCACTAAAAGAGACCATAGTGTATAGGCAGAGCTCTTATCAATTTGTTTTTGCAAATAAGTTGTTTTATCTTTTAAGAACATCACATCATGTCATAGGATTTGATTATATCCAAATTTCCTTTAAGTTTAATATCAATTTCTAGCTTGAGTCCAAGCCCAAGTATAGTCTTTTATTTTGTTGTCCAAGCTCAAGTCCAAATCAAGGTCCCCTATGGTCTTTTTAAGTTTGAGTTTGAGTTCAAATTGAGTTCACTTATTATTACATTGTGCTACTTGCAAGTTCAAGATTGATTCAAGTCTTTTATGGTTCAAGTCAAATCTTAGCTCAAGTTCAAATGTTCAAGTCATGCTTAATAGGAAAACAAGTCCAACTTGAGTTAAGTTCATTTGTGTTCAAGTCTTAGTTCCTCCAATATTATTTGATTAAGCTTGATTTAGTTTTGATGTTGTATTTAAGTCGTAATCCTTTGTATTGGTTCAACTTGGAGTTCAACTTCTTTGTAGTTGTCCCAAACTACAATCTCAAGTCAAAGTTCTTTGCATTTATTCTTTTTGAGTTCAAAATAGGTTCCAAGTGTAGTCGTATATTCACCCAAAACTTTGGCAGTCTCCTAGTATCTCACCCGTGTAGGAGAAAACTATGAAAAATTGGACCTCTCGTCACACTAGAGAAAAGTGTGTACAGTAGGTGCCCTCTTATGAGGACACTACGACCGTGAAATCTTTGTCTCCACCATGCTAGAGAAAGGCATATATGGGTCTTCGGTACCTATTGCAAAAGAGAAGCAGTTATTTCTCCACGAGCGGGTACTTATGAATATCCCGATCTCGCCATAGGCGCTGCACTGGGTTCCCATCCCACCACGCTAGAGAAAAGCGTATATGAGCAATTTACCGGCTCGGCACGAACATCAAGAATAGGATTTTGGAACCGAGGGGCTGCTCACCAACCTCATCGTAGGTGTCACGTCGGGTTCCCTTCCCATCATGCTAGAGAAAAGCATATATGGGTAGTTTATTGGCTCGACACGCACATCGAGGTAGGAGGGCACAAAAATTGAGGAAACATTTTTGTATATATTTTCTTCTTTTTTATTAAAATAATAAAAATATTATTATTTATATTAATATTATAATCATATTATTATTATTATTATATAATAACATTATTATTATATAATATTAATGGTATGATTAATGAAGATAATAATAAAATTATTATTATAAATAATAATATAATCAGTAATAATAATAATAATAATAATAATAATAATAATAATAATAATAATAAAATAAACCTAAAAGTCTAATGGCCTGCAGCTTGGAGTAGAATCGGGCATAGTGGGAAGAGCAGGTAAGGGAGATCAGGCTTGATCTGGTTGCTGGGTTTTAGGTAGGAGGCATCAGGCTAGATGGTTTTTATGAACAGGATAAGGGAAATGGGTGGAGAGGAAATGTCGGCTAGGGGAGCGTCAGCACGGGGAGAAGGGATATCAGGATTTGTTAAGGTAAGAGGAACTTGGCACACACTCTCTCTCTATTTCTCTCTCTCTCTCTATACAGATTGGGGCTCACAATTATGAGAAAGAGTCAGCCTTGTGTAAGGCTCGAAATTCGAGCTGGGGAGGTGAGGTGGACGTCGGCCTTGGGCTTGTGTTCGGCTGGGTGAGAAGATTGGAGGGATAGGGCTTTAGGGGCTTCGATTTGAAGATTTGAGGGAGAAGGTCACAGTTTGGTGGAGAAGGTTAGGCCTTGCAGTGGATGGCGGTTCAGTGGAGCTCGTGGGTTGAAGAGGATGTCGCACGAAAGAAAATGAGCGAGAGGCTAGGTGTTCTTGGGTCTGAGGATTCCGTCGCATTTTAAAGGTGAGGGCAGAGGCAGGATCAAGGTGTGATACGACTGTAGCAGCGCCATTTACAGACTGGCGTTGCGACACTATAGCAGATATTTTATTATTATTATTTACAGACTGGCGTTGCGACACTATACAGATTGGCGTTGCGACACTATAGCAGATAAAAACTATATACAAGTTTGTAAATACTATATACAAGCATTATACACACTATACACAAGTTTATACAAGTATTATAGAAGTTATGTACAAGCATTATACACACTATGTATAAATTTATAGAAGTATTATACAGACTACGTACAAGTTTATACAAGCTGTGTATAAGGATTATATAAACTATTTACAAGTTTATGCACATTATAAACAAATTTATACACGCTATGTATAAGGATTATACACACCATGCATAAGTTTATACACGCTATATACATAATTTTTACACACTATGTTCAAGTTTATATATGTTATGTATAAGGCTTATACATATTTTGTATAAGTTTATAAATGATGTACACATAATTTTTACACACTATGTGCAAGTTTATACATGCTATCTACAAGCATTATATATACTATGTACAAGTATTTTACACACTATGTATAAATTTATACAAATATTGAACATGCTTTGTATAAGTATTATATACATTATGTATAAGTTTATATACATTATGTACAAGCATTATACGAACTTTTACACGTTATATATGAGATTTACACACACTGTATACATGAATTATACACATTATATATAAGTTTATACAAGCATTCTACACTACGTTCAATGCTACATACAAATATTATACACATAAAATACATATTTATACACAAGTTTATATAAGCTATATATAAGCATTGTACATGCTATATACAAGCATTATACATGCTATATAAAAATATTATACACACTACGTATAAGTTTATACAAGTATTATGCATACTATGTCGAATTTTATACACACTATTTATAAATAATATATATATTATGTACAAGTTATATACACATTATGTATAAGTTTTACATGTAATATACATGTATTATACACACTATGTACAAATTTATACATGATATGTACAAACATTTTATATATATATATATATATATATGCATTATGAAAACTATGTACAAGTTTATATATGCTATGTAAAAGCATTATACATACTTTGTACAAGTTTATATAAGTATTATAAAAGCTATGTACAAGCATTATACACACTTTGTACAAGTTTTTATATTCTATGTACAAGCATTATACATACTATTTAAAAGCATTATATACACTTTGTACAAGTTTATTCAAACATTATACACACGCTATGTACAAGCATTATACATACTATGTCTAAGGATTATACAAATTATAAACAAGTTTATTCAAACATTATATACACGCTATATATAAGGATTATACAAATTATAAATAAGTTTATGCATATTATCTATAAGTTTATACACGCTACGTATAAGGATTATACACACCGTGTATAAGTTTATACACGTTATTACATAATTTTTAGACACTTTGTACAAGTTTATACATGCTATGTATATAACTTATACAAACTATATATAAGTTTATAAACGCTATTTATATAAATTTTACACAGTATGTGCAAGTTTATAATGAGATAATTGTATGAAGTTATAGACCCTGCACGATCAGTTTAAAGGGATGAACGAAGCATGCAAGATGATTGACAGCATCTTCTAGTATAAATAGTATAAAATAGGCCTTTTTAGACAACACAATTTGTATTATCATTTACGATCAGTTCAAGAGTTTGTACTAATCTTCTCTTAGAGCTTTTCATATAATATGAAATTTGGGGGGGGGGGGGGGGGGGGGGGGGGGAGGGTCATCCTATACGATTAGTTAAAAAATTATGGCATTTAATCTTGGATGATCGTCACCATTCAGTCTATATGAATTTATTCAACAAATAAACCATAATTATTTGCCTAATCATAGGATAAATTTAAACAAGATGGTCATTTATTGTAAGATAAGATTAAAAAAAATTAATTATAAAATATTGCCAAAATTATGATTGACAGTTATTTTCATGATTATATATAATTGTTCTATATGATAAGGATCAAGCACTACAATTGGCTTAATTAATAGCAATTAATAGAAGTTTCTTAACAAATTCTTTTTTAGGTTAACATATCATCTAGTACGATGTAAATTGTACTGTATAATTAGTTCAGAAAACACATCTTCTTCCTAACTCACTAACTCAGCCTCTTGAGTGTGTGTGTGCAAGGTTACTTAGCTTTCGGATCTATTAAAATACTTGATTAACTCAAGAAAGATAAAAAGTGCATAAAGACTAAAAATATAAACTTTGATCGTAGTCTACCAATCTTGAGCTCATTAATGTTGCAAGTGATAGTGAACCTAGAATGTTAGTGAGCAGGGCAAAAAATATGTAATAAACTCAATTAAAAGGAAATATCAGAATATTAAAATCAATAATCTTTGTTATCATCAAAATCATAAAGACTTGAGTTAAGATTTGTAACTATCTCTGCCTTTTTGATGATGACAAACATTATTGGATTATATTTCAAAATTATTTTGCTATTCTCTAAGCTCCCCCTTACTAAGTAAATTCCTTCAACAATAGGGAAGGTTTTGGTTTTGTTTTTATTTTTATTTTCTTAAATGAAAAAAAAATAATAATACGCCATAACAAAACATCGAATATTAAGAGACAAACATGGAATTAAACATTTTAGAAAAAAATTATAATCTACTAACATGCTACTCCCCTTTTTGACACCATAAAAAAGAGGAAATAACTACAAAAAAATTGGAAATAATTAATAACAAAAAGAATATGAGTAAATAATAATCACAAAATAGAATAAATTAAAAATCATAAATACCCTTATTAGATGGAGGTGGTTGTTATGGTGATTGGAAGTATCGATGAATATTGGAAGAGTGACAATACATGAAAGATTTTCATTTTGGGCAAAGTGTGGTAGTATAAGAGCGCTCCATGAAGAAAAGTCAAATCATAGATAAAAAATTAAATAATCAAGAAAAAAGATAAAAAATACACACCAAGTCATTTTTTTTTGTGTGAATCAATTAATTTCAGCAAATGATAAATCTTACTTAAAAAAAATTTAGTAAGAAATGCATTGAGAAAGCTTAAACCCAAAAAGGTTAGAGATTCAAATTTTGTTAACCCTAGCTCAAGCTCCTTATAGGTTAAAGTCTTTTTAAACAAAACTCTAATTCAAAAAATAAATTAGTGATGAAATGTGATCTTTTTAAAATTCTTTTCATAAATATATGTAAGAGAATAACATTACAAAGTGATGAATCAAGAATCAGGATTTTTAAATTCAAGTGTCGAAGATATCATTTAGTACATGGATTCTTCTAAGATTTAAAGATTTGAAATAAAGGGAAGCTAACTTATTATGTGCTTATTTTGTGACTCTTTATCAATTTTTGGCACACTTTGCATATCTTTTAATTTTTGATATATTTTATGCATCTTGTAGTTTAGTTGGTGGACATTACATATCTTTTCATCTTGGACTCATTTTGTGCATCATTTCATTTTTGTCAACTTGCTTCAATTATAGATATTTAAAAAAAGTGTCCTCTCAGTTATGAGATTATCTTTCAAATATAAGATAAGAAGAACTCACTCTCTTATATAAGGAAGAGTAAACCATAAAGCAAAACTCAATCCATATGATAGAGAAAAATAACTTGATTAAGAAAATTTGAAGTAGATTCACTGAATTGCAAAAACATGCATATGAGATAGAGAACTGTAAGATGTAGCAGATCTCTTTTTTTAAGTCAAATTTTTAATATGAAATAGATTTTAATTCAAAAAGATATTACACAACTAAAGGATTTAGAGGAAGAGGGACAATCATCCATTTTTCTTCATTTAACTATTTTAGAGGAGTCAATCACTACTTACATAATATTATAAAAATAAGGTAATATAAAATTTAACTACTGAATTGAGTAGTGATCATATTCTTAGAATTATTTTTTTAACAAACACATGCATAAAAGCAAAAACATAAAAAATTTAAAAGACAAAACAAAAAGTAAAAACATAACATTGAGATTTCAGATTTTTTCAAAGCAATTTTAAGCATGAATATCTTTGACTACTAGTTGTTGCGAATTTGAATTCATGGATTATGATTTTGATGATAGCAAATACTCTTGTTTCTCTTCAACTGCCTTGCCTACTGACATTTCAGCTCCACAAGATCAGACTGCAATTGGAACTAGGTGAAGATTTGGAAAAATTATTTTACTTGTAATTCTCATTGATGTAATTCTTTATTTCTTGAGTCATGTCCTATAGGGTTACTTGCTTATTTTGTAATCTTGCACACACACACACTTAGGAATTTTTCTATCTAATTTAGAGTTAACTGTTTTTGGTAACATCATCCGGAATGATAATTATATCGGTCTAGACGATCGGTTCAAAAATAGAAACCCTAATTATGGCATCCTTATTAAGACAGCCGTTACTAAGCATATCGGCCTGGATGATTTTGTATCGGCCAAGATGATAGGCTCAAATCTGAAAGAATCTGCTGCCAGATCTATTTAGGAATTACTTTTTTTTGGACATGGTCCCGAGTATCAGCCTGGTTGATCCAGCACATTTTTTTCCTAAATAAATCTGGTAATTAAGGAAAGTAATTAATGGTGATTTGCACGATCATATCAGCTAGCTTCTATTCAGGGCAATGTTCAGGATGATTTTCCTCTGGAACTAATCGTCCAGGATGATATCCTATCGGGCTGAACAATATGACCAAAAATCTTTCGATCATCCCTAACTAACCGGGCTGATTGAGAGTAATTTATGCTCATCGTCCATGATGATAATGTCGGCAAGTTGCATTAATGAGCTCATTTTGAGCTCTTCTATTTAAGCTTTAACAAGGCACTTTGTGAGCGTCTTTGGTATCCATTGTAGCTTCGTTCTTTTGGAAGGAACTTGAAGAGAGAGCTTGAAAGGGAGAGAGGAAAGGGTGGAGTTTGAGATAGGGAGAAGATCCTTGGAGGGAGTTTCAAGGGAGTGTGGAGGGGGATTCCACATGGTTGCTTCAACGAGCTTGCACCCTTGTACCATCAGAATCAAGGCTTGTCTTGATGGAAGTTTTGGGAAGAAGAAGATCTCTTTGGTGTTAAAGGACCCAGCTACTCCGCCACACCGGGGAAGATGGAAGTGATTTTATAAGGGCTTCTTCGCCTAGCTATTGAGGCTAAAGGAGAGACACTGAGTTTAGTGCAGGGTGCCTCCGAGGAGTGGATATAGGTCAAGGTTTGACTGAACAACTATAAATATGGTGTGTTCTTTCCTTTATTATTTTCGTATTTAATTTCCGCATTGTGTTTTCTTTGTGGAGAATATTAGTTTAATTTTTATTTATATTTTGCTTAAGAAAATTTTTAAAATACCAATTATCCTCTCTCTTAATTATCCTTGGGTTAGTTCATAAGGGCCTAACATCCCTAACGAACATTCAAGTGGTATTAGAGTGTGATTCATAAAAATAAGTTTTCAAAAACTTTTGAATTTTGATCCATGACTAATTTTGTAATCGTAATATTACAGAATGTTATTCAATCACCTGACCACCTTTATTTAAAAATACAAGCTCACCCTTATAAAATCCTCTCTCTCTCTCCTCTAGTCTCTCATAAGTCAAGACAGCAGCAAAAGATCTTTTTGATGAGAAAACTCAGGTCCTTTAAATAAAATTTCAAGTATCAACATTATCGTTCAGGATGATAGGAATATCATTCTGGCCGATCAGTACAAAGTAAGCTCAATCAGCCGAGATGATTTGGGATGATCACAAGAAAATTGGTTACATCATACAGGCTGATAAAATATCATCCTAGCCAATTAGTTCAAATTCGTATACAATTATCCTGAACATCATCCTGAATAGAATCTGGCTGATGTCAATCATCCATGACATCGTCATGGCCGATTCTACGATCGGCCTGGCCAATGTGATCGTATAAATCAGCCTTAATTACTAACCATAATTGCCAGATTAATTTAGGCATAATTATGCTGCATCATCCAGGCAATGTTAAGTTCGTCCTGACCGATATTTTAAAATAAAGAATATCAAAATTGAACGTGGCGGCTGATTCTTTCTGATTTGAGCCTATCGTCCTGGCCTATACAAGTATAGTCCAGGCCGATCGGCTTAATGATGACTGCCTTAATGAAGATGCCCTAATTATGGTTTCTATTTTTGATCCGATCATCCATGTCGATATAAATATCATCCAGGCTGATGTGAGTAAAAATAAAAAAACTCTAATTCAGACAAAAAAATCACTCAAGTGTGTGTGTAGGGTTACGTAGCATCAGACACCTCCAAGGTTATAATTAACTCAAGAAAGGGAAAATATACAGACTTGACTCAACCTAAATCTACCCGATCTTGAGCTGGCTTGAGTTGCATTCGATCTTGTGGACCTGAAAAGTTAGTAGGAAAGAAAGTCGTAGGAAATCATGAATGTTTGCTATCATTAAAAGTCTAATCCGTAAACTCAGATTTGCAACAATCTCTCCCTTTTTGATGTTGGCAAACACACCCAGAAAATTCCAAGCAGTCATGGCAGTTCAGTAAAAATAGTGTGACAAAAAAGTAGTTCACTAAGTTTCAGAATTCAAAGTACAAGATATATTAGACTACTCCCCCTTTTGACATCACAAAAAGGAGGGGGAAACTAAAAGCAAACTAAATCAACTAAAACTAAATGAGAAACAAAATTCAAAAAAATAAACTAGAGAGAAAAAAACACAAAGAAAATTAATAAAACGAGGGCCCCTGATTATCTGAAGAAGGAGGTGGTGGTGATGGTGGCTGCTGAAAGTAACTAGAGAGTATAAAAAACTGTGCCCCAAACCAGGCCATGTTTTGGTCATGCTGCTGCTACTGGTGGGCAACATAGGCATCGAAATGGGTCTCCAACTGATTAAATATCTCCACCAACTGATCCAGCTTAGAGTGCTGGTGGAGAGGAACAGGTTCAGGAATAGGAACAGAAGCAGGAGCCTCCTCCTCCTCTACCCCTGAGTTTCCCCATCCCTTGGGTAGAGATAAGTACTGTAAAAGGAATTGAAGGAATTATTTGAGTAGAAAGGTGGTGGATGGTTGGGAGGAGCAGGATATTAAAGGTAGTATTTAGATTATAGAACATATGCAATGATGTATCCTAGAGCAAGATTGGGCTTTCTTCTATGACCTGTATCTCAAATGGTAGTCAAATACTTAATGTAGCAAAAGATTAGGTCTATGGCATTAAATTCTCTATGGGCCAGAATGTAACAAGTAGTGAGTGAAAGAAGTGTAGTGATATGGATTTGGTCGCCGGCTTTGGGAATCACAGAGGTACGAAGGATGTGCTGGATCGTCCTAGCATCTTTATGTAAAGAGCTAGTCTCTCCAACATGAAAGAGTGTGTTGGTGTGGCAAAGAAAGTGATTTGCAGTGGACCAATCAAAGTCAGGATCAGAGATAAGGGTATGCAGCTTATCCTCAGTGGTGGACAGCTGCAACAGTTCAGCACAATCCTGATATGTGATCTCGACAGGACATTGATTCACATAAGAGGTGAGAGCAGTGTAGGAAGAATTTATGCGGAGGTTTGTATAAAATTCAAAAAGAAGTTCATAACTAAAGGGGACTGCGAGGGTGAGAATAAAGCAAAGAGAGGTGTGAGTGAAAAGATCTAGTATCAAGTAGGAGAGATAGGCTCGATTGATTGTTCAGGAGAGAGTAATGATGCACTCTTTGTAATGATGGTAGGCAACCTGATCATCTGCCTCTCGAAAATGAGGGTCCAGCGTGCCCCTTGAGGACCTGCCAGATGTCTGACGAGCATGCTTTCTACCAGCCATTTAGAAGAAAGAAGCAAGGAAACAGTAAGCACCAGCAAGTAGAAAGTCAAGGATATGGTGTGAAGAAAAAATGGCTAAATTTGAGCTCTATTTGAAGAATCGGCCAGATCGTCCAGTCAAATCGCAAGATCATCCAGGACAATTCGGTGCAATTATTGTGATAGGCCGATTGGTCAAAAAGGCGATCTGATAGTCCGAGATGATCAGACATCATCCGGGATGATTAGACACAAAAGATCATCCCGAGGAGTCAGCCCGAACGACCGTTGAAAAAGCAGATAATCCAGGATAATTATGTAGATCGTCCAGGACATCGTACCGGCCAAATTTAAAATGTTTTAAATCAAGCGCCATGTGTATCGTCCAGGATGAATAGTGGATCATCCATGACGAATGTCTAAAAATAGATCATCCTGGGCAAAATTATAGATTTTCAACATGCTAACACGTGTATTGTCCAGGATGAACAGGTGCATCGGACGGGATGATAACTAATAAATGCATCGGCCAGGACAAAAAATTTATCAGCCAGGACGATCAAGATGATTATAGCAGAGGACGATAAACGATTGTCCAGGACGATGAGAGCTAAAAAAGACAGAACATTCAGCAGATGGAGTTTTTGATGAAAAAGAACATATCATCCAAGACGATAAAGGTATCATCCAGGACGATGTGATAAAATTTTGAACTCAAAGAAAGATGAAGATGATCAGAGAATGCCCAAAAATAATAAAATTAACTAAGAATAATAATGCTAAAGGCATAAAAACTAGCAATGAAATAAGTTTTTTATAGCAAGACATGCATATGATAAATGCTCAAAATAATTAAATTTTACAGATTTGTAAGATCAATGAGTTAACAAAGTTGAAATCTAAAAATGGTAGAATATCCGATCCTGCTAACCCTAGCTCGGACTTCTTTCAAGGTAAAATCGTCTTTTGAAAACAAAAGACTTATCTCAGAATAAACTAATTGAAAAAAAAAGATCCGTTCAAAACTTGCTCCAAAGAAAATATCTTATAGAATAATATACCAAAGCAATTTGTTTCAATCATGGAATTTGAAATCAAGCCATTGAAAATATCAAGTAATCCATGAATTCTTCTAAAATTTTAAAAGTTTGAAAGAGGGGTAAGCTTGTCTTTTGTGGGCTCATTTTACGCCTCTTATCAATTTGAATGATGCTTTTTGCACATCTTTTGATTTTTGATACACTTTTGTGCATAATATTTTTTCAATTTGGCATCATTACGCATCTTTTTGTTTCTAGCGTCATTGGCCTTTTTATTTTTTGTTCGTGCAAGCTAGATCCCTTTTCAGAAACTCTTAAAATATATTTAGTTTTAAGTAGATCTTCCAGATATTAGAGAAGAGAAACTTACTCTATAATATAAGGAAGAATAGGCCACAAAGCAGACTTTAGTAATTATATGATAAATGCAATGGCAAGATTTCAATTAACTTGAAAGATACATAAAAACTTTGAATATTATAAATAAAAGGTTGATTACTATAGTATGGTAGAAAAGACCTTAATTTCAAAAAATAGTTGTTAATTTGAGATAGACTTTTATTTAGAAACATAATTATATCACTAAAAGAGGTTAGAGGGAGGGAAACCATCAACGGTGTTTCTCCCTTTAATTGATTTAGAGATGTTAAAATATTGACTATAAATCTTCCAAAATAAAAACAAGGAAAAAATATCATAAAGCAAAAAGAAATCAAAGTAAAAGCAACTATAATAGCAAATATGAAAAACTAACACAAACTAAGGTAAAAAATAATAACACTCAATAGAGAAGAAGCATGTAATTCAAAATTTTATTTAATAGCAAGTTTAACCAATTTATGAGCCGTGAGCCTTTGACCAAGTATCATATGCTCTCATGAGGTCTTTGGTGAGAGCATACCTGCAAAATTATCAAGTGTTAGATTTAGGAACCCAAATATGTTTGGGTTCCTTCTTATAAAAGAAGAATGTGATGCATGAGTGTTATGCAGTGAATTAAGCAATTTGGGTCTTCATACCCAATGTGTACTACGGTGAATGGTGCAAGTATGTGCTATGTCCTAACATGCCACATGAAAAACCTCTAACTCCAGGAAAAGAATTTCTTAAACGGTTTGGGTTATAATACCTCTTCTTAGTTATTGGCTTTTGGATCAAATGTGGGTGTCATCCAATTTTTCTTACATGCATCCAATTCAACTTTAAACCTCAATTGAGCATTTTCTAAATCAATCTCCAAATAGTGCTTTTTATGCTCATATTTTTTAGTAGAAGCTTTAAAGTCAAATTCAAGCGAGGTGTAGGAATCATGCTCAATTATTAATTCAGAATGCTTTTTATTTAAATCATCAAATTCATCAAGTAGAGACATGTGATTGCTATCAATTTGAAAGTGATCTTTTCTCAAAATTTCATGCTCTTTTTGTAAATTCAAAAACTCCAATTTGAAACTAGCGTGAGTTTTCTTAAGTTTTCTATATGATGCATGAATTTTCTCACATATTTCAAGCAATTGGTCATAGGTTGGTTGGCATACCTCTTCTTGGTCAGATTGTTAAAAATCATCAGCCATTAAGCACAAGTTTGTTGTCTCCTCTTCAGGTTCAGTCTCAGTGAGTTAGATGCAGACTCCGCCCAGAAAGCTTTTTGGGCTCGCTTCTTATCTTTTATGAACTTAGATTTCTCCTCATTCTTTTCTTTGCTTGAGTGATCCTGAAGTTAGGACAATCAGCTTTGACATTTCCAGGCTTCCTGCATTCAAAACAAATAACATTAAAAGAACCTTTAAAATTTTTGTTATCCTTACCTTTTCTCCAATTTTGATGATACTTGTGACTCTTTCTAAGAAAGCTCTTAAATTGCCTCGTAATTAAGGTACTATCATTATTTTCAGACCCGGAGGAGTTAGTGTTCAAGTTGTTCGCCTTAAGTGCCACCATTTTCTCCTTCTTCCTCTCACCTGCATCAAGATTTCTTTGGTTCACCCCTTACTAGTAAGCAATGAGTGAGCTAAGTAAGTTGTCAATCGAATAGGTATTCAAATCTTTAGATTCAAAAATTGCAGTGATTTTAGAATCAAAAGAGGAAGGCAAATATCTTAAAATTTTATTCACTTTTTCATAGTTAGAAAGTTCTCTTCTAAAGGCATACAACGAAGTAACAATCTGAGTAAATCTCATATACATATCAGAAATCGTTTCATTAGATTTCATATAAAAAATTTCATAATCATGCAATAAAATATTCAAACGAGATTGCTTAACTTCATTAGCTCCTTCATAGGTTATACACAATTTATCCCAAATTTCTTTACAATAGAGCAAGTCAAAAAACGCATGTAATCTTCATATTTTAAAGCACAGAAAAAATGGTTCAAACATTTTGCATTAAGTTGCTCAAGATCTCTTTCATCAAAAGTCCATTCAGTAAAAGGTACTTCAATTTTAATTCCATTAAGTTCACGAGAAGGTGGAGAAAACCCTTCCTTAACAAGCATCCACATGCGATAATCAATTGATTGTAAAAAAGTAGACATGCGAGTTTTTCAAAAATCAAAAGGTAGATTGTCAAACAAAGGTGGTCGTGTAATAGAATATCCTTCCGTTGTATTACGATTACCGTTGTTAGCCATGGATAAAAATTCAAAAAGTTTTCAAACTTTAGATTTTATGAATCCCGCTCTAATACCACTTGAAAGTTTGTTAGGTATGTTAAGCCCTTAAGAACTAGCTCGAGACTAACCCAGAGGGGGGTGAATTGATATTTTAAAAATTCTTTAAGCAAAGTACAATAATCATAAACCAAAATCACCACAGAAATCAAAGTGCAGAAAAATAAATAAACGCGGAAGCAATAGAAATAGAACACAGAGATTTATAGTGGTTCGGTCAACTTGACCTATGTCCAATCCCTGAAGGCGCCCTCTAGGTATTACACTACAAATGTGATTCTCCTTTTGCTCCCACAGCAAGAAAGAGAAGCCCTTATAAAACCTTCTTTTTGCCAACCCCGGCAAAACAGAGAACCCAACAACTTTTGCTTCCTCCTGAAGTAGGTAGAGAACCCAACTCCTTTCGCTTCCTTCTGAAGTAGGCAAAGAACCTTGATCGATTACTGAAGCTCATCTCTCTCAGCCCTTCCAAGGATAAGAGACTCTAGTAGAAGAAGAAGTGGAGCAATGCTTGGAGCAACCCTTATGTATCCCCCTCACAAGCTCCCCCTCATAAAATCCTCTCTCTCTCTCCCTGTCTCTCTCTCCCTCTCTCTCTCTCTCTCTATCTCTCTCTCTCTCTCTCTCCTTTAGGCTCTCTCAGGTCAAGAAAGCAGCAAAAGATCACTTTGCATGAGAAAATTTGGGTCCTTTAAATAGAATTTCAAGAACCGACATTATTGTGCAAGATGATAGGAATATCGTCCTGGCCGATTAGTACAAAGTAAGCACAATCAGCCAAGATGATTTGGGATAATCAAAAGAAAATTGGTTACATCGTCCAGGCCGATAAAATATCATCCTGGCTGATTAGTTCAAATCCGAGTACAATCATCCTGAACATCACCCTGAATAGAGTCTGGCCGATGTCAGTCATCCATGACATCGTCCTGATCAATTCTGTGATCGGCCTGGTCGATTTTACAATCGGCCTAGCTGATGTGATCGTATTAATTAGCCTTAATTACTTTCCATAATTATCAAATTAATTTAGGCATAATTTTGCTGCATCATCCACGCTGATATTAAGTTTGTCCTGGCCAATGTTTTAAAATAAAGAATTAGTGGTGTTTAATATGAGGACATTAGTGGTGGAGGAGACAACTCATATTATGTTTGATGAATCTGATCCTAAGAAGTCTAGAGTTGAGGAGGAAGATGAAGTTAGAGAGAATACCATTGGAGTTGAAAATTTGGAGAAGAGGGTAGAGCCCCAAAACATTAAAGGAGTAGGTGAGATTATCCAAGGAGTAGAAAATATATATCTGGAGGAAAGGGTTGAACGTACACACACCTTGCTTAGAGATTGGAGATATTCTTTGAGTCATCTTAAAGAACTGATCTTAAGAGGCCCTTCTAAAAGTGTTAGGACTAGGTATAGAATTAGGAAGGAAGTGAACAACTCTACCTTTATCTCAATAACTGAACCCACCAACATCAATCAAGCCCTTTCTGTTGAGTTTTAGATCTTTGTCATGCAAGAGGAGTTAAACCAATTTGTTAGGAATGATATTTGGGAGCTTGTAGAAAGACCAAAGGGACAAAGTGTAATTGGAACCAAATGGGTCTTTAAAAATAAAATGAATGATTATGATGTGGTGTTTAGGAATAAGGTAAGATTAATGGTTAAGGGATACAACCAAATAGAAGGGTTTGATTTTGAGGAGACCTTTGCCCCTGTAGTCAAATTAGAAGCCATTAGAGTGCTACTAGCCTTTGCCTGTTATAAGGGATTTAAGATTTTCCAAATGGACATTAAGAGTGCCTTTTGAATGGGATAATAAAAAAGATGTGTTTATAGAGCAACCCCCAGATTTTGAGAGTTCCCAATTTTCAAATCAATTTTTCAAATTAAAAAAGGCCTTATATGGGTTAAAGCAGACACCTATAGTTTGGTATGAGATGCTTAGCACATTCTTACTAAAGAGGGAGTTTGTTAAGGGGAGTATAGACACCACCCTTTTTTGAGGAAAGTAGGAGATAATTTACTCATTATTTAGATCTATGTCGATGATATACTGTTTGGATTTTCTGATAAAAGGTTATGTGATGATTTTTCTAAAATAATGAATAAGAAGTTTGAGATGAGTATAATGGGATAGTTGTCCTACTTTTTGGGTTTTAGCATAAAAAAATTAGATGATGGAATCTTTCTAAATCAATCAAAGTATATAAAGGACATCCTTAAGAAGTATGAAATGGATAAATCCAAGCTAACTAATACTCCCATGACCTCTAATGTTCAGTTGGATAAGGACCTAAATGGAAAGTCTATTGATAAAAAGAAGTACAGAGGGATGATTGGATCTTTACTTTACCTGACTGCTAGCTGACCTCATATAATATTTAGTGTTTATCTCTATGCTAGATTTCAAGCTAATCCTAAAGAATCCCATCTGACTGCAGTTAAGAGAATTTTTAGATACCTCTTAGGAACCCAAAACTTAGGAATCTGGTATCCTAAGCACAACACTTTTTTTGAGAATATTTGATATTATAGTTCTGATTTTATAGGTTGTAAGGTGGATAGAAAGAGCACTTCTGAGACTTACCAATTTATAGGACAGTCTTTAGTCTCCTGGTTTAGTAGGAAGCAAAACTCTATTACACTTTTTACTATTGAAGTTGAGTACATTATCTTAAGAAGTTATGTGGCTCGAGTCCTTTGATTAAATCAGCAAGATTTGGATTTAGGATTACCTGTAAGCACAATTTCAATCCTTTGTGACAAAATTAGTGCCATCTGCATTTGTAAGAATCCTATCCAAAATTCAAGGACCAAGCACATTGACATAAGGCATTACTTTATTAGAGACCATGTGATCTAAGGAGACATTGAGTTACAACATGTGGCAACTGAGAATAACCTAGCTGATATCTTTACTAAACCACCGGACTTCGACACTTTCAACACTTTAAGAACCAGATTGGGTGTTATTGATATAAATGCATGAACTTGATTCATACTGATTTCTGATCTATTTTTTCTTCTATTATTTTATTTATGTAGTTTCTCATTATTTATTTTTTGTTTGTTATTTTTTTAGCCTTTGAATTGATATCTTATGCCTTATTTTTATTTTTGGAAATATGTAAGACAAAGATTGACATCTCTATAAATCAATTAAAAAGGGAAATACATCGTTGATTATTTCCTTCTCTCTAACTTCTTTAAGTGGTGGAATTTTCTTTTCTAAACAAAATTATATCTCACATTAACAATTAGATTTTAAAATTGAGATCTTTTCAATCTTGGTAGAGTAATCTATTATATATATATATATATATATATATATATATATATATATATATATATATATATATATATATATATATATATATATATATAATTCAAAGTCTTTATTTTACCATCAGACATTTGTAATCTTCTCATTGAATTTATTATATGATTTTTTATTATGTTTTTTGATTCATTCTTCCTTATATTAGAGAGTGAGTTTTTCTTCTCTGATCTTTAGAAGATATAATGACAACTGAGAATTTTTAAGAATTTTGAAAAATTGATCTAGATTGCAAAAAATAAAAAAGAAAAAAAAATGGCCAATGATGCCAAATTGAAAAAAATATATACACAAAGTGTATCAAAAATCAAAAGATGTGTAAAGAGGGTCAATCAAATTGACAAGATGCATAAAATGAGTCCACCAAAAGCAAGCTTCTTCTCTTTAAAAATTTTTAAATCTTAGAAGAATTCATGTGTCACTTGATATTTTTCAAAGGCTTGATTTTAGATTTCATGATTATAACTAATTACTTTGATATATTATTGTATAAAATATTTTTCTAAAACCAAGTTTTGAACAAAGTTTTTATTCTTATCCAATTGATTTTTATGATTCAGATCCTTGTTTTCAAAAGACGTTTCCCCTGGGAGAAATCTGAGTTAACAGGATCGGTTGTTCTGCCATTTTCTCGGATTTCAATGATATTAACTCATTGATTCTTAAAAATTTTTAATTCAATCGCATGAAAAACTTATCATATTGAAGCTTTGTTTAAAAAAAACCTTTCTTTTGCTTCTGTTCTTGTCTTTTCATTTTTCTAGTTTGTTTCTATTTTTTTTGTCTCTGCCTTATTTTTGTTTTATTTTCCTCCTCCTTTTTGTGATGTCAAAAGGGGGAGTAGTTAATTGTACTAGTTGTTTTGATTCTGCTATTGGATAGTTAAAACAATATTTTGTTTCTTCTCACTATTTATTTTAAAATCTTCTTGAACTGCTTAGATTATTTTTTGGTTTGCCATCATTAAAAAAGGGGGAGATTGTTATAAATCTGATTTCATGGATTAGAATTTTGATGATAGAAAACATTCATAATTTTCTATGACTTCCTTGCCTTCTAACTTTCAAGGTCCAAAAGATCGAGTGCAACTCAAGCCAGCTCAAGATCGGGTAGATTAGGTATGAGTCATTTTGTAATTTTTCCATTTTTGTGCTTATTATAAATGATGTGGCTCCTGATGCTAAGTAACATTGCACACACATACATGGGGGAAGTTTTTTATCTATTGGTTAGAGTTTTCTATTTTGATCACATCGTCTGGGATGATCTAAACATCATCTTGGATGATCTATTAAAAATAAAAAGCCTAAATAAGGGCATCGTGGTTAAGGTAGCCATCATTAAGCATATCGTCCTAGATAATATTCCTATCGACCATGACGATAAGCTCAAATAAAAAAGAATCAGCTGCCAGATTTATTTAGGTTTTCTTTATTTTTGGATATCGTCCAGGACATCAGTCTGGATGATGCAGCACAATTATGCTTAAATTAATATGATAATTAAGGAAAGTAATAAAAGTTTGATTGCACGATCACATTGGCCGAGAAGTGCACAGGATCATTCAGGATGATCACTTGGATGATTGACATTGATCAGCTTTTATTTAGGGTGATGTTTAGGACGATTTTCCTCGGATTCATATTGATCATCCAGGATGATATTATATCGGCCTAGACGATATGACAAAAAATCTTCTGATTATCCCAAATCGACTGAGCTGATTGAATAAAATTTATATTGATTGGCCAGGATGATATCCATATTGTATTGAATGATAATATCAATTTATATAAAATAAGAGCTATTCCAAAAATCCTCTATTTAGGAGCTCTTATTCTACCTAAGAGCATATCTTTTACTGCTGCTTTGACCTGAGAGAGCCAAGAGGAGAGGAAGAGAAAGGGAGAGAGAGAGAGAGAGAGAGAGGATCTTATCAGGGGGAATTTATGAGGGAGTTCACAAGGGTTGCTCTAAGCAAGAATCCGTTGTCATCTTCTCCAATCGTCATCCTTAGCTCCTTGGGGGTTCTAGAGAGGTAAACTTTAGCATCTGATCATGGTTTTTTGCCTACTTTAGGAGGAAGAAAAAGGAGTTGGTTTCTCTGATTTCTTTAAGAGGAAGCAAAAGGAGTTGAGTTCTCTGTCTGCTTCAGGAGGAAGCAAAAGGAGTTGGCTTCCTGCCTACTTTAGGAGGAAGCATAAGGAGTTGGATTCCTTCCTCACCTGGGCATGTATAGGCTTCTCTATCTTACTATGGAGGAAAAAAGAGAGACATTGAGTTTAGTGCAATAGGGGGAGTAGACGTAGGTTGTGTTGACTGAACCACTATAAATCTCTATGTTCTTTATTACTGCTTCCATATTTATTTTTCCGCACTTTGATTTTTGTGGTGAATCTTAGTTTTTGTTTTAAGATCATGTTTTGATCACGCACCTCTTGGTTAGCCTTGGGACTATTTCATATGGGCTTAACATTCCTAACAAACTTTCTAGTGCAATCAGTGCACTTTCACGATCAATATAGGCTTCTCCTCATCAGTATTTACCATTTCCTTAGCCAACTTGGCCAAGCAATCTGCTTTGGCATTCTGTCCCTGAGGAATCTTAACAATTTTAACATTTGGCACCTGCTTCAGGAGCTCATGGGTCCATTGATGATAATGAGCCAACTCGACCTTGTAATTGTTATAAATATCTAAGACTTGATTTATCACAAGTTGAGAGTCACTGAAGATTTAATGATTTTGAATTTTGACATCAATTGCGATCTCTAATCTAACTATTAGAGCTTCATACTCAGCTTCATTATTGGTTTAAGATACAGTCAAACTGAATGAAAATCTCATTATGCCTCTTTCAGGTGGTATGAGAACAAGACCGATACTGGCTCAGGCTCTTACAATTTTTTGAGGTTGGGCAGGTTTAATCGATGATGCCTCGTCGAAGTAAATCTCCCAGAATGGTATCTTTTCATCTTCCTTGATTTGCATAATTTTCTCATCAGGCAAATCATCATTGAGTGGACAGTGTACTGAGATAGGATATACGATAAGAAAATTTGCCAAGGCTTATCTTTTCACTGCCTTTTGTGGCATGTATGTGATATCAAATTGTAGTAATACTATTGCCCACCTAGCTGGATGACCTATCAATACTAGTCTTATCATCAAAAACTTTAGCAGTTGATCTTTAAAATCAATGTGATTATGTGAGATAGTATGTATTGTCAAAATTTTTGAACTATAAAAATCAAAGATAGATAATGCTTTTCAGTAAGAGAATAATGGATTTCTGCTCTAATCAACCTCTAACTGATGAAGTAGAGTGCATTCTCTTTGCCTTCTTCATTATTCTGGGTTAATAATATTTCGAGGAACTCTTCTAGTGCTATTGTATACAATATAAGAGGCTTCCCCGGAATTGGTACTGTGAGAATGGGTGGGTTCAACAAATATCTTTAGATGATATCAAATGCTTCTTGACACTATATGTCCCACTTGAAACGAACATCTTTCTTTATTAATTTTGAGAATGGCTGGCACCTACTCTATAGATTCGATATGAATCACCAAATGAAAGCCAGTTATTCTTGCAGTGAGCGAAGATGTCAAAGGTTCCTTGGTGGTGGCATTTTTGTGATCGCCTTAATTTTTTTAGGGTCAATATCGATTCCTCGATGATGAACCACATACCCTAATAATTTTTTGGAGGAGACCCCAAAGGCGCATTTGAGGGGATTCATCTTAAGATCATATCTTCTGATCCTCTCAAATACAATTCGAAGATCTTTTAAGTGATATTTTAAGCAAAGGCTTTTAACATCAAAGTCATCTACATAGAACTCGACTTTCTAATGTATTAAATCATCAAATATGTGAGTCATTGCCTGTTGGTAGGTGGCACTAGCATTCTTTAGGCTAAAGGACATGACTGCGTAGTAGAATATGCCGATGGGCATTTTAAATGATGTGTGCTTTTCATCCTCAGGCGCCATCTTAATTTTATTGCATCCTGATGATCTATCCATGAAGGAGAATATGTCATAGTTAGATGTGTTATCCACTAGGAGTTGGGATAGTGGGAGTGGAAAATTGTCTTTTGAGCACGCTTTATTAAGGTCCCTGAAGTCAATGCAGACACAAATTTGTCCATTCTTCTTTTTGATGGAGATAATATTGGCAATCCGATCAGGATATTTTTATTCTCGGATGAAGCTTGCATCTATAAGCTTCTTTATTTCAATAATCACCTGTTCTTTAATCTCTAATCTCATTCTCCTTGGAGCTTGCTTGACGGGTGCCACATCTGGTTTGATTGCTAATCTGTGAATTACTATGTCAGGGGATAAGCTAGACATCTCAGCATATATGCAGGCAAAATAGTCCCTGAATTCATAGAGAAATTCTTTTATTTCTTCTATTTATTCCTTGGGTAGAAGAGAATTGATGAAGGTTGGGCGAGGGTCTTCCTCTGTTCCCAAGTTGATTTCTTTTAGTTTATCCATAGTAGCGGCCTATCCACCATCTTTTAATTCTTCTAGTGCAGGCTTGGCTTCTGTGGGCTACTCATCATAATTATCAACTTCATAAATCTATTCAGTGGCACCGTCCTCTGATTCAATTCCCCTGCATGTGATTGCTCGGCATGTGTCTTTCCGGAGGAATTTTTGTTTGATGAATCCAATACACTTATATGTATCATATCCTTTCATGGAAATAGATGCAAATTCCTTCCATACTAGGGGCCCAAACTTATACAAAGTTGTCATTTGGTGGTAGGAATATTGATTTGCTTTTGTATCATTCTTTGAATACCTTTGGTATTAAACCTAGGTAGCCTTATAGATAGCAACACTTAGGAATTGAGGAGTATACAACACCATTTACTATTCTCTTCTTCATATATTCCAACAGAATATAATACATTCTGTAGTGTAGTCCCATTTTGAAGGGGAGACAGATAAAGGGTGGTGAGTTCTTCAACCTTATGCACCTCACGTTGAATGATTTCCTTGAATTATTGTAGGGGGATACACATGACTATGAGTATGCTATCTAAAATTGATAGACTATCTATTCTTTTGGAGAACACACTGCACTGTGTTCATATAAATAGAGTCGTAGTCATAATCATCATTTGAATATTCAATCTCCCTACTCCATTCAGCTGTAGATTGGTATACTGTCCAGGATTTTGTAGGGGTGATATCATCTTTTTCTATCTCACCCCCAAGGTGAGGTACATATTTCTTTTCTTTGAGAATGATCGGTGCTTTGGGAAGAGCCGGCATTGCCTTCTTTCTGCCCACCTGCTTTTTCTCACCTTCCTATTTAGGTCGCTTTGCAGCCCTTAAGTTTGATGCTTTAGCCTCGAGAGAATTTGAAGACTTTTTCTTTTTTGGAATGAAGTATTGTGCATCTTTATAAATTATTGCTTCATGAACTATAAAGGGCTGAATGTCACTAAAGATCCTGAATTCTTCTTCATCTTTAAGCTAATTAGATTTATAAAAGATCCAAGATCAATCAGGATTTTATTGATGATCAGCTTATCGCTCTCTATAGTAACATACAGAGGATTATTATGGTATGCAGTCCTAAGCATTATGTCCTCTTCGGAGAAGATAATGAACAGCTCAATGCTAGCTTGTAGAACCTCAATCAAATTATGTTAAGCAAAATATGCCTCGTATCTTTCAAAATCTTTGAGAGCCTGAATCAAAGTCCCCTGAAGGTCTTTAGACATGACCAAGGCATCGTATATGCTGAGTTGTGCAGGTATCTTCTTGAGATGGGATAATATATTATAATCTACCCCCTTTGCTGAAGTGTTCTTTTTCTTAGGATCTTTAGGGATAATATCATCATTGATAACTATCTCTTTCTCCTTGTCTTTATTGGAGACCCCTTTCTTCGGTGGAAGCGATAGTATCTTGCCGCTTCTCAGCTGCACTTGAGCAATATCCACTAGTTTATACTCATTTAGTAGTATATTTTGCCATTGTTGCATCTAGGGAACCATTGTTGATTTACAGTCACCTTCCAGGTTTACATGTCCCATCCGAGACGTTATACTACAGTCTGATCCATCTTCCTTTAGAAAGTATAAGTCTTATTTCGAGCTATAGTCCATTGATGTCATTATCAGATAAGAATCAAAAGTGACTCCCTAAGTATATCTTTCTTTTGTTATTGTATTTGGTGCCACTGAGATGACCTAACATATTTTTATTGGAAGAGAATTCTCATCACCTTCTTTGGCTTCATCTACTTTAATCTCTAACATGAGGTCAACGACCTTGATAGGTCGCCTCACAGTCTGGTAGTATTCATCCAAACTGTTGATAACTCTCTGAGTTGAAGTCTTTTTCTCCTTAGGCTTCTTCAGTTTGGTCTTTCTTTTGAACGATTTCACCTTTCTAGACTTTGAAGTGCTAGCTTGGATAGAGAATTGTTTAGAAGTAGAAGCTCATGTTATAGGCAGAGCTTTTAAATTTAGCACTGGCTCAGTAGGACATTTCTACTTCACCCCTAAAACTCCTTCGAACTGCTTCAGCATTTTTACTGTTTTCTTAGAGACCGCAGTCTCCCACTTCTCTTCTTGAATTGACTCCTTTTCATTTCTTCTTTCTTCAGTTGGGGGTACGAAAGAGGATGTAACTACTCAAGTTAATTATTTTCTAGGATGATACAACACATTATCAGACATTGCGAGTTCCCTTTTTTGATATTTTTTTAAGCCAATCTTTTAAATGTAGCAATCTTCAATAAGATGACTGACTACTCGATGGTATGGGCAATAATTTGGGTCACCAGTGTGCTTCAACTCTTCAGGCCTCTTGTATTTAAGCAGTTCTAAACCCGCTTTTAACACCCATCAAAATAATTTGGCGACACACTCTCTCTTTAATAAATATTCATTATTCATTTTATCTTTGAGGGATTAGAATATTCTATCACCAGTTCCTATTGCCTGTCTTGGGCATTCTCCTTCACCGTGGAAGCTTCTTGGCCCTTATAAAATCACTTCCACCTTGTATCAGCTTTGGTTGGGGGTTAGGGTTGTAGGCCTCCTTGGGCTTTTATTCATACTACATTTGTTGCTTACCCTTATCTACATTATAAATAACCTATTTTTTTTTGTTGGTTCTAGAGAAAAATATAGAATCAGCCTCACCCCTTTAGCACCCGAGGCCTTAGCCTTCTAAAGCTTATTAGAGTGATTTTCTGATCTAGACAAGTTTAGTTTCTCAAACTGAGCCACCCTGTCTAGCAAATCTTGAAATGAGGTAATCGTAGCCATGCATAGGAAGGGCGAAAGTGCACTGATGGAACTTAAAAGTTTGTTAGGGATGTTAAACCCTTATGAACTCTTCTCAAGGCTAACCAAGAGGGGGGTGAATTGGTATTTTTAACAAATCTTTCGATCAAAACACGATCTTAAAATAAAAACAAAGATTCACCATAGAAATCAAAGTGTAGAAAATAAATGCAGAAATAATAAAGGAAAGAACACACCTGATTTATAATGGTTCGGTCAAACCTTGACCTATGTTCACTCCTCATAGGAACCCTCCGAGTATTGCACTAAACTTAGTGTCTCTCCTTTAGCCCCCACAGCTAGGCGGAGAAGCTCTCATAAAATCACTTCCACCTTCCCCAGAGCGGCAGAGTAGCTGGACCCTTTGACACCAAAGAGATCTTATTCTTCCTAAAACTTCCCTCAAGATGACCTTGAATTCATTGGTACTAAGGTGCAAGCTTATAGGAGCAACCGTGTGGAACCCCCACCACACTCTCTTAAAACCCCCTCTAAGGATCTCTCCCTCTCTCAAACTCCACCCTTTCCTCTATTCTTTTCAAGCTCTCTCTTCAAGTTTCCTCAAGAAGAACGAAGCTTCAATGGCTCCCAAAGACTCATATCAAGTACCTTGACAAAGCTTAAATAGAAGAGCTTCAAAAAAAGTCTCTTAAATGTACCAAACCAACATTATCGTCCAGGATGATCACCGAATTGTCCTGTACGATATGCATAAAAAGAGGGCTTCAAAAAAATCCTAAAAAACTCATTTTTGGTACCAAATATCATCCAGAACGATCACAGGATCGTCCCGTATGATGTTCCTAAAAAGAGGGCTTCAGAAAACCCTAAAAACTCAATTTTGGCGCCAAGAATTATCCTGGACGATCATAGGATCATCTAGTATGATGTGCAAAATTTGACCTGATAGTCCTAGACGATATTAGGATAGTCCAGGACGATTAGTACAAAATTGTACAGATTGTCCAGGATAAATTGTGGATCCTCCAAGATTATTAGAAGAAAAATTATGGTATTTTTGCTTGGATGATTAGGAAAATCAAGCATGTCGGTAAACATCATCCTATACGATATACATATCATCCAGGATGATTAGATTGAAAAATTTAACCATAAATAATCCCCTAATTACACGATCAATTTAGGCATAATTTTTATTGATCGTCCTGGATGATCAAGATCATCCAGGATGATTAGAACAAAAATTAAATCTTAAAATCTTGCCTAAATTAGCATTGGCGGCTGATTTCCAAGATCATAAAGGATTATCCAAGATGATCCAAAATCATCCAGTATGATTAGTTCAAAACTTGATCTTCTAGATTTGACTAGATCTCACTCCCTTGAGTGTGTGTGCACATGGTCACCAAGCAAGCATACACCCTTTTAAGACTTAACACAAGAAATTAAAATTACATTAATGAATATTATAGACTCTTTACAACAAAACGTTATTTAACCCATTCTTGAGCTCTAATTTTTTTTTTGTGTTGCATGGTATTCCTGAAATGTTAGTATACACAAAACAAATATATATTGCAAATATAAGTAGACAATAAAACGTGAGACATAATATTTGTTATCATCAGCAATATAAACTCATAAGCTCGAGTTACAACAAAGGATTGCATCATTTCATCAATATTGCCCATTAACAACTATACCGCAAGCTCTTCTTCATGTTGTTGCTCACATTTCATGCTCAGGTTATTCCAGCAAGTTATGTATTTTGACATTGATTCTTCCCTTTTTCTTTTATCTAGAGCAAGGTCAGCGATCATTATCTTCTCTATTGCACTGGCGAATCTTTTCACGAACATAGTTTCTAATTCTGTGAAGGTCTTCACAGAATCATTTAGTAGTTTAGCGTACCATTCAAAAGTAGTTGTTGTTACACTGCTGATCAAATATCAGAAGTGTAGGGTGACATTTCCTCCTATGTTCCCACAGGTGCTTTAAATTATGCCAAGTGCTTCATGGGGTTGTTATTATCATTGAAAGTGTTGAACTTTGGGACCGAATACCCTTTCGGGTATGGTGCTTGGTCATATTAAACATGATACAGATGACCTTTACCGACCAACTTCTTTAATTGATCAACGACTATAATTGCTCTAATCTTTTATATGATTACTCCTTCGACCTATGCAGTAGTCACAGGTTTGAAAGTACTTGCAACATTTTGTGGAGTGGGCTGGCAGACGATATTATGAATCTCAAGACCACCTTTAGAAATGCCCCGTACTCTCGAGACTTGAGGCATTTGAAAGTTTGGAGGATCTAGAGGAGGAATGGTCATAAGGCCAACTATAGCATTTCTCTACATCATCTATATTATTATCGTCATTTGGGTCATCATCTCAGTAATCTTCTCATTTAACCAAGATATTTCCCTATCCTTTACTCATATTTGTCGTCTCATCTGTCAATGCATTTCAGTGAGTTTGATGTCTTTGGCATAAAAATGATTCTCCTCTACTTCCTCCACTTCCTCTTCTCCTTGGGAATTTCCACCACTGCTAGTGGTGGACCCATCTCTTCGGTAGCATCGATATACTTACCTTGGTGACGGTTGCCAATGATTGACATCTTCATCATTATCATCATAATCAGCGCCATCCTCGATGTCTATATGTGTCACTATATAAACAACTTCCATATCTAAGGTATTATTTGTTTCTTCCAATCCTTATTCTAGGATTTCCTCTATATATTCTTTGATATTTTCTTCCCCTTCGAGTTATTCTTCACCTTTATATTTTGATCTTCTATATTTCTTCTAGCGCTC
This sequence comes from Dendrobium nobile, assembly GCA_022539455.1. NCBI lineage: Eukaryota > Viridiplantae > Streptophyta > Magnoliopsida > Asparagales > Orchidaceae > Dendrobium > Dendrobium nobile. The sequence continues at coordinate 57,646,989 of CM039735.1, forward strand.
GGATCTCTAAGCGGCGACGCCATTGGATCTTTGGTTCTTTGTTAGGCAAGGAGATTTCTTCGACTAGTGGACTGTGGTAAACATAAGTCTCTCACTTCGGAGGGGATAGCAAGCGACGAGATCCCCTGGAGTATTTTCTAAGATTTGACCATTCAGAGGGGTGTCATTGTTGGTTCTTTTTGAGACTCATTTCTAACATTCTTTATAGATGCCTCTTTCTCTTCTATCTTCTCTTTCTTATTTATGAGGATTTGGCCTCTAAATCTACTTTCCTTTCCGTCGGGACCTTTCAGCGGTGAATCCTTGAACATTTAGTTCAGGTGTCACACCCTGATATTCACCGTATGGGATATACTTTCTTTCCTTTCTTTCCCCTGTAATAGATAGGCGCTCCCTTGGCGGAGCTCTTTTAGTCTTAACCACCAGTGGCTGCTGGTAACGTTTCTTCTTCAGCCCTTTCTCTTTCGCTATTTGAGAACTCGGTATACTCGAGCTGAAAGACTCTCAGGCACTTTCTTCCTCGGAGGAATTGGGGCTTCAAGCTATTGATCTAAAAAAGATTTCTTTAGCTCTCTAGTAGAGCTATTTCTCTTAGCTCACTTCAGGTTTGCAAACCTTTTCTGGGTTAGAATGGTTGCTTCAGACTCTTAGGCAAGTAGGTTTGAAGGATAGACAGGCACCAATTGCTGCTGAGCTCAGAATTTAGCATTCATCTTCCTTCTCAGCCTCCTTGTAGGCCTTCCTCTAGATGAGGAGGCTTCAACATCATACTTTCTAGGTGCAAATAACCCAGTTTAAAGAGTAGTGGTGTTAGTAGTCACCATAGAGACTCTACCACCATTCATAATCCTCTTTGTGGCCAGGGCCTCAGGATGTGATAGCCTCTCAAATACATAAACCCTCTTTTGACAATTTTCAACAATAGGTCGTTGTGCCGGTAGATGTGCACTATGGGTAGGAGCTTTGACAGTTCTTGTAACAATTACAGGGAAGTCAATGCTACCGAACTGGATGGTAGCCCTGGTATTTTTGGTGTTAATCACGATATTTGCTAGTTGAATCCTGGCTCCTCGTCCTAGCTGGACGGTCATCGGGGTATTCTGTAGATCTATTTGCATAAATAAAAGGCAAGGATTAGTAATCAGAATCTGATATATCACCCTACACTTTCAAAATGCAGAGACTTGCATAACACATAAAAACAAAAATGGACAAAAATAATTAGCATAAGCAAGCAATAAAAATAAATTTAAAAACTCTGCTGAATGCCATATGAATTTGCTAAATTATCATTTTACAATATTCAAGACTTTGATCCATTAAACGATCATTCTGAAAGACTCAAAATTTTAAATATGAGTTAATATGGTTGCTATTATAGCACTGAGATGACTAGTAAATGATGAAAAGAGAAACTAATCCCCAGCCGAGTCACTAAAAATCTGTGGGCACCAAAAATTCAGCCCCGACCTCCGCCCGTGTTGATTGCTTTTTTTTGTGAGGAGGAGTTTTAACGAAATAAGTTCCAGGGTAAATTTTGAAAGGAAAATGGGTTTGTAGATAAGACACTACCCAAAGATTTTGCCCTCATTTTGCGAGGACTTTATGATCTTAGTTTTGGTTTCCTATAGGCGCAGGCCCCTATAGCTAATTATCCCTCTCGATCATGAGAGATAACTTTCGATTAAGGCTAGTCATCAATCCGATACATAGTAAATACATGGTATCTGTCATATAGTAGCAGCAATGGGAAATCATAATTTGGAAATTTGAAGATTTTAGAGTTTTGGTAAGCATTTGGGTGGACATTAGGATTTTGGAGTTTTGGTAAGCATTTGGGTGGAATTTTAAAGTATTTTTGAACCCCTCCGGTTGAGATAAACATTCAACATGACCATCATTAGGGTGTCTTTGAAGTCTCTTTCTCTTTATTGATTGAATCTTGTCAACTCTGTCGAGTTATCGATAGAGGATCGAATTTCGTAGGCTTCATTCCTTTGTTTGTGAATGTTTTTTGTTAAAAATCTTGAAGGCCTAATATGAATGTATAGAATAAATATTCCAGTCAACTTTGTGACTGCATATTTATCCAATGGTTCGAACCCTGTCTACTCCTATTTACCTACTTAGGAGGATTGGGTTTTGTAGGCTTTATGCCTTTATTAGTGAATTCTCTTGATTATTGCCCTTGAAGGCCTAATATGAATGTATTAAATAAATATAGCAGTCACCACAATCATTTATTTAATTGATGGTTCAAACCCTGTCGACTCTTATTGATCTGTATAGAAGGATCAGATTCAAACTTGAATTCACTTATTGACCCACGCAGCATCCCTAGACGTCACATGTGTTCCCACAACATGTTCGCTAGGGCCCATGTGAGTTTTTGGGGGTATTTTATAAATATACCATATCGACTCCTTTTATCTTCTTAGGAGGATTGAGTTCAATTTTAATAACTCATGCATCATTCCTAGATGTCACATATGTACCAATAACACGCTCGTCGAGGCCCATGCAGGTATTGTGATTGCATTTACCCCTTATATACCTATGTGTATACATATTACAGTGCATGTGCAAGGGTATTTTGAAATATTTATAAACACCTTCTATCCGCTTGCAAGAATGTTACGAATTCGGTGGCGTGGTATAGCAGCTATTGAATTGAGTTGTTCGTTGCTCTGTATAGGTAGACTTTCATGCACTACTTGTTGCTTTCTACAAGTAGATTGTAGTGCACCAATGAATTTCGTGCTTTGAATTTTTAGATGCTCATAGATAACTTGTTGTATGCACGATGAGTTTCCCACTCTAACTCATAAACACTTGCACTTGATATAGTCACTTTGTATCTTGCTCATGGATAATAGATTGGGTGTACTATGAGTCTTCTACAGTGACTCGTGGATACTTACATATGTTGCATATCCTCCTGTATTTGATTGTAAGAAATCAATGTATTAACTCAACATTGAATAATGACTGATCTTAAAGGTGCCATAATGTTAATTTCCTTCTACTGCCATAGCTTGTGAACACTTATGTTCATCATATACTTACTTCCCAAGTTTATAGGTAATTTATTGCACCTATGAAGGGTCTTTGATAGCGATCTATAAGAATTTGTATTTGTTGTAGTCCTGTGACATTTCTGTTATCACTGCTTGTGAGTAAATCAACATGCTTATTTGCGAATCATCATTTGATTTTCTTACTGATGTTAGCTTCAAACATATGTGATTATTGATAAATCATCATATTCCCTGCATATTTCTTGTATGCATTATGACCCTTCATTCTAACTTTTGAGTAGCATATAACGCACATTGTGGGATTTTTATTGTCAATTGCATTCTGGCTTTCTTGTATTTATGGGAAACTGGTATATTCATTTGCATATTGATCAGCGAATTGGTACATTTACTTGTATACTGATCTCCAGTGTTGGTTGGTATTAGAATCTTGATTAACATGAAAGGTTCTCAAACTTTTCATCAGAAGCTTCATACTTTTGATTGTAGGATTGCTGTGAATGCTACACATTAAATATCATCATTTGTAGGTGATATATTTGTTAAAGCCCTTTGCCCTTTAGCAACGATCAAATTATATATCTCTTTTAATTTTCATTGCTCGCAGAGTTATAATGTTGGTGAGTTTTGTTTACTACAATTCTCCTAGTTATTTTCTTATAGGTAGTGTGTCGCACTTGTATGTCGATTTGGACCACCGGATAGGCTGCATTCATTGCTAATCTCTTTGTGCATGTTGGTTAGCAAACTCTTGTGTTCAGATACATATTTTTCTTCACTAGTTGCAAATGACAAGTCAAATATGAGGTGGATCTCTTGTAGTGCCCCATACACATTTGTATTTGTTGTACCTCATTTGATTCTTCTTATGTTCAAGTGTTGAATGCAAGGTATCGTTATATTCGTTGTACATAAGATCTTTTTTCTTATAGTGGATTAATGTAATTTTCTTGCATGTCAACTTGCATTAACTATGAGAGGGCCACGCTTTAGTGCTTGAAGCTTCCTCCACCACAAATCCCTTGATGCATCTTCATGAACTCCCAACATATGCTTATAGGTAGATTACTACCTATTGGTGCTGTCGCTTTGATTGATGTAATCATTATGAGTTGTAGTATTGAAGATCTTTATTCAGTTCAACATCATTTGCTCAAACTTGTTTTTGAATTTGATTTTACATTCAAAATATGGTTCACTGAGGCTCAAGTTTGAGTTCAATGTAAACTTAAATTAAAACTTTACTTGAGTGTAAATCTTTCAAATCATTTTAAATTAAACTTGATTAGTGTCCAAATTAATCTCAAGTTAATCTTCAAGTTTGAGCCAATGTCTTCTTTATGGTCCAAATCAACTTTGAGTCAATGTTTTTTTTATTCAAGTTCCAGCTCTACTTGATGTTGCTCAAACCAAATTCAATGTTCATAAGCTCTTGCTTTGAGTTCAAGTATAGTTCAGGCTCTTGATGAACCTCTTCCATTCGTTCAAGTCCCCTTTTATCCAACTCAAATATTTGCTTGAGTTCAAATTATCTAAGTTCAAGTTCTTATTTAATCAAATTTGAGTTTAAGTTCTTTTAGGTCCAAAGCATGTCTTCACTTCTTCAAAATTTGTTCAAGTCTTTGTCTTATTTTAGACAAAAGTTTTGCAGCCTCTCGGCTTCTCCCCCATATAGGGAAAAAACCAAGAGGCCGCCTACCCTCCCCATCAAGAAAGACATGCACGGTTGGTGTTTGTGAGACACGATAGCGGTGATTTTTTTTGTTTTTCAACCACTACGCCAAAAAAGGTATGCATGGGTTTTTAAAAGCATTTTATATAAAAAAATAATTCTTTATTGCCCTGTTGTGCTAAGAAAAGTACACACAGGGATTGCCCACCTCGCTGTTGGTTTAGTAGCAAGTTTCCTCTTGCCACACTAAGAAAAGCGTGCATAGGGGGTCCCTCGGCGTGCTGCAAGTGCCAAAAATAGGACTTTTGGAGGGGATTACCCGCCTCGCCACAAGCACTGAAGCGAGCTTCCTCCCACCGTACTAAGAAAAGTGTGCATGGGTGGCTATTCGCCCTGTCACAATTGCTGAGGGAGGGTTCTCCCATGTTTAGGTGGTTATACCTTGGCGACCGGTGAGGTAGTGGCACAAAAATACCAAAAAAAAAAAAAACTCTTTTCACAAAAATTCAAAGCTAAATCTATCCGGACCCGATGAGGAATTAGAGGAGCCAGAGAAAACAACCTCCCTAACTTCCTCAAAAGAACAAGACTCAATACTTTTGTATTATACCACTCCCCTTTAATCTTAAATGTGGTGGATTTTATGTGGTCCCCTCATAGGTTCTTGTTCAAAATTTATTAGGTTCACCTTCTTGAGTTTTGGGACCTTCTCATCACTATGTTTGCCTAACTATAGGAATCTGATTGCCTCTTTTTGCTGAAAAACTTAAAACTCTAAATTGTTTGGCTTAAACTAAGAAATGGTGCTCCTCTAACATGATTTGAAACCTCATGGCCAAGCAAGAAAATTATCAAATGCAAATTGACTTGGAACCTCTTAATGAAGATCTCTATTCTTATATGAAAAGTATCAACTCAAAACATATTCAGTATGCTGCCATCTTCTCTTGTTGGACTATTCAAAGATCCAAACTCAAGTGGCTGAACAGTGGAGAAGAGGATTTAAAATTTCTCTACTCAAGTATTTATAGGAGTAATTCTAGTAATAAAAGAAGTTTGTCTGCTTCTCTGCTTGGATCCCCCCTAGTGCATCAAGATAATATGCAATATGTAATCACTTACTTCAAGAAGCTTTTTAACTCTCTACACCGAAGTCAAAGGACCTCAACCAAATTCCTTCTTACAGCATTATTCCTATATATATGATGGATATATCATTATTGCCTAATGAGAATTGTGGAATGATGTGAGGGACTTCTAAAAGTTTGAAAAGTATATTAAGCCTAAGTGAAATATTCTATGCACAATAATATCAAAGAAATAATATCACTTAATGCAGAATCAAATAAACTTTTTTTGAATTAGAAAGTTACGATAACAGTGATGTAAATTTAATCAACATTAAACAAAATAGCTATCACAAATTTTAACCCAACATTTGTAACAAAAAAAAAACATAAAAGTATAATATGAAAAATAAAAAATTAAAAAAAACACACGAGAGATTTATAGTGGTTCGATTAACCTTAAACTACGTCCACTCCGGGTATTAGAATATCAGTATAGTGTCTCGCCTTTAGCCCCCAAAGCTAGGAAGAGAAGCCCTTACAAAATCTCTTGGACCAAATTGGTGCAACAGAGGACCGTAATCCTTTTCATCTTCAGGGTGAGGCAAAGAACCTGGAATCTTTTTTAACCCTCCTGATGATGGCAGAGAAAGTATAATCCCTTTTTACCCTCTTCGTGAAGACATAGAATCTAAGAATAACTATCACCTTCCTCGATGTGGTGGAGTAGCCGAGGCCTTTGTCACTAAAGAGATTTTCTCCCCAACGCTTCCCTCAAGTCAAACCTTGCTACATGGAGGGACAGGTGCAACTTTACCAGAGCTACTATGTGAAATCCCCTCTCACACTCTCTCGAAACACACAAGGATGTTCTCCCTCTCTCACAAACTCCACCCTTTCTCTCCCAAGCTCAAGGCTCTCTTTCTAAGCTTTATCAAGAAGAAAATAACTTAATGAATGATAAAAAGACTCTTACAAAGTCTTATGAGAAATCTTACATAGAGGGCTTCAAGAAACCCTAAAAACTTAACTATCCCGTCTCTGGTTGTATAATATGATCATAGATCATATGATTAATTAGTACAAAATATCCCTACTAATATTGTACGAATTAAAAATTATTGTATGATCAGTTTAACTATTTGAGATGATCATCCAATATAATATGATCATCATCTAATAGAACTAACACAATCAATTTGGATTATCTTTTCGTACTATTAGCGATGATAAAATATCATCCCATGCAAAGATCGGGTTGTATAATATGATTTATCCAATTATACAATACGATATTATTGGACCAATTAATCAAAATTTGATCCCTAATTATAGGATTACTTTATGCAAGATTTAATTACATCATACAATATAATACCTATAATATAGTATGATTATTACATAATTTGTATTTCAAAATATTGCTTAATTATGATTGGCTGCTAGGATCTTGATTTCAACTTATCATCCTGTACGATTTACTCAAATAACTTTAATAATATAATTATCTATTTAATAATAATTTGAGTAGCTAATCATATAATATGAAGAGAGTGTGTGTGTGTATGGTCACTAGATTAGCATACACCTTTATAGGACTTGATTCAAGAAATTCAAAAATATATAAATAAATTTTGCAGACTTTTTTAGCATATAGTACTCTACCCAATCTTGAGTCTCAAAGCTTCATTGAATGGTTTATGATGTACCTAAAAAATTAGTACACAGAAAAGAAGATATGCACTACAAATACTAGTAGACATAAATATGCAATCAATATTGTTTGTTATCATCAAAATCATAAAATTAGGAGTCCGAATTGTAAAAACTTTCCATTAACCAAAACTCTACAAAGCTTAAGGTGAATTGGATTATCCACCTGTTGATTGAACCATGTAAACAAGCTACCTGTGGAAGATAAATCTTAAAGATTTGAGTAAAAAATGAAGTTGTTGAAGGGTGAAAGTCTAGATTCAACAATCACATTCCCTCCCACTTTCTTTGAGAAGAAGTAGCAATCAATTGAAGTCTGCTAACCATACCCAAGGCATATCATCATGAGGACTGTTTGATCAAAGATCTTCCCATAAAACCTCTCTTTCCTCAAAAGAATTTGTGGGATAAATGATGAGAAGAAGTATTGGAGGTTGTGAGGACACTTTTAGCTTACTCAAGATCATCTAATTAAAAAAGAAAGAAGAAGTAAAACTAATCATCCAAATTCCTTTTAATCCATATACGGTCAGGATGAGCCAAGTCAAAATTGTTACAGCTTTGTTCATTATCATAAATTTCATGAATAGAATGAGACCAAGGGTCATTGAGGTTATGAAGGTGAATCATGAGAGACATATCATATCCAAATGATGATCCCTCACAAGATTTTTGTAGCGTAAAACCTTATAAGGTTTGTTAAAAACTCTGATATTCCAAACCCAAATTGGAGGCAAGAACATTAGGATCTATAGGTTGAGTTGGGTCCCCTCTTAGAGCACTTTCCTCTAGAGCATTTTTGTAAATGAGGGATGCCCTCTAAAGATATTTGGTTCTTAATGGTCATGTTGTAAATAAGTTTAGAGGTAGTGTTTTAGTGCTGAGAGGTAGAAGAAGGGAGGGGAAGTAGAGAATTGCTAGAAGGATGCCTTGAGAAGAGATCCCCAATAACCTGAGCGAAAAAACATTGGAATGGGGGGGATTTTATAGCACCAAAAAATTTTTAGGTGATAAGACTTTTGGAGGTATGGGGGCTATTGGTGGATTAGCAGATTCTAATGAAAAATGTTCATCAGGTGGGGAATTTAAGTTAGGAAGTAAATGATTATTAGTTGGATGTAATGTAGTTGGGATTTATTCTGGGGCTTAGGGAGGAAGAATTTGGTCAGGCATGGAAGAGTTTTTTGGCATGTGAGACATTATGGTTTGAGAGGGATTTAGTTGGGTAGCACAAAGAAGGAGAAGGATCCCACATTGATTATAGTAGTGAGGTCTTGGTTTATAACTAGAACTTCTCCCTCATTGAGGGTGGGTGAGGAGTTTGGGTTCAGATGTGGGAATTTTGGGTAAAGAAGAAATATAGTTGTTTAAGGATGAATAGTTTTGATAGGGCCTTTGCCTCAATTAATACTAAATTCAGAGGTTAAAAAATTTTCCTTCAACCGATATGGGAACAAAATCTAGGTAAGTAGCAGAGAAATCAACCTGAACACAGACACGTGCATATGTTAGATAGGATTTAGAGGCAGTAAGGGAATATACGACAAGAGCGGCACCAATTTTTGTAGCAATTTTGGATATTCTAATAGGATTCCAATAGTAGGCCGGAAGGTCATAGATCTTTAACCAATTTGGGATGGAAGTGAATTCTTTATGTTTGGGAATGAAATAGGGAGACCACTTCTGGAAAATGAAAGGTTTGCCAAGCTCAAACCATGGCCCTTTTGATAAGACCATGTCAATATCTTCTTGGGAAGAGAACTTAAAAATGAAGAAACCATCACTGAGAGAAATCATTTTGAGCCCTAGGTGAACTGTGAATGAAGCCTTCGTATAAGAGAGAGAAAGAATTAATCTGTCAGTACAAGAAGAGGTTTTTTTAGTAAGATTCATAAAATTAGTTTCATTAATGTTATTGTTTAATCAACAATTAATTTTAGTTAGATTATTTAATATATTATTTTGCTGCTTCATTTAGTTGTTCATAAATTTCATAACTAAATAAATAAAAATAATATTGTCATAAAAATAATTAATATTAATTACAATAATAGTTATAATAGTAAGGTTATTATTATTATTAATGGCAATAAAAATAAAAATAAAAAGTAATAGTAATAATAATACTAATAATGATGATGATGATAATAATAATATTATTATTTATAGTAATTATAATAGTGCTATTAACATCAATAATTAAAAAAGTAATAATAACTATAATAATTTTATTAATAATAATAGTAATAGTAGGAATTCTTCCAATGTTTTAACCATATGGCCAAAGTGCTTTGCAAAATTAAGCATACCTTTGTGGGACCCGTGGTAAAATAATTGAGGGAAATAGTTAAAAAAAATAAAAACATGAAAATTTACTATGTTGCACTACGTACTATAATATTACAAATAACATTAGTGTGAGTGAAGCCATTCATATGAACGAGAAGAAGAATTAATTCTTTAGTGTGTTAGTCTAATTTTGTTTTTGTTTTACGTTATTCTTTCTTGAATTAAAATTGTATCACTTTATGATTTTTTAAGAAATTCAATTATAAAGGTATGAAAAAAAATCAAGTGCCATAATGCTGGACTTTTGGAGCGTCATGATATTTAAGGAAAAATTTTGACTAGAAGATAGAAAGTAAGGTGCGTGCTGCAGCGTAGAGGTTCTTAGCGTCGTTCAAGCACCACAATCCCAAAACTTCACAACACCATAGTGTTGACTAGAGCACCATAGGACCAAATATCTAGAGCACCATGGTGAAGTAGCTAATTCAATTATACTCACAAAATGACATGTCAGTTTGAATTGATTGACATAGTGGTAGTTCAATTAAGGAGCATTGCTATTCTACCACTTTGAATGACGCGGTGTTAGTGAAAATAAATAAATTTTTATATAAATAGCATTCCCAAATTATTGAAGGTGGTTGTCTAATTTTATCTATTATACTTTGATCTAGGTAGGGTCTAGTAAGAGTGTGAGTTGTTGAAACTTGTTCAATAAGAATTAGGTTGTTAAACCTAAGCTTATGTCTCAGTGGCTAACCAAGAGGGGGGGGGGGGGGGTGAATTGGTAATTAAAAAATTTACCCTCTTTTAAAATTTTATACCGAAAATTTACTTTAATGAATTTTGTAGAAAAAGGTTTTTCAACCAAAAGTTAAACAGTAAAATAAAGGGAGCGAAAAATAAAAAGACACAAGATTTATAGTGGTTCAGTCAAACACGACCTACATCCACTCCCCGGAGGCATCCTTCGAGTATTGCACTAATACCACTAGTGTCTCTCCTTTTGCACCCACAGCAAGGAGAAGAAGCCTTTACAAAACTCTCTTTCACAACTACCTGATGCGGCTGAGAACCGTCATCCTTTTACACTCTTCCCAATGTTGACAGAGAACCGTCTGTCATTTCACACTATCCCGGTGTAGGCAGAGAACCCTTCATCCTTTCACACTCTCCAAGTGTGGGCAGAGAACCCTTCATCTTTTTACACTCTCCAAGTGTGGGAAAAGAATCCTTCGGCTATTCACACTCTCCAAGTGTCAGTAGAGAATCAGATCTCTTTGACAGATCTTCTCACAAAAAATCTTGAAGGAAGAGAGAAAAGGGTGAAGTAATCAAAAATCACAAGTAGAGATTCTTACCTTTGAGTACCAAGTGAATCTTTAATGCTCCAGTAGTAAGAATCCTCCTTCAAACACTCTCTCACACTCACTCCTTGAGTCTCCCTTCAGTTGGCACGAAGATCAGTAGGCAAGAAGATTAAGAGGCAATTCTAATTGGACTTTACATAGGAAAGAAACAAAAAACTGTCCAAAATTTACTGATTTTTACGTCTGTACATAGTGAATCATCCCGTACAATCGTGGATCATCATAGACGAACTTACTTAAATCTGTTGCGTACAAACCCAATGTATATAGGTATGAACTAACTTTGTCCAATTATCATCCCTATGAACTAAGTTCGTCCGGTACGAACAGTTATACCATGGGTCGGTTTCAACAAACTGCAGGAAGTTATCAAAATTAGAATGGATAGAGCATTTTCATCCTAAGACGAATAAGAATTCGTATGGACAAAATTTTTATAGAGAGCATTTCATCCTGGGCCGAATAGGAGCTCATCTGTATGAAAATTTTCCAGAGTGCATTTCATTCTGGGACGAATTGGAGTTAATCTGGATGAAATTTTTATAGAGAACATTTCGTCCTGGGCCAAATATAAGATTTCATCTGAATGAAAATTTTCTAGAGAGCATTTCGCTCCTGGGATGAATTGGAGTTTGTCTGGATGAAATTTTTATATAGAGCATTTCATCCTTGCACGAATAGGATTTCATCTGAATGAAAATTTTACAGGGAGTATTTCATCCTGAGATGAATAAAAAAATTCATCTAGACGATCAGGACTTAGAAAAATTTTCTCACTTTCTGTTTGTTCCATTGCTCTTCTGAGGGGATAACTGGCTTGATCATCCCGTACGAACATGGTTCATCCCGTATAATCATTACGAATTTTAAAGATCTCCCCAAGTGTGTGTGTGCTAAGTTACTTAATTATAATCACTCCCTCTCAAACTTAATACAATGAAAAGTACAAGCTTCAATTTACAAATTATTTCATGCTGAATTTCGATTTGAAGTCTTCATTAGTCTGGTAATCGATTATCCTGAAATGTTAGTACACACAAGAGCAAAAACAATTCTTCTAAAAAGTGTTAGGAGAAAACAAAACTTTAAAATAATAATATTTGAAATCATCAAAACCTTACAAGTTGTAAGAATGTAAAACATGCAAATAGCAACTCTCTTAACAATCTCCCCTTTTTGATGATGGCAAAACAATTATTATTTGTATAAATTTCAAATTCTAAGAATCTCCTAAACTCCCCCTGAATTGATGAACATATGAAAGTAAGGAGGCATTGCTCAACAATTTTATCTTTTATCTATTTTTTTAAATAAACAGATACAATACAAAGATTCGAAAACAATAATTCTTACGATACAAAACAAGCACACAGATATGATACAAACAATACAAATAATATTTTCTCTCCCTTTTTGACAATAGCAAAAAGAGAAGAAGAAAAAGAACAGAAATGTAAGAAGTCATATGATAATCCTTTGATAATTAATCCTTGAAAGTGATTGAAATAAATATTACAAATAAAATCAAATCATTAGGTAAATAAAAATGATTCATAGAATTTAAGAAGAGATATAATATTGATAATAAAAAAGTATATATCAAAAACATGAATAATTTTAGACACTAAGATAAAGAAAATCATTGCAAAAAGGATGAATATAAAATTTGTATATTTCAAATGTCAATACGAAATATAAATATACAGAAGATCAATTTGAATTAAGACATTAAAAGATTGTGGAAAGAAATAACTACCACATGTGGCGCTATGCGCATCTTTTTCAATAGTTGTGGCACATTTTCGTGCATCTTTTTACTTGTGGGCTTATTTTGTGCCTCTTTTTCAAATTGCGAACTATTGCGCATTCCTTTTTATTTTTGTACATTGGTATATTTTTCAAGAGTAATCTTGATCTTTCCAAAATCAATAATAAAAAATTTCAAATTTTTTTAAGAGCATCAATATTTATTGACAAGTGAAATATAAAATAAGAAAACATCACAATTGCAATATTAATATTAAACATTAATGTAGCCTAATAAGAGACATAAAATTGGCATTTTTAATTTTATCAAGTTATAAGCAAAACATAAATTTAGAAAAATTAGATTTTCTAATGAATTCAATTTTGAGTTGTAGTTTAAGTTATAACACTTGTAGGATCAAAGATTTTAGGAATTTTCATATAAGCTAACACACATTTCAAAATCAGATTAAAACAAAACAAGATAACTTGTATTTATATCATTATAATGGATATTATAAACTAAGGAATGATATCAATACGATATAAAAACTCAAATACTAAGACATCAAAAGAAAAGTACATCATAAAAAGAAAAATACATCACAAACTACTAAAACACAATAACTTTATCTAAAGAAAAATAGAACCAAGTACATGAATCACTCTGATGGTCCCTGATCTAGAGGAGGAGGAGGAGGAGGTTCAGTACTGAAGAAATTAAAATAACTGCTTATCATAAGTATGTTGGAACTAATATTATTCATCTGCTCTCTCATATACCCCATGTCCTGATTATACTGAACATCCTACTGCTGTAAGTGAGTTTCAATTTGATCAAATCTTTGATCAAAATGAGACTCTAAGTGATCAAGTCTTTGAATCAAATTCTATTAATTTGGTTCACTAGCAGGTGCAGGTGTAGGTTCATGTTCCTCCTCCGAGTCACTAATAACATGTGCTTTAGGTGGTTCATCTTTATTGAAGATTGCTCTAAAAGATCCATCATTGTAGTAAAAAAGTTCTTCAAAATATTGAATTGGATGAATCAAATCATACTTCTTCTCCAAAATGAAGGCAAAAAGATGTCCTAAAGCTATGTTCTTCTTTCTTTTATGGTCGACATGACAATTTCAGAAAGTCCATAAAGATAGTCAAGGATTAATTGGGCTTCATCTATTAGTTGCTTAGTCATAATCAAGTAGGTTACTGTAGAGAGAAGATGAGTAATGTTGACTCTATCACCAGCTTTAGGAATTATTGAAGTTCGAAGAACATTCTGGATGATACGAGCATTACGAACAAGAGAGGACACTTTAGGCATATGCTCCTTAAATATAATTTTCTAATGACTTCATTAATTTCAGTCCAGTTAAAATCAGAAGTAGTGGTCATGGTATGAGCTTTAATTCCCTAAGTCCTTAAGTTAAAATAGATTCCAAGGTCAGCCTTAGTGATTTCAACTTTCTTCTTAAAAACATAGGACTTGATTATGGAATGGTCGGAGTTGAAGGACATGTTTATTGTAGAGATGGACTAGTGTGAGAATGAGACCAAATTGAGTTGAAGCAAAAAAGTTCATTACCTGAAAGGTCAGTTGATCCTAAATAAGAACTCTAGATGGGGTGATCTTAGTGGAGACAAATCTAGGAAAAGATTCTTCGTTGGCCTTGAATAGAAAGTTATTGTTAGAATTTCTGTGTGGACCTTTGGCTAGAACCTTTTGTCATTTGCTTGAACTTGTCATGGATAAGATCTAAAGGAAGAATTTGAAAGGGATGTGTGAGTGTGATTATTGAGTTCATAGCCGGTCAATTTAATGAAATACGACTATTCATACAGATGAAATTATGTTCATCCCGTACTAAATTCATTTCGTCCCATACGAAAAAATTTTGTATGGTCGAACAAATGAGTCCAAAATGAAATAGCTTTTCGTAATCAGACAACTTACGAAGCATCCTTTCGTACAGACTTTTGACCAAACGATTGTACAGATGAACAGGTGTTTATCCTAGATGATAAAAAATTTATGATCGTTTTAATGACAGTTGAAACCATCCCCCACATTGATTCTCCAAGCATTCATCCGGACGAACCAAAGGTTCATACGTACGAATATAATATTGAAAATGACCATATCCATTTAACTGACAATCAATCATCCTGTTGTTTAAAAATTTCATCCAGACGATCGTACAGGCGAAGTGATTGACATAACTGAAAAACTGCACGGAAACAGTTCAAATCCGATAGTTGACACACTACACAATTCATCCCATACAAAAATATTTTCGTCCTGGATGAATGTCACTTAATTTTTCAAAAACATGCACTCAATCAAAACCAAAACATAAACATAATGAAAACACAATAGAAAAATAAAAAACACAAACACAAAAATACAAAAAAAATCACAAACTCAAAGATTCACACAAAAATATTAACTAGAAGAGCACATCAACGTTGCAGAAAATATTTTTATTAAGCATTCAAATCGATTACTCCAAGCCTTATTCTTAATGCACTGAAAGTATGAAAGGCTAAAGGTTTTATAAAATGTCTGCAAGTTGATTTTCAGTAGAAACATGAATGAATTCAATTTCTCTTTTGGATACATGATCCCTTATGAAATGATGCCTAATGTCTATATGTTTGGTTCTTGAATGTTGAATAGGATTTTTAGAAATGCAAATAACACTACTGTTATCATTATAAATTGGTATAGTGCCTACAGTTAATCCTAAATCAATCAACTATTATTTCAACCAAAGTACTTGTGCCACACAACTTCCTAATGCAATGCATTTAGCTTCAGTAGTAGATAGGGCTACTGAATTTTATTTTCTACTGGACCAAGAGACTAAAGAATTTCCAATAAATTGACATGTTTCAGAAGTGCTCTTTCTATCCACCGTACAACCTATAAAGTCAGAATCTGAATAACCAATTATTTCAAAAGAAGAGCTAAACTTAGGATACCAAATTCCTAAGTTCTGAGTTCCTAACAAATATCTTAAAACTCTTTTTACTACTGTCAAATATGATTCTTTTAGATCTGATTAAAATCTAGCACACAAAAAAATACTAAACATGATATCGGGCCAGCTAGTTGTCAA
Source organism: Dendrobium nobile (assembly GCA_022539455.1). Taxonomy (NCBI): domain Eukaryota; kingdom Viridiplantae; phylum Streptophyta; class Magnoliopsida; order Asparagales; family Orchidaceae; genus Dendrobium; species Dendrobium nobile. The sequence goes on from CM039735.1 coordinate 57,663,003, forward strand.
GTAAAGCAAAGATCCAATTATCCCTCTAAATTTCTTTTCATCAACAGATTTTCCCTTAGGATCTTTATCCAACTGAACTGAGGAACTCATAGGTGTACTAACAGGTTTAGCATTGTCCATTTCATACTTTTTGAGGATGTCCTTAACATACTTTGACTGACTAAGAAATTTACCCTCCTTAATTTGCTTAATGCTAAAGCTTAGAAAGTAGCTTAAATCTCTCATTAGACTCATCTCAAATTCACTACTCATTATTTTAGAAAAATCATCACAAAGATTTTTATTTGAAGATCCAAAGATGATGTCATCCACATAAATTTGTACAATGAGTATTTCCTTTCCAAATCTCTTCAAAAAGAGAGTTGTATCCACACTTTCTTTTTCAAATGATCTTTCAAGTAGGAAGGTGCTTAATCTCTCATATCAAGCCCTAGGTGCCTATTTCAATCCATGTAATGCCTTTTTCAATTTAAAAACATGATTTGGGTATTTAGAATTTTAAAACCTGGAGGTTGTTCTACAAAAATATCTTCTTGAATTATACCATTTAAAAAGGCACTTTTTACATCCATTTGGTACAATTTAAATCCTCTAAAATAGGCAAAGGCTAACAAAACCTTAATTGCTTCAAGTCTAGCTACAGGGGCAAAAGTCTCCTCAAAATTAATCTTCTCAAAATTAATCTCTTTAATCTGATTATTCCCCTTAGTAATTAATCTAGCCTTATTTCTAATGACTACTCCCGAGTCATTCATTTTATTTTTGAATACCTACTTAATTCCAACTACACTTTGATCCTTTAGCCTTGTAGTTCATTCCCAAACTTTATTTCTTACAAATTGATTTAACTCTTCTTGCATAGCAAAAATCCAAAATTCATCTGAAAGTGCTTGATCAATATTTGTGGGTTTTTTGGTTGAAATAAAGGCTAAATGATTGACTTCTTTGTTTAATCCACACCTAGTCCTTGCACCATCGCTAGGTTCACCAATTATCAATTCCTTTGGGTGGTTTTTAGAAAATCTCAAATCTCTAGGCAAAAGGTTTTCTATCTCCAAGTTTTCTTTTAAGTTTTCTTCCAAATTTATTTTATCAATCTTTTCTTCAAAATTTTCTTCCAAGTTTGGGTGGTTTTTAGAATATCTCAATCTCTAGGCAAAGGGTTTTCTTCCAAATTTTCTTCCAAGTTTTCTTCGAAACTTGTTCAATATGAATTAGGTTGTTAAACCTAAGCTTATGTCCCAGTGGCTAACCAAGAGGGGGGGGGGGGGGGGGGGGGGGGGAAGGGCGGTGAATTGGTAATTAAAATATTTACCCTCTTTTAAAATTTTATACCAAAAATTTACTTTAATGAATTTTGTAGAAAAAGATTTTTCAACCATAAGTTAAATAGTAAAACAAAAGGTAGCAAAAAATAAAAAGATATAAGGTTTATAGTGGTTCGGTCAAACACGACCTACATCCACTCCCCGGAGGCACGCTCCAAGTATTGCATTAATACCACTAGTGACTCTCCTTTTGCACCCACAGCAAGGCGGAAAAGCCTTTACAAAACTCTCTTTCACCACTATCCGGTGCGGTAGAGAACCGTTATCCTTTTACAATCGTCCCAATGTTGGCAGACAACCATCCGTCTTTTCACACTCTCCCAGTTTAGGCAGAGAACCCTTCATCCTTTCACACTCTCCAAGTGTGGGCAGAGAACCCATCATCTTTTCTCACTCTCCAAGTGTGGGAAAAAAACCCTTCAAGTTTTCACACTCTCCAAGTGTGGGCAGAGAACCCTTTGGCTATTCACACTCTTCAAGTGTCGGCAGAGAACCAGATCTCTTTAACAGATCTTCTCACAAGAAATATAGAAGGAAGAGAGAAAAGAGTGAAGTAATCAAAAACCATAAGTTGAGATTCTTACCTTTGAGTACCAAGTGAATCTTTCACGCTTCAATAGTAAGAATCCACCTTCAAACACTCTCTCACACTCACTCCTTGAGTCTCCCTTTAGTTGGCATGAAGATAAGTAGGCTAAAAGATTAAGAGGCAATTCTAATTGGACTTTATATAGGAAAGGCACAAAAAATCGTCCAAAAATGGTTGATTTTCAAGTCAACATAGTGGATCGTCTCGTACGATCGTGGATAATCCTAGACGAACTTACTTAAATCAGTTGCATACGAACCCAATGTATATTGGTACGAACTGACTTCATACCTGATTATCATCCTGTACGAACTAAGTTCGTCCGGTACGAACAGTTTTACCATGGGTCAGTTTCGACAAACTGTAGAAAGTTATTAAAATTAGAAAGGATAGAGCATTTTCATCCGGGGATGAATAAGAGTTCGTCTGGATGAAATTTTTATAGAGAGCATTTCGTTCTAGGATGAATAGGAGCTCGTCTGAACAAAAATTTTCTAGAGAGCATTTTGTCCTGGGACGAATTGAAGTTCATCTGGATGAAATTTTTACAGAGAGCATTTTGTCCTGGACCGAATATAGGATTTCATCTGAACAAAAATTTTCTAGAGAGTATTTCGTCCTGGGACGAATTGGAGTTTGTCTGGATGAAATTTTTATAGAGAGCATTTTATCCTTGTATGAACAAGATTTAGTCTGAACAAAAATTTTCTGGAGAGCATTTTGTCCTGGGACAAATAGAAAAATTTATCTGGACGATCAGGACTTAGAAAAATTTTCTCACTTTTTATTCGTTCCATTGCTCTTTCGAGGGGATATTTGACTTGATCGTCCCGTACGAACATGGTTCATCCCATACGATCAGTATGAATTTTAAAGATCTCCCCAAGTGTGTATGTGCTAAGTTACTTAATTACAATCACTCACTCTCAAACTTAATACAATGAAAAGTGCAAGCTTCAATTTACAAATTATCTCATGCTAAATGTTGATTTGAAGTCTTCATTAGTCTGGAGTTCGATTATCCTGAAATGTTAGTCCACACAAGAGCAAAAATAATTCTTCTAACAAGGGTTAGGATAAAATAAAACTTTAAAATAATAATATTTAGAATCATTAAAATTTTATAAGTTGCAAGAATGTAAAACATGAAAATTGCAACTCTCTTAACATGAGTGTGTGAGCAAGGAGGGTAGGGTCATAGGGAAGGGAGCCTTGTATTAGATTTTGCAAGAGAAATCTGTTTCTACCTTTTCTAAACTCTAGTCTTGCATTTATTTTATCTTCCCAATAAAGCTTTTTATTTGTATATTAATTGCAATGTTAGGCAACTTGTTCTTTGGACTTATGATTTGATAAGAATGCATATATTATATATATTTGGTTAAAGTTTTTAACATTTTTAACTGTTATTTATAGTTCCCCTAAACTTCATTAGTTTGTGTATAGGCCATACACAAAACTAAAACTTAGTATGATCAAGATCGTCAATGTAGGAGTAGTAGAATAATTAAGGATACTAAAATGGGATTTTTCACTCATAGACATATGCTAAATAAGACATGGGATTGTTAAGGAGATAATATAACTATGGTAAAGTTAGGTTGTGTTAAGAATCTAATAAATTTGACAAACAAAAGGAGCCATATATGCTTTAATTCATAGTACATATTAGGATAGACCTATCTATGTATAGATAATTTCTTATGTCGTAAGATTCTTATCAATTGAACATGGAATGTCTTCCTAGTTGATTAGTGGTAGTTTACTTTCAGTAAGCACAAACTTATTAATTTTTGTGATAATATAAATCTAGAAAAAAAGGTAGATCTAAATTAATACTAAAATCATTATAATCCTAATAAGAACGATACTTGACTCACCTTGATATTACTTAAAATGACATGTGTACTTGCGTATTATCCATTATAGCTAATAAGTATATAGTGAGGTGTTACATCAAGTTTTTTTCTCTACTGTTGGGGATTTTATAATGTTGTTTATTATTCATTTTATATTATTTAAGAATTATTGATTTATTCTTATTTTTGTCCATGTTCAATCTATTTTGTTTGTAAGGTTGCATATTTTATTGCATTATATATTGAAGTGGGTGTAGAAGTGCTTCTTGTTATGATGATTATTAGTGTATTTACTTTTCAAACTTTTGTAATTTTACTTTAGTTGTTAATTAATATAGCTTTCATTTTCTAGTTTTTTGATTTATTACATGCACAGGAGAAACTTCTTTGAAGCACCAGTGTTTGATTCTAAAAATGAAGAAAAAACTATTTAAAAAATTATAAAAGATTTAGAAATAGCAAATTCAATTCATGAGGATGGCCAACCTAGACTCCTAAAATATTATGTTAATCCATTGGTAGATGTCATTCATGAGAGCATTAATAGACCCAATATTCAAGAAAATAATCTTAAACTTAAACCCCATGATTATTCCAATGGTGTAAAAATTGTAGTTTAGGGAAACTCTTATTGGGGGTCCAAACCATAATATTATAGGCTTTTAGAAATTTGTGTAATTTTTTAGTATGATAGAATCTCTGATGATGCTATTAGACTTAGGTTGTCCCCTATTTTTAAAACCAAAGAAAAAGTATGGCTGAATTCCGTACACCTAGGCACTATTACTACCAAGAATGATCTTGCCCATAAATTCTTAGAAAAATTATTTTCCTCTATCTAATGCAGCCAAGATAAGAATGATATTTCATCTTTTACCCAATTAGATGGGGAATTTATTTATGTGGCATGAGAAAGTTTTAAAGAACTATTTAGGAAATGTCCACATCATGCACTACCAGATTGGTTGATAATACAAACTTTTTATATTTTAGTAGTAGGTTCTTCTATGTAATCATAGTAGCTACCACTGGAGGTTTGTTGTTGTCCATATTCTTTAATGAAGCTTAAACTTTAATTTTGGAGATTACAAGTAATAAATTCTAATGGCCTTCTGATAGAGTCAACCTCAAGAAAGTTGTTGTTGTGTATGAGAGTATGCATTATTTATCTTGACTTCTTTGGTTGCTAACATTTCTAGGAAGCAATGCAACCTATGAGTTTTTTCAACTTAGGGAGCACCTATGCAAGTAGATGAAAATATATATGGACACTATAATGACCCTAGTTTATCAAACATAGAATTTTTAAATATAATTAATAAAAGGTAGAACAACCCTAACTCTAAAATTGATAACCTTGGTTGGATAAATCACCCCAATTTTAATTGACGTAATAATCAAAATGGGTGTAATAATTGGATTAATAACCAACCAAATGATGTAGAAATTTGGAATCAGTCTCAACCTAACTTTGGAAACCCTATGCTTAGTTATCCTCTATAAGGATACGAAGCAACCATTTGAATACTTAGATATTTAGATGGGGATCCAACTTTAGAATCAAGCAATTGCTATTAGAAACATAGAAATCTTATTAGGTCAGTTGGCTAATTCACAAAACACTAGACCCCATGGAACTTTTCCTTGTAAGACTAAGGTTAATACGAACTATAAGGGTAAAGAGCAGTGCAAAGACATTCACTTGGGAAGTGGTGAGGAGATAGAAGAGATACTTGAGTGAAAGATAAGTTGAATGAAGAAAAGATTGAGGTAACACCAGTAGAATCCACCCAACTCATAGAGCGACCCAAGCCAATTGTAAAAGAGAAAATAACACATAAGGAAGGTTATAAAAAGACCACCACCATCATTTCCCTTGAGACTTATGAAGAAAAAATTAGATATATAATTCTCTAGATTTTTAGAAGTGTTTAACAAATCAAAATTTAAGCTTACCTTTTCAAAATTCTTAGAGAAACTACTTATTTATGCCAAGTTTATGAAGGACATCCGTAGCAATAAAAGGAAGGTAATTTTAAAACTATTACTATCTCTAAAGAGTGTATTACTATTTTATTGAAATTTTTTTCTGGAATGAAGATTTACCATTCCTTGTGCTATAACTGAAAAATTCTGTAGAAGAGCATTACATGATTTAGGGGAAAACATTAATCTTTATGACACTTAACTTAAGAGAAGTACAACCCACTACTGCTACCCTTATGTTAGCACATAGATCTTTTAATTACCCTAGTTTGGTGATTAAAATTGTGTTAGAAAGTGGATAAGATCATCTTTATAGCTTATTTCACTATATTAGGCTTTGAGGAAGATAAAGAGATACCAATCATTAAGGGAAGACCTTTTCCATCAACTGGAAGGGTGATGATATATGTTTAAAAGGGCGATTTCATGATTTAAGTGAAGGACGAAGAAGTGACCTTTAATGTCCTGAAGTCTATGTATTTCCCAAAGATCCTAGTGAGGCTCAATGTTATAGATCTGATTTGGTGGAGAGTTTTATGGGGGATATAATGGAAGTGATGTTTATTATTGATTTGTTAGAGCATTCTTTTATAAATGATCATATATGGGAGTGTAGTAGAGCTATGGATTTTTAATGAAATGATGCCTCATGACTTTTTTAGGAGAGGTATGAGCCATTAGACACATCATTCTTAGGGATATCCTTAAGACATTTAATCTTAGAAGCACCAGCCTTAAAGTTGAAAGTTTTTCCAGTACATTTGATGTGTGCATTTTTAGATGATGAATCCACCTTACCCATTTCAATTTTTGCTGATCTAGAAAAACATCACTAGGGTAAGTTGATAAGGGTTCTAAGGACCTATAAGAAAACACCTAATTAGAAGTTCGCTGACATACAAGAGATTAATCTATTATTGTGTATGAATAAAAATTTGATGGAATAAGACTTTTGCAATCCAGAAGCCTGACTATACGCTTTGATGATTTAAAATCTTATTAGATGTTTCATTTACTCTTCCAGCATAACATTTTAAATATTTTATTTTTTGTGCTACTTACCTTTCGAATACAACATACACCAAGCAAAAATTGAACAATTGGCTCAATATATTATAGCATTAGGATAAAAGTTAGCTAGAATGTTAAAGAGTATGTATTTTTTATTTTCATGAGTATATTTCTAAATTAGGTGTATGTTGGCTTAACAATGATACATACAAATATATGGGGGGTTAAAATTGAATTTTTTAATTTTTTATTTATAATACTATACGATCTATTCTAATAAAAAATAATTAAAATATTTAATTAAATTATATTAATTAAAATTGGCACATAAAAAATCATACGGTATGATTTACACATCATACATGACGATCAAGTATATTAAGAAACACCACTATCAAATCCTAATTACTTAAAATAGGCAAATTTAAAATTTGAGAAATTGAACTAATCATATTATACGAAATACCTCATACTGTAAGATATTTAGTTATGCTTGCCTAATTTAAATATGATAATTAAGAAATTGAGTTAGATATGAATTAATTATAGATCATACTATGAGATACATATATCGTAAAATCCAATCCACCCGAGAGCTCTCAGAACATACTTTGGTTCATCCTATAAGATCAAATTTTTTTATTTGAACTAATCATAATGGATGGTTTCTAATCATACATGATGATATTTGATGGCATTTGAACTAATCATACTATATGAATAGAAGTTGTTTAATTAAAATTTATGGTTTTGAGAGACCACTTTATAAATTTATTTGTAACATGAGAGATCATGTTTTTTTGGCATCCAAAGAATTTTTACTTCTACGAAAGAGCTTGAAGAGTGTCCACAAAGTAAAAGGAGTGAGATAAGGTGTGGTGAAGAGAGGGAGAAGAGTCTTGAGGGCATCAAGGAAGTGTGAGGGGGTCCACATAGTTTCTTAAGCTGACTTGCACCTTAGGTTCTCTAGTTTCTATTTTTAAATTTAAATTTTTTGTAAAAAGAAAAAAAAAGGTCTCTAATTTCTACTTATATGAACATCTTAGAGGAGAGATCTTAGATTTTAGAGCAAAAGACTATAACTATCTGAGGAGACTAGGAGCAACATCTCCATTAAGAGTGGGAGTAAAAGGAGGTTTCGACATCTCCACTAAGCTTGAGGGTGGAAAGAGTTTCATTATCTTCATCGGGTCAAGGAGGTAAGAAGAGGAATTGACACATTTATTGGGCTTGCAGGAGAAAGGAGTGACGAGTGATCTTCCTAGTTAAGGAGGTGGGAGGAGGAGATTCTTTTATTGGAAAGAGTAAGGGTGATTCTCGGCCTGGTCAAGAGAGAATGCGTATCTGCCTAGTTGTGTGCTTAAGGAAAGACACATATAGTGCAAATTCCAATGATGAGGATGTTATAATACGAAAGCATGACCTTATGTTTTGATGATTATAAATGTTATTGGATGATTATCAACTTATTCATGCATATTATTATGGATATTTATTTTATACGCTATTATCTTTTCAAGTAACAACAAGAATGAAGAAATACTGAAGATTCATGCTCAAGACTACGTGTTGTGAGTGTTCATATTAGACTATGTATTGAAGAGTTAATTTGTACTTTTCTTGAGTCAATGTATATAAAAAGGTGTATGCTAGCTTAGCAACCTTGTGTACATACAAGTGGAGTAAAATATAAAGATTTTAATTTTTTTGTTAAATTTTACTATATAATCTCAATCATACTATACCATATGTTGAAATAACATCTTTATAACTTCATTAAGCAAAAAGAAAATCCTCTTTTTAAATCCTTTTTAAAATATATGAAAATATCAATTTTATCCCTTGATACGGAAGCATATTAATTTCATAATAACAACAAAATAAGAGTTTTCAACCATAAAAAAAAGTTTGTAACTTAAAATGTGGAAAAGTAAAAAAAATTGAACAAACCAAGTTTTATAGTGGTTTGGTGAAATTTGACCTACGTCCACTACCCTGAGGCCTCCGCTTCAGGTAGTGCACTAAACCTTTTAGTGTCTTTTCTTAAGCCCCCACATTTAGGTAGATAAGCCCTTACAAAATCTCTTCCACCAACTCAGTGCGATAGTATACCTTAAATCTTTTTCACCCTCTTGGTAAAAGTAGAGAACTTGAAATCATTTTTCTCCTTCCTGGAAATGCTAAAGAACCAAGAATCCTTTTACTCCCTCCCAGAGGTTCTAGAGAACCATGATCTAGTGTTGAGGAATGTTTCCCCAGAGAATCAAAGAAGAGACTTAAAGAAGATTAGAAGGAACTTTGCCTCGAGTATCCTTGTGAAGCTCTCACAACTCACCTTCACAAGAACTCTCCTTCTCTTCTCTCCCAAAGCTCTCCTCAACTCTCGCTTTATGGTCCCTCTCAAGCAATTCAATAGCAAAACGTTTCTTACAAGATAATTTAGGAGTTTAAATAAAAAGCATCCAAAGAAGCCATAAATTTTAATTTACAATAAAAAATCATCCCGTATGATCATTAGATCATCTTGTATAATTAGTACAAATTATCACTATCGGACAGTACGAACTATTTTTTTATGTATAATCAATTCAAGAGATTGTAATGATCATCTCATACGATCCTTTGATCATCTTGTATGATTGGTTCAAGGACTATATTGATCATCTAGTATGATATGTGATGATAGGAGGCAATTAAATATCATCCCATGCATCTCTCAGGTTATATAGTACAAACATCCTGTATGATGTGATTGAGTAATTAAACCATAATTAGTCTCCTAATCATAGGATCAATTTAGGTATGATTGTCACAAATCATCCAGTATTATGTATATCATACTATACGATTAGAGCACATTTTAAATATTAATATTTTGCCAAAATTGTGATTGGCAGCTGAATATTGTGATTATACTAGATCATCCTGTATGATTATGATCATATATTATAATTAGTTTAATAAATCTCAAATAATAAAGGGTGCCTTAATTATGATTTTTTAGTTAAGTAATCGTCCAGTATGATATAAATCGTACTATACTATTAGTTCAAAAATAGAAAATTTTCTAACTCACCAACTCACTTTCTTGAGTGTGTGTGTGCAAGGTTACTCAGCAGAGTATCCACCATATAGATGACTTGACTCAAGAAGAGTAAAAGTATATTGAATGAAATTATAAATAAGCTCATACCTAGTCTACCCAATCTTGAGCTAATTGAAGTTTCAAGTGAACGATGGTCTTGCAATATTAGTATTCTAGGAAAAACATATATACAATAAACCAATTAATAAGAGATATAAGTAGGGAAAACAATAATGTTTGTTATCATAAAAATCACTTTACTTGAGTCCAAATTTGCAACAGTAAGGGTTTTTGATTTTATGATAGGAGATGACTTTTCAAGATACACATAGGTTTGATTCTTAGTATATAAGAGTGAGTTATTTGGTGAGTTTAAATTTTCTCCACTTTAATTTAGAGGAAGTTAAGATGTTTGATCTCTACAATTCATATTGATCATGGTGGAGAGTTCGAGATTGAAAATTTTTAATTATTTGGTAAGAATTTAGGATTGATCATAATTTTTAAGCCTCTAGAACACCACAACAGAATGGGGTACATGAAAGGAAGAATATGACACTAGTAGAGGTGGTTAGGGAAATATTAGCAAAATATCCCTACTTAGATACTTTTGGGAAGAACTAGTTGACTGCTTGCTTTGTGGTGAATAAAGTAAATATTAGATCCAAGCTATATAAGATACCCTATGAACAACTTAAGGGTAGGAGCCCAAACTTATCCCATTTGCATTTTTGGTTGCAAATGTATTATGCTTGTGAATGGTAAATATCATTTAGTCAAGTTTAATTCTAGGATAGATGAAGGAGTTTTCTTATGTTAGTCCAAGTAAATAAAGCCTATAGGTTTTTCTACAAATGAACCTTAGTTATAGAGATATCCACTCAAGGGGTATTTTATGAGTTAGAATAACCTATTGATCCTAGGATAGAGGATGATAATGATATTGAGATTATCCATGGAGAAGAGATTATTGACTAAGAAAATAGAGAAGAACCTCAAGTGCCTTTGCTTAGAGATTAGAGATACTCTTATAGTATAGAGGATAATTTAGGAGGTCCATCTATAAAGGTTAGGACTGTTGCGGATCTATGGGTTATAGTTTTGATGATAGCAAACATTCCTTATTTCCCTACGATTGCCTTTTATACTAACGTTTCAGGTCCACACGATCAGACAGCAATCTGGAACCAGCTCAAGATTGGGTAGACTAGGTCTGTGTCAGTTTGTAATATTTTTTCTTTCTTGAGTCTGTTGTATTTGGTGTGGCTATAACTTGGTAGAAATTCTCTTGCTCCTTATATGATTTCTATTTTTGGTAACATTGTCCCGGACGATATTAATATCGGCCTGGACGATCTGTCCAAAATCAGAAACCCTAATTAGGGCATCCTCATTAAGGCAGCCATCAACTAATCGGCCTGGACGATACTTGTATCGGTCAGGACGATATGTTCAATTAAGAAAGAATCAGCCGCCATGATCAGTTAAGGCATTATATCTTTTAGGAAATCGGTCTGGACGATATACCCATCGTCCAGGACGATCTAACTCAATTATGCCTAAAATGATCTGGTATCTTTGGAAAGAATTAATGGCTGATTGATACGATCCGATCGGCCAGGATGATCGTGAGATCGGCCGGGACGATATCCTGGACGATTGACATCGGCCAGACTCTATCCAGGGCGATGATCAGGACGATTGAACTAGTTTTAAACTAATCGGCCAGGACGATCGTTAGATCGTCCAGGACGATGTTACCAAGTTTCTTCTGATCGTCCCATATCGTCCCGGGCTACTGAGCTTAATTTGTACTGATCGGCCAGGATGATATACCTATCGGCCTGGACGATAATGTCGGTAACTTGCATTAATGAGCTCGTTTTGAGAGCTTCTATTTAAGCTATGGCATGGCAGCTTTTGTAAGAGTCTTTGGCAGCCATTGGAGCTTCGTTCTTGTGCGGGAGACTAGAAGAGAGAGCTTGAAAGGGAGAGAGGAAAGGGTGGAGTTTGAGAGGGAGAAGATCCTGTGAGGGGGGAACTCAAGGGAGTGTGGTGGGGGATCCACACGGTTGCTCCGACGAACTCGCACCTTAGTACCATCGGATTCAAGGCTTGTCTCGAGGTAAGTTCACCAAAGAAGAAGATCTCTTTGGTGTCAAAGGACCCGGCGACTCCGCCGCACCGGGGAAGGTGGAAGTGATTTTGTAAGGGCTTCTCCGCCTAGCCGTGGGGGCTAAAGGAGAGACACTAGTTTAGTGCAATACTTGGGGGTGCCTCCAAGGAGTGGACGTAGGTCAAGGTTTGACCGAACCACTATAAATCTGGTGTGTTCTTTCTTTATTACTTCCGCATTTAATTTCCGCACGTTGATTGTGGTGTTTGTGGTTAGTGTTTTAACTTTGATTTTAAAGTTTTTCCAATTCACCACTCCTCTTAATTAGCTTTGGGACTAAGTTCATAGGGCTTAACATCCCGAACGAACTTTCAAGTGGTATCAGAGCGGTTTTCATAAAAAAAAGTTTTTAAAAGCTTTTGAATTTCGATCCATGTCTAATTTTTCAAATCGTAATGTTGCGAAAGGATATTCAATCACCAGACCTCCTTTATTTGAAAATATGACTTTTAATTTTTGGAAAACTCGCATGTCTATTTTCTTGCAATCAATTGATTTTCGTATGTGGCATATGATTTTAACTAGTTATTCATCACCGTCACGTATTGTTAATGGAGTTAAAACTGATATTCCTTTTAATCAATGGAATAAGGAAGAACAACTGAATGCTCAACTAAATGCAAAGTCTTTAAATTGCTTTTTCTGTACTTTAAATTCTGATGATTTCATGCTAGTATTGACGTGCACTACAGGTAAGGAAGTTTGGGATAAACTGCACACCATATACGAAGGCACTAGCGAAATCAAGCAATCCAAGTTGAATTTGTTAATGCATGATTTTGAACTTTTTTCCATGAAACCTTATGAGACAATCTTAGACATGTACACTAGGTTCATTCAAATTACTACATCATTGCATGCCTTAGGAAAAGATTTTTCAAATTTTGAAAAAACTAACAAAATTATTCGATGTATACTGGATAAATTTGATTCTAAAGTTATTGCTATTTGTGAATCTAAAAATTTGAATGATTATTCTATTGATAATTTGATTGGCTCACTCATTGCCTACGAGCAAGGGTTGGGTCAAAGACTTTTGGATGCAGGTGAAACGATCATTCTAAAAGCTGAAGATACGGAAAAAGGAAGCTTAGTTGGTGACGATAGCAATGAATTGTCAAGCAAATCACAAAGCTCACCAATACATAAGCAAAAGAGGAAGAAAGGTAAAAGTGGTAAGGATATCCATATTTCCTCTGACATTATTTGCTTTCGAAGCAGGAAGCCTGGACATATGAAAAATACATGCCATAATGTAAGAATTCTTCCTACAAAAGAAAAGGGCAAGGAAAAGCTAAAGTTTAATTGGGAAAATAATGAAAAATACAAAATCTCATGGGCAGACATGGTTTCTGAAGAATCGGATCGGGAAAGAGATAATGGTTAAATGAGCTTTTGTGTTTTTTTTCTTTTTGTTTGTTTCTTGTTTTTCTTTTATTTTCAATTTTTTTTTCTTGTTCTTTTTATCTTATTCGTATTTTTTTTTGATTCAACACACACTCACTTTTCTAAAAATGAAAAATTTACTTCTATTTTGAAAACTTTGGTAAGTTGTGTTTGACTTCTCTAAAACAGTCAAAAGAAGGAAACTCATGATTTGTTTTTACTCTCAATCTCTATTTCCTAATAGAGGTTATCCTACTTTTAATTTAAAATCTCTTTCATCTTTTAAATTGGTTTTTGAAACAATTTTTTTTTCTCTCCCTACGTTTTATTTATCGCATAGGAATCTTTTGCAAGTCGTTGAATCTAACTCATAATTTTCTTAATCAAGAAATTCGCTTTGTCACTAAGATGGGTTTTCCCTTGTTTTTTTTAAGATTTAAGAAAGGAAGCATATTCAAAAATTTGGCCAATGATGTCAAAAATAAAAGATGCACAAAGACGCTAAATTGAAAATTTAGAATACACAAAGTGTATCAAAAGATGCGCAGTGCGCCAACCAATTTTCAAGAGGCATAAAATAAGCCCACAATGTTTAAATGCTTACCATTCTTGTATTTCTTAAAAGCTTAAGAAAACCCTTGATATTTTTGATGCTTGACTTTGAAAATTTTGATTTTTGGTTCAATAATTCGTGCATTGATCTTCTATTAGATATATTGTATGAAAGGAGTTTTTTGAAAAATGATTGTTTCTTTCTCTAATTTATTTCTTGATTTAGGTATTGAATTAAAAAGTTTTTTGAGCCTTTTTTAAACAACTTGAGTTTGGATTATCAAATTCTGATTTTCTAACATTTACTGGACTATGCGTTGTCATTTTTTTTTACTAAAGTTTTGATTAAAACCAAGAGGTAACTTTCTCATTTTAAGAATACTTTTTGTTTCACAAGATCAGGAAACATTTTTTTTTTACTTTTGTTTTGTTTTTTTTTCTCTCTCTATGCCTTCTCTCTTTTTGATAATGTCAAAGGGGGAGAACGTACTTGTATCCCTTGTTTTCTTTTCAAAAATTTAAAACTACAAAAATATTTTTATCTTTTTTATCTCCCTTAGTTCTTTAAGCGGTATTCAAGTGAGGGGGAGATTTTTGAAAATTCAAAGAGAATTGTTTGCCATCATCAAAAAGGGGGAGATTGTTGCAGATCTATGGTTTATAGTTTTGATGATAGAAAACATTCCTTATTTCCCTACGATTGCCTTTTATACTAACGTTTCAGGTCCACACAATCAGACAGCAATCTGGAACCAGCTCAAGATTGGGTAGACTAGGTCTGTGTCAGTTTGTAATATTTTTCCTTTCTTGAGTCTGTTGTATTTGGTGTGGCTATAACTTGGTAGAAATTCTCTTGCTCCCTATATGATTTCTGTTTTTGGTAACATCGTCCCGGACGATATTAATATCGGCCTGGACGTTCTGTCCAAAATCAGAAACCCTAATTAGGGCATCCTCATTAAGGCAGCCGTCAACTAATCGGCCAGGACAATACTTGTATCGGCCAGGATGATATGTTCAATTAAGAAAGAATTAGCCGCCATGATTAGTTAAGGCTTTATATCTTTTAGGAAATCGGCCTGGACGATATACCCATCGTCCAGGACGATCTAACTCAATTATGCCTAAAATGATCTGGTATCTTTGGAAAGAATTAATGGCTGATTGATACGATCCGATCGGCCAGGATGATCGTGAGATCGGCCGGGACGATAGCCTGGACGATTGACATCGGCCAGACTCTATCCAGGGCGATGATCAGGACGATTGAACTAGTTTTAAACTAATCGGCCAGGACGATCATTAGATCGTCCAGGACGATGTTACCAAGTTTCTTCTGATCGTCCCATATCGTCCCGGGCTACTGAGCTTAATTTGTACTGATCGGCCAGGACGATATACCTATCGGCCTGGACGATAATGTCGGCAACTTACATTAATGAGCTCATTTTGAGAGCTTCTATTTAAGCTATGGCATGGCAACTTTTGTAAGAGTCTTTGGCAGCCATTGGAGCTTCGTTCTTGTGGGGGAGACTAGAAGAGAGAGCTTGAAAGGGAGAGAGGAAAGGGTGGAGTTTGAGAGGGAGAAGATCCTGTGAGGGGGGAACTCAAGGGAGTGTGGTGGGGGATCCACACGGTTGCTCCGGCGAACTCGCACCTTAGTACCATCGGATTCAAGGCTTGTCTCGAGGTAAGTTCACCAAAGAAGAAGATCTCTTTGGTGTCAAAGGACCCGGCGATTCCGCTGCACCGGGGAAGGTGGAAGTGATTTTGTAAGGGCTTCTCCGCCTAGCCGTGGGGGCTAAAGGAGAGACACTAGTTTAGTGCAATACTTGGGGATGCCTCCAAGGAGTGGACGTAGGTCAAGGTTTGACCGAACAACTATAAATCTGGTGTGTTCTTTCTTTATTACTTCCGCATTTAATTTTCGCACGTTGATTGTGGTGTTTGTGGTTAGTGTTTTAACTTTGATTTTAAAGTTTTTCCAATTCACCACTCCTCTTAATTAGCTTGAGACTAAGTTCATAGGGCTTAACATCCCGAACGAACTTTCAAGGACTAGTTAAGGTCTCAGAAAAGAGGTTAATCATATTATATTCATTTCCATGATAGATAAAAATAGTGTGGATCAAGCATTGAATGATAAATTTTGGATCTTAGCCATGTAAGAATAATTAAATAAATTCATTAGGAATGATGCATGGGAGTTGGTCAGTAGACTCTATGATCAAAGTGTAGTTGTCCTATGTGGGTTTTCAAAAATAAGTTGAATGACTATGAGTTGATGATTAGGAATAAGGCCAGATTACTAGCTATGGGTATAATTAGGTAGAGGGTATTGATTTTGAGGAGGCTTTTTTCCTTGATAGCTATGTTAGAAGCCATTAAAGTCCTTTTAGCATTTACATATTTTATAGGATTCAAATTGTAGATATAAATAGTGCTTTCCCAAATAGAGTTTTTAGAGAAGATGTATATGTAAAACAACCCCCAAGCCATAAAAATTTCTCATTCCCAAATAATGTCTATAAATTGAAGAAAGCTTTATATGCATTGAAATAAGCACCTAAGGCATGATATGAAAGTCTTAGAAATTTTAACCTATATAAATCATTTATTAAGGGTAGTGTAGGCACCAATTTATTCCTTAAGCAAGTTGGAGATGATGTACTCATAGTGCATATTTATATTTATGATATACTTTTTGGATCTACGAATGAAAATATTTTTAATGTGTTTTTATATATTATGAGTAAGGAACCTAAAATGTATAAAATGTGATAACTAACCTATTTTCTTTTATTTAGTGTAATGTAAAGTGTGTTACAACTTAGTTTTCATAACTATATTTTCATATCATCTGTGTTTTTTATGATTCCAAATATTATTATTTTGATTACTGTTTCTCCTAATATATATTGAATATATTACTTTTATTGTTTATGTGTACTAACAATTCAGGGAAATCATACTTCAAACAATTAAAGACTTCAAATAAGATTAGATTAGAGTTCATTATAAATAGAGTACGATTTTACATTTTTATTGAGTCTGAGAGTGTGATTTTAATGAGGTAATCATGCATATACACACTGGGAGAGTGTTAAAGCTTAACAATTTTTTTAAACTAATCATTTTATACGATGTCATATCATACGGGATGATTTGTTCAATTATTTTCTCCAGAAAGTAGTTAATTGATTCATGGATGGAAAAATTCCAAGTACTATTTATACTATATGAAGTTGGCTTCATATAGACAACATCTAAAGTATAAAATGATGTAAACATTTTCGTCCATAGGAACTGGTAAATTTTTTGAACTATTCATTTGGGATCGATATGGAATTCATATACATGATGTCCAGAGTACAAAAATGATGTGAACATTTTCATCCATACGAATAGGTAAATTATTTTGAACTTCTCATCCGGGATGATTTGACATTCATACATATGATATCCAGATCATAAAATTATGGGGCATATTTTCATCCAGATGAATAGGAAATTTATTTTAACTGTTCATATTGTATGATATACATATTATACTATATGATATTGATATTCTTGTACTAAAATATTTTGTATAGGATCATATTAGCAAATTTTGTACTGTTCATCTGGGATGATTGTCGATTGTACTATACGATCATGAACGATCAAAATTGAAATTTTTCGTTTTCTGGATAGTTTTTTGTGTTTTTCATATATAAGGTACATAAAACTGACTTTGAATGAATCTTTCTTAATTTTTCAAGAGAGTAAAAGTGTGAGAGTGATTTGGGAGAATGTTTGAGAGAGAGTTCATTTCAAATTAAGAGTGTGAAGGGTTCACAAGGTTGTTGTGATAGTTGCTATTTAATTCTTATTTATTCATATTCTTATAACTTGTATGTTTTTGATGATTCCTAATATTATTGCTTTGATTATTATTTCTCCTAACATATTTTGGTACAAATGTATTGCTCTTATGTGTACTAACATTTTAGGGGAACCATATTCCAAATTGTTGAAGACTTTAAATTAAAATTAGTTTAGTGTTTATTGTAATTGAAGTCTATATTTCTTACTTTCTTGAGTCTAAGAGACTGTTGCTGTAAATGAGTAACTAAGCACACACACATCGGGGGAGAGTTTAAAATTCATAATTTTTAAACTAATTGTACAATTTAAATGAACTTCGTACGGGATGATTTATTCAGTTATTTTCCCAACGAGCAGTCAAACAACCAAAAATGAATTTTTTTTTAAGTATGGATCGTACTGTACGAACCCAATTCATACATGTTTTCCAAAGTATGAAATGGATGGGTCCATCTTTGCGCAAAAAATAAATTTTTAAGTATGAATTGTACTGTACGAACCCAATTCATACATGCCTTCCAAAGTACGAAATGGACGGGTCCCCATTTGCTCAAAAATATAATTTTGATGTATGGATTGTCTTGTACAATCACCATTCATACATGCCTTCCAGAGTACGAAATTGTGAGGTCCCTTCTTGTCCAATGTTTTGTCCCGATGAATGTGAAAATTTTCTAACTGTTCGTACTGGACTAACTGGTATCGTACCGAGCGATGATTGTGTACAAACGGATTCATACATATTCACAGCAAGTTCATATATAATAGTTTTTGAACTATTCATATGTACGAACTCCAATCATACTATATGACGAGTACATTTAAAATTAAAAATTTCAATTTTCTAGACAGTTTTCATGTCTTTTATATAAAAGATCCACTAAAAGTGGAGTGTGAAGGGTTTACAAATTAAAGGTAAGGATCTCTTTGTAATTTTGGTTATCACTCTTCCTCTTATCTTTCTAGATTGCTTGTAAAAAGATCTTTGAAGAATATCTAGTTCTCTGCCAATACCTGGAGAGTGTGAATAGATGAAAGTTCTCTGCCGACACTTGGAGGGTGTAAATAGATGACATTTCTCTATCGATACTTAGAGAGTGTGAAAGGATGACAGTTCTCTGCCAACACTTGGAGAGTATGAAATGATGAGGATTCTCTACTACATCTGGGATTGGTGGACGAGAGGTTTTGTAAAGGCTTCTCCACCATGATGTGGGGGAAAAAGGATAGATACTTTGGTAATAGTACAATACCTGAAGAGGGAGTCTTCAGGGAGTGGATGTAGTTCGTGTTTGACCAAACCACATTAAATTCTTGTGTCTTTTAATTTTTATATTTTATTTACTGCAAGTTATTTAATATGGTTGAAAAGTTTTATATTAAAACTTAATTAACTTGCTACGAATTTTTGAAATCGGTTTTCTATTTAAAAAATACAAGAGATTTTTTAAGTTACCAATTCACCCCCCTCTTGGTTAGCCTTGAGACAACAACTTAGGCTTAATAACCTATCTACAATCGATAATTGGTACTAGAGCTTTATTTCAAAATCATAAGTTTAGACTACTTTTTAAAAAATGAGAATGATTACTTTTGGAAACCGAAACAAACCAGAAGATTACTCGATCACTATACCTCCTTTATTTGACAATATCCCTTTCAACCTTTCGAAAACATGAATGTCTACATTTTTACAATCATTATATCATCGCATATGGGTTTTAGTTCAAGAAAGGTATACTATACCAACTAATTAGTTGAGGGCATTAGAGTTGAAACACCCTTTGCTGACTGGACTATAGAAGAACGTGACTTAGCATAACTAAATACAAAATATTTAAACAGTTTCTTTTATGCACTTAAGCCAGAAGAGTACATGTAGGTTTCCACATGCAAAAGTGGAAAGGAAATATAGGATAGAATTTGTATTACTTACGAAGGGACTAATGAAGTAAAGCAATCTTAACTAAATATCTTGTTATATGACTAAGAATTATTTTGCATGAAACCAAATGAATCCATCTCTGACATGTACATAAGATTTATTTAGATAGTCACTTCTTTCCACGCAATAGGTACGAAACTAACAAATGCTGAAATAGTTAATAAAATTCTTCATTGTTTGCCTACTGCTTATGATGCAAAAATAACTGCTATTATAGAGTCTAAAGATTTAAATGTTTACTCCATTGATACTCTTCTTGATTCACTAATTGCTTATGATAAAGGAGTGAGTCAAAGGAAGATTGATGCAGGTGAATAGAGAAAGGAGAAGAACTTTGCACTAAAAGTGGAGGAGTTGGAGAGTGATCTATAACAACCTGAGGATGAGAATGACATTGCCTTAATGATTAGGCAATTAAAAATTTTTCTTAAAAGAAAGCAGAGGAGATGCCAATAGTAGAACAGATATAAGTTTAATAAAAATATTAAGGTTTATATTGATGTTATTTGCTATGAATGTAGGAAACTTGGACACATAAAATTAGATTGCCCAAATCTAAAAGCCACTCCTAGGAAGGAGAAGGTAGAATAGAAAGTAAATATGAAGAAGGGCAATAAGAGATTTTTAAGAGCTTTTTGGGTGGACTCTGCTACAGATTCATCAGAAATAGAAAAAGAGGAGGAAGTCATCAATTTGTGATTAATGGCTGATAATCTTGATCAGTTAGACCAAGAAGAGGTATGTGACTTGACCTATGCTAAATTGTTAGAAGTTTTTGAAAGAAATCATGATGCATATAGAAAACTTAAGAAAATGCATGCTAGTCTGAACCTAAAAATATAAGAATTATAGAAGAACATGAAATCCTTAGGAAAGATCATGCACTGATAGATAAAAATCATATGAGCTTACTTGATGAATTTGATGACTTGAATAAAAAGAATGATCTTTTAAAATCATCCTATGCTCAATTAGAAAAAGAATTTAAGGATTTTAAGGATGAATCAAAAAGTAAAGAGCAATATTTGAATTATAGTAAGAATGTGTTAGAAGATTTGAATACATTTCTTAAAATGAAAGTAAAAGCTATTGAAGAAAATAGGAAACCCCCAACACTTAAAAATTTTACAAATCTTATTTTGAGGTCTAAAATTTTAAAACCCAGGAAGAAATAAAATTATTATAAAAGATTAAAAAATCCATTTCCATGAGTAAAATACTTTTTTTGTCGGATAATTGGACATATAGCGCACACTTATACCTTACATAAAAAAATTATTTAGTGTGGAGACTAAAGATGCATAAACCTAGTCATATCATATATGCATTTAGTTTTATTTTGCCAAGAGGAGAACCCAAATTTATTTGGAATCCCAAGTCTAACATTTGATAGTTTTATAAAAACGCTCTCATACAAGGCCTCATGAGAGCATTTGGTACCTAGGTAGTTGTTGCTCAAAGCATATGACTAGAGACACTAAGCAATTTATATTGCTGGAAGCTAGACGTGGATGCAAGGTTACACTTAGAGATAACACCACTAGGAAAGTGGTTTGAACTGGTATGATTGGAAACTTGCAAAATTTTTCATAGAAAATGTACTACTTGTAGAAGGATTAAAGCATAATTTATTAAGTATAAGTCAACTATGTGATAAAGGATATTGTGTAAATTTTTTTTCCAACTAGCTGTAATTAAGCCTAATTGGAAATGATGTTTTGCATGGAATTAGGGTAAACAATATGTATATGTTAGATTTGAATTATATTAAAACTCCTAATGCTTTTTTTTTAAAACTATTTTTGATAATTTATGGTTATGGCATAGGAGACTCTATCACGTTAGTACGAAAAAGCTTAGGAAAATTACCCAAAAGGATTTGGTTAGAGGTTTACCAAAACTAGACTTTACTAAGGATCACCTTTGCAATGCATGTCAATTAAGAAAATAGGTGAAGTCATCTTTTTAGTCCAATAAGTTTCTTAGAACTAGTAAGCCTTTGGAGATTATTCATATGGATCATTTTGGATCGGTTAGCACTGTTAGTCTAGGAGCAAAGGTATACGAATTTATGATTGTTGATGATTTCACAAGATTCATGTGGATTAAATTTTCATTTCATAATACTGGGTCTTTGAGAAATTTAGAGATTTTTCAACTTGGATTCAGAGGAAATTAGGGTGTGAGATTTTAACCATCCAAAATGATCAGACGGTGAATTTGAAAAAGAAAATTTTGAGGATTTTTATAAAGAAAAAGGAATTGATCACAATTTTTTTGCTCTTAGAACTCACCAGCAGAATGGGTAGTTGAAAGAAAGAACAAAATATTAATTGAAGCTCCTAGAGCCATGTTGGAAGAATATTAACTTCCTAAATATTTTTGGGCTGAAGCAGTTAATACTAATTGTTACTTTCTGAATAAGGTGAACATTAGGTCGAAATTGAAGAAAATAACGTATGAGCTTTTTAAGGGAAAAACACCTAATTTGTCACATTTACATATTTTTGGATGTATGGTGTTCATACATAATAAAGGAAAATCTACCTTAGAAAATTTTGATCCAAAATCAAATAAAAGAATTTTTTTTTGGATACTCTAGTGTTGGAAAATCTTATAGAGTATTTAACAAAAGTACTTTGGTAGATGAGGAGATCACACATGTTGTATTTGATAAATCTGGAAGTTTGGAAGAGTCAAATTTAGAATAGGATGAAATAGAAAATAAATCTCAAAAGATTAAAAAGATTGATTTGGAAGAAAAATTGAGTTAGAAAATCCTTTGCCTAGATATTTGAAACTTTCTAAAAACCCACACTAAGGAATTGGTTTTATGTGAATCTAGTGAGGCTATTAGGACTACGCATGAACTTAACAAAGAAGTCAATCATTATGCTTTTATTTCAATGATAGAACCCACAAATGTAAATCAAGCACTTTTGAATGAAATTTGGATTTTGGCAATGCAAGAAGAATTAAATCAATTTATAAGGAATGATGCTAGGGAATTAATTATAAGGCTAAAAAATTAAAGTGTAGTTGGAAATAAGTGGTTAGTTAAAAATAAAATGAATGACTCAAGAGTTATTGTTATAAATAAGGCTAGATTGGTGGCTAAGGGGTATAATAAAATTGAAGGGATTAATTTTGAGGAGATTTTTGACCATGTAGCATGACTTGAAGCAATTAGGGTTTTATTAGCCTTTGCCTATTTTAAGGGATTTAAATTGTATCAAATGGATATAAAGAGTGCCTCTTTGAATAAAGTGATTTAAGAGGATATTTATGTTTAAGAACCTCTAAGTTTTGAAAATTCTAAATACACAAATCATATTTTTAAATTGAAAAGGGCATTATATGGATTGAAACAGGTACCTAGGGCTTAGTATGAGAGGTTGAGCACTTTGCTACTTGAAAGGTCTTTTAAAAATGAAGTGTGAACACCACTCTCTTTTTGAAGAAATTAGAAGATAATATATTCATTGCATAAATTTATGTTGATGATATTATCTTTTGATCTACAAATAAATATATTTGTGATGATTTTTATAAAATAATGAGTAGTGAATTTGAGATGAGTCTAATGGGAGATCTTAGTTACTTTCTAGGTTTTAGTATTAAGCAAATTGTCACCTATGCTTAGTTAGTCAAAGTATGTTAAGGACATCCTCAAAAAGTATGAAATAGATAATGCTAAACATATTAGTACACCTATGTGTTCCTTAGTTCAATTTGGATAAGGACCCAACTTATGGATTTAGTATCCTAAGTTTAGCTCTTCATTTGAAAAAATGGTATATTCTAATTTAGACTATATAGGTTGTAGGGTTGATCGAAAGAGTATATCTGGAACTTGTAAATTCATAGGAAATTCTTTAGTTTTTTAGTCCAGTAGAAAATTAAATTTTGTAGCCCTATCTACCGTTGAAATTGAATACATTGCATTCAAAAGTTATGTGGCACATGCTCTTTGGTTGAAACAATAGTTGATTGATTTAGGATTTTTAATAGGCGCAATTTTAACTTATTATGATAACACTAATGCCATTTGCATTTCAAAAAAATCCTATTGAACATTTTAGAACCAAACAAATAAACATAAGACATCATTTTATTAGGGATCATGTATCCAAAGGAGAAATTTAATTGAACCATATTTCTACTAAAAATCAACTTGTAGACATTTTTACAAAACCACTAGCTTTTGATACTTTTAGCACATTAAGCTTAATATTCTAAAAACTTGATATATTTTTATGTGTTTTTTTATGTTTTTCAATTGTTTATGTTTTATTTTTGCGTGTAAATTTCTATTTTTAATTTTTATGTATTTTGTGTGTTTTAGACATGTTTTCACATCAAAATTCCTATTTTTGAACGATCGTGCAATTTTTCTAAGTGTTTTATTCATATTGCACGAAATTATTTTCATCCTGTATGAATTCTAAAGCATGTCAATCATTATTTTGGACTGAATACATAATATTTTATTTTTCCAATACATATCATACTATATGATATTTATATCATCCCGAACAATTTGTATTACTTTGTTTGTACTCACATAGATAGTTATACGGGCATAATTAGTTGTTATAACTGATTATATGTATAAAATGTTATTTCATATATACGAACTACATGTTATTCGATGTGGGGGATGAACCTAACCGTCTTGAAAATGAACTTAAATAACCGTCCATCCCGGACAAACACCTATTCGTCTATACGATCGTCTGGTCAAAAAGCCTATGTGAAAGAATGCTTCATAACTTGTGTGATTATGAAAAGTCATTTCATTTTGAACATATTCAATTGTACATACAAAATTTTATTTCATATGTATGAACCAACTATCGTACTGTACGAAACCTTTTTTAGTACGTACAAATGGTTATTTTTTTTTAATAGGAAGGCTTTAAAATTCATTTTCATTTACTTCAGTAGCCTCTTTAAATCCTTCACTTCTTAGTAATGGCCAGTTCTAATAAGCGTGGTAGAGTCACTCAGGGATCCTCTTCCAAGAGTGGAGACGAAAACTTTCTATCTATAGCAAATGAGGATTCTTTCCTTAGGTTCATCTCTACTAAAATTACTCCTTCTAGACCCTTACTCAAAGAAGACATTCTTTTGCCACCACTCAATTTTCTTTCATCCTGATTTTGATTCATGCCTACAATAAACTAACCTTTCACTATTTTCTGGCAAATATGTCTTTTCGTTCTGATGAGAGTAGGATAAGATCTTATGTCCTAATGGAAAAGGTAGAAATCACTAAGGAAGATTTGGGATCTTTTTTTTATTTAAGAACTCAAGGAATTAGAGCACACACATTGACCTCTAAATCTAATTTTGACTGGTCTGAAATAAATAAAGTTTTTAGAGGGGTTGCTCAAGTAGGTCATTTTCCTAGGGTCTATACCTTACACCAAAATGCAAGGATCATTCAACATATCCTTAGAGCTTCCATAATTCCTAAGGCTGGTGATCGCATTAATATTACTCATATTCTATCCATTGTTACCTATCTTATCATGAATAGATAACCAATAGATGAAGCCCAACTTATTTTTGATTATATTCACAGCTTTTGTGAAATTGGGCATGCATCTCATAAGAAGAAGAAGAATATTATTTTAGGCATCTAGTGACCTATATCTTAGAGAAGAATTACAATCTTATTCATCCTGAGCCTCAACTTGAAATGCCAATCTACTTCATCGATGCTACATTTCGAGCACTTTTTGGGAAAGATGATAATACAAGTGAGGATATTGAAGGAGAAGGGGGAGCACTAGCACCAGCACATGCACCTGCTCAGGGATCTAACTTTCAGGAGATGATCCAATGCTTTGACCAATAAGAGAGCCATTTTGATCAATGTTTTGATCAAATTCAAGCTCACCTTAATCAGCAAGATGCATAACACCATCACGACATGAGTTGGATTCGAGGATAGTTCAAATCTATAAAATCTAACATAGCTATGATGAATAACTATTTTTCTATCTTCAACCAGCCTCCTCCCCTAGACCAGGGCCCTTAAGAGTTCTAGATATACTTCTTGTGTGTTATCTTTGCCACTCTTTTGAGATATATTGATCTTAGTGATGTTTTTGATGCTTTGTGTAGTTGTTTTTATTTAGCTTTTGTGTTGATATTTTGTTGTCCTTATGTTATGATTTGATATCAATTGTGCTTCAATGTATTTCATCTTTAAATTGATATCAATAAAATATGTCT
Source organism: Dendrobium nobile (assembly GCA_022539455.1). Taxonomy (NCBI): domain Eukaryota; kingdom Viridiplantae; phylum Streptophyta; class Magnoliopsida; order Asparagales; family Orchidaceae; genus Dendrobium; species Dendrobium nobile. The sequence continues at coordinate 57,689,030 of CM039735.1, forward strand.
TATTTTTGTTAGTTACTTTTGTTCATTGTGTGAAATGTTAGTTTGCCTATTTGTTAATCATGTCTTAATTGATCTACAAAATATTATAAATTTAAACTGCAATACAAAAATTAATTTTATTATGAAATCTAATAATTCAAAATTTTCAGTTAATTTATTACTCGATCAAGTTAAGTCTATCATTCTCAAGTTCTTTTTTGTCATACATAATTTAAACATTATTATTATAATTTTGATGCCTTATTATTTTTTATTTCTCTTTTCAATATAATTTTTTTCATAATTAGAGAAATTTGAGTTAATAAATTAAAAAAATCATTTAAAAAATAGGGTTTCAAAAGGAAATGTACAATATGTACAAAAAATTAAAAGAATGCGCAATGGTTCGCAAATAGAAAAGATATACAAAATTAGCCCAAACTTAAAAAGAAGCACAAAGTGTGTCAAAAATATTTGAAAAGATATGTAATGTCGCCAATTTAAGAATTTATTTCGTCTATCTTTTAATCTTTAAATTCAAATTAATCTAATTTTCAATTATATTTTATATTAAAAATTGAAATTATCTAATCTTGATTTCATCAATTTTGCAATAATTCTCTTTATCTCATTGTCTAGAATGCTTCATGACCTTGATCTATTTTTCTTGTCTATGTTATATTTTATTTTAAATATTTTAAATCTTTATTTTTATCTAATGGATATTAATCTTGCTATTACAATTATAGTTCAATTTCTTTTAAGATTAATTGAAAGTTCGTTCAGGATGTTAAGCCCTATGAACTTAGTCCCAAGCTAACCAAGAGGAGGGGGGGGGGGGGTGAATTGGTATTTTAAAAAATCTTTTCTCAAAGAAAGAAAATTGCATAAAACTAAATCACACCACAGAAATAAAATGCGGAGTTTAAAAAGTGCGGAAGCAAGAAAAAGAACACAGAGATTTATAGTGGTTCGGTCGACTCGACCTACGTCCACTCCTTGGTGGCACCCTCCAAGTATTGCACTACAAAACGTGACTCTCCTTTAGCCCCCATGGCTAGGCGGAGAAGCCCTCACAAGAACCTCCTTTTTGCCACCCCGGTAAGGCAGAGAACCTACCTCCTTTTGCTTCCTCCTGAAGCTGGCAGAGAACCAAAACCAAAAGCAAACTCCTTACCTCTACCGACCCTTCCACGGACGAGAAACTCCAGACAAAAGAAAAGCAGAGCGATCCTTGAAGCAACCCTTGTGAATCCCCTCACAAGCTCCCCCTCACAAGATCCTCTCTCTCTCCCTCTCTCTCTTTCTCTCCTCAAGGTCTTCTCAGGTCAAGGCCGCAGCAAAAGGTCTCTTAAAACGTTGAACAAGAGCTCTTTAAATAGAAGAGCTTCAAAGGAGCTCATTAATTGCAAGTTGCCGACAATATCGTCCAGGCCGATATGGACATCGGCCTGGCCGATCAGTACAAATCACAGAAGATTGGCCTGGGCATCGCCCTGTTTTGGGTGCTGGAGGATTGAAATTTGGCTTGATCGTCCAGGCCGATCGCACGATCGTCCCGGACGATCAGTTCAAATCAGAGACAAATCGTCTTGATCATCGCCCTGTTTTTGAGCTGGCCGATATTTATCGTCCTGAAGTAACTTAAGGTTTTTGACTAGATCGTCCTGGCCGATCCTGAGATCGTCCAGGACGATATGATCGTATCAATCATCCTTAATTACACCCTTGATTTCCTAATCAATTAAGGCATAATTTGGTAATTTCGTCCAGGCCGATACGTGGATCATCCTGGCCGATAATTTAAAATTACAGTATACCTTAATTGACTATGGCGGCTACTTCTTTCTGTTTTGATCTTATCGTCCTGGCCGATACACGTATCGTCCAGGCTGATATGTTAATGACGGCTGCCTTAATTAAGAATTCTTACTTAGACTTTCTGTTTTAAGCGGATCGTCCCGGACGATATTAATATCAGCCTAGCCGATGTGGGCAAAAACAGAAATTCTAATTTTCTCAAGTGTGTGTGTGTAGGGTTACTTAGCAACAGTCTCTTTGACCATTACAAGTAGACCCAAAAAGAGAAAAATAAAAGTACAGACTGACTCAACCCTAAACCTACACAATTCTGAACTTGGCTTCTTCATGATCGTCCGGTCTTCGATTCCTGAAAAGTTATAAGCAACAAGTAGTCCAAGAGAAGTAGTGTTTGTCAATCATCAAAACACAAGCCATGAAAAAATAGATTTGCAACAATCTCCCCCTTTTTGATGATGGCAAACACAAGTAGGAAAATTTTCATTAAAACTTCAAAGTTACAATCCCAAGACCAAACAGCTTTTTCCTACCACATCCTACTCCCCCTTTTGTCATCACAAAAAGAGGGTCCAGAAACACAAGAAAAACATCAGAAAAAACTAATCGATTCACATAGGAGGACAGGGCTGTGAAGGTAGGGTTGATGCGAAGGTTTGCGAAAAACTCTCGAAGAAACTCTGAATTGAAAGGGAAAGCAAGAGACAGAATGAAGCAAAGGGAAGTGTGAGCGAAAAGATCCATTACCGGGTATGAGATGTGGATAGGATTGATGATTCTTGAGACAGTGATCCCACATTCTTTGTAACGGTGGTAAGCGGCTTCATCTTCTGCTTCCCTAAAATGAGGGTCAATTCTTGCCCTCGAAGAACTCCTAGAAGTTTGTCGGATGCATTTCCCACCAGCCATAGAGAGGACTAAGTAAAAACACAAGAGGAGAAAGGATGAAGAGTGAAAAAGCATGGCTGGAACGGCCTGAATTTAAAGAAATGGCCATATCGTCCTGGCCGATTGAAGAATCGTCCAGGCCGATATGGTTCAATAATTATGTACAGGACGATCAGATATCGGCCAGGCCGATTAGACACAGGCGATCATCCCGAGGAGTCAGTCCGGACGACCGTTGAAAAAGCAGATCGTCCGGGCCGATTAGGTGTATCGTCCAGGACGATGCACAATAACTGATCGTACCGGCCGAAGTTAAAGCATTTAAAATGCTTGCCATGTGTATCATCCAGGACGAACAGTGGATCGGCCCGGACGATTGTCCAATAATGGATCGTCCGGGGCCGAATTTAAAGATCAAAACGCGCTGACACGTGGATCGTCCAGGACGATCCAGTGTATCGGCCAGGATGATGAAAATAAATTACATCGTCCAGACGAAATATTCTATCGGCCAGGACTATTACCATGAGTTCGATCAAATCATCCAGGACGATATAAAATCGTCCAGGACGATATAGGATCGTCCAGGCCGATGAGATACACCAAGCATAGAAAAGTTCAGCAGATGGATTTTGAAGAGAATTTGTCACATCGTCCAGGACGATAAAAGTATCAGCCCGGCTGATGTGACTTGAAGTTGAAATCAAGAGAAGAGTGGTGATGATCAAGACCCTAAAAAATAAAGCAAAAAAAACAGTCAATACACAGAAAAATTAAACAGAGAATACAAGGAAAAACAAAAGATGAATATTTTTGGATTTTAATTTTTCTAAATAATTTTTTTTGTTTTATGGAGGCATCATATGAAATTTTTTTTCAAAAAGTTAAACTTTTAGAGTTCAAAGGAATCAAGAAGTTTAACAAATCCCAATTAGAAGAAGGTAGAGCATCTGATTCTGTTAACCCTAGATCTGACATCCTTTAGGGTACAACATTTTAGGAAAATAGAAATCTAAACTCTGAATAACTAAATAGGATAAAAGATCTATTCAAGACTTGTTTACAAAGAAAATATCTCATAAATAATAAAACCAAGGTAGCTTTCTCAATCATGGAAATTGAAATCAAGTCTTTGAAAACATCACATAATCAATGAGTTTTCTAAGTTTTAAGAGTTTTACCAAAGAGAGGATAGCTTGCATTTAGTGGGCTCATTTTATGTCTCTTGTTATTTTGATTGGCTCTTTTGAGCATCTTTTGATTCTTTGATACACTTTTGTGTATATGGCTTTCTTTTCAATTTGGCTTCATTGGCCTCTTTTCCTTTTTAACTCTTTGCAAGCTAAAAGCTCTTTAATATACCCTTAAAAAAGGACTTAGTTGTGAGTATATCCTCCAAATATTAGAGAATAGGAGCTCTCTCTCTAACATAGGGAAGAACAATCCACAACACAAAATCAAAATCATGTGATAAATGCAATGACAAGATTTTAAAAGCTTGAATGATATCTAAGAACTTTGGCTATTATGCATAAGATAAATTAATGTAGCAAGATAAGAAAAAGATCTTAAATGAAAAGCCATTGGTTAAACTGAGTTTAGACTTTTGTTTAGAGAAGAAAATCATACCACTAAACAAAGTCAGAAGGAGGGAAAACATCAACAGTTTACTCCCTTTAACCAATTTAGAAAAAGCTAAACACTATCTCTAAAACTCCAAAATCTAAAGGCTTGAAAAGATTCATCATATGAAAGACCAAATTTAAAGAGCAACGCGAAAACAGAACACATAAACACAAATAAAAAGAATGAAAACAACACAAACTAGACTACCACCAAGTAAGCACAAAAACTAGCACAAAAAAAAATAAAAAGAAACACAAAAACTAAAAAATTTCAAGCACGTGATAAAGCAGCGAGTTTAAGCAATCTTGAGCTGCAAGCCTCCTTATGTCCAGTTATCCTATGCTCCCACGAGGTCTTTGGTGAGAGCACTCCTGCAAAACTCAACAATAGTCAGATTTAGGAACCCAAACAGGTTTGGGATCCTTCTTAGGAACAGTAGAATGCAATGCAGGTATGGTATGCTGTGAATCATGCATCTTAGGTCTCCACACCCAATGTGTACTATGGTGAATGGTGCAAGTGTGTGAGATGTGTCCTAGCATGCCACATGAAAAAACATCTTACTCCAGGAAAAGGGTTTCTTAAATGATTTGAATTATAATGCCTCTTCCTAGGTTCTGGCTTAAGATTAGTAGTTGGTGTCATCCTAGCTTTCTTGCATGTTTCCAAATCATTTTGAATCCTCAAATTTATTCTTTTTAAAGCATCAATCTCAATCCTCAAATTTTTCTCAATCTCTTTAGATTTCTTAAGATCAACCTTAAGTGAGGTGTGTGAAGCTTTTAATGCATTATGTTCATCAAATAATTCAAAATGCTTTTTAGTCAATTCATCAAATTCATCAAGAAGAGCCATGTGATTTGAATCAATCGTTGCATGATCTTTGAGAAAAACTTCATGCTCTTTTTGTAGATTTGAATGTTCTAATTTTAAGCTAGCATGTGTCTTCTTAAGTTTTTTGTATGATGCATGGATTTTTTCACCAATTTCAAACAATTCATCATAGGTTGGTTTACATACCTCTTCATCACTTTGATCTTCTCCCATGAAACACAAGTTTGTAGTCTCTTCCTCTGGTTCAGTCTCAGAGGAATTAGTACCAGATTCTGCCCAAAAACCCCTTTGGATTTTCCTCTTATCCTTCCTAGACTTAGCTTTCTCCTCACCTTTTTCCTTTTCTTTGCTCGAATGATCTTGAAGTGTAGGGCAATCGGCTCTCACATGTCCAGGTTTTTTGCATTCAAAACAAACAACATCAGAAGATCCTTTAACATGTTTATGATCCTTACCTTTCCTCCAACTCTGATGATGCTTTTGTTTCTTCCTTAGAAAGCTTTTTAATTGCCTTGTGATGAAGACAATTTCATCGCTTTCAGACCCGGAAGATTCAGAATCCGATTTGTGCGCCTTCAGTGCGATTGTTTTCTCCTTTTTCTTCTCACCTGCATCAAGATTTCTTTGATTCACCCCTTGCTCGTAAGCAATGAGTGAGCTAAGTAAGTTATCAATAGAATAGGTGTTCAAATCTTTAGATTCAGTAATGGCAGTAATTTTTGCATCATAAGACGAAGGCAAGCATCTCAAAATCTTGTTAACTTTTTCATAATTCGAAAGCTCTTTTCCTAATGCATGCAATGAAGTAACTATCTGAGTAAACCTAGTGTACATGTCAGAAATCGATTCATGAGGTTTCATACGAAAAAGTTCGTAGTCATGCAAGAGGAAGTTCAAACGGGATTGCTTAACTTCATTAGTCCCTTCATAGGTGATGCATAATTTATCCCAAATCTCTTTACCAGTTTTGCAAGTTGAAACACGCATGTAATCCTCAAATTTTAAAGCACAGAAAAAACAGTTCAAACATTTTGCATTTAATTGAGCTAAATCACGTTCATCGAAAGTCCATTCAGTAAAAGCAATTTCAGTTTTAACACCATTAATTTCACGAGAAGGTGGAGAATAACCTTCTTGAATAAGCATCCACATGCGATAATCAGTAGATTGTAAAAACGTTGACATGCAAGTTTTCCAAAAGTCAAAAGGTAGGTTATCGAACAGGGGAGGTCGGGTAATGGAATACCCTTCCGTAGTGTTACGATTCCCAATGTTAGCCATGGATCAAATTCAAAAGGTTTTCAAACTTTAATTTTCGAATCTCGCTCTGATACGACTTAAAAGTTCGTTCAGGATGTTAAGCCCTATGAACTTAGTCCCAAGCTAACCAAGAGGGGGGAGGGGGTGAATTGGTATTTTAAAAAATCTTTTCTCAAAGAAAGAAAATTGCATAAACCAAATCACACCACAGAAATAAAATGCGGAATTTAAAAAGAGCGGAAGCAAGAAAAAGAACACAGAGATTTATAGTGGTTCGGTCGACTCGACCTACATCCACTCCTTGGAGGCACCCTCCAAGTATTGCACTACAAAACGTGACTCTCCTTTAGTCCCCACGGCTAGGCGGAGAAGCCCTCACAAGAACCTCCTTTTTGCCACCCCGGCAAGGCAGAGAACCTACCTCCTTTTGCTTCCTCCTGATGCTGGCAGAGAAACAAAACCAAAAGCAAACTCCTTACCTCTACCGACCCTTCCACGGACGAGAAACTCTAGACGAAAGACAAGCAGAGCGATCCTTCAAGCAACCCTTGTGAATCCTCTCACAAGCTCCTCCTCACAAGATCCTCTCTCTCTCCCTCTCTCTCTTTCTCTCCTCAAGATCTTCTCAGGTCAAGGAAGCAGTAAAAGGTCTCTTAAAATGTTGAACAAGAGCTCTTTAAATAGAAGAGCTTCAAAGGAGCTCATTAATTGCAACTTGCCGACAATATCGTCCAGGCCGATATGGACATCGGCCTGGCCAATCAGTACAAATCACAGAAGATCGGCCTGGGCATCGCCCTGTTTTGGGTGCTGGACGATTGAAATTTGGCTTGATCGTCCAGGCCAATCGTACAATCGTCCCGGACGATCAGTTCAAATCAGAGGCAAATCGTCTTGAGCATCGCCCTTTTTTTGAGCTGGCCGATATTTATCGTCCTGAAGTAACGTAAGGTTTTTGACTAGATCAACCTGGCCGATCTTGAGATCGTCCAGGACGATATGATCGTATCAATCATACTTAATTACTCCCTTGATTTCCTGATCAATTAAGGTATAATTTGGTAATTTTGTCAAGGCCGATTCATGGATCGTCCTGGTCGATAATTTAAAATTATAGTATACCTTAATTGACTATGGCGGCTACTTCTTTCTGTTTTGAGCTTATCGTCCTGGCCGATACACGTATCGTCCAGGTCGATATGTTAATGATGGCTGCCTTAATTAAGAATCCTTACTTAGACTTTCTGTTTTAAGCGGATCGTCCCGGACGATATTAATATCGGCCTGGCCGATGTGGGCAAAAATAGAAATTCTAATTCTCTCAAGTGTGTGTGTGTAGGGTTACTTAGCATCAGTCTCTTTGACCATTACAAGTAGACTTAAAAAGAGAAAAATAAAAGTACAGACTGACTCAACCCTAAACCTACGTAATTCTGAACTTGGCTTCTTCATGATCGTCCGGTCTTCAATTCCTGAAAAGTTAGAAGCAACAAGTAGTCCAAGAGAAGAAGTGTTTGTCAATCATTAAAACACAAGCCAAGAAAAAATAGATTTGCAACATTAATTATTAAAGGTTTCTCATATAACTTCTTTCATTTCAATTTCCCTTCTTTTATGTTTTTGTTGTTGTCAAAAGGGGAAGAAATATTGTTAGTGTTTGATTATTTTTTGGCTATTTGTTCTTTTGTGTTTTATCATTTATGAAAAATAATAATTTTTTTAAAGAAATTCCCTTATACTCATTATTTATTCATTTAGGGGGAGTTAAGAAGAAATTTAGGGCATTCAATTTTATTCAAACAATAATTATTTTACCATTATCAAAAAGGGGGAGATTGTTGAGATAGTTGCTATTTAATTTTTATTTGTTCATATTCTTGTAACTTGTATGCTTTTGATGATTTCTAGTATTATTACTTTGATTATTATTTCTCCTAACATATTTTGTTAGAATTATATTGCTCTTTTGTGTACTAACATTTCAGAGAAATCATACTCTGGATTATTGATGACTTCAAATCAAGATCAGTTTAAGGTTTATTGTAATTAAAATATGTATTTTTTATTTTCTTGAGTTTGAGAGAGTGTGATAATAATTGAGTAATTAAGCACACACACATTAAAGGAGAGTTTAAAATTCTTAATTTTTAAACTAATTGTACATTACTAATGAACTTTGGTTCAATTATTTTCTCAACGAGCAGTCAAACGAACAAAAATGAAAAAATTTTAAGTATGGATCATATTATATGAACCCAGTTTGTATATGCCTTTTGGAGTACAAAATGGACGGGTCCCTGTTGGCATAAAAATATTTTTTGTAAGTACAGATCATACTATACGAACCCAGTTTATACATATCTTCCAGAGTACAAAATGGATGGATCCCCTTTCACTCAAAAATATTTTTTCTAAGTATGGATAGCCTGTATGATCACCATTCGTACATGCCTTTTAGAGTACAAAATTATTAGGTCCCTTGTCATCCCGACGTTATGTCCCGATGAATGTGACAATTTTCTAACTGTTTGGATCGAACGAACTGGTTTTGTACCGAATGATGATCGTGTATGAATTGATTCATACCGATTTACAACAGGTTCGTATGCAATAGTTTTTGAACTATTCATACATAAGAACTCCAATAGTACTATATGATCGTGTATGTTCAAAATTGATAATTTAGTTTTCTGGCTAGTTTTTCATGTCTTTTGTATAAAAGGACCAGTAAAACTGACGTGAAAAAGTCTTATCTTTATAGTTCATTTGAAAGAGAGAGAGTGAGAGTGTTTGAGAGAGATTTCTTACAAGTGGAGTGTAAAGGGATCACAAGTTTACTCAAAGATAAGGATCTATTTATAATTTTGGCTATCACTCTTCCTCTTATCTTTCTAGATTACTTGTGAGAAGATCTTTGAAGATGATTCGGTTCTCTGCCAACACTTGGAGAGTGTGAATAGATGATGATTCTCTACCAACACTTAGAGGGTATAAATAGACTACAGTTCTCTGCTGACACCAAGAGAGTGTGAAAGAATAACGGATCTCAACTAACACTTAAAGAGTGTGAAAGGATGATAGTTCTCTACCATGCTAGGGATTGATTGAAGAGAGATTTTGTAAAGGCTTTCCCTCCTTGTTGTGGGGGGAAAAAGGAGAGACACTTTGGTAATAGTCTAATATTTGAAGAGGGAGTCTTGAGGGAGTGGATGTAGGTCGTGTTTGACCAAACCACTATAAATTCATATGTCTTTCAATTTCTGCATTTTATTTACTACAAGTTATTTACTGTGGTTGAAAAGTTTTATATTAAAACTTAATTAAATTGCTACAAATTTTTGAAATCAATTTTCTTTTTAAAAATCTAAGAGAATTTTTAAATTACCAATTCACCCCCCGTCTTGGTTAGCCTTGGGATAATAGCTTAGGTTTAATAACTTATCTAGAATCAACAAAGGTCACTCAAAGGTGAGAATCTCTTTGTGTTATTTATAAATCTCTTCCTTATTTCTTTAAAGATGCTCGAGGAAACATATTTCAAGAAGATCCAGTTCTTTGTTGACACCAAGAGGGTATGAAAGGATGTTAGTTCTCTATTGACAACCGGAGGGTATGAATTAATGTCGATTCTCTGCTGACACTTGGAGTGTGTGAAAGGATGACGGTTATCTACTTACACTTAGAGGGTGTGAAAGGTCGATGGCACTCTGTCGCATCGGGGATTGGTGGAAAAGAGGGTAATTATAAAGGCTTATTAGCCTTGCTATGGTAACGAAAGAAGAGTTACTTTGGTAATAGTGCAATACTTGAAGAGAAAATCTTCAGGGAGTGGACGTATGTCTAGTTGGACTGAACCACTATAAATCTTTTTGTTGTTTTTATTTTTTAGCATTTTTATTTTCAGCAATTTTATTTTGGTGGTTGAAAATTTTCTTTTGAAAAAAATTAAATTATGCTAAAATTATTAAATGGTTTTCTTAAAATTCCAAGAAGGTTTTAGATTACCAATTCACCGACATCTTGGTTAGTCTTGGGATAATTACATTAGGTCTAACTACCTATACAGACTTTTTAAGTGGTATCAGAGCCAATTTAAAATTTAAAGTTTAGATTACTTTTTGAAAATCATTTATGGCTACTTTTGGAAACCGTAACACTCCTAAAGGGTATTCGATCACTAGACCCCCATTATTATTGAAAGTTCATTCAAAATGTTATGCCCTTATGAACTAGCCCAAGACTAACCAAGAGGGTTGATGAATTGGTATTTTAAAAATTATTTTGAATCAAAACACAATCATAAACAATAATCACCATAATAAAAATAAAAGTGTGGAAGAAATATATGCAGAAGATTAATACGAAAAGAACATAAAAGTTATAGTGGTTCGATCAACTTGACCTACGTCCACTCCTCAAAGGTGCCCTTCGGGCATTGCACTAAATATCGTGACTCTCCTTTTGCTCCCACAACAAGACAGAGAAGCCCTCACAAAATCTCCTTTTTGCTGACCCCAACGAGGTAGAGAACCCAACTCCTTTTGCTTCCTCTTGAAGAAGGAAGAGAACCTTGATCGATTGCTGAAGAAACCTCTCTCAACCCTTCAAGGACAAGAGACTGTTAAGATAGTTGCTATTTGAATGCTTTACATTTTGTAACTTATGTAGTTTTGATGAGTCCAAATATTATTGTTCAAATGTGTAGATATCTCCTAACAATTTTAGAAGATTTATATTTGCTCTTGTGTGTACTAACATTTCAGGAAAAACGAACTCCAAACTACGAAGACTTCAAATCAAATTCAGAATAAGATACTTTGTAAAATTTGAAGTTTGCACTTCTTTGAAATTAAATTGAAAGGGAGTGATTGTAATTGAGTGAATAAAAACATACACACACACATAAGGAGATCATAAAAATTTTATACTGATCGTACTGGACGATATCCGTTCATACGGGACGATCAGACAGTTATCTCCTATTGAGCACATGGAACAAATATGAACTTGCTTGAAAAATTTTCTAAGTCCTATTCGTCCGGGACGAATTTTATAATCGTCCAGGATGATTGGTTCTCTATAAAATTTTCGTCCAGACGAAATTAAATTATCGTTCATGACGATTGGTCCTCTGGAAAATTTTTGTCTAGACGAAATTAAATATCGTCCAGGACGATCTGGTCTCTGGAAAATTTTCGTCCAGACGAAATTAAATTATCGTCCATGGCGATTGGTCCTCTGGAAAATTTTCGTCCAGATGAAATTAATAATCGTCCGGGACGATCGGTCCTCTGTAAAAATTTCTTCTAGTTGAATAAATTTTAGCTAAAGTTTAATTGGGAAAATAATGAAAAATACAAAATCTCATGGGCAGACAGGTTCTGAAGAATCGGATCGGGAAAGAGATAATGGTTAAATGAGCTTTGTGTTTTTTTTCTTTTGTTTGTTTTTTGTTTTCTTTTATTTTCAATTTTTTTTTTCGTGTTCTTTTGTTTATCTTATTCTATTTTTTTTTTGATTCAACACACACTCACTTTCTAAAAATGAAAAATTTACTTCTATTTTGAAAACTTTGGTAATTGTGTTTGACTTCTCTAAACAGACAAAAGAAGGAAACTCAGATTTGTTTTTTACTCCAACCTATTTCCTAATAGAGGTTATCCTATTCTTTTAAGTAAAAATCTCTTTCATCTTTAAATTGGTTTTTGAAACAATTTTTTTTTCTTCGTCCCTACCGTTTTATTTATCGCTAGGAATCTTTTGCAAGTCGTTGATCTAACTCATAATTTTCTTAATCCAGAAATTCGCTTTGTCACTAAGAGGGGTTTTCCCTTGTTTTTTTTTAAGATTAAGAAAGGAAGCATATTCAAAAATTTGGCCAATGATGTCAAAATAAAATGATGCACAAAGACGCTAAATTGAAAATTTAGAATACACAAAGTGAATCAAAAGATGCGCAGTGCGCCAACCAATTGTCAAGAGGCATAAATAAGCCCACAATGTTTAAATGCTTACCATTCTGTATTTCTTAAAAGCTTAAGAAAACCCTTGAATATTTTGATGCTGACTTGAAAATTTTGATTTTTGGTTCAATAATTCGTGCATTGATCTTCTATAGGATATATTGTATGAAAGGGATTTTTTGAAAAATGATTGTTTCTTCTCTCTCAATTTATTTCTTGATTAGGTATTGAATTAAAAAGTTTTTTGAGCCTTTTTTTAAACAACTTGAGTTTTGGAATTATCAAATCTGATTTTCTAACATTTACTGGACTATGCGTTGTCATTTTTTTTTACTAAAGTTTTGATTAAAACCAAGAGGTAACTTCTCATTTTAGAATACTTTTGTTTCACAAGATCAGGAAACATTTTTTTTTTTACTTTTGTTTTGTTTTTTTTTCTCTCTCTATGCCTCTCTCTTTTTGATAATGTCAAGGGGGAGAACGTACTTGTATCCCTTGTTTTCTTTTCAAAATTTAAAACTACAAAAATTTTTATCTTTTTATCTCCCTTAGTTCTTTAAGCGGTATTCAAGTGGAGGGGAGATTTTTGAAAATTCAAAGAGAATTGTTTGCCATCACAAAAAGGGGGAGATTGTTGCAGATCTAGGTTTAGTTTTGATGAAGAAAACATTCCTTATTTCCCTACGATTGCCTTTTATACTACGTTTCAGGTCCACACAATCAGACAGCAATCTGGAACCGAGCTCAAGATTGGGTAGACTAGGTCTGTGTCATTGTTGAATATTTTTCCTTTCTTGAGTCTGTTGTATTTGGTGTGGCTATAACTTGGTAGAAATTCTCTTGCTCCCTATATGATTTCTGTTTTTTGGTAACATCGTCCCGACGATATTAATATCGGCCTGGACGTTCTGTCCAAAATCAGAAACCCTAATAGGGCATCCTCATTAAGGCGCCGTCAACTAATCGGCCAGGACAATACTTGTATCGGCCAGGATGAAGTTCAATTAAGAAAGAATTAGCCGCCATGATTAGTTAAGGCTTTATATCTTTTAGGAAATCGGCCTGGACGATATACCCTCGTCCAGGACGATCTAACTCAATTATGCCTAATAAGATCTGGTATCTTTGGAAAGAATTAATGGCTGATTGATACGATCCGATCGCCGAGGATGACCGTGAGATCGGCCGGGACGATAGCCTGGACGATTGACATCGGCCAGACTCTATCCAGGGCGATGATCAGGACGATTGAACTAGTTTTTAAACTAATCGCCAGGACGATCATTAGATCGTCCAGGACGATGTTACCAGATTTCTTCTGATCGTCCCATATCGTCCCGGGCTACTGAGCTTATAATTTACTGATCGGCCAGGACGATATACCTATCGGCCTGGACGATAATGTCGGCAACTTACATTAATGAGCTAATTTGAGAGCTTCTATTAAGCTATGGCATGGCAACTTTTGTAAGAGTCTTGGCAGCCATTGGAGCTTCGTTCTTGTGGGGGAGACTAGAAGAGAGAGCTTGAAAGGGAGAGAGGAAAGGGTGGAGTTTGAGAGGGAGAGATCCTGTGAGGGGGGAACTCAGGGATGTGTGTGGGGGATCCACACGGTTGCTCCGGCGAACTCGCACCTTAGTACCATCGGATTCAAGGCTTGTCTCGAGGTAAGTTCACCAAAGAAGAAGATCTCTTTGGTGTCAAAGGACCCGGCGATTCGCTGCACACGGGAAGGGAAGTGATTATTTGTAAGGGCTTCTCCGCCTAGCCGTGGGGGCTAAAGAGTAGACACAGTTTAGTGCAATACTTGGGGATGCCTCCAGGAGTGGACGTAGGTCAAGTTTGACCGAACAACTATAAATCTGGTGTGTTCTTTCTTTTATACTTCCGCATTTAATTTTCGCACGTTGATTGTGGTGTTTGTGGTTAGTGTTTTAACTTTGATTTTAAAGTTTTTCCAATTCACCACTCCTCTTAATTAGCTTGGACTAAGTTCATAGGGCTTAACATCCCGAACGAACTTTCAAGGACTGTTAAGGTCTCAGAAAAGAGGTTAATCATATTATATTCATTTCCATGATAATAAAAATAGTGTGGATCAAGCATTGAAATGATAAATTTTGGATCTTAGCCATGTAAGAATAATTAAATAAATTCATTAGGAATGATGCATGGGAGTTGGTCAGTAGACTCTATGATCAAAGTGTAGTTGTCCTATGTGGGTTTTCAAAAATAAGTTGAATGACTATGAGTTGATGATAGGAATAAGGCAGATTACTGCTATGGTTAATTAGTAGAGGGTATTGATTTTGAGGAGGCTTTTTTCCTTGATAGCTATGTTAGAAGCCATTAAAGTCCTTTTAGCATTTACATATTTTATAGGATTCAAATTGTAGATATAAATGTGCTTTCCCAAATAGAGTTTTAGAGAAGATGTATATGTAAAACAACCCCAAGCCATAAAAATTTCCATTCCCAAATAATGTCTATAAATTGAAGAAAGCTTTATATGCATTGAAAGAAGCACCTAAGGCATGATATGAAGTCTTAGAAATTTTACCCTATAAATCATTTATTAAGGGTAGTGTAGGCACCAATTTATCCTTAAGCAAGTTGGAGATGATACTCATAGTGCATATTTAATTTATGATATACTTTTTGGACTACGAATGAAAATATTTTAATGTGTTTTTTTATATTATGAGTAGAACTAAATGTATAAAATGTGTAACTAACCTATTTTTCTTTTATTTAGTGTAATGTAAAGTGTGTTACAACTATATTTTTCATAATTATATTTTCATATCATCTGTTTTTTTATGATCCAAATATTATTTTTTTGATTACTGTTTCTCCTAATATAATGAATATAACTTTTATGTTTTATGTGTACTAACAATTCAGGGAAATCATACTTCAAACAATTAAAGACTTCAAATAAGATTAGATTAGAGTTCATTATAAATAGAGTACGATTTTACATTTTATTGAGTCTGAGAGTGTGTTTTTAATGAGGTAATCATGCATATACACACTGGGAGAGTGTTAAAGCTTAACAATTTTTTTAAACTAATCATTTTATACGATGTCATATCATACAGGTATTTGTTCAATTATTTTCTCCAGAAAGTAGTTAATTGATTCATGGATGGAAAAATTCCAAGTACTATTTATACTTATGAAGTTGGCTTCATATAGACAACATCTAAAGTATAAAATGATGTAAACATTTTCGTCCATAGACTGGTAAATTTTTTGAACTATTCATTTGGGATCGATATGGATTCATATACATGAGTGTCCAGAGTACAAAAATGATGTGAACATTTTCATCCATACGAATAGGTAACATTATTTGAACTTCTCATCCGGGATGATTTGACATTCATACATATGATATCCAGACATCAAAATTATGGGGCATATTTATCATCTCCAGATGAATAGGAAATTTATTTTAACTGTTCATATTGTATGATATACATATTATAACTATATATATTGATATTTCTTGTACTAAAATATTTTGTATAGGATCATATAGCAAATTTTGTACTGTTCATGATGGATGATTGTCGATTGTACTATACGACATGAACGATCAAATGAAATTTTTCGTTTTCTGGATAGTTTTTTTGTGTTTTTTCATATATAAGGTACATAAAAACTGACTTTGAATGAATCTTTCTTAATTTCAAGAAGTAAAAGTGTGAGAGTGATTTGGGAGAATGTTTGAGAGAGAGTTCATTTCAAATTAAGTGTGAAGGGTTCACAAGGTTGTTGTGATAGTTGCATTTAATTCTTATTTATTCATATCTTATAACTTGTATGTTTTTTGATGATTCCTAATATTATTGCTTTGATTATATTTCTCCTAACATATTTTGGTACAAATGTATTGCTCTTATGTGTTACTAACATTTAGGGGAACCATATTTCCAAATGTTTAAGACTTTAAATTAAAATTAGTTTAGTTGTATTGTAATTGAAGTCTATATTTCTTACTTTCTTGAGTCAAGAGACTGTTGCTGTAAATGAGTAACTAAGCACACACACATCGGGGGAGAGTTTAAAATTCATAATTTTTAAACTATTGTACATTTAAATGAACTTCGTACGGATGATTATTCAGTTATTTTCCCCAACGGCAGTCAAACAACCAAAAATGAATTTTTTTTTAAGTATGGATCGTACTGTACGAACCCAATTCATACATGTTTTCCAAGTATGAAATGGATGGGTCCATCTTTGCGCAAAAAATAAATTTTTAAGTATGAATTGTACGTACGAACCCAATTCATACATGCCTTCCAAGTACGAAATGGACGGGTCCCCATTTGCTCAAAAATATATTTTTGATGTATGGATTGTCTTGTACAATCACCATTCATACATGCCTTCCAGAGTACGAAATTGTGAGGTCCCTTCTTGTCCAATGTTTTGGTCCCGATGAATGTGAAAATTTTCTAACTGTTCGTACTGGACTAACTGGTATCGTACCGAGCGATGATTTGTACAAACGGATTCATACATATCACGCAAGTTCATATATATAGTTTTGAACTATTCATATGTACGAACTCCAATCATACTAATGACGAGCATTAAAATTAAAAATTTCAATTTTCTAGACAGTTTTCATGTCTTTTATATAAAAGTCCACAAAAAGTGGAGTGTGAAGGGTTTACAAATTAAGGTAAGGATCTCTTTGTAATTTTGGTTATCACTCTCCTCTTATCTTTCTAGATTGCTTGTAAAAAGACTTTGAAGAATATCTAGTTCTCTGCCAATCCTGGAGAGTGTGAATAGATGAAAGTTCTCTGCCGACACTTGGAGGTGTAAATAGATGACATTCTCTTATCGATACTTAGAGAGTGTGAAAGGATGACAGTTCTCTGCCAACACTTGGAGAGTATGAAATGATGAGGATCTCTACTACATCTGGATGGTGGACGAGAGGTTTTGTAAAGGCTCTCACCATGATGTGGGGGAAAAAGGATAGATACTTTGGTAATAGTACAATACCTGAAGAGGGAGTCTTCAGGGAGTGGATGTAGTTCGTGTTGACCAAACCACATTAAATTCTGTGTCTTTTATTTTTTATATTTTATTTACTGCAAGTTATTTATTATGATGGTTGAAAAGTTTTATATTAAAACTTAATTAACTTGCTACGAATTTTTGGAAATCGGTTTTTCTATTTAAAAAATACAAGAGATTTTTTAAGTTACCAATTCACCCCCCTCTTGGTTAGCCTTGAGACAACAACTTAGGCTTAATAACCTATCTACAATCGATAATTGGTACTAGAGCTTTATTTCAAAATCATAAGTTTAGACTACTTTTAAAATGAGAATGATTACTTTTGGAAACCGAAACAAACCAGAAGATTATCGATCACTATACCTCCTTTATTTGACAATATCCTTTCAACCTTTCGAAAACATGAATGTCTACATTTTTACAATCATTATATCATCGCATATGGTTTTAGTTCAAGAAAGGTATACTATACCAACTAATTAGTTGAGGGCATTAGAGTTGAAACACCCTTTGCTGACTGGACTATAGAAGAACGTGACTTAGCATAACTAATACAAAATATTATAAACAGTTTCTTTATGCACTTAAGCCAGAAGAGTACATGTAGGTTTCCACATGCAAAGTGAAAGGAAAATAGGATAAGAATTTTATTACTTACGAAGGGACTAATGAAGTAAAAGCAATCTTAACTAAATATCTTGTTTATATGACTAAGAATTATTTTGCATGAAACCAAATGAATCCACTCTGACATGTACATAAGATTTATTTAGATAGTCACTTCTTTCCACGCAATAGGTACGAAACAAACAAATGCTGAAATAGTTAATAAAATTCTTCATTGTTTGCCTACTGCTTATATGCAAAAATAACTGCTATTATAAGTCTAAAGATTTAAATGTTTACTCCATGATACTCTTTGATTCACTAATTGCTTATGATAAAGGAGTGAGTCAAAGGAAGATTGATGCAGGTGAATAGAGAAAGGAGAAAACTTTGCACTAAAAGTGGAGGAGTTGGGAGATGATCTATACAACCTGAGGATGAGAATGACATTGCCTTAATGATTAGGCAATTAAAAATTTTTCTTAAAAGAAAGCAGAGGGAGATGCCAATAGTAGAACAGTATAAGTTTAATAAAATATAAGGTTTAATTGAGTTATTTGCTATGATGAGTGAAACTTGGACACATAAAATTAGATTGCCCAAATCTAAAAGCCATCCTAGGAAGGAGAAGGTAGAATAGAAAGTAATATGAAGAAGGGCAATAAGAGATTTTTAAGAGCTTTTTGGGTGGACTCTGCTACAGATTCACAGAAATAGAAAAAGGAGGAGGAGTCACAATTTGTGATTAATGGCTGATAATCTTGATCAGTTAGACCAAGAAGAGGTATGTGACTTGACCTATGCTAAATTGTTAGAAGTTTTTGAAAGAAATCATGATGCATATAGAAAACTTAAGAAAATGCATGCTAGTCTGAACCTAAAAATAAAGAATTATATAGAAGAACATGAAATCCTAAGGAAAGATCAGGCACGATGATAAAAATCATAAGAGCTTACTTGATGAATTTGATGACTTGAATAAAAAGAATGATCTTTTTAAAATCATCCTATGCTCAATTAGAAAAAGAATTAAGGATTTTAAGGATGAATCAAAAATGAAAGAGCAATATTTGAATTATAGTAAGAATGTGTTAGAAGATTTGAATACATCTTAAAATGAAAGTAAAAGCTATTGAAGAAAATAGGAAACCCCCAACACTTAAAAATTTTACAAATCTTATTTTGAGGTCTAAAATTTAAAACCCAGGAAGAAATAAAATTATTATATAAGATTAAAAAATCCATTTCCATGAGTAAAATACTTTTTTTGTCGGATAATTGGACATATAGCGCACACTTATACCTTAATAAAAAAATTATTTATGTGGAGACTAAAGATGCATAAACCTATCATATCATATATGCATTTAGTTTTATTTGCCAAGAGGAGAACCCAAATTTATTGTAATCCCAAGTCTAACATTTGATAGTTTTATAAAAACGCTCTCATACAAGGCCTCATAGAGCATTTGGTACAGGAGTTGTTGCTCAAAGCTTGAACTAGAGACACTAAGCAATTATATTGCGGAAGCTAGACGTGGATGCAAGGTTCACACTTAGAGATAACACCACTAGGAAAGTGGTTGAAACTGGTATGATTGGAAACTTGCAAATTCATAGAAAATGTACTACTTGTAGAGGATTAAAGCATAATTTATTAAGTATAGTCAACTATGTGATAAAGGATATTGTGTTGTAAATTTTTTTTCCAACTAGCTGTAATTAAGCCTAATTGGAAATGATGTTTTGCATGGAATTAGGGTAACAAATGTATGAGTTAGATTTGAATTATATTAAAACTCCTAATGTTTTTTTTTTAAAACTATTTTTGATAATTTATGGTTATGGCATAGGAGACTCATCACGTTAGTACGAAAAAGCTAGGAAAATTACCCAAAAGGATTTGGTTAGAGTTTACCAAAACTAGACTTTACAAGATCACCTTTGCAATGCATGTCAATTAAGAAAATAGGTGAAGTCATCTTTTTAGTCCAATAAGTTTCTAGAACTAGTAAGCCTTTGGAGATATATCATATGGATCATTTGGATCGGTTAGCACTGTTGTCTAGAGCAAAGGTATACGAATTTATGATTGTTGATGATTTCACAAGATTCATGTGGATTAATTTTCATTTCAAAAATACAGGTCTTGGAGAATTTAGAGATTTTCAACTTGGATTCAGAGGAAATTAGGGTGTGAGATTTTAACCATCCAAAATGATAGACGGTGAATTTGAAAAAGAAAATTTGAGGATTTTTATAAAGAAAAAGGAATTGATCACAATTTTTTTTGCTCTTAGAACTCCACCAGCAAATGGGTAGTTAAAGAAAGAACAAAAATATTAATTGAAGCTCCTAGAGCCATGTTGGAAGAATATTAACTTCCTAAATATTTTGGCTGAAGCAGTTAATACTAATTGTTACTTTCTGAATAAGGTGACATTAGGTCGAAATTGAAGAAATAACGTATGGCTTTTTAGGGAAAACACCTTAATTTGTCACATTTACATATTTTTGGATGTATGGTGTTCATACATAATAAAGGAAAATCTACCTTAGAAAATTTGATCCAAAATCAAATAAAAGAATTTTTTTTGGATACTCTAGTGTTGGAAAAATCTATATAGAGTATTTAACAAAAGTACTTTGGTAGATGAGGAGATCACACATGTTGTATTTAATAAATCGGAAGTTTGGAAGAGTCAAATTTAAATAGGATGAAATAGAAAAAAATCTCAAAAGATTAAAAAGATTATTTGGAAGAAAAATGAGTTAGAAAATCCTTTGCCTAGATATTTGAAACTTTCTAAAACACCCACACTAAGGAATTGGTTTATGTGAATCTAGTGAGGCTATTAGACTACGCATGAACTTAACAAAGAAGTCATCATATGCTTTTTTTCAATGATAAACCCACAAATGTAATCAAGCACTTTTGAATGAAATTTGGATTTTGGCATGCAAGAAGAATTAAATCATTTATAAGGAATGATGCTAGGGAATTATTATAAAGGCTAAAAAATTAAAGTGTAAGTTGGAAATAAGTGGTTAGTTAAAAAAATAAATGAATGACTCAAGAGTTATTGTTTATAAATAAGCTAGATTGGTGGCTAAGGGGTATAATAAAATTGAAGGGATTAATTTTGAGGAGATTTTTTGACACAGTAGCATGACTTGAAAGCAATTAGGGTTTGATTAGCCTTGCCTATTTTAAGGGATTTAAATTGTATCAAATGGATATAAAGAGTGCCTTCTTGAATAAAGTGATTTAAGAGGATATTTATGTTTAAGAACCTCTAAGTTTTTGAAAATCTAAATACACAATCATATTTTAAATTGAAAAGGGCATTATGGATTGAAACAGGTACCTGGGCTTAGTATGAGAGGTTGAGCACTTTGCTACTGAAAGGTCTTTTAAAAATGAAGTGTGAACACCACTCCTTTTTGAAGAAATTAGAAGATAAATATATTCATTGCATAAATTTATGTTGATGATTATCTTTTGATCTACAAATAAATATATTTGTGATGATTTTATAAAATAATGAGTAGTGATTTGGAGAGTCACATGGGAGATCTTAGTTACTTTCTAGGTTTTAGTATTAAGCAAATTGTCACCTATGCTTAGTTATCAAAGTATGTTAAGGACATCCTCAAAAAGAATGAAATAGATAATGCTAAACATATTATACACCTATGTGTCCTTAGTTCAATTTGGATAAGGACCCAACTTATGGATTTAGTATCCTAGTTTAGCTCTTCATTTGAAAAATGGTATATTCTAATTTAGACTATATAGGTTGTAGGTTGATCGAAAGAGTATATCTGGAACTTGTAAATTCATAGGAAATCTTCTTTAGTTTTTAGTCCAGTAGAAAATTAAATTTTGTAGCCCTATCTAACGTTGAATTGAATACATTGCATTCAAAAGTTGTGGCACATGCTCTTTGGTTGAAACAATAGTTGATTGATTTAGGATTTTAATAGGCGCAATTTTAACTTATTATGATAACACAAATGCCATTGCATTCAAAAAAATCCTATTGAACAATTTAGAACCAAACAAATAAACATAAGACATCATTTATTAGGGATCAGTATCCAAGGAGAAATTTAATTGAACCATATTTCTACTAAAAATCAACTTGTAGACATTTTACAAAAACCACTAGCTTTTGATACTTTTAGACATTAAAGCTTAATATTCTAAAAACTTGATATATTTTTTTATGTTTTTTTTTATGTTTTCAATTGTTTATGTTTTTATTTTGCGTGTAAATTCTATTTTTAATTTTTAGTATTTTGTGTGTTTTAGACATGTTTTCACATCAAAATTCCTATTTTTGAACGATCGTGCAATTTTCTAAGTGTTTTATTCATATTGCACAACGAAATTATTTTCATCCTGTATGAATTCTAAGCAGTCAATCATTATTTTGGACTGAATACATAATATTTTTATTTTCCAATACATATCATACTATATGATATTTATATCATCCCGAACATTGTATTACTTTGTTTGTACTCACATAGATGTTTATTACGGGCATAATTAGTTGTTATAACTGATTATATGTATAAAATGTTATTTCTATATAACAAACTACATGTTATTCGATGTGGGGGATGAACCTAACCGTCTTGAAAATGAACTTAAATAAACCGTCCATCCGGACAACACCTATTCGTCTATAGTACGTCTGGTCAAAAAGTCCTATGTGAAAGAATGCTTCATAACTTGTGTGATTATAAAAGTCATTTCATTTGAACATATTCAATTGTACATACAAAATTTTATTTCATATTATGAACCAACTATCGTACTGTAACAAACCTTTTTTAGTACGTACAAATGGTTATTTTTTTTTAATAGGAAGGCTTAAAATTCATTTTCATTTACTTCAGTAGCCTCTTTAAATCCTTCACTTCTTAGTAATGCCATTTCTAATAAGCGTGGTAGAGTCCACTCAGGATCCTCTTCCAAGAGTGGAGACGAAAACTTTCTATCTATAGCAAATGAGGATTCTTTCCTTAGGTTCACTCTACTAAAAATTACTCCTTCAGACCCTTACTCAAGAAGACATTTTTGCCACCACTCAATTCTTTCATCCTGATTTTGATTCATGCCTACAATAAACTAACCTTTCACTATTTTCTGGAAATATGTCTTTTCGTTCTGATTGAGAGTAGGATAAGATCTTATGTCCCTAATGGAAAAGGTAGAAATCATAAGGAAGATTTGGGATCTTTTTTTTATTTAAGAACTCAAGGAATTGAAGCACACACATTGACCTCTAATCTAATTTTGACTGGTCTGAAATAAATAAAGTTTTTAGAGGGGTTGCTCAATAGGTCATTTTCTAGGGTCTATACCTTACACCAAAATGCAAGGATCATTCAACATATCCTAAGAGCTTCCATAATTCCTAAGGCTGTGATCGCTTAATATTACTCATATCTATCCATTGTTACCTATCTTATCATGAATAGATAACCAATAGATGAAGCCCAACTTATTTTTGATTATATTCACAGCTTTGTGTGAAATTGGGCATGCATCTCATAAGAAGGAAGATTATTATTTAGCATCTAGTGACCTATATCTTAGAGAAGAATTACAATCTTATTCATCCTGAGCCTCAACTTTGAATGCCAATCTACTTCATCGATGCTACATTTCGAGCACTTTTGGGGAAAGATGATAATCACAAGTGAGGATATTGAAGGAGAAGGGGGAGCACTAGCACCAGCACATGCACCTGCTCAGGGATCTAACTTTCGATGATCCAATGCTTTGACCAAGAAGAAGCCATTTTGATCAATGTTTTGATCAAATTCAAGCTCACCTTTAATCAGCAGATGCATAACACCATCACGACATGAGTTGGATTCCGAGGATAGTTCCAATCTTAAAATCTAACATAGCTATGATGAATAACTATTTTTCTATCTTCAACCAGCCTCCTCCCTAGACCGGGCCCTTAAGAGTCTAGATATACTTCTTGTGTGTTATCTTTGCCACTCTTTTGAGATATATTGATCTTAGTGATGTTTTTGATGCTTTGTGTAGTGTTTTTTATTTAGCTTTTGTGTTGATATTTTTTGTCTTATGTTATGATTTGATACAATTGTGCTTCAATGTATTTCATCTTTAAATTGTATCAATAAAATATGTCTTATTTTGTTAGTTACTTTTGTTCATTGTGTGAAATGTTAGTTTGCCTATTTGTTAATCATGTCTTAATTGATCTACAAAATATTATAAATTTAAACTGCAATACAAAAATAATTTTATATGAAATCTAATAATTCAAAATTTTCAGTTAATTTATTACCGATCAAGTTAAGTCTATCATTCTCAAGTTCTTTTTGTCATACATAATTTAAAACATTATTATTATAATTTGGATGCCTTATTATTTTTATTTTCTCTTTTCAATATAATTTTTTTCATAATTAGAAAATTTGAGTTAATAAATTAAAAAAACATTTAAAAATAGGGTTTCAAAAGGAATGTACAATATGTACAAAAAATTAAAAGAATGCGCAATGGTTCGCAAATAGAAAAGAATACAAAATTAGCCCAAACTTAAAAAGAAGCACAAAGTGTGTCAAAAATATTTGAAAAGTATGTAATGTCGCCAATTTAAATTTTATTTCGTCTATCTTTTAATCTTAAATTCAAATTAATCAATTTTCAATTATATTTTATATTAAAAATTGAAATTATCTAATCTTGTTTTCATCAATTTTGCAATAATTCTCTTTATCTCATTGTCTAGAATGCTTCATGACCTTGATTCTTTTTTTCTGTCTATGTTATATTTTATTTTAAATATTTTAAATCTTTATTTTAATCTATGGAATATTAATCTTGCTATACAATTATAGTTCAATTTCTTTTAAGATTAATTGAAAGTTCGTTCTAGGATGTTAAGCCCATGAACTTAGTCCCAAGCTAACCAAGGAGGAGGGGGGGGGGGTGAATTGGTATTAAAAAAAATCTTTTCTCAAAAAAGAAAATTGCATAAAACTAAATCACACCACAGAAATAAAATGCGGAGTTTAAAAAGTGCGGAAGCAAGAAAAAGAACACAGAGATTTATAGTGGTTCGGTCGACTCGACCTACGTCCACTCCTTGGTGGCACCCTCCAAGTATTGCACTACCAAAACGTGACTCTCCTTTAGCCCCCATGTCTAGGCGGAGAAGCCCCAAGAACCTCCTTTTTGCCACCCCGGTAAGGCAGAGAACCTACCTCCTTTTGCTTCCTCCTGAAGCTGGCAGAGAACCAAAACACCAAAGCAAACTCCTTACCTCTACCGACCCTTCCACGCGAGAAACTCCAGACAAAAGAAAAGCAGAGCGATCCTGAAGCAACCCTTGTGAATCCCCTCACAAGCCCCCCTCACAAGATCCTCTCCTCTCCCTCTCTCTCTTTCTCTCCCTCAAGGCTTCTCAGGTCAAGGCCGCAGCAAAGGTCTCTTAAAACGTTGAACAAGAGCTCTTTAAATAGAAGAGTTCAAAGGAGCTCATTAATTGCAAGTATGCCGCAATTATCGCCAGGCCGATATGGACATCGGCCTGGCCGATCAGTACAAATCCAGAAGATTGGCCTGGGCATCGCCCTGTTTGGGTGCTGGAGGATTGAAATTTGGCTTGATCGTCCAGCCGAATCGCACGATGTCCCGGACGATCAGTTCAAATCAGAGACAAATCGTCTTGATCATCGCCCTGTTTTTTGAGCTGGCCGATATTTATCGTCCTGAAGTAACTAAGGTTTTTGACTAGATCGTCCTGGCCGATCCTGAGATCGTCAGGACGATATGATCGTAATCAATCATCCTTAATTAACACCCTTGATTTCCTAATCAATTAAGGCATAATTTGGTAATTTCGTCCAGGCCGATACGTGATCATCCTGGCCGATAATTAAAAAATTACAGTATACCTTAATTGACTATGGCGGCTACTTCTTCTGTTTTGATCTATCGTCCTGGCCGTTACACGATCGTCCAGGCTGATATGTTAATGACGGCTGCCTTAATTAAAATTCTACTTAGACTTTCTGTTTTAAGCGATCGTCCCGGACGATATTAATATCAGCCAGCCGATGTGGGCAAAAACAGAAATTCTAATTTTCTCAAGTGTGTGTGTGTAGGGTTACTTAGCAACATCTCTTGACCATTACAAGTAGACCCAAAAAGAGAAAAAATAAAGTACAGACTGACTCAACCCTAAACCTACACAATTCTGAACTTGGCTTCTTCATGATCGTCCGGTCTTCGATTCCTGAAAAGTTAAGCAACAAGTAGTCCAGAGAGAAGTAGTGTTTGTCATCATCAAAACACAAGCCATGAAAAAATAGATTGCAACAACTCCCCCTTTTTGATGATGGCAAAACAAGTAGGAAAATTTTCATTAAAACTTCAAAGTTACAATCCCAAGGACCAACAGCTTTTTCCCCTACCACATCCTACTCCCCCTTTTGTCATCACAAAAAGAGGTCCCAGAAACACAAGAAAAACATCAGAAAAAACTAATCGATTCACATAGGAGGACAGGCTGTGAAGGTAGGGTTGATGCGAAGGTTTGCGAAAAACTCTCGAAGAAACTCTGAATTGAAAGGGAAAGCAGAGACAGAATGAAGCAAAGGGAAGTGTGAGCGAAAAGATCCATTACGGGTATGAGATGTGATAGGATTGATGATTCTTGAGACAGTGATACCACACTTCTTTGTAACGTGTAAGCGGCTTCATCTATCTGCTTCCCTAAAATGAGGGTCATTCTTGCCCTCGAAGAACTCCTAGAAGTTTGTCGGAGCATTCCCACCGCCAAGAGAGGACTAAGTAAAAACACAAGAGAAAATGAGAAGTGAAAAAGCATGGCTGGAACGGCCTGAATTTAAAGAAATGGCCATATCGTCCTGGCCGATTGAAGAATCGTCCAGGCCGAATGATTTTATAATTATTTACAGGACGATCAGATATCGGCCAGGCCGATTAGACACAGGCGATCATCCAGGAGTCAGTCCGACACCGTTGAAAAAGCAGATCGGTCCGGGCCGATTAGGTGTTCGTCCAGGACGATGCACAATAACTGATCGTACCGGCCGAAGTTAAAGCATTTAAAATGCTTGCCATGTGTATCATCCAGGACGAACAGTGATCGGCCGACGATTGTCCAATAATGATCGCCGGGGCCGAATTTAAAGATCAAAACGCGCTACACGTGGACGTCCAGGACGATCCAGTGTATCGGCCAGGATGAGAAAATAAATTACCATCGTCCAGACGAAAAATTCTATCGGCCAGGACATTACCATGAGTTCGATCAAATCATCCAGGACGAATATAAAATCGTCCAGGACGATATAGGATCGTCCAGGCCGATGGATACACCAAGCATAGAAAGTTCAGCAGATGGATTTTGAAGAGAATTTGTCACATCGCCAGGACGATAAAAGTAATCAGCCGGCTGATGTGACTTGAGTTGAAATCAAGAGAAGGTGGTGTGATCAAGACCCTAAAAAATAAAGCAAAAAAAACAGTCAATACACAGAAAAATTAAACAGAGAATACAGGAAAAACAAAAGATGAATATTTTTGGATTTTAATTTTTCTAAATAATTTTTTTGTTTTTATGGAGGCATCATATGAAATTTTTTCAAAAGTTAAACTTTTAGAGTTCAAAGGAATCAAGAAGTTTACACATCCCAATTAGAAGAGGTAGAGCATCTGATTCTGTTAACCCAAGATCTGACATCCTTTAGGTACAACATTTAGGAAAATAGAAATCTAAACTCAGAATAACTAAATAGGATAAAAGATCTATTCAAGACTGTTTACAAAGAAAATATCTCTATAATAATAAAACCAAGGTAGCTTTCTCAATCATGGAATAGAAATCAAGTCTTTGAAAACATCACATAATCAATGAGTTTTCTAAGTTTTAAGAGTTTTACCAAAGAGAGGATAGCTTGCATTTAGTGGGCTCATTTTATGTCTCTTGTTATTTTGATTGGCTCTTTTGAGCATCTTTTGATTCTTTGATACACTTTTGTGTATATGGGCTTTCTTTTCAATTGCTTCATTGGCCTCTTTTCCTTTTTAACTCTTTGCAAGCTAAAAGCTCTTTAAATTACCCTAAAAAAGGACTTAGTTGTGAGTATATTCTCCAAATATTAAGAGAATAGGAGCTCTCTCTCTAACATAGGGAAGAACAATCCACAACACAAAATCAAAATCATGTGATAAATACAATGACAAGATTTTAAAGCTTGAATGATATCTAAGAACTTTGGCTATTATGCATAAGATAAATTAATGTAGCAAGATAAGAAAAAGACTTAAATGAAAAACCATTGGTTAAACTGAGTTTAGACTTTTGTTTAGAGAAGAAAATCATACCATAAACAAAGTCAGAAGGAGGGAAAACATCAACAGTTTACTCCCTTTAACCAATTTAAAAAGCTAAACACTATCCTAAAACTCCAAAACTCTAAAGGCTTGAAAAGATCATCATATGAAGACCAAATTTAAAGAGCAACGCAAAAACAACACATAAACACAAATAAAAAGAATGAAAACAACACCAACTAGCTACCACCAAGTAAGCACAAAAACAGCACAAAAAAAAATAAAAAGAAACACAAAAACTAAAAAATTTCAAGCACGTGATTAAAGCAGCGAGTTAGCAATCTTGATCGCAAGCCTCCTTATGTCCAGTTATCCTATGCTCCCACGAGGTCTTTGGTGAGAGCACCTCCTGCAAAACTCAACAATAGTCAGATTTTAGGAACCCAACAGGTTGGGATCCTTCTAGGAACAGTAGAATGCAATGCAGGTATGGTATGCTGTGAATCATGCATCTTAGGTCTCCACACCCAATGTGTACTAGTGAATGGTGCAATGTGTGAGAGATGTGTCCTAGCATGCCACATGAAAAAACATCTACTCCAGGAAAAGGGTTTCTTAAATGATTTGAAAATAATGCCTCTTCTAGGTTCTGGCTTAGATTATTAGTTGGTGTCATCCTAGCTTTCTGCATGTTCCAAATCATTTTGAATCCTCAAATTTATCTTTTAAAGCATCATTCTCACCTAAATTTTTCTCAATCTCTTTAGATTTCTTAAGATCAACCTTAAGTGAGGTGTGTGAAGCTTTTAATGCATTATGTTCATCAAATAATTCAAAATGCTTTTTAGTCAATTCATCAAATTCATCAAGAGAGCCATGTGATTTGAATCAATCGTTGCATGATCTTTGAGAAAAACTTCATGCTCTTTTTGTTAGATTTGAATGTCTAATTTTAAGCTGCATGTGTCTTCTTAAGTTTTTTGTATGATGCATGGATTTTTTCACCAATTTCAAACAATTCATCATAGGTTGGTTTACATACCTCTTCATCACTTTGATCTTCCCCCATGAAACCAAAGTTTGTAGTCTCTTCCTCTGGTTCAGTCTCAGAGGAATTAGTACCAGATTCTGCCCAAAACCCCCTTTGATTTTCCTCTTATCCTCCTAGACTTAGCTTTCTCCTCACCTTTTCCTTTTCTTTGCTCGAATGATCTTGAAGTGTAGGGCAATCGGCTCTCACATGTCCAGGTTTTTTTGCATTCAAACAAACAACATCAGAAGATCCTTTAACATGTTATGATCCTTACCTTCCTCCAACTCTGATATGCTTTTGTTTCTTCCTTAAAAAGCTTTTAATTGCCTTGTGATGAAGACAATTTCATCGCTTTCAGCCCGGAAGATCAGAATCCGATTTGTGCGCCTTCAGTGCGATTGTTTTCTCTCTTTTTCTTCTCACCTGCACAAGATTTCTTTTGATTCACCCTTGCTCGTAAGCAATGAGTGAGCTAAGTAAGTTCTCAATAGAATAGGTGTTCAAATCTTTAGATTCAGTATATGCAGTAATTTTTGCATCAAATACGACGGCAAGCTCTCAAAATCTTGTTAACTTTTTCATAATTCGAAAGCTCTTTTCCTATTGCATGCAATGAAGTAACTATCTGAGTAAACACAAGTGTACATGTCAGAAATCGATTCATGAGGTTTCATACGAAAAAGTCGTAGTCATGCAAGAGGAAGTTCAAACGGGATGGCTTAACTTCATTAGTCCCTTCATAGGTGATGCATAATTTATCCCAAATCTCTTTACCAGTTTTGCAAGTTGAAACACGCATGTAATCCTCAAATTTTAAAGCACAGAAAAAACAGTTCAAACATTTTGCATTTAATTGAGCTAAATCGTTCATCGAAAGTCCATTCAGTAAAAGCAATTTCAGTTTAACACCATTAATTTCACGAGAAGTGGAGAATAACCTCTGATAGCATCCACATGCGATAATCAGTAAATTGTAAAAACGTGACATGCAGTTTTCCAAAAGTCAAAAGGTAGGTTATCGAACAGGAGGCGGGTAATGGAATACCTTCCGTAGTGTTACGATCCCAATGTTTAGCCATGGATCAAATTCAAAAGGTTTTCAAACTTTAATTTTCGAATCTCCTCTGATACGACTTAAAATGTTCGTTCAGATGTTAAGCCCTATGAACTTAGTCCCAAGCTAACCAGAGGGGGAGGGGGTGAATTGGTATTTTAAAAAATCTTTTCTCAAAGAAAGAAAATTGCATAAACCAAATCACACCACAGAAATAAAATGCGGAATTTAAAAGGGCGGAAGCAAGAAAAAGAACACAGAGATTTATAGTGGTTCGGTCGACTCGACCTACATCCCCTCCTTGGAGGCACCCTCCAAGTATTGCACTACAAACGTGACCTCCTTTGTCCCCACGGCTAGGCGGAGAAGCCCTCACAAAACCTCCTTTTTGCCACCCCGCAAGGCAGAGAACCTACCTCCTTTGGCTTCCTCCTGATGCTGGCAGAGAAACAAAACCAAAAAGCAAACTCCTTACCTCAACCGACCCTTCCACGGACGAGAAACTCTAGACGAAAGACAAGCAGAGCGATCCTTCAAGCAACCCTTGGAATCCTCTCACAAGCTCCTCCTCACAAGATCCTCTCCTCTCCCTCTCCTCTCTCTTCTCTCCTCAAGATCTTCTCAGGTCAAGGAAGCAGTAAAAGGTCTCTTAAAATGTTGACAGAGCTCTTTAAATGAAGAGCTTCAAAGGAGCTCATTTTGCAACTTGCCGACAATATCGTCCAGGCCGTATGGACATTCGCCTGGCCAATCAGTACAAATCACAGAAGATCGGCCTGGCATCGCCTGTTTTGGGTGCTGGACGATTGAAATTTGGCTTGATCGTCCAGGCCAATCGTACAATCGTCCCGGACGATCAGTTCAAAATCAGAGGCAAATCGTCTTGAGCATCGCCCTTTTTTTGAGCGGCCGATATTTATCGTCCTAAGTAACGTAAGTTTTTGACTAGATCAACACTGGCCGATCTTGAGATCGTCCAGGACGATATGATCGTATCAATCATACTTAATTACTCCCTTGATTTCCTGATCAATTAAGGTATATTTGGTAATTTTGTCAAGGCCAATTCAGGATCGTCCGGGTCGATAATTTAAAATATAGTATATACCTTAATTGACTATGGCGGCTACTTCTTTCTGTTTTGAGCTTATCGTCCTGGCCGATACACGTATCGTCCAGGTCGATATGTTAATGATGGCTGCCTTAATTAAGAATCCTTACTTAGACTTTCTGTTTAAAGCGGATCGTCCCGGACGATATTAATATCGGCCTGGCGAGTGGGCAAAAATAGAAATTCAATAATCTCTCAAGTGTGTGTGTGTAGGGTTACTTAGCATCAGTCTCTTTGACCATTACAAGTAGACTTAAAAAGAGAAAAATAAAAGTACAGACTGACTCAACCCTAAACCTACGTAATTCTGAACTTGTCTCTTCATGATCGTCCGGTCTTTCGATTCCTGAAAAGTTAGAAGCAACAAGTAGTCCAAGAGAAGAAGTGTTTGTCAATCATTAAAACACAAGCCAAGAAAAAATAGATTTGACAACATTAATTATTAAAGTTTCTCATATAACTTCTTTCATTTCAATTTCCCTTCTTTTATGTTTTTGTTGTTGTCAAAAGGGAAGAATATTGTTAGTGTTTGATTATTTTTTGGCTATTGTTCTTTTGTGTTTTACATTTATGAAAAATAATAATTTTTTAAAGAAATTCCTTATACTCATTATTTATTCATTTAGGGGGAGTTAAGAAGAAATTTAGGGCATTCAATTTTATTCAAACATAATTATTTACCATTATCAAAAAGGGGGAATTGTTGAGATAGTTGCTATTTAATTTTTATTTGTTCTAATCTTTGTAACTGTATGCTTTTGATGATTTCTAGTATTATTACTTTGATTATTATTTCTCCAAACATATTTTGTTAGAATATTGCTCTTTGTGTACTAACATTTCAGAAATCATACTCTGGATTATTGATGACTTCAAATCAAGATCAGTTTAAGGTTTATTGTAATTAAAATAGTATTTTTTATTTTCTTGAGTTTGAGAGAGTGTGATAATATTGAGTAATTAAGCACACACACATTAAAGGAGAGTTTAAAATTCTTAATTTTTAAACTAATTGTACATTACTAATGAACTTTGTTCAATTATTTTCTCAACGAGCAGTCAAACGAACAAAAATGAAAAAATTTTAAGTATGGATCATATTATATGAACCCAGTTTTGATATGCCTTTGGAGTACAAAAGGACGGGTCCCTGTTGGCATAAAAATATTTTTTGTAAGTACAGATCAACTATCGCGAACCCAGTTATACATATCTTCCAGAGTACAAAATGGATGGATCCCCTTTCACTCAAAAATATTTTTTCTAAGTTGGATAGCCTTAGATCACCATTCGTACATGCCTTTTAGAGTACAAAATTATAGTCCCTTGTCATCCCGACTTTATGTCCCGATGAATGTGACAATTTTCTAACTGTTTGGATCGAACGAACTGGTTTTGTACCGATGATGATCGTGTAGAATTGATTCATACCGATTTACAACAGGTTCGTATGCAATAGTTTTGAATATTCATACATAAGAACTCAATAGTACTATATGATCGTGTATGTTCAAAATTGATAATTTAGTTTTCTGGCTAGTTTTTTCATGTCTTTTGATTAAAGGACCAGTAAAACTGACGTGAAAAAAGTCTTATCTTTATAGTTCATTTGAAAGAGAGAGAGTGAGAGTGTTTGAGAGAGATTTTA
The DNA here is from genome assembly GCA_022539455.1 of Dendrobium nobile. Lineage (NCBI taxonomy): Eukaryota > Viridiplantae > Streptophyta > Magnoliopsida > Asparagales > Orchidaceae > Dendrobium > Dendrobium nobile. The sequence continues at coordinate 57,722,253 of CM039735.1, forward strand.
ACAAGTGGACGTGTAAAGGGATCAACTAAGAAAATAGAGAAAACCTCAAGTGCCTTTGCTTAGAGATTAGAGATCTCTTATAGTATAGAGGAAAATTTAGGAGGTCCATCTATAAAGGTTAGGACTGTTGCGGATCTATGGGTTATAGTTTTGATGATAGCAAACATTCCTTATTTCCCTACGATTGCCTTTTATACTAACGTTTCAGGTCCACACGACAGACAGCAATCTGGAACCAGCTCAAGATTGGGTAGACTAGGTCTGTGTCAGTTTGTAATATTTTTTCTTTCTTGAGTCTGTTGTATTTGGTGTGGCTATAACTTGGTAGAAATTCTCTTGCTCCTTATATGATTTCTATTTTTGGTAACATTGTCCCGGACGATATTAATATCGGCCTGGACGATCTGTCCAAAATCAGAAACCCTAATTAGGGCATCCTCATTAAGGCAGCCATCAACTAATCGGCCTGGACGATACTTGTATCGGTCAGGACGATATGTTCAATTAAGAAAGAATCAGCCGCCATGATCAGTTAAGGCATTATATCTTTTAGGAAATCGGTCTGGACGATATACCCATCGTCCAGGACGATCTAACTCAATTATGCCTAAAATGATCTGGTATCTTTGGAAAGAATTAATGGCTGATTGATACGATCCGATCGGCCAGGATGATCGTGAGATCGGCCGGGACGATATCCTGGACGATTGACATCGGCCAGACTCTATCCAGGGCGATGATCAGGACGATTGAACTAGTTTTAAACTAATCGGCCAGGACGATCGTTAGATCGTCCAGGACGATGTTACCAAGTTTCTTCTGATCGTCCCATATCGTCCCGGGCTACTGAGCTTAATTTGTACTGATCGGCCAGGATGATATACCTATCGGCCTGGACGATAATGTCGGTAACTTGCATTAATGAGCTCGTTTTGAGAGCTTCTATTTAAGCTATGGCATGGCAGCTTTTGTAAGAGTCTTTGGCAGCCATTGGAGCTTCGTTCTTGTGCGGGAGACTAGAAGAGAGAGCTTGAAAGGGAGAGAGGAAAGGGTGGAGTTTGAGAGGGAGAAGATCCTGTGAGGGGGGAACTCAAGGGAGTGTGGTGGGGGATCCACACGGTTGCTCCGACGAACTCGCACCTTAGTACCATCGGATTCAAGGCTTGTCTCGAGGTAAGTTCACCAAAGAAGAAGATCTCTTTGGTGTCAAAGGACCCGGCGACTCCGCCGCACCGGGGAAGGTGGAAGTGATTTTGTAAGGGCTTCTCCGCCTAGCCGTGGGGGCTAAAGGAGAGACACTAGTTTAGTGCAATACTTGGGGGTGCCTCCAAGGAGTGGACGTAGGTCAAGGTTTGACCGAACCACTATAAATCTGGTGTGTTCTTTCTTTATTACTTCCGCATTTAATTTCCGCACGTTGATTGTGGTGTTTGTGGTTAGTGTTTTAACTTTGATTTTAAAGTTTTTCCAATTCACCACTCCTCTTAATTAGCTTTGGGACTAAGTTCATAGGGCTTAACATCCCGAACGAACTTTCAAGTGGTATCAGAGCGGTTTTCATAAAAAAAAGTTTTTAAAAGCTTTTGAATTTCGATCCATGTCTAATTTTTCAAATCGTAATGTTGCGGAAGGATATTCAATCACCAGACCTCCTTTATTTGAAAATATGACTTTTAATTTTTGGAAAACTCGCATGTCTATTTTCTTGCAATCAATTGATTTTCGTATGTGGCATATGATTTTAACTAGTTATTCATCACCGTCACGTATTGTTAATGGAGTTAAAACTGATATTCCTTTTAATCAATGGAATAAGGAAGAACAACTGAATGCTCAACTAAATGCAAAGTCTTTAAATTGCTTTTTCTGTACTTTAAATTCTGATGATTTCATGCTAGTATTGACGTGCACTACAGGTAAGGAAGTTTGGGATAAACTGCACACCATATACGAAGGCACTAGCGAAATCAAGCAATCCAAGTTGAATTTGTTAATGCATGATTTTGAACTTTTTTCCATGAAACCTTATGAGACAATCTTAGACATGTACACTAGGTTCATTCAAATTACTACATCATTGCATGCCTTAGGAAAAGATTTTTCAAATTTTGAAAAAACTAACAAAATTATTCGATGTCTACTGGATAAATTTGATTCTAAAGTTATTGCTATTTGTGAATCTAAAAATTTGAATGATTATTCTATTGATAATTTGATTGGCTCACTCATTGCCTACGAGCAAGGGTTGGGTCAAAGACTTTTGGATGCAGGTGAAACGATCATTCTAAAAGCTGAAGATACGGAAAAAGGAAGCTTAGTTGGTGACGATAGCAATGAATTGTCAAGCAAATCACAAAGCTCACCAATACATAAGCAAAAGAGGAAGAAAGGTAAAAGTGGTAAGGATATCCATATTTCCTCTGACATTATTTGCTTTCGAAGCAGGAAGCCTGGACATATGAAAAATACATGCCATAATGTAAGAATTCTTCCTACAAAAGAAAAGGGCAAGGAAAAGCTAAAGTTTAATTGGGAAAATAATGAAAAATACAAAATCTCATGGGCAGACATGGTTTCTGAAGAATCGGATCGGGAAAGAGATAATGGTTAAATGAGCTTTTGTGTTTTTTTTCTTTTTGTTTGTTTCTTGTTTTTCTTTTATTTTCAATTTTTTTTTCTTGTTCTTTTTATCTTATTCGTATTTTTTTTTGATTCAACACACACTCACTTTTCTAAAAATGAAAAATTTACTTCTATTTTGAAAACTTTGGTAAGTTGTGTTTGACTTCTCTAAAACAGTCAAAAGAAGGAAACTCATGATTTGTTTTTACTCTCAATCTCTATTTCCTAATAGAGGTTATCCTACTTTTAATTTAAAATCTCTTTCATCTTTTAAATTGGTTTTTGAAACAATTTTTTTTTCTCTCCCTACGTTTTATTTATCGCATAGGAATCTTTTGCAAGTCGTTGAATCTAACTCATAATTTTCTTAATCAAGAAATTCGCTTTGTCACTAAGATGGGTTTTCCCTTGTTTTTTTTAAGATTTAAGAAAGGAAGCATATTCAAAAATTTGGCCAATGATGTCAAAAATAAAAGATGCACAAAGACGCTAAATTGAAAATTTAGAATACACAAAGTGTATCAAAAGATGCGCAGTGCGCCAACCAATTGTCAAGAGGCATAAAATAAGCCCACAATGTTTAAATGCTTACCATTCTTGTATTTCTTAAAAGCTTAAGAAAACCCTTGATATTTTTGATGCTTGACTTTGAAAATTTTGATTTTTGGTTCAATAATTCGTGCATTGATCTTCTATTAGATATATTGTATGAAAGGAGTTTTTTGAAAAATGATTGTTTCTTTCTCTAATTTATTTCTTGATTTAGGTATTGAATTAAAAAGTTTTTTGAGCCTTTTTTAAACAACTTGAGTTTTGATTATCAAATTCTGATTTTCTAACATTTACTGGACTATGCGTTGTCATTTTTTTTTACTAAAGTTTTGATTAAAACCAAGAGGTAACTTTCTCATTTTAAGAATACTTTTTGTTTCACAAGATCAGGAAACATTTTTTTTTTTACTTTTGTTTTGTTTTTTTTTCTCTCTCTATGCCTTCTCTCTTTTTGATAATGTCAAAGGGGGAGAACGTACTTGTATCCCTTGTTTTCTTTTCAAAAATTTAAAACTACAAAAATATTTTTATCTTTTTTATCTCCCTTAGTTCTTTAAGCGGTATTCAAGTGAGGGGGAGATTTTTGAAAATTCAAAGAGAATTGTTTGCCATCATCAAAAAGGGGGAGATTGTTGCAGATCTATGGTTTATAGTTTTGATGATAGAAAACATTCCTTATTTCCCTACGATTGCCTTTTATACTAACGTTTCAGGTCCACACAATCAGACAGCAATCTGGAACCAGCTCAAGATTGGGTAGACTAGGTCTGTGTCAGTTTGTAATATTTTTCCTTTCTTGAGTCTGTTGTATTTGGTGTGGCTATAACTTGGTAGAAATTCTCTTGCTCCCTATATGATTTCTGTTTTTGGTAACATCGTCCCGGACGATATTAATATCGGCCTGGACGTTCTGTCCAAAATCAGAAACCCTAATTAGGGCATCCTCATTAAGGCAGCCGTCAACTAATCGGCCAGGACAATACTTGTATCGGCCAGGATGATATGTTCAATTAAGAAAGAATTAGCCGCCATGATTAGTTAAGGCTTTATATCTTTTAGGAAATCGGCCTGGACGATATACCCATCGTCCAGGACGATCTAACTCAATTATGCCTAAAATGATCTGGTATCTTTGGAAAGAATTAATGGCTGATTGATACGATCCGATCGGCCAGGATGATCGTGAGATCGGCCGGGACGATAGCCTGGACGATTGACATCGGCCAGACTCTATCCAGGGCGATGATCAGGACGATTGAACTAGTTTTAAACTAATCGGCCAGGACGATCATTAGATCGTCCAGGACGATGTTACCAAGTTTCTTCTGATCGTCCCATATCGTCCCGGGCTACTGAGCTTAATTTGTACTGATCGGCCAGGACGATATACCTATCGGCCTGGACGATAATGTCGGCAACTTACATTAATGAGCTCATTTTGAGAGCTTCTATTTAAGCTATGGCATGGCAACTTTTGTAAGAGTCTTTGGCAGCCATTGGAGCTTCGTTCTTGTGGGGGAGACTAGAAGAGAGAGCTTGAAAGGGAGAGAGGAAAGGGTGGAGTTTGAGAGGGAGAAGATCCTGTGAGGGGGGAACTCAAGGGAGTGTGGTGGGGGATCCACACGGTTGCTCCGGCGAACTCGCACCTTAGTACCATCGGATTCAAGGCTTGTCTCGAGGTAAGTTCACCAAAGAAGAAGATCTCTTTGGTGTCAAAGGACCCGGCGATTCCGCTGCACCGGGGAAGGTGGAAGTGATTTTGTAAGGGCTTCTCCGCCTAGCCGTGGGGGCTAAAGGAGAGACACTAGTTTAGTGCAATACTTGGGGATGCCTCCAAGGAGTGGACGTAGGTCAAGGTTTGACCGAACAACTATAAATCTGGTGTGTTCTTTCTTTATTACTTCCGCATTTAATTTTCGCACGTTGATTGTGGTGTTTGTGGTTAGTGTTTTAACTTTGATTTTAAAGTTTTTCCAATTCACCACTCCTCTTAATTAGCTTGAGACTAAGTTCATAGGGCTTAACATCCCGAACGAACTTTCAAGGACTAGTTAAGGTCTCAGAAAAGAGGTTAATCATATTATATTCATTTCCATGATAGATAAAAATAGTGTGGATCAAGCATTGAATGATAAATTTTGGATCTTAGCCATGTAAGAATAATTAAATAAATTCATTAGGAATGATGCATGGGAGTTGGTCAGTAGACTCTATGATCAAAGTGTAGTTGTCCTATGTGGGTTTTCAAAAATAAGTTGAATGACTATGAGTTGATGATTAGGAATAAGGCCAGATTACTAGCTATGGGTATAATTAGGTAGAGGGTATTGATTTTGAGGAGGCTTTTTTCCTTGATAGCTATGTTAGAAGCCATTAAAGTCCTTTTAGCATTTACATATTTTATAGGATTCAAATTGTAGATATAAATAGTGCTTTCCCAAATAGAGTTTTTAGAGAAGATGTATATGTAAAACAACCCCCAAGCCATAAAAATTTCTCATTCCCAAATAATGTCTATAAATTGAAGAAAGCTTTATATGCATTGAAATAAGCACCTAAGGCATGATATGAAAGTCTTAGAAATTTTAACCTATATAAATCATTTATTAAGGGTAGTGTAGGCACCAATTTATTCCTTAAGCAAGTTGGAGATGATGTACTCATAGTGCATATTTATATTTATGATATACTTTTTGGATCTACGAATGAAAATATTTTTAATGTGTTTTTATATATTATGAGTAAGGAACCTAAAATGTATAAAATGTGATAACTAACCTATTTTCTTTTATTTAGTGTAATGTAAAGTGTGTTACAACTTAGTTTTCATAACTATATTTTCATATCATCTGTGTTTTTTATGATTCCAAATATTATTATTTTGATTACTGTTTCTCCTAATATATATTGAATATATTACTTTTATTGTTTATGTGTACTAACAATTCAGGGAAATCATACTTCAAACAATTAAAGACTTCAAATAAGATTAGATTAGAGTTCATTATAAATAGAGTACGATTTTACATTTTTATTGAGTCTGAGAGTGTGATTTTAATGAGGTAATCATGCATATACACACTGGGAGAGTGTTAAAGCTTAACAATTTTTTTAAACTAATCATTTTATACGATGTCATATCATACGGGATGATTTGTTCAATTATTTTCTCCAGAAAGTAGTTAATTGATTCATGGATGGAAAAATTCCAAGTACTATTTATACTATATGAAGTTGGCTTCATATAGACAACATCTAAAGTATAAAATGATGTAAACATTTTCGTCCATAGGAACTGGTAAATTTTTTGAACTATTCATTTGGGATCGATATGGAATTCATATACATGATGTCCAGAGTACAAAAATGATGTGAACATTTTCATCCATACGAATAGGTAAATTATTTTGAACTTCTCATCCGGGATGATTTGACATTCATACATATGATATCCAGATCATAAAATTATGGGGCATATTTTCATCCAGATGAATAGGAAATTTATTTTAACTGTTCATATTGTATGATATACATATTATACTATATGATATTGATATTCTTGTACTAAAATATTTTGTATAGGATCATATTAGCAAATTTTGTACTGTTCATCTGGGATGATTGTCGATTGTACTATACGATCATGAACGATCAAAATTGAAATTTTTCGTTTTCTGGATAGTTTTTTGTGTTTTTCATATATAAGGTACATAAAACTGACTTTGAATGAATCTTTCTTAATTTTTCAAGAGAGTAAAAGTGTGAGAGTGATTTGGGAGAATGTTTGAGAGAGAGTTCATTTCAAATTAAGAGTGTGAAGGGTTCACAAGGTTGTTGTGATAGTTGCTATTTAATTCTTATTTATTCATATTCTTATAACTTGTATGTTTTTGATGATTCCTAATATTATTGCTTTGATTATTATTTCTCCTAACATATTTTGGTACAAATGTATTGCTCTTATGTGTACTAACATTTTAGGGGAACCATATTCCAAATTGTTGAAGACTTTAAATTAAAATTAGTTTAGTGTTTATTGTAATTGAAGTCTATATTTCTTACTTTCTTGAGTCTAAGAGACTGTTGCTGTAAATGAGTAACTAAGCACACACACATCGGGGGAGAGTTTAAAATTCATAATTTTTAAACTAATTGTACAATTTAAATGAACTTCGTACGGGATGATTTATTCAGTTATTTTCCCAACGAGCAGTCAAACAACCAAAAATGAATTTTTTTTTAAGTATGGATCGTACTGTACGAACCCAATTCATACATGTTTTCCAAAGTATGAAATGGATGGGTCCATCTTTGCGCAAAAAATAAATTTTTAAGTATGAATTGTACTGTACGAACCCAATTCATACATGCCTTCCAAAGTACGAAATGGACGGGTCCCCATTTGCTCAAAAATATAATTTTGATGTATGGATTGTCTTGTACAATCACCATTCATACATGCCTTCCAGAGTACGAAATTGTGAGGTCCCTTCTTGTCCAATGTTTTGTCCCGATGAATGTGAAAATTTTCTAACTGTTCGTACTGGACTAACTGGTATCGTACCGAGCGATGATTGTGTACAAACGGATTCATACATATTCACAGCAAGTTCATATATAATAGTTTTTGAACTATTCATATGTACGAACTCCAATCATACTATATGACGAGTACATTTAAAATTAAAAATTTCAATTTTCTAGACAGTTTTCATGTCTTTTATATAAAAGATCCACTAAAAGTGGAGTGTGAAGGGTTTACAAATTAAAGGTAAGGATCTCTTTGTAATTTTGGTTATCACTCTTCCTCTTATCTTTCTAGATTGCTTGTAAAAAGATCTTTGAAGAATATCTAGTTCTCTGCCAATACCTGGAGAGTGTGAATAGATGAAAGTTCTCTGCCGACACTTGGAGGGTGTAAATAGATGACATTTCTCTATCGATACTTAGAGAGTGTGAAAGGATGACAGTTCTCTGCCAACACTTGGAGAGTATGAAATGATGAGGATTCTCTACTACATCTGGGATTGGTGGACGAGAGGTTTTGTAAAGGCTTCTCCACCATGATGTGGGGGAAAAAGGATAGATACTTTGGTAATAGTACAATACCTGAAGAGGGAGTCTTCAGGGAGTGGATGTAGTTCGTGTTTGACCAAACCACATTAAATTCTTGTGTCTTTTAATTTTTATATTTTATTTACTGCAAGTTATTTAATATGGTTGAAAAGTTTTATATTAAAACTTAATTAACTTGCTACGAATTTTTGAAATCGGTTTTCTATTTAAAAAATACAAGAGATTTTTTAAGTTACCAATTCACCCCCCTCTTGGTTAGCCTTGAGACAACAACTTAGGCTTAATAACCTATCTACAATCGATAATTGGTACTAGAGCTTTATTTCAAAATCATAAGTTTAGACTACTTTTTAAAAAATGAGAATGATTACTTTTGGAAACCGAAACAAACCAGAAGATTACTCGATCACTATACCTCCTTTATTTGACAATATCCCTTTCAACCTTTCGAAAACATGAATGTCTACATTTTTACAATCATTATATCATCGCATATGGGTTTTAGTTCAAGAAAGGTATACTATACCAACTAATTAGTTGAGGGCATTAGAGTTGAAACACCCTTTGCTGACTGGACTATAGAAGAACGTGACTTAGCATAACTAAATACAAAATATTTAAACAGTTTCTTTTATGCACTTAAGCCAGAAGAGTACATGTAGGTTTCCACATGCAAAAGTGGAAAGGAAATATAGGATAGAATTTGTATTACTTACGAAGGGACTAATGAAGTAAAGCAATCTTAACTAAATATCTTGTTATATGACTAAGAATTATTTTGCATGAAACCAAATGAATCCATCTCTGACATGTACATAAGATTTATTTAGATAGTCACTTCTTTCCACGCAATAGGTACGAAACTAACAAATGCTGAAATAGTTAATAAAATTCTTCATTGTTTGCCTACTGCTTATGATGCAAAAATAACTGCTATTATAGAGTCTAAAGATTTAAATGTTTACTCCATTGATACTCTTCTTGATTCACTAATTGCTTATGATAAAGGAGTGAGTCAAAGGAAGATTGATGCAGGTGAATAGAGAAAGGAGAAGAACTTTGCACTAAAAGTGGAGGAGTTGGAGAGTGATCTATAACAACCTGAGGATGAGAATGACATTGCCTTAATGATTAGGCAATTAAAAATTTTTCTTAAAAGAAAGCAGAGGAGATGCCAATAGTAGAACAGATATAAGTTTAATAAAAATATTAAGGTTTATATTGATGTTATTTGCTATGAATGTAGGAAACTTGGACACATAAAATTAGATTGCCCAAATCTAAAAGCCACTCCTAGGAAGGAGAAGGTAGAATAGAAAGTAAATATGAAGAAGGGCAATAAGAGATTTTTAAGAGCTTTTTGGGTGGACTCTGCTACAGATTCATCAGAAATAGAAAAAGAGGAGGAAGTCATCAATTTGTGATTAATGGCTGATAATCTTGATCAGTTAGACCAAGAAGAGGTATGTGACTTGACCTATGCTAAATTGTTAGAAGTTTTTGAAAGAAATCATGATGCATATAGAAAACTTAAGAAAATGCATGCTAGTCTGAACCTAAAAATATAAGAATTATAGAAGAACATGAAATCCTTAGGAAAGATCATGCACTGATAGATAAAAATCATATGAGCTTACTTGATGAATTTGATGACTTGAATAAAAAGAATGATCTTTTAAAATCATCCTATGCTCAATTAGAAAAAGAATTTAAGGATTTTAAGGATGAATCAAAAAGTAAAGAGCAATATTTGAATTATAGTAAGAATGTGTTAGAAGATTTGAATACATTTCTTAAAATGAAAGTAAAAGCTATTGAAGAAAATAGGAAACCCCCAACACTTAAAAATTTTACAAATCTTATTTTGAGGTCTAAAATTTTAAAACCCAGGAAGAAATAAAATTATTATAAAAGATTAAAAAATCCATTTCCATGAGTAAAATACTTTTTTTGTCGGATAATTGGACATATAGCGCACACTTATACCTTACATAAAAAAATTATTTAGTGTGGAGACTAAAGATGCATAAACCTAGTCATATCATATATGCATTTAGTTTTATTTTGCCAAGAGGAGAACCCAAATTTATTTGGAATCCCAAGTCTAACATTTGATAGTTTTATAAAAACGCTCTCATACAAGGCCTCATGAGAGCATTTGGTACCTAGGTAGTTGTTGCTCAAAGCATATGACTAGAGACACTAAGCAATTTATATTGCTGGAAGCTAGACGTGGATGCAAGGTTACACTTAGAGATAACACCACTAGGAAAGTGGTTTGAACTGGTATGATTGGAAACTTGCAAAATTTTTCATAGAAAATGTACTACTTGTAGAAGGATTAAAGCATAATTTATTAAGTATAAGTCAACTATGTGATAAAGGATATTGTGTAAATTTTTTTTCCAACTAGCTGTAATTAAGCCTAATTGGAAATGATGTTTTGCATGGAATTAGGGTAAACAATATGTATATGTTAGATTTGAATTATATTAAAACTCCTAATGTTTTTTTTTTAAAACTATTTTTGATAATTTATGGTTATGGCATAGGAGACTCTATCACGTTAGTACGAAAAAGCTTAGGAAAATTACCCAAAAGGATTTGGTTAGAGGTTTACCAAAACTAGACTTTACTAAGGATCACCTTTGCAATGCATGTCAATTAAGAAAATAGGTGAAGTCATCTTTTTAGTCCAATAAGTTTCTTAGAACTAGTAAGCCTTTGGAGATTATTCATATGGATCATTTTGGATCGGTTAGCACTGTTAGTCTAGGAGCAAAGGTATACGAATTTATGATTGTTGATGATTTCACAAGATTCATGTGGATTAAATTTTCATTTCATAATACTGGGTCTTTGAGAAATTTAGAGATTTTTCAACTTGGATTCAGAGGAAATTAGGGTGTGAGATTTTAACCATCCAAAATGATCAGACGGTGAATTTGAAAAAGAAAATTTTGAGGATTTTTATAAAGAAAAAGGAATTGATCACAATTTTTTTGCTCTTAGAACTCACCAGCAGAATGGGTAGTTGAAAGAAAGAACAAAATATTAATTGAAGCTCCTAGAGCCATGTTGGAAGAATATTAACTTCCTAAATATTTTTGGGCTGAAGCAGTTAATACTAATTGTTACTTTCTGAATAAGGTGAACATTAGGTCGAAATTGAAGAAAATAACGTATGAGCTTTTTAAGGGAAAAACACCTAATTTGTCACATTTACATATTTTTGGATGTATGGTGTTCATACATAATAAAGGAAAATCTACCTTAGAAAATTTTGATCCAAAATCAAATAAAAGAATTTTTTTTTGGATACTCTAGTGTTGGAAAATCTTATAGAGTATTTAACAAAAGTACTTTGGTAGATGAGGAGATCACACATGTTGTATTTGATAAATCTGGAAGTTTGGAAGAGTCAAATTTAGAATAGGATGAAATAGAAAATAAATCTCAAAAGATTAAAAAGATTGATTTGGAAGAAAAATTGAGTTAGAAAATCCTTTGCCTAGATATTTGAAACTTTCTAAAAACCCACACTAAGGAATTGGTTTTATGTGAATCTAGTGAGGCTATTAGGACTACGCATGAACTTAACAAAGAAGTCAATCATTATGCTTTTATTTCAATGATAGAACCCACAAATGTAAATCAAGCACTTTTGAATGAAATTTGGATTTTGGCAATGCAAGAAGAATTAAATCAATTTATAAGGAATGATGCTAGGGAATTAATTATAAGGCTAAAAAATTAAAGTGTAGTTGGAAATAAGTGGTTAGTTAAAAATAAAATGAATGACTCAAGAGTTATTGTTATAAATAAGGCTAGATTGGTGGCTAAGGGGTATAATAAAATTGAAGGGATTAATTTTGAGGAGATTTTTGACCATGTAGCATGACTTGAAGCAATTAGGGTTTTATTAGCCTTTGCCTATTTTAAGGGATTTAAATTGTATCAAATGGATATAAAGAGTGCCTCTTTGAATAAAGTGATTTAAGAGGATATTTATGTTTAAGAACCTCTAAGTTTTGAAAATTCTAAATACACAAATCATATTTTTAAATTGAAAAGGGCATTATATGGATTGAAACAGGTACCTAGGGCTTAGTATGAGAGGTTGAGCACTTTGCTACTTGAAAGGTCTTTTAAAAATGAAGTGTGAACACCACTCTCTTTTTGAAGAAATTAGAAGATAATATATTCATTGCATAAATTTATGTTGATGATATTATCTTTTGATCTACAAATAAATATATTTGTGATGATTTTTATAAAATAATGAGTAGTGAATTTGAGATGAGTCTAATGGGAGATCTTAGTTACTTTCTAGGTTTTAGTATTAAGCAAATTGTCACCTATGCTTAGTTAGTCAAAGTATGTTAAGGACATCCTCAAAAAGTATGAAATAGATAATGCTAAACATATTAGTACACCTATGTGTTCCTTAGTTCAATTTGGATAAGGACCCAACTTATGGATTTAGTATCCTAAGTTTAGCTCTTCATTTGAAAAAATGGTATATTCTAATTTAGACTATATAGGTTGTAGGGTTGATCGAAAGAGTATATCTGGAACTTGTAAATTCATAGGAAATTCTTTAGTTTTTTAGTCCAGTAGAAAATTAAATTTTGTAGCCCTATCTACCGTTGAAATTGAATACATTGCATTCAAAAGTTATGTGGCACATGCTCTTTGGTTGAAACAATAGTTGATTGATTTAGGATTTTTAATAGGCGCAATTTTAACTTATTATGATAACACTAATGCCATTTGCATTTCAAAAAAATCCTATTGAACATTTTAGAACCAAACAAATAAACATAAGACATCATTTTATTAGGGATCATGTATCCAAAGGAGAAATTTAATTGAACCATATTTCTACTAAAAATCAACTTGTAGACATTTTTACAAAACCACTAGCTTTTGATACTTTTAGCACATTAAGCTTAATATTCTAAAAACTTGATATATTTTTATGTGTTTTTTTATGTTTTTCAATTGTTTATGTTTTATTTTTGCGTGTAAATTTCTATTTTTAATTTTTATGTATTTTGTGTGTTTTAGACATGTTTTCACATCAAAATTCCTATTTTTGAACGATCGTGCAATTTTTCTAAGTGTTTTATTCATATTGCACGAAATTATTTTCATCCTGTATGAATTCTAAAGCATGTCAATCATTATTTTGGACTGAATACATAATATTTTATTTTTCCAATACATATCATACTATATGATATTTATATCATCCCGAACAATTTGTATTACTTTGTTTGTACTCACATAGATAGTTATACGGGCATAATTAGTTGTTATAACTGATTATATGTATAAAATGTTATTTCATATATACGAACTACATGTTATTCGATGTGGGGGATGAACCTAACCGTCTTGAAAATGAACTTAAATAACCGTCCATCCCGGACAAACACCTATTCGTCTATACGATCGTCTGGTCAAAAAGCCTATGTGAAAGAATGCTTCATAACTTGTGTGATTATGAAAAGTCATTTCATTTTGAACATATTCAATTGTACATACAAAATTTTATTTCATATGTATGAACCAACTATCGTACTGTACGAAACCTTTTTTAGTACGTACAAATGGTTATTTTTTTTTAATAGGAAGGCTTTAAAATTCATTTTCATTTACTTCAGTAGCCTCTTTAAATCCTTCACTTCTTAGTAATGGCCAGTTCTAATAAGCGTGGTAGAGTCACTCAGGGATCCTCTTCCAAGAGTGGAGACGAAAACTTTCTATCTATAGCAAATGAGGATTCTTTCCTTAGGTTCATCTCTACTAAAATTACTCCTTCTAGACCCTTACTCAAAGAAGACATTCTTTTGCCACCACTCAATTTTCTTTCATCCTGATTTTGATTCATGCCTACAATAAACTAACCTTTCACTATTTTCTGGCAAATATGTCTTTTCGTTCTGATGAGAGTAGGATAAGATCTTATGTCCTAATGGAAAAGGTAGAAATCACTAAGGAAGATTTGGGATCTTTTTTTTATTTAAGAACTCAAGGAATTAGAGCACACACATTGACCTCTAAATCTAATTTTGACTGGTCTGAAATAAATAAAGTTTTTAGAGGGGTTGCTCAAGTAGGTCATTTTCCTAGGGTCTATACCTTACACCAAAATGCAAGGATCATTCAACATATCCTTAGAGCTTCCATAATTCCTAAGGCTGGTGATCGCATTAATATTACTCATATTCTATCCATTGTTACCTATCTTATCATGAATAGATAACCAATAGATGAAGCCCAACTTATTTTTGATTATATTCACAGCTTTTGTGAAATTGGGCATGCATCTCATAAGAAGAAGAAGAATATTATTTTAGGCATCTAGTGACCTATATCTTAGAGAAGAATTACAATCTTATTCATCCTGAGCCTCAACTTGAAATGCCAATCTACTTCATCGATGCTACATTTCGAGCACTTTTTGGGAAAGATGATAATACAAGTGAGGATATTGAAGGAGAAGGGGGAGCACTAGCACCAGCACATGCACCTGCTCAGGGATCTAACTTTCAGGAGATGATCCAATGCTTTGACCAATAAGAGAGCCATTTTGATCAATGTTTTGATCAAATTCAAGCTCACCTTAATCAGCAAGATGCATAACACCATCACGACATGAGTTGGATTCGAGGATAGTTCAAATCTATAAAATCTAACATAGCTATGATGAATAACTATTTTTCTATCTTCAACCAGCCTCCTCCCCTAGACCAGGGCCCTTAAGAGTTCTAGATATACTTCTTGTGTGTTATCTTTGCCACTCTTTTGAGATATATTGATCTTAGTGATGTTTTTGATGCTTTGTGTAGTTGTTTTTATTTAGCTTTTGTGTTGATATTTTGTTGTCCTTATGTTATGATTTGATATCAATTGTGCTTCAATGTATTTCATCTTTAAATTGATATCAATAAAATATGTCTTATTTTTGTTAGTTACTTTTGTTCATTGTGTGAAATGTTAGTTTGCCTATTTGTTAATCATGTCTTAATTGATCTACAAAATATTATAAATTTAAACTGCAATACAAAAATTAATTTTATTATGAAATCTAATAATTCAAAATTTTCAGTTAATTTATTACTCGATCAAGTTAAGTCTATCATTCTCAAGTTCTTTTTTGTCATACATAATTTAAACATTATTATTATAATTTTGATGCCTTATTATTTTTTATTTCTCTTTTCAATATAATTTTTTTCATAATTAGAGAAATTTGAGTTAATAAATTAAAAAAATCATTTAAAAAATAGGGTTTCAAAAGGAAATGTACAATATGTACAAAAAATTAAAAGAATGCGCAATGGTTCGCAAATAGAAAAGATATACAAAATTAGCCCAAACTTAAAAAGAAGCACAAAGTGTGTCAAAAATATTTGAAAAGATATGTAATGTCGCCAATTTAAGAATTTATTTCGTCTATCTTTTAATCTTTAAATTCAAATTAATCTAATTTTCAATTATATTTTATATTAAAAATTGAAATTATCTAATCTTGATTTCATCAATTTTGCAATAATTCTCTTTATCTCATTGTCTAGAATGCTTCATGACCTTGATCTATTTTTCTTGTCTATGTTATATTTTATTTTAAATATTTTAAATCTTTATTTTTATCTAATGGATATTAATCTTGCTATTACAATTATAGTTCAATTTCTTTTAAGATTAATTGAAAGTTCGTTCAGGATGTTAAGCCCTATGAACTTAGTCCCAAGCTAACCAAGAGGAGGGGGGGGGGGGTGAATTGGTATTTTAAAAAATCTTTTCTCAAAGAAAGAAAATTGCATAAAACTAAATCACACCACAGAAATAAAATGCGGAGTTTAAAAAGTGCGGAAGCAAGAAAAAGAACACAGAGATTTATAGTGGTTCGGTCGACTCGACCTACGTCCACTCCTTGGTGGCACCCTCCAAGTATTGCACTACAAAACGTGACTCTCCTTTAGCCCCCATGGCTAGGCGGAGAAGCCCTCACAAGAACCTCCTTTTTGCCACCCCGGTAAGGCAGAGAACCTACCTCCTTTTGCTTCCTCCTGAAGCTGGCAGAGAACCAAAACCAAAAGCAAACTCCTTACCTCTACCGACCCTTCCACGGACGAGAAACTCCAGACAAAAGAAAAGCAGAGCGATCCTTGAAGCAACCCTTGTGAATCCCCTCACAAGCTCCCCCTCACAAGATCCTCTCTCTCTCCCTCTCTCTCTTTCTCTCCTCAAGGTCTTCTCAGGTCAAGGCCGCAGCAAAAGGTCTCTTAAAACGTTGAACAAGAGCTCTTTAAATAGAAGAGCTTCAAAGGAGCTCATTAATTGCAAGTTGCCGACAATATCGTCCAGGCCGATATGGACATCGGCCTGGCCGATCAGTACAAATCACAGAAGATTGGCCTGGGCATCGCCCTGTTTTGGGTGCTGGAGGATTGAAATTTGGCTTGATCGTCCAGGCCGATCGCACGATCGTCCCGGACGATCAGTTCAAATCAGAGACAAATCGTCTTGATCATCGCCCTGTTTTTGAGCTGGCCGATATTTATCGTCCTGAAGTAACTTAAGGTTTTTGACTAGATCGTCCTGGCCGATCCTGAGATCGTCCAGGACGATATGATCGTATCAATCATCCTTAATTACACCCTTGATTTCCTAATCAATTAAGGCATAATTTGGTAATTTCGTCCAGGCCGATACGTGGATCATCCTGGCCGATAATTTAAAATTACAGTATACCTTAATTGACTATGGCGGCTACTTCTTTCTGTTTTGATCTTATCGTCCTGGCCGATACACGTATCGTCCAGGCTGATATGTTAATGACGGCTGCCTTAATTAAGAATTCTTACTTAGACTTTCTGTTTTAAGCGGATCGTCCCGGACGATATTAATATCAGCCTAGCCGATGTGGGCAAAAACAGAAATTCTAATTTTCTCAAGTGTGTGTGTGTAGGGTTACTTAGCAACAGTCTCTTTGACCATTACAAGTAGACCCAAAAAGAGAAAAATAAAAGTACAGACTGACTCAACCCTAAACCTACACAATTCTGAACTTGGCTTCTTCATGATCGTCCGGTCTTCGATTCCTGAAAAGTTATAAGCAACAAGTAGTCCAAGAGAAGTAGTGTTTGTCAATCATCAAAACACAAGCCATGAAAAAATAGATTTGCAACAATCTCCCCCTTTTTGATGATGGCAAACACAAGTAGGAAAATTTTCATTAAAACTTCAAAGTTACAATCCCAAGACCAAACAGCTTTTTCCTACCACATCCTACTCCCCCTTTTGTCATCACAAAAAGAGGGTCCAGAAACACAAGAAAAACATCAGAAAAAACTAATCGATTCACATAGGAGGACAGGGCTGTGAAGGTAGGGTTGATGCGAAGGTTTGCGAAAAACTCTCGAAGAAACTCTGAATTGAAAGGGAAAGCAAGAGACAGAATGAAGCAAAGGGAAGTGTGAGCGAAAAGATCCATTACCGGGTATGAGATGTGGATAGGATTGATGATTCTTGAGACAGTGATCCCACATTCTTTGTAACGGTGGTAAGCGGCTTCATCTTCTGCTTCCCTAAAATGAGGGTCAATTCTTGCCCTCGAAGAACTCCTAGAAGTTTGTCGGATGCATTTCCCACCAGCCATAGAGAGGACTAAGTAAAAACACAAGAGGAGAAAGGATGAAGAGTGAAAAAGCATGGCTGGAACGGCCTGAATTTAAAGAAATGGCCATATCGTCCTGGCCGATTGAAGAATCGTCCAGGCCGATATGGTTCAATAATTATGTACAGGACGATCAGATATCGGCCAGGCCGATTAGACACAGGCGATCATCCCGAGGAGTCAGTCCGGACGACCGTTGAAAAAGCAGATCGTCCGGGCCGATTAGGTGTATCGTCCAGGACGATGCACAATAACTGATCGTACCGGCCGAAGTTAAAGCATTTAAAATGCTTGCCATGTGTATCATCCAGGACGAACAGTGGATCGGCCCGGACGATTGTCCAATAATGGATCGTCCGGGGCCGAATTTAAAGATCAAAACGCGCTGACACGTGGATCGTCCAGGACGATCCAGTGTATCGGCCAGGATGATGAAAATAAATTACATCGTCCAGACGAAATATTCTATCGGCCAGGACTATTACCATGAGTTCGATCAAATCATCCAGGACGATATAAAATCGTCCAGGACGATATAGGATCGTCCAGGCCGATGAGATACACCAAGCATAGAAAAGTTCAGCAGATGGATTTTGAAGAGAATTTGTCACATCGTCCAGGACGATAAAAGTATCAGCCCGGCTGATGTGACTTGAAGTTGAAATCAAGAGAAGAGTGGTGATGATCAAGACCCTAAAAAATAAAGCAAAAAAAACAGTCAATACACAGAAAAATTAAACAGAGAATACAAGGAAAAACAAAAGATGAATATTTTTGGATTTTAATTTTTCTAAATAATTTTTTTTGTTTTATGGAGGCATCATATGAAATTTTTTTTCAAAAAGTTAAACTTTTAGAGTTCAAAGGAATCAAGAAGTTTAACAAATCCCAATTAGAAGAAGGTAGAGCATCTGATTCTGTTAACCCTAGATCTGACATCCTTTAGGGTACAACATTTTAGGAAAATAGAAATCTAAACTCAGAATAACTAAATAGGATAAAAGATCTATTCAAGACTTGTTTACAAAGAAAATATCTCATAAATAATAAAACCAAGGTAGCTTTCTCAATCATGGAAATTGAAATCAAGTCTTTGAAAACATCACATAATCAATGAGTTTTCTAAGTTTTAAGAGTTTTACCAAAGAGAGGATAGCTTGCATTTAGTGGGCTCATTTTATGTCTCTTGTTATTTTGATTGGCTCTTTTGAGCATCTTTTGATTCTTTGATACACTTTTGTGTATATGGCTTTCTTTTCAATTTGGCTTCATTGGCCTCTTTTCCTTTTTAACTCTTTGCAAGCTAAAAGCTCTTTAATATACCCTTAAAAAAGGACTTAGTTGTGAGTATATCCTCCAAATATTAGAGAATAGGAGCTCTCTCTCTAACATAGGGAAGAACAATCCACAACACAAAATCAAAATCATGTGATAAATACAATGACAAGATTTTAAAAGCTTGAATGATATCTAAGAACTTTGGCTATTATGCATAAGATAAATTAATGTAGCAAGATAAGAAAAAGATCTTAAATGAAAAGCCATTGGTTAAACTGAGTTTAGACTTTTGTTTAGAGAAGAAAATCATACCACTAAACAAAGTCAGAAGGAGGGAAAACATCAACAGTTTACTCCCTTTAACCAATTTAGAAAAAGCTAAACACTATCTCTAAAACTCCAAAATCTAAAGGCTTGAAAAGATTCATCATATGAAAGACCAAATTTAAAGAGCAACGCAAAAACAGAACACATAAACACAAATAAAAAGAATGAAAACAACACAAACTAGACTACCACCAAGTAAGCACAAAAACTAGCACAAAAAAAAAATAAAAAGAAACACAAAAACTAAAAAATTTCAAGCACGTGATAAAGCAGCGAGTTTAAGCAATCTTGAGCTGCAAGCCTCCTTATGTCCAGTTATCCTATGCTCCCACGAGGTCTTTGGTGAGAGCACTCCTGCAAAACTCAACAATAGTCAGATTTAGGAACCCAAACAGGTTTGGGATCCTTCTTAGGAACAGTAGAATGCAATGCAGGTATGGTATGCTGTGAATCATGCATCTTAGGTCTCCACACCCAATGTGTACTATGGTGAATGGTGCAAGTGTGTGAGATGTGTCCTAGCATGCCACATGAAAAAACATCTTACTCCAGGAAAAGGGTTTCTTAAATGATTTGAATTATAATGCCTCTTCCTAGGTTCTGGCTTAAGATTAGTAGTTGGTGTCATCCTAGCTTTCTTGCATGTTTCCAAATCATTTTGAATCCTCAAATTTATTCTTTTTAAAGCATCAATCTCAATCCTCAAATTTTTCTCAATCTCTTTAGATTTCTTAAGATCAACCTTAAGTGAGGTGTGTGAAGCTTTTAATGCATTATGTTCATCAAATAATTCAAAATGCTTTTTAGTCAATTCATCAAATTCATCAAGAAGAGCCATGTGATTTGAATCAATCGTTGCATGATCTTTGAGAAAAACTTCATGCTCTTTTTGTAGATTTGAATGTTCTAATTTTAAGCTAGCATGTGTCTTCTTAAGTTTTTTGTATGATGCATGGATTTTTTCACCAATTTCAAACAATTCATCATAGGTTGGTTTACATACCTCTTCATCACTTTGATCTTCTCCCATGAAACACAAGTTTGTAGTCTCTTCCTCTGGTTCAGTCTCAGAGGAATTAGTACCAGATTCTGCCCAAAAACCCCTTTGGATTTTCCTCTTATCCTTCCTAGACTTAGCTTTCTCCTCACCTTTTTCCTTTTCTTTGCTCGAATGATCTTGAAGTGTAGGGCAATCGGCTCTCACATGTCCAGGTTTTTTGCATTCAAAACAAACAACATCAGAAGATCCTTTAACATGTTTATGATCCTTACCTTTCCTCCAACTCTGATGATGCTTTTGTTTCTTCCTTAGAAAGCTTTTTAATTGCCTTGTGATGAAGACAATTTCATCGCTTTCAGACCCGGAAGATTCAGAATCCGATTTGTGCGCCTTCAGTGCGATTGTTTTCTCCTTTTTCTTCTCACCTGCATCAAGATTTCTTTGATTCACCCCTTGCTCGTAAGCAATGAGTGAGCTAAGTAAGTTATCAATAGAATAGGTGTTCAAATCTTTAGATTCAGTAATGGCAGTAATTTTTGCATCATAAGACGAAGGCAAGCATCTCAAAATCTTGTTAACTTTTTCATAATTCGAAAGCTCTTTTCCTAATGCATGCAATGAAGTAACTATCTGAGTAAACCTAGTGTACATGTCAGAAATCGATTCATGAGGTTTCATACGAAAAAGTTCGTAGTCATGCAAGAGGAAGTTCAAACGGGATTGCTTAACTTCATTAGTCCCTTCATAGGTGATGCATAATTTATCCCAAATCTCTTTACCAGTTTTGCAAGTTGAAACACGCATGTAATCCTCAAATTTTAAAGCACAGAAAAAACAGTTCAAACATTTTGCATTTAATTGAGCTAAATCACGTTCATCGAAAGTCCATTCAGTAAAAGCAATTTCAGTTTTAACACCATTAATTTCACGAGAAGGTGGAGAATAACCTTCTTGAATAAGCATCCACATGCGATAATCAGTAGATTGTAAAAACGTTGACATGCAAGTTTTCCAAAAGTCAAAAGGTAGGTTATCGAACAGGGGAGGTCGGGTAATGGAATACCCTTCCGTAGTGTTACGATTCCCAATGTTAGCCATGGATCAAATTCAAAAGGTTTTCAAACTTTAATTTTCGAATCTCGCTCTGATACGACTTAAAAGTTCGTTCAGGATGTTAAGCCCTATGAACTTAGTCCCAAGCTAACCAAGAGGGGGAGGGGGTGAATTGGTATTTTAAAAAATCTTTTCTCAAAGAAAGAAAATTGCATAAACCAAATCACACCACAGAAATAAAATGCGGAATTTAAAAAGGGCGGAAGCAAGAAAAAGAACACAGAGATTTATAGTGGTTCGGTCGACTCGACCTACATCCACTCCTTGGAGGCACCCTCCAAGTATTGCACTACAAAACGTGACTCTCCTTTAGTCCCCACGGCTAGGCGGAGAAGCCCTCACAAGAACCTCCTTTTTGCCACCCCGGCAAGGCAGAGAACCTACCTCCTTTTGCTTCCTCCTGATGCTGGCAGAGAAACAAAACAAAAAGCAAACTCCTTACCTCTACCGACCCTTCCACGGACGAGAAACTCTAGACGAAAGACAAGCAGAGCGATCCTTCAAGCAACCCTTGTGAATCCTCTCACAAGCTCCTCCTCACAAGATCCTCTCTCTCTCCCTCTCTCTCTTTCTCTCCTCAAGATCTTCTCAGGTCAAGGAAGCAGTAAAAGGTCTCTTAAAATGTTGAACAAGAGCTCTTTAAATAGAAGAGCTTCAAAGGAGCTCATTAATTGCAACTTGCCGACAATATCGTCCAGGCCGATATGGACATCGGCCTGGCCAATCAGTACAAATCACAGAAGATCGGCCTGGGCATCGCCCTGTTTTGGGTGCTGGACGATTGAAATTTGGCTTGATCGTCCAGGCCAATCGTACAATCGTCCCGGACGATCAGTTCAAATCAGAGGCAAATCGTCTTGAGCATCGCCCTTTTTTTGAGCTGGCCGATATTTATCGTCCTGAAGTAACGTAAGGTTTTTGACTAGATCAACCTGGCCGATCTTGAGATCGTCCAGGACGATATGATCGTATCAATCATACTTAATTACTCCCTTGATTTCCTGATCAATTAAGGTATAATTTGGTAATTTTGTCAAGGCCGATTCATGGATCGTCCTGGTCGATAATTTAAAATTATAGTATACCTTAATTGACTATGGCGGCTACTTCTTTCTGTTTTGAGCTTATCGTCCTGGCCGATACACGTATCGTCCAGGTCGATATGTTAATGATGGCTGCCTTAATTAAGAATCCTTACTTAGACTTTCTGTTTTAAGCGGATCGTCCCGGACGATATTAATATCGGCCTGGTCGATGTGGGCAAAAATAGAAATTCTAATTCTCTCAAGTGTGTGTGTGTAGGGTTACTTAGCATCAGTCTCTTTGACCATTACAAGTAGACTTAAAAAGAGAAAAATAAAAGTACAGACTGACTCAACCCTAAACCTACGTAATTCTGAACTTGGCTTCTTCATGATCGTCCGGTCTTCGATTCCTGAAAAGTTAGAAGCAACAAGTAGTCCAAGAGAAGAAGTGTTTGTCAATCATTAAAACACAAGCCAAGAAAAAATAGATTTGCAACATTAATTATTAAAGGTTTCTCATATAACTTCTTTCATTTCAATTTCCCTTCTTTTATGTTTTTGTTGTTGTCAAAAGGGGAAGAAATATTGTTAGTGTTTGATTATTTTTTGGCTATTTGTTCTTTTGTGTTTTATCATTTATGAAAAATAATAATTTTTTTAAAGAAATTCCCTTATACTCATTATTTATTCATTTAGGGGGAGTTAAGAAGAAATTTAGGGCATTCAATTTTATTCAAACAATAATTATTTTACCATTATCAAAAAGGGGGAGATTGTTGAGATAGTTGCTATTTAATTTTTATTTGTTCATATTCTTGTAACTTGTATGCTTTTGATGATTTCTAGTATTATTACTTTGATTATTATTTCTCCTAACATATTTTGTTAGAATTATATTGCTCTTTTGTGTACTAACATTTCAGAGAAATCATACTCTGGATTATTGATGACTTCAAATCAAGATCAGTTTAAGGTTTATTGTAATTAAAATATGTATTTTTTATTTTCTTGAGTTTGAGAGAGTGTGATAATAATTGAGTAATTAAGCACACACACATTAAAGGAGAGTTTAAAATTCTTAATTTTTAAACTAATTGTACATTACTAATGAACTTTGTTCAATTATTTTCTCAACGAGCAGTCAAACGAACAAAAATGAAAAAATTTTAAGTATGGATCATATTATATGAACCCAGTTTGTATATGCCTTTTGGAGTACAAAATGGACGGGTCCCTGTTGGCATAAAAATATTTTTTGTAAGTACAGATCATACTATACGAACCCAGTTTATACATATCTTCCAGAGTACAAAATGGATGGATCCCCTTTCACTCAAAAATATTTTTTCTAAGTATGGATAGCCTGTATGATCACCATTCGTACATGCCTTTTAGAGTACAAAATTATTAGGTCCCTTGTCATCCCGACGTTATGTCCCGATGAATGTGACAATTTTCTAACTGTTTGGATCGAACGAACTGGTTTTGTACCGAATGATGATCGTGTATGAATTGATTCATACCGATTTACAACAGGTTCGTATGCAATAGTTTTTGAACTATTCATACATAAGAACTCCAATAGTACTATATGATCGTGTATGTTCAAAATTGATAATTTAGTTTTCTGGCTAGTTTTTCATGTCTTTTGTATAAAAGGACCAGTAAAACTGACGTGAAAAAGTCTTATCTTTATAGTTCATTTGAAAGAGAGAGAGTGAGAGTGTTTGAGAGAGATTTCTTACAAGTGGAGTGTAAAGGGATCACAAGTTTACTCAAAGATAAGGATCTATTTATAATTTTGGCTATCACTCTTCCTCTTATCTTTCTAGATTACTTGTGAGAAGATCTTTGAAGATGATTCGGTTCTCTGCCAACACTTGGAGAGTGTGAATAGATGATGATTCTCTACCAACACTTAGAGGGTATAAATAGACTACAGTTCTCTGCTGACACCAAGAGAGTGTGAAAGAATAACGGATCTCAACTAACACTTAAAGAGTGTGAAAGGATGATAGTTCTCTACCATGCTAGGGATTGATTGAAGAGAGATTTTGTAAAGGCTTTCCCTCCTTGTTGTGGGGGGAAAAAGGAGAGACACTTTGGTAATAGTCTAATATTTGAAGAGGGAGTCTTGAGGGAGTGGATGTAGGTCGTGTTTGACCAAACCACTATAAATTCATATGTCTTTCAATTTTGCATTTTATTTACTACAAGTTATTTACTGTGGTTGAAAAGTTTTATATTAAAACTTAATTAAATTGCTACAAATTTTTGAAATCAATTTTCTTTTTAAAAATCTAAGAGAATTTTTAAATTACCAATTCACCCCCCGTCTTGGTTAGCCTTGGGATAATAGCTTAGGTTTAATAACTTATCTAGAATCAACAAAGGTCACTCAAAGGTGAGAATCTCTTTGTGTTATTTATAAATCTCTTCCTTATTTCTTTAAAGATGCTCGAGGAAACATATTTCAAGAAGATCCAGTTCTTTGTTGACACCAAGAGGGTATGAAAGGATGTTAGTTCTCTATTGACAACCGGAGGGTATGAATTAATGTCGATTCTCTGCTGACACTTGGAGTGTGTGAAAGGATGACGGTTATCTACTTACACTTAGAGGGTGTGAAAGGTCGATGGCACTCTGTCGCATCGGGGATTGGTGGAAAAGAGGGTAATTATAAAGGCTTATTAGCCTTGCTATGGTAACGAAAGAAGAGTTACTTTGGTAATAGTGCAATACTTGAAGAGAAAATCTTCAGGGAGTGGACGTATGTCTAGTTGGACTGAACCACTATAAATCTTTTTGTTGTTTTTATTTTTTAGCATTTTTATTTTCAGCAATTTTATTTTGGTGGTTGAAAATTTTCTTTTGAAAAAAATTAAATTATGCTAAAATTATTAAATGGTTTTCTTAAAATTCCAAGAAGGTTTTAGATTACCAATTCACCGACATCTTGGTTAGTCTTGGGATAATTACATTAGGTCTAACTACCTATACAGACTTTTTAAGTGGTATCAGAGCCAATTTAAAATTTAAAGTTTAGATTACTTTTTGAAAATCATTTATGGCTACTTTTGGAAACCGTAACACTCCTAAAGGGTATTCGATCACTAGACCCCCATTATTATTGAAAGTTCATTCAAAATGTTATGCCCTTATGAACTAGCCCAAGACTAACCAAGAGGGTTGATGAATTGGTATTTTAAAAATTATTTTGAATCAAAACACAATCATAAACAATAATCACCATAATAAAAATAAAAGTGTGGAAGAAATATATGCAGAAGATTAATACGAAAAGAACATAAAAGTTATAGTGGTTCGATCAACTTGACCTACGTCCACTCCTCAAAGGTGCCCTTCGGGCATTGCACTAAATATCGTGACTCTCCTTTTGCTCCCACAACAAGACAGAGAAGCCCTCACAAAATCTCCTTTTTGCTGACCCCAACGAGGTAGAGAACCCAACTCCTTTTGCTTCCTCTTGAAGAAGGAAGAGAACCTTGATCGATTGCTGAAGAAACCTCTCTCAACCCTTCAAGGACAAGAGACTGTTAAGATAGTTGCTATTTGAATGCTTTACATTTTGTAACTTATGTAGTTTTGATGAGTCCAAATATTATTGTTCAAATGTGTAGATATCTCCTAACAATTTTAGAAGATTTATATTTGCTCTTGTGTGTACTAACATTTCAGGAAAAACGAACTCCAAACTACGAAGACTTCAAATCAAATTCAGAATAAGATACTTTGTAAAATTTGAAGTTTGCACTTCTTTGAAATTAAATTGAAAGGGAGTGATTGTAATTGAGTGAATAAAAACATACACACACACATAAGGAGATCATAAAAATTTTATACTGATCGTACTGGACGATATCCGTTCATACGGGACGATCAGACAGTTATCTCCTATTGAGCACATGGAACAAATATGAACTTGCTTGAAAAATTTTCTAAGTCCTATTCGTCCGGGACGAATTTTATAATCGTCCAGGATGATTGGTTCTCTATAAAATTTTCGTCCAGACGAAATTAAATTATCGTTCATGACGATTGGTCCTCTGGAAAATTTTTGTCTAGACGAAATTAAATATCGTCCAGGACGATCTGGTCTCTGGAAAATTTTCGTCCAGACGAAATTAAATTATCGTCCATGGCGATTGGTCCTCTGGAAAATTTTCGTCCAGATGAAATTAATAATCGTCCGGGACGATCGGTCCTCTGTAAAAATTTCTTCTAGTTGAATAAATTTTCGTCCAAACGATTAACCGACTTAGAACAGTTTTCAGTAATTTCTAGAACTGAACTTTGTAATAACCGTTCGTACCAGACGAACCTAATTCGTACAGGATGATCAGCTAGTATGAAAATATTTTTTACACATATACAAATAGGGTCGTTTCAAAGCATTTAAGTAAAATCGTCCAGGACGATCCACGATTGTACGGGACGATCCACTGCGTACAGAATTGAATACTTGCAATTTTTGGGCGGTTTTTCTTATCTTTTATATAAATAGTCCAAATTAGACTGCCACCTAATCTTTTTGTTATTTGATCTTCGTGCCTCTTGAGAGAATAGCTAAGGAGAGAGTGTGAGAGTGCATTCAAAGGAGGATTCCTACCACTGGAGCGTGAAGGCTTCACTTGGAGTTCAAAGGTAAGAATATCTACTTGTGAATTGGGATTACTTCACTCTTTTCTTTCTTCCTTCTAGATTTCTTGTGAGAAGATCTGTCAAGGAGATCCGGTTCGCTGCCGACACTTGGAGAGTGTGAATAGCCGAAGGGTTCACTGCCTACACTTGGAGAGTATGAATAGCCGAAGGGTTCGCTGCCTACACTTGGAGAGTGTGAATAGCCGAAGGGTTCTCTGCCTACACTTGGAGAGTGTAAATAGCCGAAGGGTTCTCTGCCCACACTAGGAGAGTGTGAAAGGACGACGGTTCTCTGCCAACACTGGGGATTGTGTAAAAGGATGACGGTTCTCTGCCGCACCGGGGAGTGGTGAAAAGAGTGTGTTGTAAAGGCTTCTCCGCCTTGCTGTGGGTGCAAAAGGAGAGTCACTATTGGCACTAGTGCAATACTCAGAGGGTGCCTCTGGGGAGTGGATGTAGGTCTGGTTTTAGACCGAACCACTATAAATCTGGTGTCATTTACTTTACTATTTTTACGTTTCCGCATTTTATTTTTAGTCTTAGAAAACTCTGTGGTTTAAAAACTTTTTCTACAAAAACTTAAAAGAAACATTTTCATTTCGGTTCAACATAATTTTAAAAAGAGGGTTTAAAATTTTTAAACTACCAATTCACCCCCCCTCTTGGTAGCCTTGGGACATTAACTTAGGCTTAACAACCTAATTACTAGACTCAACAAGTGGTATCAGAGCTTTGTTTCAAAATCATAAGTTTGAACTACTTTTTGATTAACGTAGATGGCTACATTCGGAAACCGAAACACACCTGAAGGTTACTCTATCACTAGACCTCCACTGTTTGACAATATTCCTTTTGATTTTTGGAAAACACGCATGTCTACTTTCTTACAATCACTTGATTATCGTATGTGGATGCTAGTCCAGGAAGGTTACACAAAACCAACTAGATTAGTTGATGGAGTTAGGGTAGAAACACCTTTTGCAGATTGAACTATAAAAGAACGTGACTTAGCACAATTAAATGCCAAATGTTTAAATAGTTTCTTTTGTGCTTTAAAATCTGAAGACTACATGTGGGTTTCCACTTGCAAAAGTGGAAAGGACATATGGGATAGACTTTGTATAACTTATGAAGGGACAAATGAAGTTAAGCAATCAAGACTCAATATCTTGTTACATGACTATGAATTATTTCGCATGAAACCTAATGAATCTATTTCTAACATGTACACAAGATTCACACAAATTGTCACTTCTTTGCATGCACTTGGTAGGGAATTAACAAATGCTGAAATGGTCAATAAAATACTTCGATGTTTACCTACTGCTTATGATGCTAAAATTATTGTAATTATAGAGTATAAAGATCTAAACATATATTCTATTGACAATCTTCTTCACTCATTGCTTATGAGCAAGGAGTAAGTCAAAGAAAGATTGATGTATGTGAACAACGAAAGAAGAAAAATATTGCATTAAAAGTGGAAGAGTCAGAGAGTGAACACTCACAACCTGAGGATGAAGATGATATTGCACTGATGACTAGACAACTCAGAAGCTTTTTAAAGAGGAAGCAGAAGAGACACCAGCAATGGAACAGCGGTAAGTTTAACAGAAATGGCAAGGTTTCTAATGAAGTGATTTGTTATGAATGTAGGAAACCAGGTCATATAAAGACTGATTG
This sequence comes from Dendrobium nobile, assembly GCA_022539455.1. Lineage (NCBI taxonomy): Eukaryota > Viridiplantae > Streptophyta > Magnoliopsida > Asparagales > Orchidaceae > Dendrobium > Dendrobium nobile. The sequence continues at coordinate 57,751,282 of CM039735.1, forward strand.
CCCAAAACTCAAAGCCACTCCTAACAAGAAGAAGGTAGAGGAGAAACCAATGGTAAAGAAGGGCAAGAAGAAGTTTCAAAGAGCTTTCTGGGCGGACTCAGCTTCAGACTCATCTGAGACTGAAAAAGAAGAAGAAGTCACCAACCTTTGCTTGATGGCAGATAATGTTGAACAATCAGATCAAGAAGAGGTATGTGACTTAACCTATGATGAATTGTTTGAAGTTTCTGAACACATGCATGATGCATATATGAAAATGAAAAAGATGCATGCTAGTTTAAGTTTAGAACTAGAAGAGCTTAAGAAGGAACACGAAATCCTTAGGAAAGATCATGCTTTAATAGATGACAATCACATGAAATTACTTGATGAATATGATGACTTGAATAAAAATTTTGAGAATTTAAAATCATCCTATACTGAAGTTGAAAAAGATTTTAAAAATTTTAAGGATGAATCTAAGAGAAAAACATATCGAATCAATTATACAAACTGAATTTTGGAAGATATGAATTCATTTTATAAATTGACAATAAGAGCTCTCGAGGATAATAGGAATCCCCCTAAACTTGAAGATTTTACAAATCCTAAATATTATCCTAAATTTATGAAATCCCTTAGGAGACAATCAAATGTAAGAAAACTTAGGAATATTTTTCCTAATGTTAAATATAATAATTGTGGATTTTTGGGACATATAGCTCACACCTGTACTTTGAAGATGAAATCTAATTTGGTGTGGAGACCTAAGATGCATAAACCTAGACATATCATACATGCATCTGATTATAAATTGCTAAAAGGTGAACCCAAATTTGTTTGGGTTCCCAGGTCTAACATTTGAGAGTTTTGCAGGAGTGCTCTTACATAAGACCTCGTGGGAGCATATGGTACCTGGACAGCGGATGTTCAAAGCATATGACTGAAGATACTGCTCAATTCATAATGCTGAAAGCCAGGAGTTGAGGCAAAGTTACACTTGGAGATAATACAACAAAAAAAGTGTTTGGATCTGGTATGATTGGAAATTTCAAAAACTTTTTCATAGATAATGTGTTATTGGTTGAAGGCTTAAAACATAATCTGTTAAGTATAAGTCAGTTATGTGATAAGGGCTATAATGTGAAATTTTTACCTACTAGCTGCATATTAAGCCTAAATGGAAAAGAAGTTTTAAATAGAAAAAGGGTAAACAATGTTTACATGCTAGATTTGAATTCTATTCAATCTCCTACTGCTTTTTGTTTGAAAATTGTTTCTGATGAATCATGGCTTTGGCATAGGAGACTTTGTCATTTTAGTATGAAAAACCTTAGAAGAATTACCTAAAGAACTTAGTGAGAGGTATACCAAAATTAAACTTTACTAAGGACCACCTTTGTGATGCATGTCAATTACGAAAACAAGTGAAGTCCTCTTTTAAGTCCAATAAGGATCTTAGAACTAGTAAACCTTTAGAAATTCTTCACATGGATTTTTTTAGACCAGTAGGAACTGTAAGTCTAGGAGGGAAGGTATACGGATTTGTTATAATGGATGATTTCTCAAGATTCACCTGGGTTAGATTTCTTTTTCATAAAAGTGAATCATTTGAGGAATTCAGAAATTTTTCAACGTGGATTCAAAGAAAACTAGGATGTGAAATAATTTCTTTACAAAGTGATCATGGAGGAGAATTTGAAAATGAAAGATTTAAAAATTTTTGTAAAGAAAAAGGGATTGATCACAATTTTTCTGCACTTAGAACCCCTCAACAAAATGGGGTAGTTGAAAGGAAAAATAGAACATTAATAGAAGCCGCCTGAGCAATGTTGGCAGAATACTCACTTCCTAGATATTTTTGGGCTGAGGCGGTTAGCACTGCATGTTATGTTCTGAATAGGGTGAATGTGAGATAAAATTTAAATAAAACACCCTATGAGTTGCTAAAAGGTAGAACATCTAACTTATCTCATTTGCATGTTTTTGGTTGCAAGGTGTTCATTCATAACAATGGAAAATCTGTCTTAGGAAAATTTGATCCAAAATCAGTTGAAGGAATTTTTATTGGATATTCAAGTGTTGGAAAATCTTATAGGGTATTCAACAAAAGAACTTTAATCATTGAAGAAACCACACATGTTGTATTTGATGAATCTGGAAATTTGGAAGAGCCAAATGTTGTTGAAGAAGAGATTGAGGAAAACTCTCAAAAGATTGATAGATTAAGTTTGGAAGAAAATGTGGAAGAAAATTTAGAAAGAGAAAACCCTTTGCCTAGAAATTTGAGATTTTCTAAAAACCACCCAAGAGAATTGATTATAGGTTAACCTAGTGAGGGTGTTAGAACTAGGCATGGATTAAACAAGGAAGTCAATCATTCAGCCTTTATTTCAACAATAGAACCCACTAATATTGATCAAGCACTTTCTGATGAATTTTGGATATTGGCCATGCAAGAAGAGTTAAATCAATTTGAAAGAAATAAAGTTTGGGAATTAACTACAAGGCCAAAAGATCAAAGTGTTGTTGGAACCAAGTGGGTGTTCAAAAATAAAATGAATGACTCAGGAGTAGTCATTAGAAATAAGGCTAGATTAGTTGCTAAGGGGTATAATCAAATTGAAGGAATTGATTTTGAGGAGACTTTTGCCCCTGTAGCTAGACTTGAAGCAATTAGGGTTTTACTAGCCTTTGCCTGTTTTAAAAGTTTTAAATTATTTCAAATGGATGTCAAAAGTGCCTTTTTGAATGGGTTATTGAAGAAGATGTTTTTGTAGAACAACCTCCAGGCTTTGAAAATTCAAAATACCCAAATCATGTTTTCAAGTTAAAAAAGGAATTATATGGATTGAAACAGGCACCTAGGGCTTGGTATGAGAGGTTGAGCAACTTCCTACTTGAAAGATCTTTTGAAAAAGGAAGTGTGGATACAACTCTCTTTTTAAAGAAATTTGGAAAGGATATACTCATTGTTCAAATTTATGTGGATGATATCATTTTTGGATCTTCAAATAAAAATCTTTGTGACGATTTTTCTAAAATAATGAGTAGTGAATTTGAAATGAGTCTAATGGGAGATCTAAATTACTTTCTAGGTTTTAGCATTAAGCAACTTGAAGAAGGAACATTTGTTAGCCAAACTAAATATATTAAGGACATCCTCAAGAAATATAAAATGGACAATGCTAAACCTGTTAGTACACCAATGAGTTCCTCAGTTCAGTTGGATAAGGACCTTAAGGGAAAATCTATTGATCAAAAGAAATATAGAGGGATTATTGGATCTTTATTTTACTTGACTGCTAGCCGACCAGATATTATGTTCAGTGTTTGCTTATGTGCTAGATTTCAATCAGATCCAAAAGAATCACATTTGACAGCAGTGAAAAGTATTTTAAGATACTTACTAGGAACTCAAAACTTAGGAATTTGGTATCCTAAGTTTAGCTCTTCATTTGAAATTGTTGGTTATTCAGATTCTAACTTTGCAGGCTATAGAGTGGATAGAAAAAGCACTTCTGGAACATGTCAATTCATTGGAAATTCATTAGTTTCTTGGTCCAGTAGAAAACAAAATTCAGTAGCCCTATCTACTACAGAAGCAGAATACATTGCATTAGGAAGTTGTGTGGCACAAGTACTTTGGTTAAAATAACATTTGATTGATTTAGGATTAACTATAGGCACTATTCTAATTTATTGTGACAATACTAGTGCTATTTGCATTTCCAAAAATCCTATTCAACATTTTAGAACCAAACACATTGACATAAGGCATCATTTCATAAGGGATCATGTATCCAAGGGAGAAATTAAACTCACACATGTTTCAATTGAAAATCAACTTGTAGACATTTTTACAAAACCTTTAGCCTTTGATACCTTCAGTACATTAAGAACAAGGCTTGGTGTTATTGATTTGAATGCTTAAATAAAAATATTTTTGCAACATTGATATTTATGTTTTCTTAGTTTATTTGTCTTTGATTTTTGTTTTGAATTTTGTGATTTTTGAGTGTGTTGAATGAGTTTATTTTAGAGTCTGTGGTTTTGTCTTTGTTTTCTCTGTTTTGAATGTTTTGTTTGATTTTCTTCAATAAAAAATTCAAAAATAAAAAAATGTGTGGAAATCGTCTGGGACGAAATTTTTCGTACTGGACGATGTGTGTAAAATTCAGTTTGCGTGATATGAAATGTTTTGAGAGCAGTTTTTAATGTAGTTCGTCTATACGATCTAATGATCATCCAGGATGAAATATTTTTTTTTCTCTCAAACGTCGGGACGATTGAATGCAGCGGTTGAGTGGATAAGGTAGTTTTAAATGTGAAGTTCATCCGTACGAACTTTTTGTTCGTCCAGACGAACAGACGTCGTTTCATTGTAGGGGACGGTTTTCAACTGACATTAAAACGAATTAATTTTTGATTGTCTGTACGAAAATTTTTCGTATGTACGATCGGTCAAGTCAAAAAGCCTGTACGAAGGGATAAATCATAAATTGTGTTGATTACGAAAAGCCGTTATATTTTGGACTAATTGGATCGTCTGTACGAAATTTTTTTGTCCAGACGAACGATAATTTTTGTCCAGGACGAACTGTTTTCGTCCAGGATGAACGTATCGTTTTCTTTAAATATGAAGGCTTTCTAACTCAACAATCACATCTCCAAACTTCACTTTCAATCCCTTTCAACTTCAAATCAACAATGGCCTCCTCAAGCAAAAGATAAAAGGTGTTGGCTAAGAAACCTCACAGAAATGCCTCTGAAAACTTCCTGTCAAAAGCAAATGAGGAATCTTTTCCTCATTTTGCCTCGGCCTAAATAACTCCCTCTGGCATTTTGATTCAAAGCGAGATAAATTTCAAGGTAATGCACCTTTTTGCCTCCACCCAGTTTGGATTCATTTTTTCTCTCGTCCACCTTTACAACAAACAAACCTTTCTCTATTTTCTAGCCAACATGAGTTTTAATTCTGACCACTCCTGCATAAGTTCTTTGTTTTGAAACAAAAAGTTGAAATCACCAAGCACGACATTGGTGCCTTTCTGAACTTAAGAACTGAAGGATATAGAGCCCACACCCTAAGGAGTGAAGACACTTTCAAATGGTATGATGTAAATAGGGTGATTAGACAAAGTGGCCTAACATATCATGTTGCTAGAGTCTCCGGTATGACCAAAAATGCCCGAATCATCCAGCATATCCTTCGATCTTCAATCATTCCTAAAGCTGGTGATAGGATCAATATTACCCCTCTCCTTTCTGTTCTAACCTTTTTTATTATTGATCTTGGAAAGAATTGGTTTCAATTACTCTTGAAAATTGTACAAAGAGTACAAAAATCAAAAGGAATGCGCAAAGATTCGCAAATATGAAAAAGAGGCACAAAATTAGCCCAATGTCAAAAAATGCACAAAAATGTGCCAAAAATTTGAAAAAGATGCGCAAAGCGCCACTTGTGGTAATTCTTTTTTTTCCAAATTCTTTCAATCTCTTAATTCAAATTGATCTTATGTTCATTTGTATTCTATTGAACTTTGAAATATAGAAATTTTTATTCATCTCTCTTGTAATGATTTTCTATATTCAAATGTCTAAATTGAATCATGTTTTTGATAAATTCTTCTTACTTACAATATTATATCACTTCTTAAATTCTATGAATTTCTATGATTTACCTAATATTATTAGTTTAGGATTGCATACATTATGTCAATCACCATTTAGATTAAATTTTCAAATGAATTTCATATAATTACTTACATTTCTTGTCTATTTCTTCTTCACTTTTTGTTGTTGTCAAAAAGGGGGAGAAATTATTGTGTTTGTATGTTTTGTTATTATTGTGTTTGTTTGTTTTGTTTTGTTTTGTTTTGATTGTTTTGTTTGCATTTTGATTTTATATTTGACTTTGTGATTTTGTTAAAAAAAATTTTTGAAAAACAAAAATATTGTTCTTTGCTTCAAAATGCCTCCTTATTTTCATGTATTCATCAATTCAGGGGGAGTTTAGGAGATTTATGTAAATTGAAACCATACAAACAATAATTGTTTTGCCATCATCAAAAAGGGGGAGATTGTTAAGATAGTTGCTATTTGAATGCTTTACATTTTGCAACTTATGTAGTTTTGATGATTCCAAACATTATTGTTCAAATGTGTAGTTATCTCCTAACAATTTTAGAAGATTTATATTTATCTCTACTAACACTTGGAGTGTGTGAAAGGATGACGGTACTCTACCACACTGGGATTGATGGAAGAGAGCGTAATTGTAAAGGCTTCTCTGCCTTTCTATGGGAGCAAAAGGAGAGTCACTTTGGTAATAGTGCAATACCTGAAAAGAGAGTCATTAGGGATTGGATGTAGGTCTAGATGGACTGAACCACTATAAATCTTTGTATTTTTTTTATTTTTTAGTAATTTTATTTTGTTTGTTGAAAATTTTATTTTAAAAAAATTAAATTATATTAAAATTACTAAATGGTTTTCTTAAAATTCTATGAAGGTTTTAAATTACCAATTCACCCCCCTCTTGGTTAGCATTGTGAAAATTACGTTAGGTCTAGCAACTTGTATAGAATTTTCAAAGAGAATGTGACACCTTCCTTAGTTAGACTAAATACATTAAGGAGATCTAAAAAAAAATATGAAAGGTTCTAAAAGAATAAATATGCCAAAGAGCTTAACCATCAAACTAGATAAGGATTTTGATGGAAAATTAGTTAATCAAAAGAAGTATAGAGGAATCATATGATCACTACTTTATTTGACTGCTAACATGCCATATATTATATTTAGTGCTTATCTATATGCTAGATTTCAACATGATTTAAAAGAATCCTATCTAACTACTTTGAAAAGAATCCTTAGATATTTGATATGCACCCAAACCTTAAGCATCTGGTATCCTATCTATAAAACCACTTTATAATTATAGAATATTCAAATTCATATTTTACAGGCAGCAAAGTAGTTAAGATAAGTACATATGGTACTCATCAATTTATATGACAATCCTTACTTTCGTGGTCTAATAAAAAATAAAATTTTGTAGCCCTATCCATTACTGAACAAAATATATAGTTGTACGTAGTTAAATTTCCCAAGTATTATGGTTGAAGTAACAAATTCTTGGCCATAAACTATTTGTAGGAACCATCATATCATGTGCAATAACACTAGTGCAATCTATATTTTAAAAAATTTAATCAAACATTCTCGTACATAGCACATTGACATTAGACATTATTTTATTAGGGATCATGTAGAAAAGGGTGGCATAGAATTACACCATGTTGATATTGAAAATTAATTAGTATACATCTTTACCAAACCCCTTAATTATGATATATTCAGCACATTTAGGACTAGATTAGGTACCTTTGATATTCTTACTTAGAGGAGTTAGAGTAGAGGTAAGTTATGTTTTGTTTGGGTGTTTATTTATTTGTTTGTTTTTGTATATGCTATGAATTTAATTTTTTATCAAAAATATTTATTTCTGTTGTGATTTGTTACTATTTGTGTCTATGTTTTTTCTTGTATAGTTTTCCATGATCATCATAAATAGACCGTAGATTTTTTTTTTCATTTTGTACTGTATGATATGCTAATCATACTGTACTGTCCATGTAGGATTTGATTGTGGGAGCCAATAATTATCATATTAATTGTTATAAATGATTTATTATTTCTGATTGTATTATAGGAATTATTTATCATATTTTACAATACCTTTTGGTCAACAATCTTACCAATAACTCACCGGGATGATAGAATTTACATTGATCATACTATATAATTTATGATTTGATCATTGACTCTACATTCATGATGAGACATTTTGGATGGATTTGATTATACTATATAAACCATCTATCATACTATGCAATTGACTATAGCTATAAAAGAGAGGGGAAATCATTCATTTGCTTCACACTTCAAAACTCCAAACCTCTTGTCTTATCTAGTTCTATTCCTTCATTAAGTTTATATTGCTCTACTGAAGCACAGTCGTGCAGATCTCCATTGAAGGGTGGATGATAGTTTTCAATGTGAGGATGATGAAGATGATTTTTCCTATTATAGAGGAGACTCCCTCATCAATTCTAAAATCCTTAATCAAGAAATCTTTTACTACCAGGTATTTAAATTATTTGTCACTTTTACACGTCAATTCATAATCTATTTTGCCTTTCCATACCATATCGAGCTAATTTTAGAATTTTCTATTCTTCAAATCTCCATTAATCACATAGCTTTCCAATCTTGAGCCCCCCATCAGTAAATAACCATAACATTAAATGATCTCCATGAATACATCTACCTTTCAAATGCCTATCCATCACACCATTTCATTTCAGGTTCTTTAGATTACAATTCAAAGAAAGTCAACACTATCATTAGGAACTTTCATGCACTTCAACACCAACCCTTAGTGAGTTCCTTAGTCCTTAAAACATGTGTCATTTAACACATTCTTTGGAACAATGTGATGGGGGTGATAGAGTAATCTAAGGAATTTTGAAAATGATTTAAAGCTCTATCAATCCCTAAATAATTTTTAGGTTTTCATTGATAGAAAAATTATAAAATCTCCACTTAATATATGCAAGTGTATATGTTGAATCAAGTATTAAAGTGTAAAATTGAGTATCAATCCCATGAGGAAGAATGTTTACTTGTAAATACTAGTACTTTCTACTTCAACTAGAATAATAATCCTACTCAATTAAAATAAGTTTTGGTGGAGATTCAATCACTTAATTTAAAATAAAAAATAATTTAAATGAAACATTATTTAAATAAATATTTTTCGGATTGATGGAATGTGAATACAATACATTTCTTAATAATTCTCATTTATATTGATGCTATTCAGATCATATACATCATCAACTTCTCCGTCAAGCACGAACAGACAAAGGATAGATTAAACTCTTCCAACATCAACACCACTCTAAACTCCCTTAGTTTATCACCCTATAAAAGTCTTAGAAGTGTAAGTAAAGAATGTACCATTAAAACCCCCTTATAATAACTCATCTATATAAATTTGGTACATGGCAAGCATTATGTCTATTATTGCATCATGCCAATCCAATATACCTCATTGTGTCTGCTTTCTTATTCCTCGGCTCCAAATTACACCTGATATTAACTACACATATATCCACTTAAGGAATTAAATGAAGACCTGATATATAAAAAATATCATTAAACTATTGATGAAGAGAACTTATTAGTGCTCCATATTTTATTTACATCATCAATTCAAAACCTTAGAATTTAGCCAAACATGAAGAACAAGTGAAGCATATTTATTTTCATTAATTGCATAAAAGAAAGAAGGTGCAGAAATAGAGATATTATTGGATGGGTTCATTGATTTCCTCTACGCTCCTCCTTAAACTTATAGAATTGTTTCCATCATCACAAGCCAAACAATCTAATGAAATGTATCTAGTACTTCTCTGAATTCCCTTAGTTGTGACTTCTAAGAAAAAAATCGAGAAACACTTTAAGACTAAAATTAAACAAGTGAACAACTCCCCTACTAACATTACAAATAGCTTATTTATAAAAAAAATAAAAAATGGATTCTATCGCCATGACACTAGAGACACTTACGCTGCATTATTCGTAAAATGAACTAACACAATAGTGCTGAAGGGTTTCTTTCACTGTTGTGCTTATTTACAAGGACCGACTATTTATTGAATCGATGTGTCACTTCACTAGTAGATCATGGCTTAAAAAATTGTAATAGTAACATCAAGATGCTACTAACATTTGAGCCATGTGATGTCCATGTGGTATTCCTTTGACTTAGCAAGGTTGGAATTTGATAGAGACTAGGCTTTGTGGTGTTAAGTCCTATAATATTATAGTGCCGGGATAGTTGATTTGGCTTTGCATTGTAGACTCCTCTGATGTTACGACACTGTTAAATTGAGGCTCAGCACCTCCATGTCCATTTCAGGTGCTCCAGTGGTGTAATTGATGGCACCATGGTGATTTTATACCTAATGATATAATGCTACATAATACTTAAAAATTTTACCCTTTTCATGTATTTTTCTATATAAACATAACTAAAATAACATATTTTTACTAACAAATTAACACATAAAACATAACATTATTTACTCTTATCAAATCCTTCCCAGCTTTAGCTCTTATTTATCCTCAAGCAAATAAAAGTTTGTAATTCTGATTAAGTGATTAAATAAATAAATAAATGACAATTTTAAATTACTAAAATATAGAATAATACATAACTGTCAAGAACTAGTAAAATTAAATCTAAGCTAATCTTTTAGTTTAGAAAATACTAATAATTAAACTTAATAAATCATTTTTATTTTTGCCTAATTTGAAATTATAGGTTATAGATTTAATCTTTAACTTTTGAATGTTGAAGTGAATAATGTAGTTTTAACAATTAGAAATGCTTGTAGTTAAAATTATACTTTTATTAGTTCACCATCCCTTTCATTAGCTCTTTCTTATTTTATCCTTTATAATTTTTGTATAAGATTATATTTCAAATCTTAAGCTTTCACTGATATCAATTTTTTAATGTACTCATCTTTTTATTTTGTTATTTTTCATTTTTTTTCTTTTTTAAGATCTATTTGTAGTTCTTTTTTCTTTTTCTTTTGTGGAGTATATAATTAATGATTTTGAATAGCAAATTCTACTTTAGGATTCTCATATAGTCTTAATAATTTTAATTTATGGACTTGATGAGATTATTAATTCTATCTCCATATTAGCTGTGATTTCAAATTTTAATCTTGTAATATATAATTTTTAATACTAAATATTCATCTTATATTTTTTAAAAGTTAAATTCATAAATGTATTGCCTATAAATTCAAATTAGGAAAATAGAATAAATGATTTGAGGAGTTAAGTATTATTTTTTCAAACCTATGAAGTATTAATATAGTTCATTCAAACTAGAATATAGGATTTTGTAATTTATCTAATTTTTATAATTTTTAATTATCACTTCTGTAAAAGTAAATTAAATACTTAGAATATAATAGTAATTGGAGGACAATTATAATGAAGTATGAAGGGAATTTGCTAATATGTAAATAAACACTTAAATAAATATTACGAACACATGCTTTCTTTTGAGTGGTAAAGGTGCATAAAACATGTGTTGAAAATAATATGACATTCATAGGATGGCACAATTATAGGATAACTTGTGCCCATGACACCCATCATTCAACAGTGACTCTCAAAGTCAAAATTTTCAATTAAGTTAAATTAAGTTCAACTACAAAAGCTAATATCTCCCACCTCTTCATTATCTTCTATAAAATAAAACTAAAATAATAATAGCTCATTCACATCCTTAAGAATTATTCACTCCTCTAAGATCATGGATTCAATTTATAGCATTAACTTTGATGGTTTGCAAAGTTTGTTTGTCTTGTATCCTAATGGAACCATTAAAAAAAATTATAATGATAGTGAAAGCTCCAATCCATCCATATTTGATTTTCTCATGGAAATACCTTTCCTTATAATCAAATAACAACATATCTTTCCTAGGAAAAACATAATACAAAAAAAGTCTACCACCGTACATCTTCCATATTTCTTTCATATACATCTTCTTATCTCTATGCAACTCCTTTTTGAATTCTTTCAACTTAGTAATAATGAAAGAATTTTATATGTGGAGAAGTGGAAAAGAATCCTCATTCCGATTATCATTGTGATTGTTTGAAGAAGATGAGGTATGCTTAGACTTTTGATTTCCAATAGAAGGAAGTATGATACTTACTTAAGAGTAGGTAAGGATTGAATAGAGTACTTCCTTCTAATTGGTTTTATAGATTTCAGTGGGAGTGAAGTTTGAAAATTTTAAAATTGCAATCATTAAGTCTCATTGAGGCACTACGACGTTAAAAGGTATGGTACCACGGTGCTCCCTATTCTCTCTCCAAGGTTTATTTTAAAAATAAATAAATAAATAAATCCTAATCTCAAAGATAGTGTTTCATCCCTAAAAGCGCTAAGTTTATAGTCGTCAACCATACTAGATATCTAACTTGAACTAAGATTGGGTTGCTTGCCACGCAGCACTAAGTTTATAATCTTCATCCAAAGTCCTTAGATTTTTAATTTGGCTAAGGTGGATGATTGTTATTATTAAATTGGGTCCCATTAGTATCTCTTTCCTTCTCTTTAGGATTAACTTTAATGTTACTAAGAAGAAATCCAACGAGTCTACTACTCATACAAATTGTAAGATTATTTAGCTGAGTTTCCAAATATTTAATTGAAGCAGCTTGGTTTTATAATTGAGTTCCTAATTGCACGACCACATATTCTAGTGTACATTTTCTATACAAATTGCTTTGAGTAAATCTCGAAGGATATGCTACCCATGGATTTATATTAGCTTGATTTTGATTATTCAAATTTGTGCATTAGTCATTTTGACAAGCATTCCATTGAATTCTTCCACTATTATTTATCCAATTAAAATTTGGGTGATTCCTCCAACCTGGATTATAAGTATTTGACATACGAAAGAATAATAAGAAAGAACACACCAGATTTTATAGTGGTTCAGTCAACTTGACCTACGTTCACTCCTCAGAGGCGCCCTCCGAGTATTGCACTAAACTCAGTATCTCTCTTTTTGCCCCCATAGCAAGGCAGAGAAGCCCATACAAAAAATCCTTTCCACCAACCCCGGTGAGGCAAAGAACCCAACTCATTTTTCTTCCTCCAGAAGCAGGCAAAGAACTGAACTCCTTTTGCTTCCTCCAGAAGAAATTAGAGAACCCAACTCCTTTTGCTTCCTCCAGAAGCATGCAGAGAACCTTCATTAGTTGTTAAAGTTGACCTCTATCGAACCTCCAAGGAAGTAAGGATGACGACTGGAGAAGATGACTTAGATCCTTGTTTGGAGCAACCTTTATGAAACCCCTCAAAAACTCCCCCTCATAAGATCCTCTCTCTCCCTTACTCTCCCTCTCCTCTTGGCTCTCTCAGGTCACAACAACAATGAAAGATACACTCTTGGGTAAAACAAGAGGTCTTATATAGAAGAGCTTCAAATTTGCTCTTAATTGTAACAAATTGACATTATTATCCAGGAAATTTGAGCAATCATCCTGTACAATCAGTACAAATTCAACTCAATCAGCAAGATGATTTGGGAGAGTTTAGACGATCAGAAGGATAATTTGTTCATATCATTCAGGACGATAGGATATCATCCTATATGATTAGTTCAAGTCATTAAATATCATCCAGACCATCACCCTGGATAGATCTCTGGATGATGGAAAAATAACTAGATTGTCCAAGACGATCTCACGATCATCCGAGTCAATTAGTACAGAATGACCAATATCATCTAGAACATTGCCCTGAATGGATGTCTAGATGATTGAAAAATAACTTGATTGTCCAGGCTGATCTCTCAATCATCCCAGATGATTAGTTCAATTCAGTACATATCATTTAGAGCATCACCTTGATTGGAACCAGGCTAATTTTTGATTATCAAAGAAGAACTAAGGTTTATTAACTGATTATCCTGGACAATCCTAGATTGTCTAGGACGATATGATCGAGCAATCAAACCTTAATTTTTTTTCTTAAATACCAGATTAATTTAGGCATAATTACACTGTATCATCTGGGATGATGTCCAAAAATAAAAGATACCTAAGTAAATAAGGCGACTGATTCTTTCTGATTTGAGCCTATCATCCCAAATGATACAAATATCATCCAGGTTGATTAACTTAATTACAACTGCCTTAACCAGGATGTTCTAATTAGGGTTTCTATTTTTAACTAATTATCCAGGGTGATTTTTTAGATCATCCTGGATGATGTGATTAAAAATAGAAAACTCTAAAATAGTCAAAACTTTTCCCCCAAGTGTATGTGTGCAAGGTTACTTATCATTAGGGTCCACATCATTTACAATTGACTCAAAAAAGGGTAAAAGATACTTGATGTACATTACAAACTGACTCGGTCCTAATCTACTCAATCTTCAACTGTTGTTATTTGCAATTTGATCTTATGGACCAGAAATGTCAATAGGAAAGGTAGTCATAAAAAAATAAAATTATTTGCTATTATCCAAATTCTATTTTCTTAACTTAGATTCGCAACCATCTCCCTCTTTTTTATTATGGAAAATAATCAAAACAAAATAAAACATAAACAAGTAAAAAATTCCAATAAAATAAACTCAAACAAACACTACTCCCCATTTTGAAATCACAAAAAAGAGGGAAAAACTATAAAATTAAAAACAGAACAAAAGACGAAATAGAAGAATGAAAGTAAAGTGTTTATTTTTTTTACTCAAAGCATGAAATGATAAATTCTCCATGTGATTGAATTTAAAAAATTTGTAAGAAAAATGAGTTAATATCATTGAAATCTAAGAAATGATGGAATAGCAGATCCTGTTAGCACTAGCTAGGACTTCTCTCAGGGCAAATCTTCTTTTGAAAACAAAATACCTTACTCAAAAAACTAGCTGGATAAGAAAAAGAGATCCACTCACAACTTGGTTCCAAAAAAATATCTTATAGAATAATATACCAAAGCAATTTGTTATAATCACAAATATCAAAATCAAGCATTTGAAAATATCAAATGACTTATGAATTCTTCTAAGATTTAAAAATTTGAAAGTGAAGAAAGCTTGCTTTTGTGGGCTCATTTTATGCCTCTTGTCAACTGATTGGGGCACTTTGAGCATCTTTTGATTTTTGATATATTTTGTGTACCATTCAATTTTTTTAGCTGTCATTGCACATCTTTTTAGTTTTCTTTTTCTTTTTAGGGCTCATTTTATGCCCTTGTCATTTTTTGCAAGCTAGATCCCTTTTGAAACTCTTAAATACTCTCAGCTATGAGTATATCTTCTAGATATTAAAGAAGGAAACCTCACTCTCTAATACAAGGAAGAATAAATCACAAAATAGAATCAATATTCATATGATAAATGCAACAATGAGATTTCAAAGAATTTTAAAGTAATATAAGGAATTTGAACAATATAAATATAAGATAGATTACTATAGCAAGATAGAAAAGATCTCAATCGTAGAGTCCAGTTGTTATTTCTGTATAAACTTTTGTTTAGAAAAGAAAATTATACCGCTAAAAGAGATTAGAGGGAAGGAAACAATCAATGGTGTTTCTCCCTTTAACTAATTTAGAGATGTCAAACATTGGCTACAAAGTTTTCATAAACCAAAAACAAGGCATGAAATATCATTTTAGCTATGACCAAAAGGAAAAACAAAACAATAAGAACATCAGAGATGAAATCACTACAAAATAATAACAAATAAAAAAAAACTCAAAACTAGAAAGAAAGAAATAGAAAATAACAACAAGCAATATATTAGAAAATATACAAATCAAAATTTATTAAACAACAAGATTATGCAATTAAGAGTTGTGAGACTCCGTTGTCTAAGTACCACATGCTCTCACAAGGATTTTTGTGAGAGCAAGCCTGCAAAATTATCAAATGTTAGGTTTAGGAACCCAAACAAGTTTGTGTCCCTTCTTATTAAAATAGGAATACAATGCATGTGTGTTATGCAATTTGGGTCTGTACACCCAATGTGTACTATGGTGAATAGTGCAAGTGTGTTAGATGTGCCCTTGTATGCCACATAAAAAACATCTAACACTAGGAAAAGGATTTATTAATATTTTTGGGTTATAATGCCTCTTCCTAGGTTTTGGCTTTAGATCAAGTGTGGGTGTTGTCCTATTTTACTCAAGTGCATTCAATTTAGCTTTAAACCTCAAGTTAGTACTTTCTAAAACAACATTATAAACTCTCAAATTGTGTTTCATATATTCAGATTCATCAACATATGTATTAAAATCATATTCAAGTGAGGTGTAGGATCTTTTTAATGAATCATGCTCAATAACCAACTCAGAATGCTTTATATTCAATTCATCAAACTCATCAAGTAAAGACATGTGATTTCTATCAATTTGGGAGTGATCTTTCAATATAATTTCATGCTCTTTTTACAAATTCAAAAGCTCCAATTTTAAACTAGCATATGATTTCTTAAGTTTCTTATATGATGCATGAATTTATTCATAAACTTTAAGTAATTGATCATAGGTTAGTTCGCATACCTCTTCTTAGTCAGACTGACTACGATGATCACCCACCTTTAAGCACAAGTTTATAGTCTCCTCTTTTGCTTTAGTCTCAGAGGAGTTAGATGTAGAATGTGCCCATAACACCTTTTGGAACTGCTTATTATCCTTCCTTAACTTGGGTTTCTCCTCACCCTTCTCCTTTCTTGGTTGATCCTTATGTGTAGGACAATCAACTTTGACATGTCCAGGCTTTCTATATTCAAAACAAACCACATCAGAAGAACTTTAAAAATTTTACTATCCTTACATTTTTTCCACCTCTATTGATGCTTGTAATTCTTCCTTATAAAGCTTTTAAATTTCTTAGTGATGAAGGCAATATCATCACTTTCTGATTTGGAAGAATTTGTATCCGTATCATTAGCTTTCAATGCCATAGTTTTATCCTTCTTCTTCTCACCTGTATCAAGTTTTCTTTGTTTCACCCCTTGCTCGTAAGCAACGAGTGATCCAAGTATGTTATCAACAGAATAAGTATTCAAATCCTTAGATTAAATAATTACAGTAATCTTAGTATCAAAAGAAGAAGGCAAGCATTTCAAAATCTTATTGACTCTTTCATAATTCATTAGCTTTCTTCCTAAAGCATGCAATGAGGTGACAATTTGAGTAAACCAAGTATATATGTGAGAAATCATTTTAGTAGATTTCATACAAAAACGTTCATATTCAAGCAATAAAATATTCAACCTAGATTTCTTAACTTCATTTATTCCTTCATAAGTGATACACAATCTATCCCAAATTTCTTTACCAATAGTACAAGTAGAAACACATATATAATTTTTTGATTTCAAGGCACAAAAAAACTAGTTCAAATATTTCGCATTCTGTTATGTTAAATCCCTTTCATCAAAAGTCCATTCAGTAAAATAAAATTTAGTTTTAATGCCATTAATTTCATGAGACGGGGGTAAATAACCATTCTTAAGAAGCATCCACATATGATAGTCAATCAATTACAAAAATGTAGACATGTGAGTTTTCCCAAAATTAAAAAGAATATTGTCAAACAAAGGTGGTCGAGTAACAGAATACCCTTTCGCAGTATTACAATTATCAAAGTTAGCCATTGATCAATATTCAAAAGTTTTAAAAACTTAATTTTATGAACCCCGCTCTAATACCACTTGAAATTGTTCTGATACCACTTGAAAGTTTGTCATGGATGTTAGGCCCTTATGAACTAGTCCCAAGGCTAACCAAGAGGGGGGTGAATTGGTATTTAAAAATTTCTTTAAATAGAAATATAAACACAACCAAACCAAGATTCACCATAAGAGTAACGAAGTTCAAAAATTAATTGCTAAAGAATAATAAGAAAAAATACACTAGATTTTATAGTGATTTGATCAACTTGACATGCATCCACTCGTCGGAGCCCCCCTCTGAGTATTGCACTAAACTTAGTATCTCTTTTTTTCCCCACATAAATATGGAGAAGCCTGTACAAAAACTCCTTTTTACAAACCCCGATGATTCAGAGAACCCAACTCCTTTTATTTCCTCCAGAAGTAGGTAAAGAACCCAACTCCTTTTGCTTGTTCTAGAAATAGGTAGAGAACCCAACTCCTTTTGCTTGATCAAAAAGCAGACAGATAACCTTGATCAATTGCTAAAGTTGACCTCTCTCAAATTCCCAAGGAACCAAGGATGACGATTAGAGAAGATGACTTGGATCCTTGTTTGGAGCAACATTTGTGAAACCCCTCACAAACTCCCCCTCATAAAATCCTCTCTCTCTCTCTCTCCCCTGCTCTCCCTCTCCTCTTAGCTCTCTCAGGTCATGACAATAGTAAAAGATACAATCTTTGGTAAAATAAGAGGTCTTATATGGAAGAGCTTCAAATTTATTCTTAATTGTAATAAACTGACATTATCGTCTAGGATGATTAGCCGATCGTCCCGTACCATCAGTACAAATTCAGCTCAATCAGCAAGGATGATTTAGGAGAGTTTCAATGATCAGAAGGATAATTTATTCATATTGTCCTATATAATTAGTTCAAGTCATTGAATATCATCCAGACCATCGCCCTAGATGGATGTCTGAACGATGGAAAAATTACTAGATTATCAAGGATGATCTATTAATCATCCAGGCAAATTAGTTTAAAATGACCAATATCATCCAAAACATCACCCTTAATGGATGTTTGGATGATGGAAAAATAACTTGATTGTCTAGACCGATCTCTCGATCATCTAAGATGATTAGTTCAATTCAGTACATATCATCTTGAGCATCGCCCTGAATAGAACCAGGTCAATTTTTGATCGTCTGGGAAGCACTAAGGTTTATTAATCGATTATCCCGAAAGATCCTGAGATTGTCTAGGATGATTTGATTGAGTAATCAAATCTTAATTGCTTTCCATAATTACTAGCTTAATTTAAGCATAATTGCACTGCATCATCCAGGCCAATGTCCTGGATAATATCCTAAATAAAAGATGCCTAAATAGATATGGCAGCTCATTCTTTCTTATTTGAGTCTATTGTCTCGGATGATGCAAATATCATCCACGACGATTCGCTTAATTATTGCTGCCTTAACCAGGATGTCCTAATTAGGATTTCTATTTTTAACTGATCATCTAGGATGATTTTTTGGATCATCCCAGATGATGTGATCAAAAGCCAAATACTCTTAAATAGCCAAAAATATTCCCCCAAGTGTGTGTGTGTAAGGTTACTTAGCATCAGGGTCCACATCGTTTACAATTGACTCAAGAAAGGGTAAAAGACACTTGACGTACATTACAAACTGACTCAGTCCTAATCTACCCAATTTTAAGCTGGTTCGGTTTGTAATTTGATTATATGGACCTAAAATATTAGTAGGCAAGGCAGTCATAAAAAAATAGAAATATTTGCAATCATCAAAATTTTATTTCCTGAAATCTGATTCACAACATTATCTTCCAAATTTAAAGTTAAATCATAATTTAAGCATAAAGTGTTTATTTTCTTTGATATTGCTGTTGCTTGTGCAGTTAATAAATAAACATTTACATAAATTCTAGCCACTTTCTTAGGATTCACCCTAGTAGTAAGCCACTAAAATTTATTAGTTTTCATTTATTTAATTAATTCATATACATCTTCAAAAGGCTTTAACATCAAAGAACCTCCAACTGCAACATAAATTATAGCTCTACGGGGTTAATCCATTATAAAAAGTTTGAATTGTCAAACAATAAGGTAAAGTATGGGAGTGCAGTTTCTAAGTATATCCTTGAATCTCTCCCAGCTCTCATAAATAGATTCTCCTTTTAACAATGTATAATAGAGTAAAAGAAGTAATGTCATTTCTAAGCTTGTTGGTCTTACAAGGTTAGAAATACTTTCCTAGCAATTTGTGGGATAGCTCATTTAATGTTGTAATAGAGCATGGGGGCTAAGAATTTAACCACATTTTTGCCTTATCTCTTAGAGAAAATAAAAAGAATTAAAGTCTAATGGCATCATTACTAACACCATTATACTTACTTTTTGTACAAAGTTTTATGAAACATGCTAAAAATATGTTAGGGTCTTTAGTTGGAGCTCCCCTAAAATGAGAATTTTGTACCATATGAATGATTGCAAGTTTTAACTCAAAATTATTTTCTTGGATGGCGGGTCTATTTATGCTTTGGTGAATTCCATCTATTAAAGTGTTTGAAAAATCCTTAAGAGGTCTAGAATGATCAAGTTTTGAATTGGCTTAAAATTTTAAATTTTTTTCTGTGGTTTTAATTTTAAAAAGGGTTCTCATGATTTAAGAATAAAAATTTAAATGTGTCTCCCCTCTCTTTCTTATAAGCATGCAACCACATATATGAAATAAGTAAATTAAAATAAAATAATAAGACACTCTTTGAATAAAATTTTTTGGATTAATGGAATGTAAATGCAATATGTTTCCAAATGAGTCTCTTTTATATTGATGTTATTTAGAGCATATGAATCACTGACCGCTCGATAAAGCATGAGGAGGTAAATAATAAATTAAACTCTTTCACATCAAAACCACTCTAAACTCCCATAGTCTGTCATGCTATAAAAATATTAGAAGATTAAGTAAAGCATGTACTGTTAAAAACCCTCATGGCAATTCATAACTATAAATTTGATACATGAAAAGCACTTTGTCTATGCTTACATTATATCAATCTAACATACCTTTTTTGTGTTTGCTTTCCTATTTATAGGCTCTATATTACACCTGATATTAACTACACATTTGGCCACTATGTACATTAGATGAATACCTTATGAAGAGAAATCATTAGTATTGCATATTTTATTTACACCATTAATTCAAAATTAGAGAATTTAGCTAGACAAAAAAAAGAAGTGAAGCATATTAATTTTCATTAATTGCATAAAAGAAAAAATTTAAATAAGAAAAGATATCACCAAACGAGTTCAATGATCTCCTCTACACTCCTACTTAAACTTATATAATTTCTTCTGCAATCACAAAATAAACACTCTAACGGAATGTATCTAGTACTTATCTGAATTCTTCTAATTATCACTCCTAAATAAAAATTAGAGAAGCACTATGAAGATTGAAACTAAATAATTGACTTAACTCTTCCATTAAAAATAGAAACAAACTATGATGTGAAACATACATGTGAAGATGACTTTCTTAATGAATTTGCATGCTTAATTTTTTGAGCACAATAATTATAACTTTGCATTAATTTTGAACGACAAAAGAAAATACAATGAGCGGTAAGACAAGTTTAAGCTAAATTACAAGCATATGTGTTAAGATCATAAAATAGCAAAATTTAATCTAATAATGCATACATGGATGGTTTCAACGAGAGATCCCAAGATTAATAACAAGATTGGTCACTATGATAGAATCGCTCTCCCAACTCTCTAATTTCTAAAGCTTTAGTAGAGAGTAATTAACAACCAGCTTATGAATCAATTAAATCACTTAGTAGGATAACTATGAAGATAAGAGACTAGGGAAAGAGTTCACCATTATCAAGCACTAGGTAGTAGTTGGAAGCCTCAGATCAGCAACCTCATTAGTCTCCAAAGTTAGGACAGTAATCTATAATGACTAAGGAGTTCTTGGCAGCATTTTGGGACCTTCCCATCGAAGGTGTGGTGCAGGGGATCCTACTGAACTATGTGTTCAACAACTTTGGATAGCAATTTGGCAGCTTCTAAGTGGTATACAGCAAGCGAACCTGACTTGGACTCCTTGGACAGCAATCGAAAGGCCATGGACAACAGCTTTCTAGGTCCTAAATCTCAGGGTAGCACTTAGAACCAATCCAGATTTTGGATAGCAAGCGGAAGGAGGGGAAATCAGTGACTTTCCTCTCCGAATTGCACATGAAATAAGGGATTTTAATGGGGAATCCCTAGGGCAGCTGTGGGAGAAAAAATTTAGGATCCATTACTTGCTTAGGTGGCCAATCTAATTAAATTCAGATCAAGTGAAATTGGCAGGATGAATTTGAATTTGAATTAAAATTCAAATTGAGAGAATTAAAGTGGAAGAGAGAGATTGGGGGAAAGGGGAGGCAGCATGGGGAGGTGATTAAGGAGTCTTAATTGGGAGCATTTAATTGAAAGTGGAGAGAGAGAGAGAGAAAGAGAGAGAGAGAGAGAGAGAGAGAGAGAGAGAGAGAGAGAGAGAGAGAGAGAGAGAGAGAGAGAGGGAGGGAAATATTGTGAACACATTCAATGAATGTGGACCAAGACATTAATTGCAAGTGGGAATTAAATCTGAGATTTATTTTAGATTTAAGGTGATTTGGTTGGATTTAATTTGAATTTTTAATTCAAATTCAAGTGGGATGGAGCCTTAATAGGAAGCAATAGGATTTAGCCAATTAATGGATGGCCGGCGGCATCATGAGGGGAGGATGAGTATGGGGAAGATTTTAATAAGTTTCTAAATGAGGTTTGCCACATATGAAAGAGAATAAATAACCCTCTTTAATTTAAAATTAAAACAGATTGAAATTTCAAAACTTTCCTTATTAGCAAAGTTCCAGATAAGGAAAGTATTTGAAATTTGAATTTCAAATTTCAAACAAGGGTCATTACTTTCCTTTTCTTTGGAGCTAATTTAGGAAGGGAATTATGACGATCAAAATCCTCATAATTGAGGTGGATCAAATAGGGAGGCCGACGTCAATGGGGGCTTGGGGGGACGATGTCGGTTGTAAGGAAGGGAGAGTTGATCCATCGATTGGAGAGGGGAATTGGGTGCTTCTAGAAGGTAGGATTAGAGTAAGGGTGCATGTAGTGGTGGAGCTCGGTAGGTGGGTAGTTTTTGGATGGTGGGTATGGTGAGGAAGGTGGGTAGGAAAGATGGAAACTAAAATAAATAACTAAGAACTAATAAAGAGATCGTAAAACTTCAAACCTTGGACTCCTCCAAAAGTTGACGGGTATTGCTTTCACCCACCTAGGGTCTCTCCTCCCATGAACTCACTTAGAGATCAAGTAAAGAAAATAAAATTTCATTCAATATTCATCATCCTATAATATAAGAGAGTTAGCCTATAAATAGGCCTCATGAAAAGAAAAAAAGCAAAGACTAAAATGCCCTTCGGGCTACAGCACCACATGACTACTCCTAAGGGTAAAATGAGAAAAACAGTAATATAAGATAAACTAGTACATAAAACATGAAAAAAATAAAATAAAATAAGCTCTAGATCATAGCCGTTGATCTTCCAATGTCCTCATCATTCTACCCGGGTGGGAGAAAACTCGACTCCGTCGAGTGGGAGTCTCGAGAACTTCTCGTGCATCTGGGTCGATCTGTTGTAACTCCTCGTGCTCTGACCACGTATCCTCTAACTCCGGTTTACCTCTTTACCTAATCAAATATCTTCTTCATCCACCCTCTTTTGCGAAAATAATATCATCACTCAGAATCATGTCATCCTTCTCCATTATAAGTATTTTGGGAATATAAGTTTTTGGGAGTGGAGGTAGGCTTTGGGGTTCTCACAAGGTGTGGTCACACAAGGCTTAATTTGAAGTGGATATGGGGTTTAAACTTTGGACCTTCATAGGCCTACTAAATCTTTTATGTTAGAAAAGGAATGAATGTTGAACTCTGCAAGCAGATCCACCACGTAAGCTTTTGCATTGATTTTATTGACTATTTTAACTAATCCCACTTTTCTAGCATGTAATTCCTTTACAGTTCCTTGTAAGAACTGCGCTAGATGAATCTGCAACATCACTGAATCACCAACCTCAAAAGTTTTAAGTTGTCATTTAAATTCAACATGAAGTCTATAAGTATTATCATTCTATTCAATTAGGCATGCAATTTCCTTAAGTAGGTCATGCAGATGCGATGTAAATGCGACATGTAATATGCGAATTCATATGTCTAAAATTCAAGACTCAAAAAGATAAATATTATGGGAATGAAGTGGTGGAAGAGACTTGATATGCAAGATGAATGAAATGAAATGTGGATTCACAAATAAATTTTAAATAGAGAAAATTTTTGGAAGACAATAGACTATAAAAATACACACGACATACTAACTCACAAGCATGCATAAATAGAAAAAAGTTGGAAGAGTCATGAAATGAGGGGATCTAAACTATTCAGTTCTAAGGGAACTGGGGTGGGGGGAGAAAAAAAGACATCCTTAGCTACCATGGCATTTCTATAGGAAGTTTCATTTAGGGTTGTAGGTAGTCTCCTACGGGCAATAGGGTAATCTAGCAAATTCATCCAACTAGGAGAGAGATGGTCCTTAACAGGGATGGACAAGAACATAGCAGGCAAAATGAATGAATAAAAAATAAGATAAGATGATGGGTCCTAACTCACAGCCATAATGGGATAGCTCAACAAGTCACTAGCAGGTATGTGACTCTAAAGGAGGGGTAGAGTGTAAAAAATAGATATGGACACAACATTTAGAGGTATGTCATCAGAGTATGGGATAAAACACTCTCTAACTTTAATGACAGTATGAAGAATGGAGAGGTAAGTCTAATCAAGAAAGATACACTCATTCAAATGTAAATTTAGAGGAACAACTCCTA
This sequence comes from Dendrobium nobile, assembly GCA_022539455.1. NCBI lineage: Eukaryota > Viridiplantae > Streptophyta > Magnoliopsida > Asparagales > Orchidaceae > Dendrobium > Dendrobium nobile. The sequence goes on from CM039735.1 coordinate 57,775,519, forward strand.
AAATAGACTCCAATAAAAGAAGAGGAGGCTCATTATTCAAATTAGGCTAAAAAACTTTCAGACTCAAAGAACTGTCATCCGAAATCATATTACTATCCGCAATAGAATCAAATTTGGTGATAACCCTAAGATCAATGAATTCAGGATCAATTAAATTAGGGTTTAACTTAGGAAATAAATTTAACTGACTTAATTCCAACTCAAGACTATCGACATCATCATCAAAATATGAAATTAAATCAAAATTATTCAAAGTCATCACAGTAGGAGATACGATTGAATCTGAAACTTCCAAATTTAATTTCATGATGTTCATGTTCAGATCAGCTCCTTTTAAGATCAAGTCAACATCATTCAGGTAGACCTTATCCAACAAGATATCTTCAAGTAGACTAGGACCAGGGTGGGCTAAGGTGTCGACATTTAAAGGTTCTAACTTTCCTAGCTCAAGGTTTAAGGCATGCTGAGAGTATGATTCAATCACTTCAGTCTCATCCTCAAAGAATTCTTTATTATTAGTGATATCATTAGCATCCATAAAATGGATGCACTTAGTCTCAAGTACAGGGGACCTTTTCTTTTTAATGTATCTTATTATAATTACTCTTGTAGGGTCAAGAGCTGGGGAGGCTAAAGGTAAACTGGGATGGCTAGAAGTTGGCCCAAGTGGGGAGTCACATGGGACCGATCCAATAGAAGATCCAATAAGGGTAGGCCATCATGGCTAGGAGAAAGCCTACAAGGTGGGGCAGCAACCCTAATGTTACTAAAGGATAGGTGGTCTCAACCACAGTAATGTCCATGGTTTATTCCAATAGAAGAGGTAGGGTGGTGCTCTAAAGTACGGTCACTAGGGGTAGGGGTATTAAAAGTGCAACACCAAAAGGTTTGATGAACAGGGGGTGACTTAAACTTAAAACAAGATGGTTGGTCACTAGTAGAGGGTCGGTACTTTAAATTAAGTTCTCTACTCATATCTTTCCAATTAGAAGTAGGGTACTCACTGTGACTCTTTATGATCTTCTAACCTCAGCCAAAATTGAAGAGCTTGACCTTTTAGGTGAGATGTAGCAATGCTAACTTGGTGGGAGTCAGGGATATGATGTGATTCAAGATAGACCTCTAGTTGTCTAACCTATTCCCTAAAGTAGTAAGTGTCCCAGGAACCATCAAAGGTAGGTAGATGGTAAGGTGACTCTAAGTGAGGTCGTTGAGGCATAGGCTCAGGTCTAGGTTGATAAGCTGAGTGGGGCATCTTCTGACTAGAAGGATTGATCAAATGAGACACATACTTAGAGTGGGGAGAGTCAACAAGTTTCTTTATCATAATTCTAGTCATAGAGCCAACTAGGTTAATGATGTAATCTAATTTCTTTTAAAGTCTTATTGGGTCCATTAGGAAGTGCTTGGAAATACTTAGGGATGAATCAGATAGGGGACAACACCTAAACTGAAGCTAGACTCTCCAATTTATCACTAGAAGGTGCACTAAATATGTGGACAACAAACCCCTTTAGTGGATAAAATAGTTTAGGTGACTAGAAAGGGTACCGGGTCAAGGGCAACACCAATATGCTAAGGTTCCTAGCCTAAAAATCCACTAAACGAGTGCAGGAGTGCTGCGGATGCAACCTACAACACTAGATTAATTGGTCCAAATGATGAGGGAAATGTCTAGAATGAAGTTAGCACCTAAACACTAAGTTAGGTTCACTTAAATGCCACTAGGTAGTGTATAAAATGAGTGGACAGCAAGCATAACCATGGTGGTTTCATGTCACTAGGTGTTAAGGAAGGCTGCTAAGGCTTGAATAGCACCCAAACCAAAGGTGAGACTCACTTAAATGCTTCTAAAGAATGCAAAAAAAAAAAAAAAAAAAAATATTCAGGACAACAAACAAACTCACTGGAATAAAATATCTAGATGATGAAATGCATGCAAATAAACATATGGGTTGATAGGTAGAGTCCTAGCATGTTTTCTAGCATGTATTACCTATGCCTACTATGCTCTGATACAAAAATGATGTGAAACATACATGCAAAGATGACTTTCTTAATGAATTTGTACGCTTAATTTTAGAGGACAATAATTATATCTTTACATTAATTTTGAACAATAAAAGAAAACTCAATGAGCGGTAAGACATGTTTAGGCTAAATAACATGCATAGGAGATAAGATCGTAAAATATCCAATTTAATCTAACAATGTATACATGGATGGTTTCAACGAGAGATCCCTAGAAGAACAACAAGATTAGTCACTATGATAGAATAGCTCACGCAACTCTTTAATTTCAAAATCTATAACATAAAGTAATTAACGAGCTTCTTATGAATCAATTAAATCACATAGTAGGATAGCTATGGAGATAAGAGACTAGGAAACTAGTTCACCATTATCAAGCACTAGGTAGTAGTTGGAAGCCTTAGATCAACAACCTCATTAGTCTCCAAAGTTAGGAAAGCAATCTAGAATGACAAAGGAGTTCTTTGAAGTAGTTGGGGGCCTTCCCATTGAAGGTGTGGTGCAGGGGAGCTAGCTAAACTATGTGGACATCAACTTTGGATAGTAGTTTGCTAGCTTCTGAGTGGTGGAAAACAAGCGAAATCGACTTGGACTCCTTGGAAAGCAATCAGAAGGCCCTGGACAGTAGCTTTCTAGGTCCTAAATCCTAGGGTAGCACTTAGAACCAATTCAGATTTCTGGACAACAAGTGGAAGGACGGGAAATATGTGACTTTCCTCTCCAGGTTGCATAGGAACTAAGAGATTTTAAAGGGGAATCCCGTGGGAAGCTATGGGAGAAAAAATTTGGGATCCAGTACTTGCTTAGGTGGCCAATCTAATTAAATTCATATTAAGTGAAATTGGCAAGATGAATTTGAATTTAAATTCAAATTCAAATTAAGGGAGTTAAAGTGGAAGAGAGAGAATGGGGGAGAGGGGAGGCAGCATGGGGAGGTGATTAAGGAGTCTTAATTGGGAGTATTTAATTTAAAGTGGAGAGAGAGAGAGAGGGAGGGAAATATTGTGTCCACATTCAATAAATATGGATTAAGGTATTAATTCCAAAAAGGAATTAAATCATAGGTTTATTTCAGATTTTAGGTGATTCAGCGGGATTTAATTTGAATTTTAAATTCAAATTCAAGTGGGATGGAGCCTTAATAGGAAGCAATAGGATTTAGCCCATTAATGGGTGGCTGATGAAAGTTTGTTAGGGATGTTAGGCCCTATGAACTAGTCCTGAGGCAAACCAAGAGGGGGGGTGAATTGGTATTTTAAAAATCTTTAAACGAAAGAATAAATATCACAAACCAAAGTCACCAATGAAAAATAAGTACGAAAAATTAAAGTGCGGAAGCAGTAAAAAGAACACAAGGGTTTATAGTGGTTAGGTCAACTTGACCTACGTCCACTCCCCGGAGGCGCCCTCCGAGTATTGCTCTACCAACGTGACTCTCCTTTAGCCTCCACAGCTGGGCGGAGAAGCCCATACAAAGACACCTCCTTTTTGCCACCGCGACAAGGAAGAGAACCCCACTCCTTTTACTTCCTCCTGAAGCAGGCAGAGAACCACGATCACTTGCTGAAACGTATCTCTCCCAACCCTTCCAATGACAAGAGACTCTAGGGAAGAAGAAGTGGAATAATGCTTGGAGCAACCCTTATGAACCCTCTTACAAGCTCCCCCTCACAAGATCCTCTCTCTCTCTCCCTCTCCCTCTCTCTTTCATACTCTTTCTTCAAGTTTTCCCCAAAAGAATAAAGCTACAATGGCTGCCAAAGACACTTACAAAGTGCCTTGCTAAAGATTAAATAGAAGATCTCAAAATGAGCTCATTAATGCAAGTTATCGACATTATCGTCCAGGACGATAGACATATCATCCTGTACGATCAGTACAATTTAAGCACAACGGCCCGGGATGATTTGAGACGATTAGAAGAAGTTTGTTCATATCATCCAGGACGATAATATATCATCCTGGATGATCAGAACAAATCCTGGAATATCATCCTGAACATCGCACTGAAAAACAGCTGTCTGATTCCCAATCGTCCAGCGTATCGGCCTGGACGATTTTGCGATCATCCAGTATGATTTGATCGTACAATCAAGTCATAATTGCTTTCCTTAAATTCCAGAGAAATTTTGGAAAAAATTGTCCTGGATCATCCTGAACGATATTTAAAAGTCCGGGACGATCCTCTGGACGATGTCCAAAAATAAGTAATTCCTAAAGAGATATGGCGGCAGATTCTTTCTGTTTTGACCCTATCATTCTGGCCGATACAAAATCATCAATGATGATGTTTTTTGCATAATAATGACTGCTTTAATGAGGATGCCCTAATTAGGGTTTCTGCTTTTGAACTGATCGCCTAGGACGATATAAAATCTTCTCGGATGATGTTACCAAAAACAGTAAACTCTAGGGAACAGTCATAAATCTTCCAAGTTATAAAGCATCAGGAGCCACACCAAATAAAATAGACTCAAGAAAGGAAAAAGGGTACAAACTGACTCAGACCTAAGCTACCCAATCTTGAGCTAGTTCCAAATTGCAGTCTAATCGTGTGGACCTAAAATATCAGTAGATAAGGTAGTCATAGAGAAATAAGAGTATTTGCTATTATCAAAATCATAAACCATGAAAATAGATCCGCAACAATCTCCACCTTTTCGATGATGGTAAACACTACAATTTGAATTTTTAAAAAGGAACATTTTCTCCTAATCTCCAATAGAATAACACTTTAGAAATAGGGGAGATAAAAAATATTTTTGTTATTTCTTAAATTTTTTAACAAAAGATACAAATACGATAATAGTACAAAAATTCAACAATACGTTCTCCCCCTATGACATTATCAAAAAGAGAGGAGGCACAAACAAAAAACAAATTGACCAAAAGACAAAAATGTTCCCTGATCTAGTGAAAAATAAATATTCTTAAAATGAGAAAGTTACCTCTTGGCTTTTATCAAAAATTTAGTAAAATTTGATTGAAATCGCATAGCCCAAAAAAGGTTAGAAATTTAGAATTTGATAATCCAAACACAAATTCTTTTTAAAAGGCTCAAAAACTTTTTAATTCATTATCTAAATCATGAAATAAATTAGAGATAGAAACAATCAATTTTCAAAATTTCTTTCATAAAATATATCTAATATAAGATTAATGCACGAATTGTTGAATCAGGAATAAAGATTTAAAAATCAAGTATCAAAAATATCAAGGGTTTTCTTAAGCTTTAAATAAAACAGAAAAAGTAAGCATACTCTTTGTGGGCTCATTTTATGCCTCTTGTCAAGTTTTTGGCACACTTTGAGCATCTTTTGATTTGGTGTCATTGGCCACTTTTTTTTTTTGATTTGGCGTCATTGACCATTTTTTTAATATGCTACCTTTTTGAAATTTTAAAAATAAAGTAAACCCATTCTATTGACACAACGAACTACTTGATTAGGAAAATTATGAGGTAGATTCAATAATCTAGCAATAGATTCCTATGCGATAGATAAAATATAGGGAGATGAAAAAAGTTTAGTTTCAAAATCTAATTTAAAATATGATGAAGATTTTAAATCAAAAGTAGAATAACCTCTTTACGAAGAGAGAAAGAGAAACAAAATCATGAGTTTGTTTCCTCTGACTATTTTTTAGAGAAATCAACCACAACTTTCAAGAAAAATACAGGAGGTGGATTTTTCATTTTTTAGATTAGTGATGTGTGTTTTGATCAGAGAAAAGACATATAAAAATTTAACGAAAAAATAAAAGTAAGAAAAATAAAATTAAAAAAATATAAAATCATAAAAACAAAAGAACAAACAAACATGCAAACATAAAAACAAACAAATGTTTAAGCACCATCTTGCTCCTAGTCCGATGCTTCAGAGACCAGGTCTGCCCAAGAAATTTTTTTCTTCTCATTATTTCCCCAGTTTAAATTTTGCTTCAATTTACCCTTTTCTTTTGTTGGAAGAATTCTTAAATTAGGGCACTAATTTTTCATATGACCAAGCTTCCTACAACAAAAGCAAATAATGTCAGAAGAAATATTAATATCCCTACCATTTTTATCTTTATTCCACTTTTGTTGATGCTTATGCTTTGGTGAGCTTTTTGATTTGCTTGACAAGCCATTGTATTCGTCACTAACTAAGATATCCTTTCTGTATCTTCAGCTTTTAGAACAATTGTTTCACCGACATCCACAAGTCTTTGACCCAAACTTTGCTCTTAGGCAATGAGTGAGCCAATCAAATTATCAATAGAATATTCATTCAAATCTTTTGATTCATAAATAACAATTACTTTAGCATAAAACTTATTTAGTAGACAACGAAGAATTTTGTTAACATTTTTAAAATTTGAAAATTCTTTTCCTAAAGCATGCAATGATGTCACAATTTGGATAAACCTAGTATACATCTCTAAGATTGTATCATAATGTTTCATGGAAAATAGTTTATAATCATGCATTAATATATTCAACTTGAATTGCTTGATTTCACTAGTGCCTTCGTATATGGTGTGTAGTTTATCCAAAATTTCCTTACCAATAGTGCACGTGGATACTAACATAAAATCTTTAGAATTTAAAGCACAGAAAAAGCAATTTAAAGATTTTGTTCAATTGAGCATCAATTCATTCATTTCTATTCCATTGACTAAAAGAAATGTCAGTTTTAATTCAATTTAAAATACGTGATGGTAATGAATAACCAGTTAAAATCATATGCCACATGAGAAAATCAATTGATAGCAAAAAAATAGACATGCAAATTTTCCAAAAATCAAATGTAATATTTTCAAACAAAGGTGGTCTGGTGATTGAATAACCTTCTGTAATATTATGATTTAAAAAAATTAGCCATGGATCAAATTCAAGAATTTTTCAAACTCAGTTTTTATGAATCTGGTCTAATACCACTTGAAAGTTTGTTAAAGATGTTAGGCCCTATGAACTAGTCCTGAGGCTAATCAAGAGGGGGGTGAATTGGTATTTTAAAAATCTTTAAACAAAAGAACAAATATCACAAACCAAAGTCACCACAGAAAAATAAGCGTGGAAAATTAAAGTGCGGAAACAAAAAAAAGAACACAAGGGTTTATAGTGGTTCGGTCAACTTGACCTATGTCCACTCCCCGGAGGTGCCCTCCGAGTATTGCACTACCAACGTAACTCTCCTTTAGCCCCCACAGCTAGGCAGAGAAGCCCTTACAAAGACCCCTCCTTTTTACCACCCCGACAAGGCAGAGAACCCCACTCATTTTGCTTCCTCCTGAAGCAGGCAGAGAACCACGACCACTTGCTAAAACTTACCTCTCCCAACCCTTCCAAGGAGAAGAGACTATAGGGAATAAGAAGTAGATCAATGCTTGGAGCAACCCTTGTGAACCCCTTCACAAGCTCCCACTCACAAGATCCTCTCTCTCTCTCTCTCTCTCCCCCTCTCTCTCTCTCTTTCAAGATCTCTCTTCAAGTTTCTCCCAAAAGAACAAAGCTATAATGGCTGCCAAAGATACTTACAAAGTGTCTTACCAAAGCTTAAATAGAAGATCTTAAAACGAGCTCATTAATGCAAGTTGCCGACATTATCATCCTAGATAATAGACATATCGTCCTGTACGATCAGTACAATTTAAGCACAACGGCCTGGAACAATTTAAGACGATTAGAAGTGTTGCAAACTTGGTTTCATAGATTGTGATTTTGATGTTAGCAAACACTTTGACTACCTTCCTCTACTAACATTTCAGGACCAAAAGATCTGACGACAAACGGAGCCAGCTTAAGATTGGGTAGACTTGGTCTGAGTCAGTCTATTTTTTTTTTCTTTTTCCCTTTCTTGAGTCAATTATAAATATTTGATGTGACTGATGTTAAATAACCCTACACACACACACCCTTGAGAGATTTAGATTTTGTGTTTTACTCACATCATCTCGGATGATATTTATATCGGCCTGATCGATCGAGTTCAAAATAGAAGTTCTAATCAGGATTTCTTAGTTAAGGCATCCGTAATTAACTTATCAGCCTGGACGATACTTATATCGGCTAGGAAGACATGCTCAATACAGAAAGAAATAACCACCATGATCAATGTAGTTATTCCGTATTTTTGAAAATCGACCAGAACGATCGTGAGATTGGTTTGGACGATATGACACAATTATGCCTAAATTGATCCGGCAATTAAGAAAGAAATTAAGGATGATTGATACAATCACATCATCCTGGACGATGACAGGATCGGCCAGGATGATATATTCAAAAACCCTTAGTTGATCCTAGCCGATCGGGATCGGACAGCTTGAATTCAGAGCGATGCTCTGGACGATTTTTCTCTGATTTGAACTGATCGGTCGGGACGATCGTGAGATCATCCTGGATGATCAAGCCAATTTTCAATCTTCCAGATCATCTTCAGGGCGATGTTCTGGCTGATCATCTGTGATTTGAACTAATTATACAGGTCGATATATGTATCATCCTGGACGATAAAGTTGGCAACTTGTAATTAATGAGCTCCTTTGAAGCTCTTCTATTTAAGAGCTCATATTCAACATTTTAGAGATCCTTGGCTGTTGTCTTGACCTGATAAAACTTAAAGGATAGAGAGAGGGAGAGAGAGAGAGGATCTTATGAGGGGAAGCTTATGAGGGGGTTCACAAGGGTTGCTGTAAGCATTGTTCCACTTCTTCTTTCTTAGAGTCTTTTATACTTGGAAGGGTTGGGTGAGGAAAGTTTCAACAAGTGATCGTGGTTCTCTGCTTGCTTCAGGAGGAAGCAAAAGGAGTGGGGTTCTCTGCCTTGCCAGGGTGGAAAAAAGGAGGTGTCTTTGTAAGGGCTTCACCGCCTAGCTGTGGGGCTAAAGGAGAGTCACGTTGGTAGTGCAATACTCGAAGGGCGCCTCCGGGGAGTGGACATAGGTCAAGTTGACCAAACCACTATAAATCCTTGTGTTCTTTTTACTACTTCCGCATTTTAATTTTTTGCACTTATTTTTCCATGGTGACTTTGGTTTATGATATTTATTCTTTTGGTTTTAAAGAACTTTTAAAATACCAATTCACCCCCCCCCCCTCCCCCTCTTGGTTAGCCTCGGAACTAGTTCATAAGGCCTAAATTCCCTAACGAACTTTCAAGAAGAAGTTTGTTCATATCATCCAGGATGATAATATATCATCCTGGACGATCAGAATAAATCTTGGAATATCATCCTGAACATCGCCTTGAAAAATAGCTGTCTGATGTCCAATCATCCATCGTATCGTCTTGGACGATTTTGCGATTGTCCATGATGATTTGATCGTGCAATAAAGTCATAATTGCTTTCCTTAAATTCCAAAGAAATTTTGGAAAAAATTGTCCTGGATCATCCTGGACGATATTTAATAGTCCTGGATGATCCTCTAGATGATGTCCAAAAATAAGTAATTCCTAAATAGATCTTGCGGTAGATTATTTCTATTTTGAGCCTATCATCCTGGCTGTTACAAAATTGTCCGAGATGATATTTTTTGCATAATGACGACTCCTTTAATGAGGATGCCCTAATTAGGGTTTCTGCTTTTGAATTGATCGTCCAGGACAATATAAAATTATCCCAGACGATGTTACCAAAAACAGTAAACTCTAGGGAACGGTCAAAAATCTTCCAAATTACAAAGCATCAGGAGCCACACCAAATACAATAGACTCAGGAAAGGAAAAAGGGTACAAACTGACTCAGACCTAGTCTACCCAATCTTGAGCTGGTTCCAAATTACAGTCTGATCGTGTGGACCTGAAATGTTAGTAGATAAGACAGTCATAGAGAAATAAGAGTGTTTGCTATCATCAAAATCATAAACCATGAAAACAGATCCGTAACAGCCGACAGCATCATGAGGGGAGGATGAGTATGGGGAAGATTTTAATAAGTTTCCAAATGAGGTTTGCCACATAGGAAAGAGAATAAACAACCCTTTTTAATTAAAAACTAAATCATATTGAGATTTAAAAACTTTCCTTATTGGCAAAGTTCCAAATAAGGAAAGTATTTAAAATTTTAATTTCAAATTTCAAACAAGGGTCATTACTTTCCTTTTATATGGAGCTAATTTAGGAAGGGAATTTTGATGATTGAAATCATCATAATTGAGGTGGATCCAATGGTGAGGCCAGCAGCAATGGGGGCTTGGGAGGATGACATCGGGTGTGAGGAGGATTGAGTTGATTCGCCGGTTGCAGAAGGGAATTTAGTGCTTTTAGAAGGTAGGATTGGAGTCGGGGTTCTTTTAGTGGTGGAGCTCGATAGGAGGGTGGTTGTTGGACAGCGGGTATGGAGAGGAAGGTGGGTAGGGAAGATGGAAACTAAAATAAAGAACTAAGAACTCACAAAGAGATTGTGATACAATGAACCTTGGACTCCTCCGAAGGTTGACGGGTATTGCTTTTACCCACCTAGGGTCTCTCCTCCCATGAACTCACTTAGAGATCAAGCAAAGTAAATAAAATTTCATTCAATATTTATTATCCTACAATACAAGAGAGTTAGCCTATAAATAGTCCTCATGAAAAGAAAAATAGAAAAGGCTAAAACGCCCTTCAGGCTACAACATCACATGACCACTCTTATGGGTAAAATGAGAAAAACAGTAATATAAGATAAACTAGTGCATAAAACGTAAAATAAAATAAGCTCTAGATCGTAGTTGTTGATCTTCCGATGTCCTCATCAAACTATCTATAGAAAAAAATAGAAAATTGATTCTGGCCTCACGACATTAGAGTCACTTATACTACAGCACCCATAAAATGGATGAACACCCATCACTGAAGGGTTTCCTCTACTGCACCACTTGATGATATAGACATACTATTTAATAAATTGATGCATCACTTCACTGATAGATCATAGCCTAAATAGTTATAACTGGAGTGCCATGATGCTACTAACGAATGAGTACTATGATGCTCATGTGGCACTCCCTTGACTTAGTAATGCTAGAATTTAGCACAACAGTGCTGTGTAGATAAAGACTGGGCTATTTAGTGTTGAGTCCTCCAATACTATGGCAATAGGATAATTGGATAGGCTTTAAAGCTATAACTTCTCTATCACTGTGACATAATAAAATAGATATTTGGCACTTCCATGTCCATATTCTATCTCTCTGATGATGTCAATGATGGCACCGTGGTGGTAATGTGTCCGACAGCACAATATTGTTACTTACTTGAAAATTTTATCCTTTTCCTATATTTTCAAGCACAAATAGAAATAAAAAGACATGTTTTCAATAATAAATTAACACATTAAATAAAACATTATATAGTATTATCACAACATCATACCTAAAGTAGGTGACTAAATTAATATCACTCCCTTGTTATCCTTACTCACCTACTACTATAAGAATAAGACACAATTTAATATATGCAACATGATCTTTAGGTACATCAAAAAGCTTACATCCTTTTGAAATCTACAAGACTGAAGAAAAGTAAAACATAGCTCTAGTACACATCATTAGCTATATCCTAGAAAATAAATACAACATAATTTTTACTGCACAACCTGACCACCATCCTTCATTCTAGACTGATAATTCCTTCCACATCATCTATAATGAGCATCATAGGTCTCATGCATTCTTATCTAATTAAAAAAGAACTAGAAAAAGGGCGAGCACTACCATAGCCTATGACTCATTTTATGTATAATTTCCCATAGCACACATAGATGGAGCACTTTGCTTGGCTTGAGTTAAAATTTAATTCATATATAGAGGAGTCCACTCAGCACTGGGATCAATTCCAATAGCGGCACAAGGTTGATCGTGCATGATTTGGTGAGCTGTTTGCTTCAATCCACCATTACATCCAGCCAACACTACCACCACCTGATCAGAGACCCTCATATAAGTAGTTGTGTTGTGTACTATATAGATTATTCTTTATAGTTTACATTTATTTTTGACACTTTAGGTTATAGCATTAGTTGATATTGATGTATGTTCGTAGATATCCTTTTTGGTGATATCAAAAGGGGGAGTAGGAACATTTTGGATGTATGATTTCCCTCTTTAGTGCAGTTTATTTTATTTCTATCTTTTGTGTGCTTGTAATGTTTTTATTTATTGTTATTAAAAAAAATTAAAAGGTTCTCCCTATTTTTTAAAGAGATCACATAGCAAAGGGGAGAACTTAGGAAGAAATTAAACTAACTTATAATTTTAACCAATAATATTTCCCATCTTCAAAAAAGGATAAATTGTTATAATTTGAGGTCTCGACCTTATGTTTTTTTATTACAAATATTTTGGGATGATTTTCTACTTATTCCTGCATATTATTCCAATTTTTGTTTGTGCACTACTAATCTTTTAGGTAACAACATACATGAAGAATGACTGTAGATTTAGTCTCAAGAATATGTTTTGTGAATGTGATTTAGACTATATATTGAAGAATATGTACTTTTTCTTTTTCTTTAGTTAATATATGTAAAATGGTGTATGCTAGCTTTACAATAGTGCACACACATAGAGGATGTGAAAAATATAGATTTTAATTTTTCTATTAAATTGTATTGTATGATCTCAATTGTATTATGTGATTAGTTAAAATAAAAATTAATTAAAATTTTAATTGAAATAAAAAATAATTTGAATTTTATCTAATTATATACTATAACCACCACATCATATCATACGATCAGCAATAATAAAAAACCCACCATTAAATGTAACTTACTTAAAATTGATAAATTTAAATTTTGAATTTTAAACTATTCATACTATACGAATCATTTTGTATTGTATGATCATTTAAATCGTTACCTAATTAGGTCAGTTAATTAAATAATCAAATTAGATAAATCATGATATACAATCATAGATTATATTATATAACTCACTCTAAGGAGTCTCTGGATGAAGTTGGTTCATCTAGTATGATCATAAGATCATATTGTATGACTCACTTGAGGGCTCTCTAGATGAAATTTTGCTCATCTTGTATAATCCAATCATGTTTTGTACTATTGCTACTATACTACAAATCTTTCGAACAGTACGATCAATTATGAAATTGCACTGGTCGTCCTGTGTACTGCTCATCATATAATATTTTAGTGAGATATTTAAACTAATCATATTATATGAAATATAAATAATACTGTAAGAATAGTGATTGATAAATTAAAAATTATGGTTATTTAAAAAAATACTATTTAAACATCTCTTAATTAATTTGAGAGAGTCTTTTGGCTACCTGAGGGTGCAAGTCTTTTATAAGTAAGGGTTTGAAGAGAGATATTTAAGTAAGGGTTTGAAGAGAGATATTTGAGCAAGTGAGAGGGGGGGGGGGGGGGGGGGGTGAAGTTGTGAGAGAGGGAAAAGAGTCATATGAGTTCTACATAGTGTGAGAGGGTGTTTCCATATGGTTGCTACGTCCAACATTCACCATGTTCCTCCATGTGTCAATGACTTTTTTTCGGAAACATTGTGAAGATGTTCATAGATTCAAATGGCCACTGGTAACTCTGCCTCACTGATAATGGTGATAGTAATTCTACTACTCTACCCCATTGTGGAAGATGAAAGGGATTCAGCTACTCTGCTTCTTCAGGGAAAGTGAAATGGATTTGGAACTAATTTTTATGAAGGCTTATTCACCTTGTTGAGGGGGATAAATGAGAGACACTAAATTTTTTAGTGGAATACTTAGAGATGAGAATTCTGAAGAGTGGACATAGGTCAATTTGATCAAACCACTTTAAAATCTTAGTGTATTTGCTCCATTACTTTTTGTGATTTACTTTCTTGAAAATTTTCTTCCTATAATTTGGTTTGTATTGGTGATTATTATAATTCATGACTTATTGTTAATTTATTTTTTTTAGTTGAAAAATAAATAAGAAATAAAATAATAAAAAGAATAAACAATATATTTATTTTTCTACAAAATTACACCAAAAGACTTTTTTTCCACTTTTCACTATTGCTTTGAGAAAAATATTATTTTTATTTTAAGTTTGAGATATAGGTTTTAATTTCAAAATTGATTTATGAAATATTTTTTTAAACACCAATTCACCACCCTCCTGGTGAGCCGTTTAGTAGTTTAAGTGGTTTCACAACCATTCTTTGAACTTTTAAAGGACCTTTGGGGAGTGGATGTTGGTCAATTTGAATGAACCATAATTGATTTGTATTGTCTTGACTTTCCACATTTTATTTTCATATAATTTATTTTATTACATGTTGGTGTTGATTTGGTTTTCTTGGAAAAAGAGGTATTTTGTTTTTTTTTTTTTTTTGAGAAAATGCTAAGAAGCATTAAAATATAAAAAAGTCACCAAAAAAGACTAGATACAAGCTAATGAGGAATCAACCATCTATCACTATCTTCCTTTGCTAATTTCACAAAGGAAGAAGGAAGGTTATTCTCAATGAACATATCCCAATCAAAATCAAAAGATAAAGCTAAGTTAGCACAATAATCAGATAACTTATTACAATTGCTTGTCACACAATTAAAGATAAAGTAGTTGAACTTACTAAGGAATAGGAGATCTTCATCATCCAAGTTCTCTCTAATAATCTTTGGTTTGCAGTACAAGTTATGAAGATATTGGATAACATTATTATTATTACCTTCCAATACAATACATTTAACTTCTCTTGTCCATTCAAGACATATTCCATCTAAAATTTTGAAAGCGGAGAGCTCCATTTGTGCTCTATCCCAATGCAATTTTTTCCTTCCAAAAGCATAGATCAATCTCCCTTTGTCATCTCTTACCACCCCACTGATTCCAGCCATGTAGTTTTCTTTAAGAGCTGCATCTAGATTAATTTTCAGCCACCCAGGTGGAGGAGGATGCCAATAATGAAGGAGCAATCCATTAAACTGATAAGCATCCCAGTGATCTGAGTGGAAGAAATACTATTTTTTAGAACTATGAAAGCTAAGAATGGAAGAAGCAATGAATACCTTACTATTACCAGTTTTCCCGTGTTTAATCTTGCATCTGTTGTTCCAAACCATCCACACAATGAGTATATAAATCCTTGCAGCCATTAAATCTTCCTTTATTAATCTCCTTAGACCAATGTTGAATTCATTCCAATTACAAAAATAAGGAATTTTGAATCCTCAATTTTGTTTTACCTTGCAAACCTCTATAAGTTTAGAACAATTAGAAGTAACATGATCAAGGTCTTCAATCACTCCACACCCCATAGGACATAAGCAATTAGTTGAAAGTTTTCTTTTAAAAAGAAAAACTTCAGTCAGGATTGCATCAATATATAATCTCCATAAAAATAATTCTACCAGAGCATTGATTTTTAGCTTTTGAATCCAGGAAAACTGTTTCAAAGAAGAATAATTTCTAAGCTTATCTTCTGTTAACAAGGCAAATAATGTTTTACCGGAAAATATTAGCTTTAATTTTATCTGATCTTGAGAAGCATTGTTGTAAATCTGCACATCCTTAATGATATTCAGAAGATCTTCTCCAAAAAAAATCCCAGTTTGTAGAAATCCCATTTTCCATCTTTGATGAAATGATCAAGAGAAGTATTATCTTCATCAATGCATCCTACAAAAGTAGGCCATTTAAGGAGACTTTTATCAAGAATCCAAGTATCCTGAAGCACTCTTATGCTGGAACCATTAACTCTTCTCCATCTAACAAATTTCTTAAGAGCTTTCCATCCACTTATGATGATTTTCCAAGAATTTGATCCACCTTTGAAATCTTCTTTACTCCACCATAAATCACCATATTTAGCTAACAAGTTTCTATTTAACAGAGTGTTTAGTTTCTCAATGAGGTTCCAAGCAAACTTTGCTCTAAGGGATCCAATTCTAGAAATAGGAGATTGAAGACCCCAACCTCCACAATTCTTTCGTGTACATAACAGCTCTCATGCTACATAATGTAACCCATGGCTGTTATACATTTTATTCCATATAAAATCTCTACATAGTTTTTCTAACTCATATAATGTTTTCAAAGGAACAAGAGAGTGAGTTATCATAAAAACCGGTAGAGTAAGAATAACATTTTAACCAAACATAACCTGCCTGCTAGGGACAAATGTTTATTACTCCATTCATTCATTTTTTTCACAGTTTTATCTTGCAGCACTTGAAAATCCTCCTTTTTTAAACGTCTCAATGCAATTTTAATTCCCAGGTAAACAATTTCTTCTACCGATTTGAAATCCAGCAGCTTAGAAATCTTTCTCTTCCTTCTTCTCTGTACAGAGTTTCCAAAAATCAGTGAAGATTTGTGCTTGTTTATACAAAAAATAGGTATTTTGTTGAATAATCATTTATTGAATCTTTTTTTGAAAATTAATAAAGAATAGAAACTAAAATATATCATTTTCATTTAACAAATTTATTCTGCTATAAAATTATTTTCTATAATATCAAAATATAAATAATATATATATATATATATATATATATATATATATATATATATATATATATATATATATATATATATATATTAGAATTATTTGATTTCTTTAATGCTTCAACATATTAAATTTATTTTTAAGACAAAGATTTTCAAATAGTTTAAAAAGTTTATAAAAGAACCGTTTTACCCCCTCACCCCTCTTGGGTTTCCAAAAGAACTTTCGAAGACTCCTTACCAAAGTTTGATCCTAAGATTGAAGCCTTCCATGAAGGAACTCATCAAAATGTAGGTACTTAAGTGTCATGATGTAGGAATCATATATCCTATTTTTTACAAGGCTTGGGTTAATTCCATTTGTTGTGTGCCTAAGAAAGGGGGTTTATTAGTAGTGACCAATGGAAAAAATGAATTGATACCCACAAAAATGGTTACAAGTTAGAGAATTTATATTAACTATAGGAAGTTGATGAAAGACACTTAAAATGACTATTAATGTGGATCTTCCTGAAAAAAATGCAGTACAGTCTTATTGAATACTTTAAGCTTAACACTCATTAGGAAACAACTAAAAGTTGTAAAGTGTGTGTGTGTGTGTTACTTATGTATGATGGAGCTTGTAGTGTGTGATGCGCCTTATCCAAGTGAAATGGTTTAAGTGTGAAAAATCTACCTTTTTTCCCCACATTGTTAGAATACTAAGCATTGTAGTCTATAATTTTAAATGGCACCATACCACCACATGAATTAAGCACTGTAGTGCCAAATTGCCACTCAATGTTGTGGCATAACATTTCAATCACTACTGCATTAAGTTCTCATTTTTTTCCAAATTGAGTGAGAATCACAGTGCCCAATTAAATTCAATTCAGATGATTAGTTGAGTGTAGTGCTCATAGTGCCAGCATGTATCGAGTAATATGACTATAAATAAGTCAAAATGTAGTGATGATACTTGATAATAACATCATAGTGTTGGTCCTTTCATTTGACTAGTTTACCTATTAACCATGGAGTGCCATAGTACTCAAGCGATCAAAACCTTATAGAAAGGTCTTTTGTAATTATAAATGGCTATTGAATTCATTTCTCCTATGAATTTGAAATCTTCGACTCTTAGAGTAAGAAAAGAAATTTTGAACAACAATTATATAATATCCTTTGTTCTATATTTCAATATTGAACTGCAAATTATGTGGAAGTTCACAATATCGTATATTGGTAGACAAAATTGATAGCTTGAAATAAAAAGTAACTTTGATATTTTTGGGCATACCATCATAATAGTTCCACACCACTATTCTTTTTTCTCTTTTTGATAATAATGATATACTAACACATATGTTGATAATGATGAGGTTAGTCAAATCATCATGGTTGAAGCAACAAGAAGGACCATTATAATCTACATTGAAATTGAAGAATTACTTCTTGAAGATATCAATCACCCTACCCATGCATTATTTAGTGAACATACACGTTCAACTTACATTCACTGGTAGTTTTCACTCAACATATATATATTATAGATTTATTCTTCTATTATTGTATAAATGTATGCTTCTATTATGCTATGAAAATCTGTTTAAAATTAACCCATTTATTTTTCGGACATACTCCTTGGCTGGTTGAAACATTTATTCCAAGTTGACCTAGCTTATGAGAATGCCTAACATTGGTGGGAGCCCATGGTTTCTTAAGTGTAATCTAGTGTGTTTATTCAATCAAACTTCATACACGAGGTTACCTAAGTGTAAGTGAATGTTGTATCACTATTGTAACCATGCTTGAGTTATTTCAATGAACATGCTCATCCATGCCATACATTGGCAAGGTTGTAAATCCACCCACCAATCCTCCAAATGACTTTTTCTTAGAAGAACCATTGATCAAGGTTATGAAACTAATTACTATGGTATAAGTTATAGCATAAGTTGAGATGGATCAAGCAATATAAATAAAGAATTCAATAATGATTTTAAAGCTGGACTAACTAGGCATGATGTGGTTCATGGCCCTGCTATTTGAAACCTTGTTGAGTTAGAGGCAACGGTTTTGAACAATGAATATTCACATCTAATAAGAAAGAATGAAGAATGGTATACAACATATTCACCGCATGGACCACTTTTCATCACATATGGCTTCCAAGCCATTATTTTGAAGCAACTATCCATTGGATAAACTTTTAGAAAAAAATAACCCATACAATGTGCTCTATATGGTTGGTCAATCATTACTAACATTGAGTACATCAAATACTATTCTAATCAAAGTTTGAAAATGGTGATAAATACATAGCATGACCAACCATCGCATCTACTCCTCTAGTGTCTACTTGCATAAAAAACCAAAATACTTAAAGGCATTTAAAAATCTCATCATGTAGACCTCTACACAAATACACACACCCAATTATTTTGATTAGACGCCAAAACTATTCTTTGATGTTCATATGCCATTACATTATAACTGTTCCTCATCAATAATTGGGCCTCAGGCCTGTGAGATCATTACTAGAATTAAATCCAAATTTAGCACAAATTTGTCATACATTATATTTTGGGATTCACGCAGGAAAGGAATAAAATTTATCTTTGAGAATTGGAAGGAGTCTTATTGCTCCTTATATCTCATGATGGAAGTACTAAGGAAGGGGCTCTTGAGGAAACCAGCCATCTTTGCATGGCACATGAGTAGTCTATTCAATGCCTTAGGTTTATATATGCTTTATGGAATGTTGGACTTGAAAACATAGAATATATATACAACCTCTTACTTAAGCAATACCTTATTAAATTTTATACTTTGTAGCTTATTTTATTTTACATTTATCTATTAAGTAGTCTAACTTCCCATTATAATGATTAAGAGTATATGTTGGTAGAGAACATTGTTTCAGAGTTTCCCACCTATAACATAATGACTTATAATGATGACTTTAATGGCCTGTTATAGAGCAAGGAAAATCAAAGAGGTATTAATAAAAGTAGTTTGTGACACCTTTTAAACATGAAATAAAAGTTTTTCTGATACATTTATTCCATTATATTAGAATGTTTTATGAGAAATATATGCTTTTGGATAATTATTAGGTCAAACTTGATGCTTTTGTAATTAGCTTAATTAACTGAGAGCATGCATGATGAAACTCTGTTCCCTTATATTTTATGATTAATCTTATGAATCAGTGGTGAGATTGATGAAACTTTGTTCCCTAATGTTCTATCATTTATCTTACAAATAAAGTTTCCTATGTGTTGGGTGTTGCAAACCTATTTTAAACATTATGATTTTGATAATAACAAACATTATTGTGTATGTTATTACTTTCTCTTATTTATATGATATTTTATCTTATTTTTATGTGTACTAATGTTTCAGGAAATCAGTCCACCATTCACTTATAATTTTAATCAGCTTAAGACTGGGTAGATTAGGGTTATAGTTAGTTTTTATTTTATTTTATATTCTCTCCTTTCTTGAGTTGTATCATGTAATTGGGTGGATATCATTGCTAAGTAACCTTTTTCTAAGTGTTATGCTTTGTCAAAACCCTACCCACAAAAGGATAAGAAGGTTACTAATTCTGTAGTAATCGTACAATATAATTTTATTTATACTGTACATCCTAATTAAAATCTTTCTTAATTAATCTTGCGATATCAGACAATCAGATCATGGACAATTATTGTGATTGATCATAATGTATGATATAGTTCATATTGTATGTTACCCATATGTGAAATTGGTCATCCTAAGATCGTACAAAATGAAATTCATGATTTTTGTGATGATTATAACATATGATGTCCTTAGTGTCAAACAATCACCCATGTACAAAGTTAGCCATCCCAAGAATCATCCTAAATAAATAGAAGAAATTTCTATATATCATAATGTATGATATTTTGATCATACTGTATGATATCTTATAAAAAATGAATAGTTCATCTAAACGATCTTGCTGAACAAGTATGAATTGAACTGATCTTACTGTATAAAATGTGTATCACACTGTATGAACAGAAGAGAGATCTCTTGAAATTTAGGGTTTTTTGAAGCCTACTATTTAAGGATTTCTAATACTCTAATGAGAAATCTTTTACTATTGGCTTTACCTAAGAGAGAGCTTATAGATGGAAGAGAGGAGAGCTTTTAGATAGAGAAATCCGTGTGAGGGGGAGTTAAAGGGATTTATAATGGTTTCTCTATGCAAGGTTTCCATAATCTTCGTCAAGCTTCTTCCTTATTTCCTTCTCTGCTTTTTGGACACTTTCATCAGCATCAAATCCAAGGTTTTATGCCTACTCTAGGAGGGAGTAAAAGGGTATCATGGTTCTCTTCCTACTCCAAGATGGACTAAAAGAATTCTAAGTTCTTTGCCTACTCAAGGAGGGAGTAAAATTATTTACAGGTTCTCTGCCTACTCAAGGATGGAGTAAAATATTCAAGGTACTCTGCCTAACCAGTTTGGTGGAAAGATTTTATAAGGACTTCTCCTCATTTCTGTGGGGGAAAAAGGAGAGATACTACTTTTAGTGCAATACCTAGAACAAAAGTTTCCAGGGAGTGGACATAAGTCAAGTTGATCGAACCACTATAAATCTGGTTTGTTCTTCATGTTTACTTTTCTACATTAAATTTAAGCAATATTCTATGATTTGCTTTGTGGTCAAAATTTTTAATTTTGGTTATTGTGAAATTAGTGTTATTTCGACATAAATTATTTGTATTAAAATATAAAAAATGATTTAAAAAAGATTTCCTTTTTTGTTAAGAAAAATTTTAATAACCAATTCACGCCCCCTCTTGGTTAGCCTCGAGCTAGTTAACAAAGGTTTAACAACCCTCACAAACTTTTAAGTGGTATTAATGCGGGATTATAAAACAATGGCCAACTTTGAAAATCAAAATACTATGGAAGGATATTTAATCACATGACTACCTTTATTTGACAATATTCCTTTTGATTTTTGAAAAAATTGAATGTCTATATTCTTATAATCAATTGATTTTCGCATGTGGATGTTAGTTTGGGAAGGATATTCTGCACCTTCATAATTAGTAAATGGCATGAAAATTGAACTTTCATTTTATAAATGCATCATGGATGATAAAAATTTGGCCCATATGAATGATAAATGTTTAAACTATCTTTTATGTGCTTTGGAATCTGCTGATTACATGCGTGTATCTACATGCATAGTTGGAAAATAAATTTGTGATAGACTCTACATAACTTATGAAGGAATAACTAAAGGGAAAAAATCTAGGTTAAATATTCTGCTTCATGACTATAAACTCTTTTAATTGAAAGCTAGTGAAACCATATCTGAAATGTATACCAGGTTTACACAAATAATCACATCCTAGCATGCTTTAGGTAGAGAATTATCAAATTTTGAAAATGTTAAAAAGATCGTGCGATGTATACCAACTTCATATGATGCCAAAATAACTGCTATTTTAAAATAAAAAAAATAAATGTTTATTCTATTGACAACTTACTTGGATCTCTAATAACCTATTAATAAAGCTTAAGCCAGAGGCAATCTAATCAGGGAGAAAGAATGAAGGAGAAAACTATAGCCTTAAAGAGAAATGATTTAGATAGCTACTCCAATGGAGGAGAGGAAAAAATTGCTTTAATGACTCAATTATTTAGAATCTTTCTAAGGAAAAAGAAAAATAATCATCAGTAATGGAACAAAGGTAGGAATTATAGAAATTCTAAAGCTTATATTGATATTGTCTATTATGAATGCAAGAAATAAGGGCAAATTAAAACTAATTTCCCAAATCTAAAAGTCATCAAAGTAAGAAGAATGTTGAAGAAAGTAAAGTCCTATAAAGGCAAGCAAATATCTCAAAAATCCTTTTTAGCTAACTTCGCTTCAGATTCATCTAGAGCAGAAGCAGAAGAGGAGGTGAAAAATTTGTTCTTAATGGAAAATAATTACCTTGATCAGTCTTATCAAGATAAGGTATGTCAACTTACATATGATGAATTACTTACTATTTTAGAAGAGATTCAAGGTTCTTACATGAAACTAAAAAGAAGCACACTACCTTAAAAATTAATGGTTATTTCTGAAAAAAGAAAATGTAATGCTTAGAAAAGATGGTTCTGATGTTGATAAGGATTATATGGCTTTACTGGATGAGTTCGATGAATTGAAAAAGAAATATTGTACTTTATCTGAAGCTCATAATTCTTTGAAAGCATTACATCTTGATTTAGAAAAATCATTTAAAGAGTTAGAAGCATGTGTTAGCATTTTAGATCCTATTGAGCGCTCTTTAAAAATTAAAATATTTACTCTTGAAAGTACTAATAAAATGTTGTTAGAAAAGTAAAGGCTTTTTCAAAATAAATTTGTTTGTAAGCACTCATCATGTCATGCATATCATAAACCTAGGAATATGAATCATAACTATCATAGGTTAGTTAACCCTTTTCCTAATGTCAGATGTTATTCCATGGCATGTTAGGACATATTAGCCACACTTGCACTATTCATCATAAAACACACTTGGTGTGGAGACCAAAGTTGCATCAAATGCAGCATGGCATGCATTCTAATGATTTATCCAAATTCAAGAAGGGACCCAAACTCACTTGGGCTCCCAAAACTATAATTCCATGATCTTTGGATTTAAGGGCTCTCACAAAAGACTCAGTGGGAGCATGTGATTTTTGGGCTCAATATTTATTTCCTATCACTTGAATTCAGTAATTCATGAGCTTTTCAATGTATGCATATCTTATAATTTTTGTGATTTTATTTTTGTTCATGTTTTAATTCTTTTGGTTTTTTTTTTGTTCTTTATAATTGTGTCTTGATTATCACACAAAGCACCTTTATGAACCTCATTATCCATACTGCAAATAAAATAAAAAATCATCCTTAATCATACTATACTAACCACATTTGTAATGTACGATATGCACAACATTTCTTTGATCACAACCCTTGCTTCGATAAATGATCAAGATTGTATCTTTTATTGACCATCATACTATACAAACACCTCTTTCATATTGTCTGATCCACGTGTCAATCTAATTTGGGATGAGTTCATTTTAATTGGTGTAATATTTATTATTAATCATACTGTACAAACGCGTATTTGTATTGTATGAACTTTTTTATCAAATTTTGTATAGCTTGACTCCTCAGGATGAGCTCCATGTCTATAATCATCCTGTATAAAGTCTAATTATAATGTACAATTAGACACATCTTTTTGATTGATAGTATGGCCAAAATAATTCCAGGCAAATGTCATGTACGATCTCATGATTGTATGATAAGATTTACTAAAAAGATCTATTTAATTAGCCCAATTCCTTCAACTTTTTAACACAGCCATCTAATCCTTCATTCTTGCAATCTCAACCTTTATAATGGCTGGCATTACAAAGCTCAGTTGAAAAACCCAGGGTGATTTCTCCTCTCGTAACACTACCGATGACTACTTTTTGATGGCTTCTAATGAAGCCACCTACCAAAAATACATAGAAGCCAAGATCACACCTTCCAGGCTTCTTAATCAACAGGCACTCAACTTTCTAGTAATGAACCTCTTTAATTCCACTACACTTCAATTTCTTATAAAATTGGCCAATTCCTTCCACTATGAAATCCTTTTTTAGTTTGTAAACCTTAGAATCAGTGGGGATGCTACAGCAAAGATTTCTCATGTGTGTTGTCAGAATGTGGAAATCACCAAAGAGGACATAGGAGTCCATCTTTAGCTAAACACCCAAGGAAATAAACCTCGTATGTTGGCATCTAAATCCAACTTTGATTGGATTAATGAGAACTTTAAACTTCAAAATGCTTCTTTGAACTACCACCAACTCCTGATAGACACTCTAAATCAAAATACTAGGGTTATCCAGCACATTCTGAGAATATCTATTATCCCTATAAGAGATATGACTCCCCTACTATCAATTATTACCTATTTCATATGTTAAACACCCAAATGGATAAAGCTCAAATGATAATTTATTATATCAATAATCTCATTCCATTTGACTCTCAACAACTAGGAGAAAGCAAAACCTTACTCTAGGATATATGATTGGGTATTTCTTGAATAAAAAATATAACATCATATATCCTACTTATATTAACCACACTCCAATCTTCTTTTCAAATGCCTTTTTTTGGATGATCTTTTATATTATAGAGATCAGAAGCCACAAGACTCGCTCTTTGATGAAGAAAGAGAAGCTTTTCTGACAACTGATTCTATACCTGCACCATCTCCTCACCACTACCAATATAAGGAGTTGATTCAATGATTTGATATACTTGAGAATCACTTGGATAAACAGTAAACCTAACCTGATTATGATATAGGTTCTTTCAGGAATAATTTAGAAATATCCAGTAGTAGTTCACCACCATTCAATAGTACTATGATAGCTTTAGTCAATTTTTCCAACCACCTCCTCAACCACCTCATGATCAGGATGCCCCATTGTATTAAATTTATTTAGTTTTTTTTTGTGTTGTATTTTTCTTATTTATCTATGCTTGCTTTTTTTGATGTTGTCTTGTAATAAAATTTTCTTCAGTCCTTTTGTTATTTTTCTCTCTTTTTATTATATATATATATATATATATATATATATATATATATATATATATATAACTTTGTGTTTATTTCTTCACTGTCAAGTGGTATTTCTATTTCTTTCTAAGTGGTTCTATGCTCTTTAATATCTTTTATGTGCTTTTTACTTGTGAAATCAATAGTTAAAGAAAAAGTTTTTTTGTTGCTCGTACGGTACGACTTGGATCATACTGTATGATTGAACTCATACTATACAAATTGCATAATACGGAACGAAATGAACTTTCTACAATGCTCTTTGATGTTTGTAATAAACATACTTCTTTTATGACTTAAAAGTTTAATAAGTAATTGTTGGCATTATTAAAACTCAAAGGTTAAATAAATATTAGGAATTTTCATATCCCTCCATATTTCATTTGCATGTTAGTTCCTTATATGAACTTGAAATCTAAATCGAATTGGAGTTGAGATGGTTGAAATGAATACACTTTCATTCTATTACACCTTTTTAGATCATGAATATTTTCTATAATTTTATAAACGAGATTCATTATTTTTCATAAATCTAGCTATTTATTCCTATTAAAAATATTGAGTTCTCTTTATAGATTATTCCTCCCTATATAAGAGAGTGAGTTACTCTTCTCTTCAATTTGGAAGATAATCTTTACAACTTTGAGATTATTAAAAATTTATAAAATATACAATTTGCAAAAAAAAAAAATTAAAAGAGGCACAAAATGAGTCCAAAATCAAAAGATGTGCAATGACGTCAATACTAAAAGATGAACTAAGTGTATCATCAATAAAAAGTGCATAATGTACACCAAAAATTGATAAAAGAGACACAAAATGAGCCCAACTTAAATTTGCATTTAATTTTGGTAAATCATTAGATCTTATAAAATTCCCATGTTTCAAAAAATGTTTAATACTTGATTTTAAGAAATCTTGGTTCTTCATTAATCACTTTTATATTAAGATTCTATTCAATATATTTCATGCTAGAAGTTTAAAAAGTTTATGTTTTTCTATCTAATTACAATTCTTGAATAAGATTTTTATTTAAACAAAGGATTTTATCTTGAGAAGATATTAAGCTATGTATGCAAACTCTAGAATCCAAATCCTTTAGTTGCGTTAAATTCAACACTTATCTTGTTTGTCTTTTCTATTTCTAGAGTAAGTTTATTACAATTTGAAAAATGCCCACGAGAGTTCTCATGTCTGTGATGTTTCATTCTTTACCTTAGGTTGTTAGTCATTTTGCATTACTTTGTTTTATGCATTTCTTGTTTATGTTTTTTTTTTCTCTTCGACCTTCTGTTTACCATCCTTTTGTGATGTCAAAATGGGTAGTAGTATTTTGTTATTTGTTATTGTTACTCTTGCTTTATTTTGTTGTTTGTTATTGTTATTATTGTTTGCATATTATTTAAAAATAAAAAAAATTTACACTGCTTTTTCTTACAATTGATTTTCATCTAAGGCGTAGTTTAGAGGAAAGCAACTTTTTGAAAATCCAAAAAAAAAAAAAATTTACCATCATAATAATGGGATATATTTTTCCAAACCTGTTTCAAGCACTGTGATTTTGAAGATAATAAATATTACTATGTCTGTTACTATTTTCTTCTATTTCTATGATATTTTATTTTATTTTAGTGTGTACTAATATTTTAGGAAATTAGTCCACCATTCACTTGCAATTATGGTCAACTTAAGACTAGGTAGACTAGGATTATGGTTGGTTTTTATTTTATTTTGTATTTTTTTTTTCTTGAGTCGTATCATATAATTAGGTCGATATCATTACTCAGAAATCTTGCACACATGGAGGGAGAGATAAAAAAATTTTTTGAGAGAATCTTTTTTTAAGTAATTTGTACTATATGATCTTTGTTTTGTAATGTATAAAGTAATTTGTATTGTAGGAATTTAACTCATATTGTATGAAGTGATGTGTCATGTCAAAACCCTAGTGGCCAATCGTTAAGAATGATACTAATTTTATACATATAATACATTGCGATTTGGTTCATGTTGTACATCCTAATTAAAATATTTCTTAATTAATCTTGTAATACCAATTAATCAAATCCTGGATAATTATTATGATGGATTGTAATATATGATATAGTTTATATTGTATGAATGCATGTGTATGAAATTGGTCATCCCGGAGATCATACCAATTAAAATCTATGATTTTAGTCCAAATCGTATTATAAGATGTCCATAGTGCTTGTCACGACCCGACCCGACGGGGACGGATCCCGCCCGAGCCAGATTGCGACCAGCCTAACAGACTAACCAGGATCTAGCTTTGGAATTGGTTACTGAACTGAATCTTCCAAAATGTTATACACAAAACAAACATACAGAGCTACTATAGAACATCAAATGCAGCGGAACAAATCATCTATATTTTTCTTTCTTTTCCTCAAAACAATCATCTACAAATACAGTGCATGGCTAACAGAAAATAAAATAGAAATAGCCATGACTGTACAAAAAATCAAAAAGTACAAAATACCTATACTGATCAGACTCTGAAATCTAGTCCTGGACTTCCTTCCCTTTCCCAGAACCTGAAAACCACCAAAAAACGAGAGTGAGCTCAACAGCTCAGCAAAGCAACAAACCTCCAACCAAAACTCTCAGAATCCAAAACCAAACACATCAGATAGAAATCCGTACAGAATTCGGAACAGAATCGTATCTCGAATCAGAACAGAATCAAAATCAGAACTTATACGGACATATATCAAATCAGAATCAGCGTCGTACAGATCAGATCACATCATAGTACAAATCAGAACGGATTAAATCAACAGAGTCAGAATCATACAGAAATCAGAGATTCAGCTCATATCGTATCAAAACAGAATCGTATCAGAATCGAATCAGAATCATATCAGAATCAGAATCATATCATAATCAGAATCATATCAGAATCATTTCTCAGATATCAGATATCAGATATATATAATTAATAGCTAAATTCCCTGACACTGACGGAATCTCTACGGATTCCGGCCCCTTATGCCTCCCTTTGTGCTCACGGCACCAGAACAGATGTGCTTATAGCACCAGAACAAATGTACTTATCGTACCAGAATACATATATATAGTGCTTATAGCACCTAAACAGATTTCCTCGGATCCGGAACAGAACAGATATCAGATTTCATATTTGAGCTCATTTCAGATTTCCTAGACACTAACTGAATCTCATAGGATCAAGGCCCCTTATAACTCCCTTTTGTATAGCATATACAGATAGCATTTCAATTCAGAATAAATTCTGGCAAATCAGAAATCAGACAAAAATCGGGCAGCACAACGGGAGTATACGGAATTTACACAATTTTTCCTGAAAATCAAAATTCACCAAATTTGCACAGAATATAGATAATCACATTTCAGAACATTTATTCTACTGCACAGATAATTTCAGAATACACAGAAACATCTAATCGACGAAAAACACCGTCGAATCAAAAATACCCGGACAAAAATCTTCAGAAAATAACCAAAATGTGCACATTCGGCACGTCAACAATATACGGAAAGTTACGCGGTAAAAACTGAGCCAATCAACAAATACGGACGAAAATCATAACGGAAACGAAATCCGGACAGAATATACCGCCAAACACGACGGTTCTAAAAATTGAGAAAGGCGGAATGTGCCTTACCTTGCGTACAGCAATATCTCGAACAGTCTCCTCGGACGAAAACGGCTCCGCGTCGTCCGAAAATCAACTTTTCCCAAATTTCTCTCAACTTTCTCTCTCCTCAAAAGATATTTTCATTTTTATTTGATTTTCTCTCTCCTCCAAATGAGCTGAATTCAGCTTTAAAGTCTTCAGATCGGCCCGGCCGATCGTCAGATCGTCCCAGGACGATCAGACCATTTAGGATCGTCCTGGACGGTTCCCAGGATTATTCTCAGGCCGATATTTTCTACAGTGCCGATCGGCCTGGATAATGTCTTCAATCGGCCTGGACGATGTGTACAGAAAATCACCTGGAGCAAATTCTGTAGCAGATTCTGGAGCAAATTTCACTGATCGTCCCAGGACGATCCAGATCGTCCTGGACGATCCTAGAGCAGATTCTTGATATTACAATCTCCCCAACTTCAGAAAAATGTCATCCTCGACATTATCCAATCCAACTTAGTCAGAACAAGTACGGGTACGACCGTCTCATATCAGACTCCTTCTCCCAAGTCGCTTCTCGTGCAGTCCGGTGCTTCCACTGGACTTTAACCATCGGAATCTGTTTACTTCGTAGTTTTCGGACGTCGTACGCCAAAATCAACTCTGGCTCTTCCTTATACGTCAGATTCTCCTGAATCTCAACCTCATCAGCAGATACCTTCTTTCCAGAGTCAGATACCCACTTTCTCAAAGTGGATACGTGAAACACATTATGCACGTCGGGCATCGAATCAGAAAGCAATAGTCTGTAAGCAGATTTTCCAATTCTTTCCAAAATCTCAAACGGTCCAACGTACCTTGGACTCAGCTTGCTTACCTGACCAAATCTGCTCACACCCTTCATCGGACTGACTTTGACATACACAAAGTCCCCAACTTGAAACTCAACAAACCTGTGCTTCTGATTGTAATACTTCTGCTGACGGTCCTGAGCCGCTTTCAATCTCTCCTTAATCAAGCTGATCTTCTGAGCAGTTTCATCAGCAAAAGTGGCACCCAAAGCCTGTCTATCTCTGACCTCCGTCAGAGTCAAAGGAGTACGGCACCTCCTGCCATACAGAGCCTCGTACGGTGCCATACCGATACTGGACTGGAAGCTATTGTTATAAGCAAACTCAATCAGCGGAATATGATCTTCCCAGCTTCCGCCAAAGTCCAGAACACAAAGTCTCAACAGATCTTCCAGCACCTGAATGGTCCTCTCAGACTATCCATCGGTCTGAGGATGAAAAGCTGTACTTAAATGCAATTTCGTACCCAAGCCTTGCTGAATGCTCTTCCAAAGTCTGGAAGTAAAACGTCCGTCTCGATCAGATACAATCACGCGAGGCACACCGTGCAATCTGACAATCTCCTTAACATAAACCTGTGCCAAGCGCTCTACTGAGTCAGTCTGCCTGATCGGAAGAAAATGGGTTGACTTCGTCAATCGATCCACGACTACCCAGATGGCATCATGTCCTTGTCGTGATCGAGGAAATCCCATAGCAAAGTCCATCGTCACCTCCTCCCACTTCCACTCAGGGATAGGCAACGACTGCAACAGTCCACCTGGTCGCTGATGCTCTGCCTTCACCAACTAACAGGCTTCGCATCTCGACACAAACTCCGCCACATCCTTCTTCATCCCAGGCCACCAGAACAAAAGCTTCATATCAGCATACATCTTACCACTACCTGGATGAACAGTGTAGCCTGAATGATGAGATTCATACAGAATCTCCTGCCTCAAATCCCCAAACACAGGTAACCACAACCTGTTCTTGCAGAAAATAGCACCAGAATCAGAAATTCGAAGTTCAGGAGTCTTACCAGATCCAATCTGAGCAATCAACTTCGAATAGTCAGAATCTGACTTCTGGGCTTCTTGAATCCTTGTCTCCAAAGTAGACTGAATACTCATCTGAGCCAAATCCAAACCATTGGAGGAAATCACCTCCAACTGCAAGCGCTCCATGTCTCGAATCAGGAAATCATCAGAAGTAAGCTGAATACCTGATAATCCAGAAGACTTCCTGCTCAAAGCATCCGCTACCACATTCGCCTTCCCAGGCTGGTACTGAATAGTCAGATCATAGTCCTTGATTAACTCGAGTCACCTTCTCTTCCTCAAATTCAGATCCTTCTGAGTAAAAATATACTTCAAGCTTTTATGATCAGTAAAGCTCTCACAACTGACGCCATACAGATAATGATGCCAAATCTTCAAAGCAAAAACAACAGCAGCTAACTCCAAATCATGCGTCGGGTAATTCTTCTCATGTGGCTTTAATTGTCTAGAAGCGTAAGCAATTACCTGACCATGCTGCATCAGAACACAACTCAGTCCTTTCAGTGAAGCATCACTGAACACCTAAAAACCTTCCGTACCTGACGGAAGTGCTAACACTGGAGCTGAAGTCAAACAATCCTTCAATGTTTGAAAACTAGCTTCACACTCCGGTGTCCAAACAAAAGGTACTGACTTCTGAGTCAGTCTCGTCAGAGGCGTCAAAATCTGTGAAAATCCCTTCACAAATTTCCTGTAATACCTGGCCATGCCCAAGAAACTACGTACCTCAAATACCGTAGTCAGCCTTGGCCAATCAGCAACCGCCTGAATCTTCTAGGGATCTACAGAAATACCTTCTCCGCTAATCACATGCCCCAGAAAAGAAATACTCCTCAGCCAGAATTCACACTTGGAGAACTTAGCATACAGCTGATGCCGCCTCAAAGTCTCCAACACAATGCTCAAGTGTCTGGCATGCTCATCCTCAGAAGTAGAATATACCAGAATATCATCAATGAAGACGATCACAAACTGATCCAAATACTCCCTGAATACTCGGTTCATCAGATCCATGAAAATAGCAGGTGCATTGGTTACCCCAAAAGGCATAACCAAGAACTCATAGTGCCCGTACCGAGTACTGAAAGCTGTCTTCACCACATCAGCTTCCTTCACCTTCACCTGATAATATCCGGATCTCAAATCATTCTTCGAAAACACAGAAGATCCGGAAAGCTGATCAAACAAGTCATCGATCCGAGGAAAAGGATACTTGTTCTTGATCGTGACCTTATTCAAATCTCTGTAATCCACACACATACGGAGTGTCCCGTCCTTCTTCTTCACAAACAACACAGGTGCTCCCCAGGGCGAAACACTAGGACGGACAAAACCTCTGTCAACCAACTCCTGAAGCTGAACTTTCAACTCAGAAAGTTCTTTCGGTGCCATCCTGTACGGAGCTTTTGATATAGGAGCTGTACCCGGAAAAACATCGATAGAGAACTCCACCTCTCTATCCGGAGGTAAACCAACCAACTCCTCAGAAAAAACATCAGCAAATTCCCGTACCACTGGGATCTCAGAAACAGAAACAACCTCCAGGTTCAGATCCCGCACCGAAGCCAAAAACACTGGGCATCCTTTCTTCCACATTCTGCTCACCTCTAATGCAGAAATCAGACTGGAGAGAACACCTCGTAAGCCCTGAAATACAACTCTCTCCCCAGCCACAAGCAAGCTCACTTGCTTCTTCAGACAGTCAATCTGAGCCTCATACCGACTCAGCCAATCCATGCCCAAAATCACATCGTACGATGAAATCGGCAACAAAATCAAACTAGATTTCCACTTCTTGCCGGCAACATCGATCTCGCACAAACAAAACTTCCGAGCAATCAAAGGGTTCCCAGCCGGTAAAATCACAGACAAAGAAATCGGCAACAAAAGCGAGTCCAAATGTAAAATCTCAAAACAGTGCTCGGACAGAAAAGAGTGACTAGCTCCAGAGTCAAACAAAACACGACAGGGCTGATCAGAAATGTAAACCGTACCTGTCACAACATCTGGAGCATCTCGAGCCTCCTGCTGACTCAAACTGTAAACTCGGGGCTGAACTGGAGCAGGAGCTGAAGCAACAGAACTACTCTGCTCCCTCTGAACCGTAGGTGGTCTCCGTGGTCCAGAACTAGTACCACCACCTCTACCAGAAAATCCCTCAGGGCGAGGAGGAACAGTCCTCGATCTCCCTGCTGAACCAGTAGGTCTAACAGAGCCCTCAGATCGAAACTCAGAACGTCGATCAAAACTCATCTGTGGACATTCTGCAATCCGATGTCCTGGCTGACCACATCAGAAGCACAGACCAGCCATCCTGTAGCACTGGCCCAAGTGTCGTCGTCCACAGCTCTGGCACACAGGTGCCGTACTAACAGATCCAGAACTCGTCGTACTGATAGCAGTACCAGACGACCCTCCACTCCTCCTAGAATCACCAGATCCAGAACCAGGTCAAGATACAAATCTCCTCTTCCCAGAGGAACCACTGCCCGATGCCTCGCCTCCAAACCTCTTCTTACTCGCAGTCCACCGCTGCTGAGTAGCCATCAGATCGTTCTCTATCAATCGAGCTCGCTCCACAAGCTCAGCGAAATCAGTGATCCGGAATGGTATCAGGGGCTGTCTCAAAGTATCTCGTAGTCCTCTCAGAAATCTGTAGCACCTCTCAGCAGACGTGCTAACCAGCTGCGGAGCGTACCTGGCTAATGCAGTAAACTCAGCCTCGTACTGCATTACCGTCTTGCTCCCCTGAACAAGCCTCAGAAAAGTCTCTTGCATCTGCTGTCGTGCAGAAGGGGGAACAAACCAGTCTCGAAATACCTCAGAGAACTTTTCCCAAGTGATCAAAGAGTTCAGTCTGCCCTGAAATCTGGCTGCTTGCTAGCCTTCCCACCAGTGCTCAGCCTCTCCATCCAACAAAAACACTGCTAGCGGGACCTTCCTGTCCGCAGGACACTGCATCCCGTCAAAAGTCTTTTCCAACCTCCTCAACCACTCCTCGGCAGCTCTGGGCTCAACAGAGCCCTCAAACTTCAGAGGCTTCAACCTCAAAAACAACTGCAGGTGTCTATCAATGTCCTCAGATCTGACAGTAGAAGCTCTGCTCTGAGTCTTGCTCATCATCTGAGCAACAAGCATAGCAAACTTTGACAGCATGTCAGCACCGGCCACTGGGGCTGTACTCCCCACTGGTGCTACCTGACTGGAACTCTGCCCGTCAGTCATGTCTGGGTCTGGCTGATCCATACAGAAAAATCAAGAAAATCCAGAAAACTATCACAAAAACAACACAAAAACAGCACAATAAAAAGCCAAACGACCCAAAACAACACCCAGACAAACTCACTAATCACTTCCTATAGCTCTGTCTGACAATCCAACCAGTTTCCAAAACTAGTGCTCTGATACCACTCAAAAGGGCTTGTCACGACCCGACCCGACGGGGACGGATCCCGCCCGAGCCAGATTGCGACCAGCCTAACAGACTAACCAGGATCTAGCTTTGGAATTAGTTACTGAACTGAATCTTCCAAAATGTTATACACAAAACAAACACACAGAGCTACTATAGAACATCAAATGCAGCGGAACAAATCATCTATATTTTTCTTTCTTTTCCTCAAAACAATCATCTACAAATACAGTGCATGGCTGACAGAAAATAAAACAGAAATAGCCATGACTGTACAAAAAATCAAAAAGTACAAAATACCTATACTGATCAGACTCTGAAATCTAGTCCTGGACTTCCTTCCCTTTCCCAGAACCTAAAAACCACCAGAAAATGAGAGTGAGCTCAACAGCTCAGCAAAGCAACAAACCTCCAATCAAAACTCTCAGAATCAAAAACCAAACACATCAGACAGAAATCCGTACAGAATTCGGAACAGAATCGTATCTCGAATCAGAACAGAATCAAAATCAGAACTTATACGGACATATATCAAATTAGAATCAGCGTCGTACAGATCAGATCACATCAGAGTACAAATCAGAATGGATTAAATCAACAGAGTCAGAATCGTACAGAAATCAGTGATTCAGCTCATATCGTATCAAAACAGAATCGTATCAGAATCGAATCAGAATCATATCAGAATCAGAATCATATCAGAATCATTTCTCAAATATCAGATATCAGATATATATAATTAATAGCTAAATTCCCTGACACTGACGGAATCTCTACGGATTCCGGCCCCTTATGCCTCCCTTTGTGCTCACGGCACCAGAACATATGTGCTTATAGCACCAGAACAAATGTACTTATCATACCAGAATACATAGATATAGTGCTTATAGCACCTAAATAGATTTCCTCGGATCCGGAACAGAACATATATCAGATTTCATATTTGAGCTCATTTCAGATTTCCCAGACACTAACTGAATCTCATAGGATCCAGGCCCCTTATAACTCCCTTTTGTATAGCATATACAGATAGCATTTCAATTCAGAATAAATCCGGGCAAATCAGAAATCAGACAAAAATCGGGCAGCACAACGGCAGTATACGGAATTTACACAATTTTTCCTGAAAATCAAAATTCACCAAATTTGCACAGAATATAGATAATCACATTTCAGAACATTTATTCTACTGCACAGATAATTTCAGAATACACAGAAACATCTAATCGACGAAAAACACCGTCGAATCAAAAATACCCGGACAAAAATCTTCAGAAAATAACCAAAATGTGCACACTCGGCACGTCAACAATATACGGAAAGTTACGCAGTAAAAACTGAGCCAATCAACAGATACGGATGAAAATCATTAACGGAAACGAAATCCGGACAGAATATACCGCCAAACACGACGGTTCTGAAAATTGAGAAAGGCGGAATGTGCCTTACCTTGCGTACAGCAATATCTCGAACAGTCTCCTCGGACGAAAACGGCTCTGCGTCGTCCAAAAATCAACTTTTCCCAAATTTCTCTCGACTTTCTCTCTCCTCAAAAGATATTTTCGTTTTTATTTGATTTTCTCTCTCCTCCAAATGAGCTGAATTCAGCTTTAAAGTCTTCAGATCGGCTCGGCCGATCGTCATATCATCCCAGGACGATCAGACCATTTAGGATCGTCCTGGACGGTTCCCAGGACTATTCTCAGGCCGATATTTTCTACAGTGCCGATCGGCCTGGACGATGTCTTCAATCGGCCTGGACGATGTGTACAGAAAATCACCTGGAGCAAATTCTGGAGCAGATTCTGGACGATCCAACGATTTCCTGGACTGATCGTCGATCCAGATCGTCCTGGACGATCCAGATCTAGATCGTCCTGGATCCAGATCCAGATCCAGATCGTCCTGGACGATCCTGGAGCAGATTCTTGATATTACAGTGCTGGACGACCACTTGTGTATGAAGCTGGTCATCCTAAGGATCATCCCAAACAAACATAAGGAATTTCTACAGATCATGTCGTATGATATTTTGATCATATTATATGACGTCTTATAAAAGTTGAACTATTCATCTGAATGGTCTAATTAAACTAGTCTGAATTGAATTGATTATATCATATGATACGTGTATCGTACTGTACAAATAGAAGATAGATCTATTTAAATTTAAGGTTTTTTGAAGGCCACTATTTAAGGATTTCTAATACCCTTATGAGAAATATTTTGTTGTTGGATTTACTTGAAAGAGAGCTTAGAGATGGAAGAGAGGAGAGCTTTGAGAGAGTGAGAAAGAGATTCTTGTTAGGGGGAGTTATGAAGGATTCATGAAGGTTGCTCCAAGCAAGGCTTCCACCACCTTCATCAAGCTAATTGTACTAGCTTTATTTAATGTTTATTGTATTGCAATTTTATTATTTATCTATGCTTGCTTGTTTTTACCTTATCTTGTAATGAAATTTCCTTTCAGTCCTTCATGTTTTATTTTTCCTTTCTTTTAGTCAAATTATTTTATCAAAAAAAGAAAAACTTTGATATTATTTATTCACTATCAAGTAATATTTATATTTCTTTCTAGTTGGTTCTTTGCTCTTAGATAACTTTTATGTGAGTTTTACTTGTGAAATCTGTAGTTAAAAAAAAAAGTGATTTTGTTGGTTGTATTGTAAACTTGAATCATATTATAGGATTGAACTTGTACTATACAACTTGCATCATACTGTATGAAATGACATCTCTACAATGCTCTTTGTTTTTTGTATAAACGTACTTCTATTCTGAATTAAAAGCTTAATAAGTAATTGTTGGCATTATTAAAACTTGAAGGATAAACGAATCTTAGGAATTTCATATCCCTTCTTATTTCATTTGCATGGTAATTCCTTATATAAACTTGAAATCTAAACTAAATTTGTGTTAATATGGTTGAAATTAAAACACTTTCATTCTACTACAATTTTTTATATCATGAATATTTTTTGAAATTTTATAAACTAGATTCATTATTTTTCATAAATCTGGCTATTTATTCCTATTAGAAATATTGGCTTTGCTTTGTAGATTATTCCTCCCTATATAAGAGAGTGAGTTACTCTTCTCTTCTATTTAGAATATAATCTTTACAACTGAGATTCTTGAAGATTTAGAAAGGAAACAATTTAGAAAAAACTTCAAAAGAGGCACAAAATGAACCCAAAGTCAAAACATGTGCAATGATGCCGAAGGTAAAAGATGTACTAACTGCATCAAAAATAAAATATACGAAATGTATGACAAAAACTGATAAAAGGAGAACAAAATGAGCCCAACTTAAATTACCTTTTCTTTATGGTAATTATTTAAATCTTAGAAAATTCTTGTGTTTCATAATATGTCTAATACTTGATTTGGGAAAATTTTTGTTATTCACTAATCACTTTTATAGTAATATTTTACTCGATATATTTTATGCTAGCAGTATAAAAAGTTTAAGTTTCTCTATCTAATTATAATTATTGAATTAGATTTTTATTTAAATAAAAGATTTTTGTCTGTGAAGATATTAAGCTGGGTGTGTAAACTCTAGAATCTAAATCCTTTGGTTGTACTAAAGTCAACACTTATCTTATTTGTCTTTTCTATTTGTAGAGTATGGTTATAACATTTTGAAATATGCCCACAAGAGTTCTCATGTTTGTCATGCTTTTTTCTTTATCTTGGGTTGTTAATCGTTTTGTGTATATTTATTTTATGCATTTCTTGTTTCTATTTTCTTTTTTTTTTCACTCTTCTTCCTTCTATTTACCTTCCTTTTGTGATGTCAAAAGGGTGAATAGTATTTTACGGTTCATTATTGATATTATTATTTTATTTTGTTATTTATTGCTATTATTATTGTTTGCATATTATTTAAAAATAAAAAAAAAATTCACTCCTTTTTCTTACAATTGATTTTCATCTAAGGGGGAGTTTAGAGGAAAGTAACCTTTTGAAAATCTAAAAATAATAATATGTGCCATCATAAAAAAAAGTGAGAGATTATTACAAACATATTTCAAACACTATGATTTTGTTGATACAAACATTATTGTGTCTATTACTCCTTTCTCCTATTTCTGTGATATTTTGTTTTATTTCTGTGTATACTAACATTTTAGGAAATTAGTCCACCAATCACTTGCAATTCTGATCAGCTCAAGATTGGGTAGACTACAGTTATAGTAAATTTTTATTTTATTTTGCATTTTCTCCTTTCTTAACCTATTACTCTGTAATTGGATGGATATCATTAGGGAGTAGCCTTGCACACACACTAGAGGAGGGATAATAATATTTTTAGAGTCTTTTTTTAAGTAATTTGTATTGTATAATATTGGTATCATGTTATACAATTTTAACTCATATTATATAAAGTGCCATGCTATATCAAAACCCTAGCCACCAAAGGGTAAAAAAGATACTAATTATATATTGATTGTATAGAATGATTTAGTTTGTATTGTACGTCCTAACTAAAATCTTCCTTAATTAACCCTTTGATATCAGGCAATCAATTCATGGACAATTTTTATGATTGATCATACTCCAAGATATAATTCATACTATATGATTAGCCATGTACAAAGTTGGTCATCCTAGAGATCATATAAAATAAAATCCATAATTTTTGTATTGATCGTAGCATACGATATCCATAGTTTTGAACGTTCACTCGTTTACAAAGTTGGCCATACCAAAGATCATCCCAAATTAATAGAAGGAATTTCTATAGATTATATCGTATGATTTTTTAATCATACTATATGATTTCTTATTAAAATAAAATAGTTCATCTGAATGATCTTGCTGGATAAGTCTTAATTGAACTGATCGTACTATAAGATACGTATATCATACTGTATGAATTGAAGATGGAAGTTTTGAAATTTAGGTTTTTTAAGCCCACTTTTTAAAGATTTCTAACACTATTATGAGAAATCTTTTGTTGTTGGGTAGACTTAAGAGAGAGCTTAAAGAAGGAAGAAAGGATAGCTTAGAGAGAGAGAGAGAGAGATCCTTGTGATGGAGAGTTATGAGGAATTCATAAAGGTTGCTCCATGCAAGGTTTCCACCATCTTTGTCACGCTTCTTTCTTAGTTCCTTAGTGGCTCTAGGGAGACTTTCATTAGCATCGGATCCAACGTTCTTTGCCTACTATAGGAGGGAGTAAAAGGATTTTAAGGTTCTCTTCCTACTCTCTACTCTATTAAGGAGTAAAAGGATTCCAAGGTTCTCTGCATACTCCAGGTGGGAATATAAGATTTCCAGGTTCTCTACTTACTTGAGGAGGGAGTAAAAAGATTTAATGTACTATACTTTGCCAGGTCGATGGAAAGATTTTTAAAGGGCTTCTTTCCCTTGCTATGGGGGAAAAATAAGAGACAATACTTTTAGTGCAATACCTAAAATAGAGGTTTCTAGGGAGTGGACGTAGGTCATGTTGACCAAACCACTATAAATTTGGTGTGTTCTTTCTATTTACTTTTCCATATTTAATTTTTGTATTATTCTATGATTTATTCTATGGTCAAATTTTTTATTTTTATTTTTGTAAAATTAGTGTTGCTTTTTTCATAAATTATTTGTATTAAAATATTTAAAAAGACTTCAAAAAGATTTCCTTTTTCATTAAGAAATTTTTCAATAACCAATTAACCCCCCGCCCCACCTCTTGGTTAGCCTCAGGCTAGTTCATAAAGGATTAACATCCCTCATAAACTTTCATTGGGGGCTATGGCTCTCATGCAGACTTGAGTTCTTATGGCCTTGGCTCACCAAAGAGAGTAATTCAATTTTTTCTCTCAACTTAGACTTAAAATGGGACTGGATAGTCCTACACTTATTGGGTGATCACATTTATCCTTATAATTTGATGGTTAGTCTATAAATATATCTTGTTCCTTTGTATTTTGAGGACATGTTAGTGATGGATTTTGTTCTTTTTTTGTGAATCGAGCATGAGGGAGAGTTTGATAAAAACCCTATTCCTATAATATAATGAGTATATTCATATGTATTCAAAATATCTAATTTCTCCTGCTCGAGTTGCTCGAGCGTTGGGCTAGTAATTCACCTTATAAATATATTACTTGTAATTTTCTTTTATTAAGAGCAAGTAGGCTTATTTGAAGTTTTCTTTTTTTTTTGGTTTCAAAATGTATCCCATCACTAGTTGCTTGACATGGAATAATAATAAATCCAAATAGAATGATAAGTTTTCTTTACACTTGCATAGGTTATGAATGCTTTGGGGCCTTGACTCACCTTTAGGAGAATTCCAATCTTTTCTTTTAGCTTGAACCTGTAGGGAGACATGACATTCCTACATTGCTTGGGTGATTGAAGCTAATCATTATGTAGAGAAAGAATATAGTTTGTTAGGTTTAACTTTAGAAAGTTTAATGTGTAAGGGAAAACTCGTTGAGAGGTTGTTATCCTTGGGATTAAAAATGTAGTTCACCATGAGTTAGCTGATGGGGAATAATTAGTAAATCTTGGTAGTGAGATTACTTATTTTATACACATGACTCTAACACTCATGCAGGTCTTGAGTGTCTGGGGGCCTCTTCTTGCCTCATGGAGTAGTCTAATTTTTTTTTATAAGCTTACTCTTGGAGGGTGACTTTATGGTCCAACATTACTTAGGCGATCGTGGTTGATCATTGCATAGTCAAGAAATTGTGGGTTGATATGTATCTTGTTAAGGAGCTCTCCTAGAGAGTTATCAAGTGTTGGGTCTCAGCTTCCCCAATTCCTTGAGCATTTTAGAGAGGTTGTCTTTGTGAGATGACACTTTTGATAGTTTTTTATTTTGATAAGAGTTGGTTCCAAAAATAGAGAAGTGTTTCTTATAAAAAAAGAAATAAGGGAATAAATTAAGTGACTGAAGATTAATGCTTCCTTATGGATATAGTGATTTGAGGTCATCAGTACTCTAAGGCATAGGTATTTCTATTTTGTTATGGGTTTGTAATTGATAAGGTGCTAGACTAGCTTTTTTTTTAACATGTTGGGTCCTTCCAAAGTACTTATTAGTTTCTACATTATAAAGTGGTGAGCATATTCTAGTATCTAGTGGTTTATTTACTATTTTTCAACATGTTGGAGCATGAATTGTGCTCTAAGTTCTTCTAATAGGTTGGTGGGTGCTTGTAGATCTTCTTGGTCTGATGCTTCCAACTAGTTGGTTATTGCAAGGGTCATGTTTCACAGTTCGCACCCCTTGGCTTATTATTTTTAGTTTTATTGGGAGAACGACTTAAGTGTTGTTAAAAATGGAGGAAGGGATGTAACCTATTCATGTTGATGAGGTCATCTCGAGTTCCTATAGTACGGAGGGAAGTTGCTCTACCCATTTTTATTTGGCTCCTTTAACCTTCTACTCATGAAGAAGATTAAGTATAAGCCTGTTAGGGCTTCTACCTATCTGTTGGTATGAAGATGGTGAAAGAAAGTTAACTTTAGGTGAACACCTTAAGTGTAGTAGAATTCTTTGAGGCTTCAACCACTAAATTATGACCATTTTTTGTGATAATTATAAAAGGAACTCTGTGTGGCAAATAATGACTTTCTAAAAGAAATTATGAATCAGGATAAAGTTGTGTGGGCCACTTCTAAGGCTTTGATTTATTTGGTGAAGTAATTGATCATGACTATGATGATTTATTTGGTGGGCCACTTCTAAGGCTTCATGCACACACTTGAGGTTGAGTGAGAATTTAATTTTTCCTTAATAGTAAGTCACCAAGTATATGTAGTTTGCATCTTTGATCTTGAATCATTAGAGGTCACTGACCTCAGCATTGATTGACCCATATTTTGGAAACATTGTGGAAGCGTCCACTTAACTTATGGGATAAAGGGTTGGAGAATCCATTTCTACTTTTAATACTTTCTCTTCCATAAGGGCAAGTGTTGAGGCCCATATGAATGATTTATCATTAATTCTTCCTTGTTCAGAAAGGAGTTTATCCATCTAATTCTAATTTTAGGGAATTTGAGTGATTTTAAAGTACTCAATCTTACCAATTTCCATTCTAACTTTGAAAAGGTATTTGGAGAGTAGATAATCTCTCACATTATAATTGTCATTAATCTGGTTTACTATAAGTTATGAATTTGAGTAGACTTTTAGATGAGTGACACCTAATTCAAAAAAAAATCATAGACTTGCAAGTACCGCTTCATACTCGATACCTTATAATGCTTTTGTGAATGATGGCTATACCAACCTCTTGCTTATTGAAGGTATAACGTTTATGTACAATATAAATCAAGGTCATGTTGATGATTCTAAGTTTGTGCCCTGGTCCATGCAGTCCATGAGAAAATTGATAAGTGCTTAATCTTTAATAGCTATCCTTAGCATGTTGGTGATAGAGAATTCACCGAGTTCTACAAACCATTTGAGTAATATGCCCAAATGTTATAATCTAGAAGCTTGATTTTTTATTTTAATGATAACAATTAATAATAAATTACATTTAGTTTGTCCTATATTTTATTGTTGCATATATTTTCTTTGTGTACTAACATTATAAGTTTACTATACACCAAGCAATGTCAAAGAATCCTGACTCAAGACTGGATAGTGTGGGTTTTATTTATGTAAAAGTCAATACTTTTAATTTTGTTGAGTATATCAATGTAAAACGTATATATTAGCTTAGAAAGCATGCACACACATATGGAGGGGATGAGAAATGAAGATTTTAATTAATTTTGTTTAATCACATTGTATGATCCCAATTATATTGTACGATCATATCAAAAAAAATTAATTAAAATGATTCATTTAATTCAAAAAATTATAATTTGCATATAACTAATCATATA
The DNA here is from genome assembly GCA_022539455.1 of Dendrobium nobile. Lineage (NCBI taxonomy): Eukaryota > Viridiplantae > Streptophyta > Magnoliopsida > Asparagales > Orchidaceae > Dendrobium > Dendrobium nobile. Next base: position 57,818,389 of record CM039735.1, read on the forward strand.
ATATGACCACACAGTGTACTAGACGATTAACTATATCAAGAAACCCCATTGTCGAATCTAGCTTACCTAGAATAGACAAATTTGAATTTTTAAGTTCAAAGTATTTGTACTGAATCCTTTCATACTATATGATCTTTTAAATTATTATATAATTAGTTCAATTAATTAAGTAATGAAATCAAATGTAATTATTTTCTAATTGTACTATATAATACTATATCATATTGTATGAGTCTCCCGAGGAGTCTCTAGATGAAGTTTGGTTCAACCAGTATGATAAAAAAATTATACTGTCTAAATCACTCAGAGGGTCTTTGGTTATTTATTTTTTTTTTGTGTGATCTAATATTGAGTTGTTTTAATCATACTGTCATACTATTTATTTGTATAATATAATCAATTAATGGACTTTAATTGATTATCATGTGGATTATTCATTGTATAATACTATAAAAGGATATTTAAACTAATTGTATTGTATGATCCATTAATTTTACTATATTAATGGTGGCAGCTAAATTAAAAATTAGGGTTTTTTTTTAGACCTACAATTTAATCACCACTTATTTTATGAGAGACAATCTTTGGTGGTTAAGGGGTGTGTGCCTTTTTTAAGCAAAGGTTTAAAGAGTGGGTTTTGAACAAGGAGGAGAAAAAGGTGAAGTTGTGAGAGGGAGAACTGTTGTGAATCTGACTCAGGAAATAAAATTTTGATGATAGCAAATATTTTTATTTTTCTACGACTGCCTTACCTACTAAAGTTTAAGGTACACAAGATCAAATTGCAAATCGAACTAGCTGAAGGTTGGGGCAGATTAGGATTGAGTCAGTTTGTAATGTACATCAAGTGTCTTTTACCCTTTCTTGAGTCAATTGTAAATGATGTGAACCCCGATGCTAAGTAACCTTGCATACACACACTAGGAGAAAATTTCTAACTATTTTAGAGTTTTCTATTTTCGATCACATCATCCGGGATAATCTAAAAATTATACTGGATGATTAGTTAAAAATAGAAACCCTAATTAGCGCATCCTGGTTAAGGCAAATGTCAAAAAGCAAATCATCTGGATGATATTAGCATCGTATAGGACGATAGGCTCAATTCAAAAAGAATCAACCGACATATTTATTTAGGCATCTTTTATTTTTGGACATCGTCCAGGACATCATCTCGGATGATGCATTGCAATTATACCTAAATTAATCTAATAATTAAGGAAAGCAATTAAGGTTTGATTGCTCGATCATATCATGCTAGATGATTGTAAGATTGTCTGTGATGATCATTTAACAAACCTTAGCTCTTCCTGAATGATGTATAATAAGCCTGGTTGCTTTCAGGGTGATGCTCTAGATGATATGTACTAAATTAAACTAATCATTTGGGAAAATCGAGAGGTCGGCCTGGATGATCAAGTTATTTTTCCATCATCCAGAAATCCATTTAGGGCGATGTTCTGGATGATATTGGTCATTTTGTACTAATCGATCCGGATAATCTAATTATTTTTCCATCGTTCAGACATCCATCCAGGATGATGATTTAGATGATATTCAATGACTTGAACTAATCGTACAAGATAATATCCTATCATCCTGGATGATATGAATAAATTATCCTTCTGATCAACCAGACTCTCCCAAATCATCCTGACTAGTTGAGCTGAATTTATACTTATTGTACGGGATGATCGGCCGATCGTCCTGAACGATAATGTCAATTTGTTACAAAAAAGAGCAAATCCAAAGCTCTTCTATATAAGATCTCTTGTTTTACCCAAAAATGTATCTTTTACTATTGTCCTGACCTTAGAAAGCCAAGAGGAGAGGGAGAGCAAGGGAGAGAGAGAGGATCTTATGAGGGGGAGTTTCTGAGGAAATTCACAAAGGTTTCTCCAAGCAAGAATCTGAATTATCTTCTCCGATCATCATCCTTGGTTCCTTGGAGGTTCAAGAGAGGCCTTCAGCAACTGATCAAGGTTCTCTACCTGTTACTGGAGGAAGCAAAAAGAGTTGGGTTCTCTACCTGCTTCTGGAGGAAGCAAAAGGAGTTGGATTCTCTGCCTCATCGGGGTTGGCAAAAAGGAGTTTTTGTACGAGCTTCTCTACCTTACTATGGGGGCAAAAGGAGAGACAATAAGTTTAGTGTAATACTCAGAGGGTGCGTCCGATGAGTGGATGTAGGTTAAGTTGACTGAACCATTATAAAATTTGGTGTGTTATTTCTTATTATTACTTCTGCATTGAATTTCTGCAGCTTGTTTCTCTTGTGGTGAATCTTGGTTTGGTTGTATTTGTGTTCTTGTTTGAATAAATTTTTAAAATACCAATTCACCCCCCTCTTGGTTAGCCTCGGGTTTAGTTCATAAGGGCTTAACATCCCTGACGAACTTTCAAGAACAACATTATTAGATCAAGGGGGTGTGAAAGAGCAAGAGTTTACACAGTGTTGCTCTGACAAACATCCATCTTCTTTCTCCATGAGTCAAAGTTTTACTTGACGGAAACTTTTAAAAGAAACTCTCCTTGTTAAAGGACCACCAGCAATTCCACATCACCGGAGAAGGTGAAAAGGAATTCATCTACTCTGTCCCACCGTGTAAGGTGAAATAGATTAAGCTACCCCACCTTATTAGGGAAAGGTGGAATTGATTCTTGTGAAGGATTCTTTACCATACTACGTGGCAAAAAAGAGAGACACTAAAGAGATTAGTACAATACACAGAGAGGTGTACTTTGGAGAGTGGATGCGAGTTAAATTTATAGTGTGTTAGTTCTTATTTCTTTCAAAACTTTAGTTTTTGCATTTCATTTTCATGAACATTTATTTCAAGCATATATATATATATATATATATATATATATAAGTTAAGAATTGACATCTTTGTGATACAAAGAAGTTGAGTTCTTTGAATTTAATTTTGTTAAAAAAGAAAAAGAAGTAAAAACTAAAATCAAAAGAAAAAAATTAGTATTTTTTCTAAAATAAAAAAAAAATTTATTATTTGCTTCCGCTTAGAAAAATCTATTTTGAAAATTAAGTTGTGTATTTGGCTTAAGTTTTTCAAACAGAGATTTTTGAACGAAAATTTTAAAACACCAATTCATGCCCCTTTTTGTGTGTCTTTGTAGTTCAGGTGGTTTAACAACCATAAATTAAACTTTCAATTCATATTAAAGCATGCTCTACGAATTAGTGATTTAAAAAACTTTTAAAAAGTTTCTTGACACACTTTGAGAATAGAAATTTTGTTGAGGGTTATTCAATAACTCATCCATCATTATTTGATAATATCATGTTTAATTTCTAGAAAATTCATATGCTTATGTTTTTTTTTTGTATAATCGATAGACTTTAGAATGTGGCATATGATACAAACTAGCTATTCTACATCATTTTCCATTGTTAATGGTGTTAAAAATGAAATCTCATTTATTATATGGAGTTTAGAAGGTAGGGATATTGTACAACTAAATATGAAATACTTAAATTATTTTTTATATGCTTTAAAATCTAAGGATTACATATGTATTTATGCTTGCACTACTAGTATGAATATTTGGGATAGACTATGCATTACTTATGAATGTATAATTGAGCTCAAGCAATCTCAATTAAATTTAATATTACATGAATGCAAACTCTTCCGCATGAAACCTAGCAAAACTATATCAAATATTTTCACTAGGTTTGCCACAATAGTGACTTATTTGCATGCTTTAGGAAAGGAACTATCTAACTCTTAAAAGGTTAATAATATACTATATTACATTCCTGATAGTTTTAATGCTAAAGCCACTACAATCTATGAATCCCACGACTTGAGTTTTTTATTATATTAATAATTTATTGAGCTCTCTCATTGCTTTCGAGTAAAATGTGAGCAAAAAAATTTAAGATGAAGGTTATAGGAAAAAGGAGAATACTGTGGAACTAAATATTAATGACACTAATAGCAATAACTCCATAGCTGGGGATAATGATGATATTGCTTTGATGAATTGATAGTTCAAGAGCTTCCTGAAGCAAAAATAAAAGCACCATCATGAGAGGAATAAACATAAATAAGGTAAATTTAATAAAGTTTCCTTTGATGTTATTTTCCCTGAGTATATGAAACTAGGACACTTAAGATTTGATTTCCCTAACGTAAATAATTGCATTACTAGGGAAAATGGTGAAGAAAAGTTTAACTCCAAAAAGGGCAAGCAAAAGATGCAAAAGGCTTTCTAGAAGGACTAAGCCTCAAACTCATCAGAATAAGAGGCATAAGAGGAGGTAACAAATCTGTTTCATGGCCAATGATTCATTTGTTAACTTTAATTAAGATGAGATATGTGAACTATGTTATGATGAGTATTTACTTTTTTTTAGCAAATTCATGACTCATATGAAAATTAAAAAAATAGCATACCATTTTCAAAAAGAAAAATTTCAACTTTGAAATTAAAGCATGATAGCTTACTTAATGATCATTCAACTTTAAAAGTTAAACATATCACATTAGAAAATGAACATGTATCATTGTTAAATGAGATTTATAATCTAAACAAGAAGCATATTGAATTAATTAAGTTACAAAACTCCTTGGAACAAAAGAATATTGTGTTGAAAAGGTATTCAAGGAACTAAAGACACTTGTAGTAGAGTTGGATAACAAAGAGCAAGAAATATTAACTGAACAAGGAGTTGGGAAAAGTGCAAATGAATCCTTTCTTAAAAAAATGAATGCACTTCAACAGAACACATGGGGCTATGCATATGAAGCCACAATGTAGGATATATCATGCATTAAAGATTCCTAAGAAGAAGTAATAACCCTCACATAGGTTAGTGAACACAATTCAAGGAGTTAGGTGTTACTCTTGTGTCATGCTAGGACACATAGCATGCACTAGCACTATGCATCATATAACACACATAGTTTGGACGGCCAAAGTGTCATCACAGGATAGCTTACACAATATTTATATAAGAAATCATAAGGTGGAATCCAAACTCACTTGGATTTTCAAATCTGACCTGGTTGAATTTATAAGGGCGGCCTTGAAAGAAGTTAAGTGAGAGCATAAGGTACCTGGACAACAATTGCTCGAGACACATGATTGGAGACTTAACAAAGTTTATAGCACTAGAAGCAAGGAGCAAAGGAAAGATAACCTTGAGAGACAACATAATTAAGAAAGTAGTTGGCACCAATATAGTTGATAAAACTAATGGTTTAGTTTTTAAAATATTCTTTTAGTAGAAGGATTGAAGCATAATTTACTTAACATTAATAAATTATGTGATAAGGGCTTTGATGTAAAATTTCTTTGAAATAATTGCTTATTTATTTTGAATGGTAAGATCATTCTAGAAGCTAAGATAATTTTTAATAATGTTTAGATGCTTGATCTAGCTTTCATTGATATTTTTGATACTTTTTTTTTCTTAAATCTGTTATGCATGATTCATGGCTATGACATAAGATCATTGAAGCAGAGAAGCAGAGAAGGCGGCGATCTTGGGAACTTGAAGTGGAGAAGGCGATCTTGATGGAGAATTAATTCTTGGCAATTTTGGAGGATCTTTGGCGTCCGGTGGTTCTCCGTCGGCCTGATATGGCTGACGGAACACCTTGGTTCGATACTGGCATCTCAATTTTGTATAGAGATGAGATTTTGATGAAGATTAATCTGGTAGAGGTTCTCTTTTGGACCAATGATTTTGGTGTTTCTACTGAATTGAAATCATATTTCGCTGATTTCTGCTTGTCAACGAATCTCCGTTGGCTTGGTTTAGCTTCCAATTGTGTGGGATGTGGTTATCCTACTAATATTAGATTCTTGATTGATTTTTATGAGTTTTCAAATTTGAAGGTGCTTTTGGAGAAGTTTTTGTGATGGTTCTTCGTTACCTACAACATTCTTGGGAACGAATTTTGTGTTGCGGCAAATTTGTTTCTTATGTACGTTAACTGGAGTTCGGGTTTGCTATGGTATATGGATTTTCTTGATTCCATAATTGGTTTGAAAGTGTTCTTGATGTGTGATTGTTTGATGCTTATGAGATGGATGGTGTATGGGTGTTTGGATTATAAAGGTGGTTCTTACTATTTTAAAGATCCTGTTTTATTTGGATTCTTGAAGATTCTTGGAGTCAATTCAGTCCTGTTGATGATTTTGATGTCCTTGGTTGTGGACAGACACAATTCTGGTTTATTTTTTGCTGGATATGCAGCTATTAAGAAGGAGGTTTTTGGTAATGCCGATGTTACTTTTTTGATCTATGAAGATCAAGTTTTGTTTGAGGTCGTCTCTTGGCCTATTGATGTTGGAGTTGTTGTTATTGCTTCGTCAACATTGTTTGGATAGTCTAAAGGGTCTACCCGTGGATCGACTATGTTAAGGAGGTTGTTGGTTGATGTTTGTAATGACGAGGTGGTTGTGTGGTCACTTGTTTTTCAGTTGTTTGTTGAATATCAAGTCTTATTGGTTAAAGACTGGAAGGATTTGAAGTTTTTTGGTTTTTCTCTTGTCAATATGATGAGAGTGGTGATGATTATCAGTTCGGTTGTCTTTAACAATGATGAGGCTGGTTATTGCCTTCTTGAGGTGGTTGTCGGTGTTATGGCTTTACATGGGAATATTAATGGTGTTGTTCTTGCTAGTATGATGGGTGTGGTGGAGATTTTTTGTTTGTATGACTTTTCTTGTGGAGAGGCTAACTCTTGGACTATTGAGGAGGGAGTTGGTGTTATTCCTTTGTCGTCATTGATTGGTTCATTCTTGGTGTCTGTTGTTGGTTGTGTTGATGCAACAATAGCGATTTCTACTAATAATTAGAGCTTATTGGACCCTTTGATCGATCGGGGTCTGGTTGATGTTTGGATAGCTGATTTAGTAGTTGTTTTTATTTTTCTTATAACTAGTTATCATTTGCTTGTTTTTCTTATAGGCTTCTTATACCTTTTTAAAACCATTATGATGAAATATGGGATTTTTACTAGGTTTCATTTTCCATCTTTTGCAAAAGCTGAGATACTAACCAACCTTTTAGGTTGTTTTAATATTTGGTATCGCCATCACCCCAATGGATCTAAAATGGAATTTAGCGGATCGCGTATCCATTATGGTAGTTTTAAAGGGTTTGCTTTTGCTTTCTAGATTGTATTAGGTATTTCTTCTTTTAATGCAATTTGCATTTCTTCAAAAAAAAAAAAAAAGACATATGAAATTATGCCTTGTTAGTATAAAAACTCTTAGGAAGATAACCCGATAGATTTAGTTAGAAGGATTGCAAAGTTAGATTTAACTAAGGATTATCTATGTGATGTGTGTCAATTAGAACGGAAAACTAGGTCATTATTTCATTTTTATTAATGATATTTCTTCAACTAGACCATTGGAGTTCTTACAAATGGATTTATTTGTCTCAGTTAGTACAACAAGTCTTTGTGGTAAGAGCTTTTGAATTGTTGTTGTAGATGACTGCTCTAAATTTAGTTGGGATAGATTCTTGGCACATAAGAGAGGGTCATTCAATGAGTCTATAATTTTTTCCACTTGGATCCAGTGGAAGTTCAGATGATTGATTTCTAATATTCATAATAATCTTGGTAGAGTGTTCGAAAATGAAAGTTTTAAATTATTTTGCAAAGAATCTTGGATTAATCATAACTTTTGTTCCTCTGGGCCAAAGGAAAATGGTATAGCTAAAAGAAAGAATTTTCAACATATAGAGGCAGTTATGGTAATATTTGCAGAGTATGGCCTTAATAGGTATTTTTATGTAGTACTGAATGTTGCTTGCTATGTGCTGAATAGAGTAAACATTAGGTACAAGCTGAATAAGACACCATATAAATTATTTAAGTAGGACACAAAATTCACCCCATTTTCATGACTTTTAGTTTTAAATATTTATGCTAATGAATCAAAAAACTCATTTAGGGAAGTTTTATTTTAAGGCAGATGAAGGAGTCTTATAAGGTTATTCCTATGTAGGTAAAACCTATATGATATTCAATAAAAGAACCTTAGATGTAGAGAAATTCACCCATGTTATATCTAATGAGTTAGATAGACCTTTTGAGCCTCAAATAGAGGTTGATCATGAGGTATAGATCACATTTGGAGTAGAGAATGTCGACCTAGTAGATTGTGAAGAACCTCATTACCCTTTGCCCAGAGAGTAAAGATATTATTATAGTCACCCTAGAGACCTTATCCCTAAGAGATCCATTAGTGAGTATTAGGACTAAAAATGGTCATTAGAAAGAGATTAGCCATACTACATTCATTTTTGAGATAAAATCAACCATTATAGATCAAGTCATCGATGATGAATTCTAAATCTTCTCCATATAGGAGGAGTTAAATCAATGCATTAGAAATTATGTAAGAGAGCTAATTAGTAGACCAAATGATCAAAGTTTTGTTGGCACTAAATGGAATTTAAAAATTAGTTGAATGACTCCAGGTTAGTGATTAGAAAAAAGGCAAGATTGGTAGCTAAGGGGAATAATTAAGATACAAAAGATTAATTTTGAGGAGACCTTTTCCCCTATATCAACATTAGAAGCCATTAAAATTCTTCTAGCATTTGCATATTTTAGAGGCTTCAAATTATATCAAATGAATGTGAAAAATGCATTTCTTAATAGGGCTATTAATGAAAATGTTTATGTAAAACAACCCTCAGTTTTTGAAAATTCCTCATTTCCTAACCGTATCAATAAACTTAAGAAAGCTTTATATGGGTTGAGATAAGCACCTAGGGTATGGTATGACATGTTAGTTCATGAGGGATGTTAGACCTCTTAGAACTGTCCAAAGGTTAACCAAGAAAGTGGGGAGGGGGAGGAAAAATTAGTTATTTTTAAAATTTAAACTTTATGAATAGTTTGAAAACCTTTTCACAAAAATCACAATCCCTAATCCTGAAATATACATATGTTTTTTTTTTAATGAAATGAGTATTGTAGGATTTTTCAACAATAGAAATTTAAGATATAGAAAAATAAAAATTCAAGAAAAATAAAAAACAAAAGAAGAACACCGAATTTTATAATTGTTCAATCAAACTTGACCTACATCCACTCTCTGGAGACTCCTTCTTAAGGTATTGCACTATTACAGTAGTGACTCTCCTTTTTCCCTCACAGTAAGGTGGAGATGCCCTTACAAACTATCTTCCACCAACCCGGTGCGGTAATGTACACTGTCCAAGTGATGCCACCGTAATGTCATGTCCTTTTTCACCCTCCTGGAGAAAGAAGAGTATCATCTTCATTTTTCACCCACTTAGAAAAGGTAGAGTACCGACATTCTTTTTCACCCTTGTAGTGAGGGCAGAATATCATCATCCTTTTTCACCCTTCTGGCGAGGGAAGAGAACCTTGTCATAATGTTTTTAATCTTCTCTCAAAAGCTTCTAGAGGAGATGGGTAGAAACTTAAAGAAGAAAAAAAAGATCCTCACTTTGGGCAACCATGTTAATCCCTCACAACTTCCTTCACTTGATCTCTAACAGTTCACTCTTATAATCTCTCTTAAACACTCAAACTCATTGGCCACTCTCAAGAGAAGTTCACAACAAAGTTTCCTAAGTCAGTTTCTAGAACTCTTTATATAGACATGAGATAAAAAATCATCCAAAAAGTAAAACAATTCAAGTGCACCGTCATCCAATTATACAGTATAATCAAAGATCATACGGTACGAATATTTTAAAAATCATGGCTTCGTATGGTATGAACTGGGATGAACATAGTTTTGTACAATGTTAGTCATCTGTATGATCTAACTTTGTAATGTACAAACTTTTAAAATATTCAACAAGTTAGTATGATACGATATAATGATTAGACTGTATGAACAATTTGAAAACTGAATGTGTTCATTTGATAGATTTAGTACAAACCAAATTTTGTACTCTATCAATCATCTTTATGAATTAAGATCATATTGTACAAACAATTCAAAAATTGAATGTGTACATTAGATATGAATCTAATATGAACCTGATTTTGTAATCAATAAATCATCTGAATGAATTATGATCGTATTGTATGAATCGTTCAAATAATCTACGTCATGACTTGATTGACTGTGTTTGGAGGAAAATCTAAGTCAAATCATACAAGATGATTAAGTATCATATGGTACGATTAGTTTTAAAAAAAAAAGTTTTAAATTTCTCCACCTGTGTGTGTGTATAACTACTTAATTACCATCAAACTTGTTCCGACTGAAGAAATAAAAAATGATATATACAGTCTCTATTAAATCAAATTCTATTTTACCCTATCTTGATGTCTTCAAAATTTTAGAGTATGATTTCTTTGCAATGTTAGTACACCTAGAAATAAGCAAATAAAAATATCCAAGATATGGTAGGAAAACCAATAAAATTATGAGCATAATAATTAGTTTTGTTATCATCAAAATCACAAGCTCAACTTTGACTTATGGGTTACAACAATCTCCCCTTTTTTATAATGGAAACATAATTATTATTTGAACTATTAATTAACATCCTTTTCTCCTAATCTCCCCCTCAATGAGGGAAACAATAAAAATCATTGGGAAAAAAAAATTCATCATATAAAAAATTTAATCTTATAAATAAAAACACATACATAAAATGAAAGACCAAAAATAAAAATAAAAAACATCACCAGAAAATACCAGAAAATAAACACAACCAAACATTCAAACAACATAAAACACCACAATACTTCAAATAATCACTTAATACCTCCCCCTTTTGACATGAACAAAAAAGGATAATTCTCTAAAAATGTAAGATGCTATGAACTAATAAAAAAACACCACAAAAAATACCAAAAAATAAACACAACCACACTTTAAAACCACTAGAACTTTAAACAATATAAAATACCACAAGAATTAAAATAATCACTTAATTCCTCCCCCGTTTGACATTACTAAAAAAGGAGAATTCACTAAAAATGTAAGATGTTATGAACTAATCTAACAGTCGATAAAAGAGAATTATAAGCATTTGCAAGAAAAAAACAATATTAAATTCTTGATGTGAAAAAAAATCATATTTTAAATCAATGAATAACTAAGATAGGAATAGTTGATCAAGATCAATCTCCATTCTAGAAAGCATAAATATAAAATAGAATAATTATTGAAAAAAGAATAAGATAAAACTTAAATAAATTTAAATTAAGGAGTTGAAATTATTATTAAATGAATGAGTTTTTCTATGAATTAGAGATATAGAGGAAATAACTAGATGTAGTGTGGGGTCATTTTATGCCTCATTTTAATTTTGAAGATCATTGAACATCTTTTTATTTTGAATTTTTTGTTACGAACATTGCACAACTTTTCTACTTGGGCTCATTTTTTGCCTCTTTTTAATTTTGGCACACATCGTGCTTCTTTTAATATTTTGTTCTTTTCACAACCTAAATTAGCATGTCTTAGCTTGTGTGATTATCTACCAAAACAAAGATAAAACCCAGAAAATAAAACCCAATAGATAACAATAAGTGCAACACAATGAAAAAGAAAATTAAGAAATATTTTTGCAACAATGATAACTATAAGATATATGTCTATTTGAACACTAAATATGATCTCCTTGTCTAAATCTAATTATAATTTGATTTAAATTTGTGAGTAACCAAAATTTGGTAAAGGAAATAACATTATAATGCAAAAAATTTAAAATTTTTATTCTACAGATCAACAATATTAAATTAGTCGATAATAACTTATAGATAACTCCTAAGAAGTAAAAATAGAAAAATCAATCATTGTAAATTAATTATTATTATTATTATTATTATTATTATTTAAATTAAATAACAATATAATATATATTGCAAATAAATAAAAAACTAATCCAATACAACAAATACAACTGGTCCAAAAACATTAGAACGCAGTATCATAAAGACTAAAACTTCAAAACATACATCAACAAAAACTAAACTAACTAAACTAATACACTGGGGGATCTTAATTTGGAGGTGGCTGAGGAGGATTGAGCATGATAAAGTAGCAATTATTGATAGCTACTTAAGTACTATTTGAATCAAACTATCCTCTAACTCAGATAATATCTTCATTATATCTTACATCTTGCTAGGTTAAGAAAGTCTCAATATGATTAAATAATTGATCAAAATGAGACTCAAGTCGATCAAATCACTGGACCTTTTCTTGATAAAAATGATGCTCAGGTGAAGGAGCAGGTGTAGGTGCTGGAGTAGGTCCTTCTTCTTCTATAATTTTATCTCCCTCATTCCTTTGATCCTGTTGGAAAAGTGTGCAAAATGAAGCATTACTAAAATAGATTGGTAGATTATCTAGAGGATCAAGATGAATAAGATTGTACTTTGTCTCCAAAATGTAAGCAATTAAGTGACTTAAAGCCACATTCTTCTTTCTTCTAGTGGAAGGAAGTCGAATGTCTGTAAGATTATTGATGTGGTCCATAATTAATTGGGATTCATCAATAAGAGTGTTTGACATTATAAGATATGTGACAATAGAAATCAAAGGAGTCATGTTAATTCAATCACCAGCTTTAGAAACAATAGATGTTCTTAAGACATGCTGAATGAACTTGACATTTTAATTCAAGGTATGAACAAGGGACAATATATGAGATTGTAGGAATTCCCATAAGAGTTTGATTCACTTCAAACCAATCAAAATTTCTTCTAAAAATCATCGAGTGAGCCCTAACTACTTTAGTTCTAAGATGGAGAAATGTTCCTAAATCTTCCTTAGTAATTTTGACTCTTTGACAGAAAATATAGGAGGACATTCTTGTGGGATATTCTCTCACTTTTAGATTTAAAAGAAAATAATAGAAAGTGTTTGAGTTGGATGCATAGATTAAAGTGAGAATAAAGAAAAAATGTGTAGAGTCGAATAGAGGCATTATAAAAAATTAATGTCCTCTTGGAAAAGAATACAAGATGGAGTAATTTTTGAAAAAACAAATCAATCATAGGCTTGTTCATTCTCGTTAGAAAGAATGTCATCATCTTGTTCTGAATGAGATGACTCCGCTTGGAAGGACATGATCGCTTGCTGGCACTAGCCATTTGAAAAGACATTGACACACAAATTAATGATGAAAGGTTTGTGAAGAAATTCAAAGAAGGGCTTCTAATTTAAAGAAAACAAAAAATTTTGTATAGCACAAAAATATGTTTATACGTATGAATGGGAAGTTCATACAGTACAAATTGAAGTTCATACAGAAGATCAAAAATTGTCAAGAGCTGTTATTGCAGCGAATTTTTTTTTAATATTTACCTTTTGACGAGTCATTTCATACAACCTTTGACCAACCTGATTGTATATATGAATAGGTGTTCATCAGGTATGATCAGTTAATAAATATTATACGTGTTAATTGAGTTCATATGCATGCAGTTTGATAACTAGATTGTATAGATGAATAGGTGTTTGTATAGATCATGTTGAAAAATAATTATCTTTGGATATCCCACCATGTTTGTATAAATGAATAATTTATGGTTCATATAGATAATGATGTGTTAATACTATATGATCACCAAAAAAATTCAATTTTCCCCATCTATTTAACTTGAACAAAAAATTATATAAAATTTGGACAACTCGTATAGTACGATAGTGGTTCGTACAGTACGAACTAAAAAGAAAATTTTGAGTTTTCACATGATAACAAAGATACTTTTAAAAATAATGAAAATAAGATCTACAACACATAAAAATAAAAAGTAATAAAAAGTAATAAAAAGATAAATAAAAAATAATAGATAGAGAAACATAAACTGAAAACAAATCACAACAAAGAACAAAACACAATCATAAACACAAAAGAAATACACCACAAAAATGATTTGCAAATTTACAATTATCAAAGATGAATATCAATAACACCCAATCTAGTTCTTAGGGTATTAAAAGTTTCAAAAACTAGTGATTTTGTGAAAATGTCTGCAAGTTGATTTTCAGTTGTTATATGATGTAGCTCAATTTCTCCTTTCATGACATGATCCCTAATGAAGTGGTTTTTAATATCTATATGCTTAGCTCTAGAATGTTGAGTTGGATTTTTTGAAACAAAAATGACACTTATATTATCACAAATAATAGAATTATATTAATTAAAAAACCTAAATCCATGAGTTGCTGTTTTAACCGTAGAACATATGCCACACAACATTCTAAGCCAATATATTCTACCTTAGCTATAGAAAGGGCTACGAAATTTTATTTTTTGCTAGACCAAGAAACTAAAGAGTTTCTAATGAATTGATAAGTTATAAAAGTACTTTTTTATCAACCCTACATCTTGCAAAATCTAAAGCTGAATATCTAAGGATTTCAAAAGAAGTGTTATTCCTAGGATATGAAAACCATAGATTTTTAGTTCCCAAAAGATATCTGAAATTCTTTTAACAGCATTCAAATGAGATTCCTTTGGGACCTTGAAATCTAGCATAAAGACAAACACTAAATGTATTATCCGGTCTGCTAGAAGTCAAATAAAGTAATGAACCAATTATCCCTCTAAATTTCTTTTAATCAATAGATTTGCCTTTAGAATCCCTATCTAATTAAATAAAGGAACTCATTGGAGTACTGATTGGTTTTGTATTATCCATTTCATATTTCTTAAGGATATTCTTCATGTATTTTATTTGATTAAGAAATTCTCCATCCTCTTTCTATTATATGCTAAAACCTAGAAAGTAGCTCAATTCTCCCATCAAACTCATTTCAAATTCCTTACTCATTATTTTTGAAAAATCATCACAAAGATTTTTATTAGTGGATCCAAATAATATATCATCAATATATATTTGAAAAATGAGTATGTCATATCATACTTTTTTCAAGAAAAGAGTGGTGTCTACACTCCCTTTAATAAAAGATCTTTCTAGTAGGAATGTACTTAGCCTTTCATACCATGCCCTAAGTGTATGTTTTAATCCATATAATGCCTTTTTTAATTTAGATACATAATTAGGAAATTGTAAATTTTCAAAAATGTTGATTACTCAACATAAACATCTTATTTATCACCCCATTAAGAAAGGTATTCTTAACGTCCATTTGAAATAGTTTAAATCCTTTAAAATAGGCAAATGCTAGAAGTACCCTAATTATTTTAAGTCTAGCTATAAGGGAAAAAATCTCTTTAAAATCAATTCTTTCTATTTCATTATACCCCTTAGCTAACAATCTTTCCTTATTTCGAACCACTACACCTGAATCATTCATCTTACTTTTGAAACCTACTCAATTCCAAAAATACTTTGATTTTTAGGACTTTATACCAATTCTCAAACATCATTTCTAACAAATTGATTCAACTCATCTTACATTACTAGAATATAAAATTCCTTAGAAAGTGTTTGATTTATATTAGTGGGTTCATCATTAAAATAAATGCTGAGTGGTTCACTTCTTTCTTAAGTTCATACCTAGTTTTAACTCTTTCCCTCGGGTCTCCTAAAATCAGTTATTTAGGATGACTCTTAGAATATTTCCATTAACTAGACATTATATTTTCCATTTCAATATTTTCTACTAGATTTTCTTTTTTAATTCCTTGGGAGAACTCTTCAACATGCTCTTCTTCCAATCTCGATTTTTTAGAAATATTAGATTCATAAAAAACTAGATGTGTGGTCTCATCTATAATTAATGTCCTTTTGCTAAAAACTTTATAGGATCTCCAAACACTTGAATATCCTAGAAAATTTTCCTCATCATATTTACGATCAAATTTTCCTAAAAGAGTTTCACCATTATTAAATAAACACTTTATATCCAAAGATATATAGATGTTAGAGGTTGGGTTTCCTACCCTTAAAAAGCTTATAGGGTATCTTATTAAATTTAGATTTGATGTTCACCCTATTTAGAACATAACAGGCTATATTAACTTCTTTAGCACAAAATAATTTAGGAAGAGAATATTCAGCAAACAAGGATCTAGCAGCTTCTATCAAGGTTATGTTCTTTCTTTCAAAAACCCTATCCTGTTAAGGGGTCATAGGTGCTAAAAAGTTATGATCTAATCCTTGCTCATTAGAAAAGACTTCAAACTTTTTTATTTTCAAATTCTCTACAATGATCTTTATGAATTACAATAATTTCATAATCTAGCTTGATCTGAATCCAAGTAGAAAAATTTTAAACTCATTAAATGATTCACTTTTATATGATAAAAATTTAATCCAACTGAATCATAAAAAATCATTAACAGTTAAATACCCAAAAATGTTTCCTCCTAGACTTATAGTGCTAACATATCCAAATAAGTCCTAGTATAGTATTTACGAGGGTTTATTAGTACTAAGGTCTTTGATTGAAGTAAATAAGGACATGACTTGTTTTCCTAATTTGTATGCATCACAAAAATGATCCTTAATCAATTCTAATTTGGGTATGCCTCTTACATATAGTTTTTGAGTAATCTTCTTGAGATTTTTCATGCTTGCATGACAAATTCTTTTATGTCATAACCAAGATTCATCAGTAATGGTTTTTAGACAAAAGCATTATAAGATTTAATACTATTTAAATCAATAATGTAAATATTATTTACTCTATCTCCATGCAACACATCAACTCTATTTTTGCTTATTATGCAGCATGTAGGAAAAAAAATTATGTTAAAACCCATATCTCAAAGCTGACTAATACTTAACAAATTATGTTTCAAGCATTCTACCAATAAGACATTCTCAAATAAAAAATTCTTTGTATTACCAATCATACCTGATCCTACCACTCTTCTGGTGGTGTTATATCCAAGTGTTACCCTACCTCCTGTTCTAGCCTCTAGTAATATAAATTGATTCTCATCTCCAGTCATATGTTCTGAACATCCACTGTCTAGGTACCAAATGCTCTCACGAGGTCTTGTATGAGAGTGTTTCTATAAAATTATCAAAGGTTAGAATTGGGAACCCAAATAAATTTGGGTTCTCCTCTTGACAATAATAATCTAGATGCATGCTTGATATTCTGTGATTGATGCATCTTATGTATCCATACTAGTTGTGCCCTATGATGAATAGTGCAAGTGTGGGAAATGTGACCCAACATACCTCATGAATAACAATCAACAACAGGAAAAGGATTTATTAGTCTATATGAGTTATAATATCTTTTCCTTTATTTTGAATTTTTAAGCTTTTGATTATGATTATAAAATTATTCCATTGTGGGTGGAATGTTATTTTCTTCAAAAGCTTTAATTTTTCTTGAAGATATGAATTTGAATTTTCCAAAATTAATTTTTAACCTTCAAGTCAGGTTCTTTTTGATCTGATACAATCATAAACACCTTAAAATCATTTTCAAGTTCATTATAAGATGTTTTCAATATATCATGCTCTTTATTCGAATTATCAAATTTATCTAGTAAAGCCATGTGACTACTATCTTTGTCAGCATGATCATTTCTAAGGTTTTCTTACTCTTTTTTTAAATTCAAATGCTCAATATTATGGTGTGTATACAATTTTTTGGGTTTCATATATGCATTATGAATTTTTTTAGAAACATCAAATAATTCATCATAAGATAAGTCAAATAAATCCTCCTGATCTAAATGATCACGGATATTTTCCATTAAGCATATATTTATAACCTCCTCTTCTACTTCTATTTATGAAGAGTCTGAAGCTAGTCAGCTTAGAAAGCTTTTTGCATCCTTTTCTTTCCCTTTCTGATGTTAGTTTTCTCCTCAACTCTCTCCTTATTCATTTGTCATTAGCAAGGAAAATTATTTTGTTAAGATCAGCTATTTTATCTTTACATGTTTTCTTTGCTTTGCATACTACGGTACCTATTATTGTATTGAGATCAATTGATAAGATGTGTAGGAATTTTTTGCGGAACAAATAAGGAAATAACCATGGATTATATTATGTTGCTTGGGAGGAACTTTGCAAGCTGATGGAGTTTGGTGGCTGAGGGCTACATTCAATAGAATCTATTATTAGTCCTCTTCAAGCAAATTTTTCTTGGAATTTTGTAATTTCTCTTGATTGTTTTTTAAATAGAACGTTGAAAGCTAAAATTATGAGTGTTGATCACTAGAGCTATAGATCCAATACTTGCAAGGTTGTTTCTAGTGGGATGACGGCACTCCAGCCAGTAGTTAGGTTGAAATTGGCTACATGTTCTTTTATAAATATACTTAAGGATGTATGGATTCTAGATAAGAACTTGGAAAGGTGGCCAACATTTATAGCTATTTTGTAGGAGGATTTACCTTCTCTTAATGCATTCATTATTAGGGGATGCTGGAATATTGTTGAGTTTAGTTGATGTTATTATTCAGGTTATAATCTATCTAAAAATTTCACATGATAAGATTGAATTAATACATAATTTTTTTTGGAAAGTCTATTGCTTCCTCAATTACCAAAACAAGATGGATTAATAGGGAATCAACTCTTTATGGGAGTTGGTTGAAAAAACTGCACTTGTCTCCCAAGATAGTCTATTTTTGGTGGCGTATTTTAAAGAATGCTATTCCCACAAATGATTTTTTTAATGACTAGAAGATTGGCAAAGGATAATTAATGACCAAGGGGTTGCATAGGGGTGGAAAATCTGGTTCATTTGGTAGTGGGGTGCGATATGATAGAGCAAGTTGTGAAGCTGTTGAACCGTTGGGGATTTATCATGCCTATTTTTTCAACATTTGTGGAATGCAGCAAAGCATTGGAAGCTTTATCAGCAAGAAATTTATTCATGAGTAACCTTTATTGTAATATAATTTATCTAATATGGGGTAGCAGGAACCGAAGGAAGCATATAGATAAGGAGTTTGGTTTGTGTTATATTGCTTCAGAAGCCATTAGTATGGCCTCTATTTCCTTAAACTTTAATCTTTATTCAGATGATTGGGGTGCTAACCAGCTTAGGTTGTCTTTGAATTTTTGGCACCCTCCTCCTCCAAAATAGATTAAAGTTAACTTTGATGTGGTACTATTACCATCTAATCTAGCTACTATTTGAGGTGTTTTTAGGGACCACAAGGGGCAGTTCTTAGCTACTTTTAGGTACTGTTGACCTCATTTTTGTATGAGGTCTTTCAATAAAATCCTGAACCCAACCGAGACTCAAATCAATTCAAACCCAATCAAATCCAGACCCAAATCCAAGGTCCTAAGGCTTGGTCTTAAAGGCCTTTTCCAGCAAATCTTCCAAAATTTCAAAACCTAGTAAGATGGACTCTGATTTAGCTTCTGTCAGCTTCATATTAATGGGGCATGTCTCTAGTGTCAACCCTCCAAATTTGAAACCATTCTGAGACCTCTAACCCCAGAAACTAAATTAAATCCCAAAGGCTGTAAAACCTTCAAATATTTACAGCCTATGCCACTGGACCTGTCACTTTGAAGATTCTGATCTTAGAGACCTCTCCAAAGCCTGCAATGACTTCCAGGCCATCAACCCTGACTCACTGATCAATAAACTGCATTTTTCTGAACTCATTTCAACCCTCAGTGGACCTGAGGCCAAAATGACCAAAATACCCCTAAGAGGGCTCAAATGGTTATTTCAAAACAAATGAACTCCAAATCAAATACAACCACTTGCAGCAAGTTTCAAATGTCCAACTAAATCTCTTGAGCCCATTCCCAGCCCCTGAGTCAACCTGGTTGACCAAGTCAACAGGGTTGACCCAAGAAGGCCCTTAAGGGTTCAAATAGTGATTTTGACCAAATCAACCTCTCCAAACCCTGGGACCACATCCTATAGACTCAAAATTATATTATAAACCTGTTGAACCCATTTTCAGACCCTGAATCCAACTGGTTGACCAAGTCAACCAGTTTTGGCCTAAGGCCCATCAAGGGTCCATTAACCCCTATTGGCCTTAATAGCCTTTTTTGAACCCATTCAAGTCCTCAATTAAGGTCTCATCATTCAACTAGCAGACCATGGATTCATCATAATATCCTTCATCAAGGGTTGACTGAGTTGACGGATCAAATCAGTCAACCTATATCTTAAAGCTCTTTCTCTCCATAGTTAAACTCTTTGACTCAATGACTCCAGCCCAAACCACACCCATCCAGCTAATGGAAGGGACCCTATAGCCTGCCTCACTGCCACCTCACCTATCATTGACTAAGTTGACTGGTCAAACCAGTCAACCCAAGGCTTAAAGAACCATTCCTATGGTCAACCCGACTAATTAAACCTTGTCCAGCTCAAACCCGACCCATGCAGGCACCTCATATGGCTCAAGAGCTCAACCCGACTGAATATCAGCAGCCCATGCCCCCATTGACTGGTCAACCAGTCAATGTGAGCTTGAATAAGCTCACCCGATCCACTCAACCTCCCCAGTTAGCTCAAACCAAGCTCTTCCAGCCTCTGAAACCAACTCCAGAAGTTTCCCTGTAGCTAGTTCAATCTCCTTCAGCCGTTGGTGTAGCCCTGGACCCGAGCCACCCATCTAGTGGTCCCCTCCACTTGAAAAGGACTCCATGTCTCTTTCACCTGAGGCAGCCACTCCTCCTGCTCCTTTAACGGCCAGGGCCAGGTGTCAACCATCCCAGCATCCCCTCTGATGCATCCTGGCCGTCTCTTTTGGCTCCAAGCAGCTGAATAGGGCAAAAGGACGGGATTTGCATTACACACTATAACTCCCATTCCAGCTATCTCAGAGCTTCCTTGAGTTTCGTTTCAACTCCTATGAGCTCGACCTCCGCTCCCTCATCGTTCCCTGGCGTTTGAAGCTTGCCGGTGACAAGATCAAGCTTGAACCGAGAGGGTACTCGTCCAAACTCCCTCAACTCTCTTTCCAGTGGTATCCAAGCTCAAAGCCTGAAGGAGATCAATACGTGGAACGTCTACAAGTTCAACCGTGTTTGAAACAACTCAATCCATCCATTATACAGTGGTAAATCCTAAACCCTAGGTTCTTATCTAGGTTCCTAAATAGGCATCACAATAGGAGTTTTAAAAGTGTAAAAAACATCCCCCACTCTCCCTTCTGGTGACTGTCGCCCATATCTCAGTTAGCATGCCATTTAATCCCTTGTAAGTGAAGTTTAAAACAAAAAAAAAATTTAGGGTTTTCGGCAGTCGGGCGAAGGAGACGAAATCTGGACCGTTGAAATCATCTGGTTGATTTCAATGGACAGGATTTGGTCCTTTGGTTCCGCTCGGTTTGACCCGTTTGACTCAGTTAACGAAATGAGTCGTCCAGGCTTGATCCGGTCCGTTCATTCCAAACGGCGGGATCAGATCTCGACCGTCCGATCATTTCTGTCGGGATCAGCCGTGGCCCCGATCGTAGCCGTTGGATCAAGCCGCGGTCGATCCGACGGCTGCTGAGTGGTGCTGACTCATTTAAGTGACGGGCCCGCCACTGACCACCGCCGTTTACGTGGACCAACCGCATGCCGCCGCGTGTAAATTCGATTTTAAGGTTTTGTTTTAATTAAAATTAATATACAGAACTTAAAAAAATCATAAAAAAATAAAATACTAAACCATTGTTTATGTACAACCACTTGTTTTTCTCGGAATAAAACCCTCTATTTTTTAAAAATAAAACCAGAACCTGGTTTTGATTATTTTAAAAGTTGCATTTTAAACCCTATTTATTTCTCTCTTTTTTATATATAGATTTTTAATTATATTCTAAAACTAAATATACAGTAAAATCAGAGGTATTAAATGGCATGATAAGGATATTCATGTGCATTTTTTTGATATTTGTGAGAATCATTATGCTTTCCATTTAGTTTAGAGTTGAATTTTCTTTTAGAATTATTAGGTTATTATCTAACCTAGTATTTTCTTTTAGGAAATCCATCACTAATTGAATGACATTGTAATGAATATGCACAAATACTTTAAGATGCCTTAGAATAATCATATCCAAGAATGATTCACATCCATCGAGTATTTAGAAAATAATCATCACAATCCCTCATATTTTGATGTGTTCCTAAATACTTAATGCATATGATTTCAAGGAAACCTTAATGTCCTAAGTTGAATATTGATTTCATCACAAGGGAATTAATATATATATATATATATATATATATATATATATATATATATATATATATATATATATTAAGGATATGATTGTTCAATGAATGAGCTTGGGATGTAGTCAAAGTAATGCTTTAAGTATCTCTTCAAAATTCATTGCATTCATCATCTCTTAGACTTAATACACTTGTTCATGATTGGTTTGATGTGATAGTAGGTAAATGTTAAAAGGGTTAGAAAGACTTGATTATTATCCTATAACCTAGTGGCACTTAGGAACAATAATTAAGGACTTGTGTCTTAGCAAACTTAGATCAATCTAGGAAAAAACTACACACATCCTTTTTTGGGATTGAACAGAAACTTAGAAAACTAGTGTCATCAACTCTTGATTAAATTAACCCTAATTTGACATTAATTGATCTCAAAACAACTAGTAGATTAAGGATTCTCTCCTCTCCTTGATTTCAATAAATTCAAATAAGTCAAATAAAAATCTCTCAAATTCTAAATCAATCTCAAATCACTGTAATCAATCCAACATTATAAATTCAATGTTTAAAACCAAAATCCCAACTAGAATCTCACTAATCCTTAACTAAACCCTTAATAAACCCTTAATTACATAACTTCCAGAAAATATAATAAATCCATTTTAAATTTAAAAAATATAAATAATACCTCTAACTGACCAGAATTAAAACCTCAACTAATGAAAATTAAAACCAAATTAATTTAACAGCAAATTAAAGCATGATTCAATTTTAAATAAAATTTAACATTAATTCATATTAATCAAATAATAATAATTAAAAATTCCAATAAATTCCCAAACACTTGGAGATCCCTCCTTAGGTCATCCTTGACCTTTGGAGTTGATTTCAAGAGGTGTGGAATCCATTTGGGGCAAAACCATAAAAAGGGGCCTTAATTAAACAATTTCCAAAAATCCATTAAATACCCTAAACTTTGAAAATTCATAACTAATTCAAGAAAAATCCAAATTGACCAAACTCAATTGCATTCAACTTATAATAAAGCCTAATATTTATTAAAAATATAAAAGTTCCAGAAAATTATCAAATTCAAAAAGTCAACAGAATGGTCAACTTTAGGTTAAAACTAGTTCAAAACTTCAAACCTTCATAACTAAATGCAGAAAAATCCAATTTCAGCAAACTTACCTTCTAACTGATCGTCTTAAGGTCTAATATTTTAATAAAATATTAACTTTCCAGAATTTAACCATAAATAAAAAGTCAATTTTGGACCCCTTAATTAAATGATTAAAATATTCCAATAATTACTAAAAATTCAAGAATTGCTCTAAAACTTTCAAAATGATTCACCAACTTCTAAAATCAGTAATCCAACACATTTCTAGTAAAATTCATTAACTTTCATTTCCTAACTAACTTAAGCTACTTAACTATACCGGGTACCACTGGGTAACCCAGGCCTACGGGGCTATTAGCTTAGCCCCAAGGAAGGTGAAATAAACTTCACGGCCTCGGTGTGAAACAAAGGTGGGATCCAACCAATATTAAAAGTCAAATCTCTTTAAATCAAACCCCAAGTCCTTAATAATTCAATAAACCCCCAATTCTTAAGATTTCTGAATATTATTAATTAAAATTCATTAATTTTTTAATTAAATTCTAAATTCCTTTATTCTAAATTAATTTGATAATTTGACTGGTTAAGATTTCTCTTAATCAATCAGATTTGATAATCAATTTAGATTAAATGAATTCGGGTCTTCTATGCCTAGAGTTGGATTCCTTTTGGAGGACTTTGGGCATTTTAATTTCAAAAGACCCCTAAAACATTTAAATAACAAAAAGATCTCCTATGGATTATGCACGACTCCTTTCAGGAAAGCACTAATCCATTTGGATTTAGAGATCTTCGAACAAAAATAATAAACTACCGACCTTATACGATGTACTAGATTCCTTCGGGAGGGTACATCGTATTGCATTTGTAAGGTTTCTTTCTCTCTCCTTAATAAATTTTGGGGACTCTCGGAATGAATACCTATCTTCTGTCTAAGGCGGGTATTTATTTTGGAAGTCCTAGGATTTATAAATTGATAATTTCCTGCACTTAGGGAATTATCAATCTATAAATTCTTTATAATTTAAATTAATAAACTTCAACATTTAAAATCAGAATAAATTAAAAATTCATTAATACATCTTATTTAAACTTTAATCAAATTCCCTCGGCCTGGAATAAACTAATCCTAATAATACATGCAACTCAAATAAATAAACCCATTAGGACTTATCCAAGCCACACAGCTTTCTTCACACACTTAGATGCTTGCTAGGACAACCAACTTTAGCATAGGCTAGGCCGGTGGTTTGTTGTGGTTTGTTTGCGAGTGTCTTGCCTAGAGGGCACCTATGTGTGATTGCTTACTTTTCTGTACTGCATAAACATAGCATATCTACTTTTTCTGTCTGTACACCAGAGAGCGGAGTGAATAAAGTGAGGACCGTTGTACTTACTTTTCTGTCTTTACTTTCCTGCATTTATAACTGTACACTACGCACTCATAACATGCATCATTATATACAACTACTTTACTTCTTGTCTTCTATATTACTGCTGCAGTAGAATGTTTTTTTAGGATCTGATGTACTACTTTCATTTTCTAGAATTGTTGTATATAGATTGAGTCTGTACAGTGTCTGGAGTCTGTAAAAGAATTAAAGATAATTGCTTATAAATATACAAATGGGGCTCCAAAAAGTAATGTCCTTTCCCTAAAAGGACGTTCCTTTTTGGAATTCCATAGAAGACCCGGAGCCCGAAGACCATAAGTAGTTATATTTAATTCTATTTTCTCATAGGCTTAGAACCCAGGTTTGTTGTCGGTGGGGCCTGGCCACCATTACTTTACTGCAAATTCTGGGGTGTAACCGATGAAATTATATAAATAAAACCAGCTCTTTTATTTACAATTATTTCATGCATCATCAGCATACGAGTAGATTTTTGGTTTTTGTAAGCATGTTGTCCTTTGCATTAGATTCTTTAGTAGTTTTCTTGATTCCTAGGATAGAACCACCCTAAAATCTTGCATCATCGGCGAATTGTTGTGATTAGGACTGTTAGCTGGCAGCCCACTCTAGGCAGGTGGTAAGTCCAGATCGTATACACCTTTCTCTACACATTTCTTCTTCTAAATCAAATTTTAAATCTTTCTAAAGCCAAACAACAACTCTATAATCTAAAGCTTGATCATGGAAATTTAATTGCTCAAATATTTAATTAAATATATATATAATTTTGGAAATTATTTAATCTTCATTTAAATCGAGAGTATTCTCTTAGGAGATGTAATTAACTACAGGGGCTTGCCCCTGTAGGGAGTCTAAAACCCAGAATAATCTAAACCCTACTTAAGTTCTTTTCTAAGGTAGGGGAAAGATCTGTGTGTGTAGATTTAGTCTTATTCATGTTTAGGAGTTATTTCCATAATTAATAATAGACAGACATTCAATTTGTTTTAACGAACAAATTGAATGTATTCTATATTTAATTGTAGAAATAAAATTATAATTCATTAATCTAATCAGGTCGATTAGAGAATGTACTCGTCATCCCTTCAGGATGACTTGAATATTCTCTATACTACACCTGATTAGGAGAATGAATTGTACGGCTTCTCCCTTTAAAATCAATAGGAGGATATTAGTCTGTCCTTCGGGGCAGTATAATATCCGACTATGTAGATCTAATCGGGAGAAATATATCCTAAATATAAATAAAGCGAATCGTGTGAGAAAATAAAGGTCTTATTTTTAAAAGAAAACCCTGCTTTATCTATATTTTTATTTAGACCTATTCCTTACAATCAAGAAATAGATAAGTATTTGATTTATTTTCATAAGTAAATCAAATATCATTTATATGCTTGATTTTAGGGATGAATCGAACAATTCACTAGTCTAATTAGGTAAGTAGGGAAGATACTAATCATCCTTTCGGGTGATTTGTATACTCCCTACGTCATACCCGATTAGGAAAGCGAATTGTTTGCTCTCTTTCTTTGGAATCAATAGAAGGATATTCGTCTGTCTTTCGAGGCGGTTTAATATCCAACTATACGGATTCAATTGAAAGAGAATGTTCAAAAATATAAATAAAGCAAATTATTTTCTATATCTAAATAAAATATATTTTGTTTTAAAAATTATTTTAAAAAAAATCTATCCCTCTCTTCTTCTCTTTCTCTATTTAAATAATATAGATTTATTATACAATACAGATTTTAATATATTCTATTATATTCTATTATATTCTATTAAATTAATTATTTACATAAAAGAATTATATTTAAATAAAAAACCATAAATTAAAAATAAAGTTTTAGATAGATTTAATTTTCTCACAGGTACAAGTGTATTCATTGGGATGTTGGTCTTCTAGAATTGCATGCATTTTGAGCTTTGAAGAAGACAGTAATGGTATGGATGATTATGGCTAAAGTTTTAATAGTTGATCGGGATAACTATAATGTCATGAAGTATCTATAATACTCGGCTAATAAGGCTTCTTTGGGTGTTCATCAGGAAGGCATGGAGGAGTTATCCTTTCTTAAAGACTTTGGTTTTCTTTTGTTCAAATTCATTTCTAGGAATTGTAATAAATTAGCTGATTGTTGTGCTAACTTGGCTTTAGATGGTGATTTCATCTGCGATGTTCTTGATTTTGATAAGGTGCCTCCTCATTTTCTTATTTTACTTAAGGGGGAGAGTCATAGATGTTCTATCAACTAGTTCTTTGTATTAGGTTTCTTCTTTCCTTTTAAAGCTATTGGCAATCTTCAAAAAAAAAAAAACTCTCTCCTTATTGGGATTAGATTTTTGTTTTGGGCCCTTAGTTTTTATATGTCCATGCTTTCTATATTCATAACAAATGACTTCATTAGAAATCTTTGTATTCTTATTGCACTTACCTTTGTTCAAATGTTGTCATCTTCATTACTTTCTCTTAAGGAAACTTTTGAATTGTCTTGTCATAAATGCAATATCTTCTTCATCCTCAGAGATTGACTGATCACTCTCTGAATTCTTAACTTTCAAGGCTATATTACTTTCTTTTCTCTTTCCACCTACAACAATCTATCTTTGATTTACTCCTTGCTCGTAAAAAATAGTGATCCAAGAAGATTGTCAATTAATTATACATTCATGTTTTTATACTCAGTTATGGAAGTTATCTTTGTATCATAAGCAGTATATAAATAATGTAAAATTTTATTAACTTCTTCAAAATTTGTATATCATAAATTGACTCATTTAGTTTCAGAAATATTTTCATTGTCATGTAATAAACTATTCGACCTAGATTGTTTAACCTCATTTGTCCCTTCATAAGAAATACAAAGTCTATCCAAGATTTCTTTCCTAGTTTTATAGGTAGAAACATGTATTTAGTCCTCTAATTTCAAAAGATAGAAAAAATTATTCAAACATTTTGCATTCAATTATTCTAATTTCTTTCTTTTAAAGTCCAATTAGTAAATGGTATTTCAGCTCTAATACCATCAACAAGTCTAGTAGGTTTGGTATAACCTTCCTGTACTACTATCCACATGCGATAATCTAGTGATTGCAAAAAAAAAAGTAGACATGTGAGTATTCTAAAAATCAAATGGAATGTTATCAAATAAAGGTGGTCTTGTGATTGAGTATCCTTTAGGAGTATTTTGGTAGTTAAAGTATCCATGATCATGTTTCAAAAAGTAATATAAACTTTACTTTTAAAAAGAAGCCCTGATACCACTTGTTAGTTCATGAGGGTCGTTAAACCTCTTAAAACAATCCCAACGCTAACCAGGAGGGGGTGAATTGGTTTTTTTTATAAATTTTAACTTCTAAAATTAATTTCAAAACATTTTTATAATATTCAAAATCTCTGACCCTAAAATATGCAGATGGTTTTTTAATGTATTGATTATCACAGGGCTTTTCAACCATAAAAATTTATAAAATGGAAAATAAAAAGGCAAGGAAAATAAATAACAAAAGAAGAACATTAGAATTAATAGTGGTTTGGTCAAACTTGACCTACATCCACTCATTGTAGACTCCTTCTCTAGTATTTCACTATAACAGCAGTGACTCACCTCTAGCCCCCATAGTAAGACAGAGAAGCGCTTCCAATCTCTCTTCTACCAACCTGGTATGGTAGAGTATTAATGCCTTTTAAACTCTAAAGTGATGGAAGCATACCGTCAAATCCTTTTTTCCCCACATGGTGAAGCCAAAGTATTGTTACCCTTTTTCACGCTCCTGATGAAGGCATAGTACCGACGTCCTTTTTCACCCTCCTAGAGAAAATAGAGTATCATTGTCCTTTTTCACCCTTCAAGTGAAGGCAGAGAACCTTGACATAATGCTGTTAATCTTCTCTCAAAAGCCTCCAGAGGAGTTGGGAAGAAACTTGAGGAAGAAAAAGAGATCCTCACTTTAGGAAACCTTGTGAATCCCTCACAACATCCTTTCACTTGATCTCTCATGCTTCACTCTTACAATATCTCCTAAAAACTCACACTCAATGGCCACTCTCAAGAGAAATTCACAACAAAGGTTTCTAAGTTACTTTCTAGGACTCTTTATATAGATAAGAGATGAAAAACTATCCTAAAACTATATAAAAAAAATTAAGTGAACCAATATTCAATCGTATTGTACAATCAAACATTATACAGTAGAATAGTTCAAAAATTAAAGCTTCATATGATATACATAGGGATAAACATAGTTTTGTATAATGTTAGTAATCTGTATGATATGACTTCATACTATACAGACTATTCAAAAAATGAACTAGTTCACCTGGTATGATATAGTATGAAAAGAACATCATACTCTATTAGTTGTTTGTATGAATTAAGATCATAATATATGAATAATTCAAAAATTGAATGTATTTGTTTGATACAATCTAATACAAACATGATTTTGTACTCTATAATTCATTTGTATGGAATAATATCATTCTGTACAAATAATTCAAAAATAGAATGGGCTCATTTGATATGATCTAGTATAAATCGAATTTTTTACTCTATCAGTCGTCTGCTCAAATTATGATTGTATTGTATGAACAGTTCCAATAATCTAAGCCATGATTTGATTGACTAAATTTGGAGTAAAACTAAGTCAAATCTTATAAGATAATTAAATATCATATGATATGATTAGTTTTAAAAAATAAAGTTTTAGCTCTCTACCCATATTTGTGTGCACAGTTACCCAATTGCAATTACGCATACTTAGACTCAAGAAATAAAAAAATGAGATATACGTACTCTATTATATCAAATTCTATTCTACCCTGTCTAGATGCCTTCAGCAATTTGGAGTATGATTTCTCTGAAATGTTAGTACACACATAAATAAGCAAAAAAAATAATATCCAAGTTATTCTTAGAGAACCAATAAAATTATCAGCATAATAATTAGTTTTATTATCATCAAAATCATAAGCTCAACCTTGACTCGTGGGTTGCAACATGAGAGAAATAAACACCTTTATCCTAGATAAATCATTTGTTAAAGGTTGTGTAGACACCAACTTATTTCTTAAAAAAACGAGATGATATGGTCATAGTTCAAATATCTGATAGGATGGTACCTACCTTAATAAGGTTGTGTAAAGAGAGGATGGTACCTTCTTTAATAAGATAAAATATATTATGGAAATCTTGAAAAAAATATATTATGGGTGATTTTAAAGTATAACTAATCCAATGAGCTTAACCATCCAGTTAGATAAGGCTGTAGATAAAAAATCAATTGACTAGAAGAGGTATAAAGGTGTTATAGGATCGCTACTTTATTTGACTGCTAGTAGACTAGATATTATATTTAGTGTACATCTATGTGCTAGATTTTAACATGATCTAAAAGAATCCCATGATTATTTTGAAGAGAATTTGTAAATATTTAATAGGCACCCAAAACTTAAGCATATGATATCTTAGACATAACACTACCTTTAAAGTTATATGATAATAGAATTAATACTTTTCTAGGTGTATAGTAGATAGTAAAAGCACTTTTAAAACTTTTTAATTTAAAGGGCAATCCTTAGTTTCCTAGTCTAATAGAAAATAGAATTCTATAGCCTGATCCACCATTGAAGCGGTATACATAATTGTAGAAAGTTATGATGCCCAAGTCTTATAGCTAAAGAAAAAAAGTTTTGATCTTATATTTTCAATAGGCACTATTCCTATCATCTATGATAACACTGGTGCAATCTATATCTCAAAGAATCTAATCTAACATTCCCAATCTAAGCATATTGACATTAGACATCATTTCATTATAGATCATGTTGCAAAGGGATACCTAGAACTACACAATGTGGCTATTTAAAATCAAATGATTGATATCTTTTAAAAACTCCTCAATTATGACCCATTCAGCACACTTAAGACTACATTAGATGTCATTAATATTCATGTATAGATATTGGGGTAAAAAAAGTTGAAGTGAACTTGTTTGTTTAATTTACTTTAATTGCTTGTTTATCTCCTTGTTAGAGGGATAATCTTATACTTTAAGTTAAAGTGAGTTGGTTGTAACAAGGGGGAGAGTGTGGTGAAGTTTTAAGAGATAGAATAGTCTTATGGGATTAAGGTAGTGAGTGAGAGACAAAGAGAATCTACACATGGTTGCTCCAGCTAATATCCATCTTCATTCGCCATGAGTTAAAGCTTTACTTGAGGGAAACATCAAGAAGAAACTCTTTGGGTCAAATGGCCATCAACAACATGGTCACACCATGGAAGGTGAAAGGGATTAGGCTACTCCACATAGTAAAAGGTGAAAGGGATTCAACAACTCTGCTGCACCGAAAAAAGGTGGAAGTTATTCTTGTTAAGTCTTCTCTATTTTATTATGGGCAAAAATAAGAGACACTAAAGTGTTTAGTGCAATACCCATAGAGGACACTGAGAAGTAAATGTATTTCAAGGTTGACAAGACCATTATAAATTTTTGTTGTGTTTGTTCTTATTTCTTTTAGCATTTTATTTTTTGTATTTTATTTTCTTGCACATTTCTTTTCTTGCATGTATGGGTTGAGAATTGACATCTTTCTGATATAAAAATATTGAGAGTTCTTTAAATTTGGTTTTTAATCTAAGATAAAAAAGAAGTAAAAATATGAAAAATCAAATGAATAAAAAATATTTATTTGTCTATAAAATAAAAAAGTGCTTTTTTTTCATCCTCTTAGAAAAATTTGTTTTCAAAATTCAGTTATGAACTTGGTTTAAGTATTTCAAAATGTTAATTTTGAAATAAGATTTACGCCTTATTGGTGTGTCATTATATTTTAAGTGATTTAACTACCATAAACTGAACTTTCACAGAATGATCAGGTTTGGTGAGAAATTCCTTAGGAGGATGATTAATCACTACTTTAATGGGAGACTAAAAGTAAGGTGATAATCTTTTACTTGAGTTGATGAGTACCCATGCAAGCTTTTGCATGATGGGGTACCTTTATTATTTTTCCCAGAGCAGATGACTCGCATAGTTGATGGACCATTACTTTTTCTTCTCTTATGAGTATGGAATTTATGACATATTTACTAACTCCAAGATATATTAACAAGATTTCACCCAGCTTAAGGCATTGAGGAAGAGGTGATAAAGTGAGAAGAGTCTTTAGTTGTTGGAAGGTGACATATTGTCTTCTCCCCAAGAAAAATTCTACACATTTCTAAGGATTTTAAAGAAGGGGGCATCTCTCTCCAAGTTGAGAGTGAAACACCCAAATAATTATAATTCATTTGGTTAGTTATTAGACATTTTTTTTTACAATTTTGGTCATCCTCATGCAAAGTAGAATGTATACTTTCTTAGGATTGATCTTGATTCCATATGGTGTGAGAAGAAATTATCATATTCCTTCTTTTAAGGTGCATTTCAGAGGATTCAATCTCATGTTATACTTCTTGAGAGTAGGAAATATTTCTTGTAAGTCTTTGATATGTTGATCAAGAGATCAACTATTGAATAGGA
This sequence comes from Dendrobium nobile, assembly GCA_022539455.1. NCBI lineage: Eukaryota > Viridiplantae > Streptophyta > Magnoliopsida > Asparagales > Orchidaceae > Dendrobium > Dendrobium nobile. Next base: position 57,850,473 of record CM039735.1, read on the forward strand.
GATCATCGATAAAGTATTCAATTTTTCATCCCATTAATTCTTTAAATACCTTTTCCATCATCCTTTGACTTGTTAGTCCATCATTCTTTAGTCCAAAAGGCATGACTTCACAGCAGTACATCCCCTCTACTATGATGAACACAATTTCTTTCATAGTCTTTATGATGCATCATAATCTAATGGAAGCTTGAGAAAGTATATAGGAAACTTATGACTGGATAACCATTGGAAGTGGGTAGTTATCCTTGGGCTATGTTGAGCTTAGATTTTTAAAAGTCATGCACATTTTCTATTTGCCTATATATTTTGAACCATCTTCACACTAGAAATTCAATCAAAATATTAGAATACCCAAATAAAGTTGTGGAAAGTAATTTTTTATTTCTTCTTAGATGGGCTCAGCAAGTAGGGATGCAACTTTCTTTATCTTATACTTGATGGGGCAAGAGTCCCTTCATATGTTCAGCTGAAGGCATATGATTTTTTCAAAGGCGATATTAGAGATTATATTCACTAAAATCTTTATGTTTATAAGAATGCTATAGATATAATAATTAGCAATTAGAGCTATAATGATAATAACCTCATTATGGGGGTTACACTTGGTCAGTTCATCTCTATTATTGAAAATGATGGATTTGGGTTAATGAGTATAAAGCTATGTGACTTCTCTAGCGTGCAACTTTATTACACTTGAGGGGGTGCACTTTTGATCACCATCCATGAAGGCGAGCACTACTTTGACGATATAGATTAATCAAGCTGGCTTGGCCACATTGGCACTTTCTTTTATTAGGGCGTTTCATGGTCATCACACCAGATTGGTGAGTATGAATTCCTTGAGCTTCATAATTTTCACGATTTTGTCGGCTAGGTTTTGCATGTTATGGAATTATTTTGTGTTATACCCATGATGAAAGTTAGTGGGAAGGTTCAAACCCTAAAGAACTTGTCCCGAGGCAAACCAAGAGGAGGGATGAATTGGTAATTTAAAATTTTTTTTAACAAACAAAAATTTAAAACCCCTTGATGCGGAAGTAAAACTAATGTTACAATAAGAACAATTAAATAATTCAAACACAAATTATATCACAAAATAAACTGCAAAAAAAAAAAGCAAAAAAAAGGAAGAACACAAGAATTTATTATGGTTTGGTCACCCTGACTAATGTCCTCTCCAGTATTTCACTAAATAGAAGTGACTCTCCTTTTTCTCCCATAACAAGGCAGAGAAGCCTATACATATGCTATTTCAGCTCCGTAGTGTGATAGAGAACCATGACTCTTTTATAAGCAAAGAACTTCAACACTATTCCCACCCTTCTGCTGATGGTCAGAGCTCCACAACTCTATTTTCACCCTCCAGGTGATGGTCTGAGAACCATAATTTTTGCTAAAGAACTTATCCTGGTCCACAAAGATTCCAAGCAAACGCTTCTATGTATTAGGCAAGCATTTTACTTGGAGAAACCTTATGAACCCCTCACAAGTTCTCCCTCATAAAATCTCCCTCTCTTCTCTCACCAAGCACTCATTCTTCTTTCCCTCAAGCTCTCTCTCAAGTAGACTAAACAACAAAAGATTCCTCAAAAGAATAAATAAAACCCTTAAATAGATGGATTAAAAAAACCCTTAAATTTCAAGCCTTCTAACTTTTGTTTGTACAATATGATAAATGTATCGTACAATACGATCAGTTCAATTTAGGCTCATCTAGCAAGACCGTTCAGACGAACTGTTCAACTTTTATAATATATCATACAGTATAATAAATCATCACATGGTATGATATGCAAAAATTCTTTTATTCATTTGGAACAGCCAACTTTTTACATAGATGATTGTCCAACACAATCGATATCGTACGGTTCGATTAGTACAAAAAGCAAGAATTTTGTTTGGAATGATCCAAGGGATGACCAATTTCTTACACGGGTAATCATGCAGTATGAACTATTTCATATAGTTCGATCAATCATAATAAAATTCCATGATTTGATTGTCTGATATTGCATGATTAATTAAGAATGACTTTAACTAGAGTGTAAAGTACAATCCAAGTTATACTATACGATAAGTACAAAATTAATATCTTTCTTAACCTTTACCGGCTATGGTTTTGATAGATTACAATAATTTGTATAATATGAATTAAATCATACAGCATGAAAAACTTCCTACAATATGAAACCAGTTTAGTACAGTACAAATTGCCTACAAAAATAACTATCTCAAAAACATTTTTATCTCTCCCCCAGTGTGCTTACTAAGTAACACAAAAAGTCATCTACTCAATTACATGATATGACTCAAGCAAAAAGATAAAATACACAATAAAATGAAAATTAATTGTAACTCTAGTTTAGCCTGTCTTGAGCTGATCAGAATTGCAAGTGAATGGTTTACTAATTTTCTAAAATGTTAGTATGCAAAAACATAAAACAAAATATCATAGAAATAAGAGGAGCCAATAATAGACGCAATAATGTTTGTTATCATCAAAATTACAGTGCTTGAATACGGTTTGTAATAATATTTGCCTTTTTATGATGACAAATATCATTATTTTTATATTTTTAAAAATTTTTTTCCTCTAAACTCCCCCTTAGATGATTACCAATTGTAGAAAAAGGAAATGTAAACAAACTTTTTTTAAAAAAAATGTAAACAAAAAGAACAACAAAAAATAATAAAATAAAACAATAATAACAACGATAAATAATAAAGTACTACTGCCCCTTTTGACATCACAAAAAAGAGGGAAAATAGTAGGAAGAAAAACTAACAATAAAAACACCAAAGGCTTAAGATAAGCATATTTAAAATGACAAATAACTTAGGTATGGAAAGAACAATTACAGTCATGAGAACTCTTATAGGCATTTTTAGAATATAATAAACTTACTCTACAAACAAAAAAGACAAATAAGATAAGTGTTGACTTTACTTCAACCAGATTATTTGAATTTTAGAGTTTGCACACCCAATTTAACATATTTATTAGCTTAAATCCTTTATTTAAATAAAAATATATTTCAAGAATTAAAATTAGATAGGGAAACATAAACTTTTCAAACTTCTACCAAGAAATATATCGAATATAATATTATTGTTAAAGTGATAATGAAGAACCAATAATTTCCAATTTTAATTATAAAGCATATTCTTAAATACAGGAATTTTCTAAGATTTAAAGATTTACCACAAAGAGAAGCTAATTTAAGTTGGGCTCATCTTGTGCCTCTTTTATCAGATTTTAGCATCTATTTCCCATCTTTTAGTTTTGATACACTTAGTGCATCTTTTTATTTTTGGTGTCATTACACAACTTTGGATTTAAGGCTCATTTTGTGCCTCTTTTTAATTTTTTGCAAATTGCTTCCTTTCTAAATCTTTAAGAATCTCAGTTGTAAATATTATCTTCCTAATAGAAGAGTGAAGTAACTCGCTCTCTTATAAAGGGAGAAATAATCTAGAAAGCATACCCAATATTTCTAATACGAATAAATCGCCCGATTTATGAAAAATAATGAATCTCATTTATCAATTTATAGAAAATACTCATAATAAAAAAGAAAAATGTGGTAGAATGAAAGTGTTTTAATTTCAACCATCTCAACTCCAATTTGATTTAGATTTCAAGTTTATACAAGGAATTATCATGCAAACGAAATAAGAAGGGATATGAAAAATTCCTAAAATTTGTTTATCCTTCAAGTTTAAAAATGGCAGAAATTACTTATTAAACTTTTAAGTATGAATAGAAGTATGTTTATTACAAATAGCAAAGAGCCTTAAAGAGAAGTCATTCATACAATACGATCCAAGTCACATAGTATGAATTCATTCATACAGTACGATATAAGTTGTATAATATGAGTTCAATCATATAGTATAATACAAATCATACAGTACGAATAATAAAAACATATTTTTCTTTCACTACATATTTCATAAGTAAAAGCATATAAATGAGATTTAAGAACATAAAACTAGTTAGAAAGAAAACGTACAACTTAAATGTGAAGAAATAAGCACAAGGTAATAATTTTGTTTTCAAATTTAACAGGATAACATAAAAAGAACTAGAAAGAAAGGAGCAATACAAACACAAAATAATAAACCACACAAGAAAAATAAAGTCATTAAAATAAAGTTACAACATGAACAAACTAGTACATATATGGATCCTGATCTGAAGGTGGCTGTGGAGGTGGTTGGAAGAACTGACTAAAGTTGTTGTGCTACTATTAGATGTAGGTAAGTTGTTATTTTTTTTTAAAGATGCATAAAGCAATAGCATTAAAATGAAAAGAACCTAATACAAACTAATAGCATCACATTCCTCCTTCAACAATTGAAAAAGGGAAGGAGGAATATGTTCCATACTAATATCATCACAAACAAAATCCCCATTAAGAGCATAGTTAGCACACGTCTGCTAACTTATTGCACTCCCTACTAACACAATTGAAAATAACAAAGTTAAATTCTTTGACAAAAGAAATAAACCATACTTCAATCTCCGATTTAAGCAAACTCAAATTCTTGATATTATTTTGAATGCTTTTAATAACATTTGCATTATCTCCTTCAATGATAATATCTTTCTATTGAGTGATCCAATCCTTGATAATAAATTTTAAAGAGAATATAGCATCCAGTTCAAGCCTACAATAGGTAAGTTGTTGTTGGATGTTCTAAAATTTCTCCCTGAACCAACCCACATCATTATCATGTTGGGTTTATTGTTGATCCATGCGAGTCTCGAGATTATTAAATCCCTGAATCAACTCCACGTATAAGTAGTAGTGAGGAGGTTGTGTAAGTGCAGGATTAGCTGCAGGGGTAACTTCTCCTTCATCATCAAAGAGAGTATCTTTAGACTCCTGGTCCCTATGAAATAACATCCAAAAGGAGGCTTTCAAAAAGAAGATTGGAGTGTCATCAGGAGGAGAAAGATATGAGATATTATGCTTTTAATAAAGGATATATCAAATAACATGTCCTAGGGTAATGTTTTTCTTTCTCCTAATGGATGGAAGTCAAATGGAAGTGAGGTTTTGGATGCAGTCAATTAGCATTTTAGCTTCATCTATTTGAGTGTTTGACATGATGAAGTAGGTGAAAATTGATAATAGGGGAGTCATATTTATCTGGTCTCTAGCCTTAGGGATAATAGATTTTCTTAGAACGTGCTAGATTACCCTGGAATTTTGATTTAAACTTTGTTCTAGAAAATGGCTTTAAACCAATTGAAAGTATAATATTATTTTCATAATACTAAAAAGGAAGAATTCAAAATTTTAAATTAAAGAAAACACTAAGATAAGAAAAGTTAATTAAGGTCATAATTAATGCTAGACAAATTAAATAAAGATGATTATTACAAAAATGATGAAATAAAAATTAGTTAACTTCAAATTTAATATAGAAAATAATTATTAAATAGATTGATTTGGATTATAGATTAAATGATAGTGGAAAGAACATAATAAAAAAAATTCAATTGGTGACATTGCGTATTTTTTCAAAGAATTGTGGCACAATTTGTGCATCTTTTCTATTTGGACTAATTTTATGCCTCTTTTCACTTTGCGAATCATTGCGCAATCTTTCGATTTTTACACAAATTATGCATTTCTTTTAATGTACTTTTTGGTCTTCCCAAAATCAGTAATCTAAATTCAAACTTCACTAATAACAAAAATAATCATATTAGAAAAGAAATAAAAAATAATAAAACATCGATATTGCAATAATGATATTCTAGTTATGTTTTCCTAAAAGAACATGAAATTGATCTTCTTATCTAAATCTAGTTATAATTTAATTTAAATTTTTAAAATATTAGATTTCTTAATGAAATTAATTTGTAAAGCAAAATAACTTATTGAACATTTTAGATCAATTACAAAAGATTTTTCGTATAGATATACTAAGATTTCAAAAACTGAGAAACAAACACAAGTTTCCAAAACATGACATTTTTCATTGATATCAAAAGAATCAAATACATTCAGTTCATGGATATCAACTGACAGCATACCAAATTACATTCACATCATCATCACATAGAGAAACTTAATAAGAAACAGTAACCACAACTAACATGAAAGAAAAAACATCATCACATCACTCGCAAAAGGCTGGTAGAAATAATAACAAAGAAGTATATCTAAAACTCGGAGTGGCCTTGAGTTGAAGGAGGAGGCTAGTTGATTACTGAAAAATAACTATTCATCATAGCTACATTTATATGTACCATCTCAAACAAGTTGTCCTAAGGTCTCAATTTTTCCTCTTATGATGTGGAAGATCAATCTCAGAAAGGTTGTACAAGTAGTACATAATGAGTTGGGCATCATCATTAGGTTTTTCAGTCATAATAAGATATATGGAAGTAGATAAGAGTGGAGTCATATTCACTCGATCACCAGATTTAGGAAAAACAAAAGTTCTTAAAACGTGCTAGATGATCCGAGCATTTTGGTTCAATATATATACTCGAGTTAAATAATTGACTTGGGAATAGGGGTGCAAATGAGTTGAGTTGAGCTCGAGCCAAAGGCTGTTCGAGCTTAGCTCGTTAATTATGCTGGTGGCTCCAGCACGAACTCGACTCATTCGTCATAATCTAGGCTCATTTTGGGCTCATTAGCTCGAGCTTGAATTGTTAGCTCGAGCTCGGCTCGAGTAAAAGCTCAATTATAAGCTCGAATTTAATATTTTATGCATTTTTCACATTAAAAGATTTTTTTTTTACAAAATATTTTTAATGCATTTTTCACAAAAATTTTCAAGTTACTTTAAAAATAATAATGTTGTCATTTAGACAATATCTAATATAAAACAACAACAAGTAGACAACCACCCATTTAAACATTATATAATATAAATCAATAAAAACTTTTTACATTCTCTTGACGATAGCAAACCACAAGGATATCATATTACTAAAATTAATAACATGAAAGTTATGAATCCACAAAGATATGAAATAGTGAATATTATAAGTTCAAATTACAATTTTGCCTAAGCATAACCAAAAATAATATGCCTCAAACAGCTCATAAAACTATATAGTGTGATCAAATTACAAGTTTCTCATGTCTTCTTCGTCATTGTCTACATGCAAAGGTGCAATTGATAATATCTAATTAGAAACCTTGGTAAGAAGAAATAAAACAAGATAATTTATAGTATAAAAAAATACCAAAAAGATAAAAGGCAATGAGGTTTACCTAATTATTTTGGTTATTCGTTTCATATCTACTGGTACATACTAACTATTTCTAGAAAGCCATAAAATTTAGCCAAAATGCAAATCACATAAAACAAGTTTCATATCAACATTTTCTCAACAATGAATTATAAATAGATCATCAACACAAAAAGCCTACACTTACAATAAGTTTAATATCAAGTTTAACTAACAACATAATTCATAACTTTATCGAAGGGCTCAGGAGAGAGGAGTAGCAATAGACAAAACTTCCCTGGTTGCGAGAACTGCCATCACAAGAAGAACAAGGTTGAAAAACATCGCTGGCCAAGGGGAAAGAGGGATACTACCCCAACATCATTTCCCCAAAGAAATTGAACCACCAAAAAACCTGTCCAAAATCTCATCTCCATCAAAAGCATCATTAACCCAGCAAAAGAAATCCAACCTTTTAAACTCAAAGAGACCAAGAAGGTATAACTTCATGGTCAAGCTATAGCAGGATAAATCACAGAGTTGCTGAATAAGAATAGCACAGGATATCATTTACTAAAGGAATATTCCACCAAAATATTAGAGGAGTAATAAACTAATAATAAAGTCATGCTGAAAAGTGAAACTATTGCCTTTAATGACTTGAAAGATAAATAATAGTAAATTGAAACAAAATATTACAATACATGTGATTTATCATTTACTAGGAATTTATCCCTTGATAATCATCTTCAAGTACAAGGTATTGGTATTTTGATTTCATAGCCATCTTCCTCTTCCTATAAATAGTTGCTAAATATATCATTTATAAAATAAACATTAAACGAATTACAAAGGCCTTAAAAAATGAATACCTTTATTCTTCCCTTCAAACTATTGTGAGCATGAACCCAATTCGACCCACCATCACGAGCACTAGCCATATGAGTTAATAACCTAATTGAAGGATCCATAAAACATTAAAAAGGACCGACACCACAAGATAAACTAGCATATCAGAGATAATATCAAACCCCTAGTTGTCCGGAGACCATCCAAGGGGATCAGGAAAATAACTGGCATAAATGAAAAGCACCAAACCAACTTGCGTATAAAATACATATTACACACCCGATTAGAATTGGTCCAAAATATTACTGGAAGCTTTCCACTTAAGAACTTTCTCAAAAATAATCGACAAATAATATCAGGATTTCACAGATTTGCCTTCCCATTCAGTCCAAAAAAATAAACTCAACACAAATAATGAAAAAAAGATGACATAAAGGAGAAATTTCTTTGCAATATACCTATCAGGAGGCTCCACTAAAATCACTGATGCTTCAGTATAGAAAGAACACCTCTAAACTTTTCATCTCCTGCTTGAGAAAAGGAAAAACTTTGGCCAAAGAAAAAAAAAGAAGAGTAAAGAGCAATTCATATAACAACTCTAACCAAACTAACCGGAGCAGCTAGCAGCTCAAAGCCTCGAACACATGAGGAACAAAGTCAAGAAGGTATGCCTTAGGCGCTTACGAACGGCTCCACAATCTACTTCATGAATAAACCTAAGGAAAAGTAGACCAACTCTTCATTTTGTTTCATTGAATATAGGGAATTAGGGATTATTTACTCCAACCTCCAGTTCATTTTTGGCCCAGTTCGACTTCCCGCAATCATGCATTCCTGCTCAGCCAAATTCATAAAATATACTTTTAATCGAGGCAGCTCACGAGCATTTGAGCCAGATAGGTCATGACTCGAACTCGAGCTCGATAATACACTGAGCTTGAATTTCTGCTCAAGCTCGAGCTCGATACTCGATAAGCTCGATTTACGAGCTCGTTAATGAGTCTGCTCGCGAGTCGGCTTGACTCAGTTGCACCCATACTTGGGAAACACCTCTAAGAACTTTTTTAATTTCAAACCAGTCAAAGTCAAATCTAGAGGTCATAGTGTGTGCTCTAATCCTTTGAGTTCTCAAGCGAAGGTAGTTGCCTAAATCTTCTTTGGTAATCTCTACATGCTATCTTTGGACATAGGAACTTATCTTAGAGTTATCTTCACTGGCTCTCATGTTGGCTAAGAAATAACAAAAGGTCTTTTTGTGACATGCATAGATAAGAGTGAGAATGAAGGATAGTTAAGTGGAGGCAAATAGAGGCATTAAAGAAAAATGAAGATCATCTTGGATTAGAAGTCTAGATGGGGTGATCTTCACAGCAATGAACCTAAAATTTGCATCTTCATACTTCATTGATAAGAAGTTAGAATCTATAGCACTAGAAGAAGAAGATTACTTTAAACTACGAGGATGTTTTATGGAATTGGCCATTTCCTAGATAAGGGCTCTAGAGAGTTTTGATAGGAATAAGAAAGTGAATGAAAATGATTTCAAAACCTTTATATACATAGAAAAATGACACATCATATTGTACAACATTTTCTTCATACATACGATTTTAGAATGTACGGGATGAAACTTTTTTCATACATACAAATTGAAATAGCCAGAGATGAAATGATTTTTCATAAAACTCAATTTTGAGGTGTCCTTTCATACAGGCTTTTTGACCACTCAATCATACAGATAAACATGTGATTGTCTAGGACGATTAGAATATTAAAGATCATTTTTAAAGCGGTTAGGTTTGTCCCCTACAAAAATTCACATTTGGCTCGAACAGATGAAAATGATATTGTCTAGGACGATTAGCAAAAAATAACTAAACCTAACTGGTAAAACAGTCCCCACTCATATAGACGAACCCATGCAAATTGTATCGTATGATGACGTCATCATACAATACAAAACCTATGGAAATCTAAGTTTCACATCCTCAACTCCATAAACTAACATGTATATACTACAGAATTTCTACAGGATGAATACATATTTGTACAATATGAATATAATACAAAAGTAATACATGAAAATTAGACAAACTTTTCAAAATCAAGTGACATGCTTCCAGTTTTAACATACACAAAATAAAAACAAAGAAAACCCAAAAATAAGAAAAATAAAAACATATAAATAACAAAATAAACAACCAAAACACAAACTAAAAAAGACACAAACATAGAACATACCAAGTTTGTAGAACATTTAATTTTAAGCGTTAAGATCAGTCACACCTAACCTTTTCATTAAGGTGCTAAATGTGTTAAAGGCTAGTGGTTTTATAAAAATATATGCAAGTTGATTTTCTGTAGAAACATGATTCAATTCAATTTCTCCTTTGGCTACATGATCTCTAATGAAGTGATGCCTTACTTCTATATGTTTGGTTCTAGAATGTTGGATATGATTCTTTGAAATATAAATGGAACTAATATTATCACAAAAAATAGGAATTGTGCCAATTGAAAATCTTAAATTAATCAATTATTATTTCAACCAAAGTACTTAACTTCCTAAGGCAATCTATTCAGTTTCAGAAGTAGATAGGGTTATAGAATTCTATTTTCTATTGAACCAAAAAGCTAAGAAGTTTCCTATAAATTGGCTAGTTCGAGATGTACTCTTTCGATTAACCCTACAACCTGCAAAGTTTGAATCATAATATCTGACATTTTCAACTTAGGATACCAAATCCATAAGTTTTAAGTTCCTTAAAGATATCTCAAAATTCTTTTTACTACTATCAAATGTGATTCATTTGGATCAGATTAAAATCTAATACATAAACATACACTAAATATTATATATGGTCTGCTAGCAATAAAATTAAGTAATGATCAAATTATACATCTAAATTTCTTTTAATCAACAAATTTTCTCTTTATGTCCTTATCCAACTGAATTGTGAAACTCATTAGGGTGGTTATTGGTATAGAATTATCCATTTTATATTTATTGAGGATGTCTGTAATTTACTTTGACTAACTAAGAAAAATTCCTACTTCATTTTTCTTAATGCTAAAACTACAAAAAATAACTCAAATCTCCTTTTAAACTAATTTTAAATTCACTACTCATTATTTTTTAAAAAACAACACAAAAATTTTAATTTGTAGATCCAAAAATGATATCATCAATATATATTTGAATAATGAGTATGTCATCTTCAAATTTCTTCAAAAAAAGAGTGGTGTCTACAATTTCTTTTACAAAATATATATCTAATAAGAAAGTGATTAATCTCTTATACCAAGCCTTAGGTTCCTGTTTCAATCATTATAATACCTTTTTTAATTTAAACACATGATTTAGAAATTTAGAACTTTCAAAACTTGGAGATTGCTCAACATAAACATCCTTTTGAATCACCCCATTCAAAAAGTACTCTTAACATTCATCTGATATAATTTAAATCATTTAAATAAGCAAAGGCTAACAAAACTCTAATTACTTCAAGTCTTACAACATGGGCAAAAGTCTCTTCAAAATCAATCCCTTCTATTTGATTATACCTCTTAGACACCAATCTAGCCTTATTTTTAATCACAACTTTTAAATCATTCATTATATTTTTTAAACACTCACTTAGTTCTAACAACACTTTAATCTTTTGACCTTTCTATCAATTCCTAAACATTATTTCTTACAAATTGATTCAACTCTTCTTGCATGGCCAAAATCCAAAATTTATTTGATAGTTCTTGATTAACATTTATGGGTTCAATCATTAATATAAAAGCAGAATGGTTAACCTTTTTGGTATGTCTATACCTAGTCCTAACACCATCACTTGGTTCACCTAAAACCAATTCCTTAGGGTGATTTTTAAAAAATTTCCATTCTCTAGGCAAAGGATTTACTTTTTCTATATTTTCTTCCAAAATTATTTTTTCAATTCTTTAGAAGTTAATTTCAATATGATCCTCTTCTAATTTTGATTCTTCCAAAATGCCAGACTCATCAAACACTATATATGTGGTCTCTTTAACTACCAAAAGTCTCTTGTTAAAAACTTTATATAATTTTCCAATATTATAGTATCCAAGAAAAATTTCTTCATCAGATTTTGGATCAAATTTACCTAAAGAAGATTTTTCATTATTATGAATGAACACCTTACATCTAAAAATATACAAATATGAAAAATTTGGTGTTCTGCCCTAAAGAAGCTCATAGGGTATTTTTTTTAAATTTGATTTAATGTTCACCCTATTTAAAATATAATAAGCTATACTAATCTATTGAGCCCAAAAATATTTTGGAAGTGAAAACTATGCCAATATGGCTCTAGCGACTTCAATCAATATTTTGTTCTTTCTTTCAACTACCCTATTCTACTGAGGGGTCCTAGGTGGTGAAAATTATTGATCAAATTCTTTCTCTTTATAAACCTCCTCTAATTTTTTATTTTCAAATTCACCTCCATGATCACTTTGAATAGATATGATTTCACATCCTTGCTTTCAATAAATCCAAGTCAAAAAGTTTCTAAATTCCTTAAATGATTCTCTCTTATGAAATCAAAATTTAACCCAAGTGAATCTAAAAAAATCATCAATAATCACAAATCCATATACCTTACCTTATAGTTTTATAGTGCTAACAAGTCCAAAAATATCCATATAAATAATCTCCTATGGTTTGCTAGTTCTAAGATCCTTAATGGAATGAAGGGAGGACTTCACCTATTTTCCTAATTAACTTGCATCACATAGGTTCCTTAGTAAAGTCTAGTTTTGGTATACCTCTAACAAGTTTATTTTGGGAAATTTTTCTAAGGTTTTTCATGCTAGCTTCATAAAGACTCCTATGCCATAACCATAATTCATCAAAAATTATTTTCAAATAAAAAACTTTAGGATATTTAATATAATTTAAATCTAGTATGTACATATTATTTACCTTAGTTTCATGCAGTACATCATTTCCATTTTGGTTTAATATGCAGCTAGTGTCAAAAATTTTAACACTATAACCCTTATCATATAGCTGACTAATACTCAAAAGATTATATTTTAAGCCTTCTACAAGTAAAATATTATTAATGAAAAAGTTGTTCAAGTTTCCAATTATATATGTGTCTACCACTTTCTTAGTGGTATTATCTCCCAGTATAACCTTTCCACCATTCTTAGCTTCCAGCAATATGAACTATATCATATCTCGAGTTATATGCTTTCAACATCCGTTGTCTAGGTACCAAATATTCTCATAAGGTATGTATGAGAGCGTCACTACAAAATGATCAAACGTTAGTCTTGAGAACCTAAACAAGTTTGAATTTTTCTTTTGGCAAAATTAAATTAAATTAAATGCATGTATGATATGACTTATTTTATGCATCTTTAGTCTCCACACTAGATATAAATTTATATGAATAGTGTAATTATGGGATATGTGCCCAATCATGCCACAAGAAAGCATTTAACCCCAGAAAAATGATTTTTCAATTTATTTGTGTAAACTTGTCTATTCCTAGGTTTTATGATTTTTTACTTTTTGTGAAGATTAAAAAATTATTCAAGTGTTGGTGGAATCTTGTTCTTTTCATATGAATTTAATTGTGCTTTAAAGAATGAGTTTGTACTTTCTAACATAATATTATCAACTTTCAAATTGTGTTATCTATTATTAAATTCATCCACATAAGTTTTAAATTCTTTTTTAAGATTAGTATGGGATGATTTCAATAACTCATGTTGTTTATTCAATTTATCGTAATCATCTAACAATTTCATGTGGTTGATATCAATTAGTGTGTGATCTTTCCTAAGAATTTCATGTTCTTTTTATAATTTAATGAAATCTAAATTTAACCTAACATGTATCTTTTTAAGTTTCCTATATGCTGTATGAATTCTTTCAGAAACTTCAACTAACTCATTATAGGTTAAGTCACATACATCTTTTTGATCTGACTGATTAAGCTTATCGGCCATCAAGCACAAATTTGTGACTTCTTCCTCTACCTTTATTTCTGAAGAGGCTGAAGTTGGGTCCGCCCAAAAAGCTCTTTATAATCTCTTCTTGCCCTTCCTCACATTTGTTCTCTTCTCCACATTTTTCTTGATAGGAGTGGCTTTAAGATTAGGGTAGTCCAATTTGATATGTCCACATTTCCTATATTCATAGTAAATAACATCGTTAAAAACATAATATTTTTATAAAACTTACATTTATTCCACTATTTCCATCTCCTTTGCTTCCTTTTTAGAAAACTTCTAAATTTCCTTATTATCAAGGCAATGTCATCCTCATTCTTAAGTTATGATTGATCACTCTCCAAGTCATCCACTTTCAACACTATATTCTTATCCTTTCATTTTTCACCTGCATCAATCTATTTTTGAGTCACTCCTTTTTTATAAGCAATTGGTGATCCAAGAAGATTGTCAATAGAATACACATTTAAATCTTTATACTCTATAATAGCAATTATTTTAGCATCATAAGCAATTGACAAATAATAAAGTATTTTTTTTTTTTTTTAGCATTCATTAATTCCCTACCTAAAGCATGCAAAGAGGTAACTATTTGAGTTAAACATGTTAATGTCTATGATTGATTCATTTAGTTTCATGTGAAATAATTTAAAATCATGCATTAGAATATTTAATCTAGATTGTATCACTTTGTTAGTCCCTTTATATATGATACAAAGTCTATCCTAAATTTCTTTTCAACTTTTACAATTAGAAACATGCATATAGTCTTCAGATTTAAGTGCATAAAAGAAATTATTAAAAAAAATTGTATTTAACTGAGCTAGGTCTCATTCTTCTACAATCTAGTAAACAAATAATGCTTCTATTTTAATACCATCTACTAGTCTAGTTGGCCTAGTATATCATTCTTGTATAAAAATCTACATACGATAATCAAGCGATTGAAGAGAAGTAGACATTAATGTTTTTTCTTAAATCGAAAAAGATGTAATCAAATAATAGGGGTCTAATGATCGAATACCCTTTGGATGTGTTAGAATTTCTAAAATTAGCCATAATCATTTTTTAAAATGTAATCTAAACTTTAAATTTTTAAGTAGTCTCTGATACCACTTGAAAAGACCATATAGGTTATTAGACCTATATAATTGTCCCAAGATAATCAGGAGGGGGGGGGGGGGTAAACTGGTAATTTAAAATATTCCCTCTTGAATAAAAAAGCCATTTTTATTATTTCATAATTTGAGTTTATTTAAAAATAAACTTTTCTATAATAACAAAAAATTGATAAAAATAAAGTGTAGAAATATAAAAAGAATACAGTAATTTATAGTGGTTCGGTCCAACAAGACCTACATCCACTCCCTAAAGACTCCCTCTTCATGTATTGTACTATTACCAAAGTGACTCTCCTTTTTCCCTCATAGCAAGGTGGAGAAGCCTTTACAAGTTTCCTCTCCTCCACCAATACTCGGTACGGCAAAGTACCATCATTCTTTTACACACTACAAGTGTCAGTAAAGTACCGTCATTCTTTCACACCCTCCAAGTGTCGGTAGAGTACCATCATCTTTTTATACCCTCCAAGTGATGGCAGAGTACCGTCATCCTTCTACACCCTCCAACTGTTGGCAGAGAACTGAATCTTCTCCAAAGATATTCTCTCAAGCAACTAAAAAGAAGACTGGAAGAGAATTGATACAAAAATAAAAGAGATTCTCATCTTTGAGTAACCTTGTGAAACCTACACACTCCACTTGCAAGAACTCTCTCTCAAACACTCTCCCAAATCACCCTTTTACTTGATCTCTAAGAAATCACTAAGACAAGACTCATCCAAGTAATTATTTCTAAGAACTTTTTATATGAAATACATGAAAAACTATCCAGAAAACTAAAATTTTTAATTTTGAGCATCTACGATCGTACAGTATGATCGATAATCATCTTGGACAAATAGTTCAAAATTTGCTCATACGATTCTATTCTAAATTTTTTTGTACAAGCATATCGTATAGTTTGATGTGTATATCGTACAATACAAACTATTATTAAAAAATTTCCTATTCATTTGGATGAAAAGATACTCCATAATTTCATACTCTAAATGTTGTCTGTACAAACTCCAGATTATCCTGGACGAACAGTTCAAAAAACATACCAGTTCATGTGGACAAAAATGTTCCCAACATTTTTGTACTCTGGATATCATCTGTACGAACTCCAGATCGTTCCAGATGAATAGCTAAAAAAATTACTTGTTCGTATGGACAAAAATATTTACATCATTTTCATACTCTGGACGTCATCAGTACGAATCCAACTCTGTATACTATGAACAATACTTCAAAAAATTTCTCATCCATGCTTTGATTAACTACTTGTTTGGGGAAATAATTGAACAAATTGTACCATATGAATTAAAATTATACAATACAATTATTTTAAAAAATTACTAGTTCTTTTTTTAAATCTCCCCTAGTGTGTGTGCACAGTTACCCATTTATAATCACACTCTCTCAAACTCAATAAAAATGAAAAATATAGACTCAATTTATAATAAACTCTAATCTTATCTAACTTGAAGTCTTCAATAGTCTGGAGTATAATTTTTCTTAAATGTTAGTACATATAAATAATAAAAGCAATATATCTAATATATGTTAGGAGAAGTAGTAATCAAAATAATAATATTTGGAATAATAAAAAACATACATGATATGAAAACATAAAAATGAGAACTAAGTTGCAATACCATCCAGTCGCATCTCCTAAAAATTCAACAATTCAATCAAATAAGTATAATTTGAATGCATTATAATAATTAAAGAGAAAATAAACACATTTTAGAACTTGTCAAAATGATTTAATGGTGGGCAATAGAAAGCTCTACTAAGTAGAATTTCTCATTTTTAGAAAATAGTCAAATTACTAGAGATTATAAAGAATATTACTTAAAAACTTTAATTATACTATAATAATGTTTTTAGAGTTCACATTAATTTTTATTCAATTAAAATAATGTAATTCCTAAAAACCCCAAAGAAAATTTTCTTGAAAATACATAATAATTAAGAAATAATATCTCTATAACATATAGAAAATTACGTAGTAAGAGTTTTATGGAATATAAAGTTATTCTCATCTTTTGATTATAGAATTATTCCTTAATTATGAAAACAAAGATAAGCAAAATGTGACCTACCTCGATCCAAGTAACTTTTAAAACTAGGTAGACAGCAAAATTGACCTATAGTCACACAATCCTAGCTTTTTCTCTCTCAAAACCTACTCTTTCGCTTTCTAAACCAGCTAACCAAATGAAATGTATCAAATGAAATAGTGGTTTAAAATATTAAAAATATTAAAAAAAAAATTCTAACATTGTGGCGCCAAGTAATGCTACAAATGGAGCCCTTTAGAAAACCCATAATATAGTCGTACTCATAGCATTTTAGAGCTCCAAATTAATTTCAAAAAACTTGAGAGCACTACCACTATGGTGCTACCAAAGCTAGTGTTGCGATGCACGAGGGAGATTTTTTATATTCTACAAACTTGTAAATAGACCCCAAATTCCCACTCCAAAACACATTTATACTCTCACATGCATATAAAACATTCACAGTCATGTACAATAGGGTTCAAATGTATAGATTCAAGTAATTATCTCTTTTGACCTGAGTTCGAATATTTTGAGCTGAATACTGAATATGGAGGTGTCACATGATATGGGTCCATAGCTTGATTATTGATGTATCTCATATGGGAGACCTTTCTCTTGCTAGGATGAATAAAGATTTTTACAGCTAAGAGAGAAACTTTTGAGGTTGCCCTCACCAAAATGGACAACTGCTTGGAAAATGTGGCAAAACTGGGTCCTTTGTGCTCTAGTGTTAAGATCCATGCCAGATCCTGAGCAAGTCCCTCAAATGGACCATTCTGAGAGAAAAGAGAGTTCTACTTCCATTCAAACTAAATGTAACATACAAGATAACTGCAAACATGTATTTACATAGGTATTAATGGGTGTACAACCACAACTTTAGTTGATTCTCTTGATGCCTAATTAGTTCAGGTTAATAAGGAAGCGAAAGAGAATGCACTTTGTTATCTAAGATATCAATTTCTTTTTGACCAAAGCTGGTTGTCTACAAAGCAAGAAGTAACTATGTAGCCTTGAGTTTCGCAGTATAGAAGTTTAGACATTATGTGCTTTCTCGTATGGTGAATTTCATTTCATAGATCAATCATTTATAATAACTTAAGAATCTCCTGGAAATGCTTTGATGTTTGACAAATTGGTCTATTATTTTGTTTTGACATCACCTTTATACTCATGTGTACTCACAGTGGTAAATGAACCATTAGTTTGAAGAGCTGCTCGTGGCTCAGCATGACAAGAGCTCATTTATATTAGTTTAATAAGCTAAATGAATGGGCTTGAACACTTTTAATAAATACCTGACAGTTAAATAAACGAGTTAAAACAACTTGTCGTCCAGTTTGTTTATGTCGAACAATAACATTTAAAGATCATGAACAAGCTAGTTAAGATGTTCTATAAGAGCTTAATTAAGATTCATTTAACATGAATTAGCTTGAAATAAATAAATAGTTATAAAAATAAATATTATTAAATTTATTGGACAAATTAAATAATTTAATTCAGTCCTTATTTTATTAATATTTTTAATTCATGTTTATTTAATTCACATTTTTGGATATATTTAATAATATAATTCGACGAGGGATGAGTTGGCTTGCAAGTTATTAAATAGGAATTAACGATTAAAGCATTTTATTTTGTCAAGGGTTGGCAAGGTGCTCGATTAAGGCATTTCATTTTATCAAACGAGTAGCTCATTAATGGGCTTGACAAGCCTAACATTTAAAAAACTCAAGCATGCACACGAGCTAAACTCGAACATGTATTTTTTAAATGAGCTCGAACTCAGACAAATACAAATACAAATACAAAAAAAAAACCTGAATATTATTGAGCTGAGCTCGAACAGGTTTTTGGCAAATCAGCTCGAGCTCAAACGTGTTATACCTCAACTCAGCTCGATTCGTTTACAACCCTAATGTATTGTATTAGAAATTATAAAACTATGTCAATTTAGCCGAAGTTTTAAAAATTGGATCATACTTGGCCAGTTTGACCTTGGACCGGTCATTTGGCCAATCTACTCTATCTTAAAAATGGTTTTTTTATCGCTTGTTAGAATTATGGTTCAATTAAAAAACCTATGAACCGATCTTGATTCCTTTGAATTGGTTGAATCAATGAATTATTGTTATGATTAAATAAATTAATTTAATATTTTTTGAATAAAAATATTAAGAGAAAATTTCTAAGTTAATAATAAATTTATTTAATTATAACAATAATAAAATATTAAGTGAAAATTTCTAAATTTATTTAATTATAAAATATTAAAATATAATTTTTTATTTATCTGTTAATAATAAATGATCGAACATCCATAATGTATAGATGCAAATTTATAAAATGATTTTTTTTGTAATTTATAGGAGTAAATTATATTTAAACATACAAAATAAATCATTAATAATTTATATTAAATTTATAATCTTTTAAGTGAACTAAATTTATTTAAATTTCAATCAAAATTAAAAATTATAGAAGTTTAAATTTAAAAATTACAGAAAATATTATTTACATATGAATACAATTTATTTTTAATCATAAATTTTTATTGTTGTTTAATTATTACATCATTATTATGTTATTTAGTTTTTCTTAAATAAATTAAATATTTATTCAACCTCAGATTTGAGCCAATTAAATCATTAAATTTTTAACCTCTCCTTTTAATTATATATTTAATAAGATTTTCACAACCTTGATTTTAGCATTTAAAGTTTAAGGCAATAAGAGAGAGTGGCTCTTAACCCCACGATTTTGAAAAGTGAATTGGAAATTGTATCGTGAAAAGGAAAAAAATAAGATTTAATTTTAATGTTAAAAGATAGTCGAGAGGTCATAATAAACATTTTATATATTTAACTTTTTAATAATGACTTAATAATACATTCCATATAATAACAATTAAATTGATAAAATTTTAAAAAACATAAAATATAAAACCTAATACAAAATAAGGTAACTAAGTGTTTGTTTGGAATGGTTTAAATTTTTTATAAAATTGATTATAAAGTTATTATGGTGAAAATAGCTTCTTTGAATACTTCCATACAAAAATAGCTCCCTAAAAAAAATTTCTTTGAAAGTAACAGCCAAAAAGAAGTTTTGGTTAAAGTCTAAAAATTTATTTCAAAAAGACCCTAAATTTAAATGCAATTTTCAAATCTATCGATTTATTTTAATTAACAATTTTTGCTAATAAAAATTTTGAATCTATAAAATTTGAAATAAATAATTCGGTGAATCCACTCTCAGTTAATCCTAGAGAAAGATTTGAGTAAATTTTCAATTTTGAATCAATTTGAACTAATTTTATTCGCAACTAATTTCAATAGCTCATACATATACGAGGGGGTAATATCATATGATATTACTTTAAAGAAATAAATATGTATATTTCTCTAATTATATTTATAAAGGTATATAAAATAAATCCCAACGCAATTATGTCAAATAAAACTTGGCCATAATTTTAGTTGATTTCAATAACCTAAAATATGCTCATCATTAGAATGTTAGGTTGATTCCACTTACCATCAAATGGCAAAATCAAACTCTTTGTTAATTAATCTGTTTATATTTTGGCACAGTAACGATATCACTACCATAGCAGATGTCATAGTCAATGGGATTTTAATAACACATCAATTATTTCAACACAAATACAATGTTTCACTTACGAAAAAGATTTAATTAGAAGAATAGTTAATATAGAATTAGAATTTTTCATTTTATATCTCTCTTTTTTCTTTAGTGTAATTTACTACATAATACTTTTGTAACCTTAATAATACAGATCATATGGTGTTTAAGTTTGATCAATTAAGAACGAGGAGTACTACAAAAAAGAAAAATATACATTATGGTAATTATTTCTTCATCATATGTTATTAAAAAAATCCTAACATTTAACATTATTACTTAATTCATGAAACATAGAGCGAACATTAAAGAAAGAGACTCCTTGCTGCTGGTTTCTTTGTTGCGTTCAAACCATGGGCTTCCAATAGAATTTAATACATTTTATGTCACCTTCCACCAACCCAAAAAGCTACTGGAGTAAAAACAAGCAACAGCAAACTTACCTCAGGCTTTTAGCCAAAAACCATGAGCGGCTTCGTTCCATTTCCCAACCCTCGCTTATAAATTCACAACAATCCCACCCACCTCCTACACCACACACCAAGCTCTTGCATCTCATATATTCTCCCTTCATTAGTGTCAGCCATGGATTCCATCGATCACAAGCTCACCATCGCAAAGCGCTGCGCTCGCGGTATCATTAAGCTTTCACTTAAAGAGATGTATTATGTATCGTGTTGCTTGCTATCCGTAGCTTAATTATAAATTGTCATTTATTTTTGTTTGTTCTTGAAAATGGTAGATGGGGTCATTGCTGGAGCGAAGGCCGCGGTGGTCGCAACCGTCGCAGCGGCCATACCTACAGTGAGTATTTGTTCTATCATCAAGCAAGAAGATATCATTGCAAGACTACTCCTGTTTCTTTGCATAAATTAATATGCCATTACATCTTTCAGTTAGCCAGCGCCAGGATGCTTCCCTGGGCTAGAACATACCTGAATCACACGGCTCAAGCCCTCATAATCTCATCAGGTTATATACTATCATTAGCATCAAAATGGGTTTGAATCAATCTTGTCATGAAGGATATATATTTTCCTCCTATATTCATATTAACAGCTCATAGATATTATTGCAGTTGCTGGTGCTGCATACTTCATTGTTGCTGACAAGACTGTTTTGCAATCGGCAAGAAATAACTCTTTCAAGAATGCAGACAAATCAGAAGCAATGTGAATTGTATTTAGTCAGGATCTCAGTTATTTATCAAGATCTACGGTTTCTCGTATGTTGACTTGGTCTTAGTATTATGCTTTAGTAAGCTCAAATGAGTATTAGTGATTCTGAGCTGTAATATCTACATAAATACAATACGATTGCACTTCTGTTGGATGTCAGAATATTTGTTTGAATGGAAAGTTTTAAGCATATTTTCTTAGGTCCAATTCTACTCCCGTCTAATTTAAAATGACCCTGTTTCATATAAGATCACTCCATCTGCCAACTTTCGCATAGATGTTAGACAGTAGAATATAAATGCCGTGGTCTTCATCCACAATTTCTATAAGATTGATGGCTACTTAGGAAATTCAATTTTAGCTTGGCTTTGACAAGCTCCAAGAAGAGAAGTAAAAATTAACCCCTTGGTCTTCATCTTCACCCTTCTATCAGAGCCTTAGCAACAATAAAAAGCCTACATTGACCAACAAAATCGATCAGACAACCATAGTGTTCTAGTTTAGGAGAAATCTATGATCGATCCCTTGCCATGCATTCAAAATACTAGTATTAAGGCTTCGCATTAGAACTCGGAATTTTTTGGAAATTCAGTGTTTCTTCAAAGTAGCCACAATGCATATTGCCCGAATTTATAGTCTTCCAGGACATGAACACCTCTAACGCGCATTTCATCAAAATTATCCTTGGCATCACCTGACTGGCCTGAGAAAATATCATAGCATTAATCTGGGAGTTGAAGGAACTGCGCGCATCTATTTAAGAAATTTCATCACATCTGTCGGACATCGAAAGCATTCGGATTCCGACAATCTATACTGATAAAAGAAGTGTGTGAGTAAAAATATCCAAGCAAAAGACCTAGCTTAAAGAAGAGTATTGACGTAGATGGCTAATAAATCTGCGCGTGAATTTTTTTTCCACCTAGAGGATAAGCTAAAGCCAAGGCGCAAGCTTTAAACAGGAAATGCAAATTAAAGGCCAGATTTGGATTTCCAGCTAGGGAGATGAGAGTTGTCGTCAAGGCTAATAGAGTTAGGCGCGAATGGTATGGCGTATGAAGTGGTTTGTGGACGCATTGTGTCGAGCAGTTGATCGGCGTAAGAAAGATGGATATGGTAGAACAGACCGCGCAGCTCGATATGCTTGGTGATGGTTAGTTGATGATAGTGGAGACTGGTTTTGATGCTTTAGTCATGAATTTTCTATTTTGCTTCGTGCCAAGGAGGGCTTACACATGAAAACTCAAAAGTGTATTTTTTTTTTTTTTTAGTCATTCGGATAGATTTCAAAGTGGCCTTTTCTAAGTAGTTAAGATTTTAATTTTGAATTGAATAAAATCAAAACTACAGGAGAGTAGCGGAATCGTTGTGGGACTTCAATCGATGTTTTAAAAAAATTATTAGAAGGATAAAATTTTAACAGAATATGAACGTTATATTTATAATTTTGAAGAGTATTGAAATATATTTGAAAATACTTGTTTTAATATTTTAAAGGCTTTTAACACTTCAAACAACAAAATTAGAAGAAAACTTGACTCTCTAAGGCTTCCTTTGGGATAGCTTTCTTATTGTTTTATAAAAAAGAGTTTTAGTATAAAAATTTTTTGGAAAAAATAATTTTATACTAAAATTCTATTTTATAAAGCCTAAAACTCTGTTTTATAAAACAGTAAGAAAACTATAACAAACGAAGCACAAGCCTCCATGCCTCAAATTGCACCTAATGAGATCAATATAAGCTTCTATACTTTTATTTAGAGAAATTTATTCTAAAAATTATGAATGAAATTGCTCTATTATTGAAATATAATGGGTATGACTTGATACGTCCTAAAAAATTGCTTTAATCAAGTACGAATCTCAAGGCATATTCAAGTTTGAAACTTTCAAAATTAAATCATCTGAATTCCAATTTCAGCAAACTTATAATCAAATTGAGCATCTCAAAGAGGCGAACCAAACAGCACCAAAATTGGTCCAACCCAAGCCCAAATGAGTCAGAATCGGGGGCTCTGACAATATTTGGAAGGGTCAAAGCATTATTTGGATGATGAAATGATATCCAAAAATAGCATGCTTCTAGTCAAATCGAGCGTCTCGGCAAGACAAATCCAACGAGCCCAAGATCACTGAATTCCAACATCGTTAAGTCACTTAAACATTTGAAAAACTCTCTACGATCGGGGGATTCAATACGAGCAATACGATGGATCACTCTGAACCTCCCCTGGATCTTCTCTAGATTTACGAGGTGTGTCGCTTATGAAAATCTATAAATAGACCCTCACTCTCTGCATGAGGGGGACCTTTGTTGGAGATTGGAGAGAGCTCTGAAGCTTCAAGAGCTCTACACCACTGCCCGGCCACTAACAGCCGTCGGACCTTCGCCTGGCCGTCGCCCGTCGCCGAACCTTCTCCTGGTCAACGACCGCCGTCGGACTTCAGCCCGACCTTCGTCGGACCACCGCTAGGCTGCCGCCCACCTTTCGACCTTCGCCCGGTCGCCGCCCGCCGCCTGACCTTCGCCAGGCCGACGACCACCGCCGGACTTCAGCCTGACCTTCCTCGAACCACCGCATGGCCGCCGCCCGCCCCCGGACCTTCGCCCGGTAGACGACTGCCGTAAAACTTCAGCTCGACCTTCGTCTGACAACCGCTAGGCCGCCGTCCACCGTCGGACCTTCGCCCGACCGCTGTCAGCCATCGGACCTTCGCCCGACCGACGACCACTGCCGAACTTCAGCCCGACCTTCATCGGACCTTCGCCCGGCCGTTGTCCGCCGCTGGACTTTTGCCTGGCCACCGTCCACCGCCGAACTTCAGCCCGACCTTCATCAGACCCCCGCCAATTATAGTAGATTTCCGGCATTTTTAAACCTTTAGACCATTGACATATTAATCTTTTTTGCTCTAATGTGAAAAAGTAAGGTGCTTTGGGTTTCATTATTTTGCCGTCGGTTGTTGTTACTAGGTCTAAATTTTTTCACTGACAGTACTCTTTAATGTTCATCCTTGCTTTGACATTATCTTTACTCTTACCTTTAACATCCATAATTGTATTAAAAATATTATCCAAGATATTCTTCTCAATGTGCATAACATCTAGATTATGACTTATCAAATTAGTTCTCCAATATGATAATATCCAGACAATACTTTTTTTAATCCAATTATGTTCAACATCATATCTCGGATATTTAGACAATGATAATATTGGAAAATAAATAATTATTTGAATGTCATAAAATCTCTATAGTACATCATCACCACTTAATCTAGGTAGAAGAGGTGACTGCTCAACTCTGTTTTTAATGAATGCTTCCTTATTCCTCTGAAACTGATGATCAGTAGGTAAAAACATACGATGACAATCAAACAAAGTATTTTTTCCTCTATATTTTAGTATGAAAGCTTTAGTATTCTTTATGCAGTAAGGACATGCTAATTTTTCTGATATGCTCTAACCAAACAAAATACCATAAGTTAAAAAATCACCAATGGTCCATAATAAAGCAGCTCGAAGGAGAAAATTTTATTTTATTGATATGTCATATGTGAGAACTCCTTCCAATAATAACTTGAGGTCATCAATTCATGGTTGCAAAAAAATGTCAATTTTTACTTTTGGATTATGTGGTTCAGGTATTATAAGAGTTAAGAATATGTACGGAGTAGTCATACACATCTCTGATGGAAGATTGTATGGTGTTAGTATAACTGGCCAACAAGAGTATGGTGTACCTGCTTAACTATATGGGGTAAAACCATCGGCATATAATCCCAATCTTATGTTGTGGGATTCATCAGCATATGAAGGATGCACTCGATCAAAATATATCCACATTTCAGCATCTGATGGATGAGAAAGAATGCCACTTTTTGCTAATTTCTCCTTCTGTCATCTCATATGACTTGTTAAACTCATTCATGCATAGAGTCGCTGAAGTCTTGGAATGATCGATAAATAAAATAAATGGGAATATTGAACATCTTTCTTTTGACGATGTTATTTTTTCGATTTTGGCTTAAACCGAGGAGCATTGCAGGCGCGGCAATAAATTTCTATTGCATCATCCTTGTAGTATAACATACATTCATTAATATAACAATCAATTTTTATAGTAGTGAGACCCAACTTGGATACTAATTTCTTCATTCGGTATAAATCTAAGGGAATTAAATTGTCCGTTGGATTAGTTTCCTTGAGAAGACTAATAAAGTCATTGAAACAATCACAAAGAATATTATACTCAATTTTAATACTTAGCATCCTAACTATAATGGATAATTCTGAATGAGTACTACAATCATCCCAAATTAGTTTTTGAGCTGCATATATTAACTCATAATTTTTGAGTTTCTGCATTTGGTGGCTCTTGTTGAGTCCAGTAATTAGGTTGTTAAGCCTAAGTAAGTGTCCCAAGGCTACCAAGAGGGGGGTGAATTGGTAGTTTTTAAAATTTTAAACCCTCTTAAAAATAAAGTTGAACCGAAATAAAATTTTCTTTTTTAAAGTTAGTAGAAAAATATTTTTCAACCACAGAGTTGTTAAAACTGAATTTTAAAAGTGCGGAAACGTAAAAGCTATAAAGTAAATGACACCAGATTTATAGTGGTTCGGTCTATAACCAGACCTACATCCACTCCTCAGAGGCACCCTCTGAGTATTGCACTAATACCAATAGTGACTCTCCTTTTGCACCCACAGCAAGGCGGAGAAGCCCTTACAACACACTCTTTTCACCACTCCCCGGTGCGGTAGAGAACCGTCCGTCCTTTTACACAAAACCCAGTGTTGGCAGAGAACCGTCGTCCTTTCACACCCTCCAAGTGTAGGCAGAGAACCCTTCGTCCTTTCACACTCTCCTAGTGTGGGCAGAGAACCCTTCGTCCTTTCACACTCTCCTAGTGTGGGCAGAGAACCCTTCGTCCTTTCACACTCTCCTAGTGTGGGCAGAGAACCCTTCGTCTGTTCACACTCTCCAAGTGTCGGCAGAGAACCGGACCTTCTTGAATGATCTTCTCACAAGAATCTAGAAGGAAGAAAGAAAAAGAGTGAAGAAATCCAATTTCACAAGTAGAGACTCTTACCTTAGCAATCCAAGTGAAGCCTTCTAGCTCCAGTGGTAGGAATCCTCCTTTGAATGCTCTCTTCCACTCTCTCCTTGGCTATTCTCTCAAAAGGCACGAAGATCAAATGACAAAAAGATTGGGTGGCAGTCTAATTTGGACTATTTATATAAAAGACAAGTGAAACCGCCCAAAAACTGTAAATTTTCAATTCTGTACGCAGTGGATCGTCCTGTACGATTCTGTATCGTCCTGGACGATTTTACTTAAACGATCTGAAACGACCCAATTTGTATATGTGTACGAACTGACTTCGTACATCTGATCGTCCTGTACGAACTTGGTTCGTCCAGTACGAACGGTTATTACAAGGTCGGTTCTAGAAACTGCTGAAAACTGTTCTAAGTCGGTTTGTCGTTTGAACGAAAATGTGGTCGTCTGGACGAAAATTTTCCAGAGAGCCGATCGTCCTGGACGATTATTTATTTCGTCTGGACGAAAATTTTCCAGAGAACCTATCGCCGCGGACGATAACTTGTTTTCGTCTGTACGAAAAAAGTTCCAGAGAGCTGATCGTCCTGTACGATATTTATTTTCGTCGGGACGAAAATTTTCCAGAGGACTGGTCGCCTCGTACGATGGTAAAATTCGTCTGGACGAAAATTTTGCAGAGAACCCATCGCCTGGGACGATGATAAATTTCGTCCTGGACGAATAGGACTTAGAAAATTTTTCAAGGCAAGTTCCTATTCGTTCCAAGTGCTCTATAGGAGATAACTGACAGATCGTCCAGTACGATAAATATCGTCCTGTACGATCAGTATAGAATTTCAAGATCTCCTTATGTGTGTGTGTGTGTGAGATTTTATTCACTCAATTACAATCACTCCCTTTCAAAGTTAATTCAAAGAAAAGATAAACATCAATTATACATAATATCTCATGTTGAATTTGAATTGAAGTTTTCGTAGTCTGGAGTCTGATTTTCCTGAAATGTTAGTACACACAAGAGCAAGTGCAAATCTTCTGAAATTGTTAGGAGATAACTATACATTTGAACAATAATGTTTGGAATCATCAAAACTACATAAGTTGCATAAATATAACTCATTCAAATAGCAACTATTCAAACAATCTCCCCCTTTTTGATGATGGCAAAACAATTATTATTAGTATGGTTTCAAGTTAAAACACATTTTTTATCTCCTAAACTCCCCCTGAATTTATGAGTACATTAAAATAAGGAGGCATTAAAGAACAATATTTTTTTTTTTTTTTTTTTTGTTTTTTACAGAACAACTAAAAAAGATAAAACACAAACATACACAAACTAATAATTTCTCCCCCTTTTTGACAGCAACAAAAAGTGAAGAAGAAAAAGACCAGAAATGTAAATAATTATATGAAATTCATTGTTAAAATTTAATCTAAATGGTGATTGACATAGGGTATGCAATTTTAAACTAAAAACATTAGGTCAATCATAGAAATTCAAGAGATTTAAAAAGTGATATAACATTGTAAGTAAGAAGAATTTAGCAAAGACATGATTCAATTTAGACATTTGAATATAGAAAATCATTACAAGAGAGATGAAGAAAAAATTCTATATTTCAAAATTCAATAGAATATAAATGAACATAAGATCAATTTGAATTAAGAGATTGAAAGAATTTGGAAAGAAGAGAATTACCACATGTGGCGCTTTGCGCATCTTTTTCAACTTTTTGAGCACATTTTTGTGCATCTATTGATATTGAGCTGATTTTGTGCCTCTTTTTCATATTTGCGAACCATTGCGCATTTCTTTTGATTTTTTGTACTTTTTGTACAATTTTCAAGAGTACTTTACACCAATTCTTTCCAAAATCAATAATCTAAAATTTCAAATATTTCTAAGTACATAAATATTATTTGAACAAAGAAATACAAAATAAGTAAACATCTAAATTGCAATAATAATTTTAACTTTTATGTAGTCTAAATGAATAGACATGAATTTAAAAATTCTAATTACAACAAGTTATAAACAACTTTTAAATTTTGAAAGACTAGATTTTCTAATGTAGATAATCTCCAATTACAATCTAATTTAAGCACTATGAAGATTAAATAATACTAATGAAATTCATAAAAAATTAACCACATTTCAATAACAAATCAATACTGAAACAAGTGTGAAATGCATTGATTTATATGAAAAGATTACATTTCACAAAAGCTAAACACAACATAAAATAAAAGACAAATACCTACATTTAACAAAAACATTAACATAACAAGAAAAAAATGAGTAACAATCACAACAACACAACAAAAAATACAACACAAGTACTACAAAAACACATAAAATCATCTCTACTGTTCTGGAGGAGGAGGAGGAGGAATGCCACCGAAAAGGTTAAAGTAGGAGGCCATCAACATTACATTGGTATTGATATCATGTACTTCATTTCTAATAACACCAATGTCATGTTGTTGCTGCACAAGTTGAGCATCAAATTGATCAAATCTTTGATCAATATGAGTCTCTAAACGATCAAATCTCTCAATCAGATTCTGATAATCTGACTGAGGTGCAGAGGTATGCTCTCCTTCTTCTCTTTCTTCTTCTTCTGAAGCACTGTCATGTGCTTTCCCTTTTTCTTTTTCTTCCTTGAAGAGCAGTCTGAATGATGTATTGTTATAGTAAACTGGCTCTTCATATTCTTCATCAGGATGCACTATATTGTATTTCTTCTCCAAAATATAGGTAATTAAGTGCCCTAATGAAATGTTTTTCTTTTTCTTCTGATCAGCATGTCCTATTTCTGAAAGCCTATAGATATGATCTATGATGAGTTGGGCTTCATCAATAGGATGTCTTGACATGATTAAAAAAGTTAGACAAGAAAGGAGAGGAGTGATGTTAATCCTATCACCAGCTTTAGGAATAATTGAGGATCTAAGGATATGCTGGATGATTCGGGCATCTTGGGTCATACCTGAGACTCTAGCAACATGATTGTCAATTGCATTTCCTCTAATTACCCTATTGATTTCAAACCATTTGAAGGAGTTTTCTGACATTAGGGTGTGGGCTCTATATCCCTCAGTTCTTAAGTTTAAAAATGCACCAAGATCGTGCTTGGTGATCTCAACTTTTTTCTTAAAAACAAAAGAACTAATGATAGAGTGGTCAGAATTGAAACTCATGTTGGCAAGGAAGTAATGGTAGGTTTGTTTGTTGTAGAGGTAAACGAGAGAAAGAATGAACTGAAATTGGGTTGAGGCGAAGAGGTGCATTACCCGATATTTCAACTCTGCTGGGATAAGAATGCGAGACGGAGTGATTTTTGCTGAGGCAAAACGAGGAAAAGATTCCTCATTTTCCTTAGAAAGAAAGTTGTCTGGGGCATTCCTGTTTGGTTTCTTCACCAAAACCTTTTGTCTTTTGCTAGAGGAGGCCATTGTTGATTTGATGTTGAAAGGGATTGAAAAAGAAATTTGAAAGTGTGATTTTCAAGTTTGAAAAGCCTTCATATTTAAAGGAAAAACGATACTTTCGTCCTGGACGAAAATATTCGTCCTGGACGAACATAATAATTCGTCTGGACGAACCATGTTCGTACAGACGATCCAATTCGTCCAAAATGTAACGGCTTTTCGTATTCAACACAACTTACGATGCGTCCCTTCGTACAGGCTTTTTGACTTGACCGATCGTACAGACGAAAAAAATTTCGTACAGACGATCGAAAAGTATTTCGTTTTGATGACTCTTGAAAACCGTCCCCTACAATGAAACGACACATGTTCGTCTGGACGAACGAAAATTTCGTACAGACGAAGTTCGTATTAAAAACTATCTTATCCACTCAACCGCTGCATTCAATCGTCCCGACGTTTGAGAGAAAAAAAAATTTCGTCCTGGACGATCACAGATCGTACAGACGATCCAATAAAAAACTGCTCTAAAACGGTTTAAATTTTCGCAAACTGTTCCTTTACACATCGTCCCGTACGAAAATATTTCGTCCTGGACGATTTCCTCCAAAAATTAATTTTGATTTTTTAAATTTTTAAATTAACAAAATCAACAAAAACAATCAGAAACACAGAAAACATAAAACAAAATCATAAATCCAAAAACAATTCATTAAAAAACACACAAAAATTCACAAAATTTCAAAAACAAAACATAACAAGTATCAATGTTTGCAAAGACATTTGAGTTAAGCATTCAAATCAATAACACCAAGCCTTGTTCTTAAAGTACTGAAGGTATCAAAGGCTAAAGGTTTTGTAAAAATGTCTGCAAGTTGATTTTCAGTTGAAACATGTATGAGTTCAATTTCTCCTTTGGATACGTGATCCCTTATGAAATGATGCCTTATATCGATGTGTTTGGTTCTAGAATGTTGAATAGGATTTTTTGAAATACAAATAGCACTAGTATTGTCACAATAAATTGGAATAGTGCCTATAGTTAATCCTAAGTCAATCAACTGTTGTTTTAACCAAAGTACTTGTGCCACACAACTTCCTAATGCAATGTATTCTGCTTCTGCAGTAGATAGTGCCACTGAATTTTGTTTTCTACTAGACCATGAAACTAATGAATTTCCAATGAATTGACATGTTCCAGAAGTGCTTTTCCTATCCACTCTACAGCCTGCAAAGTCAGAATCTGAGTAACCAATAATTTCAAATGAAGAGCTAAACTTAGGATACCAAATTCCTAAGTTTTGAGTTCCTAGTAGATATCTTAAAATCCTTTTTACTGCTGTCAAATGTGATTCTTTTGGATCTGATTGAAATCTAGCACATAGGCAAACACTAAACATAATATCTGGTCGGCTAGCAGTCAAGTAAAGTAAAGATCCAATTATCCCTCTAAATTTCTTTTGATCAACAGATTTTCCCTTAAGGTCCTTATCCAACTGAACTGAAGAACTCATTGGTGTACTAACAGGTTTAGCATTGTCCATTTCATATTTTTTGAGGATGTCCTTAATATATTTGTTTTGACTAAGAAAAGTACCTTCCTCAAGTTGCTTAATGCTAAATCCTAGAAAGTAATTTAAATCTCCCATTAGACTCATTTCGAATTCATTACTCATTGTTTTAGAAAAATCATCACAAAGATGTTTATTTGAAGATCCAAAGATGATGTCATCCACATAAATTTGAACAATAAGTATATCCTTTCCAATTTTTCTTAAAAAGAGAGTTGTATCCACACTTCCTTTTTCAAAAGATCTTTCAAGTAGGAAGGTGCTTAACCTCTCATACCAAGCCCTAGGTGCCTGTTTCAATCCATATAATGCCTTTTTTAATTTGAAAACATGATTTGGAAATTTTGAATTTTCAAAACCTGGAGGTTGTTCTACAAAAACATCTTCTTCAATTACTCCATTTAAAAAGGCACTTTTAACATCCATTTGAAACAATTTAAAACCTTTAAAACAGGCAAAGGCTAGTAAAACCCTAATTGCTTCAAGTCTAGCTACAGGGGCAAAAGTTTCCTCAAAATCAATTCCTTCAATTTGATTATACCCCTTAGCTACTAATCTAGCCTTATTTCTAATGACTACTCCTGAGTCATTCATTTTATTTTTGAACACCCACTTGGTTCCAACAACACTTTGATCTTTTGGCCTTGTAGTTAGTTCCCAAACTTTATTTCTTACAAATTGATTTAACTCTTCTTGCATGGCCAATATCCAAAATTCATCTGAAAGTGCTTGATCAATGTTAGTGGGTTCAATAGTTGAAATGAAGGCTGAATGATTGACTTCCTTGTTTAATCCACGCCTAGTTCTAACACCCTCACTTGGTTCACCTATAATTAATTCCTTTGGGTGATTTTTAGAGAATCTCAAATCTCTAGGCAAAGGGTCTTCTCTTTCTATATTTTCTTCCACATTTTCTTCCAAATTTAATCTATCAATCTTTTGGGAGTTTTCTTCAATTTCTTCTTCAACAACTTTTGGCTCTTCTATGTTTCCATTTTCATCAAAAACAACATGTGTGGTTTCTTCAATGACTAAAGTTCTTTTGTTGAATACTCTATAAGATTTTCCAACACTTGAATATCCAACAAAAATTCCTTCATCTGATTTTGGATCAAATTTTCCTAAGGCAGATTTTCCATTATTATGTATGAACACCTTGCAACCAAATACATGTAAATGAGACAAATTTGGTGTTCTACCTTTTACCAATTCATAGGGTGTTTTATTCAAATTTGATCTCACATTTACCCTATTCAGAACATAGCATGCAGTGCTAACCGCCTCAGCCCAAAAATATCTAGGAAGAGAGTATTCTGCTAACATTGCTCGGGCGGCTTCTATTAATGTTCTGTTCTTTCTTTCAACTACTCCATTTTGTTGAGGAGTTCTAGGTGCAGAAAAGTTGTGATCAATCCCCTTTTCTTTACAGAAATCTTCAAATCTTTCATTTTCAAATTCTCCTCCATGATCACTTTGTATAGAAATTATTTCACATCCTAGTTTTCTTTGTATCCAAGTTGAAAAATTTCTGAATTCCTCAAATGATTCACTCTTATGAAAAAGAAATTTAACCCAGGTGAATCTTGAAAAATCATCTACTATTACAAATCCATATACCTTTCCTCCTAGACTAACCGTGCTTACAGGTCCAAAAAGATCCATGTGAAGAATTTCTAAAGGTTTACTGGTCCTAAGATCTTTATTGGATTTAAAAGAGGACTTCACTTGTTTTCCTAATTGACATGCATCACATAAGTGGTCCTTAGTAAAGTCTAGTTTAGGTATTCCTCTAACCAAATTCTTTTGGGTAATTCTTCTAAGATTTTTCATACTAGAATGACAAAGTCTCCTATGCCAAAGCCATGATTCATCAGAAACAGTTTTCAAACAAAAAGCAGTAGGATATTGAATACAATTTAAATCTAGCATGTAGACATTGTTCACCCTTTTTCCATTTAAAACAATTTTCCCATTTAGGCTAATTATGCAGCTAGTAGGTAAAAATTTTACATTATAGCCCTTATCACATAGCTGACTTATGCTAAGCAAATTATGTTTTAAGCCTTCAACTAATAAAACATTATCTATGAAAAAGTTTTTCAAATTTCCAATCATACCTGATCCAACCACCTTCTTTGTGGTATTATCTCCAAGTGTAACCTTGCCTCCACTCCTGGCTTCCAGCGTTATGAATTGAGCAGTATCTCCAGTCATGTGCTTAGAACATCCGCTGTCCAGGTACCATATACTCTCACGAGGTCTTGTGTGAGAGTATTCCTGCAAAATTCTCAATTGTTAGACCTGGGAACCCAAACTAGTTTGGGTTCACCTTTATGAAATTTATAATCAGATGCATGTGTGATATGTCTAGGTTTATGCATCTTAGTTCTCCACACCAAATTAGGTTTCATCTTTAAAGTGCAGGTGTGAGATATATGTCCCAAAAATCCACAATTGTTACATTTAACATTAGGAAAAATATTCCTATGTTTTCTTTCATATGATTGTCTTCTAAGGGATTTCATGAATTTAGGATAATATTTAGGATTTGTAAAATCTTCAAGTTTAGGGGGGTTCCTATTATCCTCGAGAGCTCTTATAGTAAGTTTGTAAAATGAATTCATATCCTCCAAGATTCGATTTGTATAATTGATTCTATATGTCTTGTGCTCAGATTCATCCTTAAATTTCTTAAATTCTTTTTCAAGTTCAGCATAGGATGATTTTAAATTTTCAAAATTTTTATTCAAGTCATCATATTCATCAAGTAGTTTCATGTGGTTGCTATCAATTAAAGCATGATCTTTCCTAAGGATTTCGTGTTCCTTATTAAGCTCTTCCAATTCTAAAATTAAACTAGAATGCATCTTTTTAGTTTTCCTATATGCATCATGCATGTGTTCAGAAACTTCAAACAGTTCATCATATGTTAAATCACATACCTCTTCTTGATCTGATTGTTCAGCTTTATCTGCCATCAAGCAAAGGTTGGTGACTTCTTCTTCGTTTTCAGTCTCAGATGAGTCTGAAGCTGAGTCAGCCCAAAAAGCCTTTTGAAACTTCTTCTTGCCCTTTTTTACCATTGGTTTCTCCTCTACCTTCTCCTTGCTAGGAGTGGCTTTAAGTTTTGGACAATCAGTTTTTATATGACCTGGTTTCCTGCATTCATAACAAATCAATTCATTAGAAACCCTGCCATTTTTGTTATACTTACCTCTATTCCATTGCTGGCGTCTCTTCTGCTTCCTCTTTAAAAAGCTTCTGAATTGTCTAGTCATCAGTGCTATATCGTCTTCATCCTCAGGTTGTGAGTGTTCACTTTCTGACTCTTCCACATTTAATGCAAGATTCTTGTCCTTTCTTGGTTCACCTGCATCAATCTTTCTTTGACTTACTCCTTGCTCGTAAGCAATGAGTGAACCAAGAAGATTGTCAATTGAATAAATGTTCAGATCTTTTGACTCTGTAATTGCAGTAATTTTAGCATCGTATGTAGTAGGTAAACAACGAAGAATTTTATTAACCATTTCAGCATTAGTTAATTCCCTACCAAGTGCATGCAAAGAGGTGACAATTTGAGTGAATCTTGTGTACATGTCAGATATAGATTCATTAGGTTTCATGCGAAATAATTCGTAGTCATGTAACAAGATATTGAGTCTTGATTGCTTAACCTCATTTGTCCCTTCATAAGTAATACAAAGTCTATCCCATATGTCTTTTCCGCTTTTACAAGTGGAAACTCGCATGTAGTCTTCAGATTTTAAAGCACAAAAGAAACTATTTAAACATTTCGCATTTAATTGTGCTAAGTCACGTTCTTCTATAGTCCAATCTGCATAGGGTGTATCTACCCTAATTCCATCAACTAATCTAGTTGGTTTTGTGTAACCTTCCTGGACTAGCATCCACATGCGATAATCAAGTGACTGTAAGAAAGTAGACATGCGTGTTTTCCAAAAATCAAAAGGAATATTATCAAACAGTGGAGGTCTAGTGATAGAGTAACCCTCAGGTGTGTTTCGGTTTCCAAATGTAGCCATCTACGTTAATCAAAAAGTAGTTCAAACTTATGATTTTGAAACTCTGCTCTGATACCACTTGTTGAGTCCAGTAATTAGGTTGTTAAGCCTAAGTAAGTGTCCCAAGGCTACCAAGAGGGGGGTGAATTGGTAGTTTTTAAAATTTTAAACCCTCTTAAAAATAAAGTTGAACCGAAATAAAATTTTCTTTTTTAAAGTTAGTAGAAAAATATTTTTCAACCACAGAGTTGTTAAAACTGAATTTTAAAAGTGCGGAAACGTAAAAGCTATAAAGTAAATGACACCAGATTTATAGTGGTTCGGTCTATAACCAGACCTACATCCACTCCTCAGAGGCACCCTCTGAGTATTGCACTAATACCAATAGTGACTCTCCTTTTGCACCCACAGCAAGGCGGAGAAGCCCTTACAACACACTCTTTTCACCACTCCCCGGTGCGGTAGAGAACCGTCCGTCCTTTTACACAAAACCCAGTGTTGGCAGAGAACCGTCGTCCTTTCACACCCTCCAAGTGTAGGCAGAGAACCCTTCGTCCTTTCACACTCTCCTAGTGTGGGCAGAGAACCCTTCGTCCTTTCACACTCTCCTAGTGTGGGCAGAGAACCCTTCGTCTGTTCACACTCTCCAAGTGTCGGCAGAGAACCGGACCTTCTTGAATGATCTTCTCACAAGAATCTAGAAGGAAGAAAGAAAAAGAGTGAAGAAATCCAATTTCACAAGTAGAGA
This sequence comes from Dendrobium nobile, assembly GCA_022539455.1. Lineage (NCBI taxonomy): Eukaryota > Viridiplantae > Streptophyta > Magnoliopsida > Asparagales > Orchidaceae > Dendrobium > Dendrobium nobile. Next base: position 57,887,352 of record CM039735.1, read on the forward strand.
CTCTTACCTTAGCAATCCAAGTGAAGCCTTCTAGCTCCAGTGGTAGGAATCCTCCTTTGAATGCTCTCTTCCACTCTCTCCTTGGCTATTCTCTCAAAAGGCACGAAGATCAAATGACAAAAAGATTGGGTGGCAGTCTAATTTGGACTATTTATATAAAAGACAAGTGAAACCGCCCAAAAACTGCAAATTTTCAATTCTGTACGCAGTGGATCGTCCTGTACGATTCTGTATCGTCCTGGACGATTTTACTTAAACGATCTGAAACGACCCAATTTGTATATGTGTACGAACTGACTTCGTACATCTGATCGTCCTGTACGAACTTGGTTCGTCCAGTACGAACGGTTATTACAAGGTCGGTTCTAGAAACTGCTGAAAACTGTTCTAAGTCGGTTTGTCGTTTGAACGAAAATGTGGTCGTCTGGACGAAAATTTTCCAGAGAGCCGATCGTCCTGGACGATTATTTATTTCGTCTGGACGAAAATTTTCCAGAGAACCTATCGCCGCGGACGATAACTTGTTTTCGTCTGTACGAAAAAAGTTCCAGAGAGCTGATCGTCCTGTACGATATTTATTTTCGTCGGGACGAAAATTTTCCAGAGGACTGGTCGCCTCGTACGATGGTAAAATTCGTCTGGACGAAAATTTTGCAGAGAACCCATCGCCTGGGACGATGATAAATTTCGTCCTGGACGAATAGGACTTAGAAAATTTTTCAAGGCAAGTTCCTATTCGTTCCAAGTGCTCTATAGGAGATAACTGACAGATCGTCCAGTACGATAAATATCGTCCTGTACGATCAGTATAGAATTTCAAGATCTCCTTATGTGTGTGTGTGTGTGAGATTTTATTCACTCAATTACAATCACTCCCTTTCAAAGTTAATTCAAAGAAAAGATAAACATCAATTATACATAATATCTCATGTTGAATTTGAATTGAAGTTTTCGTAGTCTGGAGTCTGATTTTCCTGAAATGTTAGTACACACAAGAGCAAGTGCAAATCTTCTGAAATTGTTAGGAGATAACTATACATTTGAACAATAATGTTTGGAATCATCAAAACTACATAAGTTGCATAAATATAACTCATTCAAATAGCAACTATTCAAACAGCTCTTCCACACTAGCCCTTAAATTAGGACATGCTACATCAAAAATAAGTTCTTTGTACGGTCTACTCATTTGACCTTCATCAAATATTTCATAAGCTATGGATGAACTTGCATGAGCATCTCTGTGTGGCTCGTACTCGTCATGTGATGTCCAAATCCAATAGTCTGAAAGAAATCCCCTACGATACAAATCAAGCTTCACATCATCGGGCTTGAGGAATGTTTGACTTTTATGCTTCGAACATGGACATCTAAATATTTTATCAAACTTAAAGGAAGGCATTTGAGATGCAACTTGAATGAAAGTCTCAACTTCTTGTATAAATTCATCTATCAATTTTTTTCAAGCTGGTAACAATCTATTATACATCAAATATCTATCTTCTTAGATAGTCATTTGGATATTGAAGCAAACGTCCCCCAACATAGTTATGAAAACATTTATTAGAGATATGTAACCTTAACGAGTGTATGTGCTATACTTTTGAATAAGTGTACTTTACTTGAATTGGAATGCATTATAGGTCTTATAACCATCTCATATGATATTTATTGATTTAGAGAAAGTATACGATAAAAGCCTCCGTTTAATGTGACAAAACCATATAAAATGACTCTATCTAATCTTATATTCCACTGGAGCTACTCTAACCTTATCACGTATATGCTCACTTCGTATCCTATCTCTAAGGGTTAAGCCACTCATCTACTATCACGACCCAACCTGATCGGGACAGATCCCATTACGTTGAGTCGCGACGGATGAATCTAGGATCTAGCTTTGGAATTTATTTTAGGACTTTCTTCCAATACATAAAGAAAATACAAAACCACAGAGCTTTTATAAACTTCCAAATATACAGTAAACTCATCCACAAAAGTATTTCTTTCTTCTCATTCTTCAAAGTAATCATATGATAAGAGAGTTGTTATTTGCATGATTTATCTTCGTGCAACTTGTATAGTTTTGATAATTTCAAATATTATTGCTTTAAGTTTTGTTTTCTTCTAACACTTTTTGGAAAAATTATTTTTGCTCCTGTATGGACTAACATTTCAGGATAATTGAATTCCTGACTAACGAAGACTTCAAATTAAAATTCAGCATTAGATAGTTTGTAAATTGAAGTTTATAATTTTTAATGTAATTGAGTTTGAGAAAATATGATTTTTAATTGAATAAGCTTAACACACACACACACTTGGAAAGAAGTTTAAAAATCATACAAATCATACGGGACAAACCTTGTTCGTATGGGATGATCATGTTAGTTAATCCCCTCGGAAGAGCAATGGAACGAACATGAAGTGAGAAAGTTTTTCTAAGTCTTGATCATCCAGACAAATTTCTCAATTCATCCTGGGATGATCTGCTCTGGATTCTCACTTTGTGCTGAATAGTCTAGATGATTCATCCTGTTTGTGCTAGGACGAAATGCTCACTAGAAAGTTTTTTTCCAGACGAACTTCTATTCATCCCAGGACGAAATGCTCTCTGGAAAATTTTCATCTAGATGAAATACTATTCGTCCCAGAATGAAATGCTCTATGGAAAACTTTCGTCCAGACGAAATTCAATTCGTCCCAGGACGAAATGCTCTCTAGATAATTTTCGTCCAGATGAAATACTATTCATCCCAGGACGAAATGCTCTCTGAAAAATTTTCATCCAGATGAGCTCCTATTAGTCACAGGAGGAAAATCTCTCTGGAAAATTTTTGTCCAAATGAACTCCCATTCGTCCTAGGACAAAATGCTGTGTCATTTGAATTTTTGGTAACATCCTGCAGTTTGTCGAAACCAACCCATGAAATAACTGTTTGTACCGGACGAACATAGTTTGTACGGGATGATGATCGGGTATGAAGTCAGTTTGTACCTATATACATTGGGTTCCTATGCAACTGATTTAAATAGATTCGTACGGGACAATCTAACGATCTTACAAGACGATCCACTATATACAGACTTGAAAATCAGTAGTCTTCGGACGATTTTTCATGTCTTTCCTATATAAAGTCCAAATAAAATCTCTTAATCTTTTTGCCTACTGATCTTCATACCAACTGAAAGGAGAGTCAAGGAGAGAGTGTGAGAGATTGTTTGAAAGAGGATTCTTAGTACTGGAGCATGAAGAATTAACTTGGTAGTCAAAGGTAAGAATTTCTACATGTGATTTGTGATTACTTCACTATTTTCTCTCGTCCTTCTAGATTTCTTGTGAGAAGATCTGTCAAGGAGATCTGGTTCTCTATCGACACTTGGAGAGTGTGAACAGCCGAAGGATTCTCTACCTATACTTGGAGAGTGTGAACAGCCGTACGGTTCTCTGCCTACATCGAGAGAGTGTGAAAGGACGGATGATTCTCTTCCAACACTTGGAGAGTGTGAAAGGACAGACTGTTCTCTGCCAATACTTGGAGAGTGTGAAAGGACAGACGGTTCTCTGCTAACACTTGGAGAGTGTAAAAGTATGACGGTTCTCTGCCAACACTTGGAGAGTGTAAAAGAATGACGGTTCTCGGCCGCACCGGGCAGGGTGGAAGAGAGTTTTTGTAAAGGCTTCTCTACCTTACTGTGGGTGCAAAAGGAGAGTCACTTGTGGTATTAGTGCAATACTCAGAGGGTGCCTCCAAGGAGTGGATGTAGGTCTTTCCACTAGAAATCTTGTATATATTTTTTCTATTTTATTTTTACTATTTTAACTTATGGTTGAAAAACCTTTTTTAGAAAAATTAACTTAAGCTATTCTCGATTTTTAATTTCAAAAAGAGGGATAAATTTTTAATTACCAATTCACCTCCCTCTTGGTTAGCCGCTTGGATATAATCTTAGGTCTAAAAACCTAAGTTATATAGAACAAGTTTCAATAAGTGACATCAGTGCTCTGTTTCAAAATTATAAGTTTAGACTACTTTTTAATTAACGTAGATGGCTATATTTGAAAACCTAAATACACCTGAGAGTTACTCTATAACTAGACCTCCATTGTTCAATAATATACCTTTTGATTTTTGGAAAACACGCATGTCTACATTTTTACAGTCACTTGATTACCGTATGTGAATCTTAATTCAAGAAGGATATATAAAACCAACTAGACTAGTTGATGGAGTTTGAGTTGAAACACCTTTTGTGGACTTGATAGTAGAAGAACGTAACTTAGCACAACTAAATGTCAAATGCTTGAATAGTTTCTTTTGTGCTCTTAAATCAGAAGATTACATGCGGGTTTCTACTTGCAAGAGTGGAAAAGACATATGTGATAGACTTTGTATAACTTATAAGGGGACTAATGAGATTAAGCAATCTAGACTTAATATCTTGTTGCATGATTATGAACTGTTTCGCATGAAACTAAATGAATCCATTTCTGATATATACATAAGATTCACACAAATAGTTACCTCTTTACATGCATTGGATAGGGAACTAACGAATGCTGAAATGGTTAATAAGATACTTTATTATTTGCCTACTGCTTATGATGCTAAAATTACTACAATTATAGAGTCTAAAGATCTAAATATTTACTCTATTAATAATCATCTTGGTTCGCTAATTGCTTACGAGCAAGGAGTTAGTCAAAGAAAGATTGATGCAGGTAAACCACAAGGGAGAAGAATATAGCACTAAAGTGGAGGAATCTGAGAGTGAACACTCACAACCTGAGGATGAAGAAGATATCACACTAATGACTAAACAATTCAGAAGCTTTCTAAAGAGGAACCAGAAGAGATGCCAGCAATGAAATTAAGGTAAATTTAATAGGAATGTCAAGGTTTCAAATGATGTTATTTGCTATGAGTATATGAAACATTGACATATTAAGACAGATTGCCCAAAAGCCAAAGCCACTCCTAGCAATGAGAAGGTAGAGGAGAAACTAATTGTGAAGAAGGGCAAGAAGAAATTCCAAAGAGCTTTCTAGGCGGACTCAACTTCGGACTCGTTAGAAATGGAAAAGGAAGAGGAAGTCACTAATCTGTGCTTAATGGCCGATAATCTTGATTAGTCAGATCAAGAAGAGGTATGTGACTTGACTTACAATGAACTTTTTGAAATTTTTGAACACATGCATGATGCATATAGAAAGATAAAGAAAATGCATACTAGTCTGAGCTTAGAATTTGAAGAATTATAAAAGAAAAATGAAATCCTTAGGAAATATCATGCTTTTATTGAAGACAATCAAATGAAATTATTTGTTTAATATAATAACTTGAATAAAAATCATGAAAGTTTAAAATCATCCTATGTAGAACTTGAAAAAGAATTTAAAAATTTTAAGAATGAATTTGAGAGCAAAATTTATAGATCTAATTATACAAATCAAATTTTAAAAGATATGAATTCATATTACAAATTAAAGATAAATGCTCTCGAGGATAATAAGATACCCCCTAAATTTGAAGATTTTACTAATCCTATTTTGTATCCTAAATTTATGCAATCCCTTAAAAGATAGATGAATAGTAGAAGATTTAGGAATCCATTTTCAAAAGTCAAATATAATAATTATAGATTGATTGGAGACATAGCTCACAACTGTACTTTGAAGAAGAAAACTTATTTTGTGTGGATACCTAAGATACATAAATCTAGACTTATCATACATGTATCTATTTATAAATTGCTAAAAGGAGAACCCAAACTTATTTGGGTTCCCAGGTCTAACGTTTGATAATTTTGCAGGGTCGCTCTCACACAAGACCTTGTGAGAGCATATGGTACCTGGACAGCGAATGCTCAAAATATATGACTGGAGATACTGCACAATTCATATCGCTGGAAGCTAGGAGTGGAGGCAAGGTTACACTTGGAGATAACACCACAAGGAAGGTGGTTAGGTCAGGTATGATTGAAAATCTTAAGAACTTTTTCATTGAAAATGTGTTATTGGTAGAAGGCTTAAAGCATAATTTGTTAAGTATAAGGCAGCTATTTGATAAAGCATACTGTGTAAAATTTTTTCCTACTAGCTGCATATTAAGTCTAAATGGAAATAATATTTTGAATGGTATAAGGGTAAACAACGTGTATATGCTAGATTTGAATTGCATTAGAACTCCTATTGCTTTTTGTTTAAAAATTATTTTTGATGAGTCATGGCTTTGACATAAGAGACTTTTTCACTCTAGCATGATAAATCTTAGGAGGATTATCCAAAAGAATTTAGTGAGAGGTATACTAAAACTAGACTTTACTAAAGACCGCCTATGTGCTGCATGTCAATTAGAAAAATAGGTGAAGTCCTCTTTTAAATCCAATAAGGATCTTAGAACTAGTAAACCATTGGAGATTTTACATATGGTTCTTATTGGATTAGTTGGAATTATAAGTCTAGGAGGGAAGGTATACGGATTTATGATTATGAATGATTATTCTAGATTCACATGGGTTAGATTTCTATTTTATAAGAGTGAATCATTTGAGAAATTTAAAAACTTTTTGACTTGAATTCAAAGAAAGCTAGGATGTGAAATTATGACTATACAAAGTGATCATGGAGGAGAATTTGAGAATGAAAAATTTGAGAATTTTTATAAGAAAAAAGAAATTGATCACAACTTTTCTGCACATAGAATCCCTTAGTAGAATGTGTTAGTCGAAAGGAAAAATAGAACATTAATAGAAACCGCCCGAGCCATGTTGGCAGAATACTCATTTCTTAAATATTTTTGGGCTAAGACGGTTAGCACTACATGTTATGTTCTGAATAGGGTGAATGTGAGATCTAAATTAAATAAAATATTCTTTGAGTTGCTAAAAGGAAGAACATCTAATTTGTCACATTTGCATGTTTTTGGTTGCATGGTGTTTATTCATAATAATAGAAAATTTGCCTTAAAAAATTTTGATCCAAAATCAGATGAAGAAATTTTTTTAGGATGCTCAAGTATTGGAAAATCTTATAGAGTATTCAACAAAAGAACTTTGATAATTGAGGAGACCACACATGTTGTATTTGATGAATTTGGAATTTTGGAAGAACCAAATATTGTAAAAGAAGAGATTGAGATTAACTCCCAAAAGATTGATAAAATAAATTTAAAAGAAAATGTAGAGATAGAAAACCCCTTGCCTAGAGATTTGAAATTTTCAAAAACCCACCCAAAGGAGTTAATAATAGGTGAACCTAGTGAGGGTGTAAGGACTAGGCATGGAATAAATAAGGAAGTCAATCATTATGCCTTCATTTCAATTATAAAACCTATAAATATTGATCAAGCACTTTCAGATGAATTTTAGATTTTGGCTATGCAAGAAGAGTTAAATCAATTTGTAAGAAATAAAGTTTGGGAATTGACTGCAAGGCCAAAGAATCAAAGTGTAGTTGAAACTAAGTGGGTATTCAAAAAAAATGAATGATTCAGGAGTAGTCATTAGAAATAAGGCAAGATTAATTTCTAAGGGATATAATTAGATTGAAGGGATTGATTTTGAGGAGACTTTTGCCTCTGTAGCTAGACTTGAAGCAATTAGGATTTTGTTAGCTTTTACTTATTTTAGAGGATTTAAATTGTACCAAATGAATATAAATAGTGTCTTTTTAAATGGGGTAATTCAAGAGGATATTTTTGTAGAATAACCTCCAGATTTTGAAAATTCTAAATACCCAAATTATATTTTCAAATTAAAAAAGGCATTATATGGATTGAAACAGACACATAGTGCTTAGTTTGAGAGATTGAGCACCTTCCTACTTGAAAGATCATTTAAAAAAGGAAGTGTGGATACAACTCCTTTTTTGAAGAAATTTGGAAAGGATATACTCATTGTAAAAATTTATGTTGATGACATCATCTTTGGATTTTCAAATAAAAATCTTTGTGATAATTTTTTTAAAATAAAGAATAGTGAATTTTAAATGAGTCTAATGGGAGATTTAAGCTACTTTCTAGACTTTAATATTAAACAAATTGAGGAGGGCACATTTATTAGTCAGTTAAAGTATGTTAAGGACATCCTCAAAAAGTATGAAATAGACAATGCTAAACCTGTTAGTACACCTATAAGTTCCTCAGTTTAGTTGGATAAGGACCCTAAGGGAAAATCTGTTGATTAAAAGAAATTTAGAGGGATAATTAGATCTTTGCTTTAATTGATAGCTAGCCGGCCCGATATCATGTTTAATATTTATTTATGTGCTAGATTTCAATTAGATCCAAAAGAATTATATTTGACAGCAGTAAAAAGGATTTTAAGATATCTGTTAGAAACTCAAAACTTAGCAATTTGGTATCCTAAGTTTAGCTCTTCATTTAAAATAATTAGTTAATCAGATTCTAACTTTGCAGGTTATAGGATGGATAGAAAGTGTACTTCTAGAACATGTTAGTTTATTAAAAATTTTTTAGTCTCTTGGTCTAGTAGAAAATAAAATTCAGTAGCCCTATCTACTACCGAAGCTAAATACATTGCATTAGAAAGTTGTGTGGTACAAGTATTTTGATTGAAATAATAGTTGATTGATTTAGGATTAACAATAGGCAATATTCCAATTTATTATGATAACACTAGTGCTATTTGCATTTCTAAAAATTCAATTCAACATTCAAGAACCAAACATATAGACATCAGACATCATTACATAAGGGATCATGTATCCAAATGAGAAATTGAACTCATTCAAGTTTCTACGTAAAATCAACTTGCTGACATTTTTACAAAGCCACCAGCCTTTGATATTTTCAATACATTAAGAACTAGGCTTGGTGTGATCGATTTGAATGCTTAATTAAAATGATTCTATAACATTGATGTGTGTTTTTTTAGATAGTACTTTATGTGTATTTTTGAGTTTGTAATTTTTCTGTATTTGTGATTTTGTGATTTTATGTGTTTTTCTATCATTTTTTATTGTGTTAGTGTTTTAATTATTTGAAAAATTCTCACATCTAGACTTTTTATTGCATGTTTAAAAAAAATGAGTGAAAATCATCCAAGTCAAAATAATTTTCATACGGGACGAATTGTGTAGTGTGATAACTGTCGGATTTGAATAGTTTGCGTATAGTTTTTTAATTTTTATTTTTCACTTCATTTATACGATCATCACGATCGTCTAGACAAAATTTTCAAACATCTGTATGATTGATGGATAGCTAAATGGATAAGGTCGTTTTTAATACGCATGATAGTACGTACAAACCTTTGGTTCGTATAGACGAACGTTTGGCTATTCGATGTGGGGGATGGTTTAAACTGTCATCAAAATGATCTTTAATGTCTGATCGTCCAAGACGAACACCTGTTCATCTGTACGATCATTTGGTCAAAAGTTTGTACGAAAGGACGCATCGTTACTTGTGTGGTTATGAAAACCGTTTCATTTTTGGACTCATTTGTTCGTCCATACGAAATTTTTTCGTACGGGATGAACTAAAAGTCGTAAGGGTTGAAACTATTTTTGTCTGCACGAAAACTATTTTTTCATTAAATTGAAGGCTTTTGAACTCAAATGTCATCACTTCAAACATCCCTTTCAAACCCTTTTTCACTTAGATCTTCTCTATGACAAGTTCTAGCAAAAGGTTCTAGCCAAGGGTCCACATAAAAACACTAGTGATAACTTTTTGTCTATGGCCAATGAAGAGTCGTTTCCTTGATTTGTCTATGCTAAGATCACCCCTTCTAGAGTTCTTCTTCAAGAACAATTGACTTTTAAGGTAATGAATTTGTTTGCTTCTACTTAATTTGGTCTCATTCTCATACTAGTTTACTTCTACAATAAAGAGACCTTTCACTACTTCCTAGCAAATATGTCTTTCAATTCTGACCATTATGTGATTAAGTCATATCTTTTTAAAAAAGAAAGTATAAATCACAAAGATAGACTTAGGAATCTTTCTGAACTTAAGGATTGAAGGGATTAGAGCCCATACCTTAACAACTATTTCTGATTTTGACTGGACTGAAATTAATCAAGTGATTAGAGGAATTATATTTAAGGAGCATATGCCTAAAGTGTCCTCTCTTATTTTCAATGCTCGTATCATCCAGCATGTTCTTTGAACTTTCATAATTTCTAAAGCTGGTGATATAGTCAATATTACTCCTCTTCTTTCTACAGTAACCTGCTTGATTGTGACTGACCAACTTATAGATGAAGCCCAACTAATCATTGACTATCTTTATGGACTTTCTGAAATTGGTCATGTCACCCATAAAAGAAAGAAGGACATTGCCTTAGGACATCTTGTTGCCTACATTTTGGAGAAGAAGTATGAATTGGTTCATCTAGTTTAAGATTTTGAAGAACCTCTCTACTACAACGATGGATCTTTTAGAGCAATCTTCAATAAAGATGAACCATGTAAAACACATATTATTAGTGACTTAGAGGGGGGACCTGAACTAAATTACCTGCTAGTGAACCAAATTACCAAGATTTGGTTCAGAGATTTGATCATTTAGAGTCTCATTTTGATCAAAGATTTGATCAAATTGAAACTCACTTACAGCAGCAGGATGTTCAGCACAATCAAGACATGGGATATATATGAGAACAGATAAATGATATAAGTTCAAATATGCTTATGATAAGTAGTTATTTTAATTTCTTCAGTACTATACCTCCTCCTCCCCCTCCAGATCATGGCCCATCAGAGTGATTCATGTACTTGCTTATGATCTTTTTTAGTTGATGTGATTGTACTTTGATAGTTTGTGATGTGATATGTTTTAGTTATATGTTAGTTTTAATTTATGTTTTATCATTTATGTTTTATGATGTATTGATATCATTTCTCAAAATTGTAATATTCATTATCATGATATCAATATAAGTTATCTTATCTTGGTTTTAACTTTGTGTTGAAATGTATGTTAGCCTATATGAAAATCTCTAAAATTTTTGATCTTAAGAGTGCTTTACCTTGAAGTGCAATTCAAAATTAAATTCATTAGAAAAATCAAATTTTTCCAAATTTAAGTTTTGCTTATAGCATGATATAATTAAGAATGCCAATTTCATGTCTCTTATTAGACTACATTAATGTTTAATATTATTATTGCAATTATGATATTTTTTTATTTTGTACTTCACTTATCAATAAATATTGCTGTACTTAGAAAAATTTAAAATTTTTTATTATTGATTTTAGAAAGATCAAGATTACTCTTGAAAAATATACAAATGTATAAAAATCAAAAGGAATGTACAATGGTTCGCAATTTGAAAAGAGGTACAAAATAAGCTCACAAGTAAAAAAGATGTACAAAAATGTGCCACAAACTATTGAAAAAGATGTGCAAAGTGCCACATGTGATAGTTATTTCTTTTCACAATCTTTCAATCTCTTAATTCAAATTGATCTTCTGTACATCTCTATACAAATTTTATATTCATCCTTTATGCAATGATATTCTTTATCTTAATGTCTAAATTGATTCATATTTTTAATATATCCTTTTTATTATCGATGTTATATCACTTCTTAATTCTATGAATCATTTTTTTTATCTAATGATTTGATTTTATTTGTAAAATTTATTTCAATCACTTTCAAGGATCAATTATCAAAGGATTATCATATGATTGCTTTTATTTCTGTTCTTTTTCTTCTTCTCTTTTTCTATTGTCAAAAAGGGGGAGAAAATAATGTTTGTATTATTTTATGTTATTGTATTATTTTCTATTATCGTATTGTTTTCGTATGTTTATATTATTTTTTGTTATCATATTTTTTTCGTATTGTATTTTAAAAAAAATAAATAAATAAAAAGAAAAGAAAAGAGAGATATATTTGTTGTGCAATGACTCCTTATTTTCATACGTTCATCAATTCAGGGGGAGTTTAGGAGATTCTTAGAATTTGAAAATTATACAAACAATAATTATTTTGCCATCATAAAAAAGGGGGAGATTATTAAGAGAGTTGCTATTTGCATGATTTATCTTCTTGCAACTTGTATAGTTTTGATGATTCCAAATATTATTGTTTCAAGCTTTGTTTTCTCCTAACACTTTTTAGAAAAATTATTTTTTCTCTTGTGTGGACTAACATTTTAGGATAATTGAACTCCAGACTAATAAAAACTTCAAATAAAAATTCAGCATAAGATAGTTTATAAATTGAAGTTTGTAATTTTTATTATAATTGAGTTTGAGAAAATATGATTTTTAATTGAATAAGCCTAACACACACACACATACACACACTTAGGGAGATCTTTAAAAATCACACTGATCGTACTGGACGAACCTTGTTCGTACGGGACGATCAAGTCAGTTAATCCCCTCGGAAGAGCAATGGAACAAACAGGAAGTGAGAAAGTTTTTCTAAGTCCTAATCATCCAGACAAATTTCTCAATTCGTCCCGGTATGATCTGCTCTAGATTCTCACTTTGTGCTGAATAATCCAGATGATTCATCCTATTCGTGCTAGGATGAAATGCTCACTGGAAAATTTTTGTCCAGACAAACTTTTATTCATCCCAGGACGAAATGCTATCTAGAAAATTTTTGTCCAGATGAAATACTATTCGTCCAAGGATGAAATGCTCTCTAGAAAATTTTCATCCAGATGAAATTCTATTTGTCCTAGGATGAAATGCTCTTTGGAAAATTTTTGTCCAGTCGAAATACTATTCATACCAGAATGAAATGCTCTCTAAAAAATTTTCGTCCAGACAAGCTCCTATTAGTCACAAATGAAATGCTCTCTAGAAAATTTTCATCCAGCTGAACTCCCATTCGTCCCAAGATGAAATGCTCTGTCTTTTAAAATTTTGGTAACATCTTGTGTTGAAACTTGTTCACTATGAATTTGGTTGTTAAACATAAACTTATGTCCCAACTGCTAACCAAGAGGGGGTGAATTGGTAATTAAAAATTTTATCCCTCTTTTTAAAATTTAAAATCGAGAAAATTAACTTTAGTGAATTTTATAAAAAACATTTTTCAATCACAAGTTAAAAACAGTAAAGCAAAAATAAAAGTAGAGAAAAAAAAAAGACACGAGATTTATAGTGATTCGGTCATACACGACCTACATCCACTCCCCGGAGGCACCCTCCGAGTATTGCACTAATACCACTAGTGACTCTCCTTTCGCACCCACAGCAAGGCGGAGAAGCCTTTACAAAAACTCTCTTCCACCACTACCCGGTGCGGCAGAGAACCGTCGTCCTTTTACACTCTTCTGAGTGCTGGCAGAGAACCCTTCAGTTGTTCACACTCTCCAAGTGCGGGCAGAGAACCCTTCAGTTGTTCACACTCTCCAAGAGTCGGCAGAGAACCAGATCTCCTTGATAGATCTTCTCACAAGAAATCTAGAAGGAAGAAAGAAAAGAGTGAAGTAATCACAAATCAAAAGTAAAGACTCTTACCTTTAAACACCAAATGAAGTCTTCACGCTATAGTAGTAAGAATCCTTCTTCAAACACTCTCTCACACTTTCTCCTTGACTCTTCTTTCAATAGGGATGAAGATCAGTTGACAAAAAGATTAATTGGCAGTCTAAATTGGACTATTTATATGAAAGAAGAAAAACTGTCCAAAAATTGCAAATTTTCAAATCAACATGCAGTTGATCGTCCCGTACGATTGTGGATTGTCCTGGATGATTTTACTTAAATGTGTTGGAAACGAACCAAATGTATATTGATACGAACTGAATTTGTACCTGATCATCGTCCCATACGAACTAGGTTCATTCGGAACGAACAGTTATACCATAGGTCGATTCTCAAAAACTGCAGGACGTCGCCAAAATTTAAAGAGTCGGGTCACTTCGTCCTGGGACAAATATGAGTTCGTCCGGATGAAATTTTTATAGAGAACAATTTGTCCTAGGATGAATTTGCATTCGTCTGGACGATAATTTTACAGAGAGCATTTCGTCTTAGCACGAATATGAATTTCATCTGAACAAAAATTTTTTAGAGGACATTTCGTCTTGAGATGAATTTGAGTTCGCTTGGACAAAAATTTTCCAGAGAGTATTTTGTCCTGGCACAAATATGAATTTCGTCTGAATAAAATTTTCCATAGAACATTTTGTCCTGGGATGATTAGACATTCGTCCTGGACGATCAAGGCATAGAAAAATTTTCTTCAACTCCTGTTCATTCCATTGCTCTTTAGAGGAGATAACTGACTTGATCGTCCTGTATGAATTATGTTCGTCCCGTACGATCAGAATAAATTTTTAAAGATCACCTTAAGTGTGTTTGTGTTTATTCACTCAATTACGATCACTCCCTCTCAATCTTAATTCAAAGAAAAGTACAAGCTTCAATTCACAAAATCTCTCATGCTAAGTTTGATTTGAAGTCTTCAGTAGTCTAGAGTTTGATTTTCTTGAAATATTATTTCACATAAGAGTAAAAATAAATTTTCTAAAAAGTGTTAGAAGATATCAATACATAAAACAATAATATTTGGAATCATCAAAACTATACAAGTTGCAAGAATGTTAAACATGCAAATAGCAACTCTCTTAACATCTTGCAGTTTGTCGAAACCAACCCATGAAATAACTGTTCGTACCGGACGAACATAGTTCATACGGGACAATGATCGGGTACAAAGTCAGTTCGTACCTATATATATTGGGTTCGTATGCAACTGATTTAAGTAGATTCATACGGGACGATCTGACGATCGTATAGGAAGATCCACTATGTACAAACTTGAAAATCAGTAGTCTTTGGACGATTTTTCGTGTCTTTCCTATATAAAGTCTAAATAAAATTGTCTCTTAATCTTATTATCTACTGATCTTCGTGGCAACTGAAAAGAGAGTAGAAGAGAGAGTTTGAGAGAGTGTTCGAAAGAGGATTCTTACTACTGGAGCGTGAAGAATTCACTTGGTACTCAAAGGTAAGATTATCTACTTGTGATTTGTGATTATTTCACTCTGAAGGTTCTCATATAGCACTAGAAAGTGCCCTGAAAATATTTGAAAGTTCGTTAGGGATGTTAAGCCCTCATGAACTGGCCCAAGACTAACAAAGAGAGTGGTGAATTGGATAACTTTAAAACCAAAGATAAAACTCAAATCAAAATCTCCACAGAAATCAAAGTGCGGAAGAAAATAAATGCAGAAGCAATAATAAGAAAAGAACACACCGAATTTATAGTGGTTCGGTCAAACCTTGACCTACATCCACTCCTTGGAGGCACCCTCCAAGTATTTCACTACAAAAGTGCCTCTCCTTTAGCCCCCACAGCTAGGCGGAGAAGCCCTTACAAAATTACTTTCACCTTCCCCGGTGCGGCAGAGTTGCCGGGTCCTTTGACACCAAAGAGATCTTCTTCTTTGGTGAACTTCCCTCAAGACAAGCCTTGAATCCAATGGTACTAAGGTGCGAGTTTACTGGAGCAACCGTGTGGATCCCCCACCACACTCCCTTGAGTTCCTCCCCCTCACAGGATCTTATCCCTCTCAAACTCCACCCTTTTCTCTCTCCCTTTCAAGCTCTCTCTTCAAGTCTCCCCCACAAGAACGAAGCTACAATGGCTGCCAAAGACACTTACAAAGTATCATGCTAAGCTTAAATAGAAGCTCTCAAAATGAGCTCATTAATGCAAGTTTCCAACATTATCATCTAGGACGATAGGCCTATCATCCTGGCCGATTAGTACAAATTCAGCTCATCAGCTCGGGATGATCAGAAGAAAATTATATCGTCCTGACCGATATTATGATCGTCTAGGCCGATTAGTTTAAAACTGATTTCAATCATCCTGATCATCGCACTAAATTCGAGTTGTCCGATGTAGATCGTCCAGGACATCGTCCTGGCCGATCAGGAGATCGTCCTGGACGATATGATCGTATCAATCAACCATTAATGCTTTCCAAAGATCCTAGATAAATTTAGGCATAATTGAGTTAGATCATCCTGGACGATAATAATATCGTCTTGGCCAATTTCCTAAAACAAAGAATTCCTAAACTGATTATGGCGGTCGATTCTTTCTGAATTGAGATTATCGTCCTGGCCGATACAGGTATCATCCAGGCCGATCCTTTAATGACGGCTGCCTTAATGAGGATGCCCTAATTAGGGTTTCTAATTTTTGATATATCGTCCCGGCCGATATTATTGAAAATAGAAATCTTATAGGGAACAACAGGAAATCTTCCAAGTTACAAACCAATAGATCCCACTCCAAATACAAAAGACTCAAGAAAGAAAAAAGATTACAAACTGACTCAGACCTAGTCTACCCAATCTTAAGCTGATTCCAAATTACAGTCCGATCGTGTGAACCTGAAACGTTAGTATATAAGTCAGTTATTGAGAAAAAATGTTTTCTATCATCAAAATCATAAATCGTTGATCCGCAACAATCTCCCCCTTTTTGATGATGGCAAACAATTCAATTTGAATTTTCAAAAAAAGTTTCTCCAAATCTCCCCCTCACTAGAAAAAATAGGGGAGATAAAATTTTTGTTGTTTTTAATTTTTTGAAAAGAAAAAAGGATACAAAAATATTACGTTAATACAAATTCAAAACATTACATTATCCCCCTTTGACATTATCAAAAAGAGAGGATGCACAAAAAAATAAAATGAGCAGAAGATAAAAACGCTCTCTGATCTAGCAAAAAAAAAATTCTTAAAATGAGAAAGTTACCTCTTGGTTTTAATCAAAAGCTTAGTAGAATTAGATTGACAATGCATAGCCCAGAAAAGATTAGAAATTCATAATTTGATAATCCAAACTCAAGCTCTTTAAAAAGGCTCAAAAACTTTTTAATTCAATATCTAAATCATAAAATAAATTAGAGAAAGAAACAATAATTTTTTAAAAACTCCTTCCGTAAAATATATCTAATAGAAGATCAATGCACGAACTTTTGAATCAAGAATCAAGATTTTCAAACTCAAGTATCAAAAGTATCAAGGGTTTTCTTAAGCTTTTTAAGAAGTACAGGAAAGATAAGCATTAACTTTGTGGGCTCATTTTATGCCTCTTAACAATTGGTTGGCGCACTGCGCATCTTTTAATACATTTTGTGTATTCTATATTTTCAATTTGGCGACTTTGCGCATCTTTTATTTTTGGCATTATTGGCCAATTTTTTTTTAGAATATGCTTCCATTCTTAAATCTTAAAAACAAAGGAAAACCCATCTTAGTGGCAAAATGAATTTCTTGATTAAGAAAATTATGATTTAGATTCAAAAATTTGTAAAAGATTCCTATGCGATAAATAAAACATAGGGAGATAAAAAAATTTGTTTCAAAAACCAATTTAAAAAATGAAAAAGATTTTAAATCAAAAGTAGGATAACCTTTTTTAGAAAATAGAGATTGAGAATAAAAAAAACATGAGTTCCTTCCTTTGACCATTTTTAGAGAAGTCAATCGCAACTTACCAAAGATTTCAAGAAAAAACAGGAAGTAGATTTTTCATTTTTAGAAAAGTGAATGTGTGTTGATAAGAGAAAAACTTTCACGAAAATAAAAATTTCAAAGAATAAATAAAACAAAAACAAAACAAAAATACATGAAAACAAAAATACAACACAAAAAAAAGAGAACTCAAATAAGCATTTTAACCATTATCTCTCTCCTGGTCCGATTCTTCAGAAACTAGGTCTGCCCATGAGATTTTTTGTCTTTCATTATTTCTCCAGTTTAAATTTTGCTCTGCCTTGCCCTTTTCTTTCGTAGAAAGAATTCTTAAGTTAGGGCACTGATTTTTCATATGTCCAAGCTTCCTGCATCGAAAGCAAATAACGTAAGAAGAAATATGGACATCCTTACCACTTTTACCTTTTTTTCACTTTTGCTTATGCTTTAGTGAGCTTTGTGATTTTCTTGACAAGTCATTATTATCGTCACCAACTAAGCTTCCTCTTTCCGTATCTTCAGCTTTTAGAATGATCGTTTCACCGGCATCCAAAAGTCTTTAACCCAAACCTTGCTCGTAGGCAATGAGTGAGCCAATCAAATTATCAATAGAATAATCATTCAAATCTTTTGATTCACAAATAGCAACAACTTTGTCATCAAATTTTTCAAGTAAACAACGAAGATTTTTATTAACTTTTTCAAAATTTGAAAACTCTTTTCCTAAGGCATGCAATAATGTTACAATTAGAATGAACCTAGTGTACATGTCTAAGATCATTTCATAAGATTTCATGGAAAATAATTCAAAATCATGCATTAACAAATTCAACTGAAATTGCTTGATTTCACTAGTGCCTTCGTATATGGTGTGCAAATTATCCCAAACTTCCTTACCAGTAGTGCATGTGAAAATTAACAAAAAATCATCAGAATTTAAAGCACAAAAAAAGCAATTTAAAGACTTCGCATTCAATTGAGCATCCATTCGATCTTCCTTACTCCATTGATTAAAAGGGATATCAATTTTAATTCCATTTAAAACTCGTGACGAAGAAGAATAACTATTTAAAATCATATGCCACATACGAAAATCAATCGATTGCAAGAAAATAGATATGCGAGTTTTTCAAAAATCAAATGACATATTTTCAAATAAAGGAGGTCTTGTGATTGAATATCCTTCCGCAATGTTACGATTAGAAAAATTAGCCATGGATCGAAATTCAAAAGCTTTTAAAAACTTATTTTATGAAAATGGCTCTGATACCACTTGAAGGTTCTCATATGGCACTAGAAAGTGCTCTGAAATTACTTGAAAGTTCATTAGGGATGTTAATCCCTCATGAACTGGCCCAAGGCTAACAAAGAGAGTGGTGAATTAGATAACTTTAAAACCAAAGATAAAACTCAAACCAAAATCACCACAGAAATCAAAGTGCGGAAGAAAATAAATGCGGAAGCAATAATAAGAAAAGAACACACCGAATTTATAGTGGTTCGGTCAAACCTTGACCTACCTTCACTCCTTGGAGGCACCCTCCAAGTATTGCACTACAAAAGTGTCTCTCCTTTAGCCCCCACAGCTAGGCGGAGAAGCCCTTACAAAATCACTTCCACCTTCCCCAGTGTGGCGGAGTCACCGGGTCCTTGACACTAAAGAGATCTTCTTCTTTGGTGAACTTCCCTCAAGACAAGCTTTGAATCCGATGGTACTAAGGTGCGAGTTCGCCGGAGCAACCGTGTGGATCCTCCACCACACTCCTTTGAGTTCCTCCCCCTCACAGGATCTTCTCCCTCTCAAACTCCACCCTTTCCTCTCTCCCTTTCAAGCTCTCTCTTTAAGTCTCCCCCACAAGAACGAAGCTACAATGGCTTCCAAAGACACTTACAAAGTGTCATGCCAAGCTTAAATAGAAGCTCTCAAAATGAGCTCATTAATGCAAGTTGCCGACATTATCGTCCCGGACGATAGGCATATCGTCCTGGCCGATTAGTATAAATTCAGCTCATCAGCCCGGGACGACTTGGGATGATCAGAAGAAAATTGCTTACATTGTCCTGGCCGATATCACGATCATCCAGGCCGATTAGTTTAAAACCGATTTTAATCATCATGATCATCAACCTGAATTCGAGCTGTCCGATATAGATCGTCCAGGACATCGTCCTGGCCGATCAGGAGATCGTCCCGGACGATATGATCGTATCAATCAACCATTAATGCTTTCCAAAGATATCAGATCAATTTAGGCATAATTGAGTTAGATCGTCCTGGACGATAATAATATCATCCTGGCCAATTTCCTAAAATAAATAATTCCTAAACTGATTATGGCGGTAGATTCTTTTTGAATTGAGATTATCATCCTGGCCGATACAGGTATCGCCCAGGCCGATCCTTTAAGGACGGTTGTCTTAATGAGGATGCCCTAATTAGGGTTTCTGATTTTGGACATATCATCTAGGACGATATAAATATCGTCCCGGCCGATATCATCCAGGACCTAGTCTACCCAATCTTGAGCTGATTCCAAATTGCAGTCTGATCGTGTGAACCTGAAATGTTAGTACATAAGGCAGTTATAGAGAAAAAATGTTTGCTATCATCAAAATCATAAACCAATGATCTGCAACAATATCTCCCTTTTTGATGATGGCAAATAATTCAATTTGAATTTTCAAAAAAAAAATTCTCCTAATCTCCCCCTCACTAGAGAAAATAGGGGAGATAAAATTTTTGTTGTTTTTAATTTTTTGAAAAGAAAAAAGGATACAAAAAGATTACGTTAATACAAATTCAAAACATTACGTTCTCCCCTTTTGACATTATCAAAAAGAGAGGATACACAAAAAAAACAAAATGAGCAGAAGATAAAAATGCTCTCTGATCTAGCGAAAAAAAAATTCTTAAAAAATGAGAAAGTTACCTCTTGGTTTTAATCAAAAGCTTAGTAGAATTGGATTGACAACGCATAGCCCAGAAAAGGTTAGAAATTCATAATTTGATAATCCAAACTCAAGTTCTTTAAAAAGGCTCAAAAACTTTTTAATTCAATATCTAAATCATAAAATAAATTAGAAAAAGAAACAACAATTTTTCAAAAACTCCTTTCATAAAATATATCTAATAGAAGATCAATGCACGAATTTTTGAATCAAGAATCAAGATTTTCAAACTCAAGTATCAAAAGTATCATGGGTTTTCTTAAGCTTTTTAAGAAGTATAGGAATGGTAAGCATTAACTTCGTGGGCTCATTTTATGCCTCTTAACAATTAGTTGGCGCACTGCGCATCTTTTGATACACTTTGTGTATTCTATATTATCAATTTGGCGACTTTGCGTATCTTCTATTTTTGGCATCATTGGCCAATTTTTTTTAGAATATGCTTCCATTCTTAAATCTTAAAAACAAAGGAAAACCCATCTTAGTGACAAAATGAATTTCTTCATTAAGAAAATTATGATTTAGATTCAAAAACTTGCAAAAGATTCCTATGCGATAAATAAAACGTAGGGAGATAAAAAATTTTGTTTCAAAAACTAATTTAAAAAATGAAAAAGATTTTAAATCAAAAGAAGGATACCCTTTTTTAGGAAATAGAGATTGAGAATAAAAAAAAACATGAGTTTTCTTCCTTTGACTGTTTTTAGAGAAGTCAATCGCAACTTACCAAAGATTTCAAGAAAAAATAGGAAGTAGATTTTTCATTTTTAGAAAAGTGAATGTGTGTGTTGATCAGAGAAAAACTTTCACGAAAATAAAAATTTTAAAGAATAAACAAAACAAAAACAAAACAAACATGAAAATAAAAACACAACACAAAAAAAGAGAACTCAAATAAGCATTTTAACCATTATCTCTCTCCTGGTCAGATTCTTCAGAAACCAGGTCTGCCCATGAGATTTTTTACCTTTCATTATTTCTCCAGTTTAAATTTTACTCCGCCTTGCCCTTTTCTTTCGTTGGAAGAATTCTTAAGTTAGGGCACTAATTTTTCATATGTCCAGGCTTTCTGCATCGAAAGCAAATAACGTCAGAAGAAATATGGACATCTTTACAACTTTTACCTTTTTTCCACTTTTGCTTATGCTTTGGTGAGCTTTGTGATTTGCTTGACAAGTCATTGTTATCGTCACCAACTAAGCTTCCTCTTTCCGTATCTTCAGCTTTTAGAACGATCGTTTCACCTGCATCCAAAAGTCTTTGACCCAAACCTTGCTCGTAGGCAATGAGTGAGCCAATCAGATTATTAATAGAATAATCATTCAAATATTTTGATTCACAAATAACAACAACTTTGGCATCAAATTTTTCAAGTAAACAATGAAGAATTTTATTGATTTTTTCAAAATTTGAAAACTCTTTTCCTAAGGCATGCAATGATATTACAATTTGAATGAACCTAGTGTACATGTCTAAGATCGTTTCATAAGATTTCATGAAAAATAATTCAAAATCATGCATTAACAAATTCAACTTAGATTGCTTGATTTTACTAGTGCCTTCGTATATGGTGTACAATTTATCCCAAACTTCCTTACAATTAGTGCACGTGAAAATTAACAAAAAATCATCATAATTTAAAGCACAAAAAAAATAATTTAAAGACTTCGCATTCAATTGAGCATCCATTCGTTCTTCCTTACTCCATTAATTAAAAGGGATATCAATTTTAATTCCATTTAAAACTCGTGACGGTGAAGAATAACCATTTAAAATCATATGCCACATGCGAAAATAAATCGATTGTAAGAAAATAGACATGCCAGTTTTCCAAAAATCAAATGACATATTTTCAAGTAAAGGAGATCTTGTGATTGAATATCCTTCCGCAATGTTACGATTAGAAAAATTAGCCATGGATCGAAATTCAAAAGCTTTTAAAAACTTATTTTATGAAAACGGCTCTGATACCACTTGAAGGTTCTCATATGGCACTAAAAAGTGCTATGAAAATACTTGAAAGTTCGTTAGGGATGTTAAGCCCTCATGAACTGGCCCAAGGCTAACAAAGAGAGTAGTGAATTGGATAACTTTAAAGCCAAAGATAAAACGCAAACCAAAATCACCACAGAAATCAAAGTACGGAAGAAAATAAATACGGAAGCAATAATAAAAAAAGAACACACCAGATTTATAGTGGTTCGGTCAAACCTTGACCTACATCCACTCTGTGGAGGCACCCTCCAAGTATTGCACTACAAAAGTGTCTCTCATTTAGCCCACAGCAAGGTGGAGAAGCCCTTACAAAATGACTTCCACCTTCCCCGGTGCGATAGAGTTGCCGGGTCCTTTGACACCAAAGAGATCTTCTACTTTGGTGAACTTTCCTCAAGACAAGCCTTGATCTGATGGTACTAAGGTGCGAGTTCACCGGAGCAACCGTGTGGATCCCCCACCACACTCCCTTGAGTTCCTCCCCCTCAAACTCCACCCTTTCCTCTCTCCCTTTCAAGCTCTCTCTTCAAGTCTCCCCCACAAGAACGAAGCTACAATGGCTGTCAAAGACACTTACAAAGTGTCATGCCAAGCTTAAATAGAAGCTCTCAAAATGAGCTTATTAATGCAAGTTGCTAACATTATCGTCCAGGACGATAGGCATATCATCCTGGCCGATTAGTACAAATTCAGCTCATCAGCCCGGGATGACTTAGGACGATCAGAAGAATATTGGTTACATCATCATGGCCGATATCACGATCGTCTAGGCCAATTAGTTTAAAACCGATTTCAATCGTCCTGATCATCGCCCTGAATTCGAGCTGTCCGATGTAGATCGTCCAGGACATCGTCCTGGTCGATCAGGAGATCGTCTCGGACGATATGATTGTATCAATCAACCATTAATGTTCCAAAGATACCAGATCAATTTAGGCATAATTGAGTTAGATCGTTCTGGACGATAATAATATCATCCTGGACGATAATAAAATCGTCTTGGCTGATTTCCTAAAACAAAGAATTCCTAAACTGATTATGACGGCTGATTCTTTCTGAATTGAGATTATCATCCTGGCCGATATAGGTATCATCCAGGCCGATCCTTTAATGATGGCTGCCTTAATGAGGATGTCCTAATTAGGGTTTCTGATTTTGGACATATCATCCAGGACGATATAAATATTGTCCCGGCCGATATTATCAAAAATAGAAATCTTATAGGGAACAACAGGAAATTTTCCAAGTTACAAACCAACAGATCCCACACCAAATATAACAGACTCAAGAAAGGAAAAAGATTACAAACTAACTCAGACCTAGTCTACCCAATCTTGAACTGATTCCAAATTGCAGTCCGATCGTGTGAACCTGAAACGTTAGTATATAAGGTAGTTATAGAGAAAAAATATTTGCTATCATCAAAATCATAAACCATTGATCCGCAACACACTCTTTACTCTTGTCCTTCTAGATTTCTTGTGAGAAGATCTGTCAAGGAGATTTGGCTCTCTGCTGACACTTAGAGAGTGTGAACAGCCGAAGGGTTCTCTGCCTACAGTTGGAGAGTGTGAACAGTCGAAGGATTCTCTGCCTACACCGGGAGAGTGTGAAAGGATAGACGGTTTTCTGCCAACACTTAGAGAGTGTGAAAGGATGGATGATTCTCTGCCAACACTTAGAGAGTGTAAAAGGACGATGGTTCTTTGCCAATACTTGGAGAGTGTAAAAGGACGACGGTTCTCTACAGCACCGGTTAGTGGTGGAAGAGAGTTTTTGTAAAGGCTTCTTCGACTTGCTATTGGTGCAAAAGGAGAGTCACTAGTGGTGTTAGTGCAATACTTGGAGGGTGCCTCCGTGGAGTGGTTGCAGGTTGTGTTTGACTAAACCACTATAAATCTTGTGTCTTTTTATTTTTCGCTGCTTTTATTTTTACTGTTTTAACTTGTGATTGAAAACCTTTTTCTAGAAAAATTCACTAAAGTTATTCTCGGTTTTTAATTTCAAAAAGAGGGATGAATTTTTAATTACCAACTCAGTCCCCCTCTTGGTTAGCCGCTGGGACATAATTTTAGATCTGACAACCTAATTCATATTGAACAATTTTCAACATCATTTACATTATAGTATATTATTATAAACAGGAAGAACAAAACATAACAAAAAAAATAGTCATGACTGTATAAAAATCAAAAGAGCAAAAATACCTATGACTTCAAATCAAATCCTGAACGGCTAGTCCAAAACTTCCTTCCCTTTCTCAGAACCTGAAAACCATGAACATAACCATAGTGAGCTAACAGCTCAGTAAGATTACACTAGCCGGTCTAAATTTCTAGATTCTCACATTCAAAACAATTCCAAAAAATTACAAAAATAGTTTATTCAGATAACCGTATAAAAACTTAATTATTCATAAAAAATCCAGATATTAAATAGAATTCGGACAATTGTACAGAAATCAGATAATTAGATAGAATTTAAATAACAGAAATAGAACAGATAATCATATAATTAAATAACAAATAAAGAAGAACTGAATTAAATTCGTATCACAAAATCATTCAAATCATATTTCATATCATATTCTAAATTAGATTTTAAAGCACATTTCAAATAACATATCGCTTACCAAGACAAAATCTCAATGGATTCTGGCCCCTTATGCCTCCCTTTGTACTTACAACACCAGAACATATCAGATATACAGAATTATCATATTAGAATTTATTTTCATATTCCCGGACCCAAACAAAATCTCAAAAGATTCTGGCTCCTTATGCCTCCCTTCTTTGACATAGACATAATCTCAAATGATTTTAACCCCTTGCACCTCCCTTTGTGCTTACAACACCAGAACTTATAAGATATACATAATTATTAGATCAGAATTAAATTTCATATTCCCGGACCCAGACAGAATCTCAATAGATTTTGGTCCCTTATGCCTCCCTTCGCTAACACAAATAGAATCTCAAAGGATCCTAGCCCCCTATAACTCCCTTCTGATATGATTCAAACCACATCAAACATAAAATCATCAAATTCAGAGAAATCAGATTCGTATCAGAATATCGTCATAGAGTATAACAGTAGACAACAGAAATTCAATGGATCAGAAATTCACAGTTTCAGAAAATTACGAAATTACCAAATATCTTGTAAAATATTATTTCAAAACTTTAACTGTACTGAAGCAACATTTTTCAACATCCCAATAATTTTCTATTCGATAAAAACTTCGTAGAATTTAAAATATCCGGTAAAAAATTACTAGAAAATATTCAAAATGTGCAAAATCATCATCTCTAAAACATACCAAAAGTTATGCGATAAAAGTTTTACCGGTGCAAAGTTATACCCATTTTTTGCTAATGGAAACAATATTTTAATCAGAAAACCCATAAAAAGTCACATTTCTGAAAATGGAGATAGGCATAAAGTGCCTTACCTCGAGTGGATTAACTTTCCCAACTGCGACGATGGACGAAAACGAACTTAAGTCGCCCAAAACCCAACTTTTCCTCCTTTTCCTCTTCCTTTTCTCTCTCCTCAGCTTTCTCTCTCTTCCAAAAAATGAAATAGATATTTAATGGCTGAGATATTTTACCTGATCGTCCGGACGATATTTGCAGTTCGTCCTGGGATGATCTCCTCAGTTTGTTCACAAATAAAGTTCGAACAAACAAAATTTACTCTTCGTATAGGGACGATCTCCTCGGGTTGCCATCGTACGAAGGATGACAAATTTCATCCTTGGATAAAGCTCTCAGTCTAAAGGCTTTCAAATGTTCATGTCGGATGAACCCAACTTCGTATGGATGAACCTGGAAGAAAAAATCCAAAACAAACCAGAACTTAGAAGAAAAAGGGTTTCCATAATCTACCCACCTTAAGAAAAATGTCATCCTCGACATTCCCAAAGCAAAACTGAGTCAGAACAAACTTGGATACAACTGTCTCATATCTGATTCCTTCTCCTAAGTAGCCTCTCTGGCCGTTCTAAACTTCCATTGTACCTTAACCATAGGAATCTGTTCACTTCTCAACTTTATTACATCAAATGCCAAAATCTTTTCAGGTTCTTCCTTATACTGTAGATTTGCCTGAACCTCTACATCGTCAGTAGAAAATTTCTTTCCAGAATTAGATATCCACTTTCTTAAAGAGGATACATGAAACACATTGTGTATATCAGACATCTGATCAAGCATTAACAACCTGTAAGCAGAATTTCCAACCCTTTCAATGATCTCAAAAGGTCCGACATACCTTGGACTGAGCTTGCTTACTCTTCCAAATCTGCTAACACCTTTCATCGGACTGACTTTGAAATGCACAAAGTCATTAACCTGAAATTCAACTAATATGTACTTCTGATTGTAATACTTCTGTTGTCTGTCCTGTGCAGATTTCAATCTTTCCTTAATCAGAGTAATTTTCATAATAGCATCATCTATAAAAATTGAACCCATCACTTATCTATCTCTCTGTTATGTCAAAGTCAATTGAGTTCCATACTTTCTTCCATATAGAGCTTCATAAGGTGCCATACCAATACTGGACAAATAATTATTATTATATACAAATTCTATCAGTGTGATATGATCTTCCCAACTACCTCCAAAATTCAAAACACATAATCTCAGAAGATCTTCCAGTACTTGAATAGTCCTCTCAGACTGTCCATCAGTTTACGGATGAAAAGCCGTACTGAAATGCAATTTCATACCCAAACCTTGCTGAATACCTTTCTAAAGTATAGAAGTAAATCTTCCGTCCCGGTCCGATACAATCACTTTCAACACGCCATGTAATCTGACAATTTCTTTGACGTAGATCTGGGCTAACTTATCCACCGGATCCATCTATCTGATTGGAAGAAAATGTGTAGACTTTGTCAATCTAACAATAATCACCCAAATAACATAATGTCCTTGCCTCGATCTAGGGAAACCCATAGCAAAATCTATGGTTACCTCCTACCAATTCCACTCAAGGATAGGCAACGAATACAAAAGACCTCCCGTTCGCTGATGCTCTGCCTTTACTAACTAACAGGTTTCGTATTTTGAAATGAACTTCGCTATGTCCTTTTCCATTACAGGCCACCAAAATAAGCTTTTTATATCTCCGTACATCTTATCACTTCCTGGATAAATAGTATAGCCTGAATAATGAACTTCGTGCATAATATCTTTTCTCAGATCTCCTGACATAGGAACCCACAGCCTATTCTTACAAAAAATGATACCGAAATCAGAAATTAGTAGTTCAGGCTTCTTATTAGATTTGATCTAATCAATTAGCTTCAAATATTCTGCATCAAACTTTTGAGCCTCATGAAACTTTTCTCCAAAAGGACTGAATAATCATCTGAGTCACAATACCAGAATCAGTAGGAGATATTACCTTTAACGGTAATCTTTCCATATCTCATATTAGATACTCATCAGAAGTGAGCTGTAAACATGTTAATCTAGAAGACTTCCTACTCAAAGCATCTACTACCACATTAGCCTTATTAGGCTGATACTGAATAGTGAGATCATAATTCTTGATCAACTCAAGCCATCTCCTTTGCCCAAATTCAGATCATTTTGAGTGAATATGTACTTCAAATTTTTATGATCCATGAAAATCTCACACCTGACTCCATACAAATAATGATGCCATATCTTCAAAGCAAATATAATAGCAACCGATTCCAAATCATGTGTCACATAGTTATTTTCATGTGGTTTCAACTGTCTCGAAGCATAAGCTATTATCCGACCATGCTGCATTAGAACACATCCCAAACCTTTCAGTGAAGCATCACTGAATACCTGAAATCCTTCCGTACAAGATGGAAGTGCTAACACTTGAGCAGAAGTCAAATAATCATTCAATCTCTGAAAATTAACTTCACACTCCGGTGTCCAAATAAAGTCTACTGACTTCCGAGTCAGTCTCATTAGAGGTGCTAAAATCTGAGAAAATCCCTTCACAAACTTTCTATAATACCCAGCCATACCCAAAAAACTACGTTTCTCAAACACCGTAGTAGGCCTTGGCTAATTAGCAATTGCTTGAATTTTTTGAGGATCAATAGAAATACCTTCACCGCTCACTAAGTGTCTCAGAAAAGAAATGCACTTCAGCCAGAATTCACATTTAGAGAATTTTACACACAACTGATGTTGCCTCAGAGTCTCCAACACTCTTCTCAAATGTTTGACACGATCTTCCTCAAAAGTAGAATATATCAAAATATCATCTATGAAAATTTTCACAAACTGATCCAGGTAATCTTTGAATACTCTATTCATCAGATCCATAAAAATAGCTGGTGCATTAGTCATCCCAAAAGGCATGACCAAAAACTCGTAGTGTCCGTACCGAGTACTGAAAGTTGTTTTCATCACATCTGCTTCTCTCACCTTCACCTGCTAGTAACCATATCTCAAATCAATCTTCGAGAATATAGAAGATCTAGCAAGCTGATCAAACAGATCATTAATCTGTGGCAATGGAAACTTATTTTTTATTATGGGTTTATTAAAATCTCGGTAGTTAACTCATATACGCATTGTACCATCCTTTTTCTTCATAAACAGAATAGGTGCTCCCCAAGAAGAAATACTCGGACATATAAATCCTCTATCAACCAACTCTTAGAGCTGGACTTTCAACTCTGCAAGTTCCTTCGGTGTCATTCTATACGGAGCTTTAAATATTGGAGCTGTACCCAAAAATACATCAATAAAAAACTCATCATCTCTGTCAAGAGGTAAACTAATCAACTCCTTAGGAAATACATCTGAAAAGTCTTGAACTACTAGGATATCAAAAATAGAACTCACTTCCATATTCATATCCCGTACAGATGCCAGAAAAACTGTACAACCCTTCTTCCACAATCTTCTTACTTTTAACACAGAAATCAAACAAGATAAAACACCTCTTTCACCATCCATAAATCAAGTAACTTGCTTTTTAAGCAATCAATTTGAGCCCCATATTAACTCAACCAATTCATACCAAAAATAGCATCATATGAAGAAATCGGCAGCAAAATCAAATAAGACTTCCACTTCTTTCCAGAAATTTAAATCTCACGTAAACAAAACTTCTTGGTTATCAGATTATTTCTAGCCAACAAAATAACAGAAAGAAAAACAGGTAATATAACTAAAGCCATTTACAAAGCATCAAAATAGTGATTGAAAATAAATGAATGACTAGCTCTAGAATCAAATAAAATACGACATGAGTGCTCAGAAATATAAACTGTACCTGTTACGACATCTGGAGCATCTTGAGCCTCTTGCTGATTCAAACTGTACACGCAAGGTTGAACTGGAGCTGAAACTACCAAATAACTAGGCTCCCTCTGATTACCACTAGGTGGTTTCCTTATCATAGAACTCGAACCACCAGCTCTACCAGAGGATCCTTCATAAATAGTACGGGGAGGAACTGTCATCGGCCTTCCTACGGTCTAACAAAGCTCTCTGATCTGGACTCATATTGTTGCAACTCATGACCCCGAGTTTGAGATTTTGATGATGACAAATAATGTCGTTTGAATTATCTTGAGATTCATTGAATATTATTTGCTATTGTCCGTGAGTACTAACATTTTAGGAAAGATCAAAAGCAACTCAGGACGATAGGAAGACTCAAGAATGGGTAGATTAGGAGTATGAGTCTACAATGTATTTTGTTATTTATTTTATTTTTATTTTATTGAGTCTGGCCATAAAATGCATAAAAGTCTGAGCAACCTTGCACACACACAGAGGGAGAGTATTTTTAAATGAAAAATTTAGAGTTTTTCTTTCTCTGTAGATCGTACTGTATGATATTATTTCATACCGTACGATCAGAGCTTTGTAGGACGATTCTGTGAATAGATTGTGCCGTACGAATATAATCGTACTGTACGATATGTTCAAATCCAAAACCCTAGCAGACGTTTTAACCTAAGTAAGTTATTTTGCGCTGTTCTTACCATACAAACATGTTCGTACTGTACAATTTATTTTAAGTACTTACTTAATTTAACCCATGATTAGTGCAAGAAATCTGGGCTTAATTATAATTTGAACATCGTACTATACGAACCAGTTCGTACCATACGATGAACAGAGACGAATTATAATTGTCCCAAAGATCGTTATGGATGATCTCTTGGATTTTGTCTCATCATACTGTACAAAGTACATCGTACCATACGATGAACAGAGACGATGATTGATCGTCCCGACTATCGTCCTGTACAAACAGAATTATTCTGGATCATGCTGTACGATTTAATATCATACTGTACGATTTTTTTTGAACTGTTCATACTATTTTGTACCAGGACGAAGTCTATTTATACATATCGTACTATACGATTATGAATCGTACTGTACGATAGTAACGGCTACTTTTGAAATCTCATGGATTTTTGAGCCCGTTTTATGTCTAAAACTTGTCATATTTTTTGGTGTAAATCAGAAGAGGAGAACGTGGTTAGAGAGGGATTCTGAGGGAGAGAGCTCTTAAGAAGTTCTTTAGGGTTTGAGAGAGGAAGGAGACGGTGAGCATTGTGAGGGAGATCACACGGTTGCTCCGAACTTGCTGCATCTTGCTCCTCTTGTGGCCCTAGAAGAATTTGTGGGAGGATCTCCAAGGAGAAAGGCTCTTCTACATCCGTGACCTCGAGGTACTCTGCCATCTTCAGGAGGGAGAAAAATGATAAGGTTCTCTGTCATCATCAGGAGGGTGAAAATAGAGTTTGGCACTCTCCGCCACGCCGGATTGGTGAAAGGGAGTATTGTAAGGGCTTCTCCGCCTTGCCAAGGGGAGCAAAAGGAGAGATATTACTTGTAGTGAAATACCTGGAGTGGAGGACTCCGGGGAGTGGACGTAGGTCATGGTTTGAACGAACCACTATAAAAATATCGATGTGTTTTTTCTTATTGTCTTTCATTACTGCGTGCTTTTTATTTTTTTTCTTTCAATATTTGCTTGAGAAAATTTATGAAAAAATATTGTTTAAATTTTCATGTTAAAATTTTAAAACATCAAAAAAATATTAGAACTCCTGCTTAGGTTTTAACTATTGTCAAAAAAATTTCACAATTCACCCCCCTCTTGTCCATCTTGTAATTTCAATTGGTATCAGAGCTAGTTTTCAAAGATAGTGTTTTAGAAAACCTTGAAAAAATGATCATGTCACATTTTGGTAATCGCAATACTGCGGAGGGTTATTCAATAATCCGCCCACCTCTTTTTGATAACATTCCATTTAATTTCTAGAAAATTAGAATGTCTACATTTTTACAATCTATTGATTACCACATGTGGATGTTAGTGAACGATAGATATGTTGCACCATTTAAAATGGTTAATGGATTGAAAACTCCTGTACCTTTTAATGAATGGAGCAATGAGGATAGAGAATTAGCCCAACTGAATGCTAAATGTTTAAATTATTTTTTCTGTGCATTGAAGCAAGATTATATGAGAGTATCTACCTGTGCCACTGGTAAGGAAATTTGGGATAGACTGTGCATTACATACGAAGGAACAAGTGAAGTAAAATAATCTAGGCTTAATATTTTACTAAACGATTATGAACTCTTCCACATGAAACCTAGTGAAATAATATCTGACATGTACACTAGGTTCACCCAAATCGTAACATCCTTGCATGCATTAGGTAGGAGAGATTTCAAATTCTGAGAAAGTAAATAAAATTCTTAGAAGCTTACCTAGTTCCTATGAAGCAAAGATAACTTCTATCACTGAATCTAAAGACCTTAACGTTTACTCTATTGATAATCTCCTTGGGTCACTCATTGCATTCGAACAAGGAGTGAGTTAGAGACAAAGTGATGCAGGTGAAAAGAAGAAGGAGCAAACGGTGGCATTAAAAGTAAGCAACTCAGAAAGTGAAAGCTCTGTAGGAGAGAAAGAGGATGAGATAGCACTGATGACTTGACAGTTCAAAAATTTCCTTAAAAAAAAAAAACAGAAGCGTTATTAGAACAGCTGGAATAAAGGTAAGAGCTCAAGGTCTAATAAGGTTTCATCTGATACAATCTATTTTGAATGCAGGAAGCCATGTCACCTTCGAGCCGATTGCCCCAATCTGAAGCGTCAACCAGCTAAGGAGAAAGGAGGTGACAAAGCCAAATACAAGAAAGGAAATATAAAGAACCAAAAAGCTTTTTGGGTCGACTCTGCCTTAGAATCATAAGAAGAAGAAGCAGAGGAGGAGGTAACAAATCTGTCTTATGGCTAATGATAACCTTGATCAATCGGATCAAGATGAGGTATGTAAACTTTCATATGAAGAGTTATTACTTATTTCTAAAAATATCCATGACTCGTATAGGAAGTTGAAAAAGATGCATGCCAAGCTTAATATTGAATTTAGTTCTTTACAAACCGAGCATGCTAAGTTGTTTAAGGAAAATTCTGATTTAGATCATGATCATATACTACTTCTTGATGAGTATGATGCATTAAATAAGAAGCATATTGAACTAACTGAAACGCATGAACCCTTGAAAACCACTCATGTTGAACTAGAAGAAGCTTTTCATAGATTAGACAAACTTGCATTAGAAGTAGATCACAATGAGCATTTGTTAAAAATAGAAGTTCATGGATTGACATATCAAAACAACATGTTTAGTGAAAGAATCAAAAAACTAGAAAATGAAATTGCATCACTCACAGGCCAACCTAGAAAACCACCAACACAGCATGCATCACATAACTTTAGGAAGAGGCACCACCACCCACATAGATTAATAAATCTATTTCCTGGTGTTAGGTGCTTCTCTTGTGTCATGCTAGGTCAGATAGCCCGCACATGCACAATTCACCATAGGATACACTTAGTATGGAGATCCAAACTGCATCCATCACAGTATAGCATGCATACATCTCATTCATGCAAGCATAAGGTGGAACCCAAACTCACTTGGGTTCCCAAATCTAATCTTTGAATGAAATTATAGGGATGCTCTCACAAAAGACATAGTGAGAGCATGTGGTACCTAGATAGTGGCTACTCGCGACACATGACTAGAGATATAAAGAAGTTCATCCTACTGGAGACCAAAACTGGAGGAAAAGTAATGTTGGGAGACAACACTACCAAGAAGGTGATAGGCTCAGGTATTGTTGGTAATGCTAAAAATTTTTTAATTGAAAATGTCTTACCAGTTGATGGTTTGAAACATAATTTACTTAGTATTAGTCAACTGTGTGATAAAGGTTTTGATGTTAAATTTCTATCTGATAAATGCCTGATTAGTTTATTTGATAAACTAGTTTTAGAATGAAAACGAATGAACAATGTTTACATGTTAGACCTTGATTGCATTGATAGCTCAAATTCATTTTAATTGAAAACAATAGTTGATGACTCGTGGCTATGGCATAGGAGACTATGCCATGCTAGTATGAAAACTCTTAGAAACATCACTCAGAAAAACTTAGTTAGAGGCATACCTAAGTTAGATTTCACAAAGGGTCATTTATGTGATGCTTGCCAACTAGGAAAACATGTCAAATCAACTTTTCATTCAATTAGAGATGTGATCACCGCTAGGCCACTAGAAATCCTACACATGGACTTATTTGGACCCGTTAGTACAGCCAGCCTAGGTGGGAAAAATTATGGATTTGTGATTGTAGATGACTTCACTATATTCACTTGGGTAAGATTCTTAGCACATAAAAATGAGTCTTTTGAGAAATTTAAGATTTTCTCTACATGGATTCAACGGAAATTGGGTTGTGAAATCTCAACAATTCATAGCGATAATGGTGGAGAATTTCAAAATGATAGATTTGAATCATTCTATCAAGAGGTAGGAATAGAACACAATTTTTCAGCCCCTAGAACCCCACAATAAAATGGTATAGCAGAAAGGAAGAATAGAATCTTGGTAGAAGCAGTTAGGGCAATGTTAGCGGAGTACACCCTTCCTAGATACTTTTGGTCAGAAGCAGTCAACACAGCATGTTATGTTTTAAATAGGGTGAACATTAGATCTAAGCTGAACAAAACTCTGTATGAACTCCTTAAGGATAGGACACCAAAACTTTCACACTTACTTGTCTTTGGGTGCAAGTGCTTCATCTTGAATAATGGTTCCCTTAGGAAAATTTGATCCCAAGTCTGATGAGGGTGTCTTCTTAGGTTATTCTTCTGTAGGTAAAGCCTATAGAATCTTTAATAAGGGAACCCTAGTAGTGGAAGAGTCCACCCATGTGATATTTGATGAATCAGATAAGCCCTCTGAATCTAAAATTGAAGATGATGAAATAGAGGCAATTCAAGGAGTAGAGACTATGACCTTAGGAGAATGGGTAGAACCTCAAGAAGATTTGCCTAGAGAATGGAGATATTCTTCTAGTCATCCTAAAGAGTTAATTTTAGGAGACCCTTCAGAAGGTGTAAGAAGTAGGCATGGACTTAGGAAGGAGGTTAGTCATTCAGCATTCATCTCTATGATAGAACCTATAAGTATAGATCAAGCCTTAGGAGATGAATTTTTGATTCTAGCAATGCAAGAAGAGCTGAACCAATTCACCAAAAATGATGTTTGGGAGTTAGTCAAGAGACCTAAAGAACAAAATGTTGTTGGAATAAAATGGGTCTTTAAGAATAAGGTGAATGATTCAGGAACAATAATAAGGAATAAAGTCAGACTAGTAGCTAAGGGGTACAACCAAATTGAGGGAATAGACTTTGAAGAAACCTTTGCCCCTGTTGCTAGACTAGAAGCCATAAGAGTGCTCTTAGCTTTTGGTTTCTTTAAGAACATTAAGTTATATCAAATGGATATAAAGAGTGCATTTTTGAATTGGGTAATTATGGAAGATGTCTATGTTGAGCATCCCCCCGGATTTGAAAGTTCACGATTTCCAAACCATGTATTCAAATTAAAGAAGGCACTTTATGGATTAAAGCAAGCATCTAGAGCATAGTACGAAAGACTTAGCTCATTTATATTGGATAGAGGATTTAAAAAGGGTAGTGTAGATACTACACTCCTTTTATAAAAGGTTAAAGAAAAAATTCTCATTTTTCAGATATACGTGGATGACATTCTATTTGGATCTTCAGATAAAATGTTATGTGATGAATTTTCAAAAACAATGAGTAATGAGTTTGAAATGAGCATGATGGGAGAACTTAATTACTTTCTTGGCTTTAGTGTAAGACAAATGGATAATGAAACTTTTCTTAGCCAAACAAAGTACATTAAGGATATCTTGAAAAAATATGAAATGGATAGTGTTAAACCCATGAACACTCCAATGAGCTCAACAATTCAATTAGACAAAGATCCTAGTGGAAAATCAGTAGATCAGAAGAAATATAGAGGAATGATTGGGTCCCTTCTCTACCTGACTACCAGTAGACCGGACATAATGTTTAATGTGTGCCTCTGTGCCTGTTTTCAAGCTGATCCTAAAGAGTCTCACTTAACTGCTGTCAAGAGAATTCTTAGATATCTACTAGGCACCCCAAACTTAGGAATTTGGTATTCTAGGCACAGCACTTCCTTTGAAATCTTAGGGTACTCAGATTCTGACTTTGCAGGATGTAGGATGGATAGAAAAAGCACATCTGGTACTTGCCAATTCATAAGACAATAATTAGTTTCTTGGTTCAGTAGGAAGCAAAACTCAGTAGCACTTTCCACAGCCAAGATAAAATATATTGCAGTAGGAAATTATGTTGCACAAGTACTATAGCTAAAATAACAAATTCTTGATCTTGGCCTACCTGTAGGAACCATTTCAATCATGTGTGACAACACAAGCGCAATTTGCATATCTAAGAACCCAATTCAGCACTCTCGAACAAAACACATAGACATTAGACACCATTTCATTAGAGATCACGTTGCTAAGGGAGATATAGAATTGTATCACATCGCTACAGGAGATCAATTAGCTAATATATTCACAAAACCTCTAGCTTTCAACACCTTTAGCACCTTGAGGACAAGATTAGGTGTCATAGATATAACTGTATAAAAAAATGAAAAAAAATAAAAATATAAAAAGATTAAAATTAAAAAAAAAAGGCTGCTCCTGATCATCACACACTCACTACACAAAAAGCACTAACCTTGACTCTATAATAGTGTATTGTATGAAACATAGATCGTACTGTACGGTATACTATAATCTATACATAACACAACTAACGCTAAATTTCGTCTCTGTTGATCGTACTATACGACTACTATCGTACTATACGATACAATATTGGTCATCGTATGGTACGATATCTCCTCTTCGTACTGTACGTGCCACGTCAGCGAACGGATTGGGACGAATTTAAGCGTGCTGGTACGTTATTATTGCCGATCGTACTGTACGATCCACCTCAGCCAATGGATAAAAATGAAATAAAGGCGTTCAGAATGATATTAATACAATTCGAATTGTACGATACACCTGTTCGTACAATATGATATGTTTGGTCAAAAGTCGTACTGAATTCCTCGGGACGATCGATATTCCTCTGATCGTACTGTACGATATTCATCGTACTGTACATTTTGACCTCCTTTTCCCGGTATAAACCGTCAGAGCAATTATTACCATATCGTATTGTACGATTTACTATCGTACTGTACGATGTGTGGAAAACTTTATAAATTGGGTGGGTAGGCCGACCTCTTCACTTGCACTCCACTAATCAATCCACTTGATTCCTTCTTACCTTACAATCAGCCTCTACACGATGTCTGGTTCAAGCAAGCGAGGTCGTATGGTAGTGGGAAGCTCATCTTCCTCTCGCCGCCATAGCGCTCGATTCTTGAATGCCGAAAATGAGGATGCATACCACAAGTTCAAAGCTTGCAAAATCACACCCTCTAGACTGCTAAATCAGGAGGCTCCTAACTTCGAGGTAATGAACCTCTTTGCTGCCACCACCCCCCAATTTCTGCTCACCCTGGCCTTCTCGTACAATTCTAAACTCCTTCTAGAATTCCTAGCCAATCTAATATATACTGTCGACAACCTCACCTTCCACTCTTTTGTTTGTTATCAAAATGTTGAAATAACCAAAGCTGACATCGCCCAACACATTGGGCTATCTACTGAAGGGCCCATGGTTCATTCTTTTCTTACAAATGATTTTGATTGGAGTGATGTTAATAGGGTCCTTAGGAACGCCGCATTATATCAACACCAACCTCTCGTTTTATCCCAAAATAGGAATGCGCGCATAATTCAACATGTCCTTCATACCTCTATAATACCCAAAGGTGGTGATCGTATCAACATGACCCCGACCCTCTCTGTCACTACCTACCTTATCATGCAACAACAACAACAACAACAACAACATCAAGCCTTTATCCCACTACGTGGGGTCGGCTACATGAATCCTTTTTCTCCATTGTGTCCTATTAAAAGTCAAATTCTCGTTTAAATCTAATAAAGAAAGGTCATTCCTAATATTTTCTAACCAAGTCTTTTTAGGTCTACCCCTACCTTTCTTAACATAAGTCAAATCTAATACCTCTACTCTCCTAACCGGGTCATCGAAAGGCCGCCGTTTTATGTGACCAAACCATCTAAGGCGACTCTCTCTAATCTTATCTTCTACTGGAGCTACTCCAACCTTTTCATGTATATGCTCATTTCGTATCCTATCTCTAAGGGTAAAGCCTCTCATCCACCTGAGCATCCTCATCTCTGCCACACTTAACTTAGTATTATGCCTCTCTTTTAATGGCCAACATTCGGCACCATAAAGAATTGCAGGCCTCACTACCATCTTATAGAATTTTCCCTTAAGTATAATGGGTACATTTCTATCACATAACAAGCCCGATGCATTCCTCCACTTCAACCATCCAACCTGAATTTTGCTGATAATATCCTATCTATTTCACCATCACTCTAAACAATAGATCCAAGATATCTAAAACGAGTACTCTTATTAATGACTTGATCGTCCAAAGTCACAATCCCCTCACTAGATCTATTACTACTAAAACTACACTCCATATATTCCGTTTTAGATCTACTCAAGCGAAAACCTTTGTACTCTAAGGTTGACCTCCATAATTCAAGTTTACCTTCAACTCCCTCTCTAGTCTTATCAACAAGAAGAATATCATCAGCAAAAAGCATACACCAAGGTACATCCTCTTGCAAATGTCTAGTGAGAACATACATGACTAAAGTAAAAAGATATGGGCTTAAGGCTGATCCTTGATGTAACCCAACCGAAATAGGGAAATACTTGGTCAATCCACCTTGTGTTTGAACACAAGTAATAGCTCTTGCATACATATCTTTAATGATTTGAATATAAGCATTATTGACTCCTTTCTTTTCAAGAACTCTCCATAGCACTTCTCTTGGGACTTTATCATATGCTTTTTCTAAATCAATAAATATCATATGCCATATTTCTCCATCAAACCTCTTAATAAATGTATGGCTTCCATAGTCGGCCTACCCAGCATGAATCCAAATTGATTATGAGAAACATTAGTATCACGCCGCAACCTATGCTCCATAACTCGCTCCCAAATTTTTAAAGTATGACACATTAACTTAATACCTCTATAATTCACACAATCATGAGCATCACCTTTATTCTTAAATATAGGAATTAACACACTCATTCTCCACTCATCTGGCATCTTTTTAGTCTTTAAAATAGTAATAAAATATTTAGTAAGCCATTAAATTCCTTCATCTCCTAAGCATTTCTACACCTCTATTGGAATATCATCAGGTCCAATAGCTTTTCCACCCTTCATTTTCTTTAAAGTATCTCTAACTTCAGTTTTACAATTACACCAATAAAAACAGAAATCTTTATTTTCATTTAGGGTGCTAAGGTCATTATAGTCAATCTTAAATTCACAATCTTCATTAAAAAGTTCAGCAAAATATCTCATCCATCTTTGTTGAATATCATCTTCTAAGAAAAGTATTTTTTTATCTTCATCTTTAATACACTTCAATTGAACTAAATCTTTACTACTCCTATCTCTTTGTTTGGCTAACTTATACATATATCTTTCTCCCTCTTTAGTATCTAATCTATTATATAAATCACTAAAAGCTAATGTCTTTGCATCGCATATTGCTTTCTTAGCAACCTTACGAGCCACTTTATATATTTCCCAATGATCAGAATTTTTAAAATTAAACTAATTTTTATAACAAAGCTTCTTATTTTTAATCTTTTCTTGCACATTTGGATTCCACCACCAACTACTTTTACTATTAGGAGCTTTTCCCTTTGAAACTCCAAGGAAATCTTTTGCAATATTCTTAATATCACTAGCCACTTTTTCCCACATAATATTAGCATCCTCATGCACAGACAAAATCATAAGATCTTATTTCCAAAAATATTTTTGTTAATATTCTTTAAATGCCCCCATCTAATCCTAGAAAATCATTTTACTTTATTTTTTATTTTATGCCCCTTTATCTTAAAGTCCAAAACTAACAATCGATGTTGGGTACATAAATTTTCACTCGGAATAACTTTACAATCTTTGCAATCTAAATGATTTAGTTTTCTAATAAGAAAATAGTCAATCTGTGTTGTACTATATCTATTTTTATAAGTGATGAGATGCTCATTTCTTTTCTTAAATAAGGTATTAGCAATTGAAAATTCATAAGCTAAACAAAAATCCAATACGGTCTTGCCACCTTCATTCGTCATTCCAAATCCATAGCCACCATGAATGCTTTTAAAATCATCTACCTCTCTACCAACATGTCCATTTAAATCTCCTCCAATAAAAACTCTTTCTTCAAGAGGTATCTTTTGTATTAATTCTTCTAAGTCATTCCAAAAATTTAATTTAGAACTCATATCCAAAGCTACTTGAGGAGCATAAGCACTTATAATATTAACAATCTTATCATCTACAATAATCTTTAAAGCTATAATTCTATCTCTAATCCTATTAATTTTTATAACATTATCCTTTAAACTCTTATCTATAATAACACCTACACCATTTTTAGTACGAATCCTACCCGAATACCAAAGTTTAAATCCTAAACTATCAATTTCCTTAGCCTTCTCACCAACCCATTTAGTTTCCTGAATGCACAAAATATTTAACTTTCTATGAATCATAATATCTATTAATTCCATTAATTTTCCTGTAAGGGAACCTATATTCCAAGTTCCTATCATAATTTTAGTTTCATGGACTAGCTTGTTTGCCCACATCGATCCTTGATATGGGAACCCTTGCCTATTTAACACTGCACCTGGGCACCGGTGCAGTGGCCCTTGGACACTTGTCACTGTATTCAGGCCATACAGCGCGTCGCTTCCAGGGGACGCCCTAGCATTAACACAATTTCTTAAAGGATTCATGTCATTATTGTTCGATAAGTTTTACGTTGGCTGTCAACTACCTAACGCAACCCTCCACTTTTCTCATCCAGGACTTGGGACCTGGCAATGACAGTGTACTACCTACCTTATCATGACCAACACAAAATTCGACGAGGCCAATCTAATTATTGACTACATTTGACATATGACCTTCGTTCGTCTCCCTACCACTCGCCAAAAACAAAACATAGCTCTTGGTCACCTTATGGGATATATTCTCCAAAATAAATATCAATTGACCTATCCTGGTGAACCCGACAATCTTCATATTTTTTATACGGATGGCTCTTTCCGTATTCTTTTCCATTGGAGACACGAGCCAGAAGAACCTATTTTTGACGAAGAAGAAGGAGAAGATGTCCCAGCCGCAGATCCAGCACGTCCACGACGACATGCACCACGTCGAGCACCTGCACCAGCATACGATGATTTGGTCGAACGCTTCGACCAACTTTAGACTCGTCTCGACACTCACATTCAAGAACAACATGAACAACATGAGACAGATATGTAATGGTTTGGAGAACGGTTTACTGCTATTGATCACCGCTTTGACGCTCTCTTTCAGTACTTCCAATCAAACCCACCTCCACCACCGTCTAATCAGGATCCTCTACTTTAGATTATCTTTGTATTGTAGCTTCTTTTTATTTTAGTGTTTGCTCCTGTTTTTGGTGCTGTCAAAAGGGGGAGAAAGTTGTTGTATTTTATTTCTATAGTTAAATGCATTTTTTTGGTCGTACTGCATTTTATTTTATTTCATTTTTTCTTGTTCTTATATTAAAATTAAATTTAAAAAAAATGCCTTTAACACTTGCTTACAATAAATATTATTTGACATCATTAAAAAGGGGGAGATTGTTGCAAATCATGACCCCGAGTTTGAGATTTTAATGATGACAAATAATGCCGTTTGAATTATCTTGAGATTCATTAAATATTATTTGCTATTGTCTATGAGTACTAACATTTTAGGAAAGATCAAAAGCAACTCAGGACGACAGGAAGACTCAAGAATGGGTAGATTAGGAGTATGAGTCTGCAATGTATTTTGTTGTTTATTTTATTTTTATTTTCTTGAGTATGGCCACAAAACGCATAAAAGTCTAAGCAACCATGCACACACACAGGGGGAGAGTGTTTTTAAATGAAAAATTTAGAGTTTTTCTTTCTTTGTAGATCGTACTATATAATATTATTTCGTACCGTACGATCAGAGCTTTGTAGGATAATTCTATGAATAGATCGTACCGTACGAATATAATCGTACTGTACGATATGTTCAAATCCAAAACCCTAGCCATCGTTTTAACTTAAGTAAGTTATTTTGCACCGTTCGTACCGTACGAACATGTTGGTACTGTACGATTTATTTTAAATACTTACTTAATTTAACTCGTGATTAGTGCAAGAAATTCGGGCTTAATTATAATTTGAACATCATACTACATGAACCAGTTCGTACCATATGATGAATAGAGACTGTTGCAAATCTATTTTTCATGGCTTGTGTTTTGATGATTGACAAATACTATTTCTCTTGGACTACTTGTTGCTTATAACTTTTCAAAAATCGAAGATCGGACGATCAAGAAGAAGCCAAGTTCAGGATTGCGTAGGTTTAGGGTTGAGTCAGTCTGTACTTTTGTTTTTCACCTTTTGAGTCAACTTGTAATGGTCAAAGAGACTGATGCTAAGTAATCCTACACACACACACTTGAGAGACTTAGAATTTCTATTTTTGCCCACATCGGCCAGGCCGATATTTATATCGTCCTGGATGATCACCTTAAAACAGATATTCTAAGTAAGGATTCTTAATGAAGGCAGCCGTCATTAACATATCGGCCTAGACAATACGTGTATCGGCCAGGACGATAAGCTCAAAACAGAAAGAAGTAGCCGCCATAGTCAATTAAGGAATACTGTATTTTTAAATTATCAGCCAGGACGATCCACGGATCGGCCTGGACGAAATTACCAAATTATGCCTTAATTGATTAGGAAATCAAGGGAGTAATTAAGGATGATTGATACGATCATATCGTCCTAGACTATCTCATTATCGGCCAGGACGATCCAATCAAAAACCTTAAGTTACTTCAGGACGATAAATATCGGCCTGCTCCAAAACAGGGCGATGCTCAGAACGATTTGCCTCTGATTTGAACTGATCAGCCCGGACAATCGTGAGATCGGCCGGGACGATCAAGCCAAATTTCAATCGTCCAGGAGTCCATCCAGGGCGATGCTTTGGCTGATCTTCTGTGTTTTGTACTGATCGGCCAGGCCGATGTCCATATCGGCCTAGACGATAAAGTCGGCTACTTGCAATTAATGAGCTCCTTTGAAGCTCTTCTATTTAAGAGCTCTTGTTCAACATTTTTCAAGACCTTTGGCTGATGCCTTGACCTGAGAAGACCTTGAGGAGAGAAAGAGAGAGAGGAGAGTGAGAGGATCTTATGAGGGGGAGCTTGTGAGGGGATTCACAAGGGTTGCTTCAAGGATCGCTCTGCTTCGTCTTCGTCTAGAGTTTTTCGTCCGTGGAAGGGTCGATAGAGGTAAGGAGTTTGCTTTTGGTTTTGGTTCTCTGCCAGCTTCAGGAGGAAGCAAAAGGAGGTAGGTTCTCTGCCTTGCCGGGGTGGC
The DNA here is from genome assembly GCA_022539455.1 of Dendrobium nobile. Taxonomy (NCBI): domain Eukaryota; kingdom Viridiplantae; phylum Streptophyta; class Magnoliopsida; order Asparagales; family Orchidaceae; genus Dendrobium; species Dendrobium nobile. The sequence goes on from CM039735.1 coordinate 57,930,791, forward strand.
AAAAAGGAGGTTCTTGTAAGGGCTTCTCCGCCTAGCCGTGGGGGCTAAAGGAGAGTCACGTTTTGTAGTGCAATACTTGGAGGGTGCCTCCAAGGAGTGGACGTAGGTCGAGTCGACCGAACCACTATAAATTTCTGTGTTCTTTTTATTGCTTCCGCACTTTTAATTCTGCATTTATTTCTTGTGGTGTGATTTGGTTTATGCAATTTTTATTCTTTGTGAAAAGAGTTTTTAAAATACCAATTCACCCCCCCTCTTGGTTACCTTAGGACTAAGTTCATAGGGCTTAACATCCCTAATGAACTTTCAAGTGGTATTAGAGCGGGGTTCGAAAATTTAAGTTTGAAAACTTTTTGAATTAGATCCATGGCTAACCTTGGGAATCGCAACACTACGGAACGGTACTCTATTACCCGACCTCCTCTGTTCGATAACCTACCGTTTGATTTTTGGAAAACCCGCATGTCAACATTTTTACGATCTACTGATTATCGCATGTGGATGCATATTCAAGAAGTTTATTCTCCACCTTCTCGTGAAATTAATGGTGTTAAAACTGAAGTTGCTTTTACTGAATGGACTTTTGATGAACGAGATTTAGCTCAATTAAATGCGAAGTGTTTGAACTATTTTTTTTTGTGCTTTGAAATCTGAGGATTACATGCATGTTTCAACTTGCAAAACTGGTAAAGAAATTTGGGATAAATTGTGCATCACCTATGAAGGTACTAATGAAGTTAAATAATCCCGTTTGAACATTCTCTTACATGACTACGAACTTTTTCGTATGAAATCTCATGAATCGATTTCTGACATGTACACAAGGTTTACTCAGATAGTTACTTCATTGCATGCACTAGGAAAAGAACTTTCGAACTATGAAAAAGTTAACAAGATTTTGAGATGCTTGCCTTCGTCTTATGATGCAAAAATCACTGCAATTACTGAATCTAAGGATTTGAATACCTATTCCATTGATAACTTACTTGGCTCACTCATTGCTTACGAGCAAGGGGAGAATCAAAGAAATCTTGATGCAGGTGAGAAAAAAAAGGAGAAAACAATTGCACTGAAGGCGCACAAGTTGGATTCTGAATCTTCCGGGTCTGAAAGCAATGAAGTTGCCTTCATCACAAGGCAATTCAAAAGCTTTCTAAGGAAGAAACAAAAGCATCATCAAAGTTGGAGAAAAGGTAAGGATCACAAACATGTTAAAGGATCTTCTGATGTAGTTTGTTTTGAATGCAGGAAACCTGGACATGTGAGAGCCAATTGTCCGACACTTCAAGATAACTCAAGAAAAGAAAAGGAAAAAGGTGAGGAGAAAGCTAAGTCTAGAAAGGACAAGAAGAAAATCCAAAGGAGTTTTTGGGCAGAATCTGGTACTGATTCCTCTGAGACTGAACTAGAGGAAGAGACTACAAACTTGTGTTTCATGGGAGAAAATCAAAGTGATGAGGAAGAGGTATGTAAACCAACCTATGATGAATTGTTTGAAATTTGTGAAAAAATCCATGCATCATACAAAAAACTTAAGAAGACTCATGCTAGTCTAAAATTAGAACATTCAAATCTACAAAAAGAGCATGAAGTTTTTCTCAAATATCATGAAACGATTGATTCAAATCACATGGCTCTTCTTGATGAATTTGATGAGTTAAACAAAAAGCATTTGGAATCAGTTGATGAACATAATGCATTAAAAGCTTCACACACCTCACTTAAGGTTGATCTTAAGAAATCTAAAGAGATTGAGAAAAATTTGGGGATGGAGAATGATGCATTAAAAAGAACTAACTTGAGGATTCAAAATGATTTTGATACATATAAGAAAAATTGGATGATTTCCACTTTTGATCTTAAGCTAGAACCTAGGAAGAGGCATTATAATTCAAACCATTTAAGAAACCCTTTTCCTGGAGTTAGATGCTTCTCATGTGGCATGCTAGGACACATCTCGCACACTTGCACTATTCACCGTAGTACACATTGGGTGTGGAGACCTAAGATGCATGATTCACAGCACACCATATCTACATTGCATTCTACTTTTCCTAAGAAGGATCCCAAACCTATTTGGGTTCCTAAATCTGACTGTTGTTGAGTGTTGTAGGAGTGCTCTCACCAAAGACCTCGTGGGAGCATAGGATAACTGGATATAAGGAGGCTTGCAGTTCAAAATTGCTTCAACTTGCTGCTTTATCACGTGCTTGAAATTTTTAGTTTTTTGTGTTATTTTTTATTTTGTTTTTGTGCTTGCTTTGTGTTGTTTTAGTTTGCTTTATTTTCATATTTTTTTGTTTTTTATGTGTTTTATTTTCACGTTGTTCTTTAAATTTGGTCTTTCATATGATGAATCTTTTCAAGCCTTTAGATTTTGGAGTTTTGGAGATAGTGTTTAGCTTTTCTAAATTGGTTAAAGGGAGTATACTGTTGATGTTTTTCCTCCTTCTGACTTTGTTTAGTGGTATGATTTTCTTCTCTAAACAAAAGTCTAAACTCAGTTTAACCAATGATTTTTTATTTCAGATCCTTATCTTATCTTGCTACATTAATTTATCTTATGCATAATAGCCAAAGTTCTTAGATATCATTCAAGCTTTTGAAATCTTGCCAATGCATTTATCACATGATTTTGATTTTGTATTGTGGATTGTTCTTCACTATGTTAGAGAGAGAGCTTCTATTCTCTAATATCTGGAGGATATACTCACAACTAAATTTTTTTTAAGGGTATATTAAAGAGTTTTTAGCTTGCAAGAGTTAATAAAAAAAAAAAGAGGCCAATGAAGCCAAATTGAAAAAAAAAAAAAACTATATACAAAAGTGTATCAAAGAATCAAAAGATGCTCAAAAGAGCCAATCAAAATGACAAGAGGCATAAAATGAGCCCACTAGATGCAAGCTATCCTCTCTTTGGTAAAACTCTTAAAACTTAGAAAACTCATTGATTATGTGATGCTTTCAAAGACTTGATTTCAATTTCCATGATTGAGAAAAATTACTTTGGTTTATTAATTATGAGATATTTTCTTTGTAAATAAGTCTTGAATGGATCTTTTTACCCTATTTAGTTATTCTGAGTTAGATTTTTGTTTTCCAAAAGAATTTTGTACCCTAAAGGATGTCCAATCTAGGGTTAATAGAATCAGATGTTCTACCTTCTTCTAATTGGGATTTGTTAAACTCTTTGATCTCTTGAAATTTTAAAAGTTTAACTTTTTGAAAAGAATTCTCATATGATGCATCCATAAAACAAAAAAATTAGAAAAATTAAAATAAAAAAATATTCATTTTTTTTTATTTTCCTTGTGTTTTTGCTTTTCTTTTACTGTGTTTTGACTGTTTTTTCTTCTGTTTTATTTTTGAGGGTCTTGATCATCACCATCTTTTCTTTGATTTCAATTCCTAATCACATCATCCTGGCCGATATTTTTATCGCCCTGGACGATAGGACAAATCTTCTTCAAAATCCATCTGCTGACCTTTTTCCGTGCTTGCTGCAACTCATCGTCCTGGACAACCCTATATCGTCCTGGATGATTTGAAATAACTCATGGTGATAGTCCTGGCCGATAGAATATTTCGTCTGGCCGATGCAATTTATGTGCATCGTCCTGACCGATACACTGGATCGTCCTGGACGATCCACGTGTCAGCACATTTTGATCTTTAAATTTGGCCCCGGACGATCCATTATTGGGCAATCATCCTGGCCGATCCACTGTTCGTCCTGGACGATACATGTGGAAAGAATTTGAAATGTTTTAACTTCGGCCGGTACGATCAATTATTGTGCATCGTCCTGGACGATACATCTAATCGGCACGGACGATCTGCTTTTTCAACGGTCGTCCGGAATGACTCCTCGGGACGATCGCCTGTGTCTAATCGGCCTGGCCGATATCTGACCAGCCCGGATGATCGGACCGCTTTTTGACCAATCGGCCTGTATGTAATTATTGAGCCATATCGGCCGGGACGATTCTGTGATCGGCCAGGACGATATGGCCGTTTATTTAAATTCTGGCCGATTCCAGCCATGTTTTCTCACTCTCCACCTTTCTTCCTTGTGTGTTTTATTGCTAACTTCTATGGCTGGTGGGAAGCGTGTTCGTCAGGCGTCTAGGAGTTCTTCGAGGGAAACTCTGGACCCTCGATTCAGGGAGACAGAAGATCAGGCTGCCTACCATCGCTACAAAGAGTGTGGCATCACACTCTCCCGGACAATCAATCCTGCACATCTCTCATATCCGGTAATGGATCTTTTTTCCCACACCTCTCTGTGTTTCATACTCACTCTTGCCGTCCCTTTCTCTTCCGAACTCCTCCATGAATTTTATGCTAGCCTGCACATTAACCGCACCTTCACAGCCCTGACCTCTTATGTGAATCGACGCCCTATCGAAATCACATATCAGGATTGTGTTGATCTTTTACAGCTATCCACCACCGGGGATAAGCTGCACCTAATCGCCTCTGATCCTGATTTTGACTGGTCCACGGCGAATCACTTCCTTCGCCAGACCAATGCACCTTTCCATGTTGGAGAGACTAGCTCTTTAGTCAAAGATGCTAGGACAATCCAACATGTCATTCGCACCTCCATAATTCTGAAAGCCGGGGACCGAATCCACATCACCCCTCTACTGTCCCTCACTACTTTCTACATTATGGCCCAAAGAGAATTCAATGCCATTGATCTACTCTTTCGCTACATCGATCACCTAACCACAATTCGCGATCCAGGCCATAAGAGAAAGCCCAATCTAGCCTTAGGACACATCATAGCCTATGTCCTTGAAACCAAATACAATCTCCAATATCCTACTCGTCCTGACCTTCACCCTCCTTACTACTCAAACAATTCCTTCACTGCCCTTCATAGTACTCGTCTCCACCCAGGAGATGAGGAAGGTTAGGGGGCTAGAGAGGAGGAGGCTCCTACTCCCGCTCCCGTTCCTGATCCTGTCCCTCTCCACCATCACTCACTGGTTGATCAGTTGATAGAAAGGTTTGATCGTTGGGAGACCCATTTTGACGCCTACGTTGTTGCACAGGAGCAGCAACACTCTGAGGATATTGACCGCTACGAGCAGCACCGCACTGAGGATTTAGCCCGCTTTGACAGTTTCCTTACTCAGCAGCAGCAGCAGCATGACCAGGACATCGCCTGGTTCAATGCTCAGTTCACCACACTTGCCAGCTACTTTCAGCAGCCACCACCTCCATCAGATGATCTGGATCCCTCGCTCTTTTAGTCTGTACTTTCTGTTGTTTGTTTCATATTTTTTTTGTTTGCTTTTTTACTCTTTATTTGTTGTGTTGTGTTTTCTTTTGTATATGGACCCTCTTTTTGTGATGACGAAAGGGGGAGTAGGGTGTGGTATGAAAAAGCTGTTGGGTTTGGGTTTGTAACATTGAATTTCTAATGAACCTATTTTTTCTAATTTTCCTACTTGTGTTTGCCATCATAAAAAAGGGGGAGATTGTTGCAAATCTATTTTTCATGGCTTGTGTTTTGATGATTGACAAACACTATTTCTCTTGGACTACTTGTTGCTTCTAACTTTTCAGGAATCGAAGATCGGACGATCAAGAAGAAGCCAAGTTCAAGATTGCGTAGGTTTAGGGTTGAGTCAATCTGTACTTTTTTTTTCACCTTTTGAGTCTACTTGTAATGGTCAAAGAGATTGATGCTAAGTAACCCTACACACACACACTTGAGAGACTTAGAATTTCTGTTTTTGCCCACATCGGCCAAGCCGATATTTATATCGTCCTGGACGATCAGCTTAAAACAGAAATTCTAAGTAAGGATTCTTAATGAAGGCAGTCGTCATTAACATATCGTCCTAGACAATACGTGTATCGGCCAAGACGATAAGCTCAAAACATAAAGAAGTAGCCTCCATAGTCAATTAAGGAATACTGTATTTTTAAATTATCGGCCTGGACGAAATTACCAAATTATGCCTTAATTGATCAGGAAATCAAGCGAGTAATTAAAGATGATTGATACGATCATATCGTCCTAGATGATCTCAGGATCGGACAGGACGATCCAGACAAAAACCTTAAGTTACTTCAGGATGAGAAATATCGGCATGCTCCAAAACAGGGCGATGCTCAGGACGATTTGCCTTTGATTTGAACTGATCGGCCCGGACGATCGTGAGATCGGCCGAGACGATCAAGCCAAATTTCAATCGTCCAGGATTCCATCCAGGGCGATGCTCTGGCCGATCTTCTGTGTTTTGTACTGATCGGCCAGGCCGATGTCCATATCAGCCTGGACGATAAAGTCGGCTACTTGCAATTAATGAGCTCCTTTGAAGCTCTTCTATTTAAGAGCTCTTGTTCAACATATTTCAAGACTTTTGGCTGCTGCCTTGACCTGAGAAAACCTTGAGGAGAGAAAGAGAGAGAGGAGAGAGAGAGGATCTTGTGAGGGGGAGCTTGTGAGGGGATTCATAAGGGTTGCTTCAAGGATCGCTCTGCTTCATCTTCGTCTAGAGTTTTCTCGTCCGTGGAAGGGTCGGTAGAGGTAAGGAGTTTGCTTTTGGTTTTGGTTCTCTGCCAGCTTCAGGAGGAAGCAAAAGGAGGTAGGTTCTCTGCCTTGCCGGGGTGGCAAAACGGAGGTTCTTGTAAGGGCTTCTCCGCCTAGCCGTGGGGGCTAAAGGAGAGTCACGTTTTGTAGTGCAATACTTGGAGGGTGCCTCCAAGGAGTGGACTTAGGTCGAGTCGACCGAACCACTATAAATTTCTGTGTTCTTTTTCTTGCTTCCGCACTTTTAATTCCGCATTTATTTCTTATGATGTGATTTGGTTTATGCAATTTTTTATTCTTTGTGAAAAGAGTTTTTAAAATACCAATTCACCCATCCTCTTGGTTAGCTTGGGACTAAGTTCATAGGGCTTAACATCCCTAACAAACTTTCAGAGACGAATTATAATCGTCCCAAAGATCGTCTTGGACGATCTCTTGGATTTTGTCCCATCGTACTGTACGAAGTACATCGTACCATACGATGAACAAAGACGATGATTGATCGTCCCGACTATCGTTCTGTATAAATAGAATTATAGTAGATCGTACCGTATGATTTAATATAGTATTGTACGAATATTTTTGAACTGTTCGTACTACTTCGTACCAAGACGAAGTCTGTTTATACATATCGTACTGTACGATATGAACTATACTGTACGATAGTAACAGCTACTTTTGAAATCTAAGGGATTTTGGAGCCCGTTTTATGTGTAAAACTTGTCATATTTTGGGGTGTGAATTAGAAGAGGAGAACGTGGATAGAGAGGGATTCCGAGGGAGAGAGCTCTTGAGAAGTTCTTTAGGGTTTGAGAGAGGAAGGAGAAGGTAAGCATTGTGAGGGAGAAGAGGTGTGAGGGAGATCACACGGTTGCTCCGAACTTGCTGCATCTTGCTCCTCCTGTGGCCCTAGAAGAATTTGTGGGAGGATCTCCAAGGGAAAAGGCTCTTCTACATCCATGATCTCGAGGTACTCTGCCTTCTCTAAGAGGGAGAAAAATGAGAAGGTTCTCTACCGTCGCCAGGAGGGTGAAAACAGAGTTTGGCACTCCACCACGTCGGATTGGTGAAAGGGAGTATTGTAAGGGCTTCTCCTCCATGCCAAGGGGGGCAAAAGGAGAGCTATTACTTGTAGTGAAATACCCAGAGCAGAGGACTCCGGGGAGTGGACGTAGGTCATTGTTTGACCGAACCACTATAAAAAATCTTGATGTACTTTTTCTTATTATCTTTCATTACTGTGTGCTTTTTATTTTTTTTTTCTTTCAATATTTGCTTGAGAAAATTTTTGAAAAAATGTTGTTTAAATTTTCATGTTAAAATTTTAAAACATCAAAAAAATATTAGAACTCCTGCTTAGGTTTTAACTATTGTCAAAAAAATTTCACAATTCACGCCCCCCTCTTGTCCATCTTGTAATTTCACATATCGTCGATCAAATATGGCTTGCTAGAATTGGAATTATTCTGCTATCTGATGTCCTAGCTGACCACATCTGAAACACCGACCAGTCATCCTGCAACACTGGCCAAAATGTCATCGTCCACAATTCTGGCACACAGGTGCCCCACTAACTTAACCAAAATTGGCCATACTGCCACTACCAGAAACTGTAATAGATACTGACTATCTACTCCTCTTAGAATCTCCAGATAAAAATCTATTCTTCTTTTTAGAAAAACTACTACCAGAAGTATCACCACTGAACCTCTTTTAACTAGTAGTCTGCCGTTGCTGAGTAACCATTAGATCATTCTCTATCAGTCAAGCTCTTTCCATAAGCTCAGAGAACTCAGAAATATGAAATGATACCAGGGGTTGTCTCAAACTATCTCAAAGTCCCATCAAAAATCTTTAACACTTCTCGGCAAAAGTACTCACCAACTAAGGAGCATATCTTGCCAAAGCAGTAAATTCTGCCTCGTACTACATAACTATCTTGCTCCCCTGAACCAACCTCAAAAAAGTCTTCTGTATTCGCTGTCTTATGGAAGGGGTACAAACCATGATCTAAACACTTCAAAAAATTCTTCCCATCTAATCAGAGGGTTTAGTTTACCTTGAAATTTCTCCTTTTGTTGGCCCATCCACCAACGCTCTACTTCACCATCCAATAGAAAAACTGCTAATGGTACATTTCTATCAGGAGGACATTGCATACCATCAAATGTCTTTTCCAACCTCCTCAACCAATCCTCTATTGCTTTGGGCTCAATAGTGCCCTCGAATCTTGGAGTCTTTAATCTCAAAAATATTTATAGTTGTCTATCTACCTCTTCAAATCTCACAGCAGAAACTCTATTCTGCATCTCGCTCATCATCTGAGCTACTAATGTGGCAAACTGAGAAACTGTATCTGAACTAACTACCAGAGCAGAACTATTCATAGGAGCTGCTTGACTAGCACTCTGCCCATCAATCATATCCGGATCTGGTGGATCAATAATCACATAGAATTTACAACTATGCACATGCACATAAAATAAAATAATAAAAATCCAAACAGACCCAAAAGTACCCCGCCAGACTTATAGATTATTTCCTATAGCTCTGTCTTATGATCCAAATTCCAAAACTATAGCTCTAATACCACTATAATTGTGATGACCCAACCCGATAGGGACGGATCCCATCACGTTGAGTCGCGACGAATGAATCCAGGATTTAGCTTTGGAATTTTTTTTTGGACTTTCTGCCAATACATAAAGAAAATACAAAACCACAGAGCTTCTACAAACATCTAAATATATAGTAAACTCATCCACAAAAGTATTTCTTTCTTCTAACATTTCAAAGTAATCATATACATTACAGTACATGGCTATAAACAGGAAGAACAAAATAGAAAGAATAGCCATGACTGTACAAAAATCAAAAGAGCAAAAATACCTATGACTTCAAATCAAATCCTGAACGGCTAGTTCAAAACTTGTTTCCCTTTCCCAGAACCTAAAAACCATGAAGATAACCACAGTGAGCTAACAGCTCAGCAAGACTACATTAGACGATCTAAATTTCCAAATTCTCACATTCCAAAATAATTCCCAGAAACTACAAAAATAGTTTATACAGATAGCTATACAAAAATTTAATTATTCATAAAAAATCCAGCTATACAAACAGAATTCAGACAATTGTACAGAAATCAGATAATTAGATAGAATTCAGATAACGGATACAGAACAGATAATCATATGGAATCAAATAACAAATATAGAAGAAATGAATCAAATTCGTATCACAGAATCATTTAAATCACATTTTTGATCACATTTTAAATCAAATTTCAAAGAACATTTCAAATCACATATCCCTAACTCAGACAGAATCTCAAAGGATTCTAGCCCCTTATGCATCCCTTTGTGCTTACAGCACCAGAACATATCAGATATACAGAATTGTTAGATCAGAATTCATTTTCATATTCCCGAACCAAGACAGAATCTCAATGGATTTTGGCCTCTTATGCCTCCCTTCCCTGACACAGTTAGAATCTCAAAAGATTCTGGCTCCTTATGCCTCCCTTTATGCTTACAACACCAGAACATATTAGATATACAGAATTATTAGATCAAAATTCATTTTCATATTCCTGGACCTAAACTAAATCTCAACGGATTTTGGCCCCTTATGCCTCCCTTCCCTGACACAGATAGAATCTCAAAGGATTCTGGCCCCTTATAACTCCCTTCTGATATCATTCAAACCACATCAAACATTAAATCATCAAATTCAAATAAAATAGATTCGTATCAGAATATCGTCAGAGAGTATAACGGCATACAACAGAAATTTGATGGATCAAAAATTCATAGTTTCAAAAAATTACCAAATTTTTAGAGATCATGTAAAATATCATTTCAAAACTTTAATTGTACTGAAGCAACATTTTTCATCATCCTGGTAATTTCTATTCGATAAAAAGTCCACAGAATTCAAAATATCCGGTGAAAAATTGCTAGAAAATATTCAAAACGTGCAAAATCATCATCTCTAAAACATACCAAATGTTACGTGGTAAACGTTTTACTGGTGCAAAGTTATACCAATTTTTATCTAACCGAAACAATATTTTAATCAGAAAACTCGTCAAAAATCACATTTCTAAAAATTGAGATAGGCATAATGTGTCTTACCTTGAGTCGATCAACTTTCCTAACTTTGGTGACGGACGAAAATGAACTGAAGTCGCCCAAAACCCAAGTTTTCCTCTTTTTCCTCTTCCCTTTCTCTCTCCTCGGCTCTCTCTCTTCCAAAAAAATGAAATAGATATTTAATGGCTAAAATATTTTCCTTGATCGTCTAGATGATATTAATAGTTAGTCCCGGGATGATCTCCTCGGTTTGTTCACAAATGAAGTATGTACGAATGAAATTTGCTCTTCATATAGGGACGATCTTCTTGGGTTGCCATCATATGAACGATGATCAATTTCGTCCCTGGACGAAGCTCTCTATCTAAATGCTTTAACTGTTTGTCCCGAATGAACCCAATATTATACGGATGAACCTGGAAGGAAAAATCCAAAACAAACCATAACATGGAAGAAAAAGGGCTTTCACATCTACCCAAGCAAAAACAAGTTCAAAATTTTATGGTGCCGAATGTTGGACATTAAAAGAGAAGCATAATACTAAGTTAAGTGTTGTAGAGATGAGGATACTTAGGTCTATCTCTGCCTTTCTTAACAAAAGTCAAACCTAAAATGTCTACTTTCCTAACCGGGTCATCTGAAGGCTGTCTTTTTATTTTACCAAACCATCTAAGGTGATACTCTCTAATCTCATCATCCACTGGAGGTACTCCAACATTTTTATGTATATGCTTATTCCATATTCTATCTCTAGGGGTAAAGCCACTCATCCACCTAAGCACCCTCATCTCTGCAACACTTAACTTAGTATTATGCTTCTCTTTTATTGACCAAGATTCAGCACCATAAAGCATTGCAAATCTCACCATCATCTTATAGAATTTTCCTTAAAGTTTGAGGAGGACTTTTCTATCACATAACAAGCCCGATTCATTCCTCCATTTCAACCATCCAACTTGAATTATGCTGATAATATCCCCTTCTATTTCACCACCACTCTAAAAAAAAGATCCAATATATCTAAAACCTATACTTTTATTAATTACTTGATCGCCCAAAGTCACAAACCACTAACTAGGTCTATTGCTACTAAAATTACACTCCATATATTCAATTTTAGATCTACTCAAGCGAAAACCTTTAGACTCTAAAGTTGACCTCCATAATTTGAGTTTACCTTCAACTCCCTCTCTAGTCTTATCAACAAGAAGAATATCATAAAAAAAAATTATACACCAAGGTACATCCTCTTACAAATGTTTAGTGAGAACACCCATGACTAATACATCTACTTTCCTAACAAGGTCATCTGAAGGCTGTCGTTTTATGTAACCAAACCATCTAAGGCGACACTCTCTAATCTCATCATCCACTGGAGGTACTCCAACATTTTCATGTATATGCTCATTCTGTATTATGTCTCTAGGGGTAAAGCCACTCATCCACCTAAGCACCCTCATCTATGCAGCACTTAACATAGTATTATGCTTCTCTTTTATTGACCAAGATTTGGCACCATAAAGCATTGCATATCTCACCACCATCTTATAAAATTTTCCCTAAAGTTTGAGGGGGACTTTTCTATCACAAAACAAGCCCGTTTCATTCCTCCATTTCAACCATCCAACTTGAATTGTGCTGATAATATTCCCTTCTATTTCACCATCACTCTAAACAAAAGATCAAAGATATCTAAAACATCTACTTTTATTAATTACTTGATTGCCCAAAGTCACAAACTTCTTATTAGCTCTATTGCTACTAAAATTACATTCCATATATTTAGTTTTAGATCTACTCAAGCGAAAACCTTTAGTCTCTATAGTTGACCTCCATAATTCGAGTTTACCTTCAGCTCCCTCTCTAGTCTTATCAACATGTAGAATATCATCAACAAAAAGCATACAACTAGGTACATCCTCTCGTAATTATCTACTTAGAAAATCCATGACTAAAGCAAAAAGATATTGGCTACATCCTCTCACAAATGTCTAGTGAGAACATCCATGACTAAAGTAAAAAGATATTTACTTACGATTGATCCTTGATGTAATCTAACCCAAATCACAAGCATCAATAAGTAAAATATCATCAACAAAAAACATACAACAAGGTACAACCTCTTGCAAATGTATAGGGAGAAAATCCATGACTAAAGAAAAAAGATATGGGCTTAGAGCTGTTTCTTGATGTAATCCAACCGGAATAACAAAAATTAGCTTCAAAAAATTAAAAACGCAAACCTCGATTGAAGGAAGGCATCGCACACGGGAGTGGTGAGAGCCCTTCGGTCTTGTAGTGGGGAGCTCGTCGGCGGTCGGAGGGACCTTGTCGGTGGCCTAAATCATCTCGATCATGAGAGGACGGGCAGAGGAGAGGGGGTGAGCGTAGCGCAGGAGAGAGAGTGAGGGAGATGGAATGAAATGGGAGGCTCACGATTGTTAGTTTTAGGGCTTCCTCCGATGGCTTTCCGGTGGCCCAAACTATCGGTACCAAAATCACTTAACACCTACGATTCTAGCCGCCGGTAATGCACCGATAAGTTTAAATACCGGGGGTGTTTGGACCACCGCTATTTTTGGTGGCTTATGCTTGCATAATGGCCGGTTAAGCCGCCGGTAATAACCAGAGGTCAAACCATCGATTAAGTCACCGTTAAAACCGGCGGCTGGACAGCCACCGATCCAGACCGCCGGTAATCAATGAATTTCATATAGTGTAAATAATTTATCCATTTGTTTTTCTTAAGTTGATGGCTTCCTTGTGGCTAGTAACTTTATATGATAAGCTGATGAACTCACCCACTTAAAGCTCTAGTCTAATTAGTCGATAACTATACAAATCAAATTGGGCATATTCCTTATTTACTTAATAATCATAAGCCACTAGGCCTGGATTTTAAATTTTTCTTAATAATTTAGGCTAGAATTTGGCCTTTATTGCAGCACTAAAACACATACAAAAACTATAAATAACTGATGGGGGCAGTGGAGTAGCCTAAAAATTTGTGAAAATGATTTAGGGCTCTATCAATCGCTAAAAAATGCTTAATTTTACTTTATATAAAAATAATAATAACCCCACTTAATATACGTAAGTATACATGCCGAATCAAGTAATATAGTGATGAGCAGAGTGTTGATCTCTTGAGGAAGAGTGTTTACTTGCAAATACTAGTTCTGTCTACTTCAACTACAACAATCAACCTACTCAATTAAAATAAGTTTTTGTGAAAATTCAATCACTTAATCTAAAATAAAAAATAAATATATGAAATAATATTTTGATAAATTATTTTAGATTGATGGAATATAAATATAATATATTTCCTAATGATTCTCTTTTCTATTGATATTATTGAGAGCATATGCATCACTGACTGCTCAGTGAAGTGTAAAGAGACAAGGATATATTAATAAAATATTCCAATCTCAATACCACTCTAAAATCTCATAGCCTTTCACCCTATAAAAATCTTGTAAAAGTAAGTAAAGCATATACTATTAAAACCCATATTAAAAATTCATCTCTATAAAATTATAAATGATAAGCACTATGCTTATGTTTATATCATATTAATCTAACATATCAGGTTATGCCTGCTTTCCTATTCCTATACTCTATATTATATTTGATATTAACTACATATATGGCAACTATGTTCATTAAATGATGACCTCGTATATTAAAATTATTGATGAAAAAAACTCATTAGTACTCCATATTTTATTTACACCATCAATCCAAAACTAGGGAATTTGGTTAGACATCAAGAAAAAGTAAAGCATATTCATTTTCATTAATTGCATAAAAGAATGAAAGTACAGAAGAAAAGATTTCATTAGATAGATTTAATGATATCCTCTACACTCATTGAACATACATAATTGTTTCCATAAATATAATTCAAACACTCAAATGGAATGTATCTGGTCATTCTCTAAATTCCCTTAGTTGTCCCTCCTAAGAAAAAAATTAGAGAAGCACTATAAAGATTGAAATTAAACAAATAATTCAACTTTCCTACAAACATTATAAATAGACTATTTATATAAAAAATACTAAAAAAGAATTCTAGCACTGTGGCAATCAAGACACTTGCGCCGTGACTCCCACAAAATGAAATAACAATGCAGCTTTGAAGGGTTTTCTTCGCTACAGTGCTTGCTGGTATAGACTCGCTGTTTAGTAAATCGACACATCGCTTCACTGACAAATCATGGCATGAACAATTATAATTGTAGCGACGCAGCACTACTAATCATTAAGTGCTGTGACGTCTACGTGGCACTCTCTTGACTTAGCAACACTAGAATTTCATGCTGGAGCGCTGTGCAAAATGAGACTGGGTTTATGATGATAGCTCTAATTATGGATGTAGTTAAAATTATACTTTCATTTGTTCATTATTTCTTATGTTAGCTCTTTCACATCATATCTTTTATAATTTTTATATAATATTGGATTTCAAATCTTAAGCTTTCACTAATATGAATTTTTGAATGTAATCATCTTTTTCTTTTGATATTTTTCATTTCTTTTTCTTTTTAAGAACTATTTTTAGCTCTTTTCTTATTTTTTTTAGGAGTATATAGTTAATAATTTTGAATATTAGCTTCAGCTTTAGGATTCTCTTACAATCTTTATAATATTAATGTATAAACTTGATGAGATTATTAATTCCACATTTTGGTTAACAATGATTTTAAATTTTAATCTACTCATGTTTATTTTTTATTACTAATTATTCATTTTACTATTTTAAAAGTTAAATTCATAAAGGTATAGCTTATAAATTGAAATTAGGATATTAGCTAAAATGGTTAAATGAGTTAAGTATTAGTTTTCCAACCTGTGAAGTATAAACTGAGTTAATTCAAACTAGAATCTAGGATTTTATTGTTATCCTCATTTTTCATAATTTTTAATTATCATTTTTATAAGGGTTAGTTAAATAATGAGAATATAAAAGAACTTGGATGATAATAATAATTTAAGCATAAAGAAAATTTGCTAATATGTAAATAAGTTCATAAATAAATATTACAAACAGATGCTTTCATATGAGTGATACAGAGCACATAAAATATGTGTTGAAAAAAAAAACATTACATATCATTGAAATAAATATGGCTAATACTATCATCACACATACGTGAGTTGCCTCCTTAAAGAATTAAGTTTAAAGTCTTCAGCCAGACTATACCAATCACTACTTTTCATGATGAATCAATTATGTTATTTCTTGCAATTGATCAATATCTCCTTCTAAATAAGGTTTCTATTGCAGTCCATGACCCCTAGTATGAGATTTTGATGATGACAAATAATGTCGATTGACTTATTATTCATTTGAATATTTTTTATTTTTGCTCTTGTACGGAGTGGTAACATTTCAGGGAAATCATAAGTTACTCAACACAAAAAAAAGGCTCAAGATTGGATAGAATAAGAGTTGGAGTTTATAACATTATAATTTTTTATTTACATTTATTTTTTATTTTATTGAGTCTGGCCACAAATTATATGTAAGACTGAGCAATCATGCACACACACATGGGAAGAGGGTTTTAAATTGAAGGAAATTTGTTTCTCTGTAGATCATATTGTACAAGTTTTAATCGTACTATACGATCTGATCTGGCTCAAACAACTATCTATAAACAAGTTGTATCGTACGATATATATCGTACTGTATGATGTGTTTCTAATTAAAAACCCTAGCCGCCAGATTAATTTAAGTAAGTTTTTAATTCATAAATTTTGAATTGATCGTACAGTATGATCTTATCATACTATATGATAATTTTGAATACTTACTTAAATTAACCCCATGATTAGTGCATAAATCAAGGATTAATTTTTGATTAGTTATCGTATAATACGACAAAGTTTGTACTGTACAATCAATCGAGGCTATTTTCGATCGTCTCAGCGTACCGAACGATCCCCTGATTTTGTTCTAATCGTATTATATGAAGTGGTTCGTACCATACGATGTACAGAGATGAGTTTGTTGAGTCTAGTAATTAGGTTGTTAAGCCTAAGTTAATGTCCCAAAGGCTACCAAGAGGGGGGTGAATTGGTAGTTTAAAAATTTTAAGCCCTCTTTTAAAATTATGTTGAACCGAAATAAAAATTGTTTCTTTTAAGTTTTGTAGAAAAAGTTTTTCAGTTTTTAAGACTAAGAAATAAAATGCGGAAAGGTAAAAACAGTAAAGTAAATGACACCAGATTTATAATGGTTCGGTCTAAAACCAAACCTACATCCACTCCCCAGAGGCACCCTCTGAGTATTGCACTAATACCAATAGTGACTCTCCTTTTGCACCCACAGCAAGGCGGAGAAGCCTTTACAACACACTCTTTTCACCACTCCCCGGTGCGACAGAGAACCGTCGTCCTTTTACACAATCCCTAGTGTTGGCAGAGAACCGTTCGTCCTTTCACACTCTCCTAGTGTGGGCAGAGAACCCTTCGGCTGTTCACACTTTCCAAGTATAGGTAGAGAACCCTTCGGCTATTCACACTCTCCAAGTGTAGGCAGCGAACCCTTCGGCTATTCACACTCTCCAAGTGTAGGAAGCGAACCCTTCGGCTATTCACACTCTCCAAGTGTAGGCAACAAACCCTTCGGCTATTCACACTCTCCAAGTGTCGACAGCGAACCGGATCTCCTTGATAGATCTTCTCACAATAATCTAGAAGGAAAAAGAAAAAGAGTGAAGTAATCCCAATTTACAAGTAGAGACTCTTACCTTTGTAATCCAAGTGAAGCCTTCTCGCTCCAATGGTAGGAATCCTCCTTTGAATGCTCTTTTCCACTCTCTCCTTGGCTATTCTCTCAAGAGGCACGAAGATCAAATTATAAAAAGATTGGGTGGCAGTCTAATTTGGACTATTTATACAAAAGACAAGAAAAACTGCCCAAATATGATTGTGGATCGTCCTGGACGATTTTACTTAAACGATTTGAAACGACCCCATTTGTATATGTGTACGAAATGTCTTCGTACAGCTGATCATCCCGTACGAACTAGGTTCATCCGGTACAAACGGTTATTACAAGGTCGGTTCTAGAAACTGCTGAAAACCGTTCTAAGTCGGTTAATCGTTTGGACGAAAATTTATTCGTCTGGACAAAAATTTTACAGAGGACCGATCGTCCTGGACGATTATTTATTTCGTCTGGACGAAAATTTTCCAGAGGACCAATCTCCATGGACGATAATTTAATTTCGTCTAGACGAAAATTTTCCAGGACCAGATCGTTCTGGACGATTATTAATTTCGTCTGGACGAAAATTTTCCAGATGACCAATCGCCATTGACGATAATTTAATTTCGTCTGGACGAAAATTTTACAGAGAACCGATCATCTTGGACGATAATTATTTTCGTCCTGGACGAATAGGACTTAGAAAATTTTTCAAGGCAGTTCCTATTCGTTCCATATGCTCTATAGGAGGTAACTGTCTGATCGTCCTGTACGATATAAAATTGTCCCGTACGATCAGTATAAAGTTAATATGATCTCCTTGTGTGTGTGTGTGTGTATGTTTTTTATTCACTCAATTACGATCACTCCCTTTCAATTTTATTTCAAAGAAAAATACAATCTTCAAATTTTATAAAGTATTTCATGCTGAATTTGATTTGAAGTCTTCATAGTCTGGAGTTTGATTTTCCTGAAATGTTAGTACACACAAGAGAAAATACCATTCTTCCAAAAAGTGTTAGAAGATAATCAATACATAAAATAATAATAGTTGGAATCATCAAAACTATACAAGTTGCAAGAATGTAAAACATGCAAATAACAACTTTTATAACAGAGTTTTCATCATCCCAGTAATCATCTTGTACAAACAGAAGGATTTTACATATTATACTGGGCGATATTATATCATACGGTACGATAGTATTCAAAAAATTTTCCTATTCATAATCCTTCATACCATGATAAAGTCTATTTTGTGCTGATCGTACTGTATGATATTGGATCGTATTGTACGATCATAACGGCAAAATTTAAAATTTTTTAGGTTTTCTTGGAGCCTATTTTAAATATCAAAACTTCTATTTTTTGAGGAGGATAAGTGAGAGAGGAACATGATTAGAGGGACATTCCTTGAGAGAGAGCTCTTGGGAAGATTTTAGGATTTGTGAGAGAAAGGAGATGGTGGGCTTTATAACAAAGGAGTGCGAGGGAGACCACTGGTTGATCCAAGCTTGCTGCACTTTGCTCCTCCTATGGCCAGATAAGATCTTGTGGGAGGATCTCTGAGGGGGAGATTCTCCTACGTCCTTGTCCTCTAAGGTACTCTGCCTTCTCCAGGAGGGAGAAAAATGAGAAGGTACACTACCGTCACCAGGAGGGTGACAAAGCGCTTGGCACTCCGCCACGCTGGGTTGGTGAAAGTGAGTTTTGTAAAGGCTTCTCTGCCTTGTTGTGGGGGAAAAAGGAGAATTACTGTTTAGTAGTGAAATTCCCGGAGTGGAGGACTCCGGGGAGTGGATGTAGGTCAAGTGACCAAACCACTATAAATTCTCTCGTGTGATTTTTCCTTTATTGCACTTTATTTATATTTTGTATTTCATTTTCATTAAAATTGCTTCGTGAAAATTGTTGTGAAAATTATTTTTGAGCAAGTTAATTTTTCATTATCTATTGTTGCAAATTGTGTTCTAAGCATTCGCCTCTGTATCATTTAATTTTCTTGTTTAAAAGTTAAAAACACAAAAAAATTAGAACTCCTATTTAGGTTTGTCTTTTTATTGTAACAAATTTCCAATTCACCCCCCTCTTGATGCATCTCGTAATTTCAGTTTTAATATATGACAATTTATTTTGAAGGTATGTAAGCTTTTCTTATCTTGTATTTTCATAATCCAATAGAAAAATATTTTTATGATAATGAATGGCCATGACTATTTATATTTTTATTTTCCTAGGAATAGCTTAAGTCTTGAATTAAAAAGTAAAACATCCTAACCATGAATAAATTCCATTTTATTTATCATGTCATTTCTAACTCTTTCCTTATAATTTTTGCACTTTCATAAGCTTTATTTCTAACTTCTAATTCACTGACATTTCCAAGATTTGAATTCAATTCTTTGACTGCCCAGGATGCCTTATGCTACAACTCCATAGTAAGATGACAAGCTTTCCCAGGAGTCACACTACTTGGAGTTTTGAATGCAGTTTTATAGGCCCTTAACACATCATCTAATTTAATTGCTCAATATTTCCTATTAGAATTGAAAGTTTTTTCCAATATCCTCTTAATTTCCCTTTTCCTATTTTCAGCTTGCCCACTAATTTGGGGATGGTAAGCATAAGCTATCCTATGAAAAATTCCAAGATTCTTAAATATAAATTCTATTTTTTATTACAAAATTTATTTCATCCATCACTGATTAAAACTCATGGCATTCCAAACCTAGAAAAATATTTTTCTTTAAGAAATTAATCACATTTCAACATCACCTTTAGAGGTTTCCACACCTTCAATCCATTTAAAAATATAAACTACAGTAAAGAGAATATATTGGCTTCCATGTGATGGCACAAAAGGTCCCATAAAATATAATCCACAAACATCAAATATTTCTATTTCCAAAACATAATTTATTGGCATTTCATTACTTTTAGTTATACTGTCATCCCTTTGGCAATGATCACATTTTTCAACATATTCCTTCACATTCAAGAATAGGGTCAGACAATAAATCTAGCTTGAAAGATTTAAAAGTAGTTCTAAATCCTCCAAAATGTTCTCTATAGATGGAATCATAACCCTCAGTAATAATGTAATTTATTTTCTCATCAGGAATACATCTTTTTATGATTTGATCATTGTAAGATTTAAATTAATAGAGTTCATAACAAAAGTAGGATTTGGTATCACTCACAAACTTCCTTTTTTAGATGAAGATAATTCATAAGGAATTCTTCCACTTTCAATAAAATTTACAATATCATACCATGGAGATTTGTTCAACTGGAGAGCAAATAATTATTCATGTAGGAATTTTTCATTAATTTCAAAATCAAATAATGCATGTTGTTCAACTTTACATAGATGATTAGCAATTTGATTTTCAATACCCTTTCTATAAAAATTTATACATCAAATTCTTGTAACAATAAAATCCACTTGACTAGTCTTGTTTTGACGTCTTTCTTTGTCATAAGATATTTGATGGCATCATGATTAGCGTAAACAATAACATTAGCTTCAATCAAATAAGATATGAACTTTCCGAAAGAAAAAAACAATAGCTAACAATTCTTTTTTAGTGTTTTTTTTTAAGCTATGCAAACTGCACTAAAACTAAAAGAAAAAGATACAAAAAAACATATGTGATAGAAATCCTTTCACAATCGTTCCTATTCAAGTCAACAAACCTTGAATGAAGTTCACTAAAAACAAAGGCATCCTAGTAAAAATCTCCTAGGAGGGCATACTAAGAACAAGCATCTGGCACTCCATTACTCTCTCTTGAAACAAGATGAAAATTTACATTATGAAAAACATCCATAAAGACAAATCTAGCCTTCGAATCTTATTCTTCCAATTATTAATCCTCATAAAAGAATTTTGCGAAAGATTGATAATATTACTATTATCATCTTCAATAATGATACCTTGCTTATCCCTCATCCAGTCTTCAATCACATTCTTGATATCAAAAATAGCTAGCAACTCCATTAATGAAATATCATAATGCTTCAACCTTCTACCATAAGCTAATAAGAAACAGCCTTTATAATCCCACAAAACTCCTGCAATACTTGCCAAATTGGAATGCATTAGTGAAGCATCAACATTCAACTTAATCCAATTTGTAGGTGGAGGTTACCAAATTTTAGACATCATTACATGATGGTTAGCATTCCAGTTCTAAAAAATTGGAATTATTCAAGGTTGGATTGAATAAGAAAGGATATAAGCTGCTATCATTTTTGAAGAAGGAAACTTGACTCCATGCTTAGAAATATTCATAGCTTTCCAATTGTGATAAACCGTAGATAGATAAATTGTAGCTATTCTAAGAAATGAAGATGCCATCATCTCTAGATTCTTCAAACAATCATCTCAAATACAAAAAATGGGAAGATAGACACACTATTTCTTAGGCGTATCAAATATTTCATTTAACTTCAAACATCAGACTAAAATATGATTATAATCCTCAATTTCAGAACAATTTTTGGGACAAAAAATAGAACCCTATAAATTTTTGTGACTCAACAAAAGATTAGTAGGTAACACATTGTTTACCAGCCTCCACAAAAATAAGTTTCCTTAGGAGTTAAATTTAACTTCCTAATCCATCATATATACCTCCTGACTGAATTGCAGGCTGAAACAGCCTCAAATGCCAATGCAGCAATACTTTTCACTGAGTTACCAAATAATAATTCTGATATATCTTCATTAGAGTTAGAAATCAATTGAAATTTGAAGATTAACTGCTATAAATTTTCAGAAAAATGCTTCTTCAACACCGCTTCATCCCATCTAGCATTTGGATCTAAAAGATGTGAAACCTGATTACTTTGAAGCTCAATAATACTGCATATTGTTGGCCATTTATTTAAACATCTATTAAGAATCCATATGTAACTTGAAATGTTAATTCTTCTACCATTTGTAACTTGCCATCTGATTATTGGTTTTAAAAAACTACCACCATCTTTTACATTATGCCAAGCCAGTGATGAGCTTCTTTTAATATCTTCCTTCTAAATATCTCAACCATATCTTGCCAGAATAATTTTTCCAAGAGTAGTATTTTGATTTTGATTTAAATTCCATGTTGTACGAGCTCTTAAAGGGCCTTGTCTCTTAGCTGCTCCTTGAATGTCAAGACCACCTTGATTAATTGAAGCACAAAGTGTATTCCACGAGATATAATGCAAACCATACCTTCCTTGTTCCTTATGCCATAAGAAATTCCTACAAAATCTGTCAATATCATAAATAAAATTCTTTGGCACCAAAGAGTCAGTCATAATGAATAGAGGAATAGAAGAATATACAGATTTAATGAACAAAATATTTCCAGCCAATGACAATGATTGAGATCCCCATGTGTTGAGCTTCTCCATAGCCTTATTCATTAAAAATTTGATAATCATCAGCTTTTAATCTCCTTGGGGCCATCTTCACACCAAGATAGTTGAATTCAACAACTTGTCGATAAGAAAGAATTTTATTTAAATTTTTTTTTTGCCTTGTTTTACTAACATATCTTTTCTACAAAAACATAGATTTCTACACATTAATCCTGTGTCCAATTCACGAATAATAATCCTTCAAGATTTTAATAATTAGCTTTGCATTTTTTTATGAGGCTTCAGCTACTAGCAACACATCATCCACATACAACATATGATAAACATTTACAATATTTGGAGCTTTTCTTATCCCAAGACCCCTACCACTGCACTCAATACTTTAGAAAAAATTTTATAGCTTATACATTGGATAACTAAGTTACTGAACTTCTCCATAAATCCCATAAGAAATAAAATCTTTTTTAAAGTATCCCACGACAAGCTACCATATGCTAGTTCCATATTCAATTTAAGTAACATATATCCCAGATGAGATTTTAAAAATCTGAGCTTATTTACCATCTCATGAGCCAACATAAGTTTTTATAAATAGATCTACCAGGTACAAATGCACCTTGTTGTTAAGAAATAATCTTGGGAAGACAATCGTTCAGTCTATTTAAAATCATACCCGCTACCATTTTATAAATAGTTTGACATAAGCTTATAGGTCTAAACTTAGTCACCTCAGAAGCAATAGGAACTTTTGGGATCAAAACAACCAAAAATTCTTTCCACTTATCAGGCATAATTCTAAAAAATAAAGAAATTCTCAACAGCATTCCATAATTCAGTATTTACAATGCTCCAAAAGAATATAAAAAAAAAACAAGCATTAGTACCATCTCTTCCATGAGATTTATTATTCTCCGTCTTCATCACAGTAGAAAAAAGTTTTTGTTTATGAAAATCAGCTACTAAAATCTGCTTCAAGTCATTGCTTAGTTGATGATCTTCGTGAAAAAAGGCCACTTGTTAAGCAAACATTGCCTCTTTTTCCATTTATTTTGAACAAAATCTTCAAAAACAGCTTGAATTTCTTCACATTTGTCTCAATAAAACTACTAGAAATAGTAATTTGATTGATCATGTTCTCATTCCTTCTAATAGACGCAAAAGCATGGAAAAATCTTGAATTTCAAGCTCCTTTCAACCTTTTGGTTTTAGAATGTTGTCTCCACCACATAGACAATCTAGCAAGAGTTGAATTCAGCTCATGATTTTTCTTCCTAAATAATAGTAGCCTATCCTGGTTCATGCCATGCAAGATTTCCTCTTCTTGTAAAGCAATAATCTGAATTTGCAGTTCACCCTTTAATTTATTAAGCTCTCATAATTTATGCTTGCTCCAAAAGAACAAATTTTTAAGGGATCAATAAACTTTCCTTAGAAGAATATCAGCAGAAGTGCCAAAATCTTTTTTCCTTCATGCATTCATAACCATACCTCTAGAAGCTTCATGAAAACACCTAACATTCTCAAATCTGATATATTTTTTATTAATATTCATCAAATTGAAAAGATTAATAATATGGGGATAATGATGAGAAGCAACTCTAGGAAAATGCTTGATAATTACAAAGGGAATATGAAATATAGCTTTAGAATTTAGACAAACCTTGTCTAATCTTTCCCAAATACGAGCAAGACCTTCTTTATTGTTACACCAGTATATTTTGGCCCAATGGAACCAATGTCATGATAATAATTTCTAGATAAGAAATCCATCATCTTTTGCGGACCTTGAGAAAATATGAATCTTTTTCCATCTTTCTTTTCTTCTTTGGAGATAATACAATTAAAATCTCCTCCAATAATGCTCAAATTATCTATAGAAGTTTAGGCTTCTATCAAATTCCACAAGTTTCTTCTTTCATGCCAATACGAATTTCCATATATGATCGTTACCGTCCAGATAATACCATTAGGAGCTTTTAAATTACTAATGATACATTGATTACAAGAATTAAGAATAGTGAAGGAAGAAATGTTATTAATTCTTCCACAATGCAAGAATACCACATGAAGCTCCTCTAGCATTAACATGAAAATAATCCCAATTCAGCCCTCTAATTCTTTTAACTTCTTTACCATTCATGGAATCTAATTTAGTTTCCATCAGATTAATAAAAAAAATAACATTATCAGCAACCAAACTTTTCAAATAATGAGAAGCATCTTTTTTCTTAGCTCCCCTATAATTCTAAAAAATCAAAGATGACATTTAAGATATCAATGGGGAAGAGCCCCTATCACTTTCACCAAAAACTTCAATTCTCATGCCTCTAAAGCTGTCTTTGATAGGACCAAAAACATTTAAATCTATTTTCAAATTTTTCTTATGTTAGCAGATTTAGAAGACGAATGATTCTTATTAAAACCATTATGCAAATATTCAATACCTTTAGAACTATCGTTACTGGATGAAGCAATAAAAACAATAGAATAACCATTTTTATATTTGAAAGATAGGTTTTATACCTTCAGATTATTTGGAAAGCCTTCAACGTTAGCTTCTATAGGATCTTTTAATTGCGCATTATCCATCACCTCATCATTCTTTATTGTTTCAACTTCTACGTCTACATCATGTGCCATTTTTTTATAAACTGCAGCATTAGCTTCATCTAGAGCTTTCATAAGTGACGATACCTCATTTGTGACCAGCTTCTTAAAATCTTTTATTTTATCATATTCCCTACCCAGATTACCATCTTTTATTGATTGTTATTTTGAAATCATAGCAGAAGTCTTCACAGCATTAGCAATAGCAAGATCTTCCGACGCTCAGATGGTATATCAGAGACATTCCTAATATTAACATCTTTAACATGAACTGCATTAACAGTAACAGGTTTATACGACTTTCCTTTAAAATTTAATGCTTTTTTATCAAAGCCAGTTACAACTTTAGTTTTATTGGAGGAATAAAATCTTTTCCTTCCTTAATTAAAATAAATCCATGGCCCATATTTATCGGCATCCTGATCCGAATTTAGAACAAATTTCGTAAGATCTTTTGCCATATCTAACTTCCCCTCATTTAAACTATAAGTAGTAATGACTTTCTCTTAATTTCCTATATAAAAATATCTGTCTTTCTGAACACTTTCTTTTTTGTTGCAATTTTGTTGATCGTGACCTATGCGACCATAATTATAGCACAGTGATGAAATTTTCACTTTTTGAATCTTTTGGAACAAATTTCCAGTATATCCCTCAATGCAAACTCCTTGTGCAAGTTGATCTTTAAGATTAATACGAATGCAAATTCTTGTAAATTCTCCTTCTACCCCAGCTAAACATATTGCCATATAAATACATAAGAGTTCCAACCTTGGAAGCTATTCTCATAATATTGATTTCATCCCAACAGCAGGAGATGAGGCAATCAGATCCATACAAGAGAGAACAATTTCTTCATAGAAAGAGGTGAGAATTCAGGACTTCGACTATCCGTATCAATAATAAGTCTTTAGTAGCCTTATTATCAACATTTTTATTATAAACTTCAGGACCAATATCTCATTCATTACTAGAATTAAAATTCTTTAAAGATAGCAGGACTTTATCCTTATCCGAAGAAACATGATTAATGATACCATTTCCACTGGATTCAGAATTACAACCGTCTAAAAAAGAATTAAGAACAATATGAGCATAAGAAGCCGTAGTACCTTTATTATTTCTATTAATACCCTCGGTATGTTAAATTTATTTGTTAATATTAAGTTTAGCACCAGAGGATGATGATGCCATAAAATCATTCTTACAATGATCAATGTTGTCAACAACCTTTGTTTTGAAAGATGGAAATTTATCATCAACTAAAACATCTTTACCCTTAACCAATTTTTGAACAATTCTTTTGAATAACAGCAGCATTTGTTGAATCAGAATTATCCTTGATGACCAATGGAACTCCATTCAGTAATTTATGAATAGGAACTCTATCAGAAAATGGAATAATCTCTGGTGATAGCTGGCGATCGTCCTCCACCATGCCAATGAAAATAGAAATTTAAAGAAATATGGTTTATAGTAGTTTTTTTTCCCTAGGGAGAAAATAAATGCAATAATTTATTTGTTGCATAATTGCAGAATTTAAAGTTTTGCTATCATATATAATAACATGGAATTTCTTATCGCTCTTTTGCCCCAAAATTGCATGAATAACAACATCATTGTCATCACACATTTCTACAAAAGGTAATGACCAATTAGGAGCAATAATAATGAGAAAAAGAGTTAAATGATGCTTCAGCGTAGTGAAAGAATTATGCCATGCAGAGTCAAATATAAAAGAAATCTCTTTCTCTAACAAATGACATAAATGATTAAAAAGTTTAGAGAATTCTTTTATAAAAATCAGCATGTCCTAAGAAGATTGTAATCCCCTTAACAGAATTAGGTGAAGGAAGTTTTTCAATCACCCGAATTTTTGCAATCTCTACTTCTAATCTTTTCCTAGATATCTTATGCCCTAAGACAATGCCTTCAGTTACCATAAATTGATATTTTTTCCAATCTAAAACTAAATTGGTTTCAACACATCTTTTTAAAACAACAATTAAATTTTTTAGACATGAACTAAATGTAGTGCCAAACACAGAAAAATTATCGATGAATATTTCAAAACCTTGCTCAATTAAGTTTGAAAAGATAGACATAATCCATCTTTAAAAAGTAGTAGGAGCATTACATAAACCAAAAGGCTTTCTCACAAAAGTAAATGTTTTGTAGGGACTGGTGAAAGTAGTCTTATCTTGATTTTTTGGTGCAATATGTATTTGATAGTAACCAGAATAACCATCAAGAAAGTAATAAAATTGATGCCCTACCAACCTATCAAGCATTTAATCAAGAAATGACAATGGAAAATGATCTTTCAAGTTGTTATATTTAATTTCTTATCATCAAAACAAATCCCCCAACCTGTGATAGTTCTAATGGGTATTAATTCATTTTGTTTATTGGATATAATAGTCAATCCTCCCTTTTTAGGAACACAATTAATGGGACTAACCCAAGACATAAAAAAATGGGTAGATAATCCAAGCATCTAACCATTTAAAATATATTTTTTAACAACATTCTTCATAGAAGAATTAAGTCTTCTTTGAGGATCAGTTTTAGATATTGAATTAGCTTCCATTAAGACTTTTTGCATACAAATGGAAGGATTAATTCCTTTAATGACTGCAGAAGTCCACCCAAAAGTTTGTTTATAGTTACTTAAAACCTTAATCAATTCAATATCTTGATGTTGTTCTTGATTTGCAGAAATGACTATAGGAAGAGTGAATTTTTTGCCCAAATATGCATATATAAGATGATAAGGTAAAGCTTTAAGTTCTAATGCTGGGGCCTCTTCAATAGATGGTTTCAAAGTTCTATTTAAATATGAAATTTCCAATAATTCAAAATATCCTTTATATTAACTTTCTTTGGTAAATTTTATTTCAATGGGCCTATTAAATGTTTTTTATTTTTTTTATTTTCTTCATCCTCAATCACTTCTCCTTCCAACAATTTATCTTTTAGATCTTCTACCAATACATCATCCAAATCCACACTAAAGCAATCTTCTTTCCTTTCCTGAGGGAATTTTATAGATTTTAATACATCAATTGTCCCTCCTGATCTTGAATTCTCATAGCTAATTCTCCCTTTTGAACATCAATCATAGATTTCTCTATTTCTAAGGAAGGTCTTCCTAAAATGAGAGGAATTTCCCTATCTTCTTCCATGTCTAAATTGATAAAATCAATAGGGAAAATTAACTTATCAACCATGATCAGAACATCCTCTATTGCTCCTTTTGGATAAGTAAATGATCTAACAGCTAATTGAAGAGTAATAGAAGTAGGTTGACTCTCTCCTATATCTAACCTCTTAAAGATGGATAAAGGCATGAGGTTAATTCTAGATCCTAAGTCACATAAAGCTCTCCCATAGAATTTATCTCCAATAGTTAAAGGAATGGTAAAACTCCTAGGATCTTTAAGTTTTTAAGAATTTTCTTTTGTAAAATGGAACTCCATTTTTTTTGTTACTACCACTTTCAAAATCACAAATCTTCCTTTTCTTACTCAAAATATCCTTCATGAATTTAATATAGGTGGGCATTTGTTCTAAATCTTCAGAGAAGGGGATATTAATGGTTAATTTTGTAAATACTTCTAAGAACTTTAAGGACTAATTGTCAATATCATCCTCTTAGGAAAAGCGGGTGGTGGTCTCTCAAAAACTCTTTTATAAACCTTTTTGGGTTCTTTAATAGGTTCATGTTACCTAGAAGGGATCTTGTTCTCTTATTGTTCCTCGGGTTAGTCTTTCTGTGTATAAGAATCTCCTAAGCCTTTCCCACTTTTTAGTTGGATATATATATATATATATATATATATATATATAGGGGAAACCCATGAAGGAGCCTACGCGTTAATTAAGAAAAATTGTACACAATCCTTAAGGGGATCTTAAGCTTGCTACTTCTCAAAGAGCTACAAAAATAAAGAGAAACAAAACCTAAGAGCTTGAGTTCCCCACTATATAGCAATATAAAATCACCTAAGTACATTCTACGGTGCTTAAAGGAAAGCACCCAAAAAGGAGCAAAACAAAAAATAGCAAAAGGCACCATGCGACCAATCCCAGTGCCATTCTTACTATCATCTACATAAAATAGATCCTGTAAAAAAGCTGAAAGGCAAAATAGACATAGCAGTAATATGGCCTAAGTAAAATGTAAAAATAGTCCAAAAAGTTAATCACAAAAACATTAGTATAAAAGAGAAATAAAATATTAGGAACCCAACTAACCCCATGATACCTCACCATAATAACCTCAGAAAGAAAGAGCAGGTGCAGAAAAACCAAATGGAAGAATAGTAAATAGACTATTTTACTTTGTTAGTCCCTTCATACATTATCAAAGTCTATCCCAAATTTCTTTTCCAGTTTTACAGGTTGAAATACGCATATAGTCCTCAAATTTCATAGCACAGAAAAAACTATTTAAGCATTTAACATTTAACTGAGCTAGTTCTTTTTCGTCTATTGTTCAATTAGTAAATGATGTTTTAATCTTAATGCCATCAATAAGTCTAGTGGGTCTAGTGTAACCTTCTATTGCTAAAATCCATATGCGATAGTTAAGCGATTGAAGAAAAGTAGTCATACGATTTTTCCAAAAGTCAAAAGGAATGTTATCAAATAGTGGTGGTCTAGTGATTGGATATCCTTCAGGAGTGTTATAATTTCCAAAAGTAGTCATAATAATTTTCAAAAAGTTATCTAAACCTTAATTTTTAAAAATAAGCTCTTTATACCACTTGAAACATTAATAAGGTTGTTAGAACAAGCAGAACTGTCCTAAGGCTAACCAAGGGGGATGAATTGGCAATTTAAAAATTCTCTTGAAAATTTAGAAACTATTTTAAGATATTTTACATAATGATTCTTAAATATGAAATAACTTGTAAAAAAAGATTTTCACAAAAATTCTTTCAACCATAAAAAAGTAAAGTGTGGAAAATAAAAATACAGTAAAATAAAGGAATAGCATAATATCAAATTTTATAGTGGTTTAGTCTAACTAGACCTATGTCCACTCTCTGAAGACTCCTTCAGGTATTGCACTAAATCAAAAGTAACTCTCATTTTGCTCCCACAATAAGGAGGAGAAGCCCTTATAACAACCTCTCTTTCACCAACCTAGTGTGGTAGAGTAACTACATCCTTTCTCACCCTCTTGATGATGGCAGAGTATCAAAGTCCTTTCTCACTCTCCTAGTGATGGCAGAGTACCGACATCTTTTCTCACCCTCCTGGTGATGGCAGAGTACCAGATCCACTCTAAGTATCTTAACTCAAGAGTCCTTAAAGAAGTAAGGCAGAGTTTTAAAGAGCACACAAAGAGATTCTCACATTTGGATAACCTTCTGAACTATTCATAATTTCCACTTGCAAGAACTCTCAAACTTCACTCCCAAATGCTCTCCTAAAACACTCTGTTTTCACTCCCAAGAGAAAATTTGAAGCAAGAAAATTAATTATCATATTTTCAGGACACTTATACATGAATGATAAGAAAAACCATCCAAAAAAATTAAAATTTCAAGTTGAACGTACTTAGATTATACACTATAATCATACTTCATATGTATAAATAGTTTAAAAATCTATGTATGATCCTGTATGAAACTGATTTCATACTCTATTAGTTATATGTACAAACTAACACATACATTACGAACAATTCAAAATTGAATAAGTTTGTTAGGTATGATTTTGTATGAACTCAATTCGTACATTATAAATCATATGTACAAACCAAATATTAGACAGTACGAGTAGTTTAAATTATTCATGCTTCATTTTATATGAATGTGGATGATCCCATTTTGTACTATGGATTCATCTTTACGAACCTAAAATAATACACTACGATCTTATCAAAAACTAAAGAGATTATTTGGGATGAATTGTATGCACCCATTCACTACAGGAAAAACGTCATTTTCCGGCGGCTATTTTCGTCGGAAAATGGCCAAAATCCGTCAGAAAATTGCATTTCTGACGGATTTCCTGCGGAAATATTTTTGCCGGTTTCACGCGAGTCGTAAAAGGACTTCCGGCGAAAAAAAATTCGCCGGAAACTTTTCCGGCGCATTACCGACGGAATTTCCGCTGGAAAAAATTTCCGTCGAAATTTTAATGCGCCGGAATGCAAAAAAAAAAAATTAACAGAACAATAAGCCAGCTGCTGCTACCGCTGCTCCCCCATCCGCGCCTGACCCGACTGCAAGCATGGTCCGACCCGACTGCACCCCGCGTGGACCAGCGCAGCGCCCCCGCCTTCAGCGGGATTCGAACCCCGCCCAACTCTCCCCCGCCTTCAACTTCTGCCAACTACTCATGTAACCAAAAACTATGAATTTGGTTACTTTTTTTTTATTTAACCTAATGCGGATAATTATTAAATCAGTTTAACAACAAAATTTAAAATTAATTAACTTAATTTAACAAAATAAATAATTTTAAATTTTTATTATAATTTAAGTTTAAATTTAAATCATTTAATTTTTTGTTATTAAATAATTAAATTATAATTTATTTTATTATATTTCAAGTTATTAAATTCAATAATTTAAGTTATATTTTAAAATAAAAAAAATTAATTTTTAATTTTGTCGGAAATCCGCCGGAAAATCCGTCGGAAATGCCTTTAGAAAAAATTCGTCGGAAAATTAGTCAAAAATTATGTCGAAAATTTGTTGAAAAAAATCCGTCGGAAATCCGCCGGAAAGTCCGTCGGAATTTGCGACGAATTTATTTCCGCCGAAAATTCTGTCGGAAATGAGCTGTTTTCCTGTAGTGATTTCATACTCTGGGAGTCATAAGTATGAACCCCACTTTATACAATACAATTAGTTCAAAAAAATGGTGAGTTTGTTCAGGATGAACTGGTATATACCTATTTTATACTATGTGAGTAGTTTGTATGAAAACATTATTGTACAGTATGAACAATACAAAATTTTCCTGGGTATGATTTACTTAACTTCATTCTGGAGTAATTATCATTACAAATTGTCTAGTATGATTTAAAAATTATACAACAATATTAGTTTTAAAAATTAAATTTTTGACTCACTCCCCTAGTGTGTGTGTGCACGGTTACCCAATTATAATTATACTCTCTTAGACACAAGAAAAATAAAAAAAGTATAGACTTCATTACAAGAAACACTAATATAATCTTTCTTAAAGTCTTCAGCAGTCTAGAGTATAATTTCCTTAAAATGTTAGTAAACACAAACAACACAAAGAAAATATATTCAATGTATGTTAGGAGAAATAGTAATCCACACAATAATATTTTGTTATCATCAAAAACTCACATTATATAAAATAGAACTCTCACCACATTATTGAGAATATTATAGATAAGGTGTTTAAGCTCTTTCCTATCAACCTTTTGACTTCTACAAATTTTCAGAATTACTTTTTCATTGCTCATAGTTTTGGTAAATCTTTGTACTATAAAAGTACTTTAGTGGATTCTAAAATTGTTAAGTGGATCAAACTGCCCCATAATATTTATATGTTAAATGTTGATGGGGCAGTGAAGAACAACTCTTATGGGTATGGTGGGATTATTAGTGATGCACAAGGTAAAATGTTTTGGCCTTTGCCTCCCCTTTAAAGAATTACTCGGTGGTGTTGGCTGAGCTCGATGCTATTCTTAATGGTCTTAAAGCATGTATCTCTCTTGGTTTTACCAATATTTGGATTGAGGAGGATGTTGTGTCTAGTATTCATTACCTGATGAAGAAAATGGATAGTATTTGTAATTGAGATATTTTCTACCTTTTCCATGAAATTAATTGTTACATTTAATATTACTCATGTCCATAAGGAAGGGAACTCGTGTGCTGATTTTCTTTCTAATTTGGTTTACAATTTGGATGTGCTCACTGACATCTCTATTACCAATTTACCTAATATGCAAAAAGGTATGATTAGGTTGGATAAAATGGGATTACCATAAGTTATAGTTTAAGTGTTTTTTGCTCTATCATTCACTGGCTTGGTTTTTGTTGTTTTATTGATCGTAGATTTAGTTTTTTAGTGATTTTATCTATGGTGTTTATCTGATGCAGTATTTTATGCCTTGGGGCCTAAGAAAAAATTGGATTTATTATTACCTTGATTTTAAACCTTATTATTTCTCTTCTATTTGTGGGTGCCTCATATCAGTTTGGCTATGCTGGTTGCTGATTAGGGGGTGCTGAACGGGTTGGCCCAACTAATTATATTTTTGGGGGATCTCAGATTACTGGTGGTTGCTTATTGGCTTGGATATGGGGTGGCCCCTTTGGTTGGATTTTTTTCTTGTTGGTTTTAGTTGATATTTTCTTTCTCCTTACATCTGCTAGCTAATTTTTATGTTCTTGAAGTATATTTCTATGACAAACTTAGTTTTTATGGCCTATTATCTACAGTTGCTTACTATTACTTAATTATATTGCATCTTCTTAAGCATGAATGAGTATGGGTTTAGAATTGAGTGGATTTTTTTTTAATCATGATGGTTGTGGTGGGATTATCTTCTTGAACTCTTTTGACCCTGATTTCATTGTTGGCTTCATCACCCTTATTCTAGATTATTATGGTCTTATTACTTGCTTTGGGAGCTAGACTTATTTCTATTTTTTCTGCTCCTTTCACTATTGGTTCTTTCGGTTATGTTGTTACCCTGTCGGTTTAGGCAGGTTTGGCTGGGTTGCTTTTATTCTTGATTACCTAGGGTTAACAGCTGCCTTATGTGATAATACCTTTTGTTATTATGGCCCTTTCTTGACTATCTTGCCCTCTTTTCTAGGTTTCCCATTCTTAACAAGATTTCATCTTTTTGTTGCAGGTCAGCCATTGTTTGTATTACCCTTTGGCTATGGATTTTCTGGTTATTGATCACTCATACTGAAGGAAGTATTTATATATCCTTTTTTATTAAGTATCTTGGGAACCTTATTTTAACTAATAATTATCCTTTGTGTTACATCTTCTACTTGCATTGTCTGGTTTTCTCTTATTTTTGCTTCTTCTTGTATGTTAAAGGGAAGGTTAATATGGTGGAGGTTTTGTTTAAATTTTGCAGAAAGATTGAACTCATTGGTTATTTTTTTGTCTTTCCTTTTTGGGTGTTGTCCTCTAGAAACCCTAGAATATTACTAGGCTACTTTGTAACTTATAGTATAGGTGACCATCGACTCGTAGGTTTTTTTTTTTTTGACTTTTTTGTAGCTCTTTTGAGCATTAGAGAGCTGAAGGTCCCCATTAAGGACCTTGTAATATTTAATTTTAAATAATGCGTAGGCCCCTTTGTGGGTTTCCAAAAAAAAAAACAATGTTTTATTTCCCAATTTTGTAAGACTTATACTAACATTAATATTACCATACATGATTGGGTGGTTCCTTGGAAGATGCATATTTCTGATATGTTACCTGTTATTATTTATTGGTTTCTCTAGAAAAGTAGGAATAGGGCAAAGCACGAGAACATAGTATGAATGACTCAACCATTATTCTCAAGATTAAGGACAAATTGAGACAATTATATTTGCCTAACTTGATCAAATTGGATTATTTTGATAGCTATTCTCAAATTGCTAAGCATTTTTTGTATTAATGGTGCATCTAACAGCAATTCTTTTAAAGGCATTATGGTCAGATGAATTAAACCCCTTGTGGGTTTGTACAAACATAATACTGATGGCTTGTTTAAAAATGCAAAAGATGGGTGTTGTGGTCTTATCCGAGAATTTACCAATCAGATTATTGTGGCTTTTGCTGGTCCCTCAGTTGTCAACACTACCATTATGGCTGAAATTCAGGCTTTAAAGTATAGGTTACAATTATGCATTTTTTAAGGTATTACTAATGTTTGGATTGAAGTTTATGTTGTGCTTCTAATTCATTATACTACTAATAATTACATTGCTAATCCTTCTCATTTCTATAACATTAAAGAGATTAAATAATGGTTGTCACCTATCAATTTTTCCTTAACTCACATTTATAGGGAAGGCAATGCAGCTTCTGATTTTTTAGCTGATTTAGGTTACAACTTGATGGACTTTGTGGAGTATGTGGGGTCCTCTCTTTGGTCCAGGATTTTGGGTTTAGCTAGGCTTTATAGTATGGGCATACTATATGTTAAAGTTACTTAGATTCCATTTTTATTTATCTTTGCTTATTTGTTGGCTTCTTGCTATAGATGTTTTGTGTTTTCCGCCTTATATGGTTTTTGCTTAAGCTAAGTTGTGGCTTGGTCTTCTTTTATGTTAGTTTAATTTATGGTGGAAAAATTGTGATATGATGTATTCTGGCATCTATTATTTTGTTGTGTTATGGTGTGATTTGTTAACTGGCCTCTTTAATGTGATTTTTTGTACTTGTGGGATAATGATTCCTTCATATCTTGATCATTGGGTTTTTTGTATTACTATTAGTGTTGATGGTCTAGGTTTGAGCAATGATTAAACTTATTGGTATCCTAATTTGAACTTTAAATGTTGCTCTTCTTTTCCATGGATTTGTATTTATGGGTGGCTTTATATATTCATCAACTTATGATTTGGGCCATTAGTTGTGTTTGGTTTCTACTCGGTGTGCTTCCTGGGTGGTCCCTTTGGGTGTTCTAGAATTTCCTTTTTGTATTTGATCCTTGGGAGATTTTTGATGGGTTTCTCATTTTTAGGATGGAGGGATGGAAATCATTGTGGTTTTAGCACCATCTCCATGGCCTATTGGAGGCATCAGAGTGTGTTTGGGTTTAGAATTGAGTGGCATTTGGGCACTCATCATGATTTTATGACAGATACTGACATCCTGAGCTTTATTGACTACGATCTCCTGAATTTGTTTTTTTTCTTTATAGTTGTTTAATTTTTTTGCTACTTGGGCCTATTTCAGCAAGGATTTTGATTGGTATACTCTTTGGTCCTTGAATTGTGGTTGTAATTTGAATGTGGTGCATTTGTTTTGGATTTTGGTTATCTTCATTCAATTTAGAAATTACAATTCCCATAATTAGAATGTAGCGATGGGTCTATCTAATTGTTATTATTATCCTATATAGAATAGGTGGTTCTTGATTTCATCATTTACCTCATAGTGCATGTTCTGGGAATTCCTCACTAGATATATGTGCTTGGTTTGGATTAATCTATTGTTACACTTGCCCAGGCTACAAAAGGCTTCTAATAGGGTTTTTGGCATCTATTAGTTTAAATTCTTAACATTTTATAATATTTTCTATATTTTATTATGCATAGCTTGTTTTTGCAGTCTATATTTCTTATAGATTGAAGGGATCAAGGATTTTATGGGTAGCACAATTAATTTTTGCAGGAATATTGCACTTAAAGTCTTGATTTTGGATGTTAGGCCCATTAAGAACTGTCCCAAGGCTAATTAAGAGAGAAGTGAATTGATATTTTAAATATCTTTAAAACAAAACTCAAACCAAACCAAAATTCTCCACAAAGAAAATATAATGCGAAAATTAAATGTGAAAATAATAAAGGAAAGAACACACCAGATTTATAGTGGTTCGGTCAAACCTTGACCTACGTCCACTTCTCAGAGGCACCCTCCAAGTATTGCACTAAACTAAGTGTCTCTCCTTTAGCCCCCACAGCTAGGTGGAGAAGCCCTTACAAAATCACTTTCACCTTCCTCGGTGCAGCGGAGTAGCTGGGTCTTTTGACACCAAAGAAATATTATTTTTCCCAAAACTTCTCTCAATAAAAGCCTTGAATTCGATGGTACTAAGGTGCAAGCTCGCCGGAGCAACCGTGTGGAATCCTCCTCCACACTCCCTTGAAACCCCCTCCAAAGATCTTCTCCCTCTCTCAAACTCCACTCTTTCCTCTCTCCCTTTTAATCTCTCTCTTCAAGTTCCCTCCAAAATAACGAAGCTACAATGGTTAACAAAGACACTTACCAAGTGTCTTATCAAAGCTTAAATAGAGGATCTAAAAATGAGCTCATTAATACAACATGTCGACTTTATTGTCCAGGACAATATAAATATCGGTCTGGCTAATATAAATATCGGCCTGGCTGATCAGCGTAAATTACGCTCATTCAGCTCGGTCGGTTAGGGACAATCAGAAGATTTTTGGTCATATCATCCAAGCTGATAAGATATCATCCTGGACGATTAGTTCAAATTAGAGGAATATCATCCTGAACATCGCCCTGAATAGAAGCTGGCCGATGTCAAATCGTCCCGTCCGATCCTGCGATTGGCCTGACCGATGTGATCATGCAAATCACCATTAATTACTTCTCTTAATTACCAAATTTATTTAGGAAAAAATTTAGCTGGATCGGCCTGGCTGATCCAAGATAGGCCAGGCCGATCCCCGGGATGATGCCCAAACATAAGTAGAAATTGAGCTGGTTCAGCCAGCCCGATCCAAGATAGGCCAGGCCAATCTCCAGGATGATGTCCAAAAATAAGTAATTCCTAAATAGATCTGGCGGCAGATTCTTTCTGATTTGATCCTATCACTCTGGCCGATATAAAATCATCCAGGACGATGTGCTTTATGACAGCTGCCTAAAATATGATGCCCTGATTAGGGTTTTTATTTTTGAACGGATCGTCCATGCCAATATAAATATCATCCCGGACGATGCTACCAAAAATAGTAAACTCTAGAGAACAGTTAGAATATATTCCAAGGTCTGTGTGTGCAAGATTACTTAGCATCAGGAGCCATACCAATTACAATGGACTTAAGAAAGGAAAAAAGGTACAAACTGTCTCAGACCTAGTCTACCAATTCCTGAGCTGGTTCCAATTGCAATTTGTTCTTGTGGACCTAAAATGTCAGTAGGTAAGGCAGTCTTAGAGAAACAAGTGTTTTTTATAATTAAAATCATAATCCATGAAAATAGATTCGCAACAATCTCCCCCTTTTTGATGATTGCAAACATTACTGGCTGAATTTGCGAAAAAGAAATCATGTTCTCCTAATCTCCCCCTTACTAAAATAAAACTTTAATAATAGGGGAAATAAAAAATTTTTGTTGTTTTTAATTTTTGAAAGAAGAAAAAAAAGATACAAATACAAAAATACGTTCTCCCCCTTTGACATTATTAAAAAGAGAAGGGGCATAAACAATAAGGACAATAAAAAGATTAAAAGACAAAAATTAATCCCTGATCAAGTGAAGACAAAATGAAATATTCTTTAAATGGAAAGTTACCTCTTGATTTTATTCAGAAACTTAGTAAGGAATGGATTGACAACGCATAATCCGGAAAAGGTTAGAAATTCAAAAATTGTTAATCCAAGCTTAAGTTATTTTAAAGGCTCAAAAACTTTTTAATCCAATATCTAAATCAAGGAACAAATTAGAAGAAGAAACACTGCTTTTTCAAAACTCCTTTCATAAAACATATCTAATAGAAGATTAATGCAAAAATTGGTGAATCAAGAATCATGATTTTCAAGATCAACTATAAAAAATATCAAGGGTTTTCTTAAGCTTTAAGTAATACAGGAAAAGTAAGCATGCACTTTGTGGGCTCATTTTATACCTCTTGTTAGTTTTTGGCACACTTTGCATATCTTTTAATTTTTGATACACTTTGTGTATCTTTCTCAATTTGGCGTCATTACGCATGTTTTGATTTGACGTCATTGGCCACTTTTTTTTATTTGGCGACATTGGCCATTTTTTTTAATATGCTATATTTATGAAAATTTAAAAACAAAAGTAAACTCATTCTATTGACACAACAAACTTCTTGATTAAGAAAATTATGAGGTAGATTCAACAACTTGTAAAAGGTTTCTATGCGATAAATGAAATGTAAGGAGGTAAAAAAAATCAGTTTCAAGATCCAATTTATAATATGATGAAAATTTTGAATCAAAAGTAAAATAAACTTTTTAAGAAAAGAGATAGAGAGACAAAATCATGAGTTTCCTTTCTTTGACAGTTTTTAAAAAAGTCAACCACAACTTACATAAGAATTCAAGAAAAAATAGAAGGTAGGTTTTTTATTTTTAGAAAGGTGAGCGTGTGTGTTGATTAGAGAGAACTTCACAAAACTAAGTATAAAAGCTAATTTAAAATTTCAAAGAAATAACAAAAATGAAGAAAAATAAAATTGAAAGAAAATAAAATAAACAAAAACAAAGAAAATAACTAAAAATAAAACACAACACAAATAAATAAACACACAAATAAGGCCTTTAAACATAATCTTGCTCCTGGTCTAATGATTCAGAAGCTAGGTCTGCCCAGGAGATTTTTTGTTTTTTAGTACTTGTCATTTTTATAATTTGCTTAGCTTTACCATTTTCTTTTGTAGGAAGAGTTCTCAAATTAGGGCACTGATCTTTTGTAGGAAGAGTTCTCAATTTAGGGCACTGATTTTTACTCTGTCCAGGCTTCCTACATCGAAAGAAAATAATGTTAGAAGAAATATTAACATTCTTACAATTTTTATCATTATTCCACTTTTGTTGATGCTTATGCTTTGGTGAGCTTTTTAATTTGCTTGATAAGTAATCGCTTTCATCGCCAACTAAGCCACTTTTCTCCGAGTCTTCAGCATTTAACACTATCATCTCACCTGCATCCAAAATTCTTTGACCCAAACTTTGCTCATAGGCAATGAGTGAGCCAATCAAATTATCAATAGAATACTCATTCAAATTTGTTAATTTATAAATAGAAATAACTTTAGAATCAAATAAATCAAATAGACAACATAGAATTTTATTAACTTTTTCAATGTTTGAAAACTCTTTACCTAAAGAATGCAATGATGTAACAATTTAAATAAATCTAGTATACATGTCTAAGATCATCTCATAAGGTTTCATGAAAAAATGTTAATAATCATGCATTAAATAATTCAACTTGGATTGCTTGATTTCACTAGTGCCTTCGTATATGGTGTGTAATTTATCCCAAATTTCCTTACCAGTAGTTCACGTGAAAACTAACATAAAGTCTTCAGAATTTAAAGCAAAAAATAAACAGTTTAACTATTTTGCATTCAATTGAGTATTGATTTATTCTTCCCTATTCCATTGATTAAAAGGAATATCAGTTTTAATTCCATCTATAACACATGACGGTAAAGAATAACCAATTAAAATCATATGCCACATACAAAAATCAATTGATTGCAAAAATATAGACATGCAAATTTTCTAAAAATCAAATGTAATATTTTCTAATAAAGGTGGTATGGTGATTGAATAACCTTCTGCAATATTATTATTAGAAAAATTAGCCATAGATCAAAATTCAAAAGTTTTCAAAAACTTAATTTTATAAATCCTGCTCTGATACCACTTGAAAGTTTGTTTGGGATGTTAAGCCCCTTATGAACTGGCCTAAAGCTAATTAAGAGAGAGGTGAATTGGTATTTTAAATATCTTTAAAACAAAATTCAAACCAAACCAAAATTCACCACAATGAAAACACAATGCGGAAATTAAATCCATAAATAATAAAGGAAAGAACACACCAAATTTATAGTAGTTCGGTCAAACCTTGACCTACATCCACTCCTCGGAGGCACCCTCCGAGTATTGCACTAAACTAAGTGTCTCTTCTTTAGCCCCCATAGCTAGGCGGAGAAGCCCTTACAAAATCACTTCCACCTTCCCCAGTGTGGCGGAGTAGCTAGGTCCTTTGACACTAAAGAGATCTTTTTTTTCTCAGAACTTCCCTCAAGACAAGCATTGAATCCGATGGTACTAAAGTGCAAGCTTGCCATAGCAACCGTGTGGAATCCTCCTCCACACTCCCTTGAAACCCCCTCCAAAAATCTTCTCCCTCTCTCAAACTCCACCCTTTCCTCTCTCCCTTTCAAGCTCTCTCTTCAAGTTCCCTCCAAAAGAACGAAGCTACAATGGCTACCAAAGCAAGTGTCTTATAAAAGCTTAAATAGAAGATCTCAAAATGAGCTCATTAATGAAACTTGCTGACTTTATCGTCCAGGTCGATATAAATATCGGCCCGGTCGATCAGCATAAATTATGCTCAATCAGCCCTATCGGTTAGGGACGATCAAAACATTTTTGGTCATATCATCCGGGATGATAGGATATCATCTTGGATAATTAGTTCAAATTAGAGAAAAATCATCCTAAAATTGCCCTGAATAGAAGCTGGCCAATGTCAAATCATCTCGGCCGATCCTGTGATCGATCCGGCCGATGTGATTGTGCAAATCACCATTAATTACTTTCCTTAATTACCAAATTTATTTAGAAAAAAATGGAGCTGGATCGGCCAGGCCGATCCAAGATAGGCCAGGCCGATCCCCGAGACGATGTCAAAAAATAAGTAAAAATTGAGCTGAATCGGCCAGGCCGATCCAAGATAGGCTAGGCCGATCCCCAGGATGATGTCCAAAAATAAGTAATTCCAAAATAGATCTACCAGCAGATTCTTTCTAATTTGAGCTTATCGTTCTGGCCGATATAAAATCGTCCAGGACGATGTGCTTTATGATGACTGCCTAAAATGTGATGCCCTGATTAGGATTTCTATTTTTGAACTGATCATCCAGGCCGATATAAATATCATCTCGGATAATGTTACCAAACACAGTAAACTCTAGTGAACAGTCAGAAATTCTTCCATGGTGTGTGTGTGTGTAAGATTACTTAGCATCAGGAGCCACACTAATTACAATGGACTCAAGAAAGGAAAAAAGGTATAAACTGACTCAGACCTAATCTACCCAATCCTGAGCTGGTTTCAATTACAGTCTGATTTTGTGGACTTGAAATGTCAGTATGTATGGTAGTCATAGAGAAACAAGAGTGTTTGCTAAAACCAAAATCATAATCCATGAAAATAGATTCGTAACAGATTTTTATCTTCCTTTTTTTGGTACAGGTTTCTGTCCGCTCTAGAATGTTATTAGTAAATCTTTGTATAGTGAACCATCGACTTATAGGTTTTCTTTTAACTTTCTTGTAGCTCACTCGAGCATTAGCGAGGTGAATGTTCCCTTAAAGGGCCTTGTAAATTTTTTTTATATTAACACGTAGGCCCCACAATGGGTTTCCTCTATTAAAAAAAAGAGCTAAGAGATTAACCTAAATTTACACTTTACTTACCTAGAAGACTATACCAATTACGACACTAGTTTATTTAATTCAAACCCTACATAAACTTCCAGCCCAGTAGCTTCATACAATAAATTCATTAACCCTAACTCCCCAAGTTGAGGGTTGAACTTGTCAAACTACTTGAGCTAAGTTAAACTACTTGAGCTATTTAAAACTAGTCAAAGAATGAATAGGTCTTATACAACATGCACTATTCCATAAAACCTCACGCAATTGAACCTATGAAAGCTCCCAAAGGATTGTACACATCTAGTCTACTACAATTAGTCAAAGGATGACTTGGTCAACTCAAACCAAAACTAGTCAAACCAGCCTACCTTGCGTCAAATCCAAGTATTTGATCAATTGGACTTTCCCCATTGCTTAATCTTAGTCAACTTGACCTCCTAAACACATCTTAACCATGGCTTAATCATTTCATGCTGAGTTGGCTAGGTCAATATAGATGAAGTGGTTAAACCCAGCTTTCCTTTATCTCATGCATTTAAACTTCAAACCCATTGTATCAAA
Source organism: Dendrobium nobile (assembly GCA_022539455.1). Lineage (NCBI taxonomy): Eukaryota > Viridiplantae > Streptophyta > Magnoliopsida > Asparagales > Orchidaceae > Dendrobium > Dendrobium nobile. Next base: position 57,973,766 of record CM039735.1, read on the forward strand.
GCCTTTAGAATTGATCCAAATAGCTTTTAAGGAGACTCCATAGTCTTTCCGTGGTGGCTAGGCCATGTTTGACTCGTTAAAAGGGTAAAAATGCCATGAATAGTTAAGTTTGGTCAAACATTATTTATTCTTAAAACTCTTAGACCCAGCCTATTTGGCTTGCTAGGATTGATCTCTAGAACCTTCCTACATTGCCTAAACTAAGCCAATAATGGTTTATCTTATGCTCGACCCAAAAGTTCCCCACTTTAAAAAATGACTGCAAGTCATTTTTGCTTTAGACAACCACTACCTTATGTAGTTCTTTCTCCCCAATAGCCTAGGACACTTGCAAACATCAAGGGAACACGACTAAGTCATCCCATCCCTTAGATCAATCACCATGGGTTGAAATGTGGAAAAAGAAGTTAAACCTTCATAATAAATTTATTCCCTGTCTAGAGCTCCTACAAGTAGTTTCTCTTTTTGTTCTTGCTTCCCACAACTTCCTTTACATTTCACCAGTGTTTTATAATCTTTTGGAAGATGTTGGTGATGAGATTCAATGAGCTATGACCATCCTCCATCTTATGCTATCACACTTCCATCCTAGACCTTTTCCAATTGTTTCCCATAATTTAAGGAGAAACAATAGCCAAAATTCGAAACCTAAGGTTATTTATTCACTAATAAAAATTAAACCCTAGCCTCAACCCTAGTTTATAAAATAGCTAACATGTTTAATTACAAAAATATCTTGCATGTCTTATTGTATGAAACTTCCAAACTTCATACAACTATAGTTTAGTCCCCTATGATTTTATGTGAGTGATTTTCCATTAGGATGCATGGAATAAATAGTTTGGGTTGTTTGGAGGTAAGAGACATAATTTGGATCGTCTATCAAATTTATATTTGAAATAACTAGATGGACGAGAGAGGGGAGGGGGGGGGGGGTGAATTGTGAAAACTTTCTAGCAACAATTAAAACCTATGCATGAGTTCCAATATTTTTGATGTTTTTTAAATTTTTAACACGAAAATTTAAACTACTACGAAGTCAAGTGATTGATCTCAACGTGCAACACTACATTACTTTTCTTCCATAAATATTACCAAGCAAATAATATGAGAATCAAGTGCAAGAAAAAGTAAATCTCGATAAGGAAAAAAACACACCGAAATTTTATAGTGGTTCGGTCAAACCATGACCTACATCCACTCCTCGGAGTCCTCCACTCCGGGAATTTCACTATAAATTATAGCTCTCCTTTTGCCCCCCTCGGTAAGGCAGAGAAGCCCTTATAATACTCCCTTTCACCAACCCGGTGTGGCAGAGAGCCAAGCGCTGTTTTCACCCTCCTTGTGACGGCAGAGAACCTTCTCATTTTTCTCCCTCCTGGAGAAGGTAGAGTACCTTCGAGGTGACGAATGTAGACAAGTCTCCCCCCTTAGAGAGCCTCCCACACGTTCTTCCTGGGCCACAGGAGGAGCAAGATGCAGCAAGATCGGAGCGACCGTGTGATCTCCCTCACACCTCTTCTCTCTCACCATGCTCACCTTCTCCTTCCTCTCTCAACCCCACAAAACTTCTCAAGAGCTCTCCCAAGGATTTCCTCTCTAATCACATTCTCCTCTTCTATCTCCATCTCTCAAAATAGGACAATTTTGACACATTAAAACGGGCTCCAAAATCCCTGAATTTGCAAACTAGCTATTACAATCGTATTGTACAAATAGTCATTGTACAGTACGGTATGTATAAACTGGCTTCGTCCTGGTACAAACGTGTATGAACAGTTCAAAATAAAGCATACAGTACGATAATAAATCGTACGGTATGATCCTTAATATTTCTGATCGTACAGGATGATAGCAGGGAAGATCAAATGTCGTCTCTGTTCATCATATTATATGATATACATCGTCCAGAATGAATGGTCAAAATCAAGGCATCATCCAGGATGAATTCTGGGATGATCAAATGTCATCACGATTTATCGTCTAGTACGATATAAATCGTACTATACAATGAGGCAAAAAAATAAAGGATCATCCAGGATGATATCCGGGACGATCAGAATTTGTCTCTGTTCATCGTATTGTATGACAAAGGTCGTACAGTATGATATTCAAATTTGAAATTAAGTCTTGAATTATTCCACTAATCATGGGTTAATTTAAGTAAGTATTTAAAATAAATCGTACAGTATGAAGAACTTCGTCCAGTACGAACGGCTGAGAAAACTTACTTAAGTTAATTTGACAGCTAGGGTTTTGGATTTGGAACACATCGTACAGTACGTTATAAATCGTACGGTATGAACTATTCACAGAAAATCATTTTACCAACTCATGTCGTACAGTACGAAATAAATTCATACAGTACGATCACTAGAGAAGAAAAATCTTCATTTTTACTTTTAAAACCCTCTCCCCCTGTGTGTGTGCATGATTGCTCAGACTTAATTGCAGTTTGTAGCCAGTCTCAAGAGAATAAAAAATAAAATAAATAATAAAATACATTATCAAACTCATACTCCTAATCTAAATATTCTTGAGTCTTCCTGTTGTCCTAAATAGCTTGTGATCTTCCTGAAATGTTAGTACTCATGGAAAATAACCAATAATAAATGTATTCAATGAATAGTAAATCAGACGACATTATTTGTCAAAATCAAAATCTCAAACTCAGGGTCATGCGTTGCAACAATCTCCCCTTTTTGATGATTTTAAATAATGTTATTGAAAGCAAGTTTGAAATGCATCTTTTTTGTTTGTTTTTTTTATTTTTTTTAAAGGAAATGCAATAAAAAGAAAAATACAGTTCGAGATAAAAAGAAATGTATTTAACCATAGAACAAACTACAACAACCTTCTCTCACTTTTGACAGCACCAAAAAGAGGAGCAAACACTAAGAAAGAAAAAAAGCTACAATACAAATATAATTTAAAACAGAGGATCCTGATCAGTTGGTGGTGGATGTGGGTTTGGATGGAAATACTGAAGGAGTGCATCAAATCGGTGATCAATAGCAGTGAAGCGTTGCACAAAACATTGCATGTTAGTCTCGTGTTGCTGATGTTGCTCTTGAATGTGAGTATCGAGATGAGTCTGAAGTTGGTCGAACCATTCGACCAAATCACCGTGAGGGTGTGCTGGTGCAGGTGTTCGGGGTGCTGCATGTCATCGTGGACGTTCTTGAGCTGCTGCTGGGGCATCTTCTCCTTCTTCTTCATCAAAGACGGGTTCTTCAGGCTTGTGTCCCCGATGGAAAGGAATACGGAAAGAGGCATCCATATAAAAGATAGGAAGATTGTCGGGTTCACCAGGATAGGTCAATTGATATTTATTTTTGAGGATATATCCTATAAGGTGACCAAGAGCTAGATTTTATTTCCGTCGAGTAGTAGGGAGGCGAACGAAAGTCATATGATGAATGTAGTCAATAATTAAATCAGCCTCATCGAATTTTGTGTTGGTCATGATAAGATAGGTAGCGACAGATAAGGTCGGTGTCATGTTGATATGGTCGCCACCTTTGGGTATTATGTAGGTTCAAAGGACATATTGAATTATTTGCGCATTTCGAGTTAGTTATTGAACGAGAGGTTGATGTTGATGGAATGCAGCATTCCTAAGGACTCTATTAACATCACTCCAATCTAATTCATTTGTGAGAAAGGAGAAAACCCTAGGACCTTTGGTGGATAGCCCAATATATTGGGCGATGTCGGTTCTAGTGATCTCGATGTTTTGACCACAAACAAAATAGTGAATAGTGGTATTGTCGACAGTGTAGGTGAGATTCGCAAGAAATTCTAAAAGAAGTTCAAAGTTGTAGGGAAATGCCAGGGTGAGGAGGAATTGGAAGGTGGTAGAAGCGAAGAGGCTCAGTACCTCGAAGTTCAGGGTAGCCTGATTAAGCATTTTGGAAGGTGTAAATTTGCAGGCCTTATACCTATGGTAAGCTTCTTCATTTTCAGTGTTTAAAAAATGACCACGTGGACGACTTCGAAGAGGATGAGTTTCTAGCAACCAACTGACCTCGCTTGCTGGAACCAGACATTGTCAAGAGGGCAAGAAGACTAAGGGAAGGAGTGAGTGAGGAAGGTGTGATTGAGAAGAACTACCTAGCAAGGTGATTTATAGAGAATTTCTCACATCGTACCGTATGATAAAGAATCGTACAGTACGATATGTAATAAATGTCCTGGCCGGTCATTTTGGAAAAGATAGTCAAATCGTACTATACAAAAGTGATCGTATAGTACGATCAAAAGGATTTCGATCATCCCGATGATTGCCTGTACTACTTATGATGAAAAGTTTCGTACTATATGAACACGTGTATCATACAGTAAGATAAATAATAATATCATACCATACAGCTTTAACTTGTGTTCATCCGTTTTGCTGAGGTGGATCGTATAGTAAGAAGGGTTTGTATCGTACAGTACGAAAATCAATAATATCGTACCAACTACAGTTAATTCATCCCAATCCGTTCGCTGACGTGGAACGTACAGTACGATGAAGAGATATTGTATCATACAATGAGCAATAAATGTTGTACCAGACGGATTGAATGCTATTTTGCTATATCGTACAGTACGATCAACAGAGGCAGAATTTTAGCTCATAGGTTGTGCTGTAGAGATTTAGATACATCATACAGTACGATACTAAAATGTCAAATTTTTTGTAGTTTTGTGTAGTGAGTGTGTGATGATCAGGAACAAAAAAAAAATTTGTTTGTTTTTTGTTGTGCTTTTTTTTTATTTTTTAATGCATTTATGTCAATGACACCTAATCTAGTTCTCAAGGTGCTAAAGCTGTCGAATGCTAGTGGTTTTATAAATATGTCAGCTAATTGATCCCCTGTAGCGATGTGATGCAATTCTATATCTCCCTTAGCAATGTGATCTCTTATGAAATGGTGTCTAATGTCAATGTGTTTCGTTCGAGAGTGTTGTATTGGGTTCTTAGAGATGCAAATTGCACTTGTATTGTCACACAAGATTGAAATGGTTCCTACAGGTAGGCCAAGATCAAGAATTTGTTATTTTAACCATAGTACTTATGCAACGCAACTTCCTACTGCAATATATTCTGCCTAGGCTGTGGAAAGGGCTACTGAGTTTTGCTTCCTACTGGACCAAGACACTAATGATTGTCCTATGATTTGGCAGGTACCAAAGGTGCTTTTTCTATCTATCCTACATCCTACAAAATCAGAATCTCAGTACCCTATGATTTCAAAGGAAGTTCTATCCCTAGGATACCAAATTCCTAAGTTCGGGGTGCCTAGTAGATATCTAAGAATTCTCTTGACAGCAGTTAAGTGAGACTCTTTAGGATTGGCTTGAAAATGAGCACAGAGGCACACACTAAACATTATGTCCAGTCTACTGGCAGTTAGGTAAAGAAGGGATCCAATCATTCCTCTATACTTTTTTTGATTGACTGATTTTCCACTAGGATCTTTGTCTAATTGAATTGTTGAGCTCATTGGAGTGTTCATGGATTTAGCACTATCTATTTTATATTTTTTCAAAATATCCATATTGTACTTTATTTGGCTAAGAAATGTTTCGTTATCCATTTGTTTTATACTAAAGCCAAGAAAGTAATTAAGTTCCCCCATCATGCTCATTTTAAACTCATTACTTATTATTTTTGAGAATTCATCACATAAGTTTTTATCCGAAGATCCAAACAAGATGTCATCCACATAAATTTGAACAATGAGAATTTCTTCTTTAATTTTTTGTAGAAAGAGTGTAGTGTCTACACTACCTTTTACAGATCCTCTATCTAGTATAAAAGAGGTAAGTCTCTCATACTAGGCTCTAGGTGCTTGCTTTAATCTATAAAGTGCCTTTTTTAATTTGAATACGTGATTTGAAAATTATGAACTTTCAAATTCGGGGGTTGCTCAACATAGACATCTTCCTTAATTACCCTGTTCAGAAACGCACTCTTTACATCCATTTGATATAATTTAAAGTTCTTGAAGCAAGCAAAAGCTAAGAGCACTCTTATGGCTTCTAGTCTAGCAATAGGGGTAAAGGTTTCTTCAAAGTCTATTCCCTCAATTTGGTTGTACCCCTTAGCTACTAATCTGGCTTAATTCTTTATTATTGTTCCCAAATCATTCACCTTATTCTTGAAGGTCCATTTTGTTCCAACAACACTTTATTCTTTAGGTCTCTTCACTAACTCCCAAACATCATTCCAGGTGAATTGGTTCAGCTCTTCTTACATTGCTAGAATCTAGAATTCATCTCCTAAGGCTTGATCTATACTTGTAGGTTCCATCATAAAGATGAATGCTGAATGACTAACCTCCTTCCTATGTCCATGCCTAGTCCTTACACCTTCTAACGGGTCTCCTAAAATTAGCTCTTTATGATGACTAGAAGAATATCTCCATTCTCTAGGCAAATCTTTCTGAGGTTCTACCCTTTCTCCTAAGGTCATAGTCTCTACTCCTTGAATTGCTTCTATTTCATCATCTTCAATTTTAGATTCAGGGGGATTATCTGATTCATCAAATACTACATGGCTGGACTCTTCTACTACTAGGGTTCTCTTATTAAAGATTCTATAGGCTTTACCTACAGATGAATAACCTAAGAAGACACCCTCATAAGACTTGGGATCAAATTTTCCTAAGGGATGTTTGCCATTATTCAAGATGAAGCACTTGCACCCAAAGACATATAAGTGTGAAAGATTTGGTGTCCTACCCTTAAGAAGTTCATAAGGAGTTTTATTCAGCTTAGATCTGATGTTTACCCTATTTAGAACATAACACGCTATGTTGACTGCTTCTGCCCAAAAGTATCGAGGAAGGGTGTACTCCGCTAACATTGCCCTAGCGGCTTCTACCAAGGTTCTATTCTTTCATTATGCTATACCATTTTGTTGAGGTGTTCTAGGGGAAATTTTCTAGCAACAATTAAAACCTAAGCAGGAGTTCTAATATTTTTGATGTTTTTAAAATTTTAATATGAAAATTTAAACTACTACGAAGTCAAGTGATTGATCTCAACGTACAACACTACATTACTTTTCTTTCGCAAATATTACCAAGAAAATAATATGAGAATCAAGTGCAAGAGTAAGTAAATCACGATAAGGAAAAAACACACCAGAATTTTATACTGTCTCGGTCAAAACATGACCTACGTCCACTCCCCAGAGTCCTTCGCTCCGGGAATTTTACTATAAACTATAGCTCTCCTTTTGCCCCCCTCGGCAAGGTGGAGAAGCCCTTACAATAATCCATTTCACCAACCCGATGTGGCGGAGAGTCAAGCGCTATTTTTACCCTCTTGGTGATGGTAGAGAACCTTCTCATTTTTCTCCCTCCTGGAGAAGGCAGAGTACCTTCGAGGTGACGGATGTAGATGAGTCTCCCCCCTTAGAGAGCCTCCCATAAGTTCTTCCTGGGCCATAGGAGGAGCAAGATGCAACAAGATCGGAGCAATCGTGTGATCTCCCACACCTCTTCTCCCTCACCAAGCTCACCTTCTCCTTCCTCTCTCAACCCCACAAAACTTCTCAAGAGATCTCCATAGGATTTCCTCTCTAATCACGTTCTCCTCTTCTGTCTCCCTCTCTCAAAATATGATAATTTGATACATTAAAACGGCTCTAAAATCTCTGAATTTGCAAAGTAGTCGTTACAATCGTACAGTATGATTAGTCATCGTACGGTACAATATGTATAAACAGGCTTCGTCCTGGTATGAATGTGTACCAACAGTTCAAAATAAATTGTACAGTACGATAATAAATTGTATGGTACGATCTTCAACATTACTGATCGTACAGGTTGATAGCAGGGACGATCAAATGTTGTCTCTGTTCATTGTATTGTACGATATACATCTTCCAATACGAATGGTCAAAATCAAGGCATCATCCAGGAAGAATTCCGGGATGATCAAATGTCATCTCTGTTCATCATCTAGTATGATATACATCGTACTATACGATGAGGCAAAAAATAAAGGATCATCCAGGACGATTAGAATTTGTCTCTGTTCATCATATTTTACAACTAAGGTCGTACAGTATGATATTCAAATTTTAAATTAAGCCTTGAATTATTCAACTAATCACGGGTTAATTTAAGTAAGTATTTAAAATAAATCGTACAGTACGAAGAACTTTGTCCAATACTAACGGCTGAGAAAACTTACTTAAGTTAATTTGACAGCTAGGGTTTTGGATTTTGAACACATCGTACAGTACGATATAAATCGCACGGTACGACCTATTCACAGAAAATCATTTTACCAACTCATGACGTACAGTACAAAATAAATTCGTACAGTACGATCACCAGAGAAGAAAAATCTTCATTTTTACTTTTAAAACCCTCTCCCCTGAGTGTGTGCATGGTTACTCAGACTTACATATAGTTTGTGGCTAGACTCAAGAAAATAAAAAATTAAATAAATAACAAAATACATTTTCAGAATCATACTCCTAATCTAACCATTCTTGAGTCCTGTTGTCATTCTAAGTAGCTTGTGATCTTCCTGAAATGTTAGTACTCACGGATAATAACCAATAATAAATGATATTCAATGAATAGTAAATCATAAGACATTATTTGTCATCATCAAAATCTCAAACTCGACGGCATGGGTCACAACAGTATTATGTTGGATTCCATAGATGGCCTCACATGGAATGTTTGTGCTACCTCTCCAAATCAAACGATATGTTAGATTAAATCAAAAAATTTTATCATTATCATGCAAGATCAAATGGTTGGGATGGATGTCGAATTATTTAATCACTAACCACTACTATTTCAAAACTCCAATCCTAGTGTATGACACTTCGATGCCACTTGTAATTAAATGTCTTAAATTAGTTATTAAATGTATTTTCATCCTTAAGCTCACAAAAATCATAATAATTGACTCACTAAACCAAAATGCATAAGTAAGGGCTTTATAGTTTCAAGGAAGAGAGCACTACATTTTAAAAATAAAATTTTCTCAAATTGATGTGTGTTTATGAAGTAATGGAACTTTGAATGGTAGCAATTTTTCTTTATTAATTTTTAAATACTCAACCATTGGGCCTAAAACATTATTGAGTAATACTATGGGATGTCCCCTACATCTCATAATTTATCAAAGCATGATTGAAGCCTCTACTACACTTGCTTGATTTTTTAAATACTTAGTTCACAAATTGACCTAAATGTTTGGAAAATTATAGTGGTCAATCCATATAGCATTAGGCTTTCTATTTCCTATATTTTGTGTAGTTTTTTGTAAGGGTTAGAGATAATTAATTACAAGCCTTGATGAATAATAAATATACTTAGGTAATTAAACTTAGGGTTAGGTTTAATCAACTTAAACAAACTCTAGGAAATTCATGTTAGCTCCAATAGGGATGAAAAATAAACCTAGCATACTTGAGGTTAATTAAAATTTATTAATCCATTTAATTAGTAAACCCTAAATTTAGCCCTTATTTTGGGCTAAAATTTTCTAAAATTCCATATTTTGATTGTGCTGGTATAGGCATAGAACCCAAAGTGATGCCATTATTATAGTTCATTATGGTGGTATTCTAAGCTCAGTGTTGTTTTGGATTTGGTTTTTCTATCTGGTGGGATATTAGTTCTCCCTTCTACACTCAGAGTTATTTGTACAAAACACCTTCCTATAATCTATTATATTGCCTTTACTTTAATATTAACTATATTATTGTTCTTTACCTGCGCATCTCTATTTTATATCACTTGGTCTTGCATATTATATATGGTGTAGGTTTTTTGGCTTAAAGCATCTTTTTGTAGGAAGAGTGCTGAATGTTAATCATCAGATCTTCCTTTTTTTAGGATGCTAGCTCCAGCCCACCTTAGAATGTTCCTAGGTTTTTTTTTTTAATTGTGCATAGAAGGGGCCTTAGGCTCCTAAGTTTTCTTTTTATCTACTTTGTAGCTCTTCTAAGAAGTAGTGAGTTGAAGGTCCTTCTTAAGGACTTTGTAATATCCTTTTTAATTAAAGCGTATGTTATGGGTTTTAACCATGAAAAGTTCTAAAATTCATAATTATAAATGCAAATTAAATTGCATTAGATCGTAAAGTTTAATATATAATAATAAAAAAAAAAGTCGTATCAAATTTAATCTAACTTAACCCTAATATTTATATGTTTGATGAGAATGTTAGGCCTAAGTGAACTTATCCCTAGGCACACCAAGTTGGGGTGAATAAAAAAAAAACTAGTTTCTTAATTCAAAATAATTAAAATATTTTTTTGATTTTGTAATATTTAAAAAAAATAAGTAGCAATATTCACTAAGTGCTGAAGTGAAAAAATTTGACAAAATATCTAAGCAATGATTTCACAATTTTCACCAAGCAGTTATAATGGAATTAAAATGCAAAAAGTAAAATGAAAGAAAAAATAGAAATTAGAACAAACACCAGAGTTTTATAGTGATTTAGTCAAATAGTGACCTATATCCACTCCTCAAAGTCCACCACTCTAAGTATTGCACTATCACTATAATATCTCTTATTTTGACCACATAACAAAGCAAAGAAGCCCTTACACAAATCACTTCAACCAAACTCGGTGTGATGGAAAGCCAAAAGCTTTGTCACCCTCCAGATGATGGCAGAGGACCTTCAATCCTTTCTCCCTCCTAGAGAAGGTAGATTACCTTGAATTCCTCGCTCAACCTCCTGGTGATGGCAAAGAACCACATGCTTAAGTGAAAGAATTTCTTTTGGAGCCACCAAAGAAATGCAAATAGGCACTTGAAGGAGCAAGGCAAGAAACTTTGCTTGGAACAACCATGTGAAGCCCTCACACTACTCCCTCACTCTAAAGTTCTCTCTCTTCATCCCAAAGCTCTTCTAAACTTTCTTCTTTAAACTTCCTCTCAATAGCACTCAACTGCCAAATACTTATCAGGTTAATAAGAGAGATTAAATATAAGACCTCACTTGAAGTGCTAAAATTTAATTCTGCAACTTTAATCATCAAGTATTACCATGGATCATCCTATACGATTAGTGCAAAGTACTCATGTTAGTACTATATGAAGAAATAGGTGTTGTACAGTTAATTAAATGAATTGAGCTGATCATCCAGGATGATTAAATGCATAGTCTAGCACAATTAGTTTAAATGACTTGGATTATCATCTAATATGACTACAGATGGTTTAATTATCATACTGTTGAGATTATTGCATTTTAATTTTTAGATTATTGAGATTCTTGTAACATGTATGTTTTTTATGATTCCAAATATTATTGGTTTACTTACTGATTCTCCTAACATATTTTGGATGTATTAATTTTGTTATTATTGTGTACTAATATTTTAGGGAAATCATACTCCACATTATTAAAGACTTCAAATAAGATTAGATTAGAGTTCATTGTAAATGGAGTATGTATTTTTTATTTTATTGAGTCTGAAAGAGTGTGATTGTAATTGAGTAACTGTGCACACATACACTGGGTAGTGATTAAAATTTGTAAATTTTTGAACTAATCATACTGTATGAATTCATTTCAAACAGGATGATTTGATTAGTTATACTCTCCTACAAGCTGTTAAATGAATGAAAGGAGAAATTTTTTGTAAGTACTAAACATGCTGTACGAAGGCTTCTTCATACATACAACATCCAAAATATGAATTGGACGGGTTCCTTTTCATCCCGATGAATCCCATAGTTTTTTAAATTTATCATACTTTATGATATGTTGTTCATACAGATGACGTCTAGAGTACGAACAGATGGGTCCCTTTTCGCCCTGATGAATCCCAAAGTTTTGTGAACTTATCAGATTAGTTGTTTGTACAGATAACGTCTAGAGTACAAAAATATGAGGTGCCTTTTCATCCCAATGAAGTTGAAAATTTTTCTTAACCATTTGTATAGTACAAACTTTGTTCATACTGGACAATCCTCGTGTATGAAAATATTTCGTGCAGGTTCATATTGGTTCATACGCAATAGTTTTTGAACTATTCATACGTACAAAAAAATGATCATTCTGTATGATTGTATATGCTCAAAATGGAAAATTTTAGTTTTTTGGACTATTTTTTGTGTTTTTCATATAAAAGGTCCTTAGAAACTAATGTGAAACGTGTTGTTCTTCATGATTTTTCAAGAGCAATTGAAAAAGTGTTTGAAAGAGAGTTCTTGCAAGTGGAGTGTGAAGGTATCACAAAGTTACTCAAAGGTAAGAATCTCATTTGATTTTTGGTTACTACTCTTGCTTTCTTCTTTTTAATTGCTCGAGAGAAGATCTTTAAAGAGGATTTGGTTCTCTACCGACACTTGGAGGGTGTAAAAGGAAGACGGTTCTTTGCCGATAGTTGGAAGGTGTGAAAGGATGATGGTTCTCTACTGACACTTGGAGGGTATGAAAGGATGACGGTTCTCTGCCGACACTTGGAGGGTGTGAAAGGATGACAGTTTTTTGCTGCACCAGGGATTGGTGGAAGAGAGGAAAATTATGAAGGCTTCTTTGTGTAGTTGTGGGGTCAAAAGGAGAGTCACTTTTTGTAATAGTACAATACCTAAAGAGGGAGTCTTTTAAGAGTGGATGTAGGTCTTGTTGGATCAAACAACTATAAATCTGTGTCAATTTATTTTTTGTATTTTTACTTTATGTCATCTTATCATTGCGGTTGAAAAAGCATATTTCAATATAAAATTAAGTTGCATAATTTTTAATATTCAATTTTCTTTAAAAAATTTCTAGAGGGTTTTTAAAATTAGCAATTCACCCCCCTCTTAGTTAGCCTTGGGACATTAGCTTAGGCTTATTATTCTATCAGAACTTTATAAGTGGTATCAGATGTTTGTTTCAAAACATAAAGTTTAGATTACTCTTTAAAAATGATAATAGCTACTTTTGGAAATCGAAACACACCTGAAGAATATTCGATCATTAGACATCTATTATTTGATAATATCCCTTTCAATTTTTGGAAAGCACATATGTCTATATTTCTTCAATTGCATTACTATCGCATGTGAATTTTAGTTCATGAAGGATATACTAGGCCAACTAGACTTGTAGAAGGTATTAGAGTTGAAACACTTTTTGTTGAGTGGACTATAGAATAATATGACTTAGCATAATTAAATGCAAAATGTTTAAATAGTTTCTTTTATGCACTTAAGTCTGGAAATTACAAGAAGTTTTCTTCTTGCAAAAATGGAAAGGACATTTGGGATAGGCTTTATATTACATACAAAGAGACTAATGAAGTGAAGCAATCTAGATTAAATATATTGTTACATTATTATGAATTATTTCTCATGAAACCTAATGAATCCATTTCTAACATGTACACAAGATTCACTCAAATAGTCACTTCTTTGCATGCATTAGGTAGGGAACTAATGAATGCTAAAATGGTTAATAAAATACTTCATTGTTTACCTACTATTTATGATGCTAAAATAGCTGCTATTATAGAGTCTAAAGATTTAAATGTTTATTTTATTGATAATCTTCTTGGATCACTAATTACTTACGAGCAAGGAGTGACTGAAAGGAAAATTAATGCAGGAGAGTAGCAAAAGGAGAAGAACATAACACTAAAGGTGGATGACTCGGAGAGTGATCAATCACAACCTGAGGATGAGGATGACATTACCTTGATGACAAGGCAATTCAAGAGTTTTCTTAAAATGATATAAAGGAGACTCTAGTAGTGGAATAAAGGTAAGTTCCACTAAAATGTTAAGGTTTCTAATGATGTGATTTGTTATGAATGCAAGAAACCTGGATATATAAAAATAGATTGCCCTAATCTTAAAGCCACTCCTAGCAAGGAGAAGGTAGAGGAGAAAGCAAATGTGAGGAAGGGAAAGAAGAAATTTCAAAGAGATTTCTGAGTGAACTCAGCTTTGAATTTGTAAGAAACAGAAAAGGTAAAAGAAGTCACCAACTTGTGCTTAATGGTTGATAATCTTGATTAGTCAGATCAAGAAGATATATGTGACTTAACCTATTATGAATTGTTTGAAGTTTCTAAAAGAATTCTTACTGCATATAGAAAACTCAAGAAAATACATGTTATTGAACTCAGAATTGCAAGAGTTATAGAAAGAGCATAAAATCTTTAGTAAAGATCACACACATATTGTCAATAACCACTTGAGCATACTAGATGAAGTTGATGATTTGAATAAGAAAAATGATATACAAAAATCATCCTACATTGAATTGGAAAAAAGAATTTAAATCTTTTAAGGATGAATCTAAAAATAGAGAGAATTATTTAAAATATGATATTAAAGTGTTAGAATATGTAAACACATTTTTTAAATTAAAAGTGAAAGCTCTCGATGAAAATAGGATACCCCCTACACTTGAAGATTTTACTAATCCTATTTTAAAGTCAAAAATCTTAAAACCTAAAAAGAGATAGATTTATTATAGAAGATTAAAAAATTATTTTCCTGGAGTTAAGTGCTTTACTTGTGGGATGACTGGGCATATTTCACACACTTATACTTCACATAAAAAAACTCATTTAGTGTGAAGAGCAAAGATGCATAAAGCAAGTCATATCATACATGCATCTAGTTTAAATTTGTCAAAAGGAGAACCCAAACTAGTTTGGGTTCCCCAGACTAAAATTTAATTGTTATATAGATAAGATCTCATACAAGACCTCATGAGAGCATTTGGTACCTGGATAGTGGTTGCTCGAAGTATATGACTGGAGACACTATATATTTCATATCGCTAGAAGCAATGAATGGAGGCAAGGTTATTTTGGGAAATAATACCACAAGGAAAGTGGTTAGCACAGGTATGATTGGAAACTTGAATAATTTTTTCATTGAAAATGTTTTACTTATAGAAGGCTTAAAGCATAATTTGTTAAGTATTAGTCAGCTATGTGACAGGGGTTATAGCATTAAATTTTATTCCACTAGCTGCATATTAACCCAAAATGGAATGTATATACTACATGGAAATAAGGTAAATAACGTGTATATGTTAGAATTAAATTGTATTGCATCTCCTAATATTTTTTGTATATTTTATTTTATTTAGTTTAAGAGAGTGTGATTGTAATTGATGAATTATGCACACACACACTGGGGGAGTGATTAAAATTTGTAATTTTTTGAACTAATCATACTGTACGAATATATTTCATACGGGATGATTTGATCAGTTATACTCTCCTACAAGCTGTTCAAACAATGAGAAGAGAATTTTTTTCTAATTACTAATTATATTGTATGAAGGCTTCTTCGTACAGACGACATCCATAGTACGAATTGGAAGGGTCCCTTTTCATACCGACGAATCCAAGAATTTTTTGAATTGATTGTACTGTACGATATGTTGTTCGCAGAACAATATCTAGAGTGTGAATTAGAAGGGTCCCTTTTCATCTGGATGAATCCCAGAGTTTTTTAAACTGTATGATATATTGTTCGTATAGACAATGTACAGAGTACGAAAATGTGGGGTACCATTTAATCGTAACGAAGTTGAAAATTTTTCTTAACCGTTCGTATAGTATGAACTTGGTTCATACTGATGATCCTCGTGGATGAAAATATTTCATATAGGTTCATATTGGTTCGTACTTAACATTTTTTGAATGGTTTATATGTATAAAAGATGATCATACTGTATGATTGTATATGCTCAAAATGGAAAATTTTAGTTTTCTGGATGGCTTTTTTGTGTCTTTCATATAAAAGGTTCTTAGAAACTGACATGAAAAGTGTTATTCTTCATGATTTCTCAAGAGCAAGTAAAAGAGTGTTTATGGGAGAGTGTTTGAGAGAGAGTTATTGCAAGTGGAGTGTGAAGGAATCCCAAGGTTACTCAAAGGTAAGCATCTCTTTTAGTTTTTGGTTATTAGTCTTTCTTTCTTCTTTTTAGTTGCTCGAGAAAAGATCTTTGAAGAAGATTCGGTTCACTGCCGACACTTGGAGGGTGTAAAAGGATGACGATTTTCTGCCGACGCTTAGAGGGTGTGAAAGGATGACGGTTCTCTATCGACACTTTGAGGGTGTGAAAGGATGACGATTCTCTGTTGATACTTGGAGGGTGTGAAAGGACGATGGTTCTTTACCTCACTGGGAATTGGTAAAAGAGAGGAAAATTGTAAAGGCTTCTTTGCCTTGCTGTGGGGCCAAAGAGAGTCAGTTTTGGTAATAGTGTAATACCTAAAGATGAAGTCTTTCGGGAGTGAATGTAGGTCTTGTTTGACAGAACCACTATAAATTTGTGTGTCAATTTATTTTCCACATTTTTACTTTATGTAATCTTATTGTTCTGGTTAAAAAAGCATATTTCAATATAAAATTAAGTTGCATAATTTTTCATATTCAGTTTTCTTTAAAAAATTTCAAGAGGATTTTTAAAATTACCAATTCACCCCCCTCACTCCTGGTTAGCCTTGGGTCATTAGCATAGGCTTAACATCCTATCTAGACTTTACACATACCATGTAGGAATTGGGCACAGTATAATTGATCAAATCATCCTATATAATTTGACTGGAATAATTTATCCAAATTTGTTCCCTTATCACAAGATTAATTTATGAAAGATTTAAATACATTATATAGTATGATACATACCATACAATATGATGAGCATAAAATTTGAATTTTAAAATATTGCCTAAATTATGATTTATTATTGGGATCATGTTTTAATCATCTTTTTATTAACTGGTCATACAATATGATATAAATCATACAGTACGATTAAAACAAAAAAATCACTCACTAACATCTTCCCAGAGTATAATCAGATCACTGTCCACTACTCCTTCAATTTCAAACTATGAAAAGGGCAAAGCCAAGAGAAATCATATTTGAAAATGTCTGGAGCTCCTATGAGGCGGCGAGGGGGATCATCTCAAATGCCTGGAGGAAGAAGGATCATAGAAATGCTGAAGAATTTCTAAGAAGAAAAATTAAAAGATCACTCAAGAATCTTTATTTTTGGAGCAAAAACAAATTAAAAGAATTCAAGTTGAAGAAACATGAGCTACAAAAGGATATACTAAATTTGCAAGAGATGAAAACTTCTGAAGAGGGCTTGAATCAGGAGAATTTACTGATTCTGAGAACAAAAGTCCATGAACTCAACATTACTCTAACAAGAATAGCAACTTGGTGGAGACAAAGATAAAAAATCCAATGGATGGAAGATGGGGAGAAGAACACTCGGTTCTACCATACACACGCCACTGCAAATAAGAAGAGTAATATGATAAATCAGATAGCTGATGAAGAAGGAAGAATGGAAGTGAATGAGGATTTGATACATGCCATTATAAAGAACTATTTCTCAAAAAAGTGGATCAAACACGATGCAGAGATGGATGAATGGCTGGTATTTACCAACAAAGACATTATAAAAGAAGACATGATAAATGTTATGAATTCAGATTATTTGAAGGAGGAATTGTACAGTATATTGATGAAGATGGGTAATAACAAATCACTTGGAATGGATGGCGCAAATGCCTGCTTCTTCAAAAACTATTGGAGCATTATTAGTGGTGAAACATGGAATGCAATTGAATGCTTTTTCAAAACAGGTATCATGCCAGAGTATTAGAAAGAAAATTTAGTGGTATTAATTCCTAAAGTACAAAATGCCAATGAATGCTCTAAATTTAGACCCATTTGTCCATGCCAGACCATTTACAAAATGACAGCAGGAATGATCCTAGACAAACTTAGAATGTTCCTCTCTATGGTAATCTCAGAACAACAATGTGCATTTGTATCGGGAAGAAACATTTCAGAGAGTTTCCTCCTAGCACAGGAAATAGTTTATAAAATGAGATATTCGGTTGCAAAACTTGGATACATATTGATTAAGCTTGACATGGAACAAGCTTATGATAGCATGTGTTGGGAAACATTGAATAAAGTCATGAAGAAAATGGGTTTTCCGAAGAAGACAATGAAGGTAATTATGGCATGTGTTAGCTACCCAAAATATGCAATCAACAAAAATGGTAGAAGGACGGGATGGATCAATGCACTTTGTGGATTCGGACAAGGATGCCCACTATCACCAAGCTTGTTCATCTTATGCTCTGAGTTGCTGCCTAAAGCCCTTCAAGCATATGCTGATTAATTGGGTATTAAATTGAATCCTAAAGTGGAAAGAATAACTCATTTATTGTTTGCTGATAATGTGTTATTAGTTGCCAAAGCTGATAGAAATAATGTTAACACATTGAAGCATATTCTCAATAGTTACAGTGGCTAGACTGGCCAGAGAATAAAGCCCAAAAGTCACTAGTGCTATATGGAAAGTAGGTAATAAGAAGGAGGAGGAAACTAAAAAAATTAATAGGAGTAAATTAAGTAATGGAATTCAAATACTTGGGAATCAAACTAGAATAAAGAATATTGATAGCACAAGACTGCAACCATACTATTGAGAAAGCAATGGAGAGATTGAACTCATGGGTAGCATGATGGATTTCTTTGGCGGGAAGAATGCTATTGATTAAAACAACTTTCTCATCTATGATCTCATATTAGTCGGTGCAGTCACTTATACCAAAAAGTGTTCTTATGACAATTAACAAATTAACCAGGAGATTTTTATGGAATAAGGAAGATGGGAGGCAAGGCTTGCATTACATTGCTTGGGAAACACTATGTCTACCCATCAAAGAAGGTGTCTTCTGTATATTAGAAGCTGCGAAGAGACAAGGACCATTGAGAGCAAGGATGGCTTGGAATTCTTGCAAGGTGATCAATCTATCCTAAACAGAGTATTAAAACTCAGATATGGTGATAGTATTTAGGATGAAGGCACTATTAGAAATATATCTCCAACTTGGAAAATTCTGAATGAAGGAGCAAAAGTCTTGAAATCAATAATAAGATTAAGAGTGAAGAATGGAGAAAAAATTAAAATTAAATTTGATAAATGGATACTTAACAGAAGATTATTTTTCATGGCCAGCCACATGTAACGTCAACAATCTGGAAAATGAGAAGGTCTCTTCACTTATCAAGGAGGATGGGAGCTGGAACAAGGAAAAGCTGAACACATATTTCTCTAAAGAGATGTGTGATTTGATTCAACAAATACCAATTGAAAATGAGGCTGATGAGGACAAGATTGAACTAATATACAATAGCTCAGGGAGATCCATTACTTCTCTATCACAGGAAGCCATCAATGTTAATCAAAACCGTGAGGTGAAGAATATTAGATGTATAAATAAGCTCAAAGTTAATTAAAGAGAAAGTCTATTTTGGTGGAGATTAATTAATAAAGCATTGACAAATGAATGGTTACACCATAGAAGATTGACGAGCAACATGGAATGTCCTAGAGGGTGTAAAAGTTCTGAAGATACAAATCATATTGCTGTTAAGTGTTCTAAGCTAATGAAAATACTGCAGAAGTTGAGATAATGGGGTATAAATGTATCGACTTTTCAAACCATTGGGCAGTGTGAAGAAGAGCTAAAAATCAGAGGAGAGTTGAATGTGGTAATGGCAAGAATTTACATTTCCTTTTTTTACCACAACTAGAAGTTCTGAAACTTCTCAAAGCATGGGAAGAACATACCAACTACAACATATATAGCGACTGAAGTATTATCTTAGGTGTGCTCCATACATCTAGTTACAATCGAGAAGAACTGGGACACCAATCAGCAAATGCTGTCTAAAATTTGGTGCCCCCCCCCACCTAAAGGTTGGATTAAACTGAATGCGGATGCGGCAATTCTTCCTACAAATGCAGCAGGGATAACAGGAGTACTAAGGGACCACAAAGGGAGAATGATATGTGCTTACGGTAAGAAAATGATACATTGGGACATTGCTTTTTTGGAGCTAAAGTCAATTCTCACATTTGACAACTATACAAGGATGGATGAGCAAATATAAGGGAATAATAGTAGAAGGTGATAATATACATATCATCAATAAGCTCCAACTATTGATAAAAAGAAAGGCTGAGAGGATGAAATCCTAAAGACCGGACCTATCGCTCATGGAAGTTTTCAGCAATATTATTTTTAAATTCATTCAAAGAGATTGTAATAAGGTAGCTGATTTTTGCTCCCACTTTGCATTACTAGGTGATTTTTATTGGGAAATTTTTTTAGATACGGAATTTCCCTCAAGTTTTGTTGACTTGATTAAGAAGGAATGTATGAGTTTCTCTTCACTTTAGTAGGTTGTATTTACTTCATTCCTTTAGTTTTAATGTAATTTTTATACTTTATTCAAAAAAAAAATCACTCCCTTAAGTTTGTGTGTGTGCGCGCATGGTCACCAATCTTAGTACCCACCAAATACATGATTTTACTTAAGAAAGATAAAAATACATAAGAATTGAAAATATAAACTCCTCACACGACATACTTATCCCTAGTCTACCAAAGCTGAACCTGATAAAACTTGCAAGTGTAAGGTGGACCTGAAATGTTAGTGCATGAAAAACAGATAGATATGCAATAATAATAATTAACAAGAGATATCACATTAAGAAATCCAATAATATTTGTTTTCATCAAAATCACAGCACTTATGTTAAGATTTGCAACAACCTCCCCCTTTTTTATATTACAATCATTATTGATAAATAATATCAAATGTATTTTTATTATTTCCTAAACTTCCCCTTACTAAGTGAATATTTAGAAAAGAAAATAGGGAGGTTTTTTTTTTAAATAATACATAAGTAAGGAGCACAAAAATAGTCAAAAATTAAAAGATTAATCATTTTAACCACAAAGTATAGCATACCAACAACAAATTGCTCCCTCTATTGACATCACAAAAAGGAGGAAATAGCTAAATAAAGTTCCTAAAGAGAAAAACATACTTAACAAATCCCTAAAGTAAAAATAATATATACATTGGCATGCTGACTAGGTGGTGGTCGGAAGAATCGATGGATTGAAGAAAGTTTCTACCCAAATAAGGCTATATCATTCTTGTGTTGGTATTGTTGTTGTGTTATGTACTTATCAAAGTGAGCTATATCATTGGCATGTTGTTGTTGCTTCTCTACTACATAGGAGACAAACTGAGCTTCCCACTAGTCAAACCTCTGAACCTATATATCTTACTGAGACTGCTAGTGGATAAGTTATGATATCATAATTTATACTGGTGCTTGACCTCCCTCTGCTTTGATTGGCTCATCATAAACATAGTGAACATTATTATGGTGAGTGCTGTGAAGGATGTAGAAGGACCTATTAGAATAGAGAATGGGAAGATTATCTGGTGGTGTAGGGAATTAGATGTTATATTTAGACTCTAGGAAGAATGTAATTATGTGACATAATGCAAGATTTAGCTTTCTTTCATGTTTAGAATCTCGAATGCAGGTTAGATGCTCAAGATATTGAAAAATTAGATCAGCTGCATTAAAGCTTATCTCAGCCACAATACAGTAGGTAATCATAGATAAAAGAGGTGTGATATTAATTTGATCCACAGCTTTTGAAATTATTGAGTTGCGAAGGATATGCTAGATGATTCCATTATCTTGGACTAAGGTATTGACATGGGCAATGTGGTATCTAACATTGGTTTTTCTAAGGGTAGTGTTTGCAAGGGTCCAATCATAGTCAGGATTTATAGCTAAAATGTGAACTTTTTTATAGTTATAGAAAGGTGAAGGAATTCATGAAAACCTTGGTATGTGTTTGTGGAAGGCCTCATATTCATGTACGATTAGAAGGAAGTGTCCTCACTATTGATTCAGAGAATTAAAAAAAAAAATAAAAAAGAAGTTTATAATTAAATGGGTAGGAAAGTGTGAAAATAATCTAAAGAGTGGTACAAGCAAAGAGAAAAAGTACATGGAAGTTTAAAACTTCCTGGTTTACGATCTTACAAGGAATGATACTAGCATTTTTGTATCGATTGTAAGCTTATTCCTTAGCAACTTTGGAAAATTGAGGTTCAATGGGGCGTCATGAAGAACTTCCTATTAGAGCTCATGAACGCTTCCCTCTTGCCATCTCAAAGAACAAGATCTTTAGGGAAGAGGTAAGAAGAGTGAAATGAGTTTAGTTAAGAAAAGCTTTTAATTTCCTCTCCTTAAATAGACTGGCCATATCATACAGTATGATCGAGACAATGTATAGTATGATCAAGAACATTCAATTTCATCCAGTCTGATCAGTCAAAAAGGCAGTCTTATTGTAAACTATGATCAAAATCATATTGGATGATCATTGACTGGTCAAATCATCATGTACGAATAGATGTTCGTATAGTATGATATGATATTAAATATCATAAAAAAACAAAAAAAATGATATTAAATATCTTATTGACCAAATTCAATCCTTCTAATGTCTATGACCAATTAATCATTAGCAATTAAATAATGATTAGTAGCTAAATGCATGATTACAATCAATCCTCATGTATGATTAAGATTGTACAATATGATTAGTTTAAATAGCATTAATTTTATAATTAGTTGATTTAATAATTTTTACGAGCAATTAATCATGAAGTATGATTAGTTTAGAAAAATTCACTTCTGATTTTTTTCTCATTACCTTACTCCCTTGCGTGTGTGTGTGCACAGTTACCAGGCTAGCATACGCCCTTACAAGACTTGACTCAAGAAATTAAAAAATACATAAATGAATTTTACAGGCTCTTTCAGCATACTCTATTTTACCCAATCTTGGGTTCTAAATCATTATTGATTGGTGCATTGTGTACCTGAAAGATTAGTACACATAATAACAAATATGCAGTACAACCACTAGGAGACAAAAAGATACAATTAGTAATATTCGTTATCATATAAACCATGACCTCAAAATCCAGAGTTGTAATAACTTTAACTTAGTTAATTAAATATTAATTATATTAAATCATATAAAATTAATCATTAGTCTAATTGGCCAAATTTTTTTATTGATTGTACTAAGTTTAACCTATACCTAAGGTATCGATCATCTAATCAATTGAGACAAGCTGATTAATCAACCATATACCCTATGCTCCATCTATAGGGAAGAAATATAATAAATACCTTCAACTTATAAATTTTATAAGAAATTAATTATAAATAACAAGAAAACAACTAAATTGCATCTAATCCTAAATAAATAAAATAATAAATAAAACTATAAATATAATCTATAATAAGTTAAATAGCCTTTTTTAGAGGAAACCTATGAAGGGGCTTACACGTTCATTAAGAAAAAAAGGTACATAGTCGTTAAGGGGACCTCAAGTTCTCTACTACTCAAAAGAGCTACAGAAATAAAGAAAAAAAAACCTAAGAGCTCGAGTTCCCAACAACACAACAATACAAAATCACCTAAGTACATTCTATGGTGCTCAAGGGAGAGCACCCAAAAAGAGAGAGCAAAATAAAAAATAGCAAAAGGCTCTAAGCTACCATCCACGGTGCCATCCTTACGATCAATTACACAAAATAGATCCTGCAAAAAAAGTTGATAGAAAAAATAGACATAGCAGTAATATAGCATAAGAAATATATGAAGATAGTCCAAACAGTTAATCACATAAACATTAGGATAATAGAGAAATAAAACATTAAGAGCCATCCTTACAATCAATTGCACAAAATAGATACTTCTCCATAATAACCTCAGCAAGAAAAAATAGGTGCATAAAAACAAACTGACAACACAAGAAACAACCACCACTATCAAGGTGCTTCAAACTATCAAACCAAATCTCCATAGTCAACTGACAAGGGCATAATGAAGAGAAGGCACCAATACTCCCAAACATAAGATAAAAAGAGCGACCTAGCTAGATAAAATGAAAAATAATGACCACAATTGTTGTGTTATGTATTTATCAAAGTGAGCTATATCATTGGCATGTTGTTGTTGCTTCTCTACTACATAGGAGATAAACTGAGCTTCCCACTGGTCAAACCTCTGAACCTATATATCTTACTGATACTGCTAGTGGATAAGTTATGATATCATAATTTGTGCTGGTGCTTGACCTTCCTCTACTTTGATTGGCTCATCATAAACATAGTGAACATTATTATGGTGAGTGCTGTGAAGGATGTTGAAGGACCTATTAGAATAGAGAATGGGAATATTATCTGGTGGTGTAGGGAATTAGATGTTATATTAAGACTCTAGGAAGAAAGTAATTAGAGAGAGAAGCTCTAGTTTTTTTATTCTAGAGAGAAAGTTCGAATCCTCTGTTTTCGCGGGTTTTTTCTCGCCTCCGGCCATGGCGGCCTCTTGCCGTCAGCCTTCAGATCCTCTTGATCTGAATTATTCCGTGGTCCTACAGAGTTCTTTTGATCGTCCTCCCCTGGCGCAATCGACGAATAGCACCGAACCGCTAACTTCGAGATCGGTTCTTCAGATTTCTAAAGAACGAATTGATTTGCAAATTTCATCAACATCTGATTTGAAGGGCAAGGGCTTATTAGATCCTTCATCTTCTGACCTAAGAAGTAAAGATGCTAATAGAATTGAAGATCTCCCTTATTCTTCAAATTTAATTTTTGGGACTCTGGATCGAGATATTCTTGTTTCCCGAAAATCTGCAAATACGGGTGATATTGTTTCATTAGAAGACAAGCATGTTGAAGACATTAAGAACCCGAAGACTTCTTTTGTTAACGCTTGGTCAAGACCTCAACGCATTAAGATCAATTTTGATCCCAATTCTACCGTCATGTCTTCAGATGGGTTAGCAGTCAAACTAAACACCGAATTGGAAATCACCAATTCTAAAATTCTTCAGAATTCTATTGTGCTGAAAGTTCTAGGAAAGAATATTCCATTCTCTATTTGCAGTATTGAGCTACGCAAACAATGGAATAGGTTTGGTAATTTTCATCTAACTTCCTTAGGGATGAATTGGATTCTATGTTCTTTCAAGACAACCACTGCTATGGATGAAGTCTTAAGCGGAGGACCTTGGTACACTGGTGGACACATTATTGGGCTAGACAAATGGTCACCATTTTTTTCGCCGCTCTCTTTGAAAGGCTTAACAGCACCTGTCTGTATTCACTTCCCTCACCTGCCTTTGCACTATTGGGATGAAACCAACATAGCCATGACAGCTTCAAGAATTAGCTCACCTTTGTTCTTTGATGGTAATTCCTTTAGTTGGAGCAAAAAGGAATTCGCACGGGTTTGTGTACGCATAAATCTGGAAAACAAACTACCTTCGGGTATATGGGTTGATGGCTTAGGTGGAAGATTTTTTCAAAAGGTCGAATATGAAAAACTGTCTTCATTCTGCTTCAATTGTGCAAAAATTGGGCATCTAAATTTGGTTTGCCCTGATATCCTCCGAGCAACTGGAACCGGTAAATCTCCGGTTGAAGTTACAAATGAAGAGTCCCACCAAGCAGAACAAAATGACTTTGGACCTTGGATGCACGTCAAATTCAAGAAGAGATTGAGACAGTTGAGGAATCGTGTGGCATCTTTTAGGAAAGATGATAAGACAACGGGCACTTCAAGCAATACTAATCATCTCGATCCAGACATCTCTATTCCAAACAATACTGATGATCACCCACATCAGAGTATTGCAGCTCAAACAGATTTGAAATTGTCCAATAGTTCTGACATTCTGGATGACATAATTGAAACAACTAGCAGGGCTATCAATCCCCCACAACATCCTAAAACTACCTCTGTAGCAGAATTACAAATTTTAAATAGCTTTGGGATTCTTGATGATATATCTGACTCCAACACTGAAGAAAAATCGGGAAGGCAAACTACTTCCGATCTGAATAAAGTTGTAGCTGGGGAAAATGAAACTTACTTGCTTTCTAATTCTCCAGTTTGTGCTGCTGAACAAGTAACTGGTTACATCACTATTCCCAATCGCTTGAAGACATTGGATTGTTCATGAATTGATTAGAATGGTTCTGATAGTTTATTGTCAGCTGATGTTCCCATTGACATTTCTGAGGAGCTGATAGGAATTCCACTGGACAGTAATGCTGAAGTTTTAAATTCAAAATCTGTTAAACAGAAAGCCAAGCCTCAATTATAATTCTTGGGTCCCATTGAACCCATTTCCAGAAAGAGAAAGGTGGAAGGGAAACTCAGAAAGAAAGGTGGGGACTCTTCCCCTCTGGTTAATTAATGTCATCCTTAATCTTCTGGAACTGTAGAGGGGTCAAGAAGAAAGAGACCGTCCTATACCTTAAGGAAGTGGTTAGGGATAATTCTGTTTTCTTTGTTGGTTTGGCTGAAACCAAAGTCTCCATGATTAATAAGACTGATGTTGGTCGTATTATTGGCAACAGCTGGGATTTCTTTCACCAACCTGCAGTTGGCACTGCAGGAGGTATTATGATTATGTGGGATAGCAATTTGGCTAGCTTTACTATGATTGAACATACCTCACAGGTTGTCTTCGATGCTTTGACTGCACCATATAAAGGCCTATGGCATGTTGCCATGGTGTATGGTCATAAGGACTTTCAAATCAGACATGATCTTTGGAATTGGCTTGACAAGGTTATGATGATTGATGTACCCACGATTGTGGGAGGAGACTTCAACTGCCTCCTTTCTACTGAGGACAAAAGAGGTGGTAAACGGTTTAAAATGACTAAAGGAACCGAAGAAATGAAATTTTTTATAGTAAATCAAGATCTTCATGACTTAAGCGTTGTTGGTCCTAAATACACTTGGTGCAATAACAAGCATGGCATTACTAGAATTTGGGAACGGCTCGATCACTGTTTATTAAATTCATCTGACTTACAGTTGGTTCCATCTGCATATGTCAAGCACCTTCCACGAATTGCTTCGGACCACTGTCCTGTGGCTTTTAAGCTTGACGGCACTATGCATTCGCATCCTAAAACCTTCAGATTTGAAGACACATGGAGATCCTGTCCTGCTACCAAAGGCATTGTTGCTAAAGCATGGAATAAGCATGATTATGGTGATGACTCGGAAGTCCTTAACATAAAAATCAAGAGAACCTTGAAATCCCTTTTTTTCTGGAATAGAAACAAATGCAAAAGCTTGAACCAGCTAAAAGATGAACTGCAGAATGACATTCTCAAATTGCAATTGCAAGAAGATGAGGAGGGTGGTCTATGTCCTGAAGATCTTGACACACTCTGCAGTAAGGTTAGAGAATTTAACGTTACTCTAGTTAGACTCTCTACATGGTGGAACCAGCGCGCAAAAGCCAAATGGAACGAAGATGGAGATACCAACTCTAGATTTTATCATGCCTATGCGACGGCTAGGAAGAATGGCAAGTTGATCAGACAAATTAAGGATGAGAATAATACCACTGTGGAGGAATTGGAGAAAATTGAATCAGTTTTCTTAAAGTTCTTTGAAGATAAATGGAAGCCAAGGAACTACAATATCCAGAACTGGCCTAAAATTGATCACAAACAGCAACTTGATATCGCAGATATTGATTGCCTAAATTTAGTTTTTTCTGAAACTGAGTTCTTTAATGCCGTCTCCCAGCAAGGCTCAAACAAATCTCCGGGATTAGATGGTTCAACTTCATCGTTTTTCAAATTCTATTGGGACATTATTAAAGATACTACTTGGAGAGCTATCAATCATTTTTTCACCACTGGACGCATGAATGGAGCTTGGAAAGACACCTTGATCGTTCTTATTCCCAAGATCAATACTCCGGTAACTCCCTCTAATTTTCGCCCTATAAGTCTTTGTCAAACTATCTACAAAATTGCTACTACTATGATAGTTAATAGACTCAAGATCTTCATTCCTAAACTCATCACCGAGGAGCAAGTTGCATACGTTCCGGGCAGATCTATGTCTGATCACTGCCTCTTGGCTCTAGAAATTTTTAATAAATTCAGGATTTCAAAAAATAAGAAAGGCTTAATGGCGATCAAGCTTGACATGGCCCAAGCTTTTGACAGCATGTGTTGGAAGACATTGGAGAATGTTCTTCTCTGGTTTGGGTTCCCGGGAAGTTTCTCTAACCTTATTCTGGAATGCATCACCGGAGTTCGGTTCTCTATTCTTCTGAATGACAAAGGAACAAGATGGATTGAAGCCAAGAGTGGCTTTCGACAAGGTTGCCCCATGTCACCTTACCTTTTTATTATGTGCTCTCAGCTTCTTTCTAGCTTAATTCAGCAAAGAGGTCTTCAAATTGGCATCCATACGTCCAATAGAGCTCCTAAAATCACTCATTTGCTTTATGTTGATGACGTTTTGTTGTTTGGAAAAGCCTCCGTCTTTTAGCTTCATGTAATGATGAATTTAATCAAAGAATATTGCGGATGGACTGGGCAAGGCGTAAACCAGAGCAAATCACAGATTATCTTTGGGAATTCTACTAACCAATCTCTGAAACGTAAGATTGGTAAAAAAATTGGTTTTAGAATTGTCAAAGAGTTTCACTATCTTGGCATTAAAATTTCTTTGAGAAGGCTGGCAAGGAATGACTATCAATTTGTTATTGATCATGCTTTAGATAAACTCAACTCTTGGGGAGCTCGGTTCCTCTCTATGGCTTGTAGGCTAATTCTAGCAAAATCATCCCTGCTTTCACTTCCAACCTTTGTCTCTACTCACTCCTTAATCCCTAAGAAAATACTTTATGATTTGGACCGCATCTGTTGTGACTTCATTTGGCATCAGAATAAAGATAACAAGGGACTGCATTACATCGCTTGGGATGACTTGTGTATACCGAGAAATTGTGGAGGACTGGGTATGCATTCTTCAGTCAAAAGAGTTGGGCCCTTATGTGCCCGCTTAGCCTGGAGACTTTATCAAAATCCTTCCTCTCTTTTGTTCAAATGCTTGACTGCTAAACATGCTTCGGATATTTGGAATGGTAAGACTAAACAGGGACAATCCGCTGCCAGATCCATAATCTCCAATGGAGTTTCATTCCTTAAGCCTATCATCAGATGGAAAATTGCCAACGGTGCTAACATTAGTGTGATGGATGATATTTGGCTTCTTGATAAAAATTTTAATAAATGGCCAATGCTAGCTGATTGTATTGGTTAGGAAAATCTTACATTGCAGAATTTTCTCATTGACGGTCACTGGAATCATACTGAACTTAACCGTTACTTCAACCCAGATTTAGTTAACCTCATTGTTACACATTGTATTATTCATAATGATGACAATGACAGTATGGAGCTTCTTTACCAACATTCAGGAAAATCAATCACTTCGTTGGCTTACGCAGAAGTGATTAAGTTTTAGAAGACTTTTGAAGATCATGGCTTTGCTATATGGCTTCGTAAGTTGAAACTTAAGCCAAGGGTTGAACTCTTTTGGTGGCGTTTGAGCAGTTTTGCCATTCCAACGAATGAGTTCTTGAAACACAGGAAGCTAACTACTAATGATCTTTGTGCTTATGGTTGTCTGGATATTGAAACCTGCGAGCATATTTTAATTCATTGTAAGTCTCTAACTGAGATTTTGAACAAATTGAGAGCTTGGGGATTCTACATTCCAGTATTTAGCTCTCTTGAAGATTGCTTCCAACATCTTAAAATGCTTTCCTGTAAAGGATCAGATACTGTTAGGCTATTCTACATGGCAGTTTATTATTCCTGGAACCACAGAAATGACAAAAAGCATTGCAATCCGGTTTCCCCTGATTCTGTGATTGCTGCAAATGTGATCTTCGCTGCCACCAACAAGTTCCAATTTCTAGTTAACTAGGATGTTAACCTCCTAAGGGAGTCCAGTGCTACTTGGCATCCCCCACCACTAGATTAGATTTAATTTAATGTTGATGCATCACTCCTGGACTCTAGCTTAGCAAGCATAGGCGGTGCAGCAAGGGATTCTAAAGGCAATTTACTTCTTGCATTTGGGAAGAAGAGATTACATTGGGACATCAATCAACTAGAATTGGAAGCAGTCTACGCTCTGAAGGATTACATTCATGATTGGAAACTTAACTGTAAAGGACTGATTATAGAGGGAGATAACTACAATGTTATCAATTTTCTACATAACTCTGTCGAGAAGAATACTGCTGCTGGTCAAGATGTCGAGAAGCTTTACTTCTTACACGACTTCAATAAGGTGATTTTTATACATATTGACAGGAATGGTAATAAAGTTACTGATTTATGTGCAACTCTTGTATTGAAGAATGATTTCTGTTTTGATTATATTTCTTCTCCTGATATTCCTTCTTCCCTATCATGTCTTTTGAAGAAGGAATATGAGGCTGCTTTTCTTTGACTTGTTGTAACTGTTTCCTTTAGTTCTTAATGCATCTTTGCAATCTTCAAAAAAAAAAGGGAAGAAAGTAATTATGTGACATAATGCAAGATTTAGCTTTCTTTCATGTTTAGAATCTCGAATGCAGGTTAGATGCTCAAGATATTGAATAATTAGATCAGCTGCATTAAAGCTTATCTCAGCCACAATACCGTAGGTAATCATGAATATAAGAGGTGTGATATTAATTTGATCCATAGCTTTTGAAATTATTGAGTTGCGAAGGATATGCTAGATGATTCCATTATCTTGGTCTAAGGTATTTACATGGGCAATGCGGTATCTAACATTGGTTTTTCTAAGGGTAGTGTTTGCAAGGGTCCAATCATAGTCGGGATTTGAAGATAAAATGTGAATTTGTTTATAGTTATAGAAAGGTGGAGGAATTCATGAAAACCTTGGTATGTGTTTGTGGAAGGCCTCATATTCACGTACGATTAGAAGGAAGTTCCCTCACTACTGATTCAGAGAATTAAAAAAAAAATTAAAAAGAAGTTTATAATTAAATGGGTAGGAAAGTGTGAAAATAAGCTAAAGAGTGGTACAAGCAAAGAGAAAAAGTACATGGAAGTTTAAAACTTCCTGGTTTACAATCTTACAAGGAATGATACTAGCATTTTTGTATCGATTGTAAGCTTATTCCTTAGCAACTTTGGCAAATTGAGGTTCAATGGGGCGTCATGAAGAACTTCCTATTAGAGCTCATGAACGCTTCCATCTTGCCATCTCAAAGAACAAGATCTTTAGGGAGGAGGTAAGAAGAGTGAAATGAGTTTAGTTAAGAAAAGCTTTTAATTTCCTCTCCTTAAATAGACTGGCCATATCATACAGTATGATCGAGACAATGTATAGTACGATCAAGTGCATTCAATTTCATCCAGTCTGATCAGTCAAAAAGGCAGTCTTATTATACAGTATGATCAAAATCATATTGGATGATCGTTGACTGGTCAAATCATCATGTACGAATAGGTGTTCGTATAGTATGATATGATATTAAATATCATAAAAAAAACAAAAAAATGATATTAAATATCTTATTGACCAAATTCAATCCTTCTAATGTCAATGACCAATTAATCCTTAACAATTAAATAATGATTAGCAGCTAAATGCATGATTACAATCAATCATAATGTATGTTTAAGATTGTATAATATGATTAGTTTAAATAGCATTAATTTTTATAATTAGTTGATTTAATAATTTTT
Organism: Dendrobium nobile; assembly: GCA_022539455.1. Classification (NCBI taxonomy): domain Eukaryota; kingdom Viridiplantae; phylum Streptophyta; class Magnoliopsida; order Asparagales; family Orchidaceae; genus Dendrobium; species Dendrobium nobile. The sequence continues at coordinate 58,005,239 of CM039735.1, forward strand.
ACGAGCAATTAATTATGCAGTACGATTAGTTTAGAAAAATTCTCTTCTGATTTTTCTCATTACCTTACTCCCTTGCGTGAGTGTGTGCACAGTTACCAGGCTAGCATACGCCCTTACAAGACTTGACTCAAGAAATTAAAAAATACATAAATGAATTTTACAGGCTCTTTCAGCATACACTATTTTACCCAATCTTGGGTTTTAAATCATTATTGATTGGTGCATTGTGTACCTGAAAGATTAGTACACATAACAACAAATATGCAGTACAACCACTAGGAGACAAAATGATACAATTAGTAATATTCGTTATCATATAAACCATAATCTCAAAAGCCAGAGTTGTAATAACTTTAACTTAGTTAATTAAATATTAATTATATTAAATCATATAAAATTAATCATTAGTCTAATTGGCCAAAATTTTTATTGATTGTACTAAGTTTAACCTACACCCAAGGTATCGATTATCTAATCAATTCAGACAAGTTAATCAATCAGCCATATACCCTATGTTCCGTCTATAGGGAGGAAATATAATAAATACCTTAAACTTATAAATTTTATAAGAAATTAATTATAAATAACAAGAAAATGACTAAATTGCATCGAATCCTAAATAAAACTTTAAATTTAATCTATAATAAGTTAAATAGCCTTTTTTAGAGGAAACCTATGAAGGGGCTTACACGTTCATTAAGAAAAAAAGGTACATAGTCCTTAGGGGACTTCAAGCTCTCTACTACTCAAAAGAGCTACAGAAATAAAGAAAAAAAAAACCTAAGAGCTCGAGTTCCCAACTACACAACAATACAAAATCACCTAAGTACATTCTATGGTGCTCAAGGGAGAGCACCCAAAAAGAGAGAGCAAAATAAAAAATTGCAAAAGGCTCTAAGCTACCAACCCCGGTACCATCCTTACGATCAATTGCACAAAATAGTTCCTGCAAAAAAAGTTGATAGGAAAAATAGACATAGCAGTAATATAGCATAAGAAATATATGAAGATAGTCCAAACAGTTAATCACATAAACATTAGGATAATAGAGAAATAAAACATTAAGATCCATCCTTACAATTAATTGCACAAAATAGATACTTCTCCATAATAACCTCAGCAAGAAGAAATAGGTGCATAAAAACAAACTGACAACACAAGAAACAACCGCCACTATCAAGATGCTTCAAACTATCAAACCAAATCTCCATAATCAACTGACAAGGGCATAATAAAGAGAAGGCACCAATACTCCCAAACATAAGATAAAAAGAGCGACCTAGATAGATAAAATGAAAAATAATGACCACAAGATAACCCAAACTGACCAATCCAATGAACCAAAATAGAAAGAAGAAGTAAAGATAGAACTGCCAGAAAAACACCAACCCAACTACAAACCAAGAGTAATACCAGCAACCTTCGAACAAGAATTAATCAGCCCCATAAAAGACCAACAGCCCAAGAAGGGGAAACCCCACCCCGCAAACATGCAGTAACCCAGCCAACCAGAATCTAAGAAACCAAGGCCAACACAGATCCAAGAAAAACACTCCTGCATTGGCCCCACCAAACACTCAGGCAATAAGGCCAAATACAAGAAGCACCAGGAGAGATGCCACCAGACAATAACACAACAAAATAGAGACAAACATCTTATATAAGGTAGGGAAAACTACTTCCACTCGAAGGGCTAAAAAACCACAACCCAAAAAAATAAAAGAGGGCCACATAAGCCCACCCCCCCCCCCACACACACACACACACAAGCAATTACTAAAATATGAGAAAAATAGAGCAATCTGTTAAAAACCACACCAACCGGAGAGTCAAGGAAACCAGCAAACCAGATACACAATTGTAGAAAATAACAAAAACACAAGAAATATAGCCAAAAAAATAGACAAAAAAGAAGCCCCCATAGGCAAGGGACACAAAACCACATGCTCCAGCCAAAAAAAAACCTTAGATTCTAACCTATGGTATTCCAATAACATTAAGCCTTAAGAGACCATTCAACACCACAGGGAGGTTGGAACAAAAAATCCAAACCACACCCCCCAATTGGTAAGCCAAGTAGCACAAGCATTACCATCCTTGCAAATATGATAGAAGGAATAATTCATAAATATCAACAGATTCTTAATCTCCCTCACCAAATAAAACAAATCAGGATTACACACCGTATCAACAATAAAATTTAAAAATTGAAAATTATAGTCATAATTAACCTCAATACAAATATTAGTTAAGTTAAGAGAAATACATAACCTTAAACCATAGAGAATAGATGTGGTGATAGCATAGAACACATCACCATTCTATAAAGGACTAGTAAAGGCCATAATAAGACTGCCAATAATATCTTTGATAACCCCTCCACAACCCAAGGAGGAGTCAATGCTTGGACCATCCACATTCAGTATAATGAAGTTTATGCTGGGTTTGATCAAATAAATAAATTTAGGTTCTTTGGTAATATGACCAACCTCCCAATTAAGACCTAAATTAGAAATAATAAAAGGGTAATTTTAAAAATTCTTGATAGAGAGCAGCTTAACAGAGAAAAGAGCCAAAACCTTAGCATTCACATTTTAGATAATCATTTGATGGTTCATACCAACACCATTAAAAAAAGAGTTAATCCTCTCCAACCATAACTACCAAAGGATGAGAGAAGGAATAACATTTTTAATTTTCCCATGAGTCTTAAAAAACTAAGAATTAAGCATGGCATTAATAGATAAATGAGCATTAAAACAATTCAATTGAAACATGTCATCAAAATAAACCCAAATTTTAATAGCTAAAGGACCAGAAATAAAAACATGATGCATATTCTCCATATGGTACCAACATTGGCACTTGGAAGGCAAAATAAAACCTCTTTTGATGAGATTATCATCTGGGGGAATAAATTTACGCAAGATTCTCCAGACAAAAATAGCCATAGTGGAAGGAATACTTTTATGCCAAATTATAGAGAAAATATTATTAACATCCTTCCTATATCCAAAAGCATGCCAAGCATTATTTATATTAAAACCACCATCTTCAGACAAATCACATAAAATAATATCATTAGATTTAGCATTGATAGGCAAGTTTAGAATTTGATGAATAATAAAGTTAGGAATAACATTAGAAAGTTTCTCATAGTCCCAACAATTATTAGTAATGGAATAATTCACCTTAACAGTCAAAATGGAGGAGGAGTTAGCAATAGAATCTATAGACTAGCTACCCAATCAAATATCTTGACAAAGTAAATATTACCTTCACCAAGCCCCCAATAAATGAAAGGCTCAACATCTCATTTAACCTTGCAAAGTCTCTTCCATATTTTAGAATCAACTTTGTTAAAATAACAAGTAGTTGGGAGCTTACCAACATAATACTTATCAAATATAAATAAGCCCAAAGGCTCACTTTAGCACAAAAATTATACCATAATTTAATAGAAAAGGCATAAGCCAAATCATTCACACTCTTAAAGCCCAAGGCCCCTTTAGCCAAAACACCACAATATTTATCCCAAGAAGACTAGATAATTTTTGAATTACTACTAGCTCCTTTGCAAAAAAATTTATTAATAAGTTTATCAACTCTATTGAAAACTACTTGAGTAGAAAGAATAGTTTAAAAAATATAAACATGCAAAGAGTAAAGAACACTTTTAACAAGAGTTAATCTACTCCCAAAACTCAAAAAATTTGAATCCCAAGGCAAAAACGTATTCTACATCGAGGTAATTAATTCATCAAAAAGAAAAGTTTTCTTTCTACCTTTAAAAAGAGGTACCCCAAGATACTTAATAGGCAAATGATAATGTATAAAATGAGTTAAATCTCTAATGGCCAAAATACTATCATTAGGAACTTTCCTGGAAACAATAAAACATAACTTATTTTTACTAAGGGACAAACCACTAACCATTTCAATTTCATAAAAAAATCCATAAGTTTATGAATCTTGTTAACAGAAGCATTCATAAAAATAATAAAGTCATTAGCAAAATATAAGTGAGAGATGGGAAAACCATCAAAAGTTCTAAAATAAAGACTTGGAGAATTCTCAAAGAGGTTGGTAAGGCCTCTAGATAAAAACTCAATAATGATAATGCAAAGGGCAGGAGAAATAGGGTCCCCCTATCTTATATCATGAGAGGATTTAAAATAACCAATACTTTTCCCATTAATAATAATAGAAAAATAAACACCTTCAATATAATTTCTAATAAGCTTGATAAAAATTTAATAAAAACCTAAGAGCTGCATGATATTATAAAGAAAGTTCTAATTAATGTTGTCATAAGCCTTAGAAAAATCTAGTTTCCAAATCAAGTTACCCCTTCTCACCCTAACATCCAGGTCTTGGCAAAATTCTTAAGCCAACAGAATATTATCAGTAATGGCCCACCCTTTCACAAACCCCATCTAATAAGGAGAGATAATTCTAGGCAAAATAGAAGTTAATTGATTCATGAGAATTTTAAAAATCAATTTATTAAAAAAAAGGTGTAATGACTAATTGGTCTAAAATATTCCCAGTACTAATAGATTTGTTTTTGAGAATAAGAATAATAGAAGTAGAAGTAAAAAACATAGGAATAAAATTACCCATAGAGTATAGATCATTACTAATAATATGCCATGATTTCTAAAAAAACTGAGTGGTTAAACCATCCGGCCCAGCCACTAAATCACCACTCATACCATAAAGAATCTCTTTAACTTCCTTTAAACAAGGAGGTTTAGAAAGAAAATCATGTTGCAAATCTATTTTCATGACCTATGTTTTGATGATTGACAAATACTATTGATTCTCTTGGACTGCCTGTTACATCTAACTTTTTAGGAATCGAAGATCGGACGAACAAACGAAGCCAGTTCAAGATTGCGTAGGTTTAGGGTTAAGTCAGTATGTACTTTGTTTTTTCTCTTCTTGAGTCTATTTGTAATGGTCAAAGAGACTGATGCTAAGTAACCCTACACACACACACACTTGAGAGACTTAGAAATTCTATTTTAACTCATATCGGCTAGCACGATATTTACATCGTCCTGGACGATCAGGCTTAAAATAGAAAGTCTAAATAAGGGTTCTTAATTAAGGCAGCCGTCATTAACAGATCATCCAGGATGATACGTGTATCGGCCAGGATGATAAGTTCAAAACAGAAAGAAGTTGCCGCCATAGACAATTAAGGCATACTGTATTTTTTAATAATCTGCTAGGACGATTATTGATCACCCTGGTTGATATTCACAAATTATGCCTTAATTAATCAGGAAATCAAGGGAGTAATTAAGGATGATTGATATGATCATATCGTCCTGGACGATAGCTGGATCAGCCAGGACGATCTATTCAAAAACCTTAGTTACTTTAGGATGATAAATATCGGCCAGCTCGAATTTAGGGCGATGCTCTGGATGATTTTCCTCTGATTTGAACTGATCAGCCGAGACGATCGTGAGATCAGCCTGGATGATCAAGCCAATTTTAAGTTATCCAGTTGGCATTCAGGGTGATGCTCTGGCCGATCTTCTGAGATTTGTACTGATCGGTCAGGCCGATGTACATATCGGCCTGGACGATATAGTCGGCAACTTGCAAATAATGAGCTCCTTTGAAGCTCTTCTATTTAAGAGCTCTTGTTCAACATTTTGAACAACCTTTGTGCTGCTGCCTTGACCTGAGAAGGCCTTGAGGAGAGAAAGAGAGAGAGGGAGAGAGAGAGGATCTTGTTAGGGGGAGCTTGTGAGGGGATTCACAAGGGTTGCTTCAAGGATCACTCTGCTTCTTCTTCATCTAGAGTTTCTCATCCGTGAAAGGGTCGGTAGAGGTAAGGAGTCAGCATCTGGTTGTGGTTCTCTGCCAGCTTCAGGAGGAAGCAAAAGAAGATAGGTTCTTTGCCTTGTCGGGGTGGCAAAAAGGAGGTTCGTTGTAAAGGCTTCTCCGCCTAGTTGTGGGGGCTAAAGGAGAGTCACGTTTGTAGTGCAATACTCGAAGGGCACCTCCGGGGAGTGGACGTAGGTCGAGTTGACCGAACTACTATAAATCTCTGTGTTTGTGTTTCTTGCTTCCGCATTTTAATTTCCGCATTTATTTTTCTCGTAGTGTAATTTTGGTTTATGTGATTTTTGTTCTTTATAAAAAGAAATTTTTAAAATACTAATTCACCCCCCCTCTTGGTTAGCTTAGGCCAGTTCTATAGGGCTTAACATCCCTAACGAACTTTTAAGTGATATTAGAGCAAGATTCATAAAAACTGAGTTTGAAAACTTTTTGAATTTTGATTCATGGCTAACCTTGTGAATCGTAACACTACGGAAGGTTATTCAATTACACGACCTCCCTTGTTTGACAACTTATCTTTTGATTTCTGGAAAACCCGCATGTCAACATTTTTACAATCTACTGATTATCGCATATGGATGCTTATCAAAGAAGGTTATTCTCAACCTTCTCGTGAAATTAATGGTGTTAAAACTGAAATTGCTTTTACTGAATGGACTTTCGATGAAAGAGATATAGCTCAATTAAATGCAAAATATTTGAACTGTTTTTTCTGTGCTTTAAAATCTGAGGATTACATGCGTGTCTCCACTTGCAAAACTGGTAAAGAAATTTGGGATAAATTGTGTATCACCTATGAAGGCACTGATGAGGTTAAATAATCCCGTTTGAATATTCTCTTGCATGATTATGAACTTTTTTATATGAAACCTCATGAATCTGTTTCTGACATGTACACTAGGTTTACTCAGATAGTTACTTCACTGCATGCACTAGGAAAAGAACTTTCAAACTATGAAAAAGTAAACAAGATTTTGAGATGCTTGCCTTCGTCATATGATGCTAAAATCACTGCAATCACTGAATCTAAGGATTTGAACACTTATTCTATTAATAACTTACTTGGCTCACTCATTGCTTACGAGCAAGGGGTGAATCAAAGAAATCTTGATGCAGGTGAGAAGAAGAAGGAGAAAATAGTTGCATTGAAGTCGCACAAATTAGATTCTGAATCTTTTGGGGCTAAAAGCGATGAAGTTGCCTTCATCACAAGGTAATTCAAAAGCTTTCTAAGGAAGAAACAAAAACATCATTGGAGAAAAGGTAGGGATCATAAAAATTCTAAAGAATCTTCTAATGTTGTTTGCTATGAATGCAAGAAACCAGGACACGTGAGAACTGATTGCCCTATACTTAAAGATCACTCTAGCAAAGGAAAGGGTGAGGATAAACCTAAGCTAAGGAAGGACAAGATGAGAGTACAAAAAGCATTTTGGCGGATTCGGCATCGGACTCATCGGAGACGGAACCAGAAGATGAGACATAAAAATTATGCTTGATGGCAGACGACAATCCTGATCAAGAAGAGGTATGTGAACTTTCCTACGATCAACTTCTTGAAGTTTCAGAAAAAATTCATGCATCATATAGGAAATTATAGAAAACACATGCTAGCTTGAAATTAGAATTTTAAAATCTACAAAAAGAGCATGAAATTTTGATTAAAGACTATCAAACGATTGATTCAAATCATATGACTTTACTTGATGAATTTGATGAGTTAAATAAAAATCATTGTGGATTAGTTGAAAAGCATGATGCATTAAAAGTTTCACACACATCACTTGAATCTGATTTTATGAAGTCTAAGGAGATGGAGAAAAATTTGAGGATTGAAAATGAAGTCTTAAAGAGCACTAATTTGAAGATTCAAAATGAATTAGAAGCATGTAAGAAAACTAAGATGACACCCACTTTTGATCAATTGCCAAAACCTAGGAAGAGGCATTATAGCTCAAACCACTTAAGAAATCCCTTTCCTGGAGTTAGATGTTTTTCATGTGGCATGCTATGACACATCTCACACACTTGCACAGTTCACCATAGTACACGTTGGGTGTGGAGACCTAAGGTGCATGACCCACAGTATACCACACATGCATTGCATTCTAATCTTCATAAGAAGGAACCCAAACCTGCTTGGGTTCCTAAATCTAACATTTGGTAATTTTGCAGGAGGGCTCACACAAAAGGCCTCGTAAGAGTATGTGGTACCTGGACAGTGGATGCTCTCGACATATGACTGGTGATGCCAACCAGTTTGTTGTACTAGAGTCCAGGACTGGAGGCAAGGTTACTCTTGGAGACAACACCACCAAGAAGGTGGTAGGCGCAGGTATAATTGGTAATTCCAAGAACCTTATGATTGAAAATATTTTTTTTGTAGATGGATTGAAGTACAACTTGCTCAGTATCAGTCAATTCTGTGACAAAGGCTTCATCGTGTAATTCTTTGCAAATTCATGCATTGTAAGTTTAAGTAACAACACTATTTTGTAGGGAAAGAGGATCAACAACATCAACATGCTTGATTTAAATAACATTGAATGTGCTGATTCATTTTGCTTAAAAATTGTGATTGATGATTCTTGGTTGTGGCACCGAAGACTTGGTCATACAAGTATGAAAACCCTTAGGAAAGTGACCCAAAAAGACCTAGTTAGAGGTGTCCCCAAACTCAAGTTTTCAAAAGACCACATTTGTGATGCCTGTCAACTAAGAAAACAAGTCCACTCCACCTTTCACCCCATTAAGGACATTAGCACCTCTAGACCTTTAGAAGTCCTTCACATGGATTTGTTTGGACCCATTAGCACTGCCAGCCTGGGAGGGAAAGTCTATGGATTTGTGATTGTTGATGACTACTCGAGGTTCACTTGGACTAGATTTCTTTCACATAAAAATGAGTCTTTTGAGGAGTTTAAAACATTTTCTACTTGGATTCAGAAAAAGCTAGGGTGTGAGATTTTGAACATCCATAGTGACCATGTGGGAGAGTTTGAGAATGAAAGATTTGGAGATTTTTGTGAGGACAAGGGGATTAGCCATAATTTTTCAGCTCCTAGGACCACTCAGTAGAATGGGGTAGCTGAAAGGAAGAACCGGACCTTGGTGGAAGCAGCTAGAGCCATGATTGCTGAGTATTCACTTCCAAAATACTTTTGGGCTGAAGCGGTTAACATAGCTTGTTATGTGTTGAATAGGGTGAATGTTAGAGCCAAATTAGAAAAGACACCCTATGAGATCTTTAAGGGTAGGACACCCAATCTTTTCCACCTTCATGTCTTTGGTTGTAAGGTTTTTATTCATAATAATGGGAAGTCTCACTTGGGAAAATTTGATCCTAAATCTGATGAAGGAGTATTCTTGGGATATTCTAGTGTTGTAAAGTCTTTTAGGGTGTTTAACAAGAGAACTTTGATGGTGGAAGAGACAACCCATATAGTATTTGATGAGTCTGATCCTAAGAAACATGGAGTAGAAGATGATGATGTTGGAGAGATTACAAGTGGAGTAGATAATTTGGGGAAGGGGATAGAACACCAAAATAATGAAGGAGTAGGAGAAGTCACCCAAGGAGTAGAAAATTTTGATTTGGATGAAAGGGTTGGACCTTCACACACTTTACCTAGAGATTGGAGATATTCTACAAGTCACCCTAAGGATTTGATCTTAGGAGACCCTTCTAGTGGTGTTAAGACTAGACATGGACTTAGGAAGGAGGTGAACCACTCTGCCTTTATCTCAATGACTGAACCCACCACCATTAACCAAGCCCTTACTGATGAGTTTTGGATTTTAGGAATTCAAGAAGAATTGAATCAATTTGTAAGGAATGATGTTTGAGAGCTTGTAGAAAGACCTAAGGGATAAAGTGTAGTTGGGACAAAGTGGGTCTTTAAGAACAAGGTGAATGATTCAGGAGTAGTGATTAGGAATAAAGCAAAATTAGTGGCTAAGGGGTATAACCAAATAGAAGCGATAGACTTTGAGGAGACTTTTGCCCCTGTAGCTAGATTGGAAGCCATTAGATTGCTATTAGCCTTTGCCTGTTATAAAGGATTTAAGCTTTTTCAAATGGATGTCAAGAGTGCCTTTTTAAATGGGGAAATAAAAGAAGATGTGTTTGTAGAACAACCCCCAAGTTTTGAGAGTTCCAAATTTCCAAATCATGTTTTTAAATTAAAAAAGACTTTGTATGGTTTAAAACAGGCACCAAGAGCTTGGTATGAGAGGCTTAACACATTCTTACTAGAGAGGGAGTTTGTTAAGGGGAGCGTAGACACCACCCTTTTTCTTAGGAGAGTTGGAGTTGATTTACTCATTGTTCAGATTTATGTGGATGATACACTCTTTGGATCTTCTAATAAGAAATTGTGTGATGATTTTTCTAAAATAATGAGTTGAGACTTTGAGATGAGTTTGACGGGAGAGTTGTCCTACTTTTTGGGGTTTAGCATAAAATAATTGGAGGATGGAACCTTTTTAAATCAAACAAAATACATAAAGGACATTTTGAAGAAATATGAGATGGACAAAGCCAAGCCAATTAACACTCCCATGACTTCTAGTGCTCCATTGGATAAGGACCCAAGTGGTAAATCTGTTGATCAGAAGAAGTATAGAGACATGATTAGATCTTTACTTTACTTGACTACGAGCCGACCTGATATTAAGTTTAGTGTTTGCCTTTGTGCTAGATTTCAAGTTGACCCTAAGGAGTCCCACATGACTGCTGTTAAGAGAATTTTTAGATACCTTTTGGGGACACAAGGCTTAGGGATTTGGTACCCTAGACACAACACTTCTTTTGAGATTATTGGATTTTCTGACTCTGATTTTGAGGATGCAAGGTGGATAGTCAAAGCACTTCAGGAACTTGTCAATTCATTGGACAGTCTTTGGTCTCTTGGTCTAGTAGGAAGCAAAACTCTGTTGCACTTTCCACTGCTGAAGCTGAATACATCGCTCTTGGAAGTTGTGTAGCCCAAGTCCTTTGGTTGAAATAACAGGTATTAGATTTAGGATTACCTGTAGGCACCATCTCAATCTTTTGTGACAACACAAGTGCCATATGCATCTCTAAGAATCCTATCCAACATTCAAGGACTAAGCACATTGACATTGGACATCACTTCATTAGAGATCATGTGACTAAGGGAGACATTGAGTTACACCATGTGAAAACTGAAAATCAATTGGCTAACATCTTTACTAAACCACTAGCCTTTGACACTTTCAGTTTTTTAAGGACCAGATTGGGTGTGATTGACATAAATGCATGAAACTTGATCTTTTAGTTACTTTCTTTTGCTTTTGTTTTTATGTTTAGTTTTTTTAGTGTGTTTTACTTTCCTTTTTTTTTCTTTTTCTTAGTTTTCAAAATCATCGCTGAAATGATAACATATTCCATGCCCTTGTTTTTGAAAATTTGTAGTTAATGTATTTTTCATCTCTCAATCTTCTAGATGGTAAAAATATTTTGTGATTCTGTCTCTTTCTCTAACCTATTTTAATGGCATAGTTTTCTTTTCTAATCAAAAATCTATTTCAAATTAAAGATTGTGTATGAAATTAAGATCTTTTCTTAAGCTTGCTAAAGGAAATCTATCTTGTATTTATAATGTTTAAAATCTTTTTGTCACATCAAGACCCCTCGTTATCCTTGTCTTTGATTATTGATTTTATTTGTGGCAATTCTTCCCTATGTTAGAGAGAGAGCTCCTATTCTCTAATATTTGAGAAGATATACTCACATCTAAGAATTTTTAAGAGGTTATAAAAGAGAATGCAGCTTGCAAAAATAAAAAAATTTGGCCAATGATGCCAACAAAAGAAGCGCAATGACGCCAAATTGAAAAATATACACAAAAGTGTATCAAAAATAAAAAAAGATGCGCAAAGCGCCAATCAAATTGACAAGAGGCATAAAATGAGCTCACTCAAAAGCAAGCTATTCTCTCTTTTTAAATCTTTTAGAACTTAGAAATTTTGGTTCTCAAAGACTTGATTTCGATTATTTTGCGATCGTGACAGATTTACTTTGGTTCATTATTTTATAAAGATAGTTTTTTCTTAAACCAAGTGATAGATGGATCCTTTTTCTCTTATTCAATTAATTCTTTGAGTTAGGTCATTTATTTCAAAAGATGATTCTACCCTAAGAAAATGTCTGAGCTAAGGGTAACCATGACCATATATTCCACTATTCTATGGATTATTGAGATTGTTAACTCATTAACCCACAAGTTTTTAAATCAATCACATGGAATACTACATCATTTTCATGCCTTGGTTAAAAAAAAATGTTGTGATTTGCTATTGTTCTTCTGTGTTCCCTCTTCCTTTTTGATATAACAAAAGGGGGAGAAGTTTATGATGCTTTTACACTTGACAAACCTGAAATTTTATTGCTAATTGTCTTCGTAGTGTTTTGCCATCATAAAAAAGGGGGAGATTGTTGCAAATCTATTTTCATGACTTATGTTTTGATGATTGAGAAACACTATTGATTCTCTTGGACTGCCTGTTACTTCTAACTTTTCAGGAATCGAAGATCGGACGAACAAACGAAGCCAGTTCATGATTGCGTAGGTCTAGAGTTGAGTCAATCTGTACTTTGTTTTTTCTCTTCTTGAGTCTATTTGTAATGGTCAAAGAGACTGATGCTAAGTAACCCTACACACACACACACACTTGAGAGACTTAGAAATTCTATTTTTACTCATATCGACCAGGATGATATTTACATCGTCCTGGACAATCAGGCTTAAAATAGAAAGTCTAAATAAGGGTTCTTAATTAAGGCAGCCGCCATTAACAGATCATCTTGGACGATACGTGTATCAGCCAGGACGATAAGCTCAAAACAAAAAGAAGTTGCCGCCATAGACAATTAAAGCATATTATATTTTTTAATAATCGGCCAGGACGATCATTGATCGGCCAGGACGATATTCACAAATTATGCCTTAATTAATCTGGAAATCAAGGGAGTAATTAAGGATGATTGATACGATCATATCATCCTGGACGATAGCAGGATCGGCCAGGATGATCTATTCAAAAACCTTAGTTACTTAAGGACGATAAAGGACAACGCAAACCACAAGCCTACATTATTTGTCTTACTAAATTTTAATTAGGTAGATGTGTTGGTGACAGCAGCAGATCAGAACAAGTTGCTCATGTGAAGAATAGCGGAAAAGCACCTGACCAAGGAAAACCAAACTTTTCATATAAAGGACAACGCAAACCACAAGCCTGATCTGAAAATGTGATGATGAAGTACTATACTTTGCATTATTTTTTTTCTCGATATTTTCGGTCTGGTAAATGTGCTTCAGACCCACATAGGCGCCAAAATACCTCAGAACATGGTGTGAAACAATTATTACATTATAAAGATGGCATCATACTAAATGAAGATCAAAGCAGCTTTGTTCTTCAACAAAAAAGAAATCGAACAATGTAAATTAGTCAGTATTCCTTGACACAATCTTCTCTTGTTTTTAAATAGTTAATAAAATTACAAAAGAAAAATCAAATGATCTTAACGCCCAATACAATGATCATATAAACATGCACCCACAAAACAAAACCAAAAAAAGGGAAACAGGGCAAAAGAAAAAATAAAAAGGACAGTCGACGGTCTAGCAAATGGTCACCCAAGTCTCCTCTATGAAGGCAATTCTGCCTTATTTCTATACATAATTAGATAAAATCTTCAAACTATACAAAAACATCTTGGAATCTGAGTTCTCTCATCAAGATCATGCTCAAAAGTGGATGAAACTAACCATGAAACTGCGCCACAGAATTCCATGTCAAGACTCTTTTGTACAATTGGATACGTCCTAGCCACGCAAGAATTGCCACAACAACGCTATTGTATACTGCCTCCTTTCATACTGTTCTTCTCTCGCTTGTCACTTATGTTGCTATTTGGACTTTCTGGTGCATCTCCTAAAATGGTTCCATCTTGCTGACGCACAAATATATTCAAACCAACTGACGTCACAGGTTCCTGGAAAATACCTCCCAGCTTAAAAGAGAACAAAAAAAGAGCAAAAAATAAATACTACAACAACAACATCAAGCGGTCGGATACATGATTTTTTTTTCCCATTGTGTTATGTTAAAGAGTCACATTCTCATTTAAATCTAAAGAAAAAAGTCATTTCTAATATTATCTAATCAAGACATTTTAGTTCTACCTCTACCTTTCTTAACATAGATCAAATCTAATACATCTACTATCCTAACCTGATCATTGAAAAACTTGAGGCGACTCTCTCTAATCTTATCTGCCATTGGAATTACTCCAATCTTTTCATGTATACGCTCATTTTGCATTTTGTCTCTAAGAGCAAAAAATAAATAAATGTAACAAATTTAATTAAATGCATGGTTAAACTCAAGAAAATGATTCCAGAAATTAAAAAAAAATTATCATATCTTATGAACAAACTAGTAATTAAGAAATTTAACTGATCACCATTTCAATGCACCATCCTGTATCATTATATCATTTTTCTTCACTAAGCAAAATAATACATCAGGCTCATAGAACTTAAATACCTGGTGTACCTCATTGCCAGCATCCGATCCTTCGGAATGAAAGAGAATGGGACGGCATCGCTTGTCCTCGTTCATTAAGCTTGAATTTTGAAAGTGGCTAACAAGTGCTACCTTGCCTTGAATACGAGCATACGCGAGTGAGGCAACTTTCTCACTGTTGAACTTCTCCCATTTCTTTCCATTAAATGTCTGCACAATCAAAGTGAAGGTATTAAGTTTGATAGTGATCAATCATTTAGCAAGGTAAATTTATGTTAGACCGGCCCAGGATGGGCCGGTTGGACCGGTCCAGCAGGGACCGGTCCGCGTCTACGCGAGACGGAACCTGGGCGGAAAGCCTGGGCAGAAATGGCTCTGCCGTGAATCCACGTAGGCTTGAGGGGGGGAGTTTAGGAGGGAAATTTTGAACGTGAAAGGTTGTTTTAGGAAGTTTATGATTGTCCTTTATGATTAATTTTGTATAATTAGGAGTTTGGGGGGAATTAGCTCCTCATCTTGAATTTGAGTTTTCTCTTTGAGATCTAGGTTTTGCTTTGGGCTCTTGGCTTTGCCGGAGATCGTGGAGAGTTGTTCTTCCTCTCGGATTGAAGAACATATTGTATCTTTGCTGCTTTCTTTGATTTCTATTGAAATACAAGTAATATCTTGTGTTTTTCTCCTGTTTTTCCCTATTTCCTGCTGCGTTTTCATCGAATTCCTGCTGTTTTGCTACTGTGGACAGCAGTTGGCTGCTGTATATTTACTGGTTTGGGTTAGAAATACTTGAGAACTCAAGTATTTCCTATCAAATTGGTATCAGAGCATCGATTTGGGACCACCGGCAGCTGAAATTCTGAAATTTCAGCAAGTTTCTTTTCCGGAAGAAGAAATTTTTTAGGATCCGTTAGAAGAAAGATGGCCGGAAAGAAGGTGGAAGCTTTGGAAGGCGAGTTTGTACAACTGAAGACAGATCTGGAGGGAAAGTTCATGGAAATCTCCACCAACAATGACAGGTTGGAAGGGAGGTTCGCGGCTATGGAAGAAATGATGAAGAAACTATTGGAGATGAAGAACAATCCGGAGACATCGGAAGTGAGAGAGACTACTGACGGCCATGGCGTAGGAGGAAATCCAAACCCAATCCGGGGGAGGAGGAATCCGGAGGTGGAGATTCTTGAAAGGGACGACGACATGCCACCTCTAGAGCCAATCTCTAGAGAGGAGATGAGCATGGGAAATGACCGTCGAGGTGCTGATTTTCAGCGTCGAGGTGTTGATTTCGGAGGCAGGCGGGGGGAATATGAAGGTAGTGCAGATTTTGGAGAAAGGAGAGAAGAATATCAGCGTCAAGGTGCTGAATTTCAGCGTCGAGGTGCTGATTTTGAAAGAGGAAGGGGGGATTATGACGACGAACTCGAATACCAGCGTTGGAGGGAGAACCGGGATCCTTGGGGAGCACCTCATCTTCGAGAAATGGGAGGTTATGGAGAGTACCGGGGCAATGGAAGGGATCCGAAGGTGAGGAAGTTGAAGATGCCCATCTTTGAGGGCGAAGATGGCCATGGCTGGATCTATAAGGTGGAGCGTTACTTTGCAGTCAACGGGTTGACAGACGATGAGAAGCTAACAGCGGCAGGTTTGTGTCTGGAAGGGAAGGCGTTGGCCTGGTATCAGTGGAGAGACAGGAGAGAACCTATCAGGAACTAGAGAGAGTTCAAAGATTGTTTATTAGAGCGTTTCCGAGCCGATGGGGGAGGAGACTTCTATGAACAGTTCTTTGCTCTGACTCAGGAGGGGACCGTGGCTGACTATCAGGACAGATTCGAGTATTTGGCTAGCCGTCTGGATCACATCTCAGAATCAGCCCTAGAGGGAAATTTCATGAAGGGGCTCAAACCGGAGATACGAACAGCTGTCAGAGTGTTGGAGCCAAGGAATTTAGGCAAAGCGATGGAGCTGGCACAATTGGTGGAAGACCAGAAGAGATCAGAAAGAGGAGCTCGAGGCAACTACTCAGGGGGATCGTACAAGATGACTACTGCGGTATTACCCTCCAAAGGGGTAGCGTCGGGGGGGGGTCAGAAGGAAGCACCCAAGGAAAAGACTGGAGGAGGAAATGGGGGACAGTTCAAAAGACTGACATAAAAAGAAATGCAGGACAAAAGAGCAAAAGGGTTGTGCTTTAGATGCGATGAGAAGTACATGCCGGGGCACAGGTGCAAGGACCGCTCTCTTCAGGTTCTCCTCGTTTGTGAAGATGATGAAGACGAAGAGAGAGGTGGGAATGACCCCGAGGTGGAGGAGGATGAGAAGTTGCATCTGGATGTAGCAGAAGTCTCCCTGAACTCTGTAGTGGGATTCACTCTGAGTCACACTATGAAGGTGAGAGGAGAGATAGCTGACCGTGAGGTGGTGGTGTTGATTGATAGTGGGGCAACCCATAACTTCATTTCCACCCAGATAGTGGAGTCGCTAGGGATGGAGTTAGTGGACACAGGTGGCTATGGGGTGATGATGGGCACGGGAAAGGTGGAAATGGGAAGGAGAGTTTGTAGAGAGGTGGTGCTGAAGATTCAGGGAATCCAGGTGAAGGAAGATTTCCTTCCTTTGGAATTGGGGAGTACTGACGTCATCTTAGGGATGAAGTGGCTGCGTACATTGGGGGAGACGAAGATTAATTGGGGGACTTTGAGGATGGAACTTGTGATAAGGGAGAGAAGGAGAACGATTCAAGGAGACGCTGGGTTGACCAAGGCTGGGGTTTCTCTCAAATCCCTAATCCGAACCATTCAGCAGGAGGGAGGAGGCTACCTAGTGGAATTGCATAGTTTGGAGGGGGCAGGAGTGGAGGAGGGAGGAGCTATACCCCTCTCCGTTCAACCGTTGATTCAACAGTTCCAAGAGGTGTTTCAGCCGCCTCAGGGATTACCACCGCAGAGGGAGCATGAGCATGCTATTGTGTTGAGGGAAGGAGTATCACCCATCAATGTACGTCCTTACCGTTACCCTCAGTTCCAGAAGGATGAAATTGAACGGTTGATCAGAGAGATGCTGGAGGCAGAGATCATCAGACCCAGCATCAGCCCTTTCTCTAGTCCCGTTCTGTTGGTGAAAAAGAAGGACGGCAGCTGGCGTTTTTGTGTAGATTACAGAGCACTCAACAAGGAGACTGTACCTGATAAGTTTCCTATACCAGTTATCGATGAGCTCTTGGATGAATTAAGTGGGACCGTGATTTTCAGCAAGATAGATTTGAAATCGGGCTACCACTAGATTCGAATGAGGAAGGAAGATGTTCCCAAAACAGCTTTTAGAACTCATGAAGGCCATTATGAGTTCTTGGTGATGCCCTTTGGCCTCACCAATGCACCTGCTACTTTCCAGGCCCTGATGAATAAGGTCTTCAAACCTTATCTCAGACGGTTTGTGTTAGTATTTTTTGACGACATCCTGATATACAGCAAGTCAGAGGTCGAACATTGGGAACACTTGAAGAAGGTGTTAGAGGTATTGCAGGAGCACCAGTTGAGGGCAAATTTAAAGAAATGCTGCTTTGCACAAGCCAGTGTAGAGTACTTGGGTCATGTGGTGTCCAAGGAAGGGGTGGCAGTTGATCACTCCAAAATTGAGGCAATGCTAAAGTGGCCACTACCAAAGAATCTGAAAGCGCTGAGAGGATTTCTGGGATTGACAGGGTATTACAGAAGATTTGTAAAGGGATATAGCACCATAGCATGGCCACTTACGGAGCAATTGAAGAAGGATGGTTTCCTGTGGGGAGAAGCAGCCACATCCGCGTTCGAGAGCCTGAAGAAGGCAATGACTACAGTGCCGGTCCTAGATTTGCCGGATTTTACTCAGACATTCATTGTGGAGACCGATGCATCGGGATTGGGTGCAGTACTTATGCAGAACCGGAGACCCATCGCTTATTTCAGCCAGGTATTGACTGCTCGAGCAAGGATGAAATCAGTATATGAGAGGGAATTGATGGCCATCGTGTTGGCCGTTCAGAAATAGCGGCCTTACCTACTTGGAAGACACTTCGTTGTCAGGACTGATCAACGGAGCCTGAAATTTCTCTTAGAACAGCGGATGGTGACGGAAGAGCATCAGAGGTGGTTTTCCAAGTTACTGGGGTACGATTTTGAGATTCAGTACAGGCCAGGGGTGGAGAACAAGGCGGCCGATGCCTTATCCAGATGTATGGAGGAATTGCAGACAGTTGCTCTATCCGTGCCTTGGATGCTTGATTGGGAGGCCATCAGAGAAGAAAGCGCTAGAGATGAGAGTTTGGGAAAGATCAGGACGAATTTACTGAAGGAACCAGATAGCCACCCGGGATACTCCATGGAGGGAGACAAGCTGCTGTATCAGGGGAGGTTTGTGATGCCCCGGACGTCGATCGACATCCCAAACCTACTTCAGGAGTTTCATGGGAGTGCAATAGGGGGCCATTCAGGCGTACAAAAGACATACAGGAGGCTAGCTGGGGAGCTGTACTGGAAGGGGATGCATAAAGATGTAGAGGAGATGGTAGCCAGATGTGAGCTCTGTCAAAGGAGTAAGTACCTAGCTATGTCACCAGGAGGATTACTACAGCCTTTAGCCTTGCCGGGTAGAGTATGGGAGGAGATCTCTATGGATTTCATAGATGGGCTGCCCCGTTCAGAGGGGTTCACAGTGATCTTAGTAGTGGTGGACAGGTTGAGCAAGTATGCCCATTTCATTCCCCTCCGACATCCCTACACCGCAATAACAGTAGCATCAGCCTTTATCAGAGAAGTGGTCAAATTACACGGGGTGCCAGAGGCGATCGTATCAGATAGGGACAAGGTGTTCCTCAGTCATTTCTGGAAGGAGCTATTCAGATTACAGGGAACAGTGCTCAAGAGAAGTACAGCCTACCCACAGACGGATGGACAGACGGAAGTAGTCAACAGGAGCTTGGAAACGTACCTCAGATGCTTTGTTTCAGAGATACCAAAGCTATGGGCGAAGTGGCTATCCTGGGCTGAGTACTGGTACAACACGTTATTTCACTCGGCTTCACAAATGACCCCATTCAAAGTGTCGTACGGACGGGATCCCCCACACTTGGTACACTTTGGGAGCAGTAGTATTCCTGTTTCATCAGTAGAGGAGTATTTGGAGGAGAGGGACCGAGTGTTGGAGGAGTTAAAAAGGCACTTACTGAGGGCGCATCAAATCATGAAGAAGCAAGCAGATGGGCATAGAAAAGATATCCATTTTGAGGCAGGGGATAAGGTGTTCTTGAAGCTCCGCCCATACAGGCAGAAGACAGTCACCAACAGGAGGAATGAAAAGCTAGCTCCAAGGTACTTTGGTCCTTATGAAGTGATAGAAAAGATCGGGGCAGTAGCATATCGACTGAAATTACCCCCATCGGCGACTATAAACCCCGGTTTTTCACGTCTCAAAGCTGAGAAGGGTCATTGGTGATCACATCGCCATTCCCGAGCTACCGCCGACACTTACGGAGGAGTTAGAGGTGATCCTGGAACCTTTGGAGCTGAGGGGTGTTCGCCAGAAAGAAGATAAAACTAAGGAAGTGTTGATCCAGTGGAAGAACCTTCCTGACTACGAGGCCACGTGGGAGCCATACGAGATGGCGAAACAGCAGTTTCCAGATTTTCACCTTGAGGACAAGGTGATTCTTTGGGAGGGCGGTAATGTTAGACCGGCCCAGGATGGGCCGGTTGGACCGGTCCAGCAGGGACCGGTCCGCGTCTACGCGAGACGAAACCTGGGCGAAAAGCCTGGGCGGAAACGGCTCTGCCGTGAATCCACGTAGGCTTGAGAGGGGAAGTTTAGGAGGGAAATTTTGAACGTGAAAGGCTGTTTTAGAAAGTTTATGATTGTCCTTTATGATTAATTTTGTATAATTAGGAGTTTGGGGGGAATTAGCTCCTCATCTTGAATTTGAGTTTTCTCTTTGAGATCTAGGTTTTGCTTTGGGCTCTTGGCTTTGCCGGAGATCGTGGAGAGTTGTTCTTCCTCTCGGATTGAAGAACATATTGTATCTTTGCTGCTTTCTTTGATTTCTATTGAAATACAAGTAATATCTTGTGTTTTTCTCCTGTTTTTCCCTATTTCCTGCTGCGTTTTCATCGAATTCCTGCTGTTTTGCTGCTGTGGACAGCAGTTGGCTGCTGTATATTTACTGGTTTGGGTTAGAAATACTTGAGAACTCAAGTATTTCCTGTCATTTTAATAGACGAGGATCAAATAAGGAACTTAAGGCATAGAAAGTCAGATCTGATTCACGCTTCTCAAATAATTTACTCAGACACTAATTGTTACCGCATGGAAACCGCTTGAAAGTGAATAACACAGAAAAGTTCCCGAAATATAAATAGTAAATATTTAAAAGAACGCTAAAAAAATACCTTATAAAAATGGAGGATGTGGGCAGGAGACAACATGTTGATGAACGCATATCCCACATTGCATTTGTTCTAGAAACAATTAAAAGCAAATCACTGAAAAGCCCAAGTGAAAAATATTTTCAAATATAGAAAGTGAAATTCATGAACTCATAGTAATCACCTTAAAATCAATAGGAAGATACAGAAAGTCATAAGTACCCTTGTGGTTCTCATCGATGGTGGCTAACAGCATTTTTGAGGTGTACCTTAAATTAAAAGAAAGTTGAGCATTAGCATGAAATCATCAAATTCTACAAGCATTAGCACACTATGGTATCTCATGAACATACTTATTTGGAATGTTTTTAATCATCAAAGTTGTCCTGGTGTCTTCTCCGCTGGTTATCTTTTCCAAGTCAAGCTGATACTGCTTCTTGCTGTCCAGTTGAGAGCCATAGTTTTCAGCTCGTCGATTGCGAGCTCGCTCATTCACACCATCGGCTCCAAAAAAAGGACCACTTCCAAAGAGTGAGTTCCCCAACCTCTGCGAGGCTAATAGCCTAAAATTAGATTGACTACCCTCTAAAATGTTCCCAGATAGACCAACTCCATGGTTCAGAGGTGTCTTAGCACCAATGCTCGCTGTTAAACTTCCATCATTTCTAGCCATGCCTACACTTCCAAATGGGGGTGTACTAACGAAAGAAGTCCCTGGATTCTCAGGAAAATAGCCAAAAGGCCTTTCAAATGTTATACCAGATGGAGCAGATCCTACATGATGGTAGAGATGATTATGAGAAGATGGTGAACCAATGAAAGGGACATGATGACCCGGATATAGACCTCTCTGCCCTTGGCCTTGGCCATTAGATGAAATTTGATGTCTCATAGATTGCCAAGAAGGATGAGAAAGATCACTAAATGGAGGGCTACCCCATAGAGACTGGGATCCAGTAATTGTGCTAACACCAGATGCATTCAATCTAGGAATAAGAGAAGATCCACCTTCCGTATTTGAGACCATATTGAGCATCATTTCACTTCTCTCTGGAAAGGAATGAGAAAGCTGATATGCTAATCCTTGTGATCCTTGTGATAATTGGTTGCTATGTACATGATCAGCATGGTTAATCCTGTTTTGTTCTTTCCCAATAGGAGCAATCCTCATAGAGTTTGACGATGTAGGCACTAAAGATGCTAATCCAGGCAAATAGTTTCCACCTATGGGACCACTCGTACCACTAGGCTGACTAAGAGATGGAAAAGATTCATTTTCAATTGGACTTTGTGCCCATATACCTATCATTGGTGTAAACTCAAACATAAAAAAAAATTCAGTTACTTCAAGAACTAAATATAATTAGAAACAAGAGTTATGATATTTGAACCTGGAGGAGAACTGGCTATAGGTGAACCCCCGTGTTGTCCATAAATTCTGGTTTCATCCTTTTCCATGTCTTGGTTAATTTGATGAATTAAGCTAGTTTTAGAAGAAGAACTGTTTTAATTCTTCATAAATAAACCATGTAAAGGGTAGACATATAAGAAGCTAAACTATACTAACACCAGTAAAAATCATGTTGGAGTAAAACGGTGACATAGTATTATGAATCCTACAGAAGGATGGCATATATTGAGTATATTGCAGCAAACAACACTATTTGCACAATAAAGGTAGCAAAAGCCTAGTTTCAGAAGAACTGTTTTAAATCTCCATAAACAAACCATGAAAAACAGCTAAAATACACATATAAGAAGCTAAAATATACTAATACCAGTAAAAATCATGTCGGAGTAAAATTGTGATATAGTTTTATGTATCCTACAGAAGTATGACATATACTGAAGTATATTGCAGCAAAAAACACTATTTGCACAAACAAAAAAAAATCTTGGTTTGACGCTCAATGGTGAAAACTATACTATTTAGATGTAGAGCTAAGGACACCCAGTAACCTAGACCTAAGAACAACTAGAGACCACTGTCTGATTGCACAAGACTAGAGCTTCGTCTCCTGTAAAAACTTTTTCTGAGGAAAAGAGCATACAAAAATCTTACATCTGAATGGGATTGTTTGCAATTACCATGTCCCAAACGGACACATCAACAAAATCAAACTTTCGTGTACTTTTAGAGGTATTCTTTCAAATTAAGATAAAGAACCCGTTCTATATTAAGTGAGCAACCCAAGGGCAAAACTGATAGAAGAAAATGTCAAGCAAATAACATGAAATTAAAAAAAAGCAAGAAAAAAAATGTAGAAAGAGACAATAACACAGATGAATAAACTTACCTTCTCCGAGCACCACCAGGACGACTAGGTTCGAGCTTTATGCGCTTCCCAGCTATGTCACTCTTGTTCAATGCTCGAAGGGCTGCTTCAGCAGCTCGAACATCATAAAATTCAATAAATTTATGATGTCTTTTGTGTGGCGTTTCCCTTATCTGTACCAGGGAGAAAAACCAGGCATGGATGCAGAAGTCAACTTAAATGAAAGAAACAAGATAAAAAAATGGACTATAAAAAAAAATATCCTACCTCCTTTACTTCTCCAAAATTTCCAAATAGCTGAAGAAGGTCATCATTTGAAACTGATGGTTCCAAATTAAATATCACAAGAGTTCCTTGGTTCAAATCTTTGTCTGATGGATTCTCCTGTAAAAAATAATGGAAGAGAAAAATGTAAAAAAACATGTAAGATAAGGGTTTGCAATTTAAAACATAACAGATTTGTAGAAGTGAAAATTTTTCTTCAACCTTAGGTATGGAAAAATGGATATCCAGCTTTCTCCTCCGCAAAGGTTTATTTTGTAATGCACGCATAGCAGTCCGAGCAGCTCGAATGTCATAGTAAGATATCATAACAAATCCCCTATTCTTGCAAGTAGTGTACATGGTTCTGATATCACCATATTGCTACAGAATCAGGCAATTCAGTAACATGAATGAGATACAAAGCCATCACAGAAAAGAGCATACCTAGAAACTACCAAATAAGAAAGCAAGAAATGACAAGCAACAAGAAGAAATAAAACGATCATTGAAAAAATAAGTGCTTACCATCTAAAAGGCGTTAAATTGGCATAACTATAAAGCCAAATTTAAAAAGCTTAAAAAAGTTATTATAGCAGAGTAACAAAATATATGATTTTATGACTAGCTGTAACGCTAGCGGTAGCCACTTTTCAGAGGTCAAACTAAAGCTTAAATTGATTGCCATAATAAATAGTAAAGGCTTGTCAGACATCAATCATAAGTGGCATACCACAACTTAAGCCTATCGTAATAAAAATTAGGAAAGGTTTAACGAATACAGTATTGGCAAGTGGCACACCATAGCTTAACTGAATTGAAATGAAAAATGAGAAAGGGCTGGCCAAAACTAAAATAAAGACTAATGGATTGACAAATGTTGTGACTATGAATATAAAACAAGAAAATATGCAATGATGTTTAGAAGAAGAGAAGGGAAATTCAATGGACATTAGGAAGGCCCTAAGCTATTATGCATTGAAAATATATAGAATAGAAAACAAGGTAGGAATAGTAGCATAAAGTAAGCAAAAAGAGAAAATTATTAATGTTAGTAGAATTAGCGATCGGATGATTTCTATTAAAGGGTTGTGGTTGGATTCACTCATGTAACATGCATTTTAGAAACGAGTAATAAAATAATTTATTTTTATTTTCAGAAGTTACTTGGTTGGATAAAAATTAAATACAATGATTTTTTTTTTCTGTTAGGATGCATTTTAAATGCAATCTTCTTGGTATGGTTTGTATCTATGTTGTGGGAAGAAATCCAAGTCATATGAGCAATGATGCCACTTGTGATGATCATTTTCCAAACCCCCTTGTTAATGAAAACAACATTCAGTGATTGCATATCACAAAGTGTCACATTCCATGGTATGGTAGTTGCATAATTGCCACTTGCATAATCTAATGGTTGCATTCGCCAATGATAACAAACAATAAGATCTAACACTGACAAATCAAGTTGCCACTCAATGTCAATGGTGAAGGAAGCAAATTCAACCATGTAACATCACGCTTGATCTGGAACAGTGCTTAGAGAGGTAGCAGTATGAAAGCATGGTTGGAGAATGATCATCATGAGGACATTGGAAGTGGGTCATAGAGGGAATTAATGAAGGGAAGGTTTGGCCAGCTATTCAGTGATGTTGACATACTAAAGGTGAACCAACAATCTTATTGGTACAAAAGGGCGACTCCATTGAAGGAGAAGAAATTGGTGGAGATGGTGGTGGATAGAATTGGAGAGTCCACCAAGTAATAGGGTGGTTAGGATCACGAGTGAACATGTCCGAGCATAGCAATGCCTTTGAAATTCAATCACTTTTGAAGAGTTTGGCATGCACTAAAAATTAGGCTGTTGAGATTCCAAATTCCATAAAAAATACTTTGCTCTATTTTAAAACAATATATGCATTCCTTTTATTTTACACCATGTATACTTGCAACAATGTAGCCTTTAAGTTGATTATCAATGAGGATATTATAAAAAAGGTTAGTGCTTATACTCCACTAACTAGATTAGAAGATAATTTGAAAAAAAAAAAAATTTTGCCAACAGATGGATGAACTATTAAAACATTTACCCAAGGAAGATGATGAAGTTATTGAGGAGGACTTAAAATGGATATATAGGTTCTAATTGATGAGCTATTGGGAGGAAGAGGTTATCAAATAAGGTTAGGAAATACTAAGAGGAAGAAGTTATAATTGATTTTATAGTAGCTATGATTACATTTGATCAATAGTAAATTTGTAGTTAAGAAAACAGAAATACTATTTTGAAAATTTTGTTAGGTAATTCCAAGAGAAATTTTTATCATTCGACGTTAAATTATTGTGAAAGATGCATATCTTCAGCTAAAATATTCACAAGAAATAATTTCTCAGGATAAATGGTAGAATTTAAAAGGGGAGATACTAATCTTCTAAAATAGATTCTTAAAAAGGTTAAAATGAAATCATTTAATTGGACCAAACTTCATGAGGAAAAAAATAAATAAATATATTAAGAATAGTATGATCCAAATATTTGGAGAACTTAAATATATATCATACTTTAATAAAGAGAAAGGTGGAAAGATATACAAGATTATTAATGCAAAATTGTTCAATAAAGAATGACAAGTAAATATTATTGAAAATTATAATGATTGCAAATAAACTAGAAGACTTAAAAAGAGGATTGCAAGCAAAGCAAAAACTACACATTTTTTATGATTTATATAACATACCAGGTACTAAAGAAGAAAATGCTTATAAATTAAAATTTCTATGAAGTTATGGCATTAGTCCAATATTCAATGTATATGATTTTACTTTATTCCATGAACAAATTACTAATGCCATAAATTCTTCTCTATTTCATCTCCTCTAAATAAGTCCCGTTACATTTCATATCATATGAAATTTGATGAGTACTTAGATTGAAAGGCTTCATCAAAAGTATGCATGAGTGACTTGGTTATTTGTTTGCCCTTCAAAGCAACTATGCTTATGCACTTCCACTAACAATCAACATCTTTTATTAATGCAAAGGAAGTCATCTTCTTCTCAATAACACACTCTATTCTCATGAACGCCTTCTTAATTTGAGTTGAGCCATCTTTTATTTCCAGTGGTTCAATTGTTCCAATAAACTGCTTTGGCTGCAATTTCATGAAATACTCAAAAAAATGATCCCGAGTTTGGCCAATCTAGCCAAATTCCATGTTTCCATTGCTTCCTACATGAATAAGTGAACTTCTACGCCATAAGCTCGGCCATTAATTTTAATTTTTTTCATAGTTGTCACTGAGATGTTTCCAAACCAAGTGTTAGCTCTTAATACTCTCTTGAACTCCGAGTCTGCTTAGAACATCGAGGAATCTAATCAATCTAGGAATGAAAACATCACTTTAAAGAGGAAAGTCAATTAAATTCTATTCCATCTCTTTGTCCTACTTGCCTCATCATTAGTATAAGGAAAATGACCATGTTAACTTATAGCATCCCCATTAGTGCCAAACTGTTGAGTGATCTTAAGACTACCCTAACTAATGTCTGATATCAATTTTTTTCACACCCTAAGCATACAAAAAACTTCTTAATGATCTCAAGGAATGAGAGGAGGGTATAACAACTTCTCCCTAAGCAGTATGACTTGACCATAACCACTTCAAACACTTCAAATAAAATTCAGGTGAATATGAAAGCAAAACTACTTCACAAATTGTTTTAAATTGATCCAAAAACTATTTGGCTTAACATGCATCCAATCAATAAAGTTTGCAATATCACAAAATGACTAAGAGTATTCTGGGAAAAACAGCAATCAAACATTAGAGAATTTAAATTTCCATAAAATAAATCCATGAATATATATAGTAAGAAGCACTTAATGAATAAGGTCACTTAGCTGAATAATCCACATTTACAGTAAGGCATTACATCGTTTATTAAACAGGTTTGTAAGGAAAAAAAAACATGACTTGATCTATTCAGAATGCTTAGCACTACTCGGATCCAAACCCACCTTCAAGAAATAGCATGCTAATGCAGATGCTTAATGCATGGAATAGTGTTATGTTGCAAATCTATTTTTTCATGGCTTATGTTTTGATGATTGACAAATACTGTTTCTCTTGGACTACTTGTTGCTTCTAACTTTTCAGGAATCGAAGATCGGACGATCAAGTGGAAGCCAAGTCCAGGATCGCGTAGGTTTAGGGTTGAGTCAGTCTGTAATTTTATTTTTCACCTTTTGAGTCTACTTGTAATAATCAAAAAGACTGATGCTAAGTAACCCTTCACACACACACTTGAGAGGCTTAGAAATTCTGTTTTTGCCCACATCGGCCCGGCCGATATTTATTTCGTCCGGGACGATCAGCTTAAAACAGAAAGTCTAATTAAGGATTCTTAATTAAGGCAGCCGACATTAACATATCGGCCTGGACGATACGTGTATCGGCCAGGACGATAAGCTCAAAATAGAAAGAGATAGCCGCCTTAGACAGTTTAGGCATACTGAATTTTAAATTATCGTCCAGGACGATTCCAGGATCGGCCAGGACGAAATTACCAAATTATGCCTTAATTGATCAAGAAATCAAGGGAGTAATTAAGGATGATTGATACGATCATATCGTCCAGGACGATCGTAAGATTGGCCTGGACGATCAAGCCAAATTTCAATCGGCCAGGACTGTTCCCAGGGCTGTGCTCAGGACGATTTACCTCTGATTTGAACTAATCGGCCAGGACGATCGTATGATCGTCCGGGACGATCAAGCCAAATTTCAATCGTCCAGGACTGTTCCCAGGGCTGTGCTCTGGCCGATCTTCCTTGATTTGTACTAATCGGCCAGGCCGATGTCCATATCGGCCTGGACGATAAAGTCGGCTACTTGCAATTAATGAGCTCCTCTTGAGCTCTTCTATTTAAAGAGCTCTTCTTCAACGTTTTTAAGAGACCTTTGGCTGCTGCCTTGACCTGAGAAGACCTTGAGGAGAGAAAGAGAGAGAGGGAGAGAGAGAGGATCTTGTGAGGGGGAGCTTGTGAGGGGATTCACAAGGGTTGCTCAAGGATCGCTCTGCTTGTCTTTCGTCTGGAGTTTCTCGTCCGTGGAAGGGTCGGTAGAGGTAAGGAGTTTTGCCTTTGGTTGTGGTTCTCTGCCAGCTTCAGGAGGAAGCAAAAGGAGGTAGGTTCTCTGCCTTGCCGGGGTGGCAAAAAGGAGTTTCTTGTGAGGGCTTCTCCGCCTAGCTGTGAGGGCTAAAGGAGAGTCACGTTTTGTAGTGCAATACTTGGAGGGTGCCTCCAAGGAGTGGACGTAGGTCGAGTCGACCGAACCACTATAAATCTTGTGTTCTTATTTTTGCTTCCGCACTTTTAAATTCCGCATTTGGTTTGGTGGTGTGATTTGGTTTGTGAATTTATTTCTTTGTCTTAAGAATTTTTAAAATACCAATTCACCCCCCCCCCCTCTTGGTTAGCTTAGGACTAAGTTCATAGGGCTTAACATCCCGAACGAACTTTCAAGTGGTATCAGAGCGGGATTCGAAAAATTAAGTTTGAAAACTTTTTGAATTTGATCCATGGCTAACATAGGAAATAGAAACACTACTGAAGGTTATTCGATTACACGACCTCCTCTATTTGACAACTTACCTTTTGATTTTTGGAAAACCCGCATGTCAACGTTTTTACAATCTACTGATTATCGCATGTGGATGCTTATTCAAGAAGGTTATTCTCCACCTTCTCGTGAAATTAATGATATTAAAACTGAAGTTGCTTTTACTGAATGGACTTTCGATGAACGTGATTTGGCTCAGTTAAATGCAAAATGTTTGAACTGTTTTTTCTGTGCTTTGAAATCTGAAGATTACATGCGTGTTTCAACTTGCAAAACTGGTAAAGAGATTTGGGATAAATTATGCATCACCTATGAAGGTACTAATGAAGTTAAGCAAACCCGTTAGAACTTTCTCTTGCATGACTACGAACTTTTTCGAATGAAACCTCATGAATCGATTTCTGACATGTACACTAGGTTTACTCAGATTGTTACTTCATTGCATGCACTAGGAAAAGAGCTTTCGAATTATGAAAAAGTTAACAAGATTTTGAGATGCTTGCCTTCGTCTTATGATGCAAAAATAACTGCAATCACTGAATCAAAAGATTTGAATACTTATTCCATTGATAACTTACTTGGCTCACTCATTGCTTACGAGCAAGGTGTGAATCAAAGAAATCTTGATGCAGGTGAGAAGAAAAAGGAGAAAACAATCGCTCTGAAGGCGCACAAATCGGATTCTGAATCTTCCGGGTCTGAGAGCGATGAAGTTGCCTTCATCACAAGGCAATTCAAAAGCTTTCTAAGGAAGAAACATAGGCATCATCAAAATTGGAGGAAAGGTAAGGATCACAAATATGTTAAAGGATCTTCTGATGTTGTTTGTTTTGAATGCAGGAAACCTGAACATGTGAGAGCCGATTGCCCTACACTTCAAGATCAATCAAGCAAAGAAAAAGAAAAAGGTGAGGAGAAAGCCAAGTCAAGAAAGGACAAGAAGAAAATCCAAAGAGGATTTTGGGCAGAATCTGGTACTGATTCCTATGAGACTGAACCAGAGGAAGAGACTACGAATTTGTGTTTCATGGGAGAAAATCAAAGTGATGAAGAAGAGGTATGTAAACCAACCTATGATGAATTGTTTGAAATTTGTGAAAAAATTCATGCATCATACAAAAAACTTAAGAAAACTCATGCTAGCCTAAAATTAGAACATTTGAATCTACAAAAAGAGCATGAAGTGTTTCTCAAAGACCATGCAACGATTGATTCAAATCACATGGCTCTTCTTGATGAATTTGATGAGTTGAACAAAAAATATTTGAAATTAATTGATGAACATAATGCATTAAAAGTTTTACACACCTCACTTAGTTTTGATCTTAAGAAATCTAAAGATCTTGAGAAAAATTTGAGGATTGAGATTAATGCCTTAAAGAGAACAAATTTGAGGATTCAAAATGATCGGATGACTTCCACTATTGATCTTAAGCCAAAACCTAGGAAGAGGCATTATAACTCAAATCATCTAAGAAATCCCTTTCCTGGAATTAGATGTTTCTCATGTGGCATGCTAGGACACATCTCACACACTTGCACCGTTCATCATAGTACTCATTGGGTGTGGAGACCTAAAATGCAAGATTCACATCATACCTTACCTGCATTACATTCTACTTTTTCTAAGAAGGATCCCAAACCTGTTTGGGTTCCTAAATCTGACTGTTGTTGAGTTTTGCAGGTGTGCTCTCACCAAAGTCCTCATGGGAGCATAGGATAACTGGACATAAGGAGGCTTGCAGCTCAAAAAATTGCTTAAACTCGCTGCTTTATCACTTGCTTGAAACATTAGTTTTGTGTGTCTTTTTTACTTTTCTTCTAGTTTGTGTGCTCACTTTGTATTGATTTTAGTTTGTTTTATTTTTCATTTGTTTTGTTTTGTTTTGTTTTGTTTACTCGCTGCTCTTTATTTTTGGCCTTCCATATGATTAATCCTTTCAAGCTTTTAGATTTTGGAGTTTTTGGAGACAGTGATTTAGCTTTTCAAAATTGGTTAAAGGGAGTTTTCTGTTGATGTTTTCCCTCCTTCAGACTTTATTTAGTTGTATGATTTTTCTTCTCTAAAACAAAAGTCTAAACTCGGTTTAACCAATGGCTTGTTAATTAAGATCTTTTTCTTATTTTGCTACATTAATTTATCTTATGTATAATAGCCAAAGTTTTTAGTTATCATTCAAGCTTTTGAAATCTTGCCATTGCATTTATCACATATTTTTGATTTAGTGTTGTAGATTGTTCTTCCCTATGTTAGAGAGAGAGCCCCTATTCTCTAATATTTGGAGGATATACTCACAACTAAGTTTTTTTTAAGGGTATATTAAAGAATTTCTAGCTTGCAAAAGTTAAAAAGGAAAGAGGCCAATGAAGCCAAAATTGAAAAGAATGCTATATACACAAAAGTGTATCAAAGAATCAAAAGATGCTCAAAAGAGCAAATCAAATGACAAGAGGCATAAAATGAGCCCACTAAATGCAAGCTATTCTCTCTTTGATAAAACTCTTAAAACTTAGATAATTCATTAATTATGTGATGTTTTCAAAGACTTAATTTCAATTTTCATGATTGAGAAAAACTAATTTGGTTTATTAAATATGAGATATTTTCTTTGTAAACAAGCTTTGAGTGGATCTTATTATCCCTATTAGTTATTCTAAGCTGGATTTTTTGTTTTCCAAAAGAATTTTGTACCCTAAAGGATGTCCGATCTAGGGTTAACAGAATCGGATGTTCTACCTTCTACTAATTGAGATTTGTTAAACTTTCTGATCTCTTGGAACTCTAAAAGTTTAACTTTTTGAAAAAGAATTCTCATATGATGCCTCCATAAATACAAAAAATTTAGAAAAATTAAAATCCAAAAAATATTCATTTTTGATTTTTCATTGTCCCTTTTTATTTTTTTTTGTTTTGACTGTTTTTCTTTTGTTTTATTTTTTTTAGAGTCTTGATCATCAGCCTTCACCTCTTGATTTCAATTTCTAGTCACATCGTCCTGGCCGATACCCTTATCGTCCTGGACGATATGACAAATTATGTTCAAAATCCATCTGCTGACCCTTTTTGTTTGAAAACAATAAACTCATCGTCCCGGACGATCCCATATCGTCCTGGACGATTTGATCGAACTCTTGGTGATAGTCCTGGCTGATAGTATATTTTGTCTGGCCGATGCATTTTATGTGCATCGTCCTGGCCGATACACAGGATCGTCCCGGACGATCCACGTGTCAGTACGTTTTGATCTTTAAATTCGGCCCCGGACGATCCATTATTGGACCATCGGCCGGGCCGATCCACTGTTCGTCCTGGACGATACACGTGGCAAGCATTTTAAACGTTTTAACTTCGGCTGGTACGATCAATTATTGTGCATCGTCCCGGACGATACACCTAATCGGCCCGGACGATCTGCTTTTTCAACGGTCGTTCGGCCTGACTCCTCGGGCCGATCGCCTGTGTCTATTCGGCCTGGCCGATATCTGATCGGCCCGGCCGATCAGACCGCTTTTCTGACCAATCGGCCTGTACGCAATTATTGTACCCTATCGGCCTGGACGATTCTGCGATCGGCCAGGACGATAGGGCCGTTTCTTTAAATTCAGGCCAATTCCAGCCATTTTTCTCACCCTCTTCCTTCAACTCTTTTGTGTTTTCCTGCTACCTCTCTCAGATGGCTGGTGGGAAACGTATTCGTCAGGCATCCGGGAGTTCTTCGAGAGCGACTCTAGACCCTCGATTCAGGGAGGCAGAAGATCAGGCTGCTTATCATCGCTACAAGGAGAGTGGCATCACCCTGTCCCGGATAATCAATCCAGCATATCTCTCATACCCGGTAATGGACCTTTTTGCCCACACTTCTCTTTGTTTTATACTCACTCTCGCCTTCCCTTTCTCTTCCGAACTTCTCGCTGAATTTTTTGCTAACCTACGCATTAACCACACCTTCACAGTCATGACCTCCTATGTGAATCGACGCCCTGTCGAAATCACATATCAGGACTGTGTTGATCTTCTACAGCTATCCACCATTGGGGATAAGCTGCACCAAATAGCCACTGATCCTGATCTTGACTGGTCTACGGCAAATCACTTCCTTCGTCAGACCAATACACATTTCCATGTTGGAGAGACTAGCTCTTTGGTCAAAGATGCTAGGACAATCCAACATGTCCTTCGCACATCCATAATCCCAAAAGCCGGGGACCGGATTCACATCACCCCTCTACTGTCCCTCACTACTTTTCTACATTATGGCCCAAAAAGAATTCAATGCCGCTAATCTACTCTTTCGCTACATCGATCACCTAACTACAATTCGCGACCCAGGCCATAAGAGAAAGCCCAATCTAGCCTTAGGACACAGCATTGCCTATGTCCTTGAAACCAAATACAATCTCCAATATCCTAATCATCATGACCTTCACCCTACCTACTACTCAAACAATTCCTTCACTGCACTTCATAGTACTCGTCTTCACCCAGGAGATGGGGAAGGTCGGAGGGCAAGAAAGGAGGAGGCTCCCGCTCCCGCTCCCGCTCCCGTTCTGGATCCTGTCCCTCTCCACCAGCACTCACCCTTTGATCTGTTGATTGAGAGATTCGACCGTTGGGAGACTCGGTTTGACACCTACGTTGTTGCTCAGGAGCAGCAACACTCAGAGGACATTGCCCGCTACGAGCAACACCGCGCTGAGGATTTAGCCCGATTTGACAATTTCGTTACTCAGCAGCAGCAGCAGCATGACCAGGACATCGCCTGGTTCAATGCTCAGTTCACCTCACTTGCCACCTACTTTCAGCAGCCACCTCCACCACCTCCATCTGATGATCTGGATCCCTCGTTGTTTTAGTCTGTATTTTATGTTGATTGTTTCCTGTCTTTTTAGTGTGCTTGTTAGTCTTTTTCTTGTGTTTCTAGACCCGCTTTTTGTGATGACAAAAGGGGGAATAGGGTATAGGAAAAAGCTGTTTTAGGGTGTAGGAAAAAGCTGTTTGGTCTTGGATTTTGTAACCTTGCTGTGTTTTAATAAAATTTTCCTACTTGTGTTTGTCATCATCAAAAAGGGGGAGATTGTTGCAAATCTATTTTTTCATGGCTTATGTTTTGATGATTGACAAACACTGTTTCTCTTGGACTACTTGTTGCTTCTAACTTTTCAGGAATCGATGATCGGACGATCAAGAGGAAGCCAAGTCCAGGATCGCGTAGGTTTAGGGTTGAGTCAGTCTGTAATTTTATTTTTCACCTTTTGAGTCTACTTGTAATAATCAAAAAGATTGATGCTAAGTAACCCTTCACACACACACTTGAGAGGCTTAGAAATTCTGTTTTTGCCCACATCGGCCCGGCCGATATTTATATCGTCCGGGACGATCAGCTTAAAACAGAAAGTCTAATTAAGGATTCTTAATTAAGGCAGCCGACATTAACATATCGGCCTGGACGATACGTGTATCGGCCAGGACGATAAGCTCAAAATAGAAAGAGATAGCCGCCTTAGACAGTTTAGGCATACTGAATTTTAAATTATCGTCCAGGACGATTCCAGGATCGGCCAGGACGAAATTACCAAATTATGCCTTAATTGATCAGAAAATCAAGGGAGTAATTAAGGATGATTGATACGATCATATCGTCCAGGACGATCGTAAGATCGGCCTGGACGATCAAGCCAAATTTCAATCGGCCAGGACTGTTCCCAGGGCTGTGCTCAGGACGATTTACCTCTGATTTGAACTAATCGGCCAAGACGATCGTATGATCGTCCGGGACGATCAAGCCAAATTTCAATCGTCCAGGACTGTTCCCAGGGCTGTGCTCTGGCCGATCTTCCTTGATTTGTACTAATCGACCAGGCCGATGTCCATATCGGCCTGGACGATAAAGTCGGCTACTTGCAATTAATGAGCTCCTCTTGAGCTCTTCTATTTAAAGAGCTCTTCTTCAATGTTTTTAAGAGACCTTTGGCTGCTGCCTTGACCTGAGAAGACCTTGAGGAGAGAAAGAGAGAGAGGGAGAGAGAGAGGATCTTGTGAGGGGGAGCTTGTGAGGGGATTCACAAGGGTTGCTCAAGGATCGCTCTGCTTGTCTTTCGTCTGGAGTTTCTCGTCCGTGGAAGGGTCGGTAGAGGTAAGGAGTTTTGCCTTTGGTTGTGGTTCTCTGCCAGCTTCAGGAGGAAGCAAAAGGAGGTAGGTTCTCTGCCTTGCCGGGGTGGCAAAAAGGAGTTTCTTGTGGGGGCTTCTCCGCCTAGCTGTGGGGGCTAAAGAAGAGTCACGTTTTGTAGTGCAATACTTGGAGGGTGCCTCCAAGGAGTGGACGTAGGTCGAGTCGACCGAACCACTATAAATCTTGTGTTCTTATTTTTGCTTCCGCACTTTTAAATTCCGCATTTGGTTTGGTGGTGTGATTTGGTTTGTGAATTTATTTCTTTGTCTTAAGAATTTTTAGAATACCAATTCACCCCCCCCTCTTGGTTAGCTTAGGACTAAGTTCATAGGGCTTAACATCCCGAACGAACTTTCATGTTATACTAATAAGAACATCAACCTTAATAGTAAGCAAGAACTGAGGTCCACAACCCTAGCTTCCTTGGGCTTCCCTAAATGATCTTTCCTCCCCTCGCTTCCAATATAATTAGAGGAACTCGTGCTCATTTTGCCTCGCAAGAAATCTAAATAGAATAGAAAAAGCCTCTCACTAGGGTTATCTAAGCTTAAATAGAAAATAAAAGGATCAACTATGATTAATATTATGATATTTGGCATAAATTTATGGACGAGAGACTCACTTCACCACCAACTAAAGACACGTCTCAATTTTATTAAATACTCGTATCCAATTACTTGTGTGGGTCACTATTCTACATATGAAAGTCAAGGAGCACTGAAGATTCTCTGTGAAACTCAAAAGAATATGCATAACCTCAGATATAGTTTGTAGCCAATCCATGCAACACCTAGACAATAAACCATGGTTTAAAATTGCGCAATAAGAGACGCACCTCAGTGCAATTTTAACCTTTTAAGCCTCAAAGCCTAGGCAATGAAAGCTTCCATTGAGGCGTACGCCTCAAGTCCACTGAGGCACGCCTCGCCTCATGTTTTAGAGGAGTCCACCTCTTAAAATTAAAAAATAAATGCTCGGTACCGCTCGGTACATGCTCGGTACGGCTCAGTACCTTTCCATACAAATGACTTATGAACTTTAAAAATAAGCCGAACTTCAAAATTACCCTTACAAAAAAAAAATTTCGGGCAGGGGGCAGCGCCCTCTTAGACCCCCGGCTGCCCGTCATATTGTTGTATTCATTATATTTAGTAATAGTTGTTAGTGTTAGTCTGCTTCTTCATGAGTGCATGCTTTGTATAAGTTTTCTTCATGAGTGCATGCTTCGATTGGGAGATATTAGACTCTATAGGAGAGGAGGAAAGGGAGAGAGCAGTTCATCATAATGTTGATTCAAATGAAAAATTTCATAGTCTTATTATTGGGATATTTTGATTTCACTTCATATCTTTTGTTTTTTTATGTTTTATATTATTTACTCATTAGTATATAAAAAATTTATCATTTTATGTTTACGCAATCTTTGATTTTGAGGCTTACGCCTCGCCTCACAAACGAAAAATGCCTCATTACCCGATTACACAATTTTAAACATTGCAACAAACTATCCCTCATAGCATATTTTAAAAAAAAAAGATAAAATGGTTCCTATAACTACTTGATCACCAACTCTATACACAACCCTTAAAAAAAATTTATCTCAATATGTACAAACATTTTAGAATGCAATAAATCAATCCCTAAACCCTATCAATTATGATATACTTCTCAAGTTAAAAAAAAAAGCACCAAATCAAAAACTTGGCTTATCATAGTCTAATTCCCCCTCGCAACTAAATTAGACTCAAAATTACAAAAAATGCTTATATTCTACAAAATGTTCAAAAAATACTCTTGAGTGTAACCTAGTTGATACTCAAAAAAGCAACAAAAGAAGAGAGACCCTCACCAAATAAGGGGGCATATAAACAAAATCCCTAGAGGAGTTGTTGAAGGATCTAGAGCTTGAATTAAGTGCAGTAACCTATATGGATTCTAGGGACCAGTATCCTAAGCTTGTGCTTTGCAAAGATATTTATCAATGCATTTGCACAAGGCCTTTAAGGCTACTAATTGCAATTATTTGTTAACCAAATCTTTTGGGCCACCCTTCTTTAGCATTATAAGTTCTGACACACCATACAGCCAATAAGAAACCGGTAAATCCTATAGACCAAACAAATGGACCTCCCATTTTGGAGTTGAGTCTCATGTATGGGTTCCTCTACCATTGAAGTTGTAAGACCAAATATATTTTAGGATTGTCTCATTCTCAAGATTATAAGTCTTGCACCTTTAAGAAATTCCCTTTTCTCTTATAAGCTATCTCAGTCATATCCAATGCCTTTGAACTGTAATCAACCTTGTTTCATTCCCCGAAGCCATTTAAATAAGATCAATCATGCCATCCGAACCATCATCTTCTTGTTTAATACCTCTAACCACAATCGACCATGCATCAAGCTTCTAAACCTTTTCAATCCAAAATGAAACCATACTTAATTATAAATGGAAATGTCCTTTGACAAATTCCCACTCGTCTACTCAGCAAGCACCTTAGAAGTTAAAATAGCAAACCCCCCTTTTAGCAAATAAGATCAACCTAGTCAACTAAAAATGAGAAAACTGTAAGATATTGATCAAGTTCACCACCCATTGATTAATCTAATGCAAATAATTTTTTCCAGAGTTAATGTCCTAAAACAAGAATGGTTTTGCAAACAGGCAAAGATATAATTAACTATAAGGGTTTATGCTCACGAGATGCCTTAATCCCCAACATCTTAAATAAACCTCAATTGACAAGCTAGTTGGAATCTCTTCAACACTTCAAACAATCAAATCTGAAATTCTGCGATGCACTTCCTGAAACTCCAAAAAAGCAGTAGAAAATTCAACAAGTGCAAGGGTCCTTTAAAGCCCACAAGCACTTGATTCCTACCAAATCAAAATTAAGATTCAAAGTATGAAGGGCATGGTCAAAATCTATAAATACTAATCTATATGATTCAAAACTTCTTATGAAAATCTAGACGCTAAGACTCTATTGACTTGAAAGGACTAATGAAATGGAAACAAAAATGATAAAGGTAAAACTGAAATTAGTTTTCACCAAGTTGTTTAGATGAGGAGAAACTGGATCAAAATATTTTTTTATTTTTTTGTTTACTTGATGAGAAATCAGATCTGATTTCTTTTGAAAAGGGTACATGCTAGTCCAAAGAATCAATACAACAACATCAAGCCTTTATCCCACTACGTGGGGTCGGCTACATGAATCCTTCTTCTCCATTGTGTCCTATTAAAAGTCAAATTCTCGTTTAAATCTAATAAAGAAAGGTCATTCTTAATATTTTTTAACCAAGTCTTTTTAGGTCTACCCCTACCTAAAGAATCAATGATGATTAATTAATTTTTTTCAAACAGCTTTTCACTAGGTTTGAGTAAGGAATTACATTTGTTAACATTTTCTAGGTAAATATAATAAATTGTCAATTACATTGAAACCTAAGAAACAAAATGAAATTATGAAGGACATTTGGATTTGCCCAATTTCCTTAAACCAAATAGACCCCATACAAAATAAAATTTTGAATTGAAAGATTTTTATAATATATTTGGCTAAAAAAATCAAAACAAGCACGCTCCCCCAAAACCCTAACCTTTAAAAAAAAGCAGCAGTCGTGACTAGCATGATAGATTACAATTTAATTCAATAAGAAACAAACAATAAAATATAAAGTAATTATACTTTTGGATAATTGTAATTATAGTAAATCTAAAATGTAAATATTTTCTTGATGTTGTATATAAAAGTCACCAAAATCAAAATTTTCACAAATCTCATCTGAAATGCCACACACGTCTACTCTTCCACTCATCACATACAATATTAGAACCATGGAGGAGTGTTCACCTACTTTCTATCTTTCTCCTTTGGAACTTCTTCCAAGCAACCTTAAGGGTAAGGAGGTTTTACACATGACCAATAAAGGGTAAGGAGGTTACTACTGATTCTACTATATGAGTCTATTTATGTGATTAGAACCTCATGGTTTTTTTGATGTTGTCAAACTTAATTTAGTCATTGATTGTTGTTAAGTTTTTCAGGCCATTTTTTATTAAGTTTGTTAGTGCGTTAGTTCGTTATTAATGACATTACTCTATAAGAAGGAATATTAATGCCAAATAATCATTATTGATTCAATGATTTTATTTATTTATTTATTTTGTGTGTGTGTGTGAGGGGGGGGATTATTTCATTCTTATTACTGCTTTATAAAGCCGTGCTTACGTCAAAATAACTATTAATTGGTTAGTTTATGTATGACTATTCTTACACCCGTGAATGTGATGTGTTTAATTAAATGTGAAGGTTCACATCCTCTCATAATGTGATGTCCTCGTTCAAGTATAGAACTTGAGGTTACTTTTCATTGTCCTTTTGCTTTATTTATAAACCAACTGTGTATCAATTTTCCTCTCTTTTTTTCCTTATCTTTCTATTCATCAAATCCTTTCAATCAAAAAAGGCTTGCGTTATACTTACAAATTCAATTATCCTAAAAAATAGACTGAAATAATCAATTAAGTCCTCCAAAAATATTACTTCGACCGATTCATTACTGTATCCACCAAAATCAAAAAGTATCTCAAACTTCTTTCTTGGATTTACAAAGTTTATTTGGGAAAAATACTAACATATTTTCTCCAAACAAAGTAAACCCAGACATAAGTACAACATCCCTTATTGTAAAAATGAAAATAATATGCTAATAACTGCATAAAGGCATATAAGATAAATCAATAATCACAACAATCAAAACAAGTAGAAATGCATGACGATTCTTTATTAACGTTTCTAGAAGGACAAAAGATTTAGAATAGACTAGCTTAATGTTTGTAACAAGTTTTGAAGTGCAGCACATGCACACAAATAATGCAATGTGCTAAATGTAACAAGAGATGTAGTTCAATAATCTATTGCTAACAATGGACAAAGTAAAGGAAAGGAGGCAGGAATTGGACATGGATTATATTCCTAAAGTTGGCATATGATTGCCAAATTTCTAAATTGCCAGACTGAAATGCAATTTATAATCCTACAAATTGCAAACTTGAAACAATAAAATAGCTCATATACAAAGTAAACCATTGAACCTCTGTAACAACAGAGTTCTATGAAGTAATTTCATTTAACATCCTAACTAAGAAGTCGAATCAAATAAGAATTACTATGCAATTCTGAAATAAAAGAAAAAATAATTAGAAATTTTAGAGGTCTTACAGAAGAATTACTATGAAATTCTAACATAAAAAGTAACAATTAGGATATTCAGAGCCATCGTAGGAGATCTTGATTAACCGAATAATTTAATGAAATAAATACAATTTAGTATAGGAGTTATACATACGAGTAGTGAGAAGGAAGAATTATCTACCTCAAATAATGAACGTAGCTCAGAGTCTTCAACATTACTATTGATGTTCCTCACAAATAGTGTTCTTGAAGGATGCTCCCCATACGGGTGCTCCCCAACAATAGCTCCTCCTCCATTTGAAAGGCCATAATGAGCAATACCATTTACAAGGTATCCCTCATTTAAATGCATGCTTGAAATCCCTGATGTCAGATTCTCCATAGGATCAAGATCTAATTCCATTCCCCCACCACTGCCAAAGATGTCAAAGTCTTCCATCTCTTCTATTTGGCCAGGCAACTCAGTGAGATCAAAATCTTCCAGTACACCAGCTAGAAGTGCTTCCTCATCATTAGGAAGCATGCTCCCAATGACATGAACATTGGTGTCATCCAAGTAACCCTGAACTGCATTCTTATTTTCTTTGCTCAACTCAGATGACACATCTTCCATAGACTGAATGGCAACATCGGCTTCCGGAAAGATCACTGAAATCGACATACAGAAAGCACAAAGTTGATTAGGCATCAAGCAATAAGTAAATTACAAGATACAGGAAAAAAAATACCTACATACATTTCTCATGTGGAAGTACAGGTAATGAACTTGAAAATAGACTGGCATCACTTGATCCTTTGTACATATTAGATCCAGATGGAACAGGCCATGCGCTACTTCCAAACTTTTGACCAATCTTCAGAGATGGAACATTTGACTGACCTGTTTTATGTAACGAATAAAATCCATCTTTAGATTGGAAACCACTTAAAGACAAAGTAAAAGATAGACTAGTAGAGGGTTCTATGAGATATTAGACCTGCAGTGTCTGTAATATCTGAAGATTTCCCCATCTCATTAATTCTGCAACTAAGAAGGCACAATGACAAACTAAATATAAATAAAAATCTTCCACAACTTTATTGTTCTGAGTTTAACATGAGAAACAAAGCCAAAGTAACTTAACATGGCATCTAAGGAGGATGTCATGTCTTCATTTTAAAAGGAAAAGCAAATGAAAACCAGCTAGTATTGAGAAAAATTGGCATCATCACTAGAAATTATAAAGAAATCCATGGACAAATTAAGAAAAATAAAGATCAATCTAAAAAATGTCGGCCACACTGAAAGTACATATGAGAACTGAGAAAAAATACCACAAAAAATATAGACAAAAAGAAAAAGAGCTTGACGGAATAATCAATTGCTTTAAACGACCTATAGAATTTTGAAATTATTTGCAAACAAGTCCCTGATCCCATAAAGTCTCGTAAAGAAAATAAATGATGCATAATTAGAATAATTGCAGTAGAATTACCTCTATAAATCCAAGCAAGATATCGCAAAATATTATGCTACTTCATAAAACTCTAAGCACCAAGGCACCACAAACAAAAGAACGAAACAAATACAAAAACTAAAGTCGCCTAGGAATGCTACTTCAAAGACAGTCCAAAAAAAATACCCGCAAGAAACCACTAATGACTTTCTTTACTTTTCAAGAGCCGTGCAGGATTGTTCAACCTCGAAAACTAAAGCTCGCATGAAGGTATCCCCAGAAGTAAACTACAGATGGAAAATTATAAAAAAAAAAAAAACAAAAAATACAGAATATCGAAAGAAACTCCCCAAAAAACTAACTTTAAAATCCCCCATGGACTCAAAATCACAAAGCAATCGAAAACTTTACAAAAAGGAAGGAACTTCTAGCCGAAATCTAAAGAAGAAAACCATTTGAAACCCGGCCATTCGCATTACTAAAAAACAACTAAGCAAGGCATAAGACTACATCGCGTACCCCGAAAAAACCCTAGAAGCATAGAAATCGCGCTCGCCCGTGCTGTTCAAGAATAAGAAATGAAAAAAAAATATCGAGGTTGCCCTTCCTTACGCTTTATAATTGTACTTTCCATTCCTTGCCACGCCACATAGAAAGAGGCGAATGGAAATAATTGAACGCGATGACAAACAAGTGAGAAATAATAATAAGAATAATACTAATAATATAATAAGGATGATAATTATTAGATGAGGATTTAGCGGAGCCGGGGGAGAGAGACAGAGAGAGAGAGAGAGGGGGGAATTCAGAAGAGGATAGGCGATGCCCGGATTCTGCCGTATTTGAATCATCTTGGCGTCCGTTGACACTACCGCAAATGTATTTTTAATTTTTTATATTAATAAATTTATTTTCCTTAAATTATTACAAAATGGAAATAATGAGGACTGCGCATAAAATTCATGAAAAGCCACCGGGCAGCCCGTCTAGAGTCATCCGCAAGCAAAACGATCTCCAATTTTAGCACGGGCTTTACCCTTCCGATTTGGATCCTTGATTAATATAGACATTTTGCCATAGGCATACGCGGAATTCCTGGGGTGAGATACGCCTAATTAGAGTTTGTTTATTTAAGGGGTGTTTGGTGGGAGAAAAAGTAAATGCAAAGTATAGTAAATACTTTATTTTTTTCACTTTTTACTCTTTGGTTTGTTCGGAAAATAGAGCAAAACTAAATTCAATGTATATTCC
Organism: Dendrobium nobile; assembly: GCA_022539455.1. Taxonomy (NCBI): domain Eukaryota; kingdom Viridiplantae; phylum Streptophyta; class Magnoliopsida; order Asparagales; family Orchidaceae; genus Dendrobium; species Dendrobium nobile. The sequence goes on from CM039735.1 coordinate 58,048,261, forward strand.
TAACTTCCCGCGTAGTTCATTTTCAACGTATATTCCATCGCTCCTTGGGTGCTAATTGCAAAGGCATGGACTAAGTGTGGGATTCTATGCAGAGAATCAAACAGACTCAGAATATCTGCTTTACATTGTATTTATTTTACCCTGCATTTACTTATAGCAAACAAATAGCGCCTAAATTGTGATCCTTGCTTGTGCTCCCTTTTTTAGTGGGACACATTTTATTTTGTCATCCATCTATTTATTAATGTATTATTTAATCTTGAATTATACATAAATCACACTCAACTATATTATAAATAATAAGTTAAGAAAATTAAAAATATATATATAGAGGGATAGATGAATTGTAAAATAAAAAATTAAAACAAACTTGATTAATTATAGAAGATTGAATAAAATTGTGTAAATTGATCACACTCATTAACCATCTATTTATAGATTTGTGTTGTAATTTAAGCATTATAAATTGGCTTCATATATGATTATGTAAGAAATAAGAGAAAAATGCAATGATTGTGTTGCTTAGTCAAAAGATCTGACTTGATGAGTGTCTATTGAGCTTTGAAGATGTTATCAACTTTGTTTATATTGATAGTCAGATAGTTGAATAAATTGTCAATAGTTTATTTTGAGAAATCTCCCCTTATTGAATAGTCGTCAGGGAGAACTTAATAGGTAATAGTTGCTAGAGTTGATTGTTATGCTTTATTTGTCGATTGGAATGAGTTCATCAATCAGAGTCGCTTGCTTGAGATGACTTTTTTTTATTAATCAAGCGAATTTCAAACTAAGTAGATAGAAAACTTGAAACAACTTAATTTATCTTGAGCCAAATTAGCTTAGCTTGAACTGAGTTTACAAGATATTTGGATGTATTTTTAGTTCACTGATTATCTTATATGTTTAATGGTTTACTAAAAAAGAATAAAAGAATATAAATAATATTTTCATTAATTAATTATTAAATTTTAATAAATATTTATTTTAATATTAGATATCAATCAATCAATTGAATGTTGAATTTTGACATTGTCATTTTATCCCTTGCACTAATAAGGCCTATAAAAGAGATATCATTGCTTTATATTCAAATACTTGCTTCAATTATTTTTTTTTATGGACTGAGTTTGACTTTACTGTCAGGAACGAAAATTCCAAAAAAAAATAAGATTAACACCATTAAAGAAGAATCATTTCTAGTTTATTTGGCAAGCAAAAAAAAAAGAGTGAATGAACTTCTTGTAAGGACCTTAATTTTTTTTTCATGATTAAGTACCTTTTAATGATCTGTAAATGAACCATAAGAAAAATTTTGCATGCAAGAAATTTTTGTGTGTAGTGTTATGGCATTGTGCCCACAAGCGCATCAACACTACCCTCTGTATTTTGAGATCAAGCTGTGTGAGCGCGGAGGTATTATAGTATTAAGCTCTCAGATTTACAAGGATTTGGAAGCGCATTGCAGCTCTGTGTTATAAAAAAAATAATTAATATCTAATTCATTAAGCTATTTTAAAACTGAAGGCACCCCCACCCCCTCCTTCATTTGGTTGCTTCATTAGGAAGAAGAAGGAGAAGGAGAGAAGGGGAGCGAGAGAAGGACATAGGAGGAGAGAGGAGATAGAAAATTCATCTCGAGGCATTTCTATTTGTCCTTTAAGTTGTGAAAGATGCTCTGAAAGATGCTCTGATCAATGTAGGAAATCTTAACACTACTTTTGTTTATGATGATTTTGAGTTGTGTTAAATTTCTCTCAAAAGCATTGATAAAAATGCAATACATCCTATTCTAGTAAAACTCCACCATATAAATTTTGATTTGTGGCAGATATAATTCTCCTATATATATATATATATATACTCCTATTGGGTTGATCACAAGATTGATGAGATTAACTCCTATTTGGTTGATTCCAAGAATAATGAGATTAACCACAAGGCTAATGATATTGGCTGATGAGATTGATACATGTACATGATATGATACAAGATACATAATATAAGATACAAGAAATATAAGATATGACAAGATAATATATATATATATATATATATATATATATATATATATATATATATATATATATATATATATATATATATATATATACATGACATAACATGCATAGTAATATTCATATTGGTATACATAAGCAAGGCATAAAATATTGATATAGATTTGAACTGATAACAAATAAAACATTGATAGTGTTCATAATGATCCTTTATATAATTACTAATCAGTGGTTATTGAGTTACATTAGTTGCATAGATATAAATTGATGATAATATGAATTGAATAAATACATGTATATTATTTATGTTTATATGCTTTGACTATAGTTGTAGGTTTGATAACCTGATGGGTTATTGGCTCATTATGTGATTTTTAAATGATTTTAGAGAAGGGCAAGATGTCAGTGGAGTGATTCTATTTTTGTTACTGGTTTAGGGTTATAAATTTTGTTTTTGTATTTTTGTAGTCATGATTATTCAGGAGTGGTAAGTTAAATGAAATATATTGTAATCATAACTATTATATTGTAATCATAACTATTATATATGATTTTTAGGTTATGAAAGAAATGAAGAAGAGTTAACCCATGTAGAATTGGATAAGACTTATATGGATACTCCACCTAAAGAAGAAGAAGAAGAAGAAGATGGCTACATCACCATTGGAATTCAAAATATAGGCTTAGAATATATAGAAGAGACACAGGATCCCTTGCCTAGAGAGTGGAGATATACATCTGGCCATCCTAAGTAGTTTATCATAACTAACCCATCCATAGCAGTTAGGACTAGGCATTGACATAGGAAAAAAGTTAGCCAAAAAACCTTAATCTCTATGGCATTAAAAAGTGAGTTTAGTTTTGTTGCAATGCAAGAAGACTTGAATCTGTTTGTAATAAATGATTTGTGGAGTTAGTTGCTAGAACTATTGATCAAAGTGTTATTGGAATGAAGTGGGTATTTAAAAATAAATTAAATGACTCTTGATCAGTTGTTATGAATAATGCTAGCATGGCATCAAAGGATTATAATCAAATAAAAGGACTAAATTTTGAGAAGTTCTTTGCCCTAGTAACTAAGTTAGAGGCCATTACAGTATTTTCTTATTATTTTCTTATTTCAGGGTATTTAAATTATATCATATGGACAAGAAGGGTGTTTTTTTGAATGGGGTGATTAATGAAGATATTAATATGGAACATGCCCTAAGTTTCAAAATCTCAGCCTTTCCAAACCATGTTTACAAACTCAAGAAAGTATTGTATGGGCAATATTAAGTACCTAGGGTGTCCTATGATAGGCTCAACACTTTTCTCTTAGAGAAATCCTTTGTTAAGGGCATGGTAGATACCATATTATTTATCAAAAGAATTGAGGATGATATACTCATTGTGTATATGATATATATGATGACAACCTTTTTAGATCCATCGATAATGATCTGCATAAAGAATTTTTTTTCCATTATAAGTAGTGAATTTGAAATAAGTATGATGGGTGAGTTGTCTTATTTTCTTGGAATTAATGTAAATAATGAGTAGATGGAACCTTCTTAAGTCAAATAAAATACATAAAAAAGAAATTTAATATGGAAAGTTGTAAAAGCATGAATACTCCCATGAGCCTTATTACCTAATTCATATGGATCGAGAAGGAAAATTAGTTAATTAGAAGACATATTAGGGATACTAAGTTATTTTTTTTAGTTAATCTCCAGTAGGCCTTAAGTGTTCACCTATGTCATAGGTTTTAGGCTGACCCTAAGGAATCCCATATAATCATAGTCAAAAGAATCCCAAGATATCTTATAAGTACTTAGAACTTAGGTACCTAGTATATTAGGAATAGCTTGACTTTTAATTTAGTTGGATACTAATATTTGGATTTTTGTGGATGTAAGGTGGATAGAAAAAGCACTTTATGAAATTTCCATTTCATATGAAAATTTCTAGTTTTATGGTCTACTTGAAACAATAGCCCTACCTACTATAAAAGCTAAGTATATCATCGCAAGAAGCTATATTGTCCAAGTTATTTGGCTAAAGCAACATCTTCTTAATTTTAGATTTCAGGTATATACCATCATCCTCATCATGTCTGATAACAAGAGTGTGATCTATATCACTAAAAATTTAATTCAACACTCTCGCACTAAACATATTAACATGCGACACACTTCATTAAGGACCACATGGGCAAAGAGAGATGTAAACATATAATTTGTAGACATGGTAAATCAATTAATAGATATTTTTAAACCCTATGTTATGAAAGGTTTAGTGCCATTTTGAACTAGATTAGGAGACGCCGATATCAGTGCTTAGGAACTTGAGGTACCATGTGCAAAATGATAGCTTTTTTGGACTTTTTATATTATACTCTTTTTACTTTACTCTTTCTCTCTATCTTTGAGATGTCAATGGAGGAGAACTTGTTGGTATACTGTTTGTTATTGGTGTTTATTTGTTACAGAGTTATTTATTTATTTATATATAGGTGTAGTGTTTATTATTGGTGCTTGCTTGTTGCATTATTTCTATTTTCCTTAAAATAAATTAAAAATTAAAGTATTATATAAAAAAATTAAAAAAAATATAATAGCCCACTATTAATAATTAAGAAGGAATATATTGAGAGGGAGAGCTATGCACAAAAATAAATACTAACTTAAAAAAACCAATAATTTTTGTTATCATCAAAAAGTGGGAGATCGTTAAAATCTCTAAGCCCATCATAGGGTTTTAAAGATTATAAACATTATTAGTTTAACCATTTATAAATAAATAAATAAATATATATATATATTATATATATATATATATATATATATATATATATATATATATATATATATATATATATTATATATAAAACCCTTTTTTTGTATTTTACTAACATTTTAGGTATAATATACACAGAGCCAAGCTAGATAAAATAACATAAGTGTAGCATTGAGTTTAGTCATAGGTTGTAACAAAAGAGTTTGCAGTTTTTTTTTCTTGTGTTAGTTTGTTTTTGGTGTATGATAGCAAAGGTGGCTAGACATAAACACACAAATGGGGGTGAGAAGACTAAACACTTGATTTTCTTTATCAGAACATACTATACGATCTAGATCGTACTATGTGATCAAGATTATACTGTATGGCTATCTATTTCAAAATTTAAATCATGGGCTTAAATAACTTAATTAAATGAATTATCAACGTAACTAACAATACTATATGACTTATAATTTTACAAAATGATAAGGTATTTTGGCAAATCCTCATAGTCGAATCTTAGTTATCAAAATTAAGTAAATTCAAAAAGTTGAATTTTGAGAAAATCATATTGTATGAATTTTTTCGTACTATATAATTATGTAATGAATACTACTTAATTTTATTTGTTGATCATGGAATCAAATCTGGATTAAATCTTAATTTTACATCATATTGTATGATTTAAGTCATATAGATCAATTTATTAAAGACTTCCTTGGACAAAATATGGTTCATCTTGGATAATCCATGATTCAATATTGGAAATCATACTATACAACCAATTATCATATATTTTAATCTAAAATGGTACTATAATTGTCACGACCCAACCCGACCGGAACGAATCCTTTCGCGTCGGGTCGCGACAGATGAAAATCCAGGATCTAATTTTGGAATTTGCTTCAGACATTCTTCCAAATTTCAAACATACATAACAGAAAACACAGAGCTACTATAACTTCCAAATATACAGAATAATTCATCTATCATTTTCTCCTTTCATCAAAATAATTATGTACAATACAGTGGTGCATGGCTATCGATAGAAAGAACAGAACAGAAAAGTCATAACTGTATAAAAATCAAAAGTACAAAATACCTAATCACTGATCAGACACAAAACTGCTAGTCCAAGATCTCATTCCCTTTCCTAGAACCTAAAAACCACGCTGATAACAAGGATGAGCTTACAGCTCAGCAAGACTACATTTACCAATCAAAATCTCCAGAAACACACATCAGAAAACACCTCAGAAGAGTTATTCAAATAACCGTGCATAATTCAAATAATCGTACAGAAATCGTAAAATCAACAGAACACAGATACTTGATCAAACTGAAATCAAACCATAAACGGAATTCATTTCATATAACAGAATATCCAAGTCAGATTTCACAGAACAATAGAATCGTACAGAATAATCAGAAATTGTACATAACAGATTTTCAAATCAGATAAAATCACCTTTCAATATCAAAACACATATCATATAACCCTGACCCTGACAAAATCTTGACGGATTCTGGCCCCTTATGCCTCCCTTCCCTAACACTGATAGAATCTCAGCGGATTCTGGCCCCTTATGTCTCCCTTTGTGCTTATAGCACCAGAACAGAACAGATATACAGAATTTTCAAAACAGAACTTATTTTCAGATTTCTCAGACCCAGACAACGGAATCACAAAGGATTCCGGCCCCTTATAACTCCCTTCTGATATCACAACACATCAAATGATTCAAATCAGAAAATCGAATTAAGTCAGACAAATTATCAGTGGCATAATAGCAGTATACAGAATTTACACATAATTCTCATATTCAGAAATTTACCAAATTATCACAGATAATACAAAACGGCATTGTAAGACTTTTATTGTACTGAAGCAATATTTTTCAACATCTTGATAATTCATTATTCAATTAAAACACCACCGAATTTAAAATAACTGGTAAAAATCTTTCAGAAATACTCAAAATGTGCACAAATTTCATCTCAAAAATATACCAAAAGTTACTCGATAAAAAGTTTGCCAGTGCGAAATGAAACCAAATATTCGCTAACGGAAATAAAATTCGAGACAGAAAAGTCGTCAAAATTTTCATTTCTGAAAATTGAGAAAGGTTGAATGTGCCTTACCTCGTGTCGGTCAACTTTTCCAACTACAGCGACGGACGAAAACGGACTAAAGTCGCACAAAAATCACTTTTCTTCCTTTTTCCTTCAATTTTCTCTCTACTGGGCTTTCTCTCTCTTCAAAAAGATCTCAAACCATTATATATGCATGCAGATCGTCCAGGACGATCCAAAATCGTCCCGGGACGATTTGCCCACTAGACAATATTCATTCAGACAAAATAGTTATCGTTCCTAGATGAGTTGCTCTTTGGATAAATTTCGTACGGACGAACCCTACTTTGTCCTGGGACGAACTTCTCTATCACCTAATTTTTTTTGAACCGATCGTCCCGGACGAACCTGAAAGGAAAAACTTCGTTCGGACGAACCTGGAAGGAAAATGGCTTTTACAATCTCCCCACCTTCAGAAAAATATCATTCGCGACATTTCCAAAACAAAACTGAGTCAGAACAGATGCGGATATAACTGTCACATATCCGACTCCTTCTCCCAAATAGCTTCTCGTGCTGTTATGTATTTCCACTGAATCTTAACCATAAGAATCTGTTTACTTCTTAACTTACGAATGTCATAAGCCTAAATCTTTTAAGGCTCTTCCTTGTATTGCAGATTCTCCTGAATCTCCACATCATCAGCAGACAGTTTCTTTTTAGAATCATACATCCACTTTCTCAAAGATGATATGTGAAAGACATTATATACCTCAGACATCTGATCAGGTAATAATAATTTATAAGCAGCTTTTCCAATCCTTTCAATGATCTCAAAAGGTCTGACATACCTTGGACTGAGCTTGCTTACTCTTCCAAATATTTTTCATCGGAATGACTTTGACATAGACAAAGTCACCAACCTGAAATTCTACAAATCCGTGCTTCTGATTATAATACTTCTGTTGCCTATCCTGTGCAGCTTTCAATATTTCTTTAATCAGATTGATTTTCTTAACGGTTTCATTCACAAAGGATGAACGCATTTCTTGTCTATCTCCCACTTTAGTCAGAGTCAAAGGAGTTCTACACTTTCGGCCATATAGAGCTTCGTAAGATGTCATACCAATACTTGATTGATAACTGTTATTGTATGCAAATTCAATCAGTGGGATATGATCTTCCTAACTGCTTCCAAAATCCAAAATACATAACCTCAGAAGATCTTCCAATACCTGAATAGTCCTCTCAGACTGTCCATCAGTTTGCGGATGAAAAGCCGTACTGAAATGTAACTTTGTATCCAAGCATTGCTGAATACTCTTCCAAAGTCTGGAAGTAAATCATCCATCTCTATCAGATACAATCACTTTTGGCACGCCATGCAATCTGGCAATTTCTTTCACATATACCTGAGCTAACTTATCCACCGGATCCGTCTGTCTGATTGGAAGAAAATGTACAGACTTCATCAATCGATCAACAATCACCCAAATTGCATCATTTCCTTGCCTTGATCGAGGAAAGCCCATAGTAAAATCCATCGTTATCTCCTCCCACTTCCACTCAGGGATAGGCAACGACTGCAAAAGACCGCCTGGTTGTTGATGCTCTGCCTTCACTAACTGACAGGCTTTGCATTTCGAAACAAACTCTACCATATCCTTTTTCATTCCAGGCCATCAAAATAAACTCTTCATATTTCCATACATCTTACTACTTCCTGGATAAATAGTATAGCCTGAATGGTGAGATTCGTGCAGAATCTCTTTTCTCAAATCTCCAAACATAGGAATCCATAGTTTGTTCTTATAGAAAATAACATCAGAATCAGAAAGTCGTAGTTCAGGTTTCTTACCGGATTCAATCTGACCAATCAACTTCAAATAGTCAGTGTCTGACTTCTGAGCTTCATGGATCCTCTCTTTCAAATAAGACTGAATGTTCATTTGAGTCAACACACCAGAATCTGAACCAGTAGAAGAAATCACCTATAACTATAATCTCTCAATATCTCGTATCAGATACTCATCAGAAGTAAGCTGAATACCTGATAATCTAGAAGACTTTCGGCTCAGAGCGTCTGCTACCACATTAGCCTTATCAGGCTGATACTGAATCGTCAGATCATAATCCTTGATCAATTCAAGCCATCTTCTTTACCTCAAATTCAGATCCTTCTGAATAAAAATGTACTTCAAGCTCTTATGATCTGTAAAGATCTCACATCTGACGCCATACAAGTAGTGCACCAAATCTTCAAAGCAAATACAATTGCAATCAATTCCAAATCATGTGTCGGATAATTCTTTTCATGTGATTCAACTGTCTTGAGGCATAAGCAATTACCTGACCATGCTGCATCAGAACACAACCCAAACCTTTCAGTGAAGCATCACTGAAGACCTAAAATCCTTTCGTACCTGACAGAAGTGCCAACACTGGAGCAGAAGTTAAATAATCCTTTAACTTCTAAAAACTAGCTTCATACTCCAGTGACCAAACAAAAGCTACTGACTTCTGAGTCAATATCGTTAGAGGTGCAGAAATCTGAGAAAATTCATTCACAAACTTCCTATAATATCCGGCCATACCTAAGAAACTATGTATCTCAAATACCGTAGTAGGCCTTGGCTAATTAGAAATAGTTTGAATTTTCTGAGGATCAACAGAAATACCTTCGCCGCTCACTATATGACCCAAAAAAGAAATACTCTTCAGCTAGAATTCACACTTAGAGAATTTAGCATACAACTGATGCTGCCTCAAAGTCTCCAACACACTCTTCAAATGTCTGGCATGATCTTCCTTAGAAGCAAAATATATGAGAATATCATCTATAAAAATGATCACAAACTGATCCAGATACTCCTTGAATACTCTGTTCATTAGAGCCATAAAAATAGCAGGTGCATTTGTTACCCCAAATGGCATAACCAAAAACTCGTAGTGCCCGTAACGAGTACTGAAAGCTATCTTCATCACATCAGTTTCCTTTACCTTCACTTGATAGTATCCAGATCTCAAATCAATCTTTGAGAATACAGAAGATCCAGCCAACTGATCAAACAAATCATCAATCCGTGGCAACGAATACTTATTCTTGATAGTGACTTTATTCAGATCTCTATAGTCAACGCACATACGCAGTGTCCCATCCTTCTTCTTCATAAATAGAACAGGTGCTCGCCAGGGAGAAACACTAGGACGGATAAATCCTCTATCTACCAACTTTTAGAGCTGAACTTTCAACTCCGAAAGTTCCTTCGGTGCCATCTTTTACGGAGCATTAGATATCAGAGCTGTACCCAAAAACTCAACATCTCTATCCGGAGGTAAACCAACCAACTCCTCAGGAGATACGTCTAGAAAATCTCGTACAACTGGGATGTCAGAAATAGAACCCAAATCTACATTCATATCCCGTACTGATGCCAAAAACACCAAACAGCCCTTCTTTCACATTCTCATAACTTCTAACACAGAAATCAAACAGGATAAAACTCCTCTTAACCCTTGAAATACAGATCTTTCACCATCCATAAGTAAGCTCACTTGTTTCTTCAAACAGTCAATCTGAGCCTCATATAGACTCAGCCTATCCATATCCAAAATCACGTCATACAAAAAAATCAGCAACAAAATCAAACACGACTTCCACTTCTTGCTAGAAATATCAATTTTACAAAAACAAAACTTACAGGCAATCCAATTATTCCCAGCCGGCAAAAGAACGGAAAGAGAAACCGGTAGCATAACAGAATTCAAATATAATACATCAAAATGACGCTCGAAAATAAACGATGGACTAGCTCCAAAATCAAACAAAACACGACAGGGATGATCGGAATTGTAAAATGTACCTGTCACCACATCTGGAGCATCTCGAGCCTCTTGCTGATTCAAACTATACACACGTGGCTGATTGGAGCTGGAGCTACTGAACTACCAGACACCCTCAGACTACCACTAGGTGGTCTCCTCGCCATAGAACCCGAACCACCAGCTCTACCAGATGAGCCTTCAAAAATAGTATATGGTGGAATTATCCTCGATCTTTATGCTGATCTAACAAAGCTCTTTGATTTGGACTCAGATCGCCAGTCAAATCCAGCTAGTGGACACTCTACAATCCGATGTCCTGGCTGATCACATCTGAAATACTGACCAGTCATCCTATAGCACTGGCTAAAATGTCATCGTCCGCAAGTTTGACACACAGGTGCCCCACTAACTGACCCAGAACTGGTCACACTGCCATTACTAGAAACTGTAGTGGATCCCGACTGTCAACTCTTCTTGAAGTCTCCAGAAACAAATCTCTTCTTTCCAGAAAAACCACTGCCAGAAGCATCACCACTACATCTCTTCCTATTAGCAGTCCACCACTGTTGAGTAGCCATCAGATCATTTTCTATCAGATGAGCTCTCTCAACAAGCTCAGAGAAATCAGAAATATGAAATAGTACCAGGGGCTGCCTCAGACTATCTCATAATCCCCTTAGAAATATATAGCACTTCTCAGCAGAAGAACTGACCAACTATGGAGCATATCTAGCTAAAGCAGTAAACTCTGCTTCGTACTACATCACTATCCTGCTCCCCTGAACCAACCTCAGAAAAGTCTCCTGTATTTGCTGTCTTGTAGAAGGGGGTACAAACCACGATCAAAATACTTCAAAAAATTCTTCCCAAGTAATCAAAGAGTTCAGTTTACCTTGGAATTTCTCCTCCTACTAGCTCGTCCACCAGCGCTCTGCTTCCCCATCCAATAAAAAAACTGCTAACTATACCTTCCTATTCGGAGAACATTGCATACTGTCAAATGTCTTTTCCAATCTTCTCAACCATTCCTCACCTGCTCTGGGCTCAATAGTGCCCTCAAATCTCAGAGGCTTCAATCTCAGAAACATTTGTAGATGTCTATCTACATCTTCAAATCTAACAGTAGATGCTCTATTCAGAGTCTCACTCATCATCTGAGCAACCAACGTAGCAAACTGTGAAACTGTATCAGACCAGCCACTGGGGCAGTAATGTTCATAGGAGCTACCTGACTAGCACTCTGCCCATCAGTCATATCTGGGTCTGGTAGATCCATAATCACACAGAATACAACTATGCACATGCGTATAAAATAAAAATAATGAAAATCCAAACAAACAGAAGCTTCCCCAACAGACTTACAGATCAATTCTATAGCTCTATCTTATAATCTAAATTCCAAAACCATTGCTCTGATACCACTAAAGTTGTTACGACCCAACCTGACCGAAATGAATCCTTTCACGTTGGGTCACGACGGATGAAAATCCAGGATCTAGTTTTGGAATTTGCTTCAGACATTCTTCCAAATTTTAAACATACAGAACAGAAAATACAGAGCTACTATAACATCCAAATATACATAATAGTTCATCTATTATTTTCTCCTTTCATCAAAATAATCTTGTACAATACAGTGCATGGGTATCGACAGAAAGAACAGAACAGAAAAGCCATTACTGTACAAAAATCAAAAGTACAAAATACCTAATCACTGATCAGACACAAAACTGCTAGTCCAATATCTCCTTCCCTTTCCCAAAACCTAAAAACCATATCGATAATAAGGATGAGCTAACAGCTAAGTAAGACTACACTTACCAATCAAAATCTCTAGAAACATACATCAGAAAACACCTTAGAAGAGTTATTCAAATAACCGTACAGAATTCAAATAATCGTACAAAAATCATAAAATCAATAGAACATAGATACTTGATCAAATCAAAATCAAACCTTAAATGGAATTCATTTCATATAACAGAATATCCAAGTCAAATTCACAGAACAACAGAATCGTACAGAAAAATCAGAAATCGTATAGAACAGTCAAATCAGATAAAATCACCTTTCAATATCAGATCACATATCACATAACCTTGACCCTGATAGAATCTTGACAGATTCTGGCCCCTTATGCCTCCCTTCCCTGACACTGATAGAATCTCAGCAGATTCTGGCCCCTTATATCTCCGTTTGTGCTTATAGCACCAGAACATAACAGATATACAAAATTTTTAGAACAGAACTTATTTTCAGATTTTCTTCACATAGACAATGGAATCACAAAGGATTCCAGCCCCTTATAACTCCCTTCTAATATCATAGCTCATTAAATCATTCAAATCAGAAAATTGAATTAAGTCAGAAAAATCGTCAGCGGCATAACTGTAGTATACAGAATTTATACAGAATTCTCAGATTCAAAAATTTACCAAATTACCACAGATAATACAAAACAATATTGTAAGACTTTCATTGTACTGAAACAATATTTTTCAACATCCTGATAATTCATTATTCAATTAAACATCATAGAATTTAAAATAACCGATGAAAATCTTTCAGAAAATACTCAAAACGTGCACAAATATCATCTAAAAAACATACCAAAAGTTATGCGATAAAAAGTTCGCCAGTACGAAACGAAACCAAATATTCGCTAACGGAAATAAAATCTGAGATAGAAAAGTCATCAAAATTCTTGTTTCTGAAAATTGAGAAAGGCAGAATGTGCCTTACCTCGAGTCGGTCAACTTTTCGAACTATAACGACGGACGAAAACGGACCGAAGTCCCCCAAAAATCACTTTTCTTCCTTTTTCCTACAATTTTCTCTCTCCTGGGCTTTCTCTCTCTTCAAAAAGATCTCAAACCATCATATATGCGTGGAGATCGTCCAGGAGGATCCAAAATCGTCCCGGGATGATTTGCCAACTTGACGAATTTCGTTCAGACGAAATAGTTATCGTTCCTGGACGAGTTGCTCTTTGGACAAATTTCGTACGGATGAACCCTACTTCATCCTGGGATGAACTTCTTTGTCACCTGATTTTTTTTTTGAACCGATCGTCCCGGACAAACCTGGAAGGAAAAACTTCATCTAGACGAACCTGGAAGGAAAAATGGCTTTCATAATTATTATTTAAATTGTATGAACCTAGCATCATATTATACAATCAAAGCATTAAATTTGAAAATTAAGGCTTTCGTTTCAATAGCCCAACTTAATTCATTTTGATAAGATTTTGTGAGAGCCTTAATGTGGGTTTGTTTGAGAGAGCTTTTAGGATGAGAAAGGGGTTCTCTCCTTTGGGATAAGCTTGAATAAAATTTTTGGAGTGAAGATGATTTTGAGAGTTTCCTTGAGGGTGTTCAAGGATTGTGAGGTGATTCACATAGGAAACTTGTTAACTTGTACCTATCCTCTAGAGTCTTATGTCAAGTATTTTGAAAGGGTCTTTGTACGTTTTAGGGGCCTCTATTGAGGTCATGGCACTAGTTTGGGAAGGATAGTAAAATGACATCTCTACTATGATGGGAGGTTGAAGTAGGGAGCCTTTTTGGGGATAGAGAAGTCTATAACGGTAATTCTCCACTTGGTAAGGGAGAAGGGATTCTCCACCAAGCTGAGTGCTAAAGGTTTTTTATATATAGTGAAATTCCTAAAACGGAGGACCTTGTGTTGTGGATATATGTCTGGTGACTAAACCACTATAAACATTACTAGTTTGCATTTTTTTTTACTTTTCCTGCACTTTAATTTCCTACTATTAGTTTTAGTATGCATATTTTAATGATAACATCTTTTATGGAGTTGATGTGGCTAATGTTTTGCATAAAGTTTTAGAATAAAAAACTAATCTTAAAAATATAAAAGTTAGAAATATTTTCTTCTAATGTTTTAAATATCTTTTTTTTTTAAATATTTATTTGCTTCCATGCATTACTCAAATTTTAATAAAATATTTTTAAAATACAATTAACCCCCTTTAGGTGTGTCATAGCACTTCCAGTATTTTTTTGTACATGCCTACTATATGCTAAGTAATTAGCATCATTATAAAGAACTATAAATGTCAATATTGATATCAAGCTAATTATATCATACTTCAAATATATTTTTATTTATTTATTTATTTTTTTTTGATGTATCACTTATAGTACATGCATTATTTTGATGGTGAGCCACCACTACCACTATACCCAAAAATTCAAAGTATATTTTTTAGAAAGCTAAGAGATATGAGGCTAGACACTAGCTCTGAATGATTTCTTATAGAAAATCAAGAGGAAGATGCTACATGCTTAGACATGGGGGTCCAAGCCTTAAGAGAATATGCATAACAAACTATATATGACATACCCCAAGTGTTAATAGATATTGGAATATAGGTGAACATCTTTGAAATAAAGTCAGCCATGCCATAAATAATTTTTAATTCATAATTTGGAGGCTTGGCTATTGAGAACCTTAACTTTCCCCTTACAAACTTCTTTGAGATCTATGATACACTCAAATGTAATGGGTCTTTGATTATGCAATCAAATTAATGTTATTTAGATTATATGTAAAGGATTGGGCAAATAGTTAGCTCAATTTGCTACCATATAATTCACTCACTATTTCACATGATTTTGTCCAATGTTCCTTCTAAAGTACTTCTCACCAGAGAAGATAGCAGAAGTATGCATTATGATATCAAAATTTATATAGTTTGGCGGGGAAGACATTATTTGATTTCCTTGAGTTGTATGAAATTTTATTGAGAAAGTGCTTACATTATGGCCTATCAAAAAACATATAGGATGAGGCCCTATATGATGGATACGAAAAAGCTACTAGGATGTTATTTGGCACTTCATATATGAGAATTTTATTAGTAGGACACAAGAGGTGGCTTTTATCCTGCTAATGGAGATAGACATGATTAATTTCTAGTGGTCAACTAAGTTATATAAGCCAAAGAAAACTATTCCATTCATTTTAGAATGTAATCTTATAGTGGCACTCACGAATTAAGTTGATTCATCAATTAAGATACTCAATAAATTTACCTTTAATACTATACATATACCCATATTTTGATATAATTTTATGGAAACATCCATCAGAGTAATGACTATCAAGAACCCCCCCCCCCCCCCCCCCCCCCCTTCACATGGCCTCATTAGTAGCATGCAAATTTCATTTATTAGTTATAGAACATTCTATTTGAAAATATGTAAAATTCAAGGTGGAGAGCCATCGAAAGATTTCTTGGAAGAATCAATGGGATATATAACATCCAATTTGTTTTTAATAGTTATGAATGTTTTTAGTAGCCTAGATTTGAGTAGACAGTATTATAATAGTAGAAAAGGACTAGAGGTCTCCCTCAGGTTGCCCTCAACTTGTTTTTGCTCACCATGATGCAGTTTATTCCATATACTTATGCCACACTATAGAGCTAGGAATCCTCAATTCAATGATAAAATATTGTCATTTAATTTGAAATATTGGGGAATATATTAGATAAGTATCAAAATAAATTATAATAAGGCTGGTTGAAATTCTACTAAATATTTATATTGAGATGCAATGAGGAGCTATTTAAGACAAAGGGTGCCATAAAGCTATATATAAAGTAATATAAAATTGAGACTAACAAAATTTAGAAGGAGTGCAAAGTCAAGTAAAAATTGTTTCTTGATAACCCACTACCATATGTTTCATTACCGCCATACCCATATTGATTTTAAAAGTTATAATTAGATAAAAAGTTTTAAAATTTCTAAATATTTTTATGTAGCTACATGTAATATTTTTTTCCAATACACTTGTGTAGATATCCATCTACATTACATTTATATAGCATATCCTCTCTTTCAAGAGGAAATTAGAGGAGTATGTGGTTATTAAACTTACTAAAATGTGTAGTATAATCTTACAACATAACTTAGTCTTCTAAATTGAAAGATTAAGAAGCTTCCAAAGACCTTGTACTATAGGGAGTATGCAATTAAGCAAGAATCTAGGTGACTTAAGAGTGTGAGTGAATTTGATGTAGCTCTATTTTTATAAGGAGTTTGGGACTGGTGAAATGAAGCTAATAATAGTTTTTCTACAAGAAGATTATCATGCAATTAAACATCTAATTAGGATTATAGAGGAAGTGCTCTTTAAAGTTGATAAATTCCTATTCCCCACTAGTTTTATCAATCTTATCAATGAAGAAGAATATTAGTACATATCAATTATTTTGGGATGACCCTTCTTCGCTAAAGTAGAATACTAATATATATGTGTAAGGGAGAGCTTATCCTAGAAGTAAACATAAGAGGTGACTTTCTTGATCAAGACAATTTAAATTAGTTTAGGAAGGTGCACTCTTTGAAAACCACCATATATGAGGCTTGGCAGTGACACAAGAGATTAACTCATGCAAGTATGAGAACAATGAAAAAGTTTATACATTGAGTCCTAGTTAGAGGTATATTGAAGAAAGGTTCACTAAGGAGAATCTCTGTGATGCATACTAGCTAGGTATGAAATTGATGTTCTCTTTTAACTTATATAAGGAGATTGACACTAGTATATCACTTGAGATTTTGCATATGGATTAATTTGAACCCATCAGCATTATAAGTCTAGGAGGAAAAGCATGTGGATTTGTCACTGTAAGTTCGTGAAGGTTGTTAAATCTTAAGGAATTAGCCAGAGGCTCACCATGAGAGAGATGAATTGGTAATTTTAAGAATTTTCCCAAAATTCAAAATACTAATGATAATATTTTTAAAATTTTTCAAAAATGAAAAATAACAAATTTTAATTAATTGTAGAAGTGAACAAGTTTATTAAAAATATTGATTCAACCATAATAATATTTTGATTTATAAAACAAAGCAATAAGATTTTCTCGAGCAGTTATAACAAAAATAAAATGCAGGAAAATTAAAAGTGAAAAAAGGAAAAAAAATGCACCAAAATTTTATCTAGTGGTTCAGTCAACCTTAACCTACATCCACTCCCCGGAGTCCACCGCTTTGGGTATTACACTAATCACTAAGTGACTATCCTTTTACACCCACGATAAGGTGGAGAAGCCCTTACATACTCACTTTCACCAAACCTAATGTGGCAGAGTGCTAGATGATATGTCACCCTCTCAATAATGACATAGGGCCTTGACTCATTTCTCTCCTACTTGGAGAATGTAGAGACCTTATTTTATTAAAAATAAGTGTTTGTTGGAGTTTTGAAAAAGGTTTACTTTTTTTGGAAAAGTTTAATTTCCTAGAATTTAAATAGAAATCGAACATCTTATTATGAACATTATATCATCTCAAAAGATGAAAATATCATTTCTTAATAGGTTCAAATTGAAAAATTTTGAATTCGTCATGATTATCATAGTCAAACTTAGGGAAGAATCACATATGACACTGGAGGGTCAAAATAAAATTTGATTAAGTGTTTGACTATGTTAATATGAATAAAAGGATCATTAATTTCACAATTAAAATCATTATAACAGAATGATATATCTTCACGAGGAAAGAGAATATTATCTACCATCATTTCTTTAAAAATTACTATAATGATTGTTGAATTTGGCTTTGCCAAAGATAGTTAATTGAGATTTTATAATTTTTTATTTTTGAAAATTAATCTGGGTTTCTAAATCTTCTACGAGTGCAAGTCCTCGTAGATAATTAAATCATATAGAAAATAGAGTTTCATATAAATGCTCTCGATTAAAATAGTAGTAAAAATTTTATTTAAGATTTCAAAGCTTAATATCAAAGGAGGTAAGGGTTTGAATTTTTAAGTGGGATTAGATCAAAGTTGAGCACTTATTTTTAGAATCAAAGGAAAAATGATAAGAGGCATCTGCATTTCTAAAACAATTTAGAAGTGTCTCGATCTATTCTAAGTGTTAGGCTTAAATTATAATTGAAAGAGATTTAAGTTTAACTGGTCAATTTTATTAGAAGGTTGGGATAATATTTCCAGAGGTTGAGGTCTTATAGCTTGAGCCTGCCTCAGAATATAAGTCTAAATTAGGGAGTTAAAATCTGTGATCTAAACCTAACTAATGTAATACAGGATCTAGACTTACCGCAGCCTAGAATGGGAAGCTAACTAAACCAGGTACTTCAAAACCATGTATCTGGTCTTTTATGAATGAGTAGGTAAAGATATTAATTAGATTGAGTTTAAGGAGTTAAGACAGATATCTAGAGTAGATCCTAATTAGCCCCTCAACATATGTTGGGTGGTATGAAGCTTAAAGTAAAATGCAATTATAGATTTAGGCACTTTTAAGTTTGTATCTAATACAATGCATGCTTGTTAACTTGATTAAATCTTAAATAGAAATGAAGCAGTTTTAAAATCAGGCTTAAAAATTAAATTTTATACAAGAGATTGCACAAATTCTCCTTGACAAATCTATACCCTTATAGGCCAAGTGGTCTGTTAAAACCCGCAAATAGAGGGTGTCTAACAAAGGAAAGAAAAGGAGAAACAAAGATGCTACGCAGACTCCCGATGGTCTCAAACTTACTTCTTAAAATTATTAGAGTTGTTATATTAGCTAAAAATTTTAATTTTATTTAAGTAAAAGATTTTAACGTTCCCTTATAAGCCTTTGATCAGGTTCTAGGTTAAATTAAATCTGACATGCAAGACTGCCAAAAAACTAATAAAGCATGCAATCAAATATCACAATTAACATCAAATAATCAACTGAATAATTAAATCAATCAAATAAGTAAAGATGTCCATAAGAAAGTGCCTTTTAATATTACAACCAAGGTCTGCATAAAAATAAAGTAGTTGAATACCGTTAGCAACAAACCCATATTTCTAATCCTAAGACTCAAGTCATTTTGAGAGTTGGATTCTTCTTATTATTTGCTTCTTCATCTTTCTGTGGGGATCTTTGTATAATCAGATTTTAATATCCAAATGAAAAGAAACTCCCTCTCAAGTGAGGGGTTATCTTTTCTCTTTGATATTTTGAAGTCATCCTAATTTGGATCTCCAAATGGAGAGGGACTCTCCCCTAAGGGTTGTCCCTTCCTCTTTGGATTTTAAATTAATTATTTAAATCCCATCTCAAATGTCACCTCAAAATTACAACTCAATTGACATTAAATTACATTCAATAAAATTCAAAAAAATTAGACTTATGCACTTACTATAAGGTTATCCTAAGCAATTTGAATTCAAATAATCCCAACAAGTTATATATCAAAAATTTAAATACTCAAATCACAACCATACTTGGCCATGCTCTTTTAATTTTTAAAAGGGGACTTAAGCATTCTGAAGCACTTGCAGAAAACATCATTAATTTTAAAGCTTAATTTTATGTTTCACCCTTTAATTTTAATGTCTTATGTGAGCATGACCAGCTGAATAAGATTAAATTAGTACAAATTGCCCCTAACTTAAGGGTAATCTATTGCATAATCAATAAAATTATATATTACATAAAATTAAGTAAATAATCAAATCAATATTAATAACAAGCATATAGTAAATTCTCAAAAACCTAGCACACAGAAGAAAACTAAACACTAGCATAGCCTAAAACTAGAGTTGATTATCCTAGAAAATCATCTAAAGTGTGTGTAAAAGGCTGTGTGGTTTGAATAAATCTTATGTAGGGCAATTAATTAAAGTTATTCGACGTTCTGGTTGGTTGAAAGGCTTAAGAAAATTTTTTAGTTAATGTTTAAATCTTAGTGATTTAAGATTAATTTTAAGATGTGTTTTAAAGGTTGGGTGATTGCTACCATTGTTAAAATAGGGTCATGAAGTTTATTTTACCTTCCTTGGGGCTAAGTTAATAGCCTAAGCCTTGGTTAGCCTATAGTAATCAATATTGTTAAGTGAATTAGATTGATTAAGGTTTCAAATGTAATGAATTTTAATTTAGATAATTAGTTATTGGTTTTAAAGTTATATTAAGGTTTTTTGGATTTGAAAATTAATTATTAAAATTTCTAGAATTATTTGAATTATTTAAATGTATTAGTTAAAGGGGTCAAATTTTGACTTTTAGATTTAAATAGATTTATGGAGTTTTAATATTTTTGTTACATATTAGATATTTTAATGAGTAATTAAACTTTGAGTTTTCTGGATTTAGAACTTTATATGAGAAGTTAGGAATTTTTGAAGTTTTGACTTAATTTTTAGTTAAAGTTAACCAGATTATTGACTTTTTAATTGAATTATTTCTAGAGATTTGATATTTTTAATAAATGGAGTCCAATGCCTTTGAGTTTGATCTATTTGGAATTATCAAGAATTAGTTATAATTTTAGAAGCTTGGGTATTTATTGAATTATTGAATTGGTTTAATTAGGGACATTTTTTTATTTTTCTTCAAATGAAGTTCCAACTCCTTGAACCAATTTTAAATTTCACGAATGACCTAACAAGAGATTACAAAGTGTTTGATATTTTTTTGAAATTTTTAATTAGTTAAGTTAATTAAATCTTACTTTTTAATTAAAATTAAATTAAACTTAAATTTAATGTAAAATCAAAGGGGTTTTATTTTTCTTAAGTTTGAAATTAAACTCTAGTAAGTTTGAGGTATTATATGTAATTTTTTGATTTAAATTTGATTTGTTATAATTTTTGGAAGTTTTAAAGCTTAATTAAGGGTTTAAACTTAAGTAAATTAATTGAGGGGCTTAATTAGTTTAAAAAATGAGAGAGAAATTTTCTTAAGGTTGAAAATGTCACTTGGTTTAAATGGTTCAAATTTCTTGTCACTAGGAGGAGTATCCTATTTTTTATAATTTTTTAAGTTCTCTAGATATGTCCATAATTATTGTTCTTAAGATGTTCCAAGGTTAAGTGGGTTTAAATTAATGTCACTAACCCTTTATATATATATATATATATAAATGCACACAAACATCACAATCAAATTCTAGATCTAAGAAAGCCTTAAAACTAGGAGAGTGTGTGCATCTTAAACATGTAAATATGAAAGAAAATTAACATACAAAAGGTTTGATTAGTGATTAATTGGAATACAATCTTTCATTAATCCTCCCCCATGAGTTTTATTCAATCACACTCAACCTATGAATGGTTTGGATGGAGTCCCTAATGTCCTACACGTGTGCTGGAGTTGTTGGGATGGCAAGGAATCAAAGGATACATGTACGAGCCATGTGGAAAGGTCATCTAGTCCTTGCAAGCACATGGGGATGATCTAAGCCATTTGATTTTAATCCAAGGGCTAGGGGAGTTCTAGGAAGGTTATAGAGTCCACCTAAACTACTAGAGAGGTTTGGATTAAAGGAGATTAAGCTTAAGATGGGTTTTGACTATCTTTGACCCCTCCAAAGCCCATGATGACTATTTGACTAGTCAACTTGCAACATGGGCTTGTGAGTTGGCTTGTGGGGGTGCCTTGAGCTGGTTTGAAAGGATCCTAAGGACTTAAAATAAAATGCTTGAAATTTAGAAAGGCATTCAGGGTGGTTTGGTGAAGTGTGGACATGTTGACTTGGTCAACTTGTCTGGACTTGATTGGCCCATGATTAGAAAATATTTATGCCATGGTTAGAAATTGAGTTGAGGTTTGAAAAGGGCTGGGTAGTTTAAATGGGTTGGAATAACCCATTTAAAGGCTTAAGGGATATTTGAGTCAACCAGGTTGACCCAAGACTTGGGTTTGGGCTTAAAATATTTGAAATGACATTTTGAGACCAATAGAGGTTGTCCCAAGGTCTGGGAAGGAATATTCAGTCAAAATGTTTGTTTGGACCCTAAATGGCTTGTTTGGTTATTCTAGGTTGACCTAGGGCCTGAGTTTGGGTCAAACTTATTTGGTTTGATGTTTGATTTTTTCTAGAAGTGGTCTCAAGAAATTTGGTTTGAAATGAGTATTCAAACCCTTAAAGGGTATTTTGGTCAAAAGGGTCGATCGGTTAACTAGGCTTAACTAGGGTCTAGGTCTGGGTAGATATAGGATCTAGATTTGTCCTAATGACCTCATATAAAAATGAGGTCAACAAATATACTCCCAATATGATATTCTATTACATATATTGGTGTTGATTGAATTAAAAAGTCAAGTCTGGGATTTTGATCCTAAGGGAATGAAAAGTTTATCCCTGGGGTATCAGGGTTTGAATTGATACTAAGGTAGTGCCACAGAGGGCGTACTCTACCATAAGTGGATTTAATCCTAAGGGAGGGATAAAACCTAAATCCTAAGGAAAGAAAAATTTGATTTTAGGATAATTCCACTAAGGGCGTTCACTATCACTAGTAGATCTAATCCGAAGGGAGAAAATGGCCTAAACTTAAGAAAAAGAAGATTAAATGATCATATAGAAAGGAAGAACTCCTAACTACAGAGGACCGAGTTTGGAATTTGGTTTTAAGGGAAGGGAAGACCTATCCTTAGAGGTTTGAGTTTGAATAAATACTAGGGTAATGCAATGATGGGAGTACTTTACCACTAGTGGGTTTGGTTTTAAGGGAAGGGAAACCCTAAACCCTAAGGAAGAGAAGATTAAATAATCATATAGGATGGAATAACTCCTAATTATAGAGGATCAATTTTTAATTGATACTAGGGTAGTGCTACGAAAGGTGTACTCTACTACTATTAGGTCTAATCCTAAGGAAGGAAAACCCTAACCTTAACGAGAAGAAGATTGAATGATCATATAGGAAGGAAGAATTCATAACAACCAAGGGTGGTGTCATAGAGGGTGTGATCCTAACCTTAAGTAGATCTTATTCTAAGGGAGGAAAGAACCTAACCTTAAGGAAAAAAAAGAGTGAATTTAGGAATTTGAAGTTGAAATTGAAATAAGGGTGGTGTCATAGAGGGTGTGATCCATCACTAGTGGATTTAATCTTAAGGAAAGAAAGCATGTTGACTCACATCTAACCTTAAGGAAAAAAAATGGAAGATCTTATTGGAAGGAAGCATTGTTTCATAGAAAAGATTGGATTTGGATTTTGAATTTAGGATGGTGCCACAAAGGGCGTGCTTCATCACTAAAGGATGATCTTATGGAGAGGAAACTTACTCTACATGAAAGATCATATATAGAATTTGAAACTAGGATAATGCCATAGAGGGTGTGATCCATCACTAGTAGATATAATCCTAAGGCCAGAATGCACGATGACTTACATTTATTCTTAAGGAGAAAAAACTGGAAGATCTTGTGGGAAGGAAGCATTGCTTTCCATGGAAGATCGGATCTAGAATTTAAAAACTAGGATGGTGCCATAGAGGGCTTGCCTCATCACTAGTGGATGATCTTGTGGAGAGGAAACTTGCTCTACACGAAAGATCAAACCTGGAATTTGAAACTAGGATTACACTACAGAGGGCATGCTCCATCTCTAGAAGATCTAATCTTAAGGCTAAAAAGCATGATGACTCACATCTAACCTTAAGGAAAATAACCCGAAAGGTCTTGTAGGAAGGAATCATTGCTTCCCACAGAAGATCGGGTCTAGATTTTAAAAACAAGGATGGTGCCACAGAGGGCGTGCTCCATCACTATTAGACAAATTTTTGGAGAGGAAACTTGCTCTATACAAAAGTTTTAATCTGGATGATCATGTGGGGAGAAAACTTGCTCCACATAGAGGATCAGGTATGGATGATGATGTATGGAGGAAACTTACTGCACATAGAGGATCAAGTCTGCATGATTGTGTATGGAGGAACATGCTCCACAAAGAGGATCAAGTCTAGAATGATCATGTCTAGAGGAAACTTACTCACACAAAAAATCGAGTTTAAATTCTAGAATTTGAGAGTTGAATGATTTTTAAATTTGAATTGATTTAGTTTTGAATTTAAAGATGTTTGAATTTGAAACTTGATTTAATTTTAGATTTGAAGGGTTTTGACTTTGGAATTTAATTTTATTTTGAATTTTGATGTTTGAGGGTTTTCAAATCTAGAGAGTTTCTTGAATCCAAATTTTTTTTAAATTTAAAGAGTTTGATGTTACATTTCATACTCATCTGGCATGGTACTTCTAGAAGAGCCTCCCCGATGTTTAAGAATATTGGGTGGCATCCCTTAGGGTTGATCAGTTAATATGAAACTTCCCTTAGTGATCATCTCTACGATAAGAAGACATTCTTATATTGGATCAAAATACCCCATCGATCTTTTTGTGGGCTAAGATAGGTATCCAAAGAACCTGGACTAAGTCTCCTACTTGGAAGCTTCTAAGTTGCACTATCTTATCATGGGCTTAACCCAATCGAGCTTTATATAACTATGAGTTTTGTTGAGCCTTAAAGATGATGCTTTGCAAGGCCTCAAGCTCCTCCAATTG
Organism: Dendrobium nobile; assembly: GCA_022539455.1. Lineage (NCBI taxonomy): Eukaryota > Viridiplantae > Streptophyta > Magnoliopsida > Asparagales > Orchidaceae > Dendrobium > Dendrobium nobile. The sequence goes on from CM039735.1 coordinate 58,073,273, forward strand.
GAGCCAGATACTCTATTCAGTTGTGATTTGAGCTTGAATGGTTGTTACCAACATTATAATATGCTCATCTAGTGGGATTGAACTTGGACCCAACATCAAGTGTAATTTTATAGAGACGGCCTTAAAGGAAAAGATGCTTATATGTGGCAAAGACTCACACACATTTCTAAAGGAATAGAATTGAATTTTTATTAGGAGTAGAAGATTTAATCTTCTTATTAGAAAATTTCCTCTAGCCATTTGGACCATGTCAGAATGACATATGGGAACAAATTTACAAGTATAGTGAGAAGTAGATCGACTCTAATAGATCTAGAAAGGTTTAAGAATTTAGGTTTTATTGATCCATATCAAGTTTCCTAGAAATTGAACTTGGGTCTCCCTTATATATTTTTGATTTAGGATCAATTTCAAAAGGTTTAAGTTGGTGGTAGAAATTTAATCTTTTCAATTCTTTTGCATGATGTTTTTACATCTGATAGATAATTCATGCATGGTAAAGAATCTCGATTCAAAATTTTTAAAGTCAAGTAATTAAAGGTAATCGAGTTTTTCTAAGATTTAAGGATTTAAAGGAAGTAAACCTCTTTCTCTCCTTTGGTGGGGAACAATGCACATCTTTTGATTTGTTTGAAGCATTCCTCATCTTTTTACTTTTGGTGTATTCATGCATCTTTTGATTTTTGGTGCATTCGCACATCTTTTGAATTCAATTGATTTTTTGCAAAGGATTTTCACTACCAATGCATTCGCACATCTCTAATTGTGCTTTTGAATTAAGAAAGCAATGGGTTAAATTTGGAGGATTTCACATTACGTCACTTGGACTAGATTGGTTCTTGTGTTCCTTTCAAACTCAGGAGGCAATGGAGGAAGTGCTCAATGGAGGCCCTTGGTACGTGGGAGGTTTTGTCGTTGGGCTAGACAAATGGACTCCCCATTTTTCTCCTCATTCCTTAGATTGAATTTCTTCTCCGATCTGGGTTCGTCTTCCTCACTTGTCGTTGCACTGTTGGGACGAAACCAACATTACGAGAATTGTTTCGAGTATAGGGACTCCATTATTATTGGATGGCAACATGTTTAGATGGGGGAGGAGGGAATTCGCTAGAGCATGTGTTCGGGTTAATTTGAACTCGAAACTCCCAAGTGGTATTTTGGTTGAAGGAATTCATGGCAAATTTTATCAGAAATTTGAATATGAGAATTTATCTTCAATTTGTTACAAATGTGGTAGAATTGGACATAAAGATGTGGTATGTCCAAAAGATTTTAAAAATCTGGATTTAAATGAAAAGGATGTTCACAAAGATATTTCAATTGTTGAAGATAGAACCTATGGTCCTTGGATGCACGTCAAATTCAAACCTCATAGAAGTATTAAGAAGAATCATCATTCAAATCAAGGAACAGAAGTTCAACCAGCCCGCCAGAATTCAGATCTCCGGCCATTGAAAACAGCCCAAAATTCAGATAGAAATACTGCTGAAATCAAGGGAAAAGATGGAGTTGCAGTTAGCAGAAATTCAAATCTGTTAGTTGAGCCGAATATAGCTCAAAATTCAAATCTTCAACACAACATTTCAGATTCAGTTTTTTCTGAAATTAGAGATGTTAATTCTGAAGTTAATTTGATGATTCCTATTGATATGCTAGAGTCTACCGATACTCTACATAAATTACCAGAAAATGCAGAATTTCAAATATCAGATTTTGAATTCCCTCATGAAGATTAGAGGCAAATAAGGGAATTGAGGAGCTTAAGCCGGAGCCAACAAAGTCAGTTGATCAAACTGATATTCAAATCCCTCAAATGCTGAAGCCGTTGAGGAAACTTCTTTATTACCGGATATTGCTTACAATTCTGAAATTTTGAATTTTCAAATCCCACAACAATTGGAGTCTGTTATGGAAGAGGTTGAGAAGGAGCAGGTGGCGGTTTTGACTCCATCCATAGCTGGAAATAATCCTGAAATATCTGCTTATAATGGCAAATTAAGAGATTGCTTTTCTAATTCAAAATCTCCTTCTTCTTCAATCAGTTGAAATTCAATAAAACTGTTTTTTTAAAGGATAAGAAAGGTCATTCTTTTGAGCTATCCGGTTCTAAACCTAAACTGTTTAAAGAATTACAAGGGCTAGGACCAGTGAAAGATCAAACTAGAAGGAGGATACCCGATCACAAAGTGAAGAACGATTGGAAAAGTTCTTCACAAAACATTTCAAATATATGATACAGGATCTCTTCTCAATTTGCAAACTAGTAAGAGACTTGAAGGCGGAAATACTTTTCAACGTATTTTCCATTTATTTTGCTTGGTGCAATAGATTTGGGTTTTGGATAAAATATCTTAAATACCTATCTTTGTTTTTTATAGGTATTTTGAGATTGTCTTATCTTTTACGTAATTTTGTTTTTTCTTTGCTTTTTAGATCGTCTTCTCCTTTGGCATTTTTGTTTCTTAAACATACTATATTTGTTTATGGGATCGTTACTGGATCCTATTTTTTAACCGTATGGGAACTCTGGGATACTAACCAACCTTCGGGTTGTTTCAAATTATTGGTATCCCCTGCATCTCAACGGTTTCAAAATAGGAAACAGTGGGTGTCTTTTCAAATTAGTAGGTTTAATATAACAAAATTGCTTTTAATAAGGATCCTTTTTCTCTTGATCAAGGATCTTTTAGGTTTTTTACTTCCTAGTTTGTATTAGGTTGTAATTTCCTTTTATTATTAATGCAAATTTGCATCTTCTCAAAAAAAAAAAAAGAATTCAATTGATTTTAAGATGAGGCTTCACTTTCTTTAAATTCTCAAAATGATTGCTCTCTTTTTAATGTTGGGATTATATCTCAAGCATTAGAGAAGAAATCTCATTCTGTTATGTAAGGAAAAATAAATCTCATTCTATTACACTTCAGATTGCTTATCTTAAATCCTGAGAGTTTGGCTTGATTCTTTGGCTCCACCAATTAAATTGGGGGCAAAATGTCAAAGCCTAAGTTTGAATTTAAAGGTGTATTTCATGCATTAAACTATAAGAGAATGTTGTAGGAACACATAGCAATGATGATTGAAGCTAATTCGAGTGATTTTGAAAAGATTTTGAGTTTTTGATGATTGGAGGATATTCTTTGAATTTTGAAACTCATCATGTTGAATAGGAACCAACATGAAAGTTTACAAATTTGGAGGGAAGATCAAATAGCTTTAGCTCAACTCTTTCATCTTGCCGATTAGCTCTAAGGTAAAACATTGAAGATAAGATTTAGATATAAAGTTTCATTGCATACGTTAAACTACAAATGAACATTATAGTGAATATATGGAAATGACGATTACATTTGGATAATTTTGAATTTTGAAGAATTTGATAGAATTTCCTCAAACTATTGAGATTCAATATGTTGAGCTTGCATCTCATATAAAGGATTACAAATTTATTAGAAAATTCACAAGGAAATTGCTTGAATCTTTCATCCCACCAATTGGCTTGGGGGTGAAATGTTTAATCTTAGATTTGATTGAATTTTGAAATGGATTTTAAAAGGATTTGAGATTTTGTTATGTTCGTTAATCTACAAGGGAATGTTGTAGAAAACGTACTACAATGGTTATTGATTTTGACTTTTTGAAAATTGGAGGATATTCCTTAAATTTTGAAACTCAACATGTTAAATGGATATTAAACATGAAGGTTTACAGATTTAAAGGGAAGATCAAGGGGTTTTAGCTCGACTTTTTTACCTGCCTGATGGACTCGGGGGTAAAATATCAAAGTTTGGAGTTAACTAGAATTGATATTTGAAGTTGATTTTGGAAATGATTGAATTTGCATTCTTTATGTTAAACTATAAGAGGGTATTGTAGGAGGACATACAACAATGATGATTGGAATTGAATGATATTGAAAAGAGATTTGAAAATTTGAAAATCTGGTAGAATCTTCCCTTATTTTGAAAATCAACATGTTGAATTCATACTTAACATAAAGGTTTATAAAATTTTTGGGGAAGGTTCTAAGAAGTCAACTCAACTCTTTCACCCCGATAAACTATTTGGGAGTGAAATATCAAAGTCTGACTTTGTTAGAAGGATTGATCTTTTGAATTGGACTTGAAGAAGGCATTTATATACAATCACAAATACGGGGTTATAAGATTATAATTTCATATGTGATGATAAAATATAGGGAGGATTTGAAAAAGTTCAAATTTTCTTGGAATACTGAAATTTTGATTTTGAAATTGAAGGAACTTCTATAAGTTATTAAACTTAACATACTTAAATTGAAAGTCCATAAATGTTATTAAACCTAACTCAATTGTCCTAAGGCTAATCAAGAGGGGGTGAATTGGTAATTAAAAATTTCCTCTTGAATTAAAAACTATTTAAAATTATTTTGCACAACAATTAAAGTTTTTAACAAAATAGAATTTTTCAACCACTTAAATAAAGATGTTTAGAAAAATAAAATTGCAAAAAAATAAAGAACGCAGAAATTTATAGTGGTTTGATCCAACTAGGCCTACATCCACTCCTTGAAGACTCCCTCTTTAGATATTGCACTATTACCAAAGTGATTCTTCTTTTTCCCTCACAACAAGGTAGAGAAGGATTTATAATTACCCTCTCTTCCACCAATCTCTGGTGCGGCAGAGTACCATCATTTTTTTACACCCTCCAAGTGTAGGCAAGTACTGGTGTCCCTTCAAACTCTCCAAGTGTTGAAAGATAATTGACGTCCTTTCATACCCTCCTGGTGTCGGCAGAGAACTGACATCCTTTCATACCCTCCTAGTGTCAGTAGAGAACTGACATCCTTTCACACTCTCCAAGTGTCAAAAGAGAACCAGTCTCCTTTCACACCCTCCTGGTGTCGGCATAGAACCAACGTCCTTTCACACCCTCCTAATATCAACAAAGGACTAACATCCTTTCACACTCTCTAAGTGTTAGCAGAGAACCATATCTTATTAAATGATCTTCCCTCAAGCATCTTCAAAGAAGTAAGGAAGATATTTGCTACAAATACAAAGAGATTCTCACATTTGAGTAACCTTATGAACCCTTCACACTCTTAATTTGCAAGAATTCTCTCTCAAACACTCTCACACTTTTTCTCTCAAGAAAAATGAAGATGGATTTATCTAAAATAGCTTTTAAGAACTTTATATAGGAAAGGCATGAAAAACCTTCAATAAAATTGAAAATTTCAATTTTGACTGTCCACGATCATACAGTACGATCAATGATCATACATATGAATAGTTTAAAGTTTTGCTCGTATGATCCAGTATGAAACATTTTTGTATATGCACATCGTACATAATATACCATATATCATCCTGTATGATTATTTAAACCTTTCTTGTTGTTTATATAGATGAAAATGTTTTCATCAATTTTGTATTCTAGATGTTGTCTGTATGATCTCAAGATCATCCCGGGTGATCAAATTAAAAAATATTTACCAGTTTATATGGACAAAAATATTCACATCAATTTTATACTCTGGATGTCATCTATACAAACTCAAGATCATCTCAAATGAATAGTTCAAAAAATTTACCTATTCATATGGATGAAAATGTTCGCATCAATTTTGTACTCTTGGCTTCATCTATACAAACTCAAGATCATCCCAGATGAACAATTCAAAAAATTTACCTATTTGTATGGATGAAAAGTATAGCAACAATTTTGTACTGTAGACGTCATCTATATGAAGTCAACTTTATATAGTATGAGCAGTTCTTAGAAATTTTCCCGTCCATGATTTGAATAACTGCTTGTTGGAGGAACTACCCGAACAAATCATCCATACAATCCAAAATCATATAATACAATTAATTAAAAAAATTATAAGTTTTAAGACTCCCCTAGTATGTGTGTGCACTGTTACCCAATTACAATCACACTCTCTCAGAATCAAGAAAAATATAAAATGTATAGACTCCAAATACATTTAACCCTAATCTAATCTTTCTTAAAGTATTCAATAGTTTGGAGTATGATTTTCTTGAAATGTTAGTACACACAAAATACAAAAATAATATATCTAGTATATGTTATAAGAAATAGTAATAAAATAATACTATTTTGATTCATAAAAAAAACTCAAAATATGAAAACATAGTTATGAAAACTAAGTTGTAACAACCTCCCCCTTTTTGATGAGGACAAAAAAATTATTTTTTTATTTAATATTTAAAAAGAATTTCTCCTTTTCTCTCTCTAAATGAATGACCAATTTAGAAATAGGGATTCCATGAAGATTAAAATAACAAACCCAAAAAAAATTTGAACAAAAAATAAAACCCAAACACGAACAAAACATTCAAACATTTAACCCATTTACACATGCATTCATAACATACACATAACACATACACACATCAAATAATACACACATCAAATAATACACATATCAAATAACACTCATCAAACAATTTCTCTGCCTTGCTGTGGGGGCAAAAGAAGAGTCACTTTAGTAATAGTGTAATACCTGAAGAGGGAGTCTTCATGGAGTAGACGTAAGTTTTGTTGGACCAAACCATTATAAATATTTGTATTCATTTCTATTTTTGCACTTTAATTTTTTGTATTTTGTATTTATGATTGAAAAATTCTTTTCTCAAAAATATAAGAGAATCAGTTTTTTATTAAAATTCTAGAGGGAAATTTTAAAATTATTAATTCACCCCCCTCCTTGGTTAGCCTTGGGACTTTTGCATAGGTTTAACAACCTATCCTAACTTTACAAGTGGTATCAGAGCATTGTTTCAAAATATAAAGTTTAAACTACTTTTTTAAAAACAATAATATCTACTTTTGAAAATCGTAACACACTTGAAGGGTATTCGATTACTAAACCTCCGTTGTTTGATAATATCCCATTCGATTTTTGGAGAACAGCTATGTCTACTTTTCTTCAATCGCTTGACTATCACATGTGAATTTTAGTTCAAGAAGGGAATACTAGACCAACTAGACTTGTAGATGACATTAGAGTTAAAACACCCTTTATTAACTGGACTGTGGAAGACTGAGACTTAGCATAATCAAATACAAAATGTTTAAATTGTTTCTTTTATGCACTTAAGTTTGAAGATTATATGAAGGTTTTTACTTATAAGAGTGAAAAATATATTTGGGATAGGCTTTGTATTACGCATAAAGGGACTAACAAAGTAGAATAATCTATGTTAAATATCTTGTTACATGATTATTTACTATTTTTCATGAAACCAAATGAATCTATATTTGACATATATACATGATTCACTCAAATAGTCATTTCTTTGTATGCATTAGGTAGGGAACTAACATATGCTAAAATGGTTAATAAAATACTTTGTTATTTGCTTACTACTTATGATACTAAAATTACTATAATTATAGTGTCTAAAGATCTAAATGTGTATTCTATTGATAATCTTTTTAGATCACTAATTGCTTATGAGCAAATAGTGAATCAAAGATAGAATAATGCAGGATAAATGTGGAAGGAGAAAACATAGCTTTGAAAGTGGATGACTCAGAGAGTGCTCATTCACAACCTAAGGATGAGGATGATATTGCCTTGATAACCAGAAAATTTAGGAGTTTTTTAATGAGGAAGCAAAGGAGTCATCCATAGTGGAATAAAGGTAAGTTTCAAAAGAATGTTAAGGTTTCTAATGATGTTATTTATTATGAATACATGAAACTTGGACATGTTAAATTAGACTACATCAATCTCAAATCCACTCCTAGTAAGGAGAAGGTGGAGGAGATAACAAATGTGAAGAAGAGCAAGATGAAATTTTAGAGAGCTTTTTGGGTGAACATAGCTTCAGATTTATCAGAAATAGAGAAAGAAGAAATCACTAATCTATGCTTAAAAGCCAATAATCTTGATTAGTCTAATCAAGAAGAGGTATGTGACTTAAGTTATAATGAATTACTAAAAGTTTTTGAAAGAATTCATATAACATATAAAAAACTCAAGAAAATGTATGCAGGGTTGAATTTGGATTTCTTAGAGTTACAGAAAGACCATGAAATCTTTAAAAAAGATCATGCACATATTGATAATAACCACATGAGTTTATTGGATAAATTTGATGATTTTAACAAACAAAATGAATTATTAAAATCATCCTATACTGAACTAGAAAAATAATTTAAAACTTTTAAGGATAAATATGAGAATATAGAGAACTATTTGAAATATGTTAATAATGTGTTAGAAGATGTAAACTCATTTCTTAGAGTGAAAGTGAAAGCACTTGAGAAAAATAGGATACCCCCTACACTTAAAGATTTTACTGATCCTATTTTAAAGTAAAAAATCTTAAAACCTAGGAAAGAGATAGTTTTATTATTGAAAATTAACAAATCCTTTCCTGAAGTAAAGTGCTTTTCTTGTTAAATGATTGGGCATATTGCACACACTTATACTATACATAGCGAAACTCATTTAGTGTGAAGAACAAAGATGCATAAAATAAGTCATATCATAGATGCATCTAGTTTAATTTTGCTAAGAGGAAAACCCAAACATGTTTGGGTTCCTAAGACTAATGTTTGGTTATTTTATAGATACGCTCTTATACAAGATCTTGTGAGAGCATTTGGTACTTGGATAGTGGTTGCTCGAAGCACATAACTGGAGCATTATATAATTTATATGACTAGAAGTCAAGAATGGATACAAGGTTACACTAGGACATAATACTACTAGAAAAGTGGTAGGCACATGTATGATTGGTAACTTGAATAAATTTTCACTAAAAATGTGTTACTTGTGGGGGGGCTTAAAGTATAATCTCTTAAATATTAGTCAGCTTTATGATAAAGGATATAGTGTTAAATTTTTTCCCACTAGCTATATATTAAGCCAAAATGGAATTGATGTACTGTATGGAAATAGGGTAAATAATATTTATATGCTAGATTTAAATTATATTAAATCTCATAATGATTTTTATTTAAAAATAATTTTTGATGAATCATAGTTATGACATAGGTGGTTTTGTCACGTTATTATGGAAAACCTTAGAAAAATGACTAAAATGGAACTTATTAGAGGTATACCAAAATTAGACTTTACTAAAGATCACCTTTGTAATGCATGTCCTCTAGGAAAATAGGTGTAGTTCTCATTTCATTCTACTAAGGATCTTAGAACTAGCAAACCATTGAAGATTATTCATATAGATCTTTTTAGACCGGTTAACACTATAAGTATAGGAGGAAAGGAATATGAATTCTTGATTATTAATAATTTTTTAAGATTCACATGAATTAAATTTTTATTTCATAAGAATAAATCATTTGGGAAATTTATAGTCTTTTTAACTTGGATTAAGAGGAAATTAGGATGTAAAATTTTATTAATTCAAAGTTATCACAGAGGTGAATTTGAAAATGAAAAGTTTGATGAATTTTATAAAGAAAAAGGAATAAATCACAATTTTTCTGCACCTAAGATCCCTCAACAGAAAGCGATAGTCGAAAGAAAGAATAAAATATTAATTGAAGCTGCTAGAGCCATATTGACCGAATATTCACTTCAAAAATATTTTTGGGCTGAAGTGATAAGAACATCATGTTATATTCTGAATAGGATGAACATTATATCAAAATCAAATAAAATACCTTATAAGCTTCTAAAGGGTAGAGCACATAATTTATCATATTTGTATATTTTTGGATGTAGGGTGTTTATACATAATAATGGTAAATCTCATTTAGGAAAATTTAAACAAAAATCAGATGAAAGAATTTTTCTTGGATACTCTAGTGTTAGAAAATCATATAAAGTGTTTAACAAAAGAACTTTGGTAGTTGAGGAGACCACACATATTATATTTGATGAATCTGGCATTTTGAAAGAGCCAAGTTTGGAAGAGAATCATATAGAAAATAACTTCTAAAGGATTGAAAAGATAAATTTGGAATAAATTCTGGATAAAGAAAACCTTTTGCTTAGATAACTAAAATTTTTAAACATCACCCTAAGGAATTAATTTTAGGTGAACCTAGTGAGGGTGTTAGAATGAGGCATGGACTTATTAAAGAGGTTAATCATTCTACCTTTATTTCTATGATTGAACTCACAAATGTTAATCAACTACTTTCAGATGAATTTTGGATTTTGGCATGTAAGAGAAGTTGAATTAATTTATAAGGAATGATATTTGGGAATTGATTGAAAGTCCAATGGATCAAAGTGTAGTTGAAACTAAGTGTATGTTTAAAATCAAAATGAATAATGTAGGAGTTGTGATTAGAAACAAGGCTGGATTGATGGATAAGGGGTATAATCAAATTAAAGGCATTGATTTTGAAAAGACTTTTTCCCCTATAGCTAGACTTTAAGCAATTTAGATTTTGTTAGCCTTTGCTGGTTTTAAAGGTTTTAGACTATTTCAAATGGATGTTAAGAGTTCCTTTTTGAATTGGGTGATATAAGAGAATGTTTATGTTGAGCAACCTCCAGGCTTTGAAAATTCAAAATTATCTAATCATGTATATAAATTGAAAATGGGTTTATATTGATTGAAACAAACACATAGGACTTGGTATGAGAGGTTAAACACTTTTTTATTAGAGTGATCTTTTATAAAAAGAAGTATGGACACTACTCTCTTTTTAAAGAAATTAGGAGATGATATACTCATTATTTAGATATATGTTGATGATATCTTTTTATGACCCAGAAATAAAAATCTTTGTAATGATTTTTTTTAAAATAATGGGTAGTGAATTTGAGATGAGTTTAATGGGAGATCTAAGTTATTTTCTTGGTTTTAACATTAAGTAAATTGGGGAGGGAAAATTTCTTATTCAATCAAAGTATTTTAAGAACGTCCATAAAAAGTATGAAGTAGATAATGCTAAACTAGTAAATATACCAATGAGTTCCTTAGTTCGGTTGGATAATGACTCAAAGGAAAAAAAATCTATTGATAAAAAAAAAATTTAGAGGTATAATTAGATCATTATTTTATTTAACTACTAGCAGACCAGATATAATATTTAGTATTTATTATTGTGCTAAATCTCAATCTAATTCAAAAGAATCACATTTGACAACAATAAAAAAAAATTTAAGATATCATTTTGGAACTCAAAACTTAGGAATTTGGTATCCTAAGTACAGCTCTTTATTTGAAATTATTGATTATTCTGATTTAGACTTTATAGGTTGTAAGGTTGATCGAAAGAGTACATCTGGAACTTGTCAATTTATAGGAAATTCATTAGTTTCTTGGTCCAGTAAAAAATAAAATTATGTAGCCTTATCTACTCCCGAAGCTGAATATATTGGCTTAGGCAGTTGTGTGGCATAAGTTCTTTGGTTAAAATAATAGTTAATTGATTTAGGATTTATAATAGGTACAATTCCAATTTATTGTAATAACACTAGTGCCATTTATATTTCAAAGTATCCTATTCAACATTCTAGAACCAAACATATAGATATAAGGCATCATTTTATTAGGGATCATGTAGTCAAAGAAGTAATTGAATTGAATAATATTTCTACTTTAAATCAACTTGTAGATATTTTTACAAAATCACCAACTTTTGATACTTTCAGTACCTTAAGAATAAGATTAGTAGTGATTTATCTTAATGATTAGATAAAATTTTCTATAAACTTGATATGATCTTTATGTGTGTTTGCTATAGTTTTTTTGTTTATGTTTGTTGTTGTTTTTGTTTGCAAGTGTTTTGTTTTTTATTTATTTTTTTATTTTGTGTATTTTTAGTTTGGACATTTATCAATTGTCAAAGGATGATGGTTTTTGAGATTTTTTTTGTTCTAATTTTCATATTTTATTTTCTAAGTGTTTTATTGTTATTATACAAAATTATTTTCGTACTACATGAATTTTGTAGCATATATGTATATTTTTAGATTTTATCAGGAGAAAATTTAGATTTTTCACATACTTCATACTATACGATGACGTTATCATACAGTATGAATTGTACAGGTTCATCAATATGCATGTGGATGATTATCCAATTTGAATCAGTTGTTATAACTGATTGTACATACAAAATCATCATTCATTTATACGATGTAGATGTCAGTTTCTATGGGGGACGAACCTAACCATCATTTAAGCGATCTTAAATAACTGATCGTCTAAGGCAAACACCTATTCGTTTGTATGAATCTATGGTTAAAAAGTTTGTATGAACGGATGCCTCGTAAATAATATGTTTATGAAAAGTCTTTTCATTTTGGATGGTTTCATTCGTATGTATGAAAATATTTTCATTCCGTATGATATCAAGATCATATGTACGAATACCATTTCATACTGTATGATAGGTCATTTTTCTTATATAGAAGGGCATTAAAATCATTTTCATTCGCTTGCAAAATGTTCTATAAACCCTCTCGAGTCTCTGATCTATGATGACAAGCTCTAACAAAAGCTCTTGAGTTCCTAAAGGATTGTCATTTAGGGGTGGAGATGACAACTTCTTGTCTTGGGATAATAAAGATTCATTCTATAGGTATATAGCCGTCAAAATTACTCTTTTTAAACTCCTCATTATTACAAATTTGATTTTAGGAAATATGATTTTATTGATAGCAAATATTTTTATTTTTCTATGACTACCTTGCCTACTAACATTTCAGGTCCACAAGATCAATTTGTAAATCGAACCAGCTCAAGATTTGGTAGATTAGGATTGAGTCAGCCTGTAATGTATATTTTGTGTCTTTTACCTTTTCTTGAGTCATTTGTAAATGATATGGTTCTTGATGCTAAGTAACCTTGCACACACATACTTGGAAAAAATTTTGTCTGATTAATTAGAGTTTTTTATTTTGATCACATCATCTGGGATGATCCAAAAATCATCCTGGACAATCAATTAAAAATAGAAATCCTAATTAGGGCATCCTAAGTAAGGCACCCACAATTAAGCAAATCATTCTGGATGATATTAGCATCGTCCGGGATGATAGGCTCAAATCAGAAAGAATCAACTGCCATATCTATTTAGGCATCTTTTATTTTTGGACATCATCCAAGATATCATCCTGAATGATGCAGCACAATTATGCATAAATTATTTTGGTAATTAAGGAAAGCAATTAAGGTTTGATTACTCGATTATATCATCCTGGACGAGTGTAGGCTTGTCTTTGATGATCAGTTAACATACCTTAGTTCTTCTTGGATGATGTATAATCAGCATGGTTCCATTCAGGATAATGCTCTGGACGATATATGATATTTTGAACTAATCATCCCAGATGATCATGAGATTGGCCTGAACGAGCTAGTCAATTTTGCATCATCCAGACATCCATTCAAGGTGATATTCTGGATGATATTTGTAGTTTTATACTAATCGTCCTGGACAATCTTTATATCATTCTGGATGATAAAGCAATATTTTCATCATCCAAACATCTATCCAAGGTGATGTGCTGGATGTTATTCGATGGATTGAACTAATCTTATAGGATGATATACTATTATCTCGGATGATATAAACAAATTACCTTCTAATCATCCCAAATCATCCTGACTGATTGAGCTAAATTTGTACTTATTGTATAGGACGATATTCGAATCTTCCTGGAAGATAATGTTAGTTTGTTATAATTAAGAGCTATTCCAAAGCTCTTATCTATAAGACCTCTTATTTTACCCAAGATTGTATCTTTTGCTGCTGTATTGACCTGAGAGAGCAGAGAGGAGAGGGAGAGGAAGGGGAGAGAGAGAAGATCTTATAGGGGGAGTTTATGAGGGGTTTCATAAAGGATGCTCCAAGTAAGGATCTGATTCATCTTTTCATAAGAAAAAAGGATATTTATAAACCCCTCATTTTCATAAAGGATGCTCCAAGTAAGGATCTGAGTCATCTTTTCCAGTCATTTTCTTTGGTTCCTTGGGGGTTAGAGAGGTCTAATTTAGCAACTAATCAAGGTTCTCTACCTGCTTCAGGAGGAAGTGAAAGGAGTCGGGTTCTCTGCCTTCTTTTGGAGGAAGTAAAAGGAGTCAAGTTCTTTGCCTCATCGATATCGGTGGAAATGAGGTTTGTACAGGCTTCTCAGCCTTGCTGTGGGGGCAAAAGGAGAGACACTGAGTTTAGTATAATACTCGAAGGGAGCCTCTGGGAGTGGACGTAGGTCAAGTTGACCGAACCACTATAAATTTTTATATTCTTTATTACTACTTTTTCCACATTTAATTTCCTCACTTTGATTTTTTTTATGGTGAATTTTAGTTTGGTTTGAGTATGTGTTTTGATTGAGAAATTTTTTAATATACTAGTTCACCTCCCTCTTGGTTAGCCTTGGGCTAGTTCATAAGGGCTTAACATCCCTAACAAACTTTCAAGTTGTATCAGAGCGGGATTCATAAAATTGAGTTTTTGAAAACTTTTGAATTTTGATCCATGGCTAACTCCGATAATCATAATACAGCTGAAGGATATTCTATTACCTGACCACCTTTATTTAATAATATTCATTTTGATTTATGGAAAACTCATATGTCTACATTTTTACAATTGATTGACTATCATATATGGATGCTTGTTAAAAAAGGTTGTTCACCTCTGTCACGTGAAATTAATGGCATTAAAACGGAACTTCCTTTTACTAATTGGACTTTTGATGAACGAAATTTAGCATAACTGAATGCAAAATATTTGAACTATTTTTTCTGTGCTTTAAAATCAAAAGATTACATGTATTTCAACTTATGCTACTAGTACATAAATTTATGATAGATTTTGTATTACTTATGAATGAACAAATAAAGTTAAGCTATCTCGCTTGAATATTTTATTGCATGACTAAGAAATTTTTTGTATGAAACCTTCTAAAATGATTTCTGACATGTGTATACTAGATTTATGCAAATAGTTATCTCACTACATGCTTTAGGAAGATAACTCACAAATTATGAAAAAGTTAATAAAATTATGAGATGTTTGCCTTCTTCCTTTGATGTTAAGATTATTGCAATTACTAAATCTAAATATTTAAACACTTATTCAATTGATAACTTACTTGGATCACTCATTACTTATAAGTAATGGGTGAATCAAGGAAACCTTGATATAGGTGAGAAAAAGAAGGAGAAAATTATGGCACTGAAGGCCAACGACACAGACACTAACTCTTCCGGGTCTGAAAGTGATGATGCTTTCTATATCATGAGGCAATTCAAAAGCTTTCTAAGGAAGAAGTATAAGAACCATCAGAAGTGGAATAAAGGTAAGGGTAAAAAAAATTTTAAGTTCTAATGATACGATCTATTTTGTTCTACACTTAAGGCTCATCCTAGCAAGGAGAAGGGTGAGGAGAAACCCAAGTTTAGAAAGGATAAGGACAAGAAGCAGTTCTAAAAGGCATTCTGGGCAGATTCTGTATCTTACTCCTCTAAGACTAAAGCTGAAGAGGAGACTATAAACTTTTGCTTGATGGCAGATGATCATCTTGGTTAGTCTGACCAAGAAGAGGTATGTAAACTAACCTATGAATAATTACTTGAAATTTCTTAACAAATTCATGCGTCATATAGGAAACATAAGAAATTGCTTGCTAGTTTGAAATTGGAATTTTTAAATTTGTAAAAAAGAGCATAAAATTTTACTTAAAGATCATTCTACAATCGATAGATATCACATGCATTACTTGATGAGTTTGATGTATTAAAAAAGCATATTAAATTATTTAATGCACATGATTCCTTAAAGTCATCTCATGCTGAGTTAGAAAAAGAGTTTAAGAAATTATAAAATCTTAAAGTATTTAAAAATAACAAACCAACATTGCATGCATCACATAATTTTAAAAGAAAGCATCACCACCCGAGTAGATTAGTAAATCCTTTTCTTGGTGTTAGATGTTTTTTAAGTGGCATGTTAGGACACATTTCACACACTTGCATTATTCTTCATAGTATGCATTAGGTGTGGAGACTCAACTTACATGTTTCATAGCATAACATACATGCATTGCATTCTTCTTTTCATAAGAAGGGAACCAAACTTGTTTGGATTCCTAAATCTGACATTTGATGATTTTATAGGCGTGCTCTCATAAAAGGCCTTGTGAGAGCTTGTGGTACCTAGACATCAGATGCTCATAACACATGACTGGAGATGCTAACCAATTCGTTTCACTGGAGGCCATGGTTAGAGGCAAGGTTACTTATGGAGACAACACCACCAGGAAAGTGGTGGCCCCAGGTATAATTTGAAACTTTAAGAACCTTTTGATTGAAAATGTTTTTCTTATAGATAGATTAAAATATAACTTACTTAGCATCAGTCAGCTTTGCAATAAAGGCTTAATCATAAATTTTTTGGCAAATACTTGCATTATCAGCTTAAATAATAACATCAACAAAGCTTATATGCTTGACTTAAATAATATTGAGTGTGCTATTTCATTTTGCTTAAAAATTATTTCTGATGATTCATGATTGTGGCACAGGAGGTTATGCCATGCTAGTATGAAGACACTTAGGAGAGTGACCCAAAAGGACCTAGTTAGAGGTGTCCCTAAGCTAAAGTTCACCAAAGACCACCTTTGTGATGCCTGCCAATTAGGGATGTAAGTCCAATCCTCTTTCCACTCTAGTAGAGACATTAGTACCTCTAGACCTCTAGAAGTCCTTCACATGGATTTTCTTAGACTCATTAGTATTGCCAACTTAGAGGGAAAAGTCTATAGTGTTGTGATTGTCGATGATTACTCGAGATTTACTTGGATTAGATTTTTGTCACATAAGAATGAGTCTTTTGATGAGTTTAGATCCTTTTTCACTTGGATTCAAAAAAAGCTAGGTTATAAGATCTTGACCATCCATAGTGACCATGGGGGAGAGTTTGAAAATGAGTGATTTAGAGACTTTTGTGAGGATAAGGGGATTATTCATAACTTCTTGGCTCCTAGGACCCCTCACCAGAATGGGGTAGCTGAAAGGAAGAATCAGATCGTTATTGATGCTGCTAGAGCCATACTTACTGAGTATTCACTTATAAAGTACTTTTAGGCTAAAGAAGTAAACATAACTTATTATGTGTTAAATAAGGTGAATGTTAGAGCCAAACTTTAAGACACCCTATGAGATCCTTAAGGGTAGGAGCCCCAACCTTTCCCACATCCATGTCTTTGGCTATAAGGTTTTTATTCTTAATAAAAGGAAGTCACTCTTAGGAAAATTTGACCCAAAATTTGATGAAGGAGTGTTCTTAGGATATTCAAGTGTAGGGAAATCCTTTAGGGTGTTTAATAAGAGGACATTGGTGGTGGAGGAGACTATACATGTAGTGTTTGATGAATCTGATCCAAAGAAGTCTAGAGTTGAGGATGAAGATGAAGTTGGAGAGATTACCTAAGGAGTAGAAAAATGAGAGAAGATGATAGAGCCCCAAAATACTAAAGGAGTAGGTGACATTACCTAAGGAGTAGAAAATATAAATCTGGAGGAAAGAGTTGAACCTACACACACCTTGCCTAGAGATTGGAGATATTTTTTGAGTCATCCTAAAGAATGGATCATAGGAGACCCTTTTGAAGGTGTTAGGACTAGGCATAGATGTAGGAAGGAAGTGAACAACTATACCTTTATCTCAATGACTGAACCCAACAACATCAATCAAGCCCTGTCTGATGAGCTTTGGATCTTAGCCATGCAAGAGGAATTAAACTAATTTGTTAGGAATGATGTTTGGAAGTTTGTAGAAAGATCAAAGGGACAAAGTATAGTTGGAACCAAATGAATCTTTAAGAATATGATGAATGATTCTGGTGCAGTGGTTATGAATATGGTGAGATTGGTTGCTAAGGGGTACAACCAAATAGAAGGGATTGATTTTGAGGAGACCTTTGCCCCTGTAGCTAGAGTGGAGGCCATTAGAGTGCTACTAGTCTTTGCCTATTATAAGAGATTTAAACTTCTCCAAATGGACGTTAAGAGTGTATTTTTAAATGGGGGAATAAAAGAGGATGTGTTTGTAGAGCAACCCCCAGGTTTTTGAGAATTTACAATTTCCAAATCATGTATACAAATTAAAAAGGCCTTATACAGATTAAAACAGGCACCCAGAGCTTGATATGAGAGGCTTAGCACATTTTTACTAAAGAGAGAGTTTGTTTTTTTAATCAAAATGCAGATAGCATTAATAAAAATAAAGAGAAATTATTACAAGCTACTATGTGATAGAATCCTATCACAATCATCCTTTAACAAATTGAAAAATAAAGGAGGAACCTTATTGCAATCTAATTCATCCCAAAACAAATAACCTTCTAAAGCTTTTTTAGCACAAAAATTAGCTAACTTATTACATGTTCTATTAGCAAAGTGAAAAAGAATCTTACCAAATCCATGCAAGAATAAAAGATTTTTTGTTCCTTTATTTGGATCCTTCCGATTTTTACCTTCCACCTCCTTATGCAAGTAATTGATAATATTGAGGTTGTCACTTTCAATAATAATTCCTTTTGCATCTAACACCCATTCCATGATGATCATCTTTGAAGAAAATCTTTACTCATTGTTCAGATTTATGTTGATGATATTTTTTTTGGATCTTCTCATAAAATGCTATGTGATAATTTTTCTAAAATAATGAGTAAGGAATTTGAGATAAGTATGATGGGGGAGTTTTCCTACTTTTTGGGGTTTAGCATAAGATAATTAGAAGATGAAACATTTTTAAATCGATCAAAGTATATAGAAGTCATCCTGAACAAATATGAAATGGATAAAGCCAAGCCAATTAATACTCCCATGACCTCCAGTGTTCAGTTGAATAAGGACCCGAATGGAAAATCTATTGATCAAAAGAAGTACAAAGGGATGATTGGATCTTTACTTTACATGACTGCTAGTCGAACGGATATAATGTTTAGTTTTTATCTCTATGCTAGATTTCAAGCTGATCCTAAAGAATCTCACCTAATTACAGTTAAAATAATTCTTAGATATCTCTTAGGGACCCAAAACATAGGATTCTAGTATCCTAGGTACAACACCTCTTTTGAAATTATTGGATATTTTGATTTAGATTTTATAGGATGTAAGATGGATAAAAAGAGCACTTTTGGGATTTGCCAATTCATTGGACAGTCTTTAGTTTCCTGGTCTAGTAGAAAGCAAAACTCTGTTGCACTTTCTAATGCTGAAGTTGAGTACATTGCCTTAGGAAGTTGGGTGGCCCAAGTCCTTTGATTGAAGTAGTACATTCTAGATTTAGGATTACCTGTAGGCATAATTTCAATCCTTTGTGACAACACTAGTTCCATTTACATTTCTAAGAATCTTATCCAACATTTAAGGACTAAGCACATTGACATAAGGCATCACTTTATAATAGACCATGTGACCAAAGGAGACATTGAGTTACACCATGTGGCAACTGAGAATCAACTGGATGACATCTTTACTAAACCACTGGCTTTCAACACATTGAGCATTTTAAGGACCAGATTGGGTGTGATTGACATAAATGTAAAAACTTGATTCTTACTGATTTTTGAATTTTATCTATTGTTTGTTGTTTTCTTTTTTTTTTCTTTTTCTTTGTTTATCATTTTTTTTACTGTTCATATGATTCACTTCTATTGTTTTAATTTCCTTCATATATTTTTTTCTTTCGATCACTACTAAATTGATATCTTGTGCCTTATTTTTGTTTTTGAAAATTTGTAGTCAATGTTTGACATTCCTAAATCAGTTAAAGGGATAAACACCATTGATTGTATCCCTTCCTCTAACTTATTTTAGTGGTGTAATTTTTTTTCTAAATAAAAGTTTATCTCAAATTAACAATTGGACTTTATGATTGAGATTTTTTTAATCTTGCTACAGTAATCTATCTTATATATATAATGTTCAAAGTTTTTATATTACCTTCAGATTTTTTGTAATCTTATCATTGTTTTTATCATATAATTTTGATTCTGTTTTGTGATATATTCTTTCTTATATTAGAGTGTGAGTTTTTCTTCGCTAATATCAGGAAGATATACTCATAAATAAGTGTATTTAAGAGTTTTGAAAAAGGAATCTAGCTTGTAAAAAAAAGTGGCTAATGACACCAAATCAAAAGACGCACAATTAAGAAAGATATATAAAGTATATCAAAATTCAAAAGATGTGCAAAGTGTGCCAATCAATTGACAATAGGCATAAAATGAGCCCAATCAAAAGCAAGCCTTCTTCTCTTTCAAACTTTTAAATCTTAGAAGAATTCATGTGTCACTTGGTATTTTTTAAAGGCTTAATTTCAGAATTTATGATCGTGACTAATTACTTTGATATACTATTCTATAAAATACTTTTTTGGACTCAAGTTTTGAATAGATATCTTTTTCTTATCCAATTGATTTTTCTAATATAGATTTTCATTTTCAAAAGATGGTTTTCCTTGGGAGAAGTCCGAGATAAGGCTAACAGGATCGATTATTCTACCATTTCTCGAATTTCAAAGATGTTAACTCATTTATTCTTAATTCAATCACATGGAGAATTTATCATATTCTGGCTTTGATAAAAAAACCTTTTATTTTTCATTCCTTTTGATGTTTTGTGTCTTTTTCATATTTTATTTTTATCTTTTATAGTTGATTTTTTTATTTTGCCATTCTCTAATCATTTCCAAACATCTTCTATTTTTAAACTTTTTGTCACATCGTCCTAGATGATATTTATATCATCCTAGAAGACCTATTCAATCCACTCTTGATTCTCTATCTAACAGTTGATTTTACTACTCTACTATCGATCATTCTAGATGATTCATTATTGTCTTGAACAATCTGATTATCTTCTGCTTCAATTATTTGTGATCGTCCTGAACGATCCTTATCATCCAAGATGATCTTCTCTTTCTTTATTTAATTATTGGTGATTACCCTAGATGATACACCTGTTCATTCTAGATGATCCACAATGCATGTTTGTTACACGACTTTAATTTAACCAGTATGATCAATTATTGCTGATCATCCTAGATGATCCACCTAATCGTCCCGGATGATATGCTTTTTCAATAGTCATTCAGAATGACTCCTCAGGACGATCATCTATATCTTATCATCCCGGACGATATCTGATCATCCTGGATAATATTACCACCTTTTTGACCAATCATCCTGGATGTAATTATTTCACCTGATCGTCCTGGATAATTTTGTGATCGTCGTGGATGATCAGTAAGCTTCTTTACAAACTAAGACTCTCAAACAATTTTTCTCACCCAAATCTTTAACTTTCTACTTGCACTCCCTATTTCTTTGTTTTCTTAATCATGGTTGGTGGAAAGTGCTCCCGCATGCCTTCTGGAAGCTCCTCGAGGGCTAATCTTGACCCTCGTTTCACTGAGGCAGCCGATTAAGCCACCTATCAACAATACAAGACGGCCACAATCACTTTATCCTGAATTGTCAATCCTCACATCCTTTCCTATCATATTTTTGACTTATTTGCTCACACTTCTCTCATTTTTATCCTTACTCTTACTGTCCCATTCAATTCGGAGTTGCTGTTTTAATTCTTTGCTAGCCTTTGCATCAATTCCTCCTTCACTGATCTGTATTCTTATGTGAATAGACATCTTATCAAAATCTCATATCAAGATTGTCAAGAGCTCATGCAGTTATTCACCACTGGAGATAAGCTTCACATCTTGTCTCAAGATCCTAAATACAAATGGGCTCTGACCAGTCACTTTCTGAGGAACACCAATGCTTCCTATCACGTTGGAGAGTCTAGCAGCTTACTCAAAGATATTAGGACAATCTAATATGTCCTTCATACTTCTGTTATTTCAAAAGCTGGTGATTGCATTCATATCACTCTACTACTTTCGATCACCACTTTCTATGTGATGGCCCATCGTGAATTTAATGCATATGATCTGATTTTTTAATACATTGAGCACCTGGCGAGCATTATAGATCCAAGACATAGGAGGAAGCCCAATCTTGCCTGAAGATATATCATATCATATGTCCTAGAATCTAAATACAACCTCCAATATCCTACCCCTCCAAACTTTTAGCATGCCTTCTACTCAAATAACTCCTTCCACATTCTTCACAGTACTTGTCTCCACCTGAGGCACGAGGAGACTAAGGGAGCTAAGGAGGAGGTAGCTCCCACACCTATTCCTGCACCTGCTCCGCTTCATTAGCACTCTCAGTTGGATCAGCTGGTGGAGCGATTCAACCAGTGGGAGGTATGGTTCGAGCCATACATTGCTTCACAGGAGCAGTAGCATGCGAAGGACATTGCTAGGTTTGATTCTTATATGGCTCACCAGTAACAACAGCATGACCAGGATATGGCCTAGTTTGGAGAGTAGTTTTCCACTCTTTCTAGTTTAATTTAGCCACCACCACCACCACCATCACCTCCTTCGGATGATTAGGGGCCATCCTTCTTTTAGTTTGCTTTCGTGATGTTATTTTTTCCTTGTTATAGTTTAGTCCTGTTTGGTAGTTTCTTTTCTGTTTCTTTTCTTTTTCCCTCCTCCTTTTTGTGATGTCAAAAGGGGGAGTAGCTGTACTGTTCTAGTTTACACTATTTTTGTATGTTGGTTAGTTATACTATATTATTCCTTAGTAAAATTTAAATTTCTAGTTTCATACTATTTTTATTGATTTCCTTTGCTTTAAGTTGCTTTAATTATTTATGTGTTTGCCATCATAAAAAATGGGGAGATTGTTGTGAATATAATATCAAGAAATATGATTTTGATGATAACAAATATTTCTATTTTTCTACGACTACCTTGCCTACTAACATTTCAGGTCCATAAGATCAAATTACAAATTGAGCTAGCTCAAGATTAGGTAGATTAGGACTGAGGTAGATTAGGACTGAGTCAGCTTGTAATGTATATTTTATGTCTTTTACCCTTTTTTGAGTCAATTGTAAATGATGTGATTCCTGATGTTAAGTAACCTTACACACACACTTGGGAAAAAATTCAATCTGATTGATTAGAGTTTTCTATTTTGATCTCATTATTCAGGATGATCCAAAAATTATCCTAGATGATCACTTAAAAATAGAAACCCTAATTATAGCATCCTTGTTAAGGCAGCTGCAATTAAGCAAATCATCCTAGATGATATTAGCATCGTTCGGGATGATAGGCTCAAATCAGAAAGAATCAGCCACCATATCTATTTAGGCATCTTTTATTTTTGGATATCGTTCTGGATGATGTAACATTATTATGCCTAAATTAATATTGTAATTAAGAAAATCAATTAAGTTTTTATTGCTCAATTATATCATTCTGGATGATCGTTGGATCATTCGGGTCAATTAGTTAACAAATCATAGTTCTTCTTAGATGATGTATAATCGGCCTGGTTCCATTCAGGGTGATACTATGGACGATATGTGATGTTTTGAACTAATCATCCTGGATAATTGTGAGATTGACATAGACAATGTAATCAATTTTGCATCGTCTAGACATCCATTCAGGGTGATATTTTGGATGATATTCAAATTTTTATACTAATCATCTTAGACGATCATGATATTGTCCTGGATGATAAAGCAATATTTTTATCGTACAAACATCCATCCAAGGCAATGTGCTAGATGATATTTGACAGATTGAACTAATCATATAGGACGATATACTATCATCCTGGATGATATGAATAAATTACCTTCTGATAGTCCAAAATCATCCTGGCTGATTGAGTTAAATTTGTACTGATTATACAGGATGATATTCAAATCATCCTGGACGATAATATCAATTTGTTGCAATTAAGAACTATTCAAAAGCTCTTATATATAAGACTTCTTATTTTACCTAAGAGTGTATCTTTTACTGCTGTCTTGACCTGAGAGAGCCAAGAGGAGAGGGAGAGTAAGGGGGAGAGAGAGAGAGGATCTTATGAGGGGGAGTTTTTTAGGGTTTCATAAAGGTTTTTCCAAGCAAAGATCTGAGTCATGTTCTCTGGTCATCATCCCTAGTTCCTTGGGGGTTTCAGAGAGGTATACTTCAACAATTAATCGAGGTTCTCTGCCTGCTGTAGGATGAAGCGAAAGGAGTCAGGTTCTTTGCCTGCTTCAAAAGGTAGCAAAAGGAGTTGGGTTCTCTGCCTCACTGGTGTCGGTGGAAAGGAGGTTTGTATAGGCTTCTCTGCCTTATTATAGAGGAAAAAGGAGAGATACTAAGTTTAGTGCAATACTCGGAGGGCGTTTTTGGGGAGTGGACGTAGTTCAAGGTGACCGAACCACTATAAATTTATGTGTTCTTTTTTACTACTTTTTCTGCATTTAATTTCTGCACTTTTATTTTCTTTGTGGTGAAATTTGGTTTGGTTTGAGTTTGTGTTTTGATTGAAATTTTTTTAAAATACTAATTCACCCCCCTCTTGGTTAGCCTTGGGCTAGTTCATTAGGGCTTAACATCCCTAAAAAACTTTCACTCATTCAAGATGAAATTCATTTTTTCTATTATGCCAATCTTTCCTTCAACACAGTTCTCTTTCATTCTGACCTTGATCTACGCCTACCACAAAGAGTCCTTTCATTATTCCTTAGCAAACATGAGGTTTAGTAAAGACAAAACTAAGATAACCTCTTTTGTAAAAAAAATAGCATGTGGAAATCACAAAGGAAGATTTAGGAACTTACCTTCACTTAAGGACTCATGTCACTAGAGCTTACACCTTAACCTTTAAATCTTATTATGACTAGTCTGAGATCCATAAAACTTTTAGAGGTGTAACTCAAGTATGCCACTTAGCGAGAGTATACACATTGAACCAAAATGCCCGGATCATCCAGTATGTCTTAAGAATTTCAATCATTCCTAAGGTTGGTGATCGTATAAATATGAATCCTCTCTTGTCCATCATTATATATTTGGTCATGACCGGATAACCTATTAATGAGGTCCAACTCATCCTGGATTACATTAATAAGCTTTCTGAGATTAGGCTTCCTCATCACAAGAGGAAGAAGAATATTGATTTATGACACTTATTGACATATATTTTAGACAATAAATATAACATTATTCATCCTGATCCTCCCACTGAAATGCCGATCTTTCCTTTCGATCTTTATTTGGGAGGGACTAGAGTTCTAGTGGTGATTCTGAAGAAGAAGGGGAGCTCCTGCACCTGCACCTGATCAGCGTTATTTTCAAGAAATGGTCCAGCATTTTGATCATTTAGAGACTCATTTTGATCAATATTTTGAACAAATTCAGAATTATCTAAACCACCAGGATGCAAGATACCAAGAAGATATGGTGTGGATCCGAGGTTAGTTTGACTTGGTGAATACAAATATAGCTATGATGAATAGCTATTTTTTAGTGTTCAATCAACCACCTCCTCCAGACTAGGGCCCCTCTGAGTTCTAGTTGAACTTCTCTGATGTTGTTCTATCAGACTTTTGCTAATGATGTGTTTATATTATATTTTCTTTCAGTTGATGTTAGTTATGTTTGTTGTTAGATGTTAAGTTTTTCAATGTGATGATACAAGAAATTGGGTCATTAGTGACCAAAAAAATAGATACAAAAAAAAGGTCGCTACTAATATCTTTTAGCAACCAAAACAAAGTAAGTCCTCTAATAATAAGTAAGCTTGATATTAGCCACAAAAAAAAAATTTGGCTGCTAATTTTGTCCCTAAAAGTTTTTTTTCACTAATATATACATGTCATTTTAGTGATTAATTATTAATATTTTATAAATATCATTAATATTTTATATAATGACAATTATTTTAAAACAAATTTTAGGTTGAAGTATGAATGATTTTTGTTTTAAAATCAAAATGATGTAATTGATTAATCATTCAAATTTTACAAAATATATGTTGGAGTTTTTTAATTTTGACTCAACCCCTATTTGTTCATATCCTTAATTAATAAAAAAATGATGAATTAAAATTAATATTTATATTTTTAAGATGAAAAATTTAATAATTTATTTATAAAATAATTGGAATATACATTATTTACTTATTTAAATAAAAATACATGATCCAAATCTCACAGACGGTTCCTTTCGCTACTCACGGTCGCCTGCTCTTTAGCGATAACCTCAAATTACAATCGATGCACTCCACCTTTAGCGGCCACGACCTCCACAACCTCTCTAATTCGCGTGCGGGTATGAGTTTTCTGCCTCAAAATTCTTTGTACAATCCCGTAAACTCACCTCCTTTGGTTTCTCCCTCTCAGGTTATCCCTTTTACTGTTCTTCCTCTTTTCATATCAAAATTTCTACGATCTACTTTATAGTATGCTTGCCTTTCATTTTTATGGAATCATCCAACATTATTGATTATTATAGTTGCTTTAAGAGCTTAGGTTTTATTTTCAATGGCAGAGAGGAAAAAATGCAATGCTTATTTCTGTGTTGATTTTCACAGTCCACTCACTACTTTGCATTCATTCTTTTTCTCTTTTTTACTAGATTCCTGTTCAATTTCTCAATCAATAAATATGAGTATTGATGTCCCAAAAATGATTCGGTATCATTTGCCACAAGCTTTGATATATCCCACATTTAAACAAAATTTTTTAACAATAACTTAGTGGATAATATTGCTACATAAATATCTAATTTCTTCAATTCTAAAATAAATAGCCAAAAAAACTGAACAACCTAATGAAATTAGATAACCAAATAATTTTAAAACAATTCCTATATTCTAATATAACTTATAATTTAACAAACCTTAAATTTAGAATAACTTAAATCCTTTGCTTAATCAATGAAGTTTTTAATCAAACTTATTCAGAGGGATATTTTCATAGTGTTTTGGCTAAATCGGTGAAGTTGTATCGCTAAGGAATTTTCAGTGGGTTTCGTGTTCTGTTTCTTTGATCTGTGTAGTGGAAACCATATTATGATTGCAAACTTTTTTTTTCTATATTTTTATTTAGTTTGTATCTCACAGTGTTTTAGCTAATTCTATAAAGTTGCACTGTTAAATAATTTTCAGTGGGTTTGGTCTTTTGTTTCCCTAATCTATGTGCTGTGGAAACCATATTTCATTGATTTGGCCAGTATTGTTTTTTTCAAAAGCTATACATTTTCATATCTATTTTGGAACAAAGAAAATAACATATCTTCTTTGTCCATGCTAAAATTTATCTAATGGTTTTATTCTCTTCTAGGCTCCTAGCTCTCGGCTATTTTACCTCGGGGCTGCATCAGGGACTACAGTATCAGATATTTCTGATATTGTTGGGCTGGTAAATCTTGTTCATAGTGAGAAGTTGGGTCCTCTTTCAAATTTTTATTGCTTGAGACTTAAACCTATTACATATTGGCAGACTGGAATGGTCTATGCTGTTGAATTTTCAAATAAGAATGGTAGGGACCAGGTAAACATGACAAAGAAGCGCACCAATGTCATTCCAATAATTGAAGATGCTAGACATCCTACTAAATATCGCATGCTAGTTGGAATGGTGGATGTTATTTTTTCTGATGTTGCTCAGCCGGATCAGATATATGTTTTTTGTTTACTACTAGTATGATAACATTTGTTGCATTTCAGGAACATGCCCTATTTTTTTCCTTTTTATTTAATTATCAATTTTTGGTTAGTTTTCGGTTCACCTGATTTTTATTATATATTTATATTGTATTGTGCTAGATCTTCGTTGCTATTTTCTTTAAGAATTTCATTTATATGTAAATCTATATGGAACAAGTTTTGATAAATATGCATGCAAAACTTCACTGGCATATTATAGACTTAGATTTTTAGATGGAAGTTCTTCCCATCATGCTGGGAATTATTTTCTATTATACTTCATAGCAGGATGATGTATAATATTCTTTTAGAAAAAAAAAAAAATAAAAATAAAAATCTTTTACTGATAACTAGTTCTTTGTTGAACACACAAGTCTTTCTTACTATTGTTAACTAGTATATAGCAGCATAGATCTTTTAGTAGATATAATTATGTATTATCTATTTACTTTATGTTTGTTCTTCTATTCTTTTAATATCTAATTCTTTTTTTTTTCTTTAAAGAGTTTTTTGTCATTGGTTGTAAAAACTTCTTGTGGGGCATGGAAAACTAGGAATTTGAGTGTGCTCATTTTCATTGTTTTGTGCGCAATGACCCAACGAAAAGGTTGAGAAGTGACAGAGTTGCTACTCACACTGGAAAGGTGAACTAGTTCTCTTGATTTTGAATATTTAAAAGTTCTCCAACCGTTCTAAATCTTATACCTATGATGGATAAGAGGTTACCCTTTACCTAGATATCATTTTCACTGGCCTCTTTTTCTCACCAACAACAACCAACACAATTGCATACTTCACAAGCCAACCAAAGCTTGCCTCATGACAAGCTGTTATAATGAGAAACTGCTCAGCGTGATGTGAAAAAGTAAGGATTTCAAAATCATAAAAATACTTATATTGTCATGAATACTTCATTACATATTTAAGGCATACTCTAGTTGTTAACTAGTTTTCTATTGAATAAACTTGCAGTAATTTGACTTATTATTTATAGTTACTATTTTTATTTTGAGCCATGAATTTTTCATTTACATATTTAAGTAGGAGAAAAAAATATCAAAACAAAGCCTGGATATATTTGGTCTAACTTGTAGTAGTATTATTATTTTTTGAATTTCCTTGAGTTTTTTAATCTTCATATTCATAGAATGATAGCATATAATGTTTTTTTTTAATTTTCTTAAAATTTTGTAGGGAGGCGACAATCAAAACATCTATCAGAATTTTTTGAACTTTGATTTGAGGAAAACATGATGCCAAGAAGTATGCATACCAAGTTCCATGCATTTTTACCTTGAATTATCTCAAAATTGTTGAAATAATCTGATCATCTTGTTTATAAAAATTTTATGTAGGGGTTGCCTGTTTGTACTCGAAGTTGAAGTTCTTTGTGGAGCCAAAGAATCTCAATATCATTATAAAGAAGGCTAAGAGGTGGACTCATAAGCTCTTTGAGCAGATAAACCAGCCATTGTTACAATGGCTCTAGGTTGCAGTAGAAGGGCCATATAGCCCATGATCCATCGATTTCCTAAGGTAGCGCTCTACTTCCCAACTTGCTATGTAATTAATGACATTAATAGAAATATGCTACCTGTTATTTATTGAAAATGTAACCTTAATTATTGAACAACCCATGACTAGCACAACAAGATTTGGTCAGTGGAATCTAGCTACTTGGTTAGTGGCGTCATAATTAATTTGTTTCGTTTGATTTTGTTTAAGATTAGCTCATTGACAAAGTTTACTCGAAATCAAATATTGTTTAAAATTAAATGTGGTAGGAAACAATAAATGAAAGATGAACATGCAAGGATTAAAAATGCATCCCAAAAGTATATTATTTTACTAATTCGCTTTAATTCAATTGCTTTGTAGCTACGAGTCTCTGATACTTGTAAGAAGCAGCAGTGGAAACACCCCCTTCATCTCTATAATTAGAGAATTAGTCCATAGTGCCACTATCCACTAAAACATCAACCATCCTCCTAAAATTGATGGATATGGAGATGGATCCCACAGTGCAACAATACATGATATTGATTGGTGTTAGAATGACTAAAGATTGATGTTGTGCATTTGCCTTTGATAGAGCTTATATGAGAAAAAGTAATAATTTTTTAATTTTATATTTATTTACATAAAAGTTCAAAAAAAGATTTTATGTTAACTAGATGTTATCATTTTGTAAACATTATGATTTTATGATTAACAATTTCTAAGATCGTATTTTATATGTTAATTGATGGATGCATTTATACAAGTATATGAATGAATAAATTTTTTATTTTCTCCTATCAAATCCTTGATAATGATATTGATGAATGAGTATATTTTTTGGACTCTATGCTTTTTATTATTGTTACCTAAAGCTAATGAAATTTGTGTTATTTCTCTATTATGAAATTTATGTATAGAGTGATGGATTGATCTTAATTGCTATATCCAAGGCATAATAATTGGATAATAATTTGTTTTACTAAATATCACCAAATTTTATATCCGTAAATATTTATTAATACTTCATGAAATTAAAGAGGGAGTGTGATTTATTTTGTTAATTATTTTGTGACCAATTTTTATTTGGGTTGCTATAAGAAAAATTTAGTAATAAAATGAATTGTTAAAATTAATAAATAGCATCCAAATAAATATTCATTAGCGTTCAAAAATTAAGTTGCAAATATGTCCAATTTTAGCGACCAACACTAATTAGTGGTTGCTAATTTTGCAACAAAAAAAAATGTCCGCTAAAAGCCTTAGCGACGAGGCTACTTTAACAAATCAGCGACCCAAATATTTTTGGCCGCTATTTGTTTTAGTGACCAAATTAACATTTTTAGCGACCAATTTTGATGCTTGCTAATTCCCTATTTTCTTTTAGTTTATATGTGTTGTTTTTGGATTATTTTCCATTGATATCATTATACTGATATTTTTAAATCCTTTTGGTATCAATGAAAAATGACATATTTTGTGGATTTGTTTTTTTCCTTATTTTGAAATGTGAGTTTACCTATACAAAAACCCTTTTATAATTGATCTGCAAAAGTATTATAAATTAGCTTGCATTACAAAATTAATTTCATTTCAAAATCAAATTTTTAAAAAAATTAAATTAAATTAAAACTTATTTAAGTTAAGGAGATCAATTTTATGTTCTTTTAGGAAAATATAATTGAATATCATTATTACAATATCAATGTTTTAATATTTTTTATTTCTTTTTCAATATGATTATTTTTGTTATTAGAGAAAGTTGATTTTTTATTACTAATTTTGGAAAGACTTAGAAATTATACCAAAAAGAAATGCATAATGTGTGCTAAAATTAAAATTTTGTGCAATGATTTGCAAAGTAAAAAGTGGCACAAAATTAGTTCAAGAAGAAAAAGATGCACAAAGTGTGCTACACATATTTGAAAAAGATGCACAATGTCGCCAATAAAAATATGACTTTATTGTGTTCTTTCTACTATTATTTAATATCAAATTCAAATCAATCTAATTTCAATTATACTCAATATTGAAATTGAAGTTAACTAATCATTATTTCATCATATTTGCAATAATCATCCTTATTTATTTTGTCTATACTGAATCATGGTTTGATTATCTTTTTTTTTATCTTAATTGTTCTTTGATTTAAAATTTTGAATCTATCTTTTTTTGTCTTATGAAATTAATATTACTATTGCAATTAATTTTAAAATAACTTTTAAGATCAATTCTATTGCTTTCTCGTTTGACATCTTTCATTTCAATTTCTACTTTCCTTTTGCTATTGTAAAAACAGGTAGAAAAATATTGCTTGTGTTCTTGTGTAAATCTTTTTAGTGGCATTTTTTATTTTTCTTTGTGTTTTTGTTGTTTGTTTTGTTCGTGTCAATGTTTGTGTCTTTTTGTATCTTTGTATTTGGTTTTTTATTTTTAGGGACTTTTGTTGTTTTTAGGATTTTTATGTTTTTTGTTCTTCATGGAATACTCCTATTCAAATGTTTATTCACTAAGGGGGAGCTAAGGAGAATTTTAGGGTATAAATGTTAACTTAAATAATAATTATTTTACCATCATAAAAAAGGTGGAGATTGTTGAGATTGTTGCAACTTAGTTTTTTTGATTAATTGAGATTATTGCAACATATGTGTTTTTGATGATTCCAAATCTTATTATTTTAATTACTGTTTCTCCTAACATATTTGACATAGTGCTTTTGTTGTTTGTGTGTACTAACATTTTATGAAAATCTTATTCCAGACTGTTAAGACTTCAAATCAGATTAGATTGGGGTTGATATTAAATTGAGTTTGTTTTTTTATTTTTATTGAGTTTGAGAGAGTGTGATAGAGGTGTGCTTAAAATTTATATTTTATTTAATTGAGTAACCATACACACATACACACTAGAGGTGTGCTTAAAATTTATAATTTTTTGAACTAATCGTACTATACAATTTGATTTCATACAGGATGATTTGTTTAGTTATTTCCTCCTACGAGCAGTTAGATAAACTGAGTGAAGGAAATTTTTTAAAGTATTTTTCGTATTATACGAAGTGTTCTTCATACAAACAATGTTCAGAGTATGAAAAGAATGGGAACCTTTTTGTCTCGATGAATCCTTATTTTTTATAAACTAATCATACTATATAATACCTTATCTATACAGTGATGTCCAGAGTATGAAAAGAATGCGTCCCTTTTAGTCCTGACGAATCCTAGTTTTTTCTAACTGATTGTACTGTATGATACCTTATCCGTACAGACGATGTCTAGAGTATGAAAAGAATGGGTCCCTTTTCATCCCGATGAATCCCAATTTTTTTTGAACAGATCATACTATAGGATACCTTGTCCATACAAATGACATCCATAGTACAAAAATGTGGGGAACCTTTTCATCTCGACGAACACTAAATTTTTTTGAATGAATCATACTATTCGATGTTTTGTTCATACATATAATATCTAAAATATGAAAATATGGGGAACCTCTTTGTCCCGATGAATAAGAAAATTTTTCTTAATAGTTTGTACAATATGAACATGGTTTGTGCTGGATGATTATCACATACAAAAATATTCCATATAGGTTCATACATAGCAATTTTTTGAACTATTCGTACATACGAATTATGATCATACTTGCTCAAAAGAATAATTTTCAATTTTTTGGACAGTTTTTGTGTCATTCATATAAAAAGTCCTTAGAAACTGACTAGGTCAGCCTGGTTCATCGTATTTTCTTTGAAAGAAAGTGAAAGAGAGTTTTGGGAGAGTGTTTGAGAGAGATTTCTTGTAAGTGGAGTGTGAAGGTTTTACAAGGTTACTTAAATGTAAGAATCTCTTTTATTTTTTGGTTACTTCTCTTCCATTCTTCTTTCTAGTTGTTTGAGAGAAGATCTTTGAAGATGATCCGTTATTATGCCGATACTTGGAGAGTGTAAAAGGATGATGGTACACTACCAACACTTCAAGGGTGTGAAAGGATGACAATACTCTATCGACACCTGGAGGGTGTGAAAGGATGATGGTACTCTGTCGCACCTGGGATTGGTGGAAGAGAGAAAAATTGTAAAGACTTATTTACCTTACTATGGGGGCAAAAGGAGAGTCACTTTGGTAATAGTGTAATACCTGAAGAGGGAGTCTTCAGGGAGTGGACGTAGGTCTTGTTGGACTGAACTACTATAAATCTTTATGTTCCTTTTTATTTCCACACTTTTATTTTTCTATATTTTGTATTTGTGGTTGAAAAATTAATTTCAAAAAAATATCAGAGAATTAGTTTTCTAGAAAAATTCAAGAGAGAAGTTTTAAAATTACCAATTCACCCCCCTCTTGGTTAGCCTTGGGACTTTTGCATACGTTTAACTTTCTATCCTAACTTTATAATTATTTATTCCATTGATAATTTTCTTGGATCACTAATTTCTTACGAGAAAGGAGTGACTCAAAGACAAATTGTATGTAGGTGAGAAGAACATAGCATTTAAAGTGGATGACTCAAAGAGTGATCAGTCTCAACATAAGGATAAAGATGACATTACCTTGTAATAAGGTAATTTAAGAGTTTTCTAAAAAGGAAGCATAGGAGATGCTAGTAGAGGAATAAAGGTAAGTTCCATAAAAATATTAAGGCTTTTAACAATGTTATTTGCTATGAATGTAGGGAGCTTGGACACATCAAATCTAAATGCCTAAATCTTAAAGCAAATCACAGCAAGGAGAAGGTAGAGAAGAAAATAAATGTAAGGGAGGGAAAGAAAAAACTACAAAGAGCAATTTGGCTGGACTTAGCTTTGGATTCCTCATAAATAGTAGTAGAAGAGAAAGTCACCAACCTGTGTTTGATGGCCGACAAGCTTGATCCGTTAGATTAAAAAGAGGGATGTGACTTAACTTATGAAGAACTTTTTGATAATTATGAGAAAATACATACTGCATATAGAAAACTCAAAAAGATGCATGCTAGGTTAAACTTAGATTTCCTAGAATTATAAAAAGGGCATGAAATCTTTTAGAAGGATCACAAATAAATTGATACTGACCATATGAAACTATTGAATGAGTTTAATGAATTAAAAAAATAACATGAACTATTAAAATCATCACACACTGAACTTGAAAAAGATTTTAAATTATTTATGAATGAATTTGATAATAGTAAGTACTATTTGAAAGTTGATAATGCTGTGTTAGAAAGTGCAAAATCTTTTTTTAGAACACAATTGAAAGCATATGAGAAAAATAGGATTCCACCCAAACCTAAATAATTTATTTAATACTGGTAAGAAATAAAAAATTTTAAACCCTAGGAAAAGATAATTTTACTCACATAAATTAACAAAATCCTTTTCTCGAAGTTTAATATTTTTCTTGCTGAATGATTAGACATATATCTCATACTTGCACTATTCAAAGTAAATCATATCTAGTGTGGAGACCTAACATGCATAAAAAAAATCATATCATACATGCATCTAAATTAATTTTGCAAAGAGGAGAAATCAAACTTATTTGGGTTCCCAAGACTAATGTTTCATCATCTTGTAGAAACACTCTCATACAAGACCTCATGAGATCATTTGGTATATGGATAGTAGATGTTCGAAGCATATGACTAGAGACACTACACAATTCATATCACTGGATACTAAGAATAGAGGCAAGTTTACCTTAGGAGATAATTTCACTAAGAAAGTGGTAGGCACATATATGATTGGAAACTTGAACAATTTTTTTATTTAGAATGTTTTACTTGCAGATGGCTTAAAGCAAAATCTATTGAGTATTAGTTTGTTGTGTGATAAGGGTTGTAGTATAAAATGTTTTCCCACTAGCTATTTAATAAGTCAAAATGGAATTGAAGTTTTGAATGGAATTAGGGTAGACAATGTGACATGCTTGATTTGAATTGTATTGAATCTTCTAATGGTTTTTGTCTAAAAATAATTTCTAATGAACCATGGTTATGATATAGGAGACTTTATCAAGCTAGCATGAGGAACCTTAGAAATATTACCCAAAAAGAACTTTTTAGAGGAATACCAAAACTAGACTTTATTAAGGATCACCTGTGCGATTCATGTCAACTAGGAAAAAAGGTGAACACCTCCTTTCATTCCATTAAGGATCTTAGGACTAGCAAACCAATAGAAATTATTCATATGGATCTTTTTGGATTGATTAGCACTGTAGGTCTAGGAGATAAAGTATTTGGATTCATGATTGTATTTAATTTATCAAGATTCACTTGGGTTAAAATTTTATTTCATAAGAATGAATCATTTGAGGTATTTAGAAGTTTTTCAACTTGGATTAAAAGAAAACTAAGATGCAAGATTTTATCAATACAAAGTGATAATAGAGGTGAATTTAAAAATGAAAAATTTGAAGATTTTTGTAATGATAAAGGAATTGAATAGAAATTTTTATTATCTAGAACCCCTTAGCAGAATGGGGTAGTTGAAAGAAAAAAATAAAACATTAATTGAAGCTGCTAGAGCCACGTTGGCAGAATATTCACTTCCAAAATATTTTTGGGCTGAAGCGATTAGTATAGCTTGTTATATTCTAAATAGGGTGAACATTAGATCCAAATTAAATAATATAAGCTATAGACTTCTTAAGGGGATAACACTAAATTTGCCACATTTATAAAATTTGGGTTGTAAGGTGTTCATTCATAATAATGAAAAAACTCTTTTAGGGAAATTTGATCTAAAATCTAATGAAGAAATTTTTCTTGGAAACTCTTTTTTTAGAAAATATTATATGGTTTTTAATAAGAGAACTTTGATAGTTAAAGATACCACACATATTGTGTTTGATAAATCTGGTATTTTGGAATAGCCAAAGTTAGAAGAGAATCATATTAAAAATAAAACCCAAGGAATTAAAAAGATAAATTTCGAAGAAAACATAAAAAAAGAAAACCCTTTGCCTAGAGAATGGAAATTTTCTAAGAATTATCATGAGATATTGATTTTAGGTGAACCTAGTGAGGGTGTTAAGACTAGGCATGCACTTAGCAAAGAGGTGAACCATTCTACCTTTATATCAATGATTAAACTCATAAATATAAATAAAACACTTTTGGATGAATTTTAGATATTGGCCATGCAAGAAAAGTTGAATCAATTTATAAGAAATGATGTTTAAGAATTAATTGAATGGTCAAAGGATCAAAGTGTTATAGGAACTAAGTATGTATTCAAATATAAAATGAATGATTTAGGAGTTGTGATAAAAAATAAGGCAAGATTGGTGGCTACGGGATATAATCAAAGAAAGGATTGATTTTGAAGAGACTTTTGCCCATATAGTAAGACTTATAGTAGTTAAGGTTTTGTTAGTCTTTACCTATTTTAAATGTTTTTAATTATTTCAAATGGATGTCAAAAGTGCCTTTTTGAATAGGGTGATATAAGAGAATGTTTATGTTAAGCAACTTCCAGGTTTTGAAAATTCTAAATTCTGTAATAATGAATTTAAATTGAAAAAGTCATTAATGGATTAAAACATCCACCTAGGGCTTGATATAAGAGGTTAAACACTTTTTTATTAGAGAGATCTTTTGTGAAAGGATGTGTGGACACCATTCTCTTTTTAAAGAAAATAAGAGATGACGTACTCAATATTTAAATATATATTGATGATATCATATTTAGATCTATAAATAAATTTTTTTGTGATGATTTTTCAAAAATAATGAGTAGTGAATTTCAGATGAGTTTAATGGGAGATTTGAGTTATTTTTTTGTTTTTAGCATAAAGCAAAATGAGGAAGGAACTTTTTTTAGCCAGTCAAAATATATTAATGATATTCTCAGGAAATATGAAATGGATAATGCTAAACTAGTGACTACACCTATGAGTTCCTTAATTTAATTAGATAAGGGCCGTAAGAGAAAATTTATTGATCAAAAGAAATTTAGAGGCATAATTAGATCATTGCTTTACTTGACTGCTAGAAGACTTGATATAATATTCAGTATTTTATTTATGTGCTAGATATCAATCTGATAAAAAAGAATCACATTTGAGAGTAATAAAAAGAATTTTAAGATATCTTTTGGGAACTCAAAACTTAAGGATTTGATATCCTAAGCACAACCCTTTATTTAAAATTGTTGGATGCTCTATTTTAGATTTTGCAGGTTATAGGGTTGATCAAAAAGGTATATATGAAACTTATCAATTCATAGGAAACTCTTTAATTTCTTAATCCAGTAGGAAACAAAATTTAGTAGCCCTATCTACTGCTGAAGTAAAGTACATTATCTTAGGTAGTTATGTGATATAAGTTCTTTGGTTGAAATAGCAGTTGATTGATTTAGAATTTTTAATTAGCATAATTATGATCTTTTGTGATATTACTAATGCTATTTACATTTTAAAGAATCTTATTCAACATTCTAGAATCACATATATTTATAAGGCATCACATCATTAGAGATCATGTAGCTAAGGGAGAGATTGAATTGAATCATATTTCTATGGAAAATTAACTTGCAAATATTTTCATAAAACCACTAGCCTTTGACACTTTTAGCACTTTAAGAACTAGGTTAGGAGTGATTGATCTAAATGCTTAAATTGAAAATTTTACAAACTTGATATTGTGTATATATATGTTTGTTTAGTTTGACTTTATTTGTTTGTTTTGTTTGCTTTTGTATGTTTAATTATGTATTTTTTATTTTTGTTTTCATTTTTATTGTTAATCATGTCACAGTTAAAAAAATTATTGGTTTTGAGAAGTTTTTTAATTATCATGCCTTGTCTTATAATTGTTCTGTTCGTACTGTACAAAATTTTAAATTTTTTCATCTTGTATGAATTCTATAGCATGTGCATAGTAGGTTTTAGAGTTGAGCACGCAAAACTTAATTTTTAATAGGATTCATACTATATGATGGCATCATCATATTGTACAATTTATATAGATTTGTCTGTATGCATGGGGATGGTTTACCAGTTGGGGTCAGTTATTTATTATTGATCATACGTATGAATTTATATTTTTTTGGTATGTTGCAATTGTTATGGGGGATGAACCAAACCATCTTTAAAATAATCTTTAATATTTTGCTCATCTAGGATGAACATCTATTTGTTTGTATGATCATGTGGACAAAAAGCCTTTGTGAAAGGGCACAAAAGAAATAACATTTTACAAAAAGCCATTTAATTTTTGGCTATTTTTGTTCGTACATACAAAAATGATTTTGTCCCATAAAAATTTAAAATCATACTTACAATTCAAATTTTATACTGTATGATAGGTCATTTTCTTTTAAATAGAATGGTCTTCAAAAATATTTTTTGTTAACTTTCTTTTCCATTTCAAATTCTTCTAAAGCCCTTATCTTAGGAATGGCTAATTCTAGCAAGCGACCTCGTGTTTCTAAGGGTTCCTCATCTAAAAGTGGTGGGGATGACAACTGTTGCAAACCTATTTTTTATGTCTTATGTTTTGATGATTGACAAACACTATTTCTCTTGGACTACTTGTTGCTTCTAACTTTTCAGGAATCGAAGATCGGACGATCAAGAAGGAGCCAAGTTCAGGATTGCGTAGGTTTAGGGTTGAGTCAGTCTGTACTTTTGGTTTTCACTTCTTGAGTCTACTTGTAATGGTCAAAGAGACTAATGCTAAGTAACCCTTCACACACACACTTGAGGGGCTTAGAAATTCTATTTTTGCCCACATCGGCTCGACCGATATTTATATCGTCCGGGACGATCAGCTTAAAACAGAAAGTCTAAGTAAGGATTCTTAATTAAGACAGCCGTCATTAACATATCGGCCTGGACGATACGTGTATCGGCCAGGACGATAAGCTCAAAACAGAAAGAAGTTACCGCCTTAAACAATTAAGGTATATTATATTTTTAAATTATCGACCAAGACGATCCACGTATCGGCCTGGACGAAATTACCAAATTATGCCTTAATTGATCAGGAAATCAATGGAGTAATTAAGGAAGATTGATACGATCATATCGTCCTGGACGATCGCATGATCGGCCAGGACGATCCAGTCAAAAACCTTAAGTTACTTCAGGACGATAAATTTCGGCCAGCTCGTATTCAGGGCTATTGTTAGGACGATTTTCCTCTGATTTGAACTGATCGGCCCGGATGATCGTGAGATCGACCTGGACCATCAAGCCAATTTTCAATCGTCCAGTTTTACATCCAGGGCGATGCTCTGGCCGATCTTCTTTGATTTGTACTGATCGGCCAGGCCGATGTCCATATCGGCCTGGACGATATTGTCGGCAACATGTAATTAATGAGCTCTTTTGAATCTCTTCTATTTAAGAACTCTTGTTAAATGTTTTTCAATACCTTTGGCTGCTGCCTTGACCTGAGAAGACCTTGAGGAGAGAAAGAGAGAGAGGAGAGAGAGAGGATCTTGTGAGGGGGAGCTTGCGAGGGGATTCACAAGGGTTGCTTCAAGGATCGCTCTTCTTCATCTTCGTCTAGAGTTTCTCGTCCGTGGAAGGGTCGGTAGAGGTAAGGAGTTTGCTTTTGGTTTTGGTTC
This sequence comes from Dendrobium nobile, assembly GCA_022539455.1. NCBI lineage: Eukaryota > Viridiplantae > Streptophyta > Magnoliopsida > Asparagales > Orchidaceae > Dendrobium > Dendrobium nobile. The sequence goes on from CM039735.1 coordinate 58,112,866, forward strand.
TCTGCCAGCTTCGGGAGGAAGCAAAAGGAGGTAGGTTCTCTGCCTTGCCGGGGTGGCAAAAAGGAGGTTCTTGTAAGGGCTTCTCCGCTTAGCCGTGGGGGCTAAAGGAGAGTCATGTTTTGTAGTGTAATACTTGGAGGGTGCCTCCAAGGAGTGGACGTAGGTCGAGTCGACCAAACCACTATAAATTTCTGTGTTCTTTTTTGCTTCCACGCTTTTAAATTCCGCATTTATTTCTGTGGTGTTATTTGGTTTATATAATTTTCTTTCTTTGTGAAAAGAGTTTTTAAAATACCAATTCACCCCCCCCTCTTGGTTAGCTTGGGAATAAGTTCATAGGGCTTAACATCCCTAACGAACTTTCAAGTGGTATCAGAGCGGGATTCGAAAATTAAAGTTTGAAAACTTTTTGAATTTGATCAATGGCTAACATTGGGAATCGTAACACTACGGAAGGGTATTCCATTATCCGACCTCCCCTGTTCGATAACCTACCTTTTGATTTTTGGAAAACTCACATGTCAATATTTTTACAATGTACTGATTATCGCATATGGATGCTTATTCAAGAAGGTTATTCTCCACCTTCTCGTGAAATTAATGGTGTTAAAACTGAAATTACTTTTACTGAATGGACTTTTGATGAACGAGATTTAGCTCAATTAAATGCAAAATGTTTGAACTGCTTTTTCTGTGCTTTGAAATCTAAGGATTACATGCGTGTCTCAACTTGCAAAACTGGTAAAGAGATTTGGGATAAATTGTGCATCACCTATGAAGGTACTAATGAAGTTAAACAATCCCGTTTGATCATTCTCTTACATGACAACTAACTTTTTCGTATGAAACCTCATGAATCAACTTCTGACATGTACACTATGTTTACTCAGATTGTTACTTCATTGCATGCACTAGGAAAAGAACTTTCGAACTATGAAAAAGTTAACAAGGTTTTGAGATGCTTGCCTTCGTCTTATGATGCAAAAATTACTGCAATTACTGAATCTAAGGATTTGAATACCTATTCCATTGATAACTTACTTGGCTCACTCATTACTTACGAGCAAGGGGTGAATCAAAGAAATGTTGATGTAGGTGAAAAGAAAAAGGAGAAAACAATTGCATTGAAGGCACACAAATCGGATTCTGAATCTTCCAGGTCTGAAAGCAATGAAATTGCCTTCATCACAAGGCAATTCAAAAGCTTTCTAAGGAAGAAACAAAAGCATCATCAAAGTTGGAGAAAAGGTAAGGATCATAAACATGTTAAAGGATCTTCTGATGTTGTTTGTTTTGAATGCAGGAAGCCTGGACATGTGAGAACGGATTGCCCTACGCTTAGAGATCAATCAAGCAAAGAAAAAGGTGAGGAGAAAGCTAAGTCTAGGAAGGACAAAAAGAAAAACAAAAGGAGCTTTTGGGCAGAATCTGGTACTGACTCCTCTGAGACTAAACCAGAGGAAGAAACTATAAACTTGTGTTTCAAGGGAAAAGGTCAAAGTGATCAAGAAGAGGTATGTGAACTTTTCTACGATCAACTTCTTGAAGTTTCAGAAAAAATTCATGCATCATATAGGAAATTAAAGAAAACTCATGCTAGCTTGAAATTAGAATTCTTAAATCTACAAAAAGAGCATGAAATTTTGATTAAAGACCATCAAACAATTGATTCAAATCACATGACTTTACTTGATGAATTTGATGAGTTAAATAAAAATCATTGTGAGTTAGTTGAAGAGCTTGATGCATTAAAAATATCACACACATCACTTGAATCTGATTTTAAGAAGTCAAAGGAGATAGAGAAAAATTTGAGGATTGAAAATGAAGTTTTAAAAAGCACAAATTTGAAGTTTGAAAATGATTTAGAAGCATGTAAGAAAACTAGGATGACTTCTACTTTTAATCAATTGCCAAAACCTAGGAAGAGGCATTATAACTCAAATCACTAAGAAATCCCTTTCCTGGAGTAAGACGTTTTTCATGTGGCATGCTAGGACACATCTCACACACTTGCACGATTCACCATAGTATACATTGGGTGTGGAGACCTAAGGTGCATGATCCACAGCATATCTCACATGCATTGCATTCTTCTCTTCATAAGAAGGAACCCAAACCTGCTTGGGTTCCTAAATCTAACATTTGATAATTTTGCAGGAGGGCTCTCACAAAAGACCTCGTGAGAGTATGTGGTACTTGGACAGTGGATGCTCTCGACATATGACTGGTGATGCTAGCCAGTTTGTTGTACTAGAGTCCAGGACTGGAGGCAAGGTTACTCTTGGAGACAACACCACCAGGAAGGTGGTAGGAGCAGATATAATTGGTAATTCCAAGAACCTTATGATTGAAAATGTTTTGCTTGTAGATGGATTGAAGCACAACTTGCTCAGCATCAGTCAATTCTGTGACAAAGGCTTCATCGTGCAGTTCTTCGCAGATTCATGCATTGTAAGTTTAAGTAACAACACTATTTTACAGGGAAAGAGGATCAACAACGTCTACATGCTCGATTTAAATAACATTGAATGTGCTACTTCTTTTTGCTTAAAAACTGTGATTGATAATTCTTGGTTATGGCACAGGAGGATTTCTCATGCAAGTATGAAAACCCTTAGAAAAGTGACCCAAAAGGACCTAGTTAGAGGTGTCCCCAAACTTAAGTTTACAAAAGACCACCTTTGTGATGCCTGTCAACTAGGAAAGCAAGTCCACTCCTCTTTTCACCCCATTAAGGACATTAGCACCTCTAGACCTTTAGAAGTCCTTCACATGGATTTGTTTGGATCCATTAGCACAGCTAGTTTGGGAGGAAAAGTCTATGGTTTTGTGATTGTTGATGACTATTCGAGGTTTACTTGGACTAGATTTCTTTCACATAAAAATGAGTCTTTTGAGGAGTTTAAAACTTTTTCTATTTGGATTCAGAAGAAGCTAGATTGTGAGATTTTGACCATCCATAGTGATCATGGGGGAGAGTTTGAAAATGAAAGATTTGGAGATTTTTGTGAGGACAAGGGGATTAGCCACAATTTTTCAGCCCCTAGGACCCCTCAGCAGAATGGGGTAGCTGAAAGGAAGAACCGGACCTTGGTGGAAGCCGCTAGAGCCATGCTTGCTGAGTATTCACTTCCAAAATACTTTTGGGCTGAAGCGGTTAACACAGCTTGTTATGTGTTGAATAGGGTGAATGTTAGAGCCAAATTAGAAAAGACACCCTATGAGATCCTAAAGGGTAGGACACCCAATCTTTCCCACCTTCATGTCTTTGGTTGTAAGGTTTTCATTCACAACAATGGGAAGTCTCACTTGGGAAAATTTGATCCTAAATCTGATGAAGGAGTATTCTTGGGATATTCGAGTGTTGGGAAATCTTTTAAGGTGTTTAACAAAAGAACTTTGATGGTGGAAGAGACAACCCATGTAGTTTTTGATGAGTCTGATCCTAAGAAACATGGAGTAGAAGATGATGATGTTGGAGAGATTACAAGTGGAGTAGAAAATTTGGGGAAGGGGAGTGAGCACCTAAGTAATGGAGGAGTAGAAGGAGTCACCCAAGGAGTAGAGAACTTTGTTGAAAGAGGAGAAACTTCACACACTTTGCCTAGAGATTGGAAATATTCTACAAGTCACCCTAAGGATTTGATCTTAGGAGACCCTTCTAGTGGAGTTAAGACTAGACATGGACTTAGGAAGGAGGTGAACCACTCTGCCTTTATTTCTATGACTGAACCCACCACCATTAACCAAGCCCTTTCTGATGAGTTTTGGATTTTAGCAATGCAAGAAGAGTTGAATCAATTTGTTAGGAATGATGTTTGGGAACTTATGGAAAGACCTAAGGGACAAAGTGTAGTTGGGACAAATTGGATCTTTAAGAACAAAGTGAATGATTCAGGAGTGGTGGTGAGGAATAAAGCAAGATTGGTGGCTAAGGGGTACAATCAAATAAAAGGGATAGACTTTGAGGAGACTTTTGCCCCTGTAGCTAGATTGGAAGCCATTAGAGTGCTATTAGCCTTTGTCTGTTATAAAGGATTTAAGCTTTTTCAAATGGATGTCAAGAGTGCCTTTTTAAATGGAGAGATAAAAGAAGATGTGTTTGTAGAACAACCTCCAGGTTTTGAGAGCTCCCAATTTCCAAATCATGTGTTTAAATTGAAAAAGGCATTGTATGGTTTAAAGCAGGCACCAAGAGCTTGGTATGAGAGGCTTAGCACATTCTTACTAGAGAGGGAGTTTGTCAAGGGAAGTGTAGACACCACCCTTTTTATTAGGAGAGTTGGGGATGATTTACTCATTGTTCATATTTATGTGGATGATATACTTTTTGGATCTTCTAATAAAAATTTATGTGATGATTTTTCTAAAATAATGAGTAGAGAGTTTGAGATGCGTTTGATGGGAGAGTTGTCCTACTTTTTGGGGTTTAGCATAAAACAATTGGAAGATGGAACTTTTCTAAATCAAATAAAATACATAAAGGATATTTTGAAGAAATATGAGATAGACAAAATCAAGCCAATTAACACTCCCATGACTTCTAGTGCTCCATTGGATAAGGACCCAAGTAGTAAGTCTGTTGATCAGAAGAAGTATAGAGGCATGATTGGATCTTTACTTTACTTGACTGCGAGCTGACCTGACATCATTTTTAGTGTTTGCCTTTGTGCTAGGTTTCAAGCTGACCCTAAGGAATCCCACATGATTACTGTTAAGAGGATTTTTAGATACCTTTTGGGTACACAAGGATTAGGGATTTGGTACCCTAGACATAGCACTTCTTTTGAGATTATTGGTTTTTCTGACTCTGATTTTGCAGGATGCAAGGTGGATAGAAAGAGTACTTCTGGAACTTGTCAATTCATTGGACAATCTTTGGTCTCTTGTTCTAGTAGGAAGCAAAACTTTGTTGCTCTTTTCACTGCTGAAGCTGAATACATTGCTCTTGGAAGTTGTGTGGCACAAGTCCTTTGGTTGAAACAACAGGTATTGGATTTAGGATTACATGTAAGTACCATCTCAATCTTTTGTGACAATACTAGTGCCATATGCATCTCTAAGAATCCTATCCAACATTCAAGGACTAAACACATTGACATTAGGCATCACTTCATTAGAGATCATGTGACTAAGGGAGACATTGAGTTACACCATGTGACAACTGAAAATCAACTGGCAGACATCTTTACTAAACCATTGGCCTTCGATATTTTCAGCTCTTTAAGGACCAGGTTGGGTGTGATTGACATAAATGCATGAAACTTTTTATTTTCTTTTATTTTTCTTTTGATTTTTTTTTCTTTTGCTTTTGTTTCCTTTTTGTTGCTTTAGCTTTTTTTTTTGTGTGTTTTATTTTTCCCTTTTGTATCTCGTTACTTAGTTTTCAAAATCATCGCTAATATGATACTATATTCCTTGTCCTTGCCTTTGGAAATTTGTAGTCAATATGTTTTTATCTACTCAATCTCTTAGATGGTAGGAATATTTTGTGATTGTGTCTCTTTCTCTAACCTATTTTAGTGGCATAGTTTTCTTTTCTAATCAAAAATCTATCTCAAGTTAAAGATTGTTTATGGAATTGAGATCTTTTCTTAAGCTTGCTTAAGCAAATCTATCTTATACTTATAATGTTTAAAGTCTTTTTGTCACATCAAGAATTCTCGTTACTCTTGTTCTTGATTATTAATTCTGCTTGTGGTAACTCTTCCTTATGTTAGAGAGAGTGCTCCTATTCTCTAATATCTGAGAAGATATATTCACAACTTTGTTTTTTAAAAGGTTATAAAAGAGAATATAGCTTGCAAAAAAAACAAAATTTGGCCAATGATGCCAACAAAAGAAGCGCAAAGACGCCAAAAATTGAAAAATCTATAAAAAGATGCGCAAAGCGCCATGAAATTGACAAGAGGCATAAAAAGAGCCCACTCAAAAGCAAGCTATTCTCCCTTTTTAAATCTTTTAAAACTTAGAAGTGTTGGTTATCAAAGGCTTGACTTCGATTATTTTGTGATGGTGACAAATTTACTTTTCTTCATTATTTTATAAAGATGTTTTTTTTAAGCCAAGTAATGGGTGGATTCCTTTTCTCATATCCAATTAATTTCTTGAGTTAGGTCATTGATTTCAAAAGACGATTCTACCCTAAGAAAATGTCCGAGCTAAGGGTAACCATGATCGGATATTCTACTATTCTATAGATTGATGAGCTTATTAACACATTAACTCTCAAATTTTTAAATCAATCACATGGAATACTATATCATATTCATGCCTTGGCTTAAAAAAAAAAAAGGGATCTCTTTTGCTTTGCTTTCTTGTACCCTCCTTTTTGATATGTCAAAAGGGGGAGAAGTTTATGAGGTTTCTTTTTTCATCAATCCTGAATTTTTGCTATTAACTGTTTTCGTAGTGTTTTGCCATCATCAAAAAGGGGGAGATTGTTGCAAACCTATTTTTTATGTCTTATGTTTTGATGATTAATAAACACTATTTCTCTTGGACTACTTGTTGCTTCTAACTTTTCAGGAATCAAAGATCGGACGATCAAGAAGGAGCCAAGTTCAGGATTGCGTAGGTTTAGGGTTGAGTCAGTCTGTACTTTTGTTTTCACTTATTGAGTCTACTTATAATGGTCAAAGAGATTGATGCTAAGTAACCCTTCACACACACACTTGAGGGGCTTAGAAATTCTATTTTTGCCCACATCGGTCTGGCCGATATTTATATCGTCCGGGACGATCAGCTTAAAACAGAAAGTCTAAGTAAGGATTCTTAATTAAGGCAGCCATCATTAACATATCGGCCTGGACGATACGTGTATCGGTCAGGACGATAAGCTCAAAACAGAAAGAAGTTGCCGCCTTAAACAATTAAGGTATATTGTATTTTTAAATTATCGGCCAGGATGATCCACGTATCGGCTTGGACGAAATTACCAAATTATGCCTTAATTGATCAAGAAATCAAGGGAGTAATTAAGGATGATTGATACGATCATATCGTCCTGGACGATCGTATGATCGGCCAGGACGATCCAGTTAAAAACCTTAAGTTACTTCAGGACGATAAATTTCGGCTAGCTCGTATCCAGGGCTATTGTTAGGACGATTTTCCTCTGATTTGTACTGATTGGCCCGGACAATTGTGAGATCGGCCTGGACGATCAAGCCAATTTTCAATCATCCAGTTTTGCATCCAGGGCGATGCTCTGGCCGATCTTCTTTGATTTGTACTGATCGGCCAGGCCGATGTCCATATTGGCCAGGACGATATTATCGGCAACTTGCAATTAATGAGCTCTTTTGAAGCTCTTCTATTTAAGAGCTCTTATTAAATGTTTTTCAATACCTTTGGCTGCTGCCTTGACCTGAGAAGACCTTGAGGAGAGAAAGAGAGAGAGGAGAGAGAGAGGATCTTGTGAGGGGAAGCTTGTGAGGGGATTCACAAGGGTTGCTTCAAGGATCGCTCTGCTTCGTCTTCGTCTAGAGTTTATCGTCCGTGGAAGGGTCGGTAGAAGTAAGGAGTTTACTTTTGGTTTTGGTTCTCTGCCAGCTTCGGGAGGAAGCAAAAGGAGGTAGGTTCTCTGCCTTGCCGGGGTGGCAAAAAGGAGGTTCTTGTAAGGGCTTCTCCGCCTAGCCGTGGGGGCTAAAGGAGAGTCACGTTTTATAGTGCAATACTTGGAGGGTGCCTCCAAGGAGTGGACGTAGGTCGAGTCGACCGAACCACTATAAATTTCTATGTTCTTTTTTGCTTCCGCGCTTTTAAATTCCGCATTTATTTCTGTGGTGTGATTTGGTTTATGCAATTTTCTTTCTTTGTGAAAAGAGTTTTTAAAATACCAATTCACCCCCCCTCTTGGTTAGCTTGGGACTAAGTTCATAGGGCTTAACATCCCTAATGAACTTTCAACAACTTCCTTTATAAGGAAAATATGGGAGGATTCATCCTTATCCTCCCTTAGAACTTCTAATTTATTTCACTGATGCCTTTTTTCAATCACTTTTTGGGAGAGATCATTGTTTAAAGAGTGATAATTTTGAGGATGAAAGGGAAGCTCCTGCTCTAACACCATCTTCTAGACCTAATCAGAATTTTTATCAAGAGATGGTCCAACGCCTTGATCAATTTGAGACTCACCTTAACTAGCAGGATGCTCGCTACAATGAAGATATGGGGTGGATTCATGGGTAGTTTGACTCAATGAACATAAATATAGCTATAATTAGTATTTATTTTTCAATGTTCAATAACCACCTCCTCCAGACCAAGGCCCCTAAGAATTTCAGATGTACTTTTATCATGCTATTGCTTATGAGTGTTTGTATTTGATGTTGTGATTATGCTTCGTGAGTTTAGTGTTTTTATGTTTTGTGATGTGAGATGTAATGTCATATTAAGATGACATGTTTTTGAGACATATGGTTGTATGTGTGCAAATGAAATGATGAACTTGCATTGAATATTATTTCTTGAAATGTTTGTATTTTTTAAATGTGAAAAACTTTTTGAATATCATTGTTGAAATGGGTTATAAATAACATTAGTCTACAAATTAATTTTCTTACAAAATTTAATCATTCAAAAGTTTAAATTAAATTATGACTGAATGTAGGTAATGAGATGAATTTCATGTTTTTATAGATAAACATATCTAAACTATAATTTTTGTAAGATTGTTGTCTTATTATTTTTTATTTTCTTTTTTAATAGGTTTATTTTTATTATTGGTGAAGTTTGTTTTTTAGATTACTGATATTAGAAAGATCTAAAGAATAAAAAATGTAAATGAACAAAATGTGCACAAATAAAAAAACCTTCATTGATTGCTGAAGATAACCTCCTTAGAGCCACCAAGGAATTAGGGATGATGATTAGAGAAGACAAATCTAATCCTTGCTTGGAGCAACCTTTGTGAACCCCTCACAAACTCCCTCTCACAAGATCCTCTCTCTCTATTCCAAGCTCTCCCTCTCCTTCTCTTAGCTATCTCAGGTCAGGACAACAGCAAAAGATCTCAATATCAATAAATAAAAGATCTTATATAGAAGGGCTTAAAATTTACCCTAATTTGCAACTTGCCATCAAAGATCATCCAGATAAATCATCCTGTACAATTAGTGTATTTCAGCCCTTTCAAACTAGACGATCTGGGAGGGCTAGATGATTAAAACACATTATTTATTCTAATAATGCAGGAAGATGTGGACATCATCCTATATGATTTGTTTAAAACCATACATATCATCAAGCACATCATTTTGGTCTTCCAAAAGATATATGTTGGACGATGAAGAAATATAACTTACAAAAATTGACAATTCTTGGATCATCCAGTATGATTAGATCAAAATCAGTGATTATCATCCAACAAATTGTTCTAATCATCCACGAGATATATATGAGACGATGAAGAAATATAATTTATCGTCAAGGATTATTATTGGATCGTCTTATATAATTTGTTCAAAATTAGGAATATTATCCAGCAAATCGTTCTAGTCGTCCAGGCAATTTAGGAGAAAATTAAGGTTTTTCAAACTCACTGTCTAGGACAATCCTGTGATCTTCTTGGATGATATGATCGATCAATCAAACCTTAATTACTTTCTTTAATCACCTGACTGATTTAGGCATGAATGTAATGAATCATCCAAGATAATATGGGATTTTATTGTATGATTTCTAAAATAATATCATACCTAAAAGAGTTTGGTGGCTGATTCTTTCAAATTTAAGCCTATCATCTAGGAAGATTTTAATATCGTCTAGGGTGATTTGCTTATTTGGCTGTCTTAACAAAGATTCCCTAATTAGTGTTTCTATTTATAACTAATCGTCCGAGACAATTTAGAATCATCATGTACTATGTAATCAAAAATAAAAAACCCTTAAAATTATAGAATTTCTCCCCCTGAGTGTGTGCATGTAAAGTTACATAGCATCAGGTTCTACCTTATCATATTTGACTCAAGAAAAGAAAAAAATACTGGAATTACACTTACAAACTAACTCAATACTAATCCACCCAAACTTGAGCTGGCTTTAATTGTAATAGACCTTGTGGATATGAAATGTTAGTAGTCAGGATAACCAAAAGAGATGTGTAGTAGTAATAGTAGCAAGAAAATATGAATGTAAAAAATGTTTGCTATCATCAAAATTATAATCCTTGAATCCAGGTTTGCAAAAATGCATGAATTATCTATAACACAGATAAACACACAAATATAATATTATGCCTCATTATCTTTCTCCTAGTCTGATGATTTAGAAGCAAGGTCTACCCGAGAGATCTTTTACTTTTTATCAATTGCCCTTATTAGAATTTGATTATTTTTACCCTTTTCCTTTTTATGAGGAGTTTTTATATTAGGACACTAATTTTTCATATGTTCGGGCTTCCATAAATAACATCGGAGAAAGTTTTAGCATTCCTGCCATTTTTACCTTTGTTCCACTTTGTTGATACTTATGCTTATGCTTCAGTAGACTTTCCAATTTGCTTATTATTAATGCTAACTCCTCACTATCATTATCTACAGAGCCCCTTTCATGCAGGTCGTCAGCATTTACCTCTATAGTTTACCTGCATCCTAAAAATTTTAACTCAAACTTTGCACGTGGGCAATAGGTGAGCCAATGAGATTATAATTAGAATAATCATTCAAGCCTTTTGATTCATATATAACAGTGACTTTAGCATGAAATTTATTAGATAGAAAATGTAGAGTTTTATTGACCTTTTCAAAGTTTGAATGTTCTTTACCTAAAGCTTATAATGATATTATAATTTGAGTAAAACTAGTATACATGTCTAAGATAATCTCATAAGGTTTCATGTAAAAAAGTTTATAATCATGCATTAAAATATTTAACTTATATTGCTTGACTTCACCAGTACCTTTGTATTTAGTGTATAATATATTCCTAATTTGTTTGCCAGTAGTACATATAGAGATTCTCATCCAATCCTTAGAATTCAAAGCATCAAAAAAATAATGCATCCATTTAACATTCAATTGAGCATTAATTTAATCTATTCTATTACATTCAATAAAATGAATATAAGTTTAGACTCCATCTATAATACGTGATGGTATAGAATAACCAGTTTGAATCATATGCCACATTCGATAATATATTGATTGCAAGAAATTAGACATGTAAAATTTTCAAAAATAAAAAGAAATACTTTCAAATAAAGGTGGTCATGTGATTGAAAATCCTTCTACAATATTATAATTTCCAAATTTAGCCATTGATCTTTATTTAAAAGTTTTCTAAAACTTAATTTATAAATCCCACTTTGATACCACTTGAAGTTCATGAAGGTTGTTAGCCCTTATAGAACTAGTCTCGAGGCTAACAAAGAGCTAGGTGAATTAATGATTTAAAATCTTCTTTAAACATAAAGAAAAAAAACCCCTTTTAAAGCTTTTTCCTTATTTAAAAATAGATAATTTTATCTCTTGATGTGGAAGCAAAGTAATTCCATAATAATAGGAAATTAGAGATTTTTAACCATACAATTAATACAGAAATAAATGTTAAAAATAAAGTGAAGAAAAATAAAACTAAGAATAAACACACTAGAGATTTATAATGGTTTGGTCATCCTAACCTATGTCCACCCCCTGGAGACTCCCTCTCTAAGTATTGCACTAAACTCTTTAGTGACTCTCATAGCTAGGTGGAAGCTCTTATAAACTCTCTTCCACCAACCTAGTGCGGCAGAGGACTGTACTCCTTTCATAGGAAGAGAACCTTGACTCCTTTTCACCCTCCTATGGAGGCAAAAAACCTTGAATCCTTTTCAACCTCTTGGTGAGGCAAAAAACATGAAATCACTTTAACCTTTCTTGGTGTGGTGGAGTAGCTGGGTACTTTAATACCAAAGAGATCTTCTTCTTCCTGAAACTTCCCTTAAGAAAAACCTTGAATACGATCGTACTAAGGTATAAAATTACCAAAGAAAATGTGCAAAAACCCCCTCCCTTGAACCCCATAAAAATCTTCTCCCTCTCAAACTCCACCCTTTCCTTTCTCCTTTTCAAGACTCTCTCTTCAAGTTTTCTCCAGAAGAACGGACAATTAATGCATGCCAAAGACACTTACAAAGTCTTATAAGAAAGCTTAAATGGAGGGCTTTAAAAACCATAGAAACTTAATTATATCATCAAATATTGTACAATACGATCATAGGATCATCTAATAAAATATGTAGAATTTGACCTATTAGTACTATTCGATCACCAAAAGTATAGTGCGATCATTTTAAATTTATACTGATTGTCTAGTATGATATTGGGAATCATCCTAGATGATTTGATGAATAATTAAGGTATTTCTTCTTAGATAATATGGGATGATCAAGTATTATCCCATGTATCTATCAGATTGTCTAATACATTCATCATCGACCATCCTGTATGATCTGATCAAGCAGTCTTACTATAATTAGTCCCCTAATAAAAGGATCAATTTTGGCATGATTGTTATAAATCATCGAAGATCAAAATTTGAATATTAAAATTTCACCTAAGTTATGATTGGTGGATATTTTTCATGATTATAATTGATCGTAATGGATGATTTGATCATCCTGGATGATCTAAATCATCCAATATGATTAGTAAGATGAGCTGATTGTATAATAAGATATAAATCATATAATACATTTAGTTCAAAAATTAAAATTCTAGTTTTAACTCAATCTCACTCCTCTTGTGTGTGTGTGTGCATTGCACCAAGTTAGAAAACACCTTTACAGGACTTGATTAAAAAAATAAAAAATTCATCAATAAATATTATAAAAATCTTTATAGCATAACTTATTCTATCCAATAATGAGCCTTGAATCTTTGTTGGATGATGCATGGTGTTTTTGAAATGTTTGTAAACAAACAAACAAATATATATTATAAATACAAGTAGATATAAAGATATGAGCCATGAAAGTTTGTTAGGGGTGTTAAGCCCTTATGAACTAGCCCAATGCTAACCAAGAGGGGGGTGAACTGACATTTTAAAATTTCTCAATCAAAAAACACAAACTTAAATCAAACCAAAATTCATCACAAAGAAAATAAAGTATGAAAATTAATTGCAAAAAAAGCAGTAATAAAGAACATATAAATTTATAGTGGTTCGGTCAACTTGACCTATATACACTCCCCAGAACCTCTCCTCCGGGTATTGAACTAAACTCAGTGACTCTCCTTTTGCTTCCACAGTAAGGAAGAGAAGCATGTATAAACCTCCTTTTCATTGACACCGGTGAGATAGAGAATCTGACTTATTTTGCTTCTTCATAAAGCAGGCAGAGAACCTGACTCCTTTTGCTTCCTCCTGAAGTAGATAGATAACCTCGATCAATTGCTGAAGTAGACCTCTCTTGAACCTCCAAGGAACATGGGATGATGACCGAAGAAGATGACTTGAATCCTGTCTTGGAGCAACCTTTATGAAACCCCTCACAAACTCCACCTCACAAGATCCTCTCTCTCTCCCTCTTACTCTCCCTCTCCTCTTGGCTCTCTCAGGTTAAGACAACATCAAAGGATGAACTCTTGGATAAAATAAGAGTTCTTATATAGAAGAGCTTTAGATTTGCTCTTAATTATAACAAACTGACATTATTGTCTAGAACAATCAGCAGATTGTCCTATACAATCAGTGCAAATTCAGCTCAATCAGCCAGGATGATTTGGGAGAGTCTAGATGATTAGAAGGTTAATTTTTTAATATCATCTAAGATGAAAGGATACCGTCCTATATAATTAGTTCAAGTAATCAAATATCATCTAGAACATTGCCCTGGTCATATTGGCGCTGTTGGTAAGCCACATAAAAATCATACCAAGCAACATCCTCCACATGTTATTTCTCATGTGCAGCAACGTAGGAATCGAACCACACTTCCCACTGGTCGAACCGTTCCATTAGCTTATCCAGCTGAGAGTGATGGCAAAGCAGGGCAGCTGCAAGAACAGGTGTAGGAGCTACCTCCTCCTCAGCTCCCTCAGCTTTCTCCTACTCTGGGTGGAGATGAGTACTGTGAAAAATGTGAAAAGAGTTATTAGCATAGAAGGCAGGCTAAAAGTTTGGAGGGGAAAGATATTGAAGGTTGTATTTGAATTCTAGGACATAGGTTAGTGTCCTAAGGCAAGATTTGGATTCCTTCTTTGACCTGGATCCCTAATACTAGTAAGGTGCTCAATGTATCAAAAAATTAGATCAGTAGTATTGAAATCATTGTGGGCCATGATGTAGAAAGTAGTGATCAAAAGGAGTGGAGTGATGTGAATACGATCACCTACTTTCAGAAGAACTGAGGTATGATGGACATGTTGGATTGTACTAGCATCTTTAAGTAAGCTGCTAGACTCCCCAACATGATAGGAGACTGTAGTGTTCCTAAGAAAGTAATTGGCCAGAGCCCAGTCGTAATTGGGGTCTTGACATAAGAGGTAGAGCTTGTCTCCTATGGTGGACAATTGTAGGAGTTTATGATAGTTTTGAAATATAATCTAAATAGAATGCTTATTAATATATGATTGAAGTGCAGTGAAGGTGGAGTTGATATAAAGGCTAACAAAGAACTTGAACAACAACTCATAATTGAAGGGAATGGCAAGGGTAAGGATAAAGGTCAGAGATGTGAGTGCAAAGAGATCGAAAATAGGATAAGAAAGAATATATGGGTTGACAGTCCGGTATAAGGTGATCCCAGCTATCTTGTATCACAGATAGGTTGCTTGGTCAACCACCTTAGTGAAACTTGGGTTAAGATTGGCCCTCAACGAACTTTCAACAGGCATTCTAGATCTCTTTCCTCCAGCCATGAGTATGAAAATATGAGAAATAGTGAGGTAAGGAAGAAAGGAGAGGTTTTGGTGAAGAAAAAATGGTTTCTCCTCCTCTATTTATAAAGAAATGAACTGATCATCTAGGATAATCGTAAAATCATCCAACATGATCTTGTGAAATAATTACGTTCTTGACGATTGGTCAAAAAGGTGATAATATCATCCAGGATGATCAAACATCATCCAAAATGATAAGACACATGCGATCATCTCGAGGAGTCATTCCGGATTACTAATGAAAAAGCAGATCATCCGATATAATTAGGTGGATCATCTAGAATGATTGATAATAATTGATTGTACCAGCCGAATTAAAGATATGAACGAATTTAGCCATGTAGATCATCCAGGATGAATATGTTGCGGATCTCTTTTTATGGATTATGATTTTGATGATAACAAACACTCTTATTGCAAATACTCTTATTTCTCTACGACTGCCTTATTTACTGACATTGCAGGTCCATAAGATCAGACTGCATTTTGGAACCAGCTCAAGATTGGGTAGACTAGGTCTGAGTCAATTTGTAACCCTTTTCCTTTCTTGAGTCTATTATATGTCGTGTGGCTCCTGATGCTTTGTAACTTGAAAGATTCTCTTACTGTTCCCTAATGTTTACTATTTTTGGAAACATCATCCAGGACAATTTTATATCGTCTTGGATAATCGGTTCAAATGCAGAAACTGTTGAGTCTAGTAATTAGGTTGTTAAGCCTAAATGAATGTCCCAAGGCTACCAAGAGGGGGGTGAATTGGTAGTTTAAAAAATTTAAGTCCCATTTTGAAAATTATTGAACCGAAATAAAATTTCTTTTAAATTTTGTAGAAAAATATTTTTCAACCACAGAGTTTTTAAAACTGAAATATAAAGTGCGAAAACGTAAAAACAGTAAAGTAAATGACTCCAGATTTATAGTGGTTCGGTCTATAACCAGACCTACATCCACTCCCCAGAGGCACCCTCTGAGTATTGCACTAATACCAATAGTGCCTCTCCTTTTGCACCCACAGCAAGGCGGAGAAGCCTTTACAACACACTCTTTTCACCACTCCCCGGTGCGGCAGAGAACCGTCCGTCCTTTTACACAATTCCCAGTGTTGGCAGAGAACCGTCCGTCCTTTCACACTATCCCCAGTGTTGGCAGAGAACCGTCCGTCCTTTCACACTCTCCTAGTGTGGGCAGAGAACCCTTCGGCTGTTCACACTCTCCAAGTGTCGGCAGAGAACCGTCTGTCCTTTCACACTCTCCTAGTGTGGGCAAAGAACCCTTCGGCTGTTCACACTCTCCAAGTGTCGGCAGAGAACCGGATCTTCTTGACAGTTCTTCTCACAGGAATCTAGAAGGAAGAAGGAAAAGAGTGAAGTAATCCCAATTCACAAGTAGAGACTCTTACCTTTGAACTCCAAGTGAAGCCTTCTCGCTCCAGTGGTAGGAATCCTCACTTGAATGCTCTCTTCCACTCTCTCCTTGGCTATTCTCTCAAGAGGCACGAAGATCAAATGACAAAAAGATTGGGTGGCAGTCTAATTTGGACTATTTATACAAAAGATAAGAAAAACCGCCCAAAAACTGCAAGTATTAAATTCTGTACGCAGTGGATCGTCCTGTACGATCGTGGATCATCCTGGACGATTTTACTTAAACGACTTGAAACGACCCCATTTGTATATGTGTACGAAAATGACTTCGTACAGATGATCGTCCTGTACGAACTGGGTTCGTCCAGTATGAACGGTTATTACAAGGTCAGTTCTAGAAACTGCTGAAAACTGTCCTAAGTCGGTTAATCGTTTGGAAGAAAATTTATTCGTTTGGATGAAATTTTTACAGGGGACCGATCGTCCTGGACGATTATTTACTTCGTCTGGACGAAAATTTTCCAGAGGACCAATCGCCACGGACGATAATTTAATTTCGTCTGGACGAAAATTTTCCAGAGACTCCATCGTCCTGGACGATTTTTAATTTCGTCGGGACGAAAATTTTCCAGAGAACCAGTCACCATGGACGATAATTTAATTTCGTCTGGACGAAAATTTTACAGAGAGCCAATCGTCCTGGACGATAATTAATTTCGTCCTGGACGAATAGGACTTAGAAAAAATATTCCGAGCATGTTCCTATTCGTTCCATATGCTCTATAGGAGATAACTATCTGATCGTCCAGTACGAACGTATATCGTCCTGTACGATCAAATTAAATTTTATATGATCTCCTCATGTGTGTGTGTATGTTTTTATTCACTCAAGTTACAATCACTCCCTTTCAATTTTTATTTCAAAGAAAAGTGCAAGCTTCAAATATTACAGAGTATCTCATGCTGATGATGGCAAAATAATTATTGTTTGTATGATTTCAATTTAAACAAATCTCCTATCTCCTAAACTCCCCCTGAATTGATGAATACATGAAAATAAGGAGCAAAAAAATAAACTTAGAGACACACAAACAAAACATACAAACACAATAATTTCTCCCCCTTTTTGACAACAACAAAAAGTGAAGAAGAAAAAGACGAGAAATGTAAGTAATTGTATGAAATTCATTTGAACATTTAATCTAAATGGTGATTGATACAAGGTATGCAATTTTAAACTAAAAACATTAGGTCAATCATAGAAATTCATGAAATTTAAAAAGTGATATAACATTGTAAGTAAGAAAAATTTAGCAAAGACATGATTCAATTTAGACATTCCAATAGAGAAAATCATTACAAGAGAGATGAAGAAAAATTCGATATTTCAAAGTTCAATAGAATATAAATGAACACAAGATCAATTTGAATTAAGAGATTGAAAGAATTTGGAAAGAAGAGAATTACCACATGTGGCGCTTTGCGCATCTTTTTCAAAAATTTTGGGCACATTTTTGTGCATTTTTTAGATATTGGGCTGATTTTGTGCCTCTTTTTCATATTTGCGAACTTTTGCGCATTTCTTTTGATTTTTGTACTTTTTGTACAATTTTTTCAAGAGTAATTGAGACCAATTCTTTCCAAAATCAATAATCTAAAATTTCAAATATTTCTAAGTGCATAAATATTATTTGAGCAAGGAAATATTAAATAAGAAAACATATAAATTGCAAAAATAATATTAACTTTTATGTAGTCTAAATAAATAGACATGAATTTAAAAGTTCTAATTACAACAAGTTATAAACAACTTTTAAATTTAGAAAAATTAGATTTTCTAATGTAGATAATCTTAAATTATAATCTAATTTAAGCACTAAGAAGATTAAATAATACTAATGAAATTCATAAAAATTAACCACATTTCAAAAGCAAATCAAATTTGAAACAAGAACTACATGCATTGATATTAATGAAAGGATTACACATTTCATAATATCTAAAAACATTTAAAAACATACACTTAACTTAAAAGAAAAGACAAACATAAAAACTAAACAGTTAACCTAAACACTGACACAACAAGAAACATGAATCAAACACGAGTACAGCAAACATAAAGAAAATCATCTCTACTGTTCTGGTGGAGGAGGAGGAGAAATGCCACCGAAAAGGTTGAAGTAGGAGGCCATCAACATTACATTGGTATTGATTTCATGTACTTCATTTCTAATGATACCAATGTCTTGTTGTTGCTGCATAAGTTGAGCATCAAATTGATCAAATTTTTGATCAACATGAGTCTCTAATCTATCAAATCTCTCAATCAGATTCTGATAATCTGACTGAGGTGCAGAGGTTTGCACTCCTTCTTCTTCTTCTTCTAAGGCACTGCCATGTGCTTTATCTTTTTCCTTTTCCTCCTTGAAAAGCAATCTGAAGGAAGCATCATTATAATAAACTGGCTCTTCATACTCTTCATCTGGATGCACTAATTTATACTTCTTTTCCAAGATGTAGGTAACTAAGTGTCCTAAAGAGATGTTCCTTTTTCTTTTCTGATCTGCATATCCTATTTCTGAAAGCCCATAGATGTGATCTATGATAAGTTGGGCTTCGTCGATTGGGTGATGATCCATAATTAAAAAGGTTAGAACAGAAAGGAGAGGGGTAATATTGATCCTATCACCAGCTTTAGGAATGATTGAAGAACGAAGGATATGCTGGATGATACGGGCATTCTTGGTCATACCGGATACTCTAGCAACATGATAAGTTAGGCCACTTTTTCTAATTACCCTATTAACATCTTCCCATTTGAATGTGGTTTCAGTCTTTAGGGTGTGAGCTCTATATCCTTCAGTTCTTAAGTTTAGAAATGCACCAATGTCATGCTTGGTGATTTCTACTTTTTGCTTGAAAACAAAGGAACTAATGGAAGAGTGGTCCGAGTTAAAACTCATGTTTGCTAGGAAATAGTAGAAGGTTTGCTTGTTGTAGAAGTGGACGAGAGAAAGTATGAAATGGAATTGGGTTGAGGCAAAAAGGTGCATTACCTTATAATTTATCTCGCTTTGGATTAAGATGCGAGATGGAGTTATTTTGGCGAAAGCAAAACGAGGAAAGGATTCCTCATTTGCCTTTGTCAGGAAGTTTTCTGAGGCATTTCTATTGGGCTTCTTCACTAACACCTTTTGTCTCTTGCTTGATGAGGCCATTGATGATTTGAAGTAGAAAGGGATTGAAAGAGAAGTTTGGAAGTGTGATTGTTGAGTTAGAAAGCCTTCATATTTAAAGAAAAACGATACGTTCGTCCTTGACGAAAATAGTTCGTCCTCGACAAAAATCATCATTCGTCGGGACGAAAATATTTCGTACAGACGATCCATTTCGTCCAAAATATAACGGTTTTTCGTAATCAACACAACTTACGATGCGTCCCTTCGTATAGGCTTTTTGACTTGACCGATCGTACAGACGAAATAATTTCGTACAGACGATTCAAAAGTAACTTAATTTCCAGTCTCTTGAAAAACGTCCCCTACAATGAAACGACATTTGTTCGTCTGGACGAACCAAAAATTCGTACAGACGAAATCCATATTTAAAACTGTCTTATTCACTCAACCGCTGCATTCAATCGTCTCGACGTTTGAGAAAAAGAATCATTTCGTCCTGGACGATCGTCAGATCGTACAGACGATCTAATTAAAAACTGCTCTCAAAACGGTTAAAATTCACGCAAACCAATTTATCTTACATCGTCCAGTACGAAACAAAAGTCGTCCCGGACGATTTCTTCCAATTTTTGAATTTTGAATTTTTAATTTAAGAAAATCAAACTAAACATTTAAAAACACAGAAAACTTAAAACAAAAACATACACTCAAAAACAAGTTCATTCAAAAACACATAAAAAATTCACAAAATCAAAAACAAAACAAAAACATAAATATCAATGTTGTAAAGACATTTTGTTTAGGCATTTAAATCAATAACACCTAGCCTTGTTCTTAAAGTACTGAAGGTATCAAGGGCTAAAGATTTTGTAAAAATGTCTGCAAGTTGATTTTCAGTTGAAACATGTGTGAGTTCAATTTCTCCTTTGGATACATGATCCCTTATGAAATGATGTCTTATATCAATGTGTTTGGTTCTAGAATGTTGAATAGGATTTTTGGAAATGCAAATAGCACTAGTATTGTTTCAATAAATTGGAATAGTGCCTACAGATAATCCTAAATCAATCAAATGTTATTTTAACCAAAGTACTTGTGCCACACAATTTCGTAATGCAATGTATTCTGTTTCTGCAGTAGATAGGGCTACTGAATTTTGTTTTCTACTGGACCAAGAAACTATTGAATTTCCAATGAATTGACATGTTCCAGAAGTGCTTTTCCTATCCACTCCACAGCCTGCAAAGTCAGAATCTGAATAACCAATAATTTCAAATGAAGAGCTAAACTTAGGAAACCAAATTCCTAAGTTTTGAGTTCCTAGTAAGTATCTTAAAATCCTTTTCACTGCTGTCAAATGTGATTCTTTTGGATCTGATTGAAATCTAGCATATAAGCAAACACTGAACATAATATCTGATCGGCTAGCAGTCAAGTAAAGCAAAGATCCAATAATCCCTCTATATTTCTTTTGATCAACAGATTTTCCCTTAAGGTCCTTATCCAACTGAACTGAGGAACTCATTGGTGTACTAACAGGTTTAGCATTGTCCATTTCATATTTCTTGAGGATGTCTTTAATATATTTAGTTTGACTAAGAAATGTCCCTTCCTCCAGTTGCTTGATGCTAAAACCTAGAAAGTAATTTAAATCTCTCATTAGACTCATTTCAAATTCACTACTCATTGTATTAGAAAAATCATCACAAAGATTTTTATTTGAAGATCCAAAGATGATATCATCCATATAAATTTGAACAATGAGTATTTCCTTTCCAAATTTCTTTAAGAAGAGAGTTGTATCCACACTTCCTTTTTCAAAAGATCTTTCAAGTAGGAAAGTGCTCAATCTCTCATACCAAGCCCTAGGTGCCTGTTTCAATCCATATAATGCCTTTTTTAACTTAAAAACATGGTTTGGGTATTTTGAATTTTCAAATCCTGGAGGTTGTTCTACAAAAACATATTCTTCAATAACACAATTCAAAAAGACACTTTTGACATCCATTTGAAACAATTTAAAACTTTTAAAACAGGCAAAGGCAAGTAAAACTCTAATTGCTTCAAGTCTTGCTACAGGGGCAAAGGTCTCCTCAAAATCAATTCCTTCAATTTGATTATACCCCTTAGCAACTAATCTAGCCTTATTTCTAATGACTACTCCTGAGTCATTCATTTTATTTTTGAACACCCACTTATTTCCAACAACACTTTGATCTTTTGGCCTTGTAGTTAATTCCCAAACTTTATTTCTTACAAATTTATTTAACTCTTCTTGCATGGCCAATTTCCAAAATTCATCAGAAAGTGCCTGATCAATATTAGTGGGTTCTATGATTGAAATAAAGGCTGAATGATTGACTTCCTTATTTAATCCACGCCTAGTTCTAACACCCTCACTAGGTTCTCCTATAATCAATTCTCTTGGGTGGTTTTTAGAAAATCTCAAATCTCTAGGCAAAGGGTTTTCTCTTTCCAAATTTTCGTCCACATTTTCTTCCAAATTTAATCTATCAATCTTTTGGGAGTTTTCCTCAATTTCTTCTTCAACAATATTTGGCTCTTCTAAATTTCCAGATTCATCAAATACAACATGTGTGGTTTCTTCAATAACTAAAGTTCTTTTGTTGAATACCCTATAAGATTTTCCAACACTTGAATATCCAACAAAAAATCCTTCATCTGATTTTGGATCAAATTTTCCTAAGGCAGATTTTTCATTGTTATGAATGAACACCTTGCAACCAAAAACATGCAAATGAGATAAATTTGGTGTTCTACCTTTTAGTAACTCATAGGGTGTTTTATTTAAATTCGATCTCACATTCACCCTATTCAGAACATAACATGCAGTGCTAACCGCCTCAGCCCAAAAATATTTAGGAAGTGAGTATTCTGCCAACATTGCTCTAGCGGCTTTTATTAATGTTCTATTTTTCCTTTCAACTACCCCATTTTGTTGAGGGGTTCTAGGTGCAGAAAAATTGTGATCAATCTCTTTTTCTTTAAAAAAATTTTCAAATATTTCATTTTCAAATTCTCCTCCATGATCACTTTGTAAAGACATTATTTCACATCCTAGTTTTCTCTGTATCCAAGTTGAAAAATTTCTGAATTCCTCAAATGATTCACTTTTATGAAAAAGAAATCTAACCCAAGTGAATCTAGAGAAATCATCCACAATAACAAATCCGTATACCTTCCCTCCTAGACTTACAGTTCCTACTGGTCCAAAAAGATCCATGTGAAGAATTTCCAATGGTTTACTAGTTCTAAGATCTTTATTGGACTTAAAAGAGGACTTCACTTGTTTTCCTAATTGACATGCATCACAAAGGTGGTCCTTAGTAAAGTCTAGTTTTGGTATACCTCTTACTAAATTCTTTTGGGTAATTCTCCTAAGATTTTTCATACTAGAATGACAAAGTCTCCTATGCCAAAGCCAAGATTCATTAGAAACAGTTTTCAAACAGAAAGCAATAGGAGTATGAAATGAATTCAAATCTAGCATGTAAACATTGTTTACCCTTTTTCCATTTAAAACTTCTTTACCATTTAGGCTTAATATGCAGCTAGTAGGTAAAAATTTCACATTATATCCCTTGTCACATAGCTGACTTATACTTAACAAATTATGCTTTAAGCCTTCAACCAATAACACATTATCTATAAAATTTTTTTTGAAATTACCAATCATACCAGATCCAACCACTTTCTTTGTGGTATTATCTCCAAGTGTAACCTTGCCTCCATTCCTGGCTTCTAGCGATATGAATTGTGTAGTGTCTCCAGTCATATGCTTTGAACATCCGCTATCTAGGTACCATATGCTCCCACGAGGTCTTGTGTGAGAGCAATCCTGCAAAAATATCAAATATTAGACCTGGGAACCCAAACAAGTTTGGGTTCTCCTTTTAGCAATTTATAATCAGATGCATGTATGATATGTCTATGTTTATGCATCTTAGGTCTCCACACCAAATTAGATTTCAACATCAAGGTACAGGTGTGAGCTATATGTCCCAAAATTCCACAATTATTACATTTAACATTAGGAAAAATATTCCTAAGTTTTCTTCCTTGTGATTGTCTTCTAAGGGATCTCATGAATTTAGGATAATATTTAGGATTTGTAAAATCTTCTATTCTGGGGGGTTTTCTATTATCCTCGAGAGATCTTATAGTTAGTTTATAAAATGAATTCATATCTTCCAAAATTCGATTGGTATAATTGATTCTATATGCTTTGCTCTCTGATTCATCCTTAAAATTTTTAAAATCTTTTTCAAGATCAGCATAGGATGACTTTAATTTTTCAAAATTCTTATTCAAGTCATCATATTCATCAAGTAGTTTCATGTGGTTGTCATCTATTAATGCATGATCTTTCCTAAGAATTTAATGTTCCTTCTTGAGCTCTTCAAATTCTAAACTTAAACTAGCATGCATCTTTTTTATTTTCCTATATGCATCATGCATGTGTTCAGAAACTTCAAATAATTCATCATAGGTTAAGTCACATACCTCTTCTTGATCTGAGTGATCCACATTGTCTGCCATCAAGCAAAGATTAGTGACTTCTTCTTTTTTTTCCGTCTCAGATGAGTCTGAAGCTGAGTCCGCCCAGAAAGCTCTTTGAAATTTCTTCTTGCCCTTCTTTACCATAGGTTTCTCCTCCACCTTCTTCTTACCAGGAGTGGCTTTGAGTTTTGGGCAATCAGTCTTGATATGACCTGGTTTTCTGCATTCATAACAAATCACTTCATTAGAAACCTTGCCATTTCTGTTAAACTTACCTCTATTCCATTGCTGGCATCTCTTCTGCTTCCTCTTTAAAAAGCTTCTGAATTGTCTAGTCATCAGTGCAACATCATCTTCATCCTCAGGTTGTGAGTGTTCACTCTCTGACTCTTCCACTTTTAGTGCTATATTCTTCTCCTTTCGAGATTCACATGCATCAATCTTCCTTTGACTTACTCCTTACTCATAAGCAATGAGTGAACCAAGAAGATTGTCAATAGAATAAATGTTTAAATCTTTAGACTCTGTAATTGCAGTAATTTTTGCATCATAAGCAGTAGGTAAGCAACGAAGAATCTTATTGACCATTTCAGCATTAGTTAATTGCCTACCAAGTGCATGCAGAAAAGCGACAATTTGTGTAAATCTTGTATACATGTCGGAAATAGATTCATTAGATTTCATGCGAAACAATTCATAGTCATGTAACAAGATATTGAGCCTTGATTGTTTAACCTCATTTGTCCCTTCATAAGTTATACAAAGTCTATCCCATATGTCCTTTCCGCTTTTGCAAGTGGAAACCCGCATGTAGTCTTTAGATTTTAAAGCACAAAAGAAACTATTTAAACATTTAGCATTTAATTGTGCTAAGTCACGTTCTTCTATAGTCCAATCTGTAAAAGGTATTTCTACCATTACTCCATCAACTAATCTAGTTGGTTTTGTGTAGCCATCCTGGACTAGCATCCACATGCGATAATCAAGTGACTGTAAGAAAGTAGACATGCATGTTTTCCAAAAAATCAAAAGGAATATTGTCAAACAGTGGAGGTCTAGTGATAGAGTAACCCTCAGGTGTGTTTCAGTTTCCGAAAGTAGCCATCTACGTTAATCAAAAAGTAGTTCAAACTTATGATTTTGAAATGAAGCTCTGATACCACTTGTTGAGTCTAGTAATTAGGTTGTTAAGCCTAAGTGAATGTCCCAAGGCTACCAAGAGGGGGGTGAATTGGTAGTTTAAAAAATTTAAGTCTCCTTTTGAAAATTATTGAACCGAAATAAAATTTCTTTTAAATTTTGTAGAAAATTTTTTTTCAACCATAGAGTTTTTAAAACTGAAATATAAAGTACGGAAATGTAAAAACAGTAAAGTAAATGACACCAGATTTATAGTTGTTCGGTCTATAACCAGACCTACATCCACTCCCCAGAGGCACCCTCTGAGTATTGCACTAATACCAATAGTGATTCTCCTTTTGCACACACAGCAAGGCGGAGAAGCCTTTACAACACACTCTTTTCACCACTCCCCGGTGCGGCAGAGAACCGTCCGTCCTTTTACACAATTCCCAGTGTTGACAGAGAACCGTCCGTCCTTTCACACTATCCCCAGTGTCGGCAGAGAACCGTCCGTCCTTTCACACTCTCCTAGTGTGGGCAGAGAACCCTTCGGCTGTTCACACTCTCCAAGTGTCGGCAGAGAACCGTCCGTCCTTTCACACTCTCCTAGTGTGGGCAGAGAACCCTTCGGCTGTTCACACTCTCCAAGTGTCGGCAGAGAACCGGATCTTCTTGACAGATCTTCTCATAGGAATCTAGAAGGAAGAAGGAAAAGAGTGAAGTAATCCTAATTCACAAGTAGAGACTCCTACCTTTGAACTCCAAGTGAAGCCTTCTCGCTCCAGTGGTAGGAATCCTCACTTGAATGCTCTCTTCCACTCTCTCCTTGGCTATTCTCTCAAGAGGCACGAAGATCAAATGACAAAAAGATTGGATGGCAGTCTAATTTGGACTATTTATACAAAAGATAAGAAAAACCGCCCAAAAACTGCAAGTATTCAATTCTGTACGCAGTGGATCGTCCTATACGATCGTGGATCATCCTGGACGATTTTACTTAAATGATTTGAAATGACCCCATTTGTATATGTGTACGAAAATGACTTCGTACAGATGATCGTCCTGTACGAACTGGGTTCATTCAGTACGAACGGTTATTACAAGGTCGGTTCTAGAAACTGCTGAAAACTGTCCTAAGTCGGTTAATCGTTTGGACGAAAATTTATTCGTCTGGACGAAATTTTTACAGAGGACCGATCGTCCTGGACGATTATTTACTTCGTATGGACGAAAATTTTCCAGAGGACCAATCGCAACGGACGATAATTTAATTTCGTCTGGACGAAAATTTTCAAGAGACTCAATCGTCCTGGACGATTTTTAATTTCGTCGGGACAAAAATTTTCCAGAGAACCAGTCGCCATGGACGATAATTTAATTTTGTCTAGACGAACATTTTATAGAGAGTAAATCGTCCTGGACGATAATTAATTTCATCCTGGACGAATAGGACTTAGAAAAAATTTTCCGAGCAAGTTCCTATTCGGTCCATATGCTCTATAGGAGATAACTTTCTGATCGTCCAGTACGAACGTATATCGTCCTGTACGATCAAAATAAATTTTACATGATCTCCTCATGTGTGTGTGTATGTTTTTATTCACTCAAGTTACAATCACTCCCTTTCAATTTTTATTTCAAAGAAAAGTGCAAGCTTCAAATATTACAGAGTATCTCATGCTGAATTCAATTTGAAGTCATCGTAATCTAGAGTTTGTTTTCCCTGAAATGTTAGTACACACAAGAGCAAATACAATTCTTTCAAAATTGTCACGAGATAACTACACATTTGAACAATAATATTTGGAATCATCAAAACTTCATAAGTTGCAAAAATATAAAACATGCAAATAGCAACTATCTTAACAGAAACCCTAATTAGGGCATCCTCATTAAAGCATCCATCATTATACAAATAACATCATCCTAGATGATTTTGTATTGGCCAGGATGATAGACTCAGAATAGAAAGAGTCTGCTGCCAGATTTATTTAGAAATTACTTATTTTTGGACATCATCCAGAAAATCATCTAGGACTATAAAATATCATCCAGGACGATCCAGATCAATTTTTCCTAAATTAATCTGGCATTTAAAGAAAGCAATTATGTCTTGATTGGATGATCAAATAGTGATGGACGTTCGTAGGATCGTGCGGGACGATACGCTGGACAATTGGACATCGAACAGCTCTTTTTCAGGGCGATGTTCTGGATGATATTCCACAATTTATTCTGATCGTCCAGGATGATATATTATCATCCTGGACTATATGAACAAATTTCTTCTAATCGTCTCAAATCGTCCCGGCTAATTGGGCTTATTTTGCACTGTTCGTACAAGACGATATTAGTATCGTCTTGTATGATAAAGTCGTCAACTTGCATTAATGAGATCGTTTTGAGATCTTCTATTTAAGCTATGAGATGACACTTGGTATTTGTCTTTGGCAGCCATTATAGCTTCGTTCTTTTGGAGGGAACTTGAAGAGAGAGCTTGAAAGGGAGTGAGGAGCAGGTGAAGTCTGATAGGGAGAAGATCCTGTGAGGGGGGACTCAAGGGAGTGTGGAGGGGGATTCTATACAGTTGCTCCGATAGGCTTGCACCATAATACTATCGAATTGAAGGCTTATCTTGAGGGAAGTTCACCAAAGAAGAAGATCTCTTTGGTGTCAAAGGACCCAGCGACTCCGCCGCACCGGGGAAGGTGGAAGTGATTTTGTAAGGGCTTCTCCGCCTAGCTGTGGGGGATAAAGGAGAGACACCTAGTTTAGTGCAATACTTGGAGGGTGCCTCTAAGGAGTGGACGTAGGTCAAGGTTTGACCAAACCACTACAAATCTGGTTTGTTCTTTCCTTTATTACTTCAATATTTAATTTCCGCATTTGGTTTTCTTTGTGGTGATATTGGTTTTGATTTATGTTTTGATTGAAAGATATTTTTTACCAATTCACCTCTCTCTTTTAATTAGCTTTGGGCCAGTTCTTAGGGCCTAACATCTCTAACGAACTTTCAAAACACATGGATTGCCCAGGATGATCACCAATAATTGAGGAAGATTATCCATGACAAGAAGGATCGTCCAGTATGATCATAAATAATTGAAGTAGAATATGATCAGATCATCTAGGATGACATTGTATCATCCATGATGATTATTAATAGAGAAGTCATATCAGTCGTTAGATAGAATTTCAAGAGTGGATTGAACAGATCGTCCAAGTTGATGGAACAAAAAGTTAAAATTCAAGAGATAGATGTAGATGATCATAGAAGACCCAAAAATATGAAAATCAATAGTAAAATAAAAAAAAATGAAAAAGATGATAATAAATGACAAAAGAAATGAAAAAATAAGGGTTTTTTTTGAACCAAAGCACAAATATAATAAATTCTCCATGTGATTGAATTAAAAAATTTATAAGAATCAATGAGTTAACATCATCAAAATAAAAAAAAATTGTAGAACAACCGATCCTATTAGCCTTAGCTTGGACTTCCCAGAAGGCAAACCATCTTTTGATAACAAAGATCTAACTAAAAGAAAAATCAACTGGATAAGAAAAAGAGATTCATTCAAAATTTGGTTTTAAAAAAATATCTTATAGAATATTATACAAAAGTAATTAGTCATAATTATGAATTTTGAATAAAAGTCTTTACAAATATCAAGTGACACATGAATTCTTCTAAGATTTAAAAGTTTGAAGGAGAAGAAAACTTGCTTTTGGTGGGCTCATTTTATACCTCTTGTCACTTGATTGGCACACTGCACATCTTTTGATTTTTGATACACTTTCAATTTTTTCTGGTGGTCATTGCACATCTTTACATTTTTCTTTTCTTTTTGGAGCTCATTTTACGCCATTGGAATTTTTTTTCAAGCTAGATCCCTTTAAAAACTCTTAAATACTCTCAGTTTTGAGTATATCTTCCAGATATTAAAGAAGAAGTACTCACTCTCTAATATAAGAAAGATTAAATCATAAAATAAAATCAAATTCATATGATAAATTTAATGATAGGACTATGAAGGCATGAAAGTCAATGAATGACTTTGAATATTATTTATATAAGATAGATTACTGTAGCAAAATAGAAAAGATCTCAATCGCAAAGTGCATTTATTAATTTGAGATAAATTTTTATTTAGAAAAGAAAATTATACCACTAAAAGAAGTTAGAGGAAGGGATACAATCAACAGTGTTTCTCCCTTTAACTGATTTAGGATGTTAAATATTGACTACAAATTTTTTAAAAGAAAAAAGCAAGGCACAAGATATCAATTAAGCAGCGATCAAAGAAAACAAAATAAAAATAAAAAAAATGAAGAAAATTAAAATAACAGAAATGAACATATAAAAAGAATAACAAAAAGTAAACAAAGAAAACTATATTCAAGAAAATAAGAAAATAATAAATAAAAGATTAAAAAATAAAATTCATAAATAAAAAAGAATCAAGTTTATTCATTTATGTCAATCACACCCAATCTAGTCCTTAAAATGCTAAATGTGTCAAATTGCCAGAGGTTTAGTAAAGATGTCAGCCAGTTGATTCCCAGTCGCCACATAGTGTAACTCAATGTCTTCATTGGTCACATGGTCTCTAATAAAGTGATGCCTTATGTCAATACGTTTCCTCCTTGAATGTTGTATGGGATTCTTAGAAATGTAGATGACACTAGTGTTGTCACAAAAGATTGAAATTGTGCCTACAGGTAATCCTAAATTAAGAATTTGCTGCTTCAATTAAAGGACTTGGGCCACAGAACTCTCGAAGGCAATATAATCAGCTTCAATAGTGGAAAGTGCAATAGATTATTGCTTTCTACTGGACTAGGAGACTAAAGACTGTCCTATGAATTGGCAAGTTCCATAAGTGTTCTTTCTATCAACCCTACATCCTACAAAATCAGAATCAGAATATCCAATAATTTCAAAAGAAGTGCTCTGCCTAGGATACCAAATTCCTAAGTTTTGGGTCCCTAAGAAATATCTAAGAATTCTCTTAACTGCTATCAAGTGGGATTCTTTAGGATCAACTTGAAATCTAGCATAGAGACAACACTAAACATTATATCAGATCGGCTAGTAGTAAGGTAAAGTAAAGATCCAATCACCCCTATGTACTTCTTTTGATCAATAGATTTTCTATTTGGTTCCTTATCCAACGGAACACTGGAGGTTATGGGAGTATTAATTGGCTTGGCTTTATTTCATATTTCTTCAAGATGTCCTTTATGCACTTTAATTAATTTAGAAAGGTTCCATCATCCAATTGTCTTATACTAAACCCAAAAAAGTAGGACAACTCTCCCATCATACTCATCTCAAATTCCTTACTCATTTTTTTAGAAAAAGCATCACATATCCTTTTATCAGAAGATCCAAAAAAAAATAAGCTTTGTTTACCGCTTCAACCCAAAGGTATTTTGGAAGTGAATACTCAGCAAGCATAGACCTAGCAGCTTCAACTAAGATTTGGTTCTTCCATTTAGCTACTCCATTCTATTGAGGGGTCCTAGGAGCTGAGAAATTGTTACTAATACCCTTATCCTCACAAAAGACTTATTCTTATATGATAGAAATTTAATCAAAGTGAACCTTGAGTAGTCATCGACAATCACAAAACCATAGACTTTCCCTCATAAGTTGATAGTGCTAATGGGTCCAAATAAAATCATATGAAGGACTTCTAAAGGTCTAGAGGTGTTAATATCCTTAATGGAATGAAAAGATGATTGGACTTGCTTCCCTAGTTGGCAGGCATCACAAAGGTGATCTTTGGTGAACTTAAGCTTAGGGACTACTCTAACTAGGTCTTTTTGGGTCGCTCTCCTAAGGGTTTTCATACTGGAATGACATAAAATTTTTTGCAACAATCACGACTCATCAGCAACTATTTTTAAGCAAAATGAAGCAACACATTCAATATTATTTAAATTAAGCATGTATATATTGTTGATCCGCTTTCCATACAAAATAATATTGTTATTTAAAATAATAATGCAATTATTTATCAAAAATTTTATGATAAATCCCTTATCACACAACTGATTGATGCTTAATAAGTCGTGTTTTAGTCCATATACAAGCTAAACATTTTCAATCAAAAGGTTCTTGGAGTTTCCAATTATACCTTCGCTCACCACTTTCCTGGTGGTGTTATCTCCAAGAGTGATCTTGCCTCTATCCCTGGCCTCCAGCGAAATGAATTGGTTGGCATCTCCAGTCATGTATAGTGAGCATCCGCTGTCCAGGTACCACATGCTCTCATGAGGCCTTTTATGAGAGCAAGCCTTTTCTTGGTCAGAATAACTAAGATGATCATTCGCCATCAAAGACAAATTTGTAGTCTCCTCTTCAGCTTCAATCTTTAAGGAGTTAGATACAAAATCCACCCAAAATGCCTTTTGGAATTACTTCTAGTAATTATCCTTTATGAACTTGGATTTCTCCTCACCTTTCTCCTTATTTGGGTGAGCCTTAAGTGTAGAACAATCAACTTTAACGTGTCCCAGCTTCTTGAGTTCAAAATAAATCATATCATTAGAATTCTTAAAATTTTCACTACCCTTACCTTTATTCTACTTCTAATGGTTCTTTTGCTTCTTCCTTAGAAAGCTTTTTAATTGCCCTGTGATTAAGGCAACATCATCGCTTTGAGACCCAAAAGAATTAGTGTCCGTGTTATTGGCCTTTAGCTATAGTTTTCTCCTTATTTTTCTCACCTGCATCAAGGTTTCTTTGATTCATCTTTTACTCATATGCAATGAGTGATCCAAGTAAGTTATCAATCAAATAAGTATTTAAATCTTTAGGTTCAGTAATTGTAGTAATCTTAGCATCAAAGGAAGAAGACAAGCTTCTCAAAATTTTATTAACCTTTTCATAATTCATGAGTTCTCTTTCTAAGGCATACAGGGAGGTGATAATTTGAGTAAATCTAGTATACATGTCAGAAATTGATTCAGTTGGTTTCATACAAAAATGTTCGTAGTCTTGCAATAAAATATTCAACTGAAATTACTTAACTTTATTTGTTCCTTCATAAGTAATATATAATATATCCCAAATTTCTTTACGGATAGTATAAGTCAAAACATGGATGTAATTTTTAGATTTTAAAGCACAGAAAAAATAATTCAAATATTTTACATTAAGTTGCGCTAAATCCCTTTCATCAAAAGTCCATTCAATAAAAGGAAGTTTAATTTTAATGCCATTAATTTTGCGTGACAGAGGTGAATAACATTCTTTAAAAAGCATCTATATATGATAATCAATCGATTGTAAAAATGTAGACATGCGAGTTTTCTAAAAATTAAAAGTAATATTATCAAACAAAGGTGGTCGGTTAATAGAGTACCCTTCCATAGTATTACGATTATCGGAGTTAGTCATGGATCAAAATTCAAAAGTTTTCAAAAATTCAATTTTATGAATCCCACTTTGATACCAGTTGATGTTTGTTAGGAGTGTTAAGCCCTTATGAACTAGCCCAAGGCTAACCAGGAGGGGGGGGGGGGGGGGGGGGGCGTTGAATTAGTATTTTAAATTTTCTCAATCAAAAAACACAAACTTAAATCAAATCAAAATTCACCACAAAGAAAATATTGTGCAAAAATTAAATGTGGAAAAAGCAGTAATAAAGAACATAGAAATTTATAGTTGAAAATTTGTTAGGGATGTTAAGCCCTTATGAACTAGTCGCAAGGCTAAACAAGAGGAGGGGGGAGGGGGGGGGGGGTGACTTGGTATTTTAAAAAATCTTTAGATCAAAACACAATCTTAAAATAAAACCAAGATTCAACACAGAAATCAATCTGTGGAAAATAAATGCAGAAGCAGTAATAAAGAACAGAAAAATTTATAGTGATTTGGTCAACACGATCTACATCCACTCCCCGGAGGTGCCCTCTGAGTATTGTACTAAACTCAGTGTCTCTCCTTTTACCCTCACAGCAAGAAAAAGAAGCATTTACAAACCTCCTTTCCACCAACTCAGGTAAGGCAGAGAACCCACGTCCTTTTGCTTCCTCTAGAAGCA
Source organism: Dendrobium nobile (assembly GCA_022539455.1). Lineage (NCBI taxonomy): Eukaryota > Viridiplantae > Streptophyta > Magnoliopsida > Asparagales > Orchidaceae > Dendrobium > Dendrobium nobile. The sequence continues at coordinate 58,145,976 of CM039735.1, forward strand.
GGCATAGAACCTAACTCCTTTTGCTTCATCCAAAAGCAGGAAGAGAACCCAACTCCTTTTTTTTTTCTGAAGCAGGCAGAGAATCTTGATAAGATGCCAAAGTTTACCTCTCTAGAACCCCCAAGGAACTAAGGATGATGACTGGAGAAGATGGCGATGGATCCTTGCTTGGAGCTCATAAACTTTCCCTCATAAGATCCTCTCTATCTCTCCCTTACTCTCCCTCTCCTCTTAGCTCTCTTAGGTTAGAACAGTAGCAAAAGATGAGCTCTTGGGTAGAGCAAGAGCTCTTAAATAAAAGAGTTTTGGAATAGATCTTATTTTATACAAACTAACTTTATTATCTAGGATGATATACATATACATATCGTCCTGGATGATCAGCATTAATTTTGCTCAATCAGCCCAGACGGTTTGGGATGATCAGAAGATTTTTATTTATATTGTGCATACCGATATAATATCATCCTGTGCGATAAATACAAACCCTTGAATATCAACCAGACAATCGTTCTAAAAGAATGTATGGATGATGAAAAAATAGCTTGATCATCCAGGCCTATCTCAAGATCGTTCCAGACAATTAGTTCAATTATGTGAAACTCGTGCAGAGCATCACCCTGAATAAAAGCAGGTCGATGTCAATTATCCAAGGGATCGTCCCGAGCGATCCTGCGATTATCCATTAAGGTTTGATCGTGCAATCAAACCTTAATTATTTTTCTTAATTACCAAATTAATTTAGGCATAATTATGCTGCATAGTCCAAGATGATGTCATGATAATGTCCAAAAATAAAGAATACCTAAATAGATATGGCGACTGATTCTTTCTAATTTAAGCCTACCATCCTGGCCGATATAAATATTATCCAGGATGATGTGCTTAATGACGGTTGCCTTAACCAGGATGCCCTAATTCGGATTTCTGTTTTTTGAACAGGTCATCCAGGATGATATTTGGATCATCCCAGATGATGTGATCAAAACAGATAACTCTAACCAACAGACAAAAATTTTCTCCCATGTGTTTTTGTGTAAGGTTACTTAGCATCAAGAACCACATCATTTGCAATAGACTCAAGAAAGAAAAAAAATTACAAACTGACTCAGACCTAATCTACCCAATCTTGAGCTAGCTTGAGTTGTATTAGATCTTGTGGACCTGAAATATTAGTAGGCATGGTAGTCGTAGAAAAACATGAATGTTTGCTATCATCAAAATCCTAATTCATAAAATCAGATTTGCAACAATCTCCCCCTATTTGATGATGGCAAAAAAAAATATATTCTAAGTAGTTCAAGGCAGTTTAATGGAAATAGATCAGCTATCCAATAATAGAATCAAACTACAGAATAAACAGTATAACTAACTACTCCCCCTTTTGACATCACAAAAAGGAAGAGAGAAAAAAGAAACAAAGTAAAGACATCCAAACAGAATCAAACTACAATAAAAAAAAAACAACATAAAAAAAAAACTAAAAGAATGATGGCCCCTGATCATCTGAAGGAGGTGGTGGTGGAGGTGGGTGTTTCTAAAAGTAATATGAAAGAATGGCTAACTGCTCTCCAAACCAGGACATATCCCTGGTCTTACTAGTGTTATAGGAGAATAATATCCTCAGTTTGTTGCTGCTCCCATACACAATGTAAGTCTTGAAACATGCCTCCCTCGAGTCTAATCGCTCAACCAGCTGATCTAACTAAGAGTGCTGGCAGAGCATAACAGGTACAAGAATAGGAGCGGGAGCCTCCTCCTCCATAGCTTCCTCGGCTTCCTCGTCCCCTAGGTGGAGATGAGTACTATAAAGAGCATGAATGAAATTATTTGAGTAGAAAGCAGGCTGATAGTTAGGTGGTGTAGGATATTGGTGGTTATATTTGTTGAGTCTAGTAATTAGGTTGTTAAGCCTAAGTGAATGTCCCAAGGCTACCAAGAGGGGGGTGAATTGGTAGTTTAAAAAATTTAAGTCCCCTTTTGAAAATTATTGAACTGAAATAAAATTTCTTTTTAAATTTTGTAGAAAAATATTTTTCAACCACAGAGTTTTTAAAACTGAAATATAAAGTGCGAAAATGTAAAAACAGTAAAGTAAATGACACCAGATTTATAGTGGTTCGGTCTATAACTAGACCTACATCCACTCCCCAGAGGCACCCTCTGAGTATTGCACTAATACCAATAGTGACTCTCCTTTTGCACCCACAGCAAGGCGGAGAAGCCTTTACAACACACTCTTTTCACCACTCCCCAGTCCGGCAGAGAACCGTCCGTCCTTTTACATAATTCCCAGTGTTGGCAGAGAACCGTCCGTCCTTTCACACTATCCCCAGTGTTGGCAGAGAACCGTTCGTCCTTTCACACTCTCCTAGTGTGGGCAGAGAACCCTTCGGCTGTTCACACTCTCCAAGTGTCGGCAGAGAACCGTCCGTCCTTTCACACTCTCCTAGTGTGGGAAGAGAACCCTTCGGCTGTTCACACTCTCCAAGTGTCGGCAGAGAACCGGATCTTCTTGACAGTTCTTCTCACAGGAATCTAGAAGGAAGAAGGAAAAGAGTGAAGTAATCCCAATTCACAAGTAGAGACTCTTACCTTTGAACTCCAAGTGAAGCCTTCTCGCTCCAGTGGTAGGAATCCTCACTTGAATGCTCTCTTCCACTCTCTCCTTGGCTATTCTCTCAAGAGGCACGAAGATCAAATGACAAAAAGATTGGGTGGCAGTATAATTTGGACTATTTATACAAAAGATAAGAAAAACCGCCCAAAAACTGCAAGTATTCAATTATGTACGCAGTGGATCGTCCTGTACGATCGTGGATCGTCCTGGACAATTTTACTTAAACGATTTGAAATGACCCCATTTGTATATGTGTACGAAAATGACTTCGTACAGATGATCGTCCTGTACGAACTGGGTTCGTCCAGTTCGAACGGTTATTACAAGGTCGGTTCTAGAAACTGCTTAAAGCTGTCCTAAGTCGGTTAATCGTTTGGACGAAAATTTATTCGTCTGGATGAAATTTTTACAGAGGATCGATCGTCCTGGACGATTATTTACTTCGTCTGGAGGAACCAGAAGAGATGCCCAAAACTTAAAGCCACTCCTGGTAAGGAGAAGGTGGAGGAGAAACCTATGGTAAAGAAGGGCAAGAAGAAATTTCAAAGAGCTTTCTGGGCGGACTCAGCTTCAGACTCATCTGAGATGGAAAAAGAAGAAGAAGTCACTAATCTTTGCTTGATGGCAGACAATGTGGATCACTCAGATCAAGAAGAGGTATGTGACTTAACCTAAAATGAATTATTTGAAGTTTCTGAACACATGCATGATGCATATAGGAAAATAAAAAAGATGCATGCTAGTTTAAGTTTAGAATTTGAAGAGCTCAAGAAGGAACATGAAATCCTTAGGAAAGATCATGCATTAATAGATGACAACCACATGAAACAACTTGATGAATATGATGACTTGAATAAGAATTTTGAAAATAAAAAATCATCCTATGCTGATCTTGAAAAATTTTTTAAAAATTTTAAGGATGAATCAGAGAGTAAAGCATATAGAATCAATTATACCAATCGAATTTTGGAAGATATGAATTCATTTTATAAACTAACTATAAGAGCTCTCGAGGATAATAGAAAATCTTCAGACTAGAAGATTTTACAAATCCTAAATATTATCCTAAATTCATGAGATCTCTTAGAAGACAATCACAAGGAAGAAAACTTAGGAATATTTTTCCTAATGTTAAATGTAATAATTGTGGAATTTTGGGACATATAGCTCACACCTGTACCTTGATGATGAAATCTAATTTGGTGTGGAGACCTAAGATGCATAAACCTAGACATATCATACATGCATCTGATTATAAATTGCTAAAAGGAGAACCCAAACTTGTTTGGGTTCCCAAGTCTAACATTTGATATTTTTGCAGGATTGCTCTCACAAAAGACCTCGTGGGAGCATATGGTACCTAGATAGCGGATGTTCAAAGCATATGACTGGAGACACTAGACAATTCATATCGCTAGAAGCCAGGAATGGAGGCAAGGTTACACTTGGAGATAACACCACAAAGAAAGTGGTTGGATCTGGTATGATTGGTAATTTCAAAAACTTTTTTATAGACAATGTGTTATTGGTTGAAGGCTTAAAGCATAATTTGTTAAGTATAAGTCAGCTATGTGACAAGGGATATAATGTGAAATTTTTACCTACTAGCTGCATATTAAGCCTAAATGGTAAAGAAGTTTTAAATGGAAAAAGGATAAACAATGTTTACATGCTAGATTTGAATTCATTTCATACTCCTATTGCTTTCTGTTTGAAAACTGTTTCTGATGAATCTTGGTTTTGGCATAGGAGACTTTATCATTCTAGTATGAAAAATCTTAGGAGAATTACCCAAAAGAATTTAGTAAGAGGTATACCAAAACTAGACTTTTACTAAGGACCACCTTTGTGATGCATGTCAATTAGGAAAACAAGTGAAGTCCTCTTTTAAGTCCAATAATGATCTTAGAACTAGTAAACCATTGGAAATTCTTCACATGGATATTTTTGGACCAGTATGAACTGTAAGTCTAGGAGGGAAGGTATACGGATTTGTTATTGTGGATGATTTCTCTAGATTCACTTGGGTTAGATTTCTTTTTCATAAAAGTGAATCATTTGAGAAATTCAGAAATTTTTCAACTTGGATACAGAGAAAATTAGGATGTGAAATAATGTCTTTACAAAGTGATCATCATGGAGGAGAATTTGAAAATGAAAGATTTGAAAATTTATGTAAAGAAAAAGGGATTGATCACAATTTTTCTGCACCTAGAACCCCTCAACAAAATGGGGTAGTTGAAAGAAAAAACAGAACATTAATAGAAGCCGCTAGAGCAATGTTGGCAGAATACTCACTTCCTAAATATTTTTGGGCTGAGGCGGTTAGCACTTCATGTTATGTTCTGAATAGGGTGAATGTGAGATCGAATTTAAATAAAACACCCTATGAGTTACTAAAAGGTAGAACACCAAATTTGTCTCATTTGCATGTTTTTGGTTGCAAGGTGTCATTCATAACAATGGAAAATCTGCCTTAGGAAAATTTGATCCAAAATCAGATGAAGGAATTTTTGTTGGATATTCAAGTGTTGGAAAATCTTATAGGGTATTCAACAAAAGAACTTTAGTTATTGAAGAAACCACACATGTTGTATTTGATGAATCTGGAAATTTAGAAGAGCCAAATATTGTTGAAGTAGAAATTGAGGAAAACTCCCAAAAGATTGATAGATTAAATTTGGAAGAAAATGTGGAAGAAAATTTGGAAAGAGAAAACCCTTTGCCTAGAGATTTGAGATTTTCTAAAAAACCACCCAAGAGAATTGATTATAGGAGAACCTGGTGAGGGTGTTAGAACTAGGCGTGGATTAAATAAGGAAGTCAATCATTCAGCCTTTATTTCAATCATAGAACCCACTAATATTGATCAGGCACTTTCTGATGAATTTTGGAAATTGGCCATGCAAGAAGAGTTAAATCAATTTGTAAGAAATAAAGTTTGGGAATTAACTACAAGGCCAAAAGATCAAAGTGTTGTTGGAACTAAGTGGGTGTTCAAAAATAAAATGAATGACTCAGGAGTAGTCATTAGAAATAAGGCTAGATTAGTTGCTAAGGGGTATAATCAAATTGAAGGAATTGATTTTGAGGAGACCTTTGCCCCTGTAGCAAGACTTGAAGCAATTAGAGTTTTACTTGCCTTTGCCTGTTTTAAAAGTTTTAAATTGTTTCAAATGGATGTCAAAAGTGCCTTTTTGAATGGTGTTATTGAAGAAGATGTTTTTGTAGAACAACCTCCAGGATTTGAAAATTCAAAATATCCAAACCATGTTTTTAAGTTAAAAAATGAATTATATGGATTGAAATAGGCACCTAGGGCTTGGTATGAGAGATTGAGCACTTTCCTACTTGAAAGATCTTTTGAAAAAGGAAATGTGGATACAACTCTCTTCTTAAAGAAATTTGGAAAGGAAATACTCATTGTTCAAATTTATGTGGATGATATCATCTTTGAATCTTCAAATAAAAATCTTTGTGATGGTTTTTCTAATACAATGAGTAGTGAATTTGAAATGAGTCTAATGGGAGATTTAAATTACTTTCTAGGTTTTAGCATCAAGCAACTTGAGGAAGGGACATTTCTTAGTCAAACTAAATATATTAAGGACATCCTCAAGAAATATGAAATGGATAATGCTAAACCTGTTAGTACACCAATGAGTTCCTCAGTTCAGTTGGATAAGGACCTTAAAGGAAAATCTGTTGATCAAAAGAAATATAGAGGGATTATTGGATCTTTGCTTTACTTGACTGCTAGCCGACCAGATATTATGTTCAGTGTTTGCTTATGTGCTAGATTTTAATCAGATCCAAAAGAATCACATTTGACAGCAGTGAAAAGGATTTTAAGATACTTACTAGGAACTCAAAACTTAGGAATTTGGTTTCCTAAGTTTAGCTCTTCATTTAAAATTATTGGTTATTCAGATTCTGACTTTGCAGGCTGTAGAGTGGATAGGAAAAGCACTTCTGGAACATGTCAATTCATTAGTTTCTTGGTCCAGTAGAAAACAAAATTCAGTAGCCCTATCTACTGCAGAAGCAGAATACATTGCATTAGGAAGTTGTGTGGCACAAGTACTTTGGTTAAAACAACAGTTGATTGATTTAGGATTATCTGTAAGCACTATTCCAATTTATTGTGACAATACTAGTGCTATTTGCATTTCCAAAAATCCTATTCAACATTCTAGAACCAAAGACATTGATATAAGACATCATTTCATAAGGGATCATGTATCCAAAGGAGAAATTGAACTCATACATGTTTCAACTGAAAATCAACTTGCAGACATTTTTACAAAACCTTTAGCCCTTGATACCTTCAGTACTTTAAGAACAAGGCTAGGTGTTATTGATTTAAATGCCTAAACAAAATGTCTTTGTAACATTGATATTTATGTTTTTGTTTTGTTTTTGATTTTGTGAATTTTTTATGTGTTTTTGAATGAACTTATTTTTTAGTGTAAGTTTTTGTTTTATAATTTCTGTGTTTTTAAATGTTTAGTTTGATTTTCTTAAATTAAAAATTCAAAATTCAAAAATTGGAAGAAATCGTCCGGGACGACTTTTGTTTCGTACTGGACGATGTAAGATAAATTGGTTTGTGTGAATTTTAACCGTTTTGAGAGCAGTTTTTAATTAGATCGTCTGTACGATCTGACGATCGCCCAGGACGAAATGTTTCTTTTTCTCAAACGTCAAGACAATTGAATGCAGCGGTTGAGTGGATAAGACAGTTTTAAATATGGATTTCGTCTGTACGAATTTTTGGTTCGTCCAGACGAACAAATGTCGTTTCATTGTAGGGGACGTTTTTCAAGAGACTGGAAATTAAGTTACTTTTGAATCGTCTGTACGAAATTATTTCGTCTGTACGATCGGTCAAGTCAAAAAGCCTGTATGAAAGGACGCATCGTAAGTTGTGTTGGTTACGAAAAGTCATTATATTTTGGACGAAATGGATCGTCTGTACGAAATATTTTCGTCCCGACGAATGATGATTTTCGTCCAGGACGAACTGTTTTCGTCCAGGACGAACCTATCGTTTTTCTTTAAATATGAAGGCTTTCTAACTCAATAATCACACTTCCAAACTTCTCTTTCAATCCCTTTCTACTTCAAATCATCAGTGGCCTCATCAAGTAAGAGACAAAAGGTGTTAGTGAAGAAGCCCAATAGAAATGCCTCAGAAAACTTCCTATCTAAGGCAAATGAGGAATCCTTTCCTCGTTTTGCTTCCGCCAAAATAACTCCATCTCGCATCTTAATCCAAAGCGAGATAAATTATAAGGTAATGCACCTTTTTGCCTCAACCCAATTCCATTTCATACTTTCTTTTGTCCACTTCTACAACAAGCAAACCTTCCACTATTTCCTAGCAAACATGATTTTTAACTCGGACCACTCTTCCATTAGTTCCTTTGTTTTCAAGCAAAAAGTAGAAATCACCAAGCATGACATTGGTGCATTTCTAAACTTAAGAACTGAAGGATATAGAGCTCACACCCTAATGACTGAAACCACAATCAAATGGGAAGATGTTAATAGGGTAATTAGAAAAAGTGGCCTAACCTATCATGTTGCTAGAGTATCCGATATGACCAAGAATGCCCGTATCATCCAGCATATCCTTCGTTCTTCAATCATTCCTAAAGCTGGTGATATGATCAATATTACCCCTCTCCTTTCTGTTCTAACCTTTTTAATTATGGATCATCACCCAATCGACGAAGCCCAACTTATCATAGATCACATCTATGGGCTTTCAGAAATAGGACATGCAGATCAGAAAAGAAAAAGGAACATCTCTTTAGGACACTTAGTTACCTACATCTTGGAAAAGAAGTATAAATTAGTGCATCCTGATGAAGAGTATGAAGAGCCAGTTTATTATAATGATGCTTCCTTCAGATTGCTTTTCAAGGAGGAAAAGGAAAAAGAAAAAGCACATGGCAGTGCCTCAGAAGAAGAAGAAGAAGAAGGAGTGCAAACCTCTGCACCTCAGTCAGATTATCAGAATCTGATTGAGAGATTTGATAGATTAGAGACTCATGTTGATCAAAGATTTGATCAATTTGATGCTCAACTTATGCAGCAACAACAAGACATTGGTATCATTAGAAATGAAGTACATGAAATCAATACCAATGTAATGTTGATGGCCTCCTACTTCAACCTTTTCGGTGGCATTCCTCCTCCTCCTCCACCAGAACAGTAGAGATGATTTTCTTTATGTTTGCTGTACTCGTGTTTGTTTCATGTTTCTTGTTGTGTCAGTGTTTAGGTTAACTGTTTAGTTTTTATGTTTGTCTTTTCTTTTAAGTTAAGTGTATGTTTTTAAATGTTTTTAGATATTATGAAATGTGTAATCCTTTCATTAATATCAATGCATGTAGTTCTTGTTTCAAATTTGATTTGCTTTTGAAATGTGGTTAATTTTTATGAATTTCATTAGTATTATTTAATCTTCTTAGTGCTTAAATTAGATTGTAATTTAAGATTATGTACATTAGAAAATCTAGTTTTTCTAAATTTAAAAGTTGTTTATAACTTGTTGTAATTAGAACTTTTAAATTCATGTCTATTCATTTAGACTACATAAAAGTTAATATTATTATTACAATTTAGATGTTTTCTTATTTAATATTTCCTTGCTCAAATAATATTTATGCACTTAGAAATATTTGAAATTTTAGATTATTGATTTTGGAAAGAATTGGTCTCAATTACTCTTGAAAAAATTGTACAAAAAGTACAAAAATCAAAAGAAATGCGCAAAGGTTCGCAAATATGAAAAAGAGGCACAAAATCAGCCCAATATCAAAAAATGCACAAAAATGAGCCCAAAAATTTTGAAAAAGATGCGCAAAGAGTCACATGTGGTAATTCTCTTCTTTCCAAATTCTTTCAATCTCTTAATTCAAATTGATCTTATGTTCATTTATATTCTATTGAACTTTGAAATATCGAATTTTTCTTCATCTCTCTTGTAATGATTTTCTCTATTGGAATGTCTAAATTGAATCATGTCTTTGCTAAATTCTTCTTACTTACAATGTTATATCACTTTTTAAATTTCATGAATTTCTATGATTGACCTAATGTTTTTAGTTTAAAATTGCTTACCTTGTATCAATCACCATTTATATTAAATGTTCAAATGAATTTCATAAAATTACTTACATTTCTCGTCTTTTTCTTCTTCACTTTTTGTTGTTGTCAAAAAGGGGGAGAAATTATTGTGTTTGTATGTTTTGTTTGTGTGTGTGTCTCTAAGTTTATTTTTTTTTGAAAAATAAAATTTTTTGTGTTTTATGGTTCAAATTGCCTCCTTATTTTCATGTATTCATCAATTCAGGGGGAGTTTAGGAGATAGGAGATTTGTTTAAATTGAAATCATACAAACAATAATTATTTTGCCATCATCAAAAAGGGGGAGATTGTTAATAATTTTCTAGATTCAATCTATGTTTGTTGTGTAAAGGCGAGGTTGGAAGAAGTTTGAAACAAGAAAATTGCAAGAAGATTCTCAGGTTTTTCTCCAACTTCCTCCCTCCTTTCTAGTGCCGCCATCCCCCCCCCCCCCCCCCCCCCCCCCCCCCCCCCCCCCCCCTTGGAGCCCAGCCTAGCCGCCGGCCTCCCTGGCCATTCCGCCGACCCAACAGGGCTTCCTCCTCCCGCCGGCTTCACCTAGGCATCTCTCCCGCCGGCCCAAGCCCCCAGCCAGTGGCCGCCGGCCACCCCAGTCAGCCGGCCCCTTCTTCCCTTGCCGTTACTCCACAATTCCCCTCTCATTTCAGTTTTCAAATTCTGAAATAATTGGAGTTATTTGTCATTATTTGTTTCCTAAAATTGCTCCCTTGGAAGTTACTTAAGCCACAATTAAATCTGAAATTAAAATTCAGATTTAATTGAATTTCTTACTTAAACATTGGACCCCACTTTCATAACTCCTAATTGGAAGTTACTTAAGCCACAATTAAATCTGAAATTAAAAAAATTCAGATTTAATTGAATTTCTTACTTAAACATTGGGCCCCACTTTCATAACTCCCAACCTCCCCCTCTCCTCCTCATATGGCCGGCCACTCCTAATGGCCTTCTCTCACCTCCAAATGACATAATAACTCCTCAAATTCAGCCCCTAAACCCTCTCCATTAACCACCCCTTTCTCCTCCTGGATTTAATTTGATTTTCAAATTAAATCCCTTCAATTAGCCCTCAAAATAACTTCCTGCAGAAAATTCCTGCAGTTTTCTTTCTCCCCCTCCTTGGCCGAACCTTCCCAACCCGCCTCCTCTTGGTCGTTTCTCCTCCAACACCCGAGCAGCCTCTCTCACCTTTGACGATCAAGGAAGAAC